>OZ012542.1:62935924-65372174 GCA_963935595.1 Schoenobius gigantellus | reverse complement strand
CCGAGACACAAGCCCACCTAACAACCCTAATCGAGACAGACAGACACTAATATCCAAATAATATATAAAAAAAAAAAAAAAACCTAACCTAACCTAACCTAACCTAACCTAACCTAACCGCTCCCTTTGTTCCAACGAAGCCTTCTATTGACGCACGAAAGTTCCTCTTCTCATCTTCCCCGGTAACTCATATTAACCCAAACCAGTTCTTTTTAAGACAGCAGTCTCGGCGCCATCTGCTGCCAGACATAGTAAGTGACTGATGGGCTCGGCAATGCCTGACTTTTGCCTCTCTGCTGACCCCTACCGACACTCCCCGGATCGACTCGCGTCGGACTCACGTATACCGATCGCGTCGACCTGCGCGAGCACCGATCCACTTATTCAAATTACATAAATACGAAAGCACCAACGAAATAACCAGTTACAGACAGACAGTACAAACCAAATAATTAAAAAAAAAAAAAAAAAAAAAAAAAAAACCTAACCTAACCTAACCTAACCTAACCTAACCTAACCTAACCTAACCTAACCTAACCTAACCTAACCTAACCTAACCTAACCTAACCTAACCTAACCTAACCTAACCTAACCTAACCTAACCTAACCTAACCTAACCTAACCTAACCTAACCTAACCTAACCTAACCTAACCTAACCTAACCTAACCTAACCTAACCTAACCTAACCTAACCTAACCTAACCTAACCTAACCTAACCTAACCTAACCTAACCTAACCTAACCTAACCAGTCGTCGTCGAGAGCTCGAGCGGAGCACACGCCTCCTCGGCTCGCTCCTCCGCCACTGGTCACGCCTTTGACCAACGCGTTACCGGGCACGCCTGTTACCGGTTCGTGACCGTGACCGGGCACACCTGTGACCGAAACTTTACCTTGACCGTTACCAGTTCGTGACCGTGACCGGGCACACCTGTGACCGAAACTTTACCTTGACCGGTCAAGCCCATGACCGTTTCGTGACCGGACCGTGACCGGATCGGGACCGCGAGTGTGATTGTGTTACTGGTGCCGGCCTCGCTTGTTACCGGACCCTGACCGCAAACAAGGCGTAACCGGATCGTGACCGAGCCGCCCTGTGTCCGTTTCGTGACCGGATTGTGACCGAGCCGCCCTGTGACCGTTTCGTGACCGGATTGTGACCGAGCCGCCCTGTGACCGTTTCGCGACCGGATCGTGACCGATCCGACCTGTGACCGTTTCGTGACCGGATCGTGACCAATCCGCCCTGTGACATTGCTTTCAAAATTGGATTGCAGTGCCCTTAAAATTGGATTACAGTGCTCCCGAAATTGGATTGGATTGTGACCTTGTAGTGTATTGTCACTTGTGTTTGTGCGCATGCAGTCGATCGGCTTAACCTGAAAAATGGGGCTGGCACGCTCACCCAACCGAGGAAACACCGCGGCAACCAGCTCCCTGGCCCCCACGCCCTCGCTCTCTCCATCAGAGATAGACGTCTCAAATGATGCTCCTCTTCGCTTTGAGGAAGACAGCCTACCCGGCAGCCTACCCGCTAACTCGACCCAAGAAGGTGGTACGAACACGCCGGACATGCAGGCAGCCCAAGGGGAAAGTGCAATAGAGCTATTCATCGCTCAAATTGTAGCTCAGACTACTGCCATCGAGAACTGTATTGACCACAAGCGATCAAAATCCGCTAGTGTTACCAAAGGACAGAGAAGCGAGGCCGTCTCCTGCTGCCAAAACATCCGGCAAATATGTGCTAAATTCAAGGAAACAGCGACTCAAGTTAGCACCCAACCGCTGCTGCCCCCCCCCTCACTGCCAGCACCTGCTCCGGCCCAACAGACCGTTGAGCTTCAAGAGATACGGAAAGAGTTGAGGGAAATCAAGGCCCAGCTGAGTGGCCACAGAACCCCGGGACCCGCATCCTACGCCCGAATAGCGGCCACTGCCATTGGTGAGTCTAAGTCTAATTCTAACCCTGTAAATATTGCCACACTCGCACCCCAACCCGCTGCACCAGC
Source organism: Schoenobius gigantellus (assembly GCA_963935595.1). Taxonomy (NCBI): domain Eukaryota; kingdom Metazoa; phylum Arthropoda; class Insecta; order Lepidoptera; family Crambidae; genus Schoenobius; species Schoenobius gigantellus. The sequence continues at coordinate 65,370,165 of OZ012542.1, read as the reverse complement.
TCTCATCATAACATGCAACTCCGAGAACTCGACCCCTAGGGAGGCCACTGCCAAGGCTCTCCGCAGCATCATTAGCTTTCGAGAGACCGGTTACACAGCGGCACGACTCACGCAACTATCAAGGGGTAAGACTAAAATAGAATTTGATCGCCCCGAGCATAGGGAGGATGCTCTTCGACGCATTAGAGAGGCCCCTCAGACCTTGGGCATTACGGCCGAAGAAGAGAAGAGGATCCCTCCAATGATCATCATTAAGGGCATTTCGAAAGATACTCCCAGAGAAGAACTGACAGAAATTATCCGCCAACAAAACCCGGAGCTGGAGGAGATCGGATCAGAGGACGTTAAACTGAAGTTCATAAGGAACAACAGAAACCCGGCGTTATATAATGCAGTAATAACCACTTCCCCGCGTGCCTGGACCATCCTCGTCAAAATGGGTAGGGTCAGGATAGAATTCCAACGGGTCCACACTGAAAATTTCTTGCCGTTCGTCCAGTGCCGGCGCTGCCAGCAGTTCGGGCACACACAAAACCGCTGTGAGCGCCCTGAGTTGTGCGCCCATTGCTCCCGCGGCGATCACACCATCGAAAATTGCCCCATAGCAACGGCTCCGCCCATCTGCGGTAACTGCACATCATTCAACGCAAGATTCAAGACACAGAGGGACACAAAGCACAGCGTGTTCAGCCAGGAATGCCCAAGACTTCGCTCCATGACACTTCGTATTAATAGTAAGGTAGATTATGGCACGCATTAATGGCCTTCCCACACTCCGATGCATACAAATTAACCTAGATAGATCCCTCTGTTGCTTTAATGAATTTTGTGCTGTGTTCGCTAGCCGGAGATTTGGGGTAGCCATTGTTGCTGAACCCTATTTGGGAAAAAATTTAATGGCTAAGGGTTTTCCGGCGGCGGAGGTTTTCCAAGTAGCAGGCTGCAATGACCGAGTCAGGGCAGCGATATTTATTGAGAAAAACCTCGCTATTAAAACCAAAGCCTTACTAATAACCCAGTTTTCCACCGCGGACCTTGCCGTCGTTGGACTAACTCTTGGCCATCATAAACTATACATTGCCTCTGTCTATTTACCCCCGCGTGGGGACTGTGCTCCCACGCTGAATGCCCTCTCTAGTCTTCTTGATTTTTGTGACAATTCCAATTGCATCCTAGCCGGAGACTACAATGGGTGGCATCCAGCTTGGAATAATGAAGACAAGATTAACACCAGGGGGGAGCTGGTTTACGACCTAATGAACTCGCGCGCGCTCATTTGTTGTAACTCAGGAGAAACCACTTTTGAAACCATCACTCATGGACAGCACCGTTCCAGTAGCATCGACATTACTTTTGCCTCTGACGATGTAACACCGCGCATGTCTCACTGGACTGTTGACGGGGCCGCAGTAGCCTCATCTCAGCATTTGGCCATCACATTTGATTACCATCCAGAAAATCACTCTTTGTCCCCACCAACACCCGCTCAGTCCACGTTTAGATACAAAACCGACGAACGCAGTAACTGGACCGCGTTTAAAGATGCCCTCACCACCGAAATGCAGGACGCTGAGCTTGACCCCAGCCGCATCTCCTCCCTTAACACTCACGATCTGGACAGAACTGTCCTACGGCTCACTTCCGCCATTTGCAGGGCGGCTAACCTTACATTCGCTCAGCGAGGGGGTGGTCCCCTTCAGGGTCGCCCCCCGTTCTGGAGTCCCTCATTGAACGAAGAAAAAGGCAAAATATCACGCTTACGTAGGGAATTAGGGAGGGCCAAAGCTGGCGGGCTGCCCTTCGACCACATACAACCCCTTGTGAACAGGCTCAGGGAAGCCAAAGACCGTTATAAGGATTTAATCAGAAAGGAGTCCTCGGCCCACTTTAAAAAATTCTGTGAATCTCAGACGCTGGATACTGTGTGGACCGTGACCAATCCCTTAATGAAAGCAAACGGCATGCCTAAAAGAGCGCCGGCCACTCTCCCATCTCCATCCTCGGGAGAGTTCACCTCCGGGGCCGAAGAGACAGCTGAGGCCCTTCTGGCTCACTTCTTTCCGGAGGACCCCCCCGAGACTGATACCCCGACGCAGGCCAGTGTACGCGCCGCGTGCAGCGCTACTCCTCAATCTCAAGACGACCCAATTGGAGAGATCCTTGAGGCCATAGGGGAAATGTCCCCCAAAAAGGCACCAGGATTGGACGGGCTTACGTCAGACATATGCCTTGCCGCTGTGAGAGCATTTCCCACCCTGTTCGAGGCTCTGTTCAACAGGTGCTTGGTTCTGGGACACTTCCCCGGAAGCTGGAAGACCGCCGTCATTAAAATCATTCCCAAACCCGGACCTAACAGCTCAAGCTCACTTAAGGCACATCGTCCCATAGGACTTATAGCGGTCTTCGGCAAGCTTCTGGAGAAGCTGTTCGTCAATCGACTTACCCATCACGCGGCAACCTCAAACAATATGTCCCCACTGCAATATGGCTTTAAGCGCAACACCTCCACCATTCATGCGCTCCAAGATGCCATCAGCCTCATCAAAACCAGCAGGGCATCGGGACTGCTGTGCGTCGCGGTGTCGTTAGACATCAAAGCGGCGTTCAACCGGGCCTGGTGGCCCTACATACTGCAGCGGTTGCGGGATATTCAGTGCCCTCGCAACATATTTAACCTCATAGCAGATTACCTTCACGACCGCATGGTCATTCTCAATCATGCGGGAGCCACTGCGACCAGGCGCATGCAGAGGGGCTGCGTTCAGGGCTCAGCCTGTGGACCGGCGCTGTGGAACCTCATCCTTGACGGGCTGCTGGGAACGGAGATGCCAGCGGGGAGTCGCATCCAGGCTTACGCCGACGACGTCCTCCTGATTGTCTCAGCAAAAGACGTCCCCACACTTCAAGCCACAGTCAACCAGGCGTTAGACATCATAGCCCGCTGGGGTCAGGACGTTAAGCTGGAGTTTGGTCCCAGCAAGACGCAGGCCCTCGCATTTTCACCCAAGTCCGCGCGGGCCCACCTATATATGCGCGGTCACCCTATCACCTTCAGCAAAAGCTTCAGACTGTTGGGGCTGATCCTCGACAATAGATTAAACTTCGGCGAGCACATAAAATACACGGTTAGCAGGGCACTAAAGCTCTTTCAGAGGCTATGCCTGTTCGTCCGCCCATCCTGGGGCCTACATCCAGAAAACATTAGAACCATTTATAAATACGCGATAGTCCCTATGATTACCTACGCCGCCGGAATTTGGGGTCATATCGCCGAGCGCTCAGTACACCGTGCTAAACTCCTCTCGCTCCAAAGAGGATTCGCTATTCGGGCCCTCAGGGGCTACCGCACTATCTCCACCTGCGCCTCTCTAGCCCTCGCTATGTTCACGCCCCTGGACCTCGACGTCCTCAGGGTCGCCGAGGTCGAGAGGGCAAGGATCAGCGGCAATACCGACCGCCTCCCAAAGGACATCTTCCTGGAGGCCCCTGTCTCCGTCTCCTCCCTGCCACACCCCGCCAAGCGCATTTCCCCACAATATGAGGTAGCTGCCTCCGTCGGAGCGATCAGCCGCATATGCTTGGAGAACACCGTGCAAATTTATACGGACGGCAGCAAACAGGACAACAACAGAGTTGGCGCTGCGGTGGTTGTTGCTGACCTGGAAGGCAACCCTGTCGTCCGGGCCCATAAATTCAAGCTGCACGATGTTTGCACGGTGTTCCAGGCGGAGCTTTTTGCTATCCTAAAGGCGTGCGAGATCGCTAAGGCTAAAGACTTCCCCGACGCACTTATATGCTCAGATTCCATGTCCGCACTACAGGCTATTCAAACGCGGAGCAGCGTAAACCCATTGGTTGTCGCTATCCACAGGATCATTACTGAACATGCGGCGATTGGCAGCATCAGACTCTGTTGGGTCAAGGGCCACGCCGGAATCCCTGGCAACGAGAGGGCCGATTTGGAGGCTGTGGGGGCAACAGACCTGAAGAAAACAGCGGACTATTCGGCCTTTCCCATCTCCTTTGTTAGGAAAACTGCACGGGAAGCTGCTCATCATGTGTGGCAGGAGAGATATAGAGATGCGGAACAGGGTGCTCACACCCGGTCACTGTTCCCCTCCCTGTCACACGTAGCAGACTTCTGGGCATCCGCATCTCCCTCTTTTCACCTAACGCAATTTCTGACTGGCCACGGAGCACATAGAACTTATCTACACAGATTCAAGGTTTGCGGGACCGATGTCTGCCCTTGCGATTTCACCACTCCACAAGACCCTCAACATTTACTACTCCATTGTCCACGGTTCAGTGTCGATCGGCATAATTGGATGTCTCTTTGCGGAGGGGCTGACGTCGACCCCGCCAACTTCCCCAACATATGTAAAAAGAAGGCCGCTATAATTGCCACCGTTACATTTATAGAAAAAATTTATAGCAATATTAAAAAGTTCAACGAACCCCCCCCTCCACCAGGTCCACCCACCCTCTCAATTTCTTCGTCACCGTCATTGCTACCATCATCTGCACCACAACGTTCCAATTGATTAGTAGATTACCACCTATCTAACAAATATACGCCGTACCACCAAGGAACCACCGAGACGGGGAAGGCGTGAATCGCTCCTCCCTGGGGTCCTACAACTAGTGTAAGCGACCGAAGTGTGACCGGGCTATGATCGTCCCGTGTCCGTCCTGTGACCGCGATCTTGAATAGTTTTAAGTGCTGATATATATATAAATCTGTGTTTCAGTGTAATCAAACAATGTATTCGTGCGATAGTTTATAGTGTTAATAAATAATGTAAATAGATTGGGTAATCGGTCACGGGATGGCCACAGACCCGTGACCGGGCGGTGTCCGGCCCGTGACCGATCTTTGACCGGGGGTGTGGCCGTCCCGTGACCGATCTGTGACCGCGATCTAGAATAGTTTTAAAGTGTTGATATATATATAAAAAACTGTGTTCAGTGTAAGCGACCGAAGTGTGACCGGGCTGTGACCGTCCCGTGTCCGTCCTGTGACCGCGATCTAGAATAGTTTTAAGTGTTGATATATATATAAATCTGTGGTAATCAAACAATGTATTCGTGCGATAGTTTATAGTATTAATAAGTAATGTAAATAGATTGGGTAATCGGTCACGGGATGGCCACAGACCCGTGACCGGGCGGTGTCCGGTCCGTGACCGATCTTTGACCAGGGGTGTGGCTGTCCCGTGGCCGATTTGTGACCACGATCTAGAATAGTTTTAAAGTGTTGATATATATATAAAACTGGTTCAGTGTAAGCGACCGAAGTGTGACCGGGCTGTGACCGCTCCGTGTCCGTCCTGTGACCGCGATCTAGAATAGTTTTTAAAGTGTTGATATATATATAAATTTGTGTCTCAGTGCAATTAAATAATGTATTCGTGCTATAGTTGATAGTGTTAATAAATAATGTAAATAAATTGGGTAATCGGTCACGAGATGGCCACAGACCCGTGACCGGGCGGCGTCCGGTCCGTGACCGATCTTTGACCGGGGGTGTGGCCGTCCCGTGACCGATCTGTGACCGCGATCTAGAATAGTTTTAAAGTGTTGATATATATATAAAACTGTGTTCAGTGTAAGCGACCGAAGTGTGACCGGGCTGTGACCGTCCCGTGTCCGTCCTGTGACCGCGATCTAGAATAGTTTTAAGTGTTGATATATATATAAATCTGTGGTAATCAAACAATGTATTCGCGCGATAGTTTATAGTGTTAATAAATAATGTAAATAGATTGGGTAATCGGTCACGGGATGGCCACAGACCCGTGACCGGGCGGTGTCCGGTCCATGACCGATCTTTGACCGGGGGTGTGGCTGTCCCGTGGCCGATTTGTGACCACGATCTAGAACAGTTTTAAAGTGTTGATATATATATAAAACTGTGTTCAGTGTAAGCGACCGAAGTGTGACCGGGCTGTGACCGCTCCGTGTCCGTCCTGTGACCGCGATCTAGAATAGTTTTTAAAGTTTTTTTTTTTTTTATATATATAAATTTGTGTTTCAGTGTAATTAAATAATGTACTCGTGCGATAGTTGATAGTGTTAATAAATAATGTAAATAGATTGGGTAATCGGTCACGAGATGGCCACGGACCCGTGACCGGGCGATGTCCGGTCCGTGACCGATCTTTGACCGGGGGGGGTGCGGCCGTCCCATGACCGATCTGTGACCGAAGTGTGACCGGGCTGTGACTGTCCCGTGTCCGACCTGTGACCGCGATCTAGAATAGTTTTTAAAGTGTTGATATATATATAAAACCTGGTTTCAGTGTAAACAAATAATGTTTTTTTTTTTTTTTTTTTGTTTTGTTGTTTTGTTTTGTTTTTGTTTTTGTTTGTGTGCGATAGTTTATAGTGTAAATAAATTAATAATTAATTGTGTCAGTGTAAATAGATTAGGGTAATCGGTCACGGGGTGGCCACTGATCCGTGACCGGGATGTGACCGGCCCGTGACCGTCTGTGACCGGGATGTGACCTGTGACTGCGCTCTAAATTAAGTTTACAGTGTAGATATAAAACAGAAATGTATTCGTTGGATAGTCAATAGTAGATAAGATAATAGATTAGGGAAACATGTTAATTATAAAAAAAAAAAAAAAAAAAAAAAAAAAAAAAAAAAAAAAAAAAAAAAAAAAAAGGAACAAAAAAAAAAAAAAAAAAAAAAAAAAAAATATATATATATATATAACAAAAAAAAAAAAAAAAAAAAAAAAAAAAAAATAAGTGATAAATTTGTATTTAGTTAAGGGTAAATCTGTGCCCGTGACTGATTATTTATAGTATAGTTTAGAGTATAGTTTATAGTACAAAGAAATAAATAAATTGTGTCTCACAGCGCAAATACATTAGTGTAAATAGATAAGTGCGCATATACATGTACATTAGACCTATTTTCCTAGTTACCCTCTCTTTCATCCTTCCTTCCACCCCTTCCCCAAGAGGCTCTCTTCTCTTCTCTTCTTCTTGTCCCTCTGCCCTATCTATCCATCTATCTTCCTATAACTCTCTTACTTTCCTCCGTCCCCTATATTTCTTTCTCTCTTCTCCCCCTGTCTGCGCAGCCCTGGCTAGCATCTCGACGCGGCTTCGCCTGCGTGGATGGGAATCCTCCCCGCGCTAAGCAAGTCAGTCAGCATCTCAACGCGACTGACTGGCTCGCTAAGGGAGGCCACATAACTCCTACGACCAACGCGATCTCATTATTATGTTATGCTTTTCTAAACTCCCTTTTCTCGAACAAACAAGTTTAAAAAAAAAAAAAAAAAAAAAAAACCTAACCTAACCTAACCTAACCTAACCTAACCTAACCTAACCTAACCTAACCTAACCTAACCTAACCTAACCTAACCTAACCTAACCTAACCTAACCTAACCTAACCTAACCTAACCTAACCTAACCTAACCTAACCAGTCGGTGCCGGGCCGTGCCACCGAGCGGACGCGTCCCAGTGAGCGACCGCCACCGCAACCGCCATCGGCAGCGCAACCGCAACCGGCAGCGCAACCGCCACCGGCAGCGCAACCGCCACCGGCAGCGCAACCGCCACCGCCAGCGCAACCGCCACCGCCACCGGCAGCGCAACCGCCACCGCCACCGGCAGCGCAACCGGCAGCGCAACCGCCACCGGCAGCGCAACCGGCAGCGCAACCGCCACCGGCAGCGCAACCGCCACCGGCAGCGCAACCGCCACCGGCAGCGCAACCGCCCCCGGCAGCATCAACCAGCGCAGCTCCCTGAAACAAACAGATTATGGTACTTACGCGATCCCCAAAGATGAACAAAAACGACCATGCACCATCTACTTCAGCCTTCATCATATCGTCTTCTCCACCACCGGGGTCAGAAGACCAGAGAGAGATCAGAGATATGCCAGCAATCACCAATACTGTAAGTGAAGCAAACACCACTCTCACCACTCGCTCTAAAACCTCACAGTCCAAGAACAATAAAACAGTCACTAGCAAAACTGAGCAAGTGCACATTGAAGACCGGTCAGAATCTGAGGATGAAATTGCTCCCTCACTAAAACCTGGAAGAAAGAAAGAGATCAGACCACCACCGAAAATAAAGGTAACACTGGACGACATCATCTCTCTGGACACTTACGAATCAACAATTAAGTCACTTGTATCCAACATTACCGAATCTTTGAATGCCAACTCAAGTGTAACAAAGGCCTGCAAAGACAACATTAAATCTGCCACTAGATTAATCTCTGCCAGCACCAGCAAACTCAGAACAATCCTCAACAACCAAGAAGCTCTGAGTAATCTGGCACAAGTCCCCTCATCACCATTGAAAACCTCGCACTCGGAGACACCTACTGAGACACCCACACCCCCCATAGGCCCTAATATTGTTACAGCTGAAGAGTTAGCTGAAACCTTAGCCAAGCTCAAGGCAGACATCACGAACACAATTATTTCAGAGATGTCTGAAATCAAGAAAACCTGCAACCAATCGAAATCATACTCGCAAGCCCTCAAAAAGAATCTCGAGAATATAGGCAACTCTCCGATAAACTCCAACACCAAGACCATCGCACAGGTTCAAGGGATCTCCACCAAACACGCCATTGTAGTAAAACACACCCACCAGGACCCTAATCGACTCCCCACCAGACAAGAATCGCTCATGGCAATTCGCAACACCATCGACTTCAAGAACTCGAAGCAAGCTCCCACTAAAATCCAAGGTCTCTCCAATGGCAAGATCAGGCTAGAGTTTTCCACTGCAGACGATGCGCGCGACGCTCTGGTTAAAATTAACACATCAGGGGAAATCACCGCTGAACCTGCCAACACCATCCGACCTCAACTCATCCTCAAAGGCATTTCTAAAGAGATCCAGCGCGAACACCTAGCTGACCTAATACTCGAGCAGAACCAGCTCCTAGTCGATTCCAATCAGAAAGACGAGCTCAACCTTAAGTTCGTCATTAATAACAGAAACCCGCTTTTATACAATGCTATTTTCAGCGCATCTCCTGCAATATGGCGAAAGTCTATCGAAGAAGGTCGCTTGCGAATCGACTACCAACGCGTGCACGTCGAAGAATACTCCCCTTTTCTGCAATGCCGACGATGCTTACTCTTCGGACACACACGCGTCAAGTGCACGGAGGGGAAAGAACTGTGCCACCACTGCACCAGCCGAGAGCATACCGCGGACGACTGTCCTATTAAGAAAGGTAAGGGGGCCCCAATTTGTTTAAACTGTAGAAACCACAATGCCAAATTTAAGACCGACTCCTGCACCAAACATTACACCACCTCTCATAGCTGCCCTCGACTCAGAGCGATGATCGCTCGAATCAATAATAAGATCGATTATGGATCCAACTAATACCATCAACTCAAACGGCAATATGTCTGGCGCTGGATTCGGTCTTATCCAGTATAATCTAGACAGATCTTATAAAGCTACTCACGAATTCCTTGAGTACTTCGTTGCAACCCCTCATTTTAAGATAGCCATGATAAACGAACCATACATTGGTAACAAGAACTACGTCAAGTCGACACGAGGGCTCCATGTGTTTCAATTCCCCAGCCCGGACAGGAAAGTAAAAACCTGTATTTACGCTAAAATAGGATTCGCCAAAATAATCGGCATGAGTCAACATTCAACTCCCAATCTCGCTGTCATCCAGCTTCAATTGAATAACAGGAATGACAAGATAACTATTGCGACGGCATACATTGAACCAGGAACTGACACACATGGAACCCTCGACGACCTACAGAGATTTCTGGACAATACGCGAGGGCTTCCCCGATTAGTTTGCGGCGATTTTAACGGCCACCACCCCTTCTGGGGGGGACACAACGCCCACACAGACACAAGGGGCTGCCAAATTAGAGACCTTGTAAGTTGCCAGGACCTTTACCTCTGTAATCAGGGCTATGTACCAACCTTCAGCACCATTACTCACGGTAGAGAAAGGAACTCCATTATTGACATTACACTAGCTTCGGACAATGTCGCAAACTCCATCAATGACTGGAGGATCAACCATCGAATAGGGCAACTCTCGCAACACAGGCCGATCTCCTTCAACTACACACCCAACTCTTATCTAACAAGACACTGTCACTCGGGGACCACCTTCAAATACAAAACCAAAAACGCCAACTGGTTCGAGTTCAAAGAGCTATTGCAACTGGAATTCAGTAGATCGCAACTACTCGACACCAATATACACTCTTTGAACTCGGAGCAACTGGAGAACCACATCGCACAAACCATAGCTCTCATTCAAACTGTATGCAACCAGACCCTTCCTATTAACAGTGGCACTACCACCAAACCCAAACCTCCATGGTGGACTCCTCGATTAGCTGAGCTCAAATCCGAACTTATAGGACTACATCATGACCTATCAAGGGCCAAGCGCACCCACGACCAAAATCGTTTGGATGCACTGTGGTCAACAATGCAGAATAAAAAGACCGAATATAGTCACGAAATACAAAAGGAGTCCAACAACAATTTTAGACAATTCTGCAATAGACAAGGTAAAGACACAGTATGGTCCATTACAAATAAAATTCTCAAGTCCACCAATCCTCCACAACCGCCCACCACTATCAAAGTCAATGGAGTATACACAGAATCTCTAGAAGACACCGCCAATGCTTTGTTGAACCACTTTTACCCAGACGACAACTTTGACACCCTCCTTCGACACCAGGAGCTACGCTCCCTAACCCATTTGCTCTCCCAAGAAGACCCCGATCCCCCCTTTTCCCAGGAAGAGGTTTTAGAGGCACTCAACAGCATCAGCCCTTCCAAAGCACCCGGACACGATGGCCTAACATCTGACATCTGCATGCAAGTCACACAAATATTTTCAAACACCATCACGGACATCATGAACAGGTGCCTCAATCTTGGTTACTTCCCCCAATGCTGGAAGGAGGCGATTGTGAGAATCATACCAAAACCGGCTAAAGCCGACTATTCGGATCTAAGCTCACATCGCCCAATTGGCCTAATCCCCGTTTTTGGCAAGTTGCTTGAAAAGCTCTTTATCAAGAGAATCACTTACCGAGCCAACACTCTAGGACTTCTTAACAGCAAGCAATACGGCTTCCGTGAACAAACCAACTCCATAGCCGCTTTACACAACGCCATCGAGCTCATCAAAAAGCAAAAGGCCAGGGGCAGGCAGGTGGCAGCGGTGTCTTTAGACATTAAAGCGGCCTTCGATAACGCCTGGTGGCCGGCTCTACTACACGGTCTTCGCAGAATACGTTGCCCCAACAACATCCACAAACTAATCATCAGCTACATCAGTAACAGAAAGGTCACACTCAACTACTGCGGTGCTCACCAGGAGAAAACCATGACCAAAGGATGCATTCAGGGATCGGCCTGTGGACCGATCTTCTGGAACATCATCTTGGATGAGCTTTTGAACATCCATCTCCCAGAAGGCTGTCACATCCAGGCTTACGCTGATGATGTGCTTCTAGTTGCATCGGATCCCTGCATTATCTCCCTCGGCGACAAGATCAACCACGCTCTGGCCATTATTGCCGATTGGGGAAAGTCTGTTAAGCTGATATTTGGCCCATCTAAAACTATAGCAGTCCCATTCACCACCAAAGCCAACCACCTCAACATATCCTTAGATGGTCACAACATCCCTTTATCCCGAGAGTTCAAAGTCCTCGGTATTATTATTGACAGCAGGCTTTCCTTCAACAGCCACGTGGACTATGTCATCAATAAGGTCACCAGAATATTCGACCGGCTGTGTTTATTCATCAGACCCACATGGGGCATTCACTCCGCCAACGTGGACACCATCTACAGAAGGGTAATTGAGCCTATTGTCACATACGCAGCAGGCGTATGGGGTGGCGCGGTGAAGAGATTGATGAACATCAAGAAGCTCGCCTCAATGCAAAGAGGCTTCGCAATCCGAGCTATACGAGCTTACCGTACAGTCTCAACCACCGCCGCTATCGCATTAGCCCAATTCACACCCCTAGACATCAAAATCCGCGAAATACATGACATAGAAATAACCAAACTCACTGGAGCTCCCCCAAACAGTCTACTGCCGGCGGATGTCCCACTTGAAACCATGACTCCAGCCTACCTGCTCCTCCACCCAGCCCACAGAGTCCAAATTAATTACCGCACCGCTCGCAACCAGGCAGAAGTCGACGAGCTATGCGAGCCTGACTCCGTGCAAGCTTTCACGGATGGCAGCAAGCAGGACGACGGATCAGTCGGTGCCGCATTCGTAGGCATAGCACCTGGCACTGGGTCACCACTCACAATCCGAAAGTACAAACTGCACTCGGCGTGCACTGTGTACCAGGCCGAGCTTCTTGCCATAGCCCATGCCTGCCGCTGGATTCAACAAGTGGGTCACCGTAACGTTCTCATACTCAGCGACTCTCGCTCTGCTCTCGACGCCATCAAGATCCGCAGCAATACACACCCTATTGTCACACAAATACACAAAGCAATCCACGAATCACACCATCAGTCGACAATCACATTCGTATGGGTCAAGGGTCACGCAGACATTAGCGGAAATATTGCAGCTGACCGCGCGGCTAACGCGGCAGCACTAGCGCACAAAAAACCGGACTACTTGCACTATCCGATCAGCTATGTCAAAAAACACCTCAGAACACTAACACGCCAACTTGCCGAGGAAAGATATTCAAGCGCGAACCGAGCCTCACACACCAGAAATCTCTTCCCAAACCTCCAATCCATCCGAATCTTCCTTGAACACATTCCCATCTCCTTCCACACAACACAATTCCTAACTGGGCACGGAGCTTTTAAAAGCTACCTGCACAGATTTCATCTCACAGATAATAGCTCCTGCCCCTGCGACCTTAACACCCCTCAAACACCCGAACATCTCCTCACCCAGTGTCCTCGTTTTGCGCTCGCCAGATACAACCACACACAAACATGCAACAACTACAATATCGCTCCTTATGATGTAACTCACATTCTAAGCAACAAAAAATGCCTCACCTCATATGGCAAGTTTATCACTTACATCACAAAACACTTGAAACAGTTTAACACTGATAATGATAATTGATTAATAGCCCCACTAATGCATCTGCCTGACACCCAGAACTTACACATACACACACACGCACACAACACTTACACATACACACGTACTACACACACACGTACTACACACAATACCCTCACACGCATACATAGTTATGCATACAAGAAAGACCTACATACACTCACACACACACACACCCTAGATATACCTACCAACTCATGCATACGCATTTATTGCTCACTTGCCTGCATTACTATTACCATAAACTCTCAATATACTCACCACCTATCTTCCGTAGCTAACGCGACATCTATCTTACCTTACATATATAACTTTAGTTAGTAACAGTACACTATCTATTCTAGGTCTGCCCTAGAAACATCATTTGAGTTGCATTTGGCTTATACCATTAAAATCACAGATTGGAGCCCCCTTATCATTCCACTTAGATTTTTAGTTTTAATTTTACTATTATTTTAATTTTATTGTTACCATATTAAGCGCATCATAGTTATTAATTGTTATTATGTCAATTATGCCATTATTATAATTATATTAAGCATATGTAAATTTTACCATTATTATTATTATTGTAATTATGTTAAGCACATTATAGTTATTAAATAATTATGTAAGTAGCAGTATGTAATCATAAGTTTGTAGCTGAAAGAATCAGTGTTCTGTCCCCGGGGACGGTGCTGCCGGCGGTGCAACCGCCGCCGGCAGCGCAACCGCAACCGGCAGCGCAACCGCAACCGGCAGCGCAACCGCCACCGGCAGCGCAACCGCCACCGGCAGCGCAACCGCAACCGGCAGCGCAACCGCCACCGGCAGCGCAACCGCCACCGGCAGCGCAACCGCCACCGGCAGCGCAACCGCCACCGGCAGCGCAACCGCCACCGGCAGCGCAACCGCCACCGGCAGCGCAACCGCCACCGGCAGCGCAAGCGTCACCGACAGTTGGCCCTTGCGCTGCCTAAACAGGGCAAATATTGTAAGTGCCTGATGTGCTGAGCAGAGAACGACTCGAACCGTCTTTGCTGAGCACAACAGACGCACCCCGGAGTGGCCCGTGTTGGTCGAATGTATACCGTTCGCATCGACCAACATGGGTCATCTCCAAACTATCATGTAAGTAGTATAAGTTACCAATAAGCTAAATAGTCATCCACAACAATTGTAAAATATAAACAATAAAAAAAAAAAAAAAAAAAAAAACCTAACCTAACCTAACCTAACCTAACCTAACCTAACCTAACCTAACCTAACCTAACCTAACCTAACCTAACCTAACCTAACCTAACCTAACCTAACCTAACCTAACCTAACCTAACCTAACCTAACCTAACCTAACCTAACCTAACCTAACCTAACCTAACCTAACCTAACCTAACCTAACCTAACCTAACCTAACCTAACCTAACCTAACCTAACCTAACCTAACCTAACCTAACCTAACCTAACCTAACCTAACCTAACCTAACCTAACCTAACCTAACCTAACCTAACCTAACCTAACCTAACCTAACCTAACCTAACCTAACCTAACCTAACCTAACCTAACCTAACCTAACCTAACCTAACCTAACCTAACCTAACCTAACCTAACCTAACCTAACCTAACCTAACCTAACCTAACCTAACCTAACCTAACCTAACCTAACCTAACCTTTTTTTTTTTTTTTTTTTTTTTTTTTTTTTATAGTTGGGAAATGCGTTACGCATACCTCGCGCTTGGGAGGCGCGAGGTTATGTCGGACTCTCCGCGGCCCCTGGCAGACGGGATGGAATGTCCACCAGGGAGTGCAATGCCGCGGCCTACCGACTAAAACCCAACTATGCCCCTCAAGGACGCCTTGGCGCGAGAACGGCCATCATCGCCGCATCCTCCTCGTCATCAGACGAAGAGGACACGCCGAGGAGGGCCGCATCGCTGCCGGACAAGGTCATGGGAACTCTTACGAACACTTCCACGACCTCGTCGGCGTCTGCTCGCCTAGGGCGAGCCCCTCTCACCTCCCCAAAATGGGAAGGCCGGTGATCCCCCGGGGCATCCAGGGGATCAGCGACTGGCGGCAACCGGTGCAATGCAGGACCCGGGTTTCCCAGCCCAGGATCCCGCTGGTTGCCGTCAGGAGGAAGTAGGCGGGCGAACTGCCGCCTCCTTCGTCCCGTCCGTCTGCGGCGGCACGAAGCGGCCTGGGGGTCATCCTCCCTGGCTCTCTCTGCCTCCTCCTTCTGTGTCATGACATCGACACAGAAGGAGTCCACTGCGTCCCACGTCCTCTCTCCCTCCAACATGGCACAGACCACGTTTTGGAGGGAGAGATCCTCGCCGATGACGGCGACCAACTCTTGGCGCCGAGAAGAAAAAGCGGGGCACACCGCTAAGGTGTGCTGCGCGGTGTCCTCCTCTGCGCCACAGTGGTGGCACTCGGGGGTCGCTTCTCGGCCAATTCGGTGCAGGTAGCGGCCAAAAGAACCATGGCCGCTAAGGATCTGCACCAGGTGGTAGGAGAGCGACCCGTGACGCCTGTTCGCCCATGACGTGAGGAAGGGGTGCATGGCCTCCAAGGTCCTGGACAATGTGCCAGAGACCGAGGCCGAACCCCTCAGCTCCTCGAGCTCCTCATACCATAGGCGGAACGCCTCCACCGTGGCCTCCTCCAATGCGGAGGCCCTCTCCCTCGGCGCCAAGCGCCGGTCGCCATCCCTGGCGTCCACTCGTACGCGGTAAGCCGCCGCAAGGACATGGGACGTTAACTCCCATGGGGGAGTGCCAGCAATTATGCACGCCGCCGTATGTGACACAGTCCTGTAGGCCCTAATGGCCCTCAACGCCATAGCGCGCTGCGCCCTGTGCAGAGACGCTATCGCACGCGGGCCAAGAACGTCGGCCCAGACTGGCGCCCCATACAGGGCCATGCTCCTCACAATGCCCGCATAAAGGCGTCGAACAGTGGCGCTCGGGCCCCCAACATTTGGGAGAAGACGCCCGAGCGCATCAGCAGCCCCAAGGAGGCGGGGTTCGAGGCGACGAAAGTGCTCGTCGAAACCCCACCTCCCGTCAATCACTAGGCCAAGATATTTTAAGTGCCGAGAGAGAGGCACTCTCACACCGGCCACCGAGATTTCAGATCCTAGAGGGGCACCTCCTCGAGGCCCGTGAAAAAGCAGGGCCTCTGTCTTGTGAAGCGCCACCTTTAAGCCCAGGGTCTCTATCCGCTGGACGACCAAGGTGGCGAAAACCGAGGCCAGCCGCAGAGTTTCCTCCAAGTCCCTCCCCCTTGCGGTCACAAGAGTGTCATCTGCGTAGCAGAGAAGCTTTACCCGCGGGGGGAGGGCGGCGCGAAGCACCCAGTCGTAACCGACGTTCCAAAGTAGGGGCCCCAAAACAGACCCCTGTGGAACGCCGCGAGACATGGGGTGGCGGTCGGCTATGCCACATTGGCCAGCAAAAACTACCCCTCGATCCTCCAAATAGCTTGAGATGACGCGCACAAGATATTGGGGCACTCCATGGTAGCGGAGCGCCTCCAAAATGGTGTTAAAGGGGAGGGTGTTGAACGCGTTGGCGATATCTAACGACACCGCCAACACCCTCTCCCCGTTATCTGTGGCATCACTCACGAGCTCCCTCAAAATCGTGAGGGCGTCAAGGGTTGAACGCCCCGTACGGAATCCAAACTGTGCCTGTGACAGGTTTGGGCCCACTTCAGACAAGTGCTGGATGAGTCGGGAGGCTACCACCTTCTCAAACACCTTCCCGACTTCATCCAGTAGAACGATCGGCCGATAGCCAGACGGATCGTCCGCAGGCCGGTTCTCTTTCCGCAGTAAACAGAGAGTGCCGTCTTTCCATAATTTCGGAAACTGTCCGGTGCGAAGACACGCATCGAACAGTTTCCGAAGGTGGTCTCCCAGATGTTGAATGGTGAGCCCCAGGACTTTGCCCGGGACTCCATCGGGTCCAGGAGCGGTGCGTTTGCCCCTTAGGTGCGAGACAGCTGACCTGAACTCTTCCTCCCCAATAGGGGAAGCTTCATCCTCGCGAGGGGCCACATTCACCCCAAGCGGCGGAGCCATACTCGGCGGAGAGTATTCTCCAATCGGAGGAAATAACTCCTGGACCACCGTGTGTAAGAGACCGGAGTCCATAGTCTCGGTGAGGGGGGCGCCACGCGCACGCAATTGGTTGCGTGCGGTTTTATAGGGCCGCCCCCACGGGTCCTGGTTGAGGCCCTGCAACATCTCCTCCCTGGCCTCCTCCTTGGAACGGGAGATGGCCGTTTGCAGGGCCTTTTTGGACTCACGGTACTCATTATACAGCCGGTCCTCCTCTTCGGCGTTCCTTACGCGCCGCCGCCGATAGTGCGTGTATCTACGCCGTTTGGTAGTGCAGGCCGTTCGCAACAGGGCAATTTCCTGCGACCACCAATATGCCTCACGACGATCTTTGGGAGGGTGAGATCGAGGCATAGCGGCCTCACACACCTCTGTGAGGGCTTCTCGAAACCGAGAGGCGGCCTCATGAACGTCAGGACCGTCTATTGGCGGCAAACACCAATCCTGCACGATGGCAGCTTCATCCGCCAGCTCTTTATTGAGCCGGTTTAAGGCCCAACGAGGGGCACGACCATTTCTGGGGGCCTGAGGGGCCGGGGAGCGCTGGGTGGAAGTCTCGAACCGGATATACCGGTGGTCGGAGAGACTCTCCACCCGCGTCATCACCCTCCAATTCTCGATCCTGCGTGCGAGGGCGGAGGTCGCAAACGAAACGTCAACGACAGATCCGCCCTGACGACGCACGCAGGTGTGAGTACTTCCCCTATTTAGTAGAGAGAGGCCGGCGGCGGCGGCCCAGAGCTCGACGGCCTGGCCGCGAGCGTCGGTGGAGGGGTTGCCCCACATCACCGACTTCGCGTTCAGGTCCCCCAGGAAGAGGACCTGGCGCGGGGCGGCACGCCTGACAGCACTCCCAACTGCCACAAGGAACACCTCCAGTTCGGCCAGAGGCCTGTTGGGGGAGAAGTAGGCACCGACCAAGGTGATGCCTCCCCACTCGACCACAACAAAGCCGGAGCCCCTCTCGATGGTAGTGGGGGGCGTGAAGCCGGGCGCTGGGCGAACGATTATTGCCACGGAGCCATCTCGATCCCCAGCCCAGTTGGACCGGTCCGGGACGAAGTATGGCTCCGCAGCGACGGCCACATCAACGGACCACTCCGCCAGGACTTGCAGCAGCAGGTCCTGAGCCCTGGCGGCGTGGTTAAGATTAGTCTGGAGGAAGCTATGTGAACGACTTAAATCCATTAGGATTCCATAGCTTCCTCCGGCCCATTAGAACTGGGCGCTCCCTCTGTGGGAAGCCTGGGTATCTCCACCAGGATCTTCCCTCTTGTTTGGGGGGGGTTACATTTCCTCCCCCCCATAACGTGACCCGCTGGCCTCTTAGCGGCGGCGCAGACGGCACAATGAGGCTCCGAGCTGCAGGAGGAGCTCTGATGGCCGGGATTACCGCACCGGAAACAAAGCCCACTCCTGTCGACGGAGGAGGGGCAGCACTGTCTCGAGTGACCCGTCCCCAGGCACTTATAACAGCGCATGGGACGGGTTTCAAGAATCGTGATGCTCGCTGAGCTCCAGCCAACAAGCAGCCGGCCGGCTTCCACTATCTTTTTGGCCGCAGCTACCGGGCATTGTACCAGGACTGCACCAGAACCTCCGGGACCGACCCGGATCTCACCCACTCTCACGTTGTCCTCCCGACAGTCACCTTTTTTGGCGATTGCGGCGGCCAGCTCGTTCCGGCTGATGGACTCGTCGAGCCCGGAAATACGCAGGCCTGCACACTTCACGGGCTGAACGATTTTCGCTACATCGGCGAGGGCCTCTCGTAGCTTGCCGGCTAGGCACTCTGCCTTTTCAGCGGACTGGGTACCGAAAACCTCTATTATCCGAGCACCAGTAGCAGTGTGCCGGGTTCGTAACTTGCCGATCCCGAGCTCGCCGATGTCAATGGTACCTCGGGCGCGGCTCAACACCTCTGCATATGTGGTGCCCTTATCAGCGGCCGCGGGGTCAAGCGTCAAAACAACAGCCGCAGACTTCGGAGGAGTGAGCCTCCTCCTCGCCGGTTTTGAAGGCTTAGCTTTCCGCTTGCCTTGAACCGGTGCAGGTGGGCGCGGCACTGTCTTGTCTTTGGCCGCAGAGGAGTAGCTGGACTTAGATGGGCCGGCCGTTTCTTTCGTAGCAACTGTAGCCTTTTTGCCTTTACTCCTCCTCTTCCTCTTTTTCTTCTCCACAGTGGTCCACTCCGAGTCCACCGGTACTGTAGGCTGGTCCACTTTAGGAGAGGTCGCTTTGTTCCCGGACGCGGATACCGGGGGTATCACCGTGGGTGCCGTCTTTGTTGGTGCGCCGTCGGCAGTCCTCTTTTTGGACCTGCTGGCGGCCTTCGCCTTTTTTGTTTGAACAGATGGCTCAGCCTGTGTAGTGGCGCCCAACGTCGGTTTGGGCTGTGTGGGCGCAGCCTTCTTCTTATCGGCCGCGAGAGGTGGCCTATAACTTTTCTCCGGGAGGAGTCGCTCTTGAATCCCCTCAAACCGGGCATCAAACATTCTGCCCACTGCGCGCAGAATGCGGGCCTCAAAACCCTGGAGTCCCAGTTCCGCCTCTGCCGTGTCAATCCCAGCTGTCGGAGCAGAACCGACAGTGGGAGAGGCAGGGGGGGCTGGGAGAAGGGGAGAAGAAGAAGGAGCAGAGGGAGCGGGGGGAGCAAGCTCAACCTCCATCTCAACCTCTGCAGGGGCTTCCACAGCCTGAGAAGGCCGATGGTCTCTCTTCTTCTTTTTAAGTGATTGCATCTCCTGAGAGAGCTCCTTCACGTTCCGCTTGAGTTCAGCGAGCTCATTGGTCAAGGCGGCGTTCTCCGCCTTGAGCACCCTCATGTCCTCGGATATAGATTTTGCGGCCACCTCCTGAAAGCAATCTTGAATGGATTGCGCCGCCTTTTTAAGTGCCTTTTGGAAGGAGCCACTGAGGTGGGATGACTTTTTTGCCACTTCGGTAATGACAAGGCAGTCCGCCCGCACCACCTCCTCGATGTCGAGGGCGGTTTTTGGGGTTGGATCTGCCATCGATAGTGGCGCTGTGGACTCCGTCCGACTTTCCATAAATTTAGACCTTGTTAGGTAGGCCTTTTTCTCCGCCTCAGCGATCTCGCGATCGAGGCGGAGTTGCAATTCCTCTCTTTCGGCCGCAGCCAGCTCGCGCTTCGCTTTGGCCAAACCGACATACTCTCCTGTGGTAGGGGGGCGACCACGACCACGCCCGCGCCCTGTCACAGAAGCTTCCGCTTTTGAGGTTTGAGTTGCCTCAGAAGGTCTCGTCTCAGTTGGGTTGTCAGAATCGGAACCCGAGCCTTTCGAGTTCCGCTTCTTTTTTAATTTCCTGCGACGCCTCGATGTTGCAGAGGTCGCGTCGGAAAGTCCTTCCGTCATGCGGACCGAATCCGTGCACGAAATAACGGACTGGCCCGAAAGGGTCGACGAATCGGTTTCATCGTCGTTGCGTCTCTTCCTTGATGAGGACACATACGCTGTCCTCGTCTTATAACCTAAGTCCTTATCTAAACTTAAGCCTAACCCACTATTTACAATATTTACATTAT
Source organism: Schoenobius gigantellus (assembly GCA_963935595.1). NCBI lineage: Eukaryota > Metazoa > Arthropoda > Insecta > Lepidoptera > Crambidae > Schoenobius > Schoenobius gigantellus. The sequence goes on along the minus strand of OZ012542.1, from coordinate 65,349,397 downwards.
AGACATTATCTACAATATCTACATCCTCTTCAATATTTACAATATTTACACTCGCCACCGACCCACTGCGCGAACGCACGGGGCGCGGCGACGAATCTCCGCTCCTGATACGGAGCCTCACACCTCCGTCACCTTCAAATAAACTCCCACTGACGCCTCGGTTGCAAGATGATTTTTCGGACGCCGGCCCGGTTACCGGCGAACGCCCGCTCTTAACGGGATCGCATTGTTCCGCATTCGAAAGAAAGGTGGAGTTCGGGTTAGCCAGCCCCAGATACATCTGGCTGCCCGCAGCCGCCTCGCGCGGTCCTACGGGGGGGACTGATACCCCCTGGGGACGTTTTGTTTTGTTGCCGGACTCCATAGTTTTGCTTTTAAGGGTGAGCTCCCTGGGGTGGCCGCTTGGGACTGGATACCCTCCAGCCATTCATCCCATCGGCACGGACCAGACCTTAGGATTGGGGTGATTTTTTAAAGTGGTTGTCTTCCACGCGGCCCGACGCTCAGTGCGCCGGACCCCCGTCTCCGCTCAATGCGGGCTACGGGTTGCCCGACGGCGGACCCCACTGGGTCCACCGCCGCGCGGGTGGGCCGAAGCCCAAGGGTATCGAACGCGATACACCTCGGCAGGCACAAAGTGCCATGGCGTAGAAACGCCCCCGCACTGCCACATGAAGTGGCCACCGGATAAAATCCGGCCATACCACGACCCGCAAGCGGGTCCACCGGCGACACTCACACCCCTTCTTGACAAGAAGGGGGGAGTTCACCCAGGGGGTAATTTTTTAGAGAGGTTTTCTTCCTCGCAGCCCGAAGGCCCCCGGCCCCGCTCAATGCGAGGTTACGGGTTTGTGTGACCGTGCAATGCCCGCCCTGAGAAGGGCAGGCGGCCACACACCAGTTTCTGTCCGCGCCGGCCAATGCCGGTACCCCCCATATCTGGGGGGCGTTCCCCTATCCGCAACCCGGGGACGCGTCCGATGGCAGACTGGAAACTGCACACGGAAACCTAACCTAACCTAACCTAACCTAACCTAACCTAACCTAACCTAACCTAACCTAACCTAACCTAACCTAACCTAACCTAACCTAACCTAACCTTTTTTTTTTTTTTTTTTTTTTTTTTTACGAGGGGAATGCGTTTGCGCACCGTCCAAGCCCCCGCAGGGGCAAGGGTGTGTGGGACTCCGCAGCGAGCGACTACCCACTAAACCCCTCGATATGCCCTCTTTGGCGCCTAGCGCAGCCACGTCCAAAGGACGCGCCGCTGCCGAACGAGGTCGTGGGAACCCTTACAGACCGACCATAACCCCGTCCGCGGCACCTGCCCACCAATGGCGGGCCCCTCACGTCCTCTCCAAGATGGAGATGGAGAGGAGTTCCCGGGGCATACTCCGGGTGGTAATTTTTTACTGTGGTTTTCTTCCACGCGGCCCGACGCTCAGTGCGCCAGGCCCCCGGCCCCGCTCAGTGCGGGGTAACGGGCTTGCCCGACGGCAGACCCCACTGGATCCACCGCCGCGCACACGAGCCGAAGCTCAGCGGCGCCAAAGCGCCGACCCACCGCAAAAAGCGGCCACGGTGGCCACACGAGGTGGCCCGCCGAGTAGCACTCGGCCATCCCACGCCCCCCTCATGGGAGCCGCACAAGTGTGCCGAAGCCACACGTTGATCGGGTCAGCCTCAGTCCTTGGAACAACGACACGCCGAAGCTCAACGAGCTTGCACCGACTCGGAACAACGACATGCCGAAGCTCAACAAGGACCCGCACCAACCCGATCAAAGGGGCAACGGCACAAGGCGCAACGCGCCATGACCCGCGAGCGGGTCCCCAGGCGACACACAACCCCATCTTCAAAAAGAAGGGGAGGTGACGCCCCACATGGCCACGTGAAGTGGCCCGCCGGGTTAAACCCGGCCACACCACGCCCCCTCCACGGGGCAGCTGTCAGACTCTTAGCCCGCGGCAGAAAATCTGCCGGGTTGCCCAGGGTGCACCACGAGGAGGTGTTCTGACATCGCACCCCAACCTAACCTAACCTAACCTAACCTAACCTAACCTAACCTAACCTAACCTAACCTAACCTAACCTAACCTAACCTAACCTAACCTAACCTAACCTAACCTTTTTTTTTTTTTTTTTTTTTTTACGTGAGGAATGCATTGACGCACCGTCCAAGCCCCCGGGTAGGGGCAAGGGTGTGTGGGGCTCCACGGCAGAGTGCCGCGACTACCCACTAAACCTCACGGGGACACCTCGCTGGCCATAATGAGCGACTTGCGCGCATGCGCAGAGCGCTGGCACGCGTAAGGTCGCTCGGCCGGGCCCGCACCGATCTACGGTACAGGCACACCTCGCTACCGGAGGCATGGGAGCAGCTAGTGTCCCCTAGCCGCCCCCACCGTCGCAGGGGTCGAGTGCAATGCGGACGACACGGTACCCATCCGCGTCGCCCGCCGACCCCCACTAGGACGGCGGAATTAGGGCATTGTAGCCCCTCCGTCGCCGTCCTACCCTCCGACGCCTTCTCGCGCTAGCGAGCGGGTCGTGTTCACGATCCCGTTCGTGAACCTCCTTCGTCTCAACCACCTCTTCGCAGAAGTGGGAGACGGCATCCCACGCTGCCGGCTCATCGAGCATGGCCCGGATTACCGCGGGCAGCGTGAGGTCTCCTCCGATCACAGCGATCAGGGCACTGCGCTGCATCGCAAACGCCGGACAATGCGCAAGCGTGTGCAGCGCAGTGTCTTCATCGGCACCGCACTCGTGGCATTGCGGGTCCTCCTCCCTCCCGGCAACTCGGTACAGGTATCTGCCGAAGCAGCCGTGCCCCGACAGAACCTGCACGAGGCGGAAGGTGAGGGTCCCGTGCCCTCTCGACACCCATTGCCGAAGCACCGGGTGGATTCCCGTATTGGTCCAGCGGCCGTACTCGGCCTGCTCCAGGCGTCGGGGCCAGGAGGAGCCAAGGATATGGTTTCTGGCCTCCTCGCGCCACTGCTCAACCTCCACACGCACAGGTCTTAGACCTCTGCCGCGAGCCTCTGCCCTCCGCTCGTACACGGCGGTAAGAATATCCGCCTCCAGGTCCCATGGTGGCATCCCAGCAAGGGCGCAGGCGGTCTCTAACGAAATGGTTCGGTAGCCTCGTATTGCCCTGATCGCAATGATGCGCTGCGCGCGGCGCAGTAGCGCAACGTTTTGCGGACTCAGGGCATCCGACAACCTAACCTAACCTAACCTAACCTAACCTAACCTAAACCTAACCTAACCTAACCTAACCTAACCTAACCTAACCTAACCTAACCTAACCTAACCTAACCTAACCTTTTTTTTTTTTTTTTTTGCGATGTGAAAATGCTTTTACGCATACCTCGTGGCGGGTACACGAGGTTATGTGGGACTCGCCGAGGCCCCTGGCCGACCGAATGCCAGCCAGGGAGTGCAATGCCGCGGCCATACCCACTAAAAACACACCGGGGGCCCATCACGTGCGCCGTGGCGCGAGCGACAGGCGCTTCGCAGCCTGGGGGGGGTCCCGGGAGATCCGGAGAGTCGTCCGCAACCCCCCGCAGCATCCGCTCGCCAGAGGCAAGCTCGCCCTCAAATTGCCCGCACGTCTGCCCTGAGCTCGTTTCCGAGGCTCTCTTCCGCCCTCGCGCGCGCGTTAGTCAGCAGCAGCGCGGGTACTGGTGCGGGAACCGCGTCCCGCATCCGATCCCTGGAGGATGGGCGACCGAACACTCTCAGTCACGTCCATCTCCGTTTCCACCGTCCTTTCCCTCTCGGGTGGCTGAACCGGCGCCTCGCGGCGCCGGAAGCGGCTAATTGTCTTCTTGGGGGCCGAACAGGCCTTGCTGCCGAGGCGGTGATCCGCCGGCTTCTCCGACTTGAGACAGAGAGGGCACTTGGGCTTCGACATACAAGTCGTTGCCCTGTGTCCGTCCTCTCCGCAACGGTAGCAGGTCGAACTCCGGTCCTCCGCCGCTGTGCAGTCTGCTTTCAGGTGCCCCATTTCGAGACACCTGAAGCACCGCATATGGCGGGGCTGGAGGAGCTTTACCGTTGCGGAGGACCAGCCTACTAATAGGCGCCCAACCGACGCGACTTTCTTCGCAGCTCCAACGGGAGCGCAGGCCCATACCACGCCCATGGAGTAACGGCCCTGGCGTATGCCGCCAACCCGAACCTCATCTACATTGCATTCACCGACGTTGGCGAGGGCATCCCTGACCTCCTCCGGCCGAACCGACTCGTCCAGGCCGGAGATCAACATCTCCGCCTTTTTGGTAGGGACGCCAACCCGAACAACGTCGGGGTCTACTACTTTCTGGACGGCGTGGGCCAGATCGTGGGCCACCGCCTCCTTATCCTCTCCTGTGATTGTCAACACGGCTGCCCCAGCCAAAGACCTGCGGAACTTGATACCATCGATATCAAGTTCCCTAAGGCTTACTTTGGCTCGGACATCCGTGAGAATGGAGCCATAACTGTGGCCCTTCTCTTTGGCCCCCGGCTGCAGTGATAACACCACTGCAGCCGTCTTCGGTTCGCGAAGTTTGGGGGGCCGCGGAGTCTTCCCCTTCTTTTTCTTGGGCTGGGGTTGGGGCTGCGACGGCGGATTTGCAGCCGGTTTGCCCTGGCCTTTGCCCTTTCCTTTCTTGCCGCGCTTTGCGACCTTTGTCCAGGCCTCCGCCATAGCCGCAGGGGCAGGGGGAAGCGCGCGGGGTTCCTTCGCCGGAGGTTCCTCGACGGCGGTAGCCTTCTGCTTCTTTTTCCGGGGTGCCCGTTGCCTCCGCTCCCTGTCGGCCTTCGCCAACGTCGCGGGTGCCGGGGGGGCACCCTTCCTTCCGACAGAGCGGGGTTTGGACGCGGCGGGAATCGCCTCATCCGGGAGCGAGAGGGCCGGCGTCTCCTGCATGTCGCGTTCGTGCTGCAGGGAGGGGCGCAGGCGCGGCTCGGGGTTCAAGCGCGGCTCTAGTCCCTCGAGCCTGGCATTGAGCCGTGCGACCAGGCGCCCCATCATCCTGGTTTCCAGCTCCTCGAGACTAGGAGGAGCTGGTGTCACGTCGAGTACGTCAGCTTGCGCTGGTGTCACGTCCGGGTAAGTGCGAGCTGGAGGGGGCGGTGTGCACCTCTTCTGGAGGTCCCGCATCCTCGCCTCCAGCTCGGTAATTCGCTCTTTTTGAGCTTTGAGCTCCCTTTCGAGGCGGGAGTTCGCCGCCTGTAGGCGGGACGTCTCATCCGAGACCGTCCGCGCCGCCAGGATCTGAGCGTCCTCCCGCAACTGTTTCACCGCTTCTTTTAACTTGCTGACAAAGGTGCCCTTCAAATTGGACGACCTTTCAGCCACAAAGCCGATCACATCGAGGTAGCGACCCATACGCTCGGTAACCACGAGCGAGGGATCGTCGTCTCCTTTCTCCTTCAGCGGGGCGAGGACCGGCGCCGCTGGTACAGTGGCAGCGGACGCGGGTGTCGCACTCCGTGTGACTCGAGCCTCAGAAGCCACGGACAACAATTCCTTCTCCACCTGCAGCTGTAGCTCCAGGCGTTCTTGCCTCAGCCATTCAGCTTTGGCCCTCGCCAGCCCAACGTACTCGCCGGTAGTGGGCGGGCGGCCTCTCCCTCTCTTTCCGCGAACGGAAGGCTTCGGCGTTCGGAAGGTAGACAGCGGAACATCTGTGTCAGGATCGTCGCTATCCCCCTCCTCACCAGCCTTAGCCGGATCTCTCCTTCGTTTGCGACGCACACGGCTAGCGATGCTGCTAGTCGCACTCACGGCCGTCGCCACCGAAGACGCCTCAGACGTCAAGTCAGATTCCCCTGAGAAGGGGTACGACTTGCCCGGGGCATCGTGCGCCTCGTAGTCGGACATCTCTTCTGAGAAGTCCCTCGGCTCCTTTGGTCCGGTCAACAACCTCCTCCCCGACGGCCCGGGATCCGCCGCCGGGGGATTCTCCTTCTCGGTACACCAAACACACGTGCAAGATGCACCACCACTACACTTTCGCCCACTAACGCCTCGGTTGCGCATGGATTTTTCGAACGGGGGATTACCGGCAACCCCCGAACGCCCGCTCTTAACGGGTTCGCATTCAATAACATCGCTCGATAAGGTGGATTGCGGGACGCGCGGCACCACATACTCCCGGCTGCCTGCAGCCACCTGGCGTGGTCCTACAGGGGGGACTGATACCCCGTGGTGTGTTCGTTTTTGTTCCTCGCAATCCATTGTTAGTGTGACAGTTTAAAGGGGTGACGCCCTGGGGTGGACCGCTCGCGACGGGACTCCCTCCCGCCATGCATCCCATCGGCGCGGCCCAAACCTTAGGATTGGGGGCACAAGGCCGGGGTAATTTTTTATAGAGGTTTTCTTCCTCGCAGCCCGAAGGCCCCCGACCCCACTCAATGTGGGGCTACGGGTTTGTGAGGCCGTGCAATGCCCGCCCTGAAAAGGGCAAGCGGCCCCACACCAGTTTTTGTCCGCGCCGGCCGAAGCCGGTACCCCCCATATCTGGGGGGCGTTCCCCTATCCGCAACCCGGGGACGCGTCCGATGGCGGGACTGGAAACCGCACACGGAAACCTAACCTAACCTAACCTAACCTAACCTAACCTAACCTAACCTAACCTAACCTAACCTAACCTAACCTAACCTAACCTAACCTAACCGTCGCTCTCGAGCCGCCTCCGAGAGCACACGCGTCCCGCGCGACCGAGTGCACCGCTCTGCACTTAAAGCGGACGGCCTGCGGATAACGGGACGGAGGCGGACGACGGGCGCACCCAGCGGGCGCGGACTGCGTGCGCTGACTGCGGAGACGCACTGCGGGCGCGGAGTGCGTGCGTGGACTACGGACGCACCCAGCGGAAGTGGACTGCGGACGCGCCCGGCGTATGCAGACTGCGTGCCTGCCCAGCGGACAAGACCGCGGAAGCCCCACCACAACCCTAGCGGACAGCGGAAGCCCTTGCGGATTGCGGAAGCATCTGCGGACATCAACGGAAAGCGGACGCGGTGAGTGTCCCCCACTGTGCTAACGCGGAACAACCCTAGTGGACAGCGGAAGCCCTTGCGGACTGCGGACGCATCCGCGGACATCAGCGGAGAGCGGACGCGGACGAGTGTCCCCCACGGTGCCAACGCGGAAAACCCTAGCGGACAGCGGAAGCCATTGCGAAGTGCGGACGCACCTGCGGACACTAGCGGCAAGCGGACGTGGATGCGTATAAGCGGAAGCCCTTGCGGTGCGCGGACGTATCTGCGGACAACAGCGGAAAGTGGACGCGGATGCGTGTGCCCCACTGTGCAGACGCGGAACAACTCTAGCGGACAGCGGAAGCCACTGCGGACTGCTTCATATTAAACAGTAAATATAAGTTATGCTTAAGCCTAGCTCTAAGTAACGTTAAGATCGTATAATTAATTACATGTCGAGGCTGTGCAGAACACCACCACCAACAACTCAGAATTACGAACCCAATACACAAGAATACCTAGATTTACCATACTTAGAAGACATGGATGACGAAATTGCCCATCAATCACAAACCCAAACTCCAAATCCAGCTAACAACACTAACACTAACACACAAATAATTCAGAACATAATATTCCACTCAACACAAATCACAAAAGCAATATGCGTTGCTAGCGGCAAAACCGTCACCAAGGTGAACCGAGAAAAGGCCATAGAGCATGCTAATACCATCGCCAATCTAGCAAAAGTACTATTAGAATCCCACAACACCAATAACCAAGAAGACAACATACCAAAGAACACCCATCCAGAAAACAACATGAACGAACACACACTCAAACTCATACAACACACAATAGAAAATACAATTAAAGCAACAATAAATCAACTAAACAACAAAACAAACACAGAAACTAAAGTACCTAATAAAGGCACAAATACTAAGCGCTCGCACGCGGAAGTTGTCAAAACATCACCAGGAAACACCAACAACCAAACACCAGACACACCAAAAAAGAACAATCCAACAATAATGGTCACTATAAACTCAGCCCAAAACAAGGAACAAGCAAATGAAATCTGGAGGAAACAAATCTCCTTTAAAAAAGAGAAATTCCTTCCAACCAAAATAATATACACTAAGAACAATAAACTCAAAGTAGAATTTGAAAATAACACCCAACTACAAAAGACACTCCAAAAAATTGAACAAAACCAAAACATGACTGCACAGAAAGTAAATAATCTACAACCTACATTCATACTAAAAGGCATACCCAATTATATTAAAGCAGAAGAACTAACAGAACATATCATCAACCAAAACCAATGTCTAGAACACCTAGAACATCTAGATAAAAACAACGCCGAAAACCACCTCAAACTATGCACCATCAAAAATAATAAAAAGAATAAAAACCTATACAATGCCATATACAGAGCATCCCCCAAAATATATAGAGAAGTTCTACTAACAGAAAGAATAAACGTAGACCATGTCAAAGTCAGAGCGGCGCATCACGTCGCTCTTTTGCAATGCTTTACCTGCCTCCAATATGGACACACTAAAAAAATATGCAGAAACAATAAAACCAGATGTTCGCACTGTGCAAGCGAAGAACACACATACATGAACTGCCCAAACAAAGAAAACCCAAATCTAATGAAATGCTACAATTGTTTTAAATACAACACAGAAAATGACAAAACAATCAACACCAAACACACTGCTACATCAAACAAATGCCCTACACACATTGTTTACACCAAAATGACAATAGACAAAACTGATTATTCCAATGACTAAAACAACACAATCAATACTTACAAATAACAGAATACAAAAAGAAAATCGCAGACAAACCGCGTAAACTAACCACTCAACGCACACACATCACCAACACATCACTAACCACACCACTTAGCCGCGCGTCCGCGGATCCGCCCGTCCGCGTGTCCGCGCTTCCGCGGGTCCGCGCCTCCGCCCTCCGCATCGGTGCGGGGGGCGGGAGCGCGGACCTGCGGACGCGTGGGTATGCGGACGCGTGGCTACGTGGATACGCGGATACACTAACATGTGGAAGCGCAGAGGCCCGTATGTGCAGATGTGCGGACGTACGGAGGCGCGGATGTACGAATGGGCGGACCGGTGACTGCGTGCTATGTTAACAATATTAATAAACCCGCAGAATGTATAATTAGCCCTTAATTAACATAATTAGAATAAATAGTTTAATAACAAATATTGTACATTTTCCATTGTAATTAACTACACTTTAAATTCTCTTATTATATAGAAGCAAACAAAATATATGTAAAGGTTAATAAATATATGTAACGTAACAATTAATTTATATATCAATAGCAGGAATTGATAATAGCAAACTTGAATTGTAACTTTATAATTTATAAAACATTAACATTAAACATCTTGCAAAGGCGAGATTCACTTGATAGCAGTAGGAGTAGACATAGATGTATCAATTAGCTCTTAGTTTATAACCTATTGCAAACATTAATATAATAAAACCAAACAAAAACATAAACCTGAAAAAAAAAAAAAAAAAAAAAAAAAAAAAAAAAAAAAAAAAAAAAAAAAAAAAAAAAAAAAAAAAAAAAAAAAAAAAAAAAACCTAACCTAACCTAACCTAACCTAACCTTTTTTTTTTTTTTTTTTTATCGTGAGGAATGCATTGACGCACCGTCCAAGCCCCCGGGTAGGGGCAAGGGTGTGTGGGACTCCACGACAGAGTGCCGCGACTACCCACTAAACCTCACGGGAACACCTCACAGGCCATCAGTGAGCGGCCACAAGCATGCGCAGAGCGCTGAGCTCGCGTGGGCCGCTCGGCCGGGCCCGCACCGACTTATGCGGTACGGGCACACCTCGCTACCGGAGGCATGGGAGCAGCTAGTGTCCCCTAGCTGCCCCCACCATCGCAGGGGTCGAGTGCAATGCAGACGACACGGTACCCATCCGCGTCGCCCGCCAACCCCCACTAGGACAGCGGAATCAGGGCATTGTAGCCCCTTCGTCGCCGTCCTACCCTCCGGCGCCTTCTCGCGCCAGCGAGCGGATCGACCTCGCGATCCCTCTCGTGCGCCTCCTTCGCCTCGACCACTTCCTCACAGAAGTGGGAGACGGCATCCCACGCCGCCGGCTCATCGAGCATTGCTCGGATTACCGCGGGCAGCGTGAGGTCCCCTCCAATGACCGCAACGAGGGTACTGCGCTGGGCCGCCCACGCAGGACAGTGCGCGAGGGTGTGCAGCGCGGTATCTTCCGCGGCACCACATTCGTGACAGTGTGGATCCTCCTCCCTGCCGGCTACTCGATGCAGATACCTGCCGAAGCAACCATGCCCCGACAGTATCTGCACGAGGCGGAAGGTGAGGGTCCCATGCCCTCTGGTTACCCACTGCCGCAGCACTGGGTAAATCGCCGTGTTGGTCCAGTGGCCGGACCTCGACTGCTCCAATCTCCCTGGCCAGGAGGAGCTAAGAATGGTGTCTCTGGCCTCCTCGCGCCACCGCTCGATCTCGACGGGATGAGCCCTCCCGCCTCTGCCGCGGATCGCCGCCCTCTGCTCGTATACTGCTGTCAGTACTTCCGCCTCTAGATCCCATGGCGCCATTCCGGCTAGGGCACAGGCTGTCTCCGTAGCGATGGTCCGGTAGCCGCGGATAGCCCTGATAGCGACAATGCGCTGCGGACGGCGCAAAAGCGCAGTGTTTCGCTGGTTCAGGGCATCCGACCACACCGGAGCACCGTAGAGCGCCATCGATGCCACGACGCCCGCATAGAGGCGGCGGCAGAGGGTACTCGGACCTCCAACATTCGGCAGGAGTCTTCCCAGCGCCGAGGCGGTTGCCACTAGCTTGGGAGCCAAACGCGCAAAATGCTCACCGAAATTCCATTTCCCATCTAGGAGCAGGCCGAGGTACTTCAGATGGGAAGTGAAGACTATCCTCGTTCCATTTATCAGGAGGTAAGCTCCCGATGGTGGACCATTCCGAGGGCCGTGAAAGGCCAGGGCCTCGGTTTTATCCAGGGCCACCTTCAGACCCAGACTCTCTATGCGGTTCACGACTTGTGCTACTCCAGCTGTGGCAATAAGTGACGCCTCCCTGTAGTTCCTCCCGCGGGCTGTTACCAAGGTGTCGTCAGCATAGCAAACCAGTTGCAGCCCGCGGAGAAGGCTCCCGCGCAGGACAAAGTTGTAGGTGATATTCCATAACAAAGGGCCCAGGACTGAGCCCTGTGGGACACCTCTGACCATCTGTCGTCTTACGATTTCTCCATCTCTTCCCATGAAGACGATCACCCTCTCTCTAAAATAATCCTCGACTACTCTCTGGATGTAGAGAGGCACCTCGTGGTGTTTCAGCGCCTCGAGAATGCATTCTGTCGGGATTGAATTAAATGCGTTGGCGATATCGAGTGATATCGCCAACAGCGTACCTCCACTTTCTACCACCTCTTTGGAGAGGGTTTTCACCCTGCAGATTGCATCAACAGTGGAGCGCCCTTCTCGGAATCCATACTGATTATCCGCCAGGTCGGGTCCCACCGTGCTCAAGTGGTCATTTATGCGAGACGCAAGAATGCGCTCAAAGACCTTGGCCGTCTCATTTAGGAGCACGATGGGTCGATATCCTGACGGAGAATCCTCAGGCTTTCCCTCCTTTCTAAGCAGGACTAGCCTCCCCACCTTCCAGTCAGCTGGGAATCTCCCCTCGCTTAGGCATCGGTCCATAAGTTCCCTGAAGTTGCGCTCCAGTGGTTGCAGTGCGGCCACCAGTGCTCGCCCAGGAACGCCATCCGGACCAGGAGCCTTTTTCTTCGCCCTCACGCGGTCCATCACCGATTTAAATTCTCCATCCGTTACCGGAGGAGCCAGACTGATCGTCGTCTGGTTCTGTGCTACCATCAGTGGCGGAGCGAAGTCCGGCAGCCTTCCTGGAAAAAGGGTAGTAATGACCCTGTCAAGGAATTCCGGTTGGAGGGTCTCCGTAAGGGGTGGAGCGAGAGTTCGCAGTTTATTGCGGACCATGCGGTATGGTCTACCCCATATATCGGAATTGATCCCCTCCAGCATTTCCGTCCAAGCCTGATTCTTTGCGGTCTTGATGGCCATCTGGAAGGTCCTTTTGGCTGTTTTATAGGACTCCAATAGGCGCTCCTCAATGTCCGCATCTCTGGTGCGCCGCTTTCTATAACGGGCATGCAGGCGCTTTGCCCTGGTGCAGGCAGTCCTGAGGTCGGACAATTCACCCGACCACCAATATAGGTGTTTTTTCGGGGGTGCACATCTAACACGGGGCATGGCTGCATCACACACTTTCATTAGAGCGTTACGCAGCCAGTCTGCTTCGGCGTCTATATCCCGGAATGATCTCGAGTCCGAGAGCCAGGCCTGCATCAGAGCAGCCTCCTTTACCAGCTCTCCATCCATTCGCGATACAGACCATCGCGGAAAAAGAGAGTGGATGTTTCCGTTTCGACTATTCCTCTGAAGAGGAGAGGAAGACGGGGCGACACCGAAACGAATATATAGATGGTCGGAGAGTGTTTCCACATTTTCCAACACACGCCAGTTAACAGCATTGTTTTCGACAACAGGAGTAGCAAAAGAGACATCTACTATGGACCCCCCCTGTTGTCGAATACAGGTGTTGGTCGACCCGCGGTTGAGGAGGGACAGCCCTGAGATTGCAGCCCATTCCTCGACTAGTTCTCCTCTTTGGTCAGTGGCTGGACAGCCCCACCACTCCGACTTCGCATTCAGATCTCCGAGGACTATCATTTTGGGCGTCGAGTTCCGCTGGATTGCGGCCCCTAGCCCATCAATGAAGCCCTCGAATTCCGCGAAGGACCGATTCGGCGAGAAATAGGCGCCGATTACAACGAAGTCACCCCATTTGACAACCACGAAGCCGTCCCCTCGTTCCTTGAGTATTAGTGGGGGTGCACCAGTTCTCGAGGATGCTATTACAGCGACCGTGCCGTCCTGATCCGATGCCCAATTTGAGCGAGTAGGAACGGAGTAGGGTTCTGCGACCACACACACATCAACAGACCACTGCACCATTGTCTGCAGAAGGAGATCTTGAGCAGCGGCACAATGGTTGATGTTGCACTGGAGGATTTCTTTTTGGGTTGATCCGTCCATTAATGCTCCATTCTCTGATTGGCAACCTTTTCAGGCTGGCCCTCTTTGTTTAGTTGGCTAGCCCCGGTCCTGGGAGCAGCCTTTCCTCGTCGTTTTGGAGGGTGGCAGTTCCTGCCCCCCATTACGTGATTTGAGGCCTTTCCGGAGCCTGCACATATGGCGCAGTTTGGCGTGGCGGTGCAGTCTCTGGCCTTATGGCCCGTTTCCCCGCATCGGAAGCAGAGGTCGCTTCGATCGCATACCGAGCATTTGGCCCTGGTATGGCCAGGCTCTTGGCAGCGGAAACATTTCATCGGCTGCGGCTCGAGTAGCTTAACTTTAGCCGATGACCAGCCTATTAGAAGCTTGCCGCTGGTGATGGCATTAACCGCCGGTATTGGGCACTTGGCCCAGATCGAACCTAGGGTGTAGGGATTGAACCGAATCCCCCCTACCCGTATTGAGTCCTCGGGACAGTTGCCAGCGCGGGCAATAGCTTGTCGAACATCTTCTGCCGTCACTGAGTCATCCAGACCCGATATGCGCACCTCAGCGCACTTGACGGGTCTGGAGACCGACACCTCTGGAGGCAGCACCTCTTTTAGTTTTAGGGCCAGTTGGTCGGCCGTCTCGGGGGAGGTATCTTTGGCAAGTTCTATAAGTCGGGCACCGGATGCAGTGCCACGGAACTTTAGGTCTTCGACCCCGAGCTCACTCCAACTAATTTTTTCCCTCGCGGCCTGAATTATCTCGGAGTACGTCATGTTCTCCGTGGCTTCCGGCTTGATGGTGAGCACCACCGCTGGATTGCGGGGTGCTTTCAACGCCTTCCTCTTTCTGGCCCTCTTACGTTCGGCCTTGGCCTTGGTTTGGGCTTCAGTAGGCACTTTGGTCGGTTTGAGCTGGGCTTGGGCTTTGGCCTTTTTGGCCTTGGCCTTACGCCCAATGACTTCCGTCCATTGCTCCGTCACATTAGCGGTACTGGTGGAAGCAACCGGAACTACGGGAGCTTCTGTATTTACCGTTGGTTTCGAGGCCTTCCCCTTCCCTTTCCCTTTTTTAGGTGGCGCCTCCTTTGACTGTGTGGGCTTAGGTGGTGCAGTCTTAGGTGCCTCCGATTTGTTCTCAGGCACCTTCTCTTTGGATTTAAGAGCAGGTTTTTTAGCAGCTCCAGAAGTATTAGGCTTTGGTGCCGCATTCTTCTTGTCCGCCGCAAGAGGTGGGCGGAGCTTCGGAGCTGGCATGAGTCTGCTCTCAATTCCCTCGAAACGTGCATTAATCATTCCGCCGATGCGCAGCATCATTTCACGCATCCAGTCCTCTTTCTCGGAGGGTGGGGTGAATTGTTGCGGCGGTGGAGTATGCTCCTCAACAGTCAATGGTTCCGAGGGTGGAGCCGCTACGTCCATATCGGTGTCCATGCCGTTCGCCGGTGAAATTGATCGGCGTGCCTCTTTATTTGTGCCCTTATTGTTTTTAAGGGTCTTAACCTCTTTTACCAGCTCCGCAAGACTATTACGAAGCTCGGCAATTTCCTTTTTAAGGGCAACATTCTCAGCCCTCAGAATGCGCGCGTCGTCAGAGATCGTTTTGCGTGCGACCTCGCCAAAACAGTCTTGAATCGACTGCGCTGCCTTCTTGAGGGCTTTCTGGTAGGGGCCACTTAGATGCGATGACTTCTTAGCGACGTCGACGATAACCTGACAGTCGGTTTTAACGACCTCCTCAAGGTCAATTGCAGTCGTTTCGGTGGGATTCACCGGTTTGTCGACGTCGTCACCAGCTCTAGCCTCAAAATATTTCGCTCGCGTAGCGTAAGCCTTTCTCTCCATTTCCGCTATTTCGCGGTCCAGGCGGGCCTGCTCCTCCGCTTTCTCAACGGCGAGTAGCTCACGCTTCGCCCTAGCGAGTCCTACATATTCGCCAGTGGTCGGGGGACGTCCTCTGCCACGCCCACGCCCGCCACCAGCGGTTGTCTCAGCCGGGGCCGAATTCTCCTCATCTCCTTTGGAGCTTTTTGTCGAGTCCTTTTTCTTCACCTTCTTCCGGCGCCGCGACTTCTCAGAAGCGGCTCCATCCGAAAGGTGGTCCGTCAGTCTAACAGAGTCGGTACACGAAATCACCGACTGCCCAGAGAGAGTCGATGAGTCAGACTCCTCCAAAACTCTCTTTGACCCCTTCTCTTGACGAGATGGGTACCTCCGCTTGGATGTCGACGAATTCTCAGTCTCCATCTGCTCAGCGTCGCTATTAACAACACTATTTACACGACTATTTACAGAGCTTTCGCTCAGACTTAAACCTAAACCACTATATACACTATTCACACTATGTACAGATCCACTCCGGGACCTATCGGTCCTCGGTGTGGACACACCACTCCTGCTTCGACTGCTGCTCCTGAAGCAGAGCCGAACTCCCCCTGACTCTTCCAAACTCCCACACGCCTCGGTTGTAATGTCCGCCGCCGGCCCGGATACCGGCGGTAGCCCGCTCTTAACGGGTTCGCATTCAAATGATGTCGCATCGACAGAGGTGGAATCGAGGTTAGCCGGCCCCATATACCTCCGGCGTTCGGCAGCCGCCTTGCGCGGTCCTACCGAAGGGACTGAAACCCCCTGGGGACTATACGTATTGTTTTTGCTCGATTCCATGTTAAGGTGCCATTTTTAAAAGGGATGAGCTCCCTGGGTGGCCGTTCGGGACTGGAGACCTTCCAGCCATTCGTCCCATCGGCACGGACCAGACCTTGGGATTAGGGTGATTTTTTAGTGTGGTTTTCTTCCACTTGGTCCGACACTCAGTGCGCCGGACCCCCGGCCCGCTCAATGCGGGTAACGGGTTCGCCCGACGGCAGACCCCACTGGGTCCACCGCCGCGCGAGTGAGCCGAAGCTCGAGGCCGCCCGAACCAGACACGCCAATCCGGACAACGACAAGAGGCGCAAAGCGCCGTGGCGAGAGATCGCCCCCACGCTGCCACTAAGAAGTGGCCGCCGGATAAAATCCGGCCATACCACGACCCGAAATCGGGTCAGCCGGCAGCGAGCCGCCGCCCTCGAGTGTAATTTTTTATAGAGGTTGTCTTCCTCGCAGCCCGAAGGCCCCCGACCCCACTCAGTGTGGGGCTACGGGTTTGTGTGACCGTGCAATGCCCGCCCTGAAAAGGGCAGGCGGCCACACACCAAACCTAACCTAACCTAACCTAACCTTTTTTTTTTTTTTTTTATAGTTGGGAAATGCGTTACGCATACCTCGCGCTTGGGAAGGCGCGAGGTTATGTCGGACTCTCCGCGGCCCCTGGCAGACGGGATGGTATGTCCACCAGGGAGTGCAATGCCGCGGCCTACCGACTAAAACCCAACTATGCCCCTCAAGGACGCCTTGGCGCGAGAACGGCCATCATCGCCGCATCCTCCTCGTCATCGGACGAAGAGGACACGCCGAGGAGGGCCGCATCGCTGCCGGACAAGGTCATGGGAACTCTCACGAATACTTCCACGACCTCGTCGGCGTCTGCTCGCCTAGGGCGAGCCCCTCTCACCCCCCCAAAAGGGGAGGGCCGGTGATCCCCCGGGGCATCCAGGGGATCAGCGACTGGCGGCAACCGGTGCAATGCAGGGTCCGGGCTTCCCAACCCAGGACCCCGCTGGTTGCCGTCAGGAGGAAGTAGGCGGGCGAACTGCCGCCTCCTTCGTCCAGTCCGCCTGCGGCGGCAAGGAGCGGCCTGGGGGTCGTCCTCCCTGGTCCTCTCCGCCTCCTCCTTCTGTGTCATGACATTGACACAGAAGGAGTCCACCGCGTCCCACGTCCGCTCCCCCTCCAGCATGGCACAGACCACATTCTGGAGGGAGAGATCCTCGCCTATGACGGCGACCAACTCCCGGCGCTCTGAGGAGAAAGCGGGGCACACCGCTAAGGTGTGCTGCGCGGTGTCCTCGTCGGCGCCACAGTGGTGGCACTCGGGGGTCGCTTCCCGTCCAATGCGGTGCAGATAGCGGCCAAAAGAACCATGGCCGCTAAGAATCTGCACCAGGTGGTACGAGAGCGACCCGTGGTGCCGGTTCGCCCATGTGGTGAGGAAGGGGTACATGGCCTCCAAGGTCCTGGACAATGTGCCAGAGACCGAGGCCGAACCCCTTAGCTCCTCGAGCTCCTCGAACCACAGGCGAAACACCTCCACTGTGGCCTCCTCCAAGGCGGAGGCCCTCTCTCTTGGCGCCAAGCGCCGGTCGCCGTCTCTAGCATCTACTCTGATGCGATAGGCAGCCGCCAGGACGTGGGACGTCAACTCCCATGGGGGAGTACCCGCTAATATACATGCCGCCGCATGCGACACCGTGCGGTACGCTCTTATTGCCCGAAGGGCCATTGCGCGCTGCGCCCTGTGTAAGGACGCGATTGCGGCAGGGCTAAGGGCATCAGCCCAAACAGGTGCGCCGTATAGCGCCATGCTGCGCACTATAGTGGCATACAGGCGCCTGACGGATGCGCTCGGGCCCCCGACATTCGGGAGAAGACGCCCGAGCGCATCGGCAGCTCCAAGGAGGCGGGGTTCGAGGCGACGAAAGTGCTCATCGAACCCCCACCTTCCGTCGATCACGAGCCCCAAGTATTTGAAGTGCCGTTGCAGCGGCACTCTAATACCGTCTACCGTTATTTCTGCCCCAGGAGGGGCACCTCTACGAGGCCCATGGAAAAGTAGGGCCTCTGTCTTTTGACGGGCCACCCTTAGGCCCAGCGACTCAATCCTCCGGACTATCAAGGTGGTGTAGACGGAGGCCAGCCGCAGGGTCTCCTCCAAGTCCCTCCCTCTGGCGGTGACAAGCGTGTCATCCGCATAGCAAAAGAGCTTGACACGAGGAGGGAGGGCGCAACGGAGGACCCAGTCATATCCCACGTTCCAAAGTAGGGGCCCTAGAACGGACCCCTGTGGGACACCGCGGGACATGCTATGGCGGCCGTCTAGGCCACCCTGACCAACGAAGAGGACATCACGGTCCTCGAGATAGTTCTCGATAATTCGCGACAGGTAGAGGGGAACCCCGTGGAAGCGTAGCGCCTCACTGATGACGCTAAACGGGAGGCTGTTGAAAGCATTCGCGATGTCTAGAGACACCGCCAATACTTGTTCCCCCCTACCTGTGGCATCGTTTACCAACTCCCTCAAGCCAGATAGGGCGTCGATAGTGGAACGCCCTATTCGGAAGCCAAATTGGCACTCCGAGAGATTCGGTCCAACGTGAGAAAGATGCTGGACGAGGCGGGAGGCGATAAGCCTCTCAAAGACTTTACCTACCTCGTCCAGCAGCACGATTGGCCGATAGGCGGACGGATCATCCGATGCTCGACCATCCTTGCGTAAAAGGCACAACGTGCCGTCCTTCCAGGGCTTAGGGAACTGTCCAGCGCGGAAACAAGCGTCGAACAGTTCCCTTAGCCTGTCCCCAAACTGAGAGAGGCAGAGTGCCAGGACCTTTCCGGGAACACCGTCGGGTCCCGGGGCGGTCTTCTTGCTCCTCAGGCACGAGGTAGCATCTCCGAATTCCTCGGCTTCAATGAGCGGGGGATCACTCTCGTGGGAGGCCATGTCCTCCTCAAGCGGCGGAGCCATGCGCGGAGGCGTGAAGCCAGCAATGGGCGGGAAAAGCTCCTGGACCACCGTGTTCAAGAGACCGGGGTCCATAGACTCAGTTAGGGGGGCGCCACGTGCGCGCAACTGGTTGCGCGCGGTTTTATAGGGCCGCCCCCACGGATCCTGATTGAGGCCCTGCAACATCTCCTCCCTGGCCACCTCCTTAGAGTGGGAGATTGCCGTTTGCAGGGCCTTTTTGGACTGCCGGTACTCATTGTACAGGTGGTCTTCCTCTATGTCGTTCCTCACACGTCGTCGCCGGTAGCGTGTGTAGGCCCGCCGCTTAGCAGTGCAGGCTGTTCGCAGAGCTGCGATGTCCTGCGACCACCAGTAGGCCTCGTGACGGTCTTTTGGAGGGCGCGATCTCGGCATGGAAGCCTCGCACACCTCCGTGAGGGCCTCCCGGATTCGAGAAGCAGCCTCATCGACGTTAGGACCGTCTGTCGGCCGCAGGCACCAGCTCTGTACGATGGCCGCCTCCTCTGCCGACTCCCTATCGAGCCGGTTAAGGGCCCAACGTGGGGCACGACTTCCTCTGGGGGCCTGTGGGGCCGGGGAGCGCTGGGTGGGAATCTCAAACCGGATATACCGGTGGTCGGAGAGACTCTCCACCCGCGTCATCACCCTCCAATCCCTAATCCTGCACGCGAGGGCGGGGGTCGCGAACGATACGTCGACGACAGACCCGCCCTGACGACGCACGCAGGTGTGGGATGTTCCCTGGTTCAGCAGCGAGAGGCCGGCGGCGGCGGCCCAGAGCTCAACGGCTTGGCCGCGAGCGTCGGTGGAAGGGTTGCCCCACATCACCGACTTCGCGTTCAGATCACCTAGGAAAAGGACCTGACGCGGGGCGGCACGCCTGATGGCACTCCCGACTGCTACCAGAAAGACCTCCAGGTCGGCCAGTGGTTTGTTTGGGGAGAAGTAACCACCAATAATGGTGATACTCTCCCAGTTGGCGACCACAAAACCGGAGCCCCTTTCTACAACTGAAGGGGGCGAATAGCCCAGCGCCGGACGGACAACGATTGCCACGGAGCCATCCCGATCACCGACCCAGTTGGGTCGGTCGGGGACGAAATATGGCTCCGCGGCGACTGCGACATCAACGGACCATTCCGCCAGGACTTGCAGCAGGAGATCCTGAGCCCTGGCGGCGTGGTTCAGGTTACTTTGGAGGAAACTGTACGGTCGTCTTAAGTCCATCAAGACTCCATAGCAGTTTCCTCCGGCTCAGTATTGCTGAGCGTGCCCTCCTTGGAGGGCCCCGGCTTGGGCTTGTCAGCCACAGGTTTCCCTCTTCTTTGGGGGGGGTTACAACTCCTCCCCCCCATTATGTGGCCAGCCGGTTTTTTCGCTGCGGCGCAAACGGCGCAGTGAGGCTCCGCGCTGCAAGCGGAGATTTTATGACCGGCTTGGCCACATCGGTAACAGAGTCCCCCACGGTCCACCTCCGAGGGGCAGCGCTGGCGGGTATGACCCGTGCCCAAGCATTTAAAGCAACGCATTGGGCGTGCTTCCAGCGCTTTGACCTGGACCGAGCTCCAGCCAATGAGGAGCCGGCCCTCAACCACCTTCTTTGCGGCGGTAACAGGGCAGTGGACCACAGAGGTCCCCATGCCACCCGGTCCAAAGCGAATTTCGCCGACTTTAATAGCGTCGACGCTACAGCCACCCTTTTTGGCAATGGCGGCCGCCACTTCAACTTTTTGGACGGAATCGTCCAGCCCGGAGATCCGAAGATCAACACATTTAACGGGCCGGGTGACTTTGGCCACACCTGTTAAGGCCTCCTGCAGCTTGGCGGCCAGGAGGTCCGCCTTATCGCTAGCTTGGGCGCCGGGGATCTCAATGATCCTAGCACCTGCAGCTGTATGGCGGCACGACAATTTAATAATGTCAAGCTCGTCCAGGTTAATGGCCTGACGGGCCCGACCCAAAACTTCACCATAAGTGGTGCCTTTCTCGACCGAGGCCGGGTCAAGGGTGATGATGACCGCGGCCGATTTGGGAGGCGCCAACTTACGCGCAGGGGCCTTAGTGTTCTTAGGCTTAACCGGGGCGGGTGGACGCGCTGTTTTCGCCTTGACTGCTTTGGAATAGCTAGCCTCCGGCTCAGTTGCCGTTGGCTGCTCAGCCTGACGGGCCTTCCTGGCTCTCCTACGCCTTTTCTTCTTCGACTCCACCGTGGTCCAGTCTTTCTCAACCGGGGGTTGGGCTTCCTGTGTGGCAGGAGCGTTCGCCCGGGAGGTAGACGGCGCCGACGGTGGAGCGGGCAGCTTCTTTGCCTGCTGCTTAGGCAATGATTTGCCTTTACCGACAGGCTTGGGGTCGACCGGCTGTTTGGCCGATTTGGGTCCGCGGGATGATTCACGAACCGGCTTTGAGGGCACGCGGGACGAACAGTCAGCCGCGAGGGGTGGCCTCAACCTCTTTTCGGGGAGGAGGCGATCCTGAATGCCCTCAAAGCGGGCGTTTATCATAGTCCCAATTGCGCGAATAATTTTGGCCTCAAACGCCTCGAGTGCCGGGTCAGTTGGGACAGCCAATGGGACAGAGGGACTGGAGTCGAGAGCTCGATGGGAGCAAGGAGCGGGGGCCGGGGAAGGAGATACAACCTCCACATCCGCCTCCGGCATGGCCACGTCCATACGGTCGTCGTCTTCGACAGTCACCGCCTGCCGGGACTTTTTCTGTCCCTTCTTGACAGCCTTAAGTTCGGACTTAAGGTCTGCCATCATTTTTTTAAGTTCGCCCATTTCTCTTTTTAGGGCCTCGTTCTCGGCTTTAAGCCGGCGAGTGTCCTCCGAAATACTCTTCCGGGCCACCTCGTCAAAACAATCTTGAATTGAAGCCGCCGCTTTCTTGAGAGCCTTCTGAAAAGGCCCACTCAAGTGCGACGACTTCTTCGCCACGTCAACAATAAGAGAGCAGTCCGACCTGACAACTTCCTCAATATCTACAGCAGTCTTCGCGGTCGGATCTGCGGGCACATCCAGTGGGGCGTCGGCGCGGGTTGCGAGGAACCTCGCTCGCGTCTCATACGCCTTCTTTTCCGCCTCGGCGATCTCGCGATCGAGGCGGACCTGCAACTCCTCTCGTTCAGCGGCTGCCAAATCTCTCTTGGCCTTGGCGAGACCGACGTATTCGCCAGTGGTCGGAGGCCTACCACGACCACGTCCTGCCCCACGGCCTTTGGCGGGGGTGTTCGTGTCGGAGGCCTCTGAGGCCTTTGTCACATCCGGGGTTTTCTCGGTGGCGCGGTCAGGATCCGAGCCACCAGAGACCTTTTTCTTTTTAAGTTTTTTGCGACGCTGAGTCGTATTCGATGCAGCGTCGGAGAACCCTTCCGTCATCCGGACGGAGTCCGTGCAGGAGATCACAGACCGTCCGGATATTGTGGACGAATCAGAGTCATCCGTCAGACTTCTTTTAGTGGACGCAACTGCCGTCCTCGAATCCTTACAAACTAAGACCTTAGAGCTAGTACCTAATTCTATGCTTAAACCTACGCTCTGTACAGTTTTTACATTATGTACACTTTTTACAGACGACGTCGAGCCGCTCCGCGAACGTGCAGACTTCGGCGTCGTTTCACCGCTCCCAAAACGGAGCCTTACTCCTCCTTCACTATATACAAAACTCCCACTCGCCTCGGTTACATTATCGACCACCGCCCCGGACAACGGTGGAAGCCCGCTCTTAACGGGTTCGCAGAAAAGAGTCGCATCGGTCGCATTGGAGGTGGATTTTGAGTGGCACGGCACCAGATACCCCCGGCTGCCCGCAGCCGCCTTGCGCGGTCCTACGGGGGGGACTGAAACCCCCTGGTGTGTTTGTTTTTCAGTCTCAAAATCCATGGTTTGCTTTTAAGGGTGAGCTCCCTGGGGTGGCCGCTCGGGACTGGACTCCCTCCAGCCATTCACCTCATCGGCGCGGACCAGACCTTAAGGTTGGGGTGATTTTTTAGTGCGGTTTTCTTCCGCGCGGCCCGACGCTCCGTGCGCCGGACCCCCGGCCCGCTCAGTGCGGGTAACGGGTTGCCCGACGAGGTCCTGTCACACAGGGCTCCTCGCCGCGCCAACGAGCCGAAGCTCCAAAGGCGCAAAGCGCCGTGGCGACGAAACGCCACTCCCGCCGCAAAGCGGCCAAAGGGGTGGCCACAGAAGAGTGGCCCGCCAGGTAATACCCGGCCATTCCCCGACCCGCAAGCGGGTCCACCGGTGACACTCACACCCCTTCTTTACAAGAAGGGGGGAGTTCACCCAGGGGGTAATTTTTTAGAGAGGTTTTCTTCCTCGCAGCCCGAAGGCCCCCGGCCCCGCTCAATGCGAGGTTACGGGTTTGTGTGACCGTGCAATGCCCGCCCTGAGAAGGGCAGGCGGCCACACACCAGTTTCTGTCCGCGCCGGCCAAAGCCGGTACCCCCCATATCTGGGGGGCGTTCCCCTATCCGCAACCCGGGGACGCGTCCGATGGCAGACTGGAAACTGCACACGGAAACCTAACCTAACCTAACCTTTTTTTTTTTTTTTTTTTTTTTTTACGAGGGGAATGCGTTTGCGCACCGTCCGAGCCCCCGCAGGGGCAAGGGTGTGTGGGACTCCGCAGCAAGCGACTACCCACTAAACCCCTCGATATGCCCTCTTTGGCGCCTAGCGCAGCCACGTCCAAAGGACGCGCCGCTGCCGAACGAGGTCGTGGGAACCATTACAGACCGACCATAACCCCGTCCGCGGCACCTGCCCACCAATGGCGGGCCCCTCACGCCCTCTCCAAGATGGAGATGGAGAGGAGTTCCCGGGGCATACTCCGGGTGGTAATTTTTCACTGTGGTTTTCTTCCACGCGGCCCGACGCTCAGTGCGCCAGGCCCCCGGCCCCGCTCAGTGCGGGGTAACGGGCTTGCCCGACGGCAGACCCCACTGGATCCACCGCCGCGCACACGAGCCGAAGCTCAGCGGCGCCAAAGCGCCGACCCACCGCAAAAAGCGGCCACGGTGGGCCACACGAGGTGGCCCGCCGAGTAGCACTCGGCCATCCCACGCCCCCCTCATGGGGGCCGCACAAGTGTGCCGAAGCCACACGTTGATCGGGTCAGCCTCAGTCCTTGGAACAACGACACGCCGAAGCTCAACGAGCTTGCACCGACTCGGAACAACGACATGCCGAAGCTCAACAAGGACCCGCACCAACCCGATCAAAGGGGCAACGGCACAAGGCGCAATGCGCCATGACCCGCGAGCGGGTCCCCAGGCGACACACAACCCCATCTTCAAAAAGAAGGGGAGGTGACGCCCCACATGGCCACGTGAAGTGGCCCGCCGGGTTAATACCGGCCACACCACGCCCCCTCCACGGGGCAGCTGTCAGACTCTTAGCCCGCGGCAGAAAATCTGCCGGGTTGCCCAGGGTGCACCACGAGGAGGTGTTCTGACATCGCACCCCAACCTAACCTAACCTAACCTAACCTAACCTTTATTTTTTTTTTTTTTTTTATAAGGAGGTAAAAATGCGTTTACGCACTATCCCGCACCGGAGGACATTCGGTGCGGGGGTGTGTGGGACTCACCCAGTCGGGAATACCCACTAAAACTTCCTCCTGTTTTCCGTCATCAGCGATGGGTCGTGGGTTCGGAATAACAGTCGGACCTTATCTCCGAAAACCCCACGAGCCATCGCTACGCCCATAACGGGCTCACCAACCCGCGGTCTAAACCGCTCTACTCCGCGATGCGGCGACATACCGGAAAACGTGTATGTCGCCGCGCTGCCACACCATCGACTATTGTTCCGGGCGATAGTTGTCCTCTTCTATCGCCCGGAAGTCGCATCCACACCCCCTTTAGGGCACCAGCGCTTGGGCATATGCCCGACGCCGCCTACCAACGCGTCTTCGCCTCAGCGGGTCCGCCAGGGGGTCCTCCTCGCGGGACCGCTCCCTGGCCTCCTTCCCGCTTATGGCCGCCTCACAAAAGGCCTTAACTGCCTGCCAGGCCTGGTCACTGTTGACCATGGCGTGAACCACGGCCGGTAGCGACAAGTCGCTTCCCACGACCGCCACCATGGCTGCCCTCTCCACTGCCCAACCTGGACAGACCTCCAGCGTGTGTTGCGCCGTATCGTCGGTCGCCCCACACTCATGGCAGGTGGCAGTTAGCTCCCTCCCCGCAATATTGCACAGGTACCTCCCGAAGCAACCATGCCCCGAAAGGACCTGCACCAGGCGGAAAGAGAGCGAGCCGCCCCGCCTCGCCAGCCACTGCTCTAGCACCGGCAATATCGCCTGTATGGTGCGATGGCCGGCACTGGGCTCTTCCAGCCTCCTTCGCCACTCTTCGTGGCCAACCGTTTCGGCGTCTCTCCGCCAACGCTCTATTTCCTCTGGGAGCGGATTTCTGCCTTGGGCTCTTGCGTCCGCAGATTTACGGTATACTGCAGCAAGCACCTTGGCCTCCAACTCCCAGGGAGGTGCACCCGCCAGAACGCACGCCGCCTCGCAAGAGACGGTGCGATAAGCCCGGATGATCCTAACCGCCATGACCCGCTGCGCGCGGCGTAAATGGGTCTTGTTATGGGCGGTTAGGGTATCTGCCCAAATGGGCGCTCCGTATAAGGCAATGGAGCGAACCACCCCCGCAAAGAGACGTCGACATCCCGCTTCCGGACCACCGAGGTTCGGCATTAGCCGGCTGAGAGCCACGCCCGTTCTCAACAATTTTGGAGCCAGTCGGGCAAAGTGCTCCTTGAAGTTCCATCGGCTATCGAGGACGATTCCTAAGTACTTCATCGTCGACCCGACACCGATGGAAACTCCTCCCACTATCAACTGGGCTCCAGATGGTAGCGCATTTCGGGGTCCATGAAAACAAATGGCCTCCGATTTATTTAGGGCCACCGAGAGGCCCAGACGCCTTATCCGACCCACCACTTGCGCCGTGCCTGCTGTTGCAAGAAGACTTGCCGCCCTATAGGTCCTACCGCGGGCTGTCACGAGGGTGTCGTCAGCGTAACACGTGACGTCCACCCCTCGCAGAGTGGCGCCACGCAACACCCAGTCGTAACCGATGTTCCACAGGAGGGGCCCAAGGACCGACCCCTGTGGAACACCGCACAACACTGACACCCGACTCGACCCGCTCCCCGTGGGGTACAGCACTGTCCTGCCCGCGAGGTACTCCTCAACCACCTTGCAGAGGTACACCGGGAAACGGTGGAAGCGCATCGCTTCCATGATGCATTCATGGGGTAGGGTGTTAAAGGCGTTAGAAATGTCGAGAGACACCGCCAGAACCACCCCACCCCTAGAAACCTCTTCATCGGCTAGGGCCCTCACCCGCGCAATTGCGTCAAGGGTGGACCTGCTCTGCCGGAAGCCAAATTGGCAATCGGCCAAATTTGGCCCCACCATGTCTAGGTGCTCCTTAAGACGGGCGGCGATTACACGCTCAAAGAGCTTTCCAGCCTCGTCTAGGAGCACAATCGGGCGGTAGGCTGACGGCGACTCCGCCTGACGCCCTGCCTTCCGGAGCAGCACCAACTTCCCGTGCTTCCACCTGCTGGGGAAGAATCCACCCCTAAGGCACTCCGTGAGTAGGGTCCGGAACCTGGTCTCAAGCCCATTCCGTAGAGCAATAACCCATGCTCTTCCAGGGATTCCATCCGGGCCGGGGGCTGTGTTTTTCGCTTGGAGGCGAACCACTGCCGCATCCAGCTCGGCTTCGGACACTTCCGGAATTTCCCTGGAATTGGGTGCCGATTCCTGCTGTCCCGCCATAACGGGAGCCGCACCCGGAGAAGGCACGGGAAAGAGTGCCTGCACTACTCTGGCAAGCGTGCTCTCCTCCATTGTCGTTGTCAACGGAGGAGCCCAGGGACGGAGCTTGCTCATAACGAGCTTATACGGCCTGCCCCATGGGTCTCGCGCCAGAGTGTCTAGTAGCTCCTGCCAAGAGCGTTCTTTGGCCGCACCAATCTCAGCCCTGAGGGCTTTTTTAGCCGCTTGAAAGGCCGCGAACAGACGGCTCGCCTCGACCGCGTCCCTATTGCGACGACGATGTCTGGTGTACTGGCGACGTGCCGCCACACAAGCCGCGCGGAGTTGCGCTAACTCGGGCGACCACCAGTGCACCTGTCGACGGGGAGGCATCGCTCGGATTCGGGGCATTGACGCGTCGCAGATGCGTTCCATCGCCTCGCCGAACCATTGCGACTCTTGCTCCGGGTCTGGATGCGTAGAACCCTCTGCCCAGCTCTCGACCAGAGACGCTTCAGTCAGAGTGTCTTTGTCCAGGCTCTTAATGGCCCATCGTGGACCTAGCTCCGTCGCGGCACGGCGCGAGCTGTTCGGGCTCGTTTGGTGGGGAGAGACATCAAACCGAATGTATCGGTGATCCGACAAGGTCTCTTCCCCAGCCAAGACTTCCCAGTGTCGAACACGGCGGGCTAGGGCGGGACTCGCGAACGTGATGTCCACGATTGAGCCGCCCTGATGCCGCACGCACGTGTTTACCGTGCCGCGGTTCAGCACAACAAGGCCATTTGAGAGGAGCCACTCCTCAAGCACTTCACCTCTCGCATCGGTAGCCGGACAGCCCCACTCCAAAGACTTAGCGTTCAGGTCTCCCGCGACCAGAATATGGTGCGGGTGACACCAGCCTAGTAGGGTGTCCATTCTCGCCAAGAAGCTCTCAAAGTCCGAGAGTGGACGATTTGGCGAGAAATAGACACCGACGACCATTGTGTCACCGCACAGGGCCGCAACAAACCCGTTGCCTCGGGTAGATCTTGTTATATGAGGAGAGCCCTCTCCCGTTGCCACTATGATGGCGACAAGTCCATCGTGGTCGGCGACCCAGCTATCGCGGTCAGGCACGAAATAGGGTTCAGCGATAACAGCCACGTGTATGTTCCATTGCGCCAGACTCTGGAGCAAGAGATCCTGAGCTCTGGCGCAATGGTTTATATTCCCCTGGAGAAACCTGGTGGCCATTAATTGGTGGGGGCCATTTCCACCTCCTCGGGCCTGTTCAGCGGGCGAGCTGGCTCTGCCTGGGATGAAACCACGACAGCAGCCGGTCTTCGACGCGATAATTTGCGCTTGGGAGCCGAGCATTGAGTGCTCCCCAGGCGGTGGTTTGCTTCTTTGCCGGCCTCTGCGCAAAGAGAGCAGTGGTAATCGGAGCTACACTCCGCAGCCCGATGTCCCAGCTGTCCGCAGCGGTAGCACTGCCGGCTACGGTCTACGTCGGCATTGCACTGCTCCTTTAGGTGCCCGGTTTCCAGGCACTTAAAGCAGCGCATCTGCCGAGGCTGCAGGAGCTTCACTCGAGCCGCAGTCCACCCCACAAGCAATCTGCCCTCGAGCACTTTCCTGGCTGCTACGAGAGGACAACTCACCCAAACCGACCCCATACCAAAGTGGGTCTGCCGAATGACACCCACCTTGACATGCTCCCGAGGGCATCCTCCCAGACTTGAAACAGCCGAAGCCACTTCCTCAGCGGATACGGAATCATCTAGGTCAGACACCAGCAATTCGGTGCTTTTTATGGGCCTGGAGACTCTAACGGCATCCGCGCTGAGTGCCTCTCTGAGCTTGGCCGCCATTGCGTCCGCTTTTTGCTCGTTTTCGGAGCCTGGGACCTGTATTATGGTCGCTCCAGTGACGGCTCGACGAAAACGAACAAAAGGAATATCGAGGGACGCAATGTCGATTTTCCGCTTTGCCTCAGCTAGAACTGAGGCATAGGATAACCCCTGTTCCCTAGCTCCAGGCTGCAGCGTGATGACAACTGCAGCGGTTTTGGGAGGTTTCACCTTCGGTAACTTCGGAGGCAACATCTGCTGTTGCTTCTTTTTCCGCTCTTTGCCTTGGGAACGAGGCACGTTCTCTTTGTGTTTGCCCCCTTTGGCTACGATGTTCCACCGCCTTTCCATTGTAGCCGGGGCAGCAGGATGCGTTCGCATATCGCGCACGGCAGATCGCGATATAGAAGTCTCTGGACGCCCTTTGCGTCTACTCCTTCGTTTGCGTCTGCGGCGGCTGTCTTCTTCTACCGGAGACTCCTCTGCGACCCTTTGTTTGGCCGATGGCTTCCCGCTGCTTGAAGTAGACGGCACGTTACGATCGGAGGCCTTGGGGCGGGTCTTGGTCCGGGGCTTTTCTTTTGAAGGGACAGCACTCTGTGGTTGTGCAGTCACCTGTATCGTCTCTTCCAATGGTTTCTCATGAGCCAGTGGTGGACGGAGTCGTGGCGCTGGATTCAGCCTGGGCTCGAGGCCATCAATTCGGGCATTAAGGCGAGCACTCCACCGGCTCATGATCCGCGCCTCGTATTCCTCCAGCATCGCTGGAGTGACAAATCCATCTGTCGCCTCCTGGCCGGTAACAGGGACGCTGCTCCGCTGCTTCAGGCACTCTTTGATTTCGGTGAGCTCCTTACGGAGCTCAGCCATATCTGATCGCAGCTTTGCGTTCTCTTTTTGCAGGGTCTGCGTCTCCTCTGACGTGCTGCGCGTGGCCAGGACCTGTGCGTCTTGTTTAATCGCGGCCGCAGCATCTTTTAGGGCCTTTACATAAGTCCCTTTCAGCCTACTGGATGTTGCTGCCACCTTCTCTATCATAGCGACGCTGGACATCACCCGTGATACGAGTTCTGAAGCCGTGCCAACGTCGTCTTCGTCCACCACACTTGTGGACAATGAGGAGCGGGACCGAGTAGCTCGAGCCTCTTGTATAGAAGCGAGCATCTCTTGTTCCGCCCTCAATTCCATCTCTGCGCGCTCTGCCCTTACAAGCTCAGCCTTAGCCTGGGCAAGGCCGACATAGTGCCCTGTAGTGGGTGGGCGTCCGCGTCCTCTCTTGTTTGGCGTCCCGGATCGGGTGCTACGGTCAGGGTGTGAGCGATCGCTTTCTGACGATTCCGATCCGGAGCAGCCGCTTTCCCTCATCCTCTTTCTCCTCCAAAATCTGCCTTGATTGGACTCTTGTCCATCTGGGACAGATTTGACTGTCATCATGCTGCCGGCCGAAGAATCGGACAGCATGAGGTCTTCCAGCACTACAATAGGCTCTCGCTTTTTCCCATCGGATCTAACACGTCCGGTCACATTGCCGCCCTTCGACGGCCCGGGAACCGCCGCCGAGGGTCCATCTTCAACCTCCTTTTTGGCTTCGCACCAAACACATTCACAACCTTCTCCACACGCCTCGGTAACATATTTGTCACCAGACAGCCCGGTTACTGCCTGGCGCCGTTGGCAAGACGGAGCACATGAGCCGCTCAGCGCATATTTGCCACCCGGGGTATGAGCTTCCCCCGAGCGCCCGTGGTCAGCGGGGGCATCCGACAAAACCACATTAGATACATTCGACATTTCCATATTACGATAAAAGTGGGAGTGTACCTACAGTCCTTTCCCAAGGGACCGCAGACGCTCTTTTGGCAGGGTGTTTACTCCTGCCGGGCTCGCGCTAGCCTTCTGTCGGGATATCCCGCCCGTTGTTCGGCACCGCCCTATCGACGGAGCGCGACTGCGCTCGGCGCCACTGCGCCCCAACTCTGACCGGTCGAAACCGGTTCGTCGGATTCCATCCGACCAACCCACGACCCGCAAACGGGTCCACTGGCGACAGTCTTGCCCCTTCTTGACCAAGAAGGGGGGACTTCGACCACCTGAGGGTAATTTTTTATAGAGGTTTTCTTCCTCGCAGCCCGAAGGCCCCCGACCCCACTCAGTGTGGGGCTACGAGTTTGTGGGACCGTGCAATGCCCGCCCTGAAAAGGGCAGGCGGCCACACACCAGTTTCTGTCCGCGCCGGCCAAAGCCGGTACCCCCCATATCTGGGGGGCGTTCCCCTATCCGCAACCCGGGGACGCGTCCGATGGCAGACTGGAAACTGCACACGGAAACCTAACCTAACCTAACCTAACCTAACCTAACCTAACCTAACCTTTTTTTTTTTTTTTTTTTTTTTTTTTTTTTTTTTTTTTTTTTTTTTTTTTTTTTTTTTTTTTTTTTGTCCCGCTGAGGAAATGCATTAAACTGCATACCACCGAGCCGGTGGTTATGTGGGGCTCTCCTTCCCAGACGGGGAAGGCCTACCCACTAAAACCTCAGCGCCGCCATCAGGCATTGTAGGGGGGCCTCAGGATCGAGTGTCGCATCTGAGGACCCCCAGCCTTTGCTCCCCTGTTTCTACCAGGGGAGCCCTTCTCGGGGGAGTGTTCGCAACCTCCCCCGTAACCTAACCTAACCTTTTTTTTTTTTTTTTTTTTTTTTTTTTTTTTTTTTTTTTTTTTTTTTTTTTTTTTTTTGTCCCGCTGAGGAAATGCATTAAACTGCATACCACCGAGCCGGTGGTTATGTGGGGCTCTCCTTCCCAGACGGGGAAGGCCTACCCACTAAAACCTCAGCGCCGCCATCAGGCATTGTAGGGGGGCCTCAGGATCGAGTGTCGCATCTGAGGACCCCCAGCCTTTGCTCCCCTGTTTCTACCAGGGGAGCCCTTCTCGGGGGAGTGTTCGCAACCTCCCCCGTAACCTAACCTAACCTTTTTTTTTTTTTTTTTTTTTTTTTTTTTTTTTTTTTTTTTTTTTTTTTTTTTTTTTTTTTTTTTTTGTCCCGCTGAGGAAATGCATTAAACTGCATACCACCGAGCCGGTGGTTATGTGGGGCTCTCCTTCCCAGACGGGGAAGGCCTACCCACTAAAACCTCAGCGCCGCCATCAGGCATTGTAGGGGGGCCTCAGGATCGAGTGTCGCATCTGAGGACCCCCAGCCTTTGCTCCCCTGTTTCTACCAGGGGAACCCTTCTCGGGGGAGTGTTCGCAACCTCCCCCGTCCGACCTGCACGGCGACACCCCTCGACCAGGCGGGGGTGTGATCCCTCCCGGGTCGTGGGCACGAGCTTTGTCGTGCTCGCCAGCGACCCGCGGCGGCGCATCAGGCCATTATCTGGCCCGACGCCGCCTCCTTCGAGCGGGATCGGCCATCCCGATCCCGCTCGGCGGCCTCCTTCTGGAGCATCACAGCTTCACAGAAGGAGGCCGCAGCCCTCCAACCTCCTTCCCTCCTCCTCCAATCAACGCTGGCGGAGACAGATCTTGCCCGATCTCTTCGACCAAGACCCGGCGTTCGGAGTCCCAAGCGGGACAATCCGCCAGCGTGTGCTGGGCCGAGTCGAGGTCGGATGCGCAATGGTGGCATCGTGTCGTGTCCTTCCACCTGGGGTCTGCGTCGACGCGGCGGCCTGAACGTCATGGCCGTCGTCTTCTCGACGGCCACGTCCAGCCCGAGGAGGCGGATGCGCCGGACGACCATCGTAGTGCCGACCGACGCCAGGTGGACCGCCTCCTCGTACGTGCGCCCCTTCGCCGCGACAAGGGTGTCGTCGGCGAAGCAGACAACCTCCATATTCGGCAGGAGGTTGCCCCGCAGAACCCAGTTGTACCCCAGGTTCCAGAGCAGAGGGCCCAGCATGGAACCCTGGGGTACTCCCGCCGCCATCGGCCACCTGTGGACGCGACCGTCCGCCCCCTCATACACGATTTCCCTCCTGCGGAGGTAATCGGTGATGAGGGAGCGGAGGTAGAGGGGCACTCCGTGGAAACGCAGTGCCTCCTCTATGCATTCGTGGGGGAGGCTGTTGAATGCGTTGCGGATGTCTAACGACACCGCAACGACAACCTCCCCCGCCGACGTGGCCCCCTCAGTCTCTATAAAAGAGTTCCACGACTCCGTTTTGGCCCTCAAGATCTCCGTCTTGAGGGCCTTGCTCGCCTCCCTGTACGCCCGACGCAGAGTTTCCTCCTCGTCGGGCGTCCTCCTGGTGGCGCGCCTTCTGCACCGCAGGTAGGCGCGCCGCGCCCTCCAACTGGTGGCGCGCAGATCAGCTATGGTCTGCGACCACCAGTACACCTGCCGCTTGCGCGCGGCTGGTTTCGCTCGCGGCATGGCGGCGTCGCAGACGACGCTAAGGTCCTCCGCGAAGTGCGCCGCCATGCCGTCAGCGTCGCCGGCGAGGTGCGGGGGCAGCTCGGACCACTCCCGCACCATCGCCGCCTCCAGCGCCACGTCGGGCTGGAGGTGCGTCACCGCCCATCGGCGGAAGGCGGCACCCGTTCCCGCTGGAGACGTGGAGGCGTGCGAGGGGAAGACCGAATATCGGACGTACCGGTGGTCCGACATGGTCTCCTCCTCTGCCTACACTCTCCAGTCCCTCACCCTCGCGGCGAGGGGTGCGGTGGCCAGGGTCACGTCGACGATCGACGAACCCTGCCACCGCACGCACGTCGGGGTGGACCCTCGGTTGAGGACGTCGAGGCCCAGGCTCGTGGCCCAGGACTCGACTAAACCACCCCTGATGTCCGTGGCGGGCGAGCCCCACACGCGCGATTTCGCGTTGAGGTCGCCCGCCACCAAAACTTGCAGGGGCGCCGCCCTCCTCACCACCCCCTCAACCGCAGTCAGGTAGGCCTCAAAATCTGCCCGGCTGCGGTTCGGGGAGAAGTAGGTGGATACCACCACCACTTCTCCCCACTTGACGGCCACGTACCCGGGCCCCCTCTCCCTAACCGAGATGGGGGGGGCCGAGCTCGTGGGTGGCACCACAACGGCCGCCAAACCGTCGGTGGACTCAGCCCACTTCGTGGACTGAGGCACCGCGTACGGCTCGGAGACCACCGCCAGGTCTATCTGCCACTGCGCCATCGACTGGCACAGGAGATCCTGTGCCGCGGCGCAGTGGTTGATGTTGACTTGGAGGAGATTCCCTGTGGACCTACTGGCCATTGGTGTCCATGGGAATCTCCTCCCTGGCGGACAGTGCTGCCCGCCCGGTAGCCGCCGCTGTGGCAGCCCTCGGCATCAGTCTTCCCCTCACCGGTGGGGGATTGCAACTGAGGCCCCCCATCCGGTGAGTGGAAGGCTTTGCCGGCGTCCGCGCACACGGCGCACTTCACCTGCCCTTGGCAGGTGGCGGCTGCGTGCCCCTCCGAACCGCAGCGGAAGCAGAGCGCGCTGCGGTCCTTGGCGGAGGGGCACCGCTGCACGGGGTGACCGATCCCCATGCAGCGGAAGCAGCGCATGGGGCGCTGCTCCAGCAGGCGGATGGAGGCGCTGCTCCATCCCACCGTCACCTTGCCAGCGCTCGCGAGGCGCTTCGCCACATCGATGGGAGCCGACACGTTGGCGGCTCCCATGCCCCTGAGTCCAGGGTGGACCGTGCCCACTCTGATCGCAACGCGGGGGCACTCTGCCAACGCCGCCAAGGCCTCGCCCACCTCCTCCGCGGTCACCGAGTCATCCAGTCCGGTGACTCGGATGTCCGCGGTCTTGGTCGGGCGCGTGTTAAGGTAGACCACCCTTGCCAAATATCATTTGTAAGCACTTCTGCCGATACTACATCAGCAACCCCATCTGGGTCATGCGTCATTCGGAAGTAGCTGAATTGTATGTTCATTTTAATATAAATACGAGTTGTAAGTTAGTTTTAGATCAGAATATTGTATTAGTTAAACCTAAGTGGAAACTCTGTCCAAATTAATAAAATAAATAATTTTTTTTTAAAGTAAAGTTGGTTTCACAAACTTAATTGGCGCAGCCGTAGTAGGAACCCGGTAGTCCAGGTTCTCTATATTGGGGATCAAACATTTCTTCAATAGAGACTTAAAGACGTACGTTTCAACGTTTAAACCGGGATACGAACAAATAAATTTATTAAGAAGAGGACCAATTTTACAAGGACGGAACTAGCAATATTCCAAAGGAATAATGGGACAAGTTGCAGTACTGTGAGTAAATCTTTTTCACCTTCCTGTACTTTCCTTTCATTATTTTGTGTATATATCTGTTATTTTTGGGATTTACAACGCCTAATATATAGATATTGCATAATTAAAATTAGTTTATTTTTACATAAGTTTGAAATAAAAACTTAACAATCAACTTTAATCCTTGACTAGATACTTATATTATTGTAGGGTTTATTTAAATATTTGTAATATTTTATTCCTCTTTTGTGTAATTCGTATATTTTGTGAAATTAATATGGAAAACATAGTTAGAGTACCCGTGGAAATGTTAAATATCATACCAATATTTGATGGAGATGCAAGATCATTACCACTTTTCATAAAAAAATGCGAGTACATTCTCCAAAGTTTCCAAGGGGATAGTTTACAAAATGAATATCTTTTCCACGTAATAACTAGTAGGTTAATAGGAGAGGCCGCAAACTTAGTGGGTGAACGGGACCAAATTTCAAGTTGGGACGAATTAAAATTATTACTTGGCCAACATTTTGGAGACCCGCGATCGGAAGAGTGTTTGGCCATGGAACTTGAAAGTTTAAAAATAAATAGAAACGAAAGCCATTTAGAATTTTGTCATAGGATACAACACTTACGAAGTATTCTTTTTTCAAAAATTAACGAATCAATTGACGATTTGAATTTACGCTTGAGCAAACAATCTATATATAATCATAGTTCATTAAATGTATTTCTTTACAATTTGCCGCCATTTTTAGTTAGACTTGTTAGATTACGGAATGTCATTACTTTAGAAGACGCATTGAAAGTCGTGTTAGAAGAACAAAACTTTCAAAGTGTTTATAGTAATAAAAATTTTCGTCATAACCGAGATTACCGTTCTAGCCCAAACCCCAATTTTAAAAACACTTTTGTCCCAAGACATATCCCTCAGATGAGGCAACATCCTAATATATCAAATAATCAAATTTCTCAACCCTCTTTTAATTATAACAACAACCACTCGATGAATTCATTAAGTAATTCACAACAATTTAGACAAAATAATAATCGCTTCTTGAATTATCAAAACAACAATCAGCCGCAACCAATATTTAGATCACCGGCACCTTCGAGCCAGACACAGCGTAGTCAGCATTCCGCGGGCAATGCATTTAATGCACATACACAAAATATGATGCAACATAATACGGCTTCGGGTTCGAACACCGATGTTACATTGCGTACAGCGAGTTCGAGACATATTAATTACACAGATAGCGATTTTATTCAGCCGTGTACGTCACAAGCACAACAAAATACAGATTCAAATAGAACTGAATTAGAAAATTTTTATATGGTGGCCTCGACAATAGAGAAAAAATAAAAATAAATTGTACGAAACTTTTAAACTTACCACACATTTGTATTCCCGAATTAAAAGCAGTCTTTATGATTGATACCGGGAGTAGTAGGTCATTTATTAGCCCGAAATTAGCTAATGAATTTTTTAGCAATTTCAAGCAACACGAACCGTTCGAGGTTATTAGTACTCATGCAGTAAGCAAACACGAAGAAATAGTTTATATTCAGTTACCAAGTATATTTAAAACGCAACAAAAACACAAGTTTTATGTTTATAGTGTAGATGAAAGATATGACGGACTAATAGGTAGTGATTTATTATTATCATTAGACGCTTCAATCGACATGAAAAATCTTATCTTATTTACGAAATATGCAAATATTCCAATTATTTATTCTCCACCAATGAAAGAGAGCTACAAATTGCCTCCTCGTTGCGAATTGAGAGTAAAACTACCCGTAAATTTGTTAAATGGTGACGCAATTTTAAATTATGTTCAGTTTGCGGAAGGCATTAGAATGCCAGATGCACTAGTTAATTGTAAAAACGGGTTTGCTTCTACAGTAATTCAAAATTGTACTGACATAGAACAAACCTTGGTTGTTACATCACCATTTCGCGTAGAAGCCTTTGTAGAACCTTATTTAACTACAGTAAATAACGTCAATTTTACGGATGAAAATAGTTGTTTAGATAAATTATTAGAGAAAAACCTAGAAAAACTAAGATTAGAACATATGAATGACGAAGAAAGAATGGCGATAGAAAGATTGTGTAAAGAGTATAAGGACATATTTTACTGCGAAAATATTCCATTGTCATTCACAAATGAAGTCAAGCATCATATTCGAACGAAAAATGAGGACCCCATTAACATTAAAGCTCATCGGTTACCACCTGTTCAAACGAAAGAAATTAAAGAACAAGTCAAAAAAATGTT
The DNA here is from genome assembly GCA_963935595.1 of Schoenobius gigantellus. Taxonomy (NCBI): domain Eukaryota; kingdom Metazoa; phylum Arthropoda; class Insecta; order Lepidoptera; family Crambidae; genus Schoenobius; species Schoenobius gigantellus. Next base: position 65,312,567 of record OZ012542.1, on the reverse strand, counting down.
GAAAGACAATATAATCCAAGAGTCACATTCTCCGTGGAGTGCACCAGTCCACCTTGTACCAAAAAAATTAGACGCATCAGGCATACAAAAGTGGAGAATGGTAGTTGATTATCGACGTTTAAATGACATCACTATGGATGATAAATACCCACTTCCAAACATTAGCGACTTATTTGACATGTTAGGAAAAAGTGTATATTTTACCACGTTAGACTTGGCATCAGGCTATCATCAGCTTGAAGTTCGCGAAGAGGATAGACCGAAAACAGCCTTTAGCACACCGTTCGGACACTTTGAATTTAATAGAATGCCTTTTGGTTTGAAAACAGCGCCTGCTACATTCCAAAGAGCAATGGACAATGTACTGAGAGGACTACAAGGCCTACATTGCCTTATCTACCTCGATGACGTCATTATCTTTTCAAAAAGCCTAGCAGAGCACATAGAAAAACTAAAAACTGTTTTCGAACGCTTCAGAAAAACTAACCTTAAAGTACAACTTGATAAATCACATTTTCTCAGAAAAGAAGTATTGTACCTAGGACATACGATAACTAGTGAAGGCCTTAAGCCTAATAACGATAAAATTGATGCCGTTTTAAAGTACCCCTTGCCCAAAACAGTTACAGAAATAAAAAGTTTTCTAGGATTAGTGGGTTATTATAGGAAGTTTATCAAAGATTTTGCTAAGATTACTAGACCTCTCACAGCTTGCTTAAAGAAAGGGCGTAAAATCATAATCAATAATGAATATAAGGAATGTTTTGAAACTTGCAAAAAGCTTCTAACCAACGCACCTCTATTACAATTTCCAGATTTTGAGAAACCATTCGTTCTTACAACTGATGCTTCCAATTTTGCCATAGGAGCTGTATTATCACAAGGTGCAATAGGTAACGATAAACCTATTGCATATGCCAGCCGCACCTTAAGTGACACAGAATCACGTTATAGCACAATTGAGAAAGAACTTTTGGCTGTTATATGGGCAGTTAAACATTTTAGGCCGTACTTATATGGAAAAAAATTTACCATTTTCACTGACCATAGGCCTCTAGCTTGGCTATATTCTCTTAAAGAACCTAACAGCAAGTTAACACGCTGGAGGTTAAGACTTGAAGAATACGATTTCGAAATTAAATATAAAAAAGGACAGCAAAATACTAATGCTGATGCACTATCTAGAATAAGAATTAATGCACTTGATGATGTATTAGATTCAATTTTTGTTAATATAGATGATAATGATGATAGGGTTAAGGATATAATTAAAGATATAAATACAGATTTTGTAACTCAACGTAATAAACACGACAAGAAATCTTCAGTAATATCAATATCCGATACAGAAAGCGAGAAAACTCTTGAGTTGATAGAAATTTCAACCGATGATGCTACAGCTAATTCTGTTTCTAATAGAGAACATGAAGGCATTCCGATTCTCAATGAAGCTATCGATACAAAACCGCGACAAATATTAGTTCATACTTGGCTATTAGATAAACTCTCAGTCAAAGATACGTCAAATAAAAAACAGCGTATACTAGAAGTTCATATGCCAATTAATAATCAAACACTAGTAAAAGACTTTCTCAAAGAGTACATTGACAATAGATATAAATATTTTATTTATTTCGAAGATTCCGCATTTAGAAAATCATTTTCAAGCGTAGTAATTAATTTATATAAAAAGGGAACGTGTAAAATTGTTGAGTGTACGGAACGGGTTATAAATCTGACGGATTCGGAACATGACCAACGGGAAATAGTATTAAAATATCATGAAGGTAAAACCTGCCATAGGGGTATAAATGAAACACTAACTAAATTAAAACGTCATTACTGGTGGCAAAACATGAAGGAAACGATAACAGCTATAATAAATTCTTGTGAACAATGTAGGAAAATGAAATATGAAAGGAAACCTATAAAACCAAGCATCCAATTAACACAAAATCAATATACACCATTCCAAGAAGCTTTCATGGACCTTCTGTTCATTGAAGGAAAATATTACCTAACAATTGTTGACGCTTTTAGCAAATTAGGCCAAGCTATAGATATTCCAAATCGTAGTACACCCGAAGTTGTTAGAGCTTTAATTAAATATTTCAGCATGTACGGACTACCCCAGAAACTGAACAGTGATTCTGGTACGGAATTCAATAATGAATTAATAAAGGAACTTTTAAATCTGTACAAAATAGAATTGCATATTAGTACACCAAACAACCCAAACTCCATGGCTATAGTAGAACGTTTTCACTCTACTATTATCGAAATATATAGATTAGCACGGTACGATAAAAGTGATCTTGACGCTTGTTCCGTAATGACTTACGGTATCATGGCATTTTTTTTTTTTTTTTTTTTTTTTCGAGGGGAATGCGTGACCGCACCGTACTCGCCGTTGGCTAGACGACGAGCGTGTGTGGGGCTCTCCCGGCAGAGAGCCGGGCCTACCCACTAAACCCCCCGGTGTTCTCCCTGCCCTTATGGGCGCGCGTGGTAGGGTCCACACTGCGACTACCACTACCGACGCGCCCGGGCTAGCCCGACCTAACTGGTCGGGCTATCGCCAAGGGGGGATTGCCATAATAATAGTATTCATTCTGCAACAGACTTTACACCATTCGAGATTGTTTTCGGTAATTCAGATTCTGGAAACGTATTTGATATTGATAAAGAACGTTACATAATGCAAAAACTATTGCAAGATCACAGAAAACGCTTAAAAGTTCTTTACGAATATGTAGCCGAAAAATTACAAGAAGATAAAATAAAAGTTAGAGAAAAGAGAGGAGGTGAGGAAGTCCCTGAGCTAAAAGAAGGTGACAAGATATTCATGAAAACAACTAGAATAAGAAAGGCCAAACAATTACCTCGTTTCGAAAAAGCTAAAGTTATAGGAAAACCAATCCATAATATAATACCAGTTGAAAGAAATAAAAGAAACACAAGAGTTGTTATAAAAAATATTAAACGTCCTCCACAGATCGTGGCTAGTTTTTCTGGCACTGGTGAAACAGAACAGCAGCCTGGAACTTCGAAACATGAACACGAATCCGGGAATAGCTCCTCTGAAAGTGGGAGTAGCAGCGATGAGGAATAACTCTTGGACAATTTTAAAAACATTAGACTTAGATTATATCATAGACCAGTTAAATAATAATATAGAGAAGTATAATACTATTAGCAAAATAATTAGTAATGATAATGAACTTAAAGGAGAATTTAATAGTTTAATGGAACAAATAGAATTATTTATAAAACTAACGAAAAGTAGGGTAAATCAGATATCACCATCATCCAAAATAACTAAAAGAGCAATATTCAGTCCAATTGGTTCGTTGGTTAAATTAATTTCGGGTAATTTAGATGAAGAAGATGCAAAAAATTTTAATCGTCAAATTAGCCAACTAAATAATAACGAACATTCAGTCGAACAAAAAGTCTCGCTATTACAACAAGCTTTTACTAAATTAGTGAATATTTCAGAGAGCATAAATTCAAACGTCAATCGCTTAGAAATTGATGAAATTAATTCAGTCATTCAAAAGGAGAGCTATATACATAATACTATATCCATACTTAACACTTTATACCAAATTCTAAATAGCTTTCGTACTATTTTTGATATCATACAAGAAATTGAGACAGCCATTGCTTTTAGTAAATTACATATATTACATCAATCTATCATAAATACAACAGAATTAACAAATACATTATTAGAAATAGAAAAGTATGCAAAACTAATATATCCTGTTAGGAAGGAAAATCTTATTAAGTTAGAAAAGAACATAGTAGTAAAATCTTATATAAATAAAGATAGTTTAGTTTTTATATTAGAAATCCCATTAATAGAATCAGATAAATACATATATTACAAAGTAATACCCATCCCTATCTTTGATCCTCATACCTCTAATATTCATACGATTATCCCTTCATATCCCTTCCTATTGGTGAAAGGATTGAAATACAGGTCAGTAACAAGCCCATGTGAGGAAATAGAAGATGGAAAATTTATCTGTTCAGAGAATAATATTGTACAATACAAAGAAGAAACGTGTATCGAACAAATCATGCTGATGAAAAACAATCACAGCAACTGTCATCAACACCCCATTCAGATGGAAAACCAAAAAATTCAGACGATCGTTAGCAATTATTGGTTATTGTACAGTAAAAATAACGTAATAATAACAGAACACTGTCCCGACCAAGTATATAAACACCAAGTTAAAGGAACATATATTATGCTACCAAGCCACCAATGCAGAACCGAAGTCGGAGAAGTATACTTAAATACACCAACCAATGCTTCAGCAATCAATTTGCGTCTGTCTTCCATCGAAGTACCAACTCTACAGGCAGAGATCAAGAAAGAATCGAAGCAGTTAAATTTGAAGAACGTGGACTTTGGTGATCTAAAAGAAGTTATTAATAATGCAAAATTCACAGCAAGCGAGATCGACACAAACTTCTCAGTACACAGTGATATAAATATATGGACCATAACTTTATATGTAATTGTATTTTGTTTTATATTGTGTATAGTTACTACTAAGTATAAATTATTGTTCTATTGCTATAGACGAAATTCTTCGAAGCTGCCTCAAACACCTTCGGATAATTTCTCTCTTAAGGGGGGAGGTGTTAAGGTAGACCACCCTTGCCAAATATCATTTGTAAGCACTTCTGCCGATACTACATCAGCAACCCCATCTGGGTCATGCGTCATTCGGAAGTAGCTGAATTGCATGTTCATTTTAATATAAATACGAGTTGTAAGTTAGTTTTAGATCAGAATATTGTATTAGTTAAACCTAAGTGGAAACTCTGTCCAAATTAATAAAATAAATAATTTTTTTTTAAAGTAAAGTTGGTTTCACAAACTTAATTCGCGCCACTCTGGCGGCGTCGCCGAGCACCTCCGCTATGCGCGTGGCGAGCGCATCCGCCTGCTCCGGCGAGGTGCCTTTCGGGAGCTCGATGACACGGGCTCCCGTCATCCCCGTCCGGAACTTGGCACTTCCTACTATCCCCAAGTCCCCCAGCTTGATGTTACCCTTCGCCGTCGCAATTTCAGCGCCGTACGTGGCGCCATTTGCCACCGCTTCCGGCGAAAGGGTAATGACCACCGCCAAGGTCTTAGGTGCCGTAGGCATCTTAGGCTTGGCGGCGGTGGCTGGGGGTGGAGGGGGCGCGGCCTTGGACGCTGCCGTCGCCGTCGCCGCCTTGGCCGACTTGCGGCGCCCCCTCTTTACTACCGTGCTCCAGCCCTCCGCTTCAGAGGGTTTGGAGCTGTCGGGCCTCGAAGGCCCCGCCACCGGTTCTGGCGCAGCGGTCGGAGCCGCCGGAGTCTTCTTGGCTTTGACCTCCCTGGCCTTCTTCGGCAGGTTCGCCTCAGGGGCCAGGGTGGTCACTCCCTTCTTCTTCTTCCCCCCAGTCGCGGGCGCTGGCGGTGCTTCCGCAACAGCGGCGGGGGGTGCCTGCTCGGCGGGCTGTCTCTTGGTGGCCTTGTCGCTGGCCAGTGGGGGCCGGTGCGATTTGGCCGGCAGGAGGCGCCCGTCCACCTCCAGGCCATCCAGCCTGACCGCACACATGTTCCCGAAAAGGGACATCATGTCCGATTGGAACGAGTCCATGAATGACATGAACTCGTCCCGGGTCACGACGTCCCCCTTCGGGGCCACTGCTGCTGTTGCTGCTGGTGCCGTCACTGGCGGTGGGCTCGCCCTCTGGCGTGGGCTCGCCCCCCCTCCCCGCTCCGAGAAGTCCCTCCTTAGGGCGACAAGCTCCGACTGAATAGCGTCAAGCTGCCCTTTCAGCCGGCGGTTGTCGGCCTGTAGCCGTCGAACCTCCTCGGAGGTCTTCCTATCAGCCAGAATTCTGGCAACCCCCAGGATGGACGTGGAGGCCTCTTTGAGGTCTCTCACGCACGTGCCCTTGAGGTTACCAGACTTCTTGGCAACCTCGGTAATTGCCGCGGCGCTAGCTTCCGCCCTCCTCAGCAGTTCTTCATTTGTGAGCCCCTCTGGTGAGGGGGGCCTGTCCTTCTTTAAGGTCTTCCCTTTTCCTTTACCCTTTGGTGGTTTAGGGACTTTGAATTCAGCTGGGCCCTCCTCGAGCTCCTTGCGGGCGCCAGAGAGCCCGGCCGAATGGAGTAGTTCACTACCATCAGGTGGTTGATTGGTTGGTTACAAAATGGAAGCTCTAAGAGAAAAAGTATTAAATCTAGAACAAAATCTAAACATTGCAGAAAATGAAATTGAAACTTTAGTATTCGAAAATCAAAGTCTGAAAAAACAAATCACTGATTACGAGCTTAAAATTAAACAACTGACACATATCTGCAAATCAACTTCTACAGTCCGATCGTCTACCAAAAGTAAGCAACAAAAAACAATAACTGATGTAAATTCATCATGCTTGTTTCTCGACGAAACTATATATAGAAAAAAAAACACCTGAACGTAAAGATACTACAGTACCGACTCTTGAAAACAGCATAAACTACAGAAATCGACGTGCAAAATTGTCAAATACACCAATAGATGACGCCACATGCGACAATGTACAAATGACAAATCCAAGTCCCAAAAAACGGAACATTTATATAGTAGGAGACGAAACTCTAAAAGGTTTGTCAGCCCAGCTAACTAAAACAAGACAAGGGAAATGGAACGACTTGTATAGTACCTGTGCTTTTATCATGAACGATGCCCCTAGCACGGAATTACTTTCCCACTGTGATGCTATAGAAAAAAACATAAATAAAAACGATATTATAATACTAGGATTTGGTAATCATGACGATGATATTCATAGATTACACTCTAATATTTGTTTAGCGATAAGTAAATTCAAAAATTGTTCTATTCTGTTGTTGCCCATACAGCGCAATACTTATTTTAATGTTGTAAAATTGAATTACTGCTTAAAAGTATGGACCAAACATTTTGACCATTGTACCTATATTGACACTAATCCACTTGACCATAATTACATTTTATTAAATCGACATGATTTATGTAATAGAATCAATGTATGCATCGATTATAGGGAATATGAAAAACAATTTCTTAATATAAATAACATAAAAAAATATCTAGAACACTGTAAAACTCGGCAAGTTAATAAACTTTACGCCGTGGACAATTCTAACGTAATTTCTGATGAAATTCAAAATCCGTTTTTTCGATGCCAAAGTTAAAAACACGTTCACAGTTTTCCATCAAAATATACACGGACTATGTGCTAAAAAGAACTAATTGAACTTACGCTTTCCGATTTTCACTTAGTACCAGATATTTTGTGCTTCACAGAAACGTTTGTAAAAGCTGGAGACGAAAAACAAATAATCTTAAACAACTATGAACTAGCAAGTAATTACTCAAGGCCAAATAAAAGAGGGGGTTCGTGCATTTTGATTAAAAAGGGGATAGAATATAAAAATATACCGTGCTTTAAAAGCCTTCCGACGACATACCACTTTGAAATGTGTGCAACGAATTTGATTTCTAATAGTTTAATAATTATATGCATATACAGAATCCCAACCAAAATTAAGAGACACACGGAATTATTCTTGGAAAAATTAAACTTACTTTTAGACAAGTGCCTCGCGAAGTACTTTAATAAGAAAATTATTATCACGGGTGACTTAAATATAAACATGATGGAGAAAAATGAAATCTCTTCACGCTTAGAAAATATATTAAAGAAATCTAACCTCATCATCCACATTACCATCCCTACTAGAGGCAAAGCTTGTCTGGACCTCATCATAAGTAATATTGAAAAAGCTGAAGGATCTGTACACACTTTGTGTTTATCAGATCATGAAACAGCACAGGCTCTGAGCTTCACAGTAGCACAAAAAAAAGAAACCCCTAAAAATACATTCATACTTAAACGATGTTATTCTGATGAAAATATTAATAAGTTCACACAATATATACGAAGTCTTTCGTTTAGTAGTGTATATGCACAAGAAGACTTAAATGCAGCATTTAACGAGTTTCATGAGCTATTTAGTTTATTGTATGGCCTTTGTTTCCCCGTAAAAAAGATCAAAACAAACCACCACATTAAGTCTCCATGGATAACAAAAGGTTTAAAAAAAAGTTCAAGACATAAAAAAATACTACGCTTTAAATATTATTGTAGTAAAAATAAATTCGATAAACATAAGTATATGCAGTATAATAAGCTTCTGAAAAAATGTATAATTAGTGCAAAAAGGATTACAAATCAAAAGTACGTCATAAATAGTAAAAATAAATGCAGAGCTACCTGGAATATTATAAAGCATGAGACAGGTAAAGCATTCTGTGGAATAAATATACACAAAATAATAAACCAGGGCAAAGAAATAACAAAACCAACAGAAATAGCTACTGCCTTTAATAATTATTTTATAAATAATACAAACCAAATAAACGACAGCTTAGAGATAACCACTAAATATAATTTAACAAATTCTATCTTTTTAAAACCGATTGATGAATCTTATGTTAAAAAAATTATAGGAGATTTAAACAATACAAAATCAGAAGGATTTGACAACATAAGTACTCAAATAATAAAGAACTGTAAGGACGAAGTATGTACAGTATTGACCTATCTCATTAATTTATCACTGACATCAGGTACGTTTCCAAATAAATTAAAAACTTCAATTATCAAGCCACTTTACAAAAAAGGAAACAAATATGAACTGAAAAATTACAGGCCTATAACACTAATCTCAATATTTTCGAAAATCTTTGAAAAAGTAATGTATGACCAGTTACTTTCCTTTTTTGGAAAACATGACATTATAAAACATAATCAATACGGTTTCCAAAGAGGGAAGTCTACCTCACATGCAGCATTTAGTCTTGTCAATGATATCTTGCAAAACGTTAACAAGAATTCTTATACCACGGTAATATTCCTCGATATGTCAAAAGCGTTCGACTTGGTTTCACACGTACAATTACTGACCAAATTGGAACATTACGGTATTCGCGGACCTGCGCTAGATTGGCTGAAATCCTTTCTAGACAATAGAACGCAATATGTTGAGATAGCTCAGTATAATGATGCAGGTATAAAAGAAAGTTATAAGTCAGACCTCAAAAAGAATGGTTTTGGTGTTCCTCAGGGAAGCATCCTCGCGCCATTGCTATTCCTGGTGACAATTAATGACTTGCCAAATGTTACAAAACATAAAATGACTTTGTTTGCGGATGATGTTTCTGTCATTGTCACCTCAGACCAGCAACAAAATATAGAACAACACAAAAGTGATGTAACATATACTTTAGGACAAATTATTATATGGCTGGAAAAGAATAATTTAAAAATTAATCTAAATAAAACATTGATAATGAATTTTAATAATTTTATAAATAATACAATAAGCATTAATTATAAGGGACATATATTAAACGACGCTGAAAAAGTAAGATTCCTAGGTATCGACATAAATTCAAAATTGGACTGGAAAGAACATATAGAAACAGTGTGTGACAAGATTAATAGATTTTCATTTGGACTATACAAGCTGACAAAGGTGGCAAATAAAAATACCGCCATTACTGCCTATTTTGCATATGTTGAGTCGGTGCTTAGATATGGCTTAATAATTTGGGGAAATGGCACCAATATTCATAATGCTTTTGTTGCTCAAAAAAGATGTATTAGGGCTATAATTCACATAGCTTCGGATGTATCATGTAAACCCTTCTTTAGGTCTCTAAATATTTTACCACTCCCGTGTCTTTATATACTTGAGATATGCAAGTTCGTCAAACAAAATATAGGCTTATTCACGAAACTAAATAGTTTTACCAATAGGAATTTTCGAAATCCAAATAGACTTGTACTCGACACGGTCCCAAAAACAAAACGCTTCCTTAAAAACAGCTACGCAATGTCTATTAAAATATTTAATAAAATACCTGAACATTTGAAGCATTTACCTTATACTATGTTTGCTAGACATTTGCGTAAATGGCTTCTAGAGAAAGCATTCTACTCTGTCGAGGAATTTTTAGCACATAAATAAAATGTTAGTTAAATTAAATTGAATCGAATTAGTTTGGACTAAATTAAATTAAATTAAATAAAATTTAATTGAATTAATCCTAGACATTATTAAAATATTAATTAAATGAAATTGGAGTGAATTAAGTCAAATTAATAAAAAATATAATTGAAATTAAATTGAATCGAACAAAAGTGAATATTAAAATTGAATCGAATACATTTAAATTGAAATGGATTAAATTTTATTATATTAAATACATTAAATTATATGACATTGAATTTGAATGAAATATAGAAATTAGAACTGGAATAACTTAGATTAGCCTAGTTAATGTTGGATTAATTGAATTAATTAAATATAAATTACAAATTAACGCTGATTGTAACATCTTATGATCGATGTGTCATTGTTTTAAAATCCCTGAATTTGCATGCTGATATTGGTATCTGCTAAATAGGTAAGAACTTGTAATATGATTAAGAACTCAATGTAACCCTATTTAAAGCAAATAAATGATTTGATTTGATTTGATTTGATTTGATTTGATTTCCCCACCTTTACCACCCTTGCGAGCCTTATTGGCTTTACGGGCCACCTTCGGCAAGGGGGTTCTAGCTCCCCCGGTCTCGATTTCAGTGTCCATCTCCGAATCCGTGCCGGAGCTGGCGCTAAAAAACTTGCCAAGATTTGGCCTCTTCCTGCTGGCCCTATCGACCCACAGTGAAGTAAGCTCGCTAGCCGCACGAGCGTCCTCCTCATCCGCATAGTAGGCCTCTCCCATGATATCTCTTACCTCATTATCTGACGCCCCTGTGGCGTCAGATACGCTAAAGGTGTCCATAATGGACCACGTTACGGGTCTCGCCCGTCACATACACACAAAGTACACAAAGACAATTTTTTTTTTGCACACCTTAAGACTAAAACTTAAACAACCTTATAATCTATGCACACTAGTGTTTGTAACTTAGAACTACGCCACTAGGGTCCACAAATTGTCCTTACAACTACCTTATAGACTAACACTTACGGTCTATATGGAGTCTTGATGCGCACGATGCGGCCGCACGGCAGTCCTGTCTGCACAGCAACACGCACACGACACAGCACCACACGACACAGCACCACACGACACAGCACCACACAACACAGCACCACACAACACCGCGTTCGCCCGACGCAAGAGCGCCGGGGTCGCCACCACACTGCACAGCACCACTAGGCACCGGGAGATCCGATCCGACAAAAAATCGGAGACAGGATCCAGGACCGGCGGGACCGGGACCGGCGGGACCAGGACCGGTGAGACCGGGACCAGGACCGGCAAGACCAGGGCCAGAACCGGCGGGACCGGGACCGGGACCAGGACTGGCGAGACCGGGACCAGGACCGGCGGGACCGGGACCAGGACCGGCGAGACCGAAACCAGGACCGGCGGGACCGGGACCAGGACCGGCGAGACCGGGACCAGGATCAGCGAGACCGGGACCAGGACCGGCAAGACCGGGGCCAGGACCGGTAGGACCAGGACCAACGCTTTGCCCGTTCTTCCTTTCTTCAGCGATACCAGCACTTCCAGCACTTTACTTGGCACTTAACGTGTTCGCCACGACACTAAATTTGTGTTCGGGGGTCTCACTACACTTTTATCGACTGGTCCGGGACCAGGACCAGCAAGACCGGGGCCGGGACCAACGGGACCAGGACCGGCGGGACCGGCGGGACCAGCGGGACCAGGGCCGAGACCGGCGGGACCAACGGGACCAGGGCCGAGACCGGCGGGACCGGAACCAGGACCGGTGAGACCGACACTTGTAAGCTATTACGAGCGACCGGCGGAGCGTCTTGGTGGGCGCGTGCGCTCAGGACGACGGTCAGGACGTACGATCATGAAAAAAATAAACCTAACCTTTTTTTTTTTTTCTTTTTGAGGCGGGGGAATCTCTTTACGATTCAACAAGGGGCTGAAAGCTGACAAAGCCGCCCCAAGGATATGCCATTGGACTCGGGTTACCTGGGTAACCCCATACCTGGCTAAACCACCCTCCAGAGCAACTTCTACCTCCGTAGAGACACACTCGGGATCGGCGTTAGCCATTCCCCGAGTGCGCCCCCTGGATTGTAGGCCTGACGCAAGCGCCAGGTCTTACCTCTACGGGGGGGTCGACAAGTGCAATAATTCGACCCCCCAGACGGGCAGGCCAGGGGTAGAAAAGTGTCTCCCGACCGGTTGTCGGCCGGCCGGGCCATTTCATCCCCAGCTTGCTTAGGGGAGTTGGTGGCGCGCGTCCAGGAACGCGCGCCTCCTCCTACCCAACCGCCTGCGCCGGAGCGGTGCGGCGAGAGGGTCAACCTCTCGCGCCCGCTCCGCTGCCTCCTTCTGCGAGATCACTTCCTCGCAGAAGGAGGCGACAGCCTCCCACGCCGTCGCGCTGGTCAGCATCTCGCGTGCGACGTTGGCCAGCACGACGGGCGCACCCCTACCTAGGCCCAGCGCGAGGGCTAATGCGTCGCGCTGGGGTCGCCAGGCCGGGCACTCCGAGAGGGTGTGTCCGGCCGTGTCGTCGGGAGCGCCGCAGTGGTGGCACTGCGGCGTCTCTTCCCTCCGTGCGACATGGTGCAGATAATGGCCGAAGCAGCCGTGCCCGGTCATCATCTGCACCATCCGGTAGGTGAGGCTGCCCTGCCGGCGCCCAACCCACTCCTCCAACACTGGACGAACGGCCTCGATCGTCCAGTGGCCGGCAGCTGGGTGGGCGAGCGTCTCGGCCCACTGGCGGAGAGCCTCCCTCTGCGCCAGGAGCCTTGTGCGCGCCACCTCCTGCGGGAGGGGGCGCTCCCCCCGACTCCTCGCTGCCACCCGATGTCGGTGCACGGCCGCAAGGACGCGTGCCTCGACATCCCACGGAGGCGAGCCCGCTAGAACGCAGGCCGCCCCGTGAGAGACCGTGCGGTAGGCCCGCACGGCCCGGGTGGCAATGACCCTCTGCGGCCTACGCAGGAGGGCCACCGTTCGGGGGGCGAGACGCTCCGCCCAAATCGGGGCTCCGTACAGCGCCATCGACTTTATCACCGTCTGATAAAGTCGACGGCTCGCTGCGCCTGGTCCCCCCACGTTGGGGAGGACCCGTCCGAGGGCTGCCGCGGCGGCACACAGCCTTGGGGCGAGGAGCTTAAAGTGCTCCCCGAAATCCCATCGGGGGTCCAGCACCAGACCGAGATACTTCATCGAGCTCTCGATCTGGACTTGCACCCCCTCTACTCGGACACGGAGCCCCGCCTGGGGTCTGCGGCGACGCGGCGGCCTGAACGAAATGGCCGTCGTCTTCTCGACGGCCACGTCCAGCCCGAGGAGGCGGATGCGCCGGACGACCATCGTCGCGCCGACCGACGCCAGGTGGACCGCCTCCTCATACGTGCGCCCCTTCGCCGCGACAAGGGTGTCGTCGGCGAAGCAGACAACCTCCATGTTCGGCAGGAGGTTGCCCCGCAGAACCCAGTTGTACCCCAGGTTCCAGAGCAGAGGGCCCAGCACGGAACCCTGGGGTACTCCCGCCGCCATCGGCCACCTGTGGACGCGACCGTCCGCCCCCTCATACACGATTTCCCTCCCGCGGAGGTAATCGGTGATGAGGGAGCGGAGGTAGAGGGGCACTCCATGAAAACGCAGTGCCTCCTCTATGCATTCGTGGGGGAGGCTGTTGAATGCGTTGCGGATGTCTAATGACACCGCAACGACAACCTCCCCCGCCGACGTGGCCCCCTCAGTCCACCTCTTGAGGTGGGCCACGGCGTCCACGGTGGACCGGCCGGTGCGGAAACCGAACTGGCACTCAGCCAAGTCCGGTCCCGGGCCCTCCAGATGCTCGACGAGCCGGGAAGCGAGAATTTTCTCAAAAAACTTCCCGGCCTCGTCGAGCAGCACCACCGGCCTGTACCCCGACGGGGCATCGGCGGGGCGATTCGGCTTCCGCAGAAGGCAGAGTCGCCCCACCTTCCAGCACTGAGGGAAACGGCCCGAGGCGATGCTCGTATTGAGCACCGCCCGGAACCGCTCCTCCTGTCGTGGCGTTTTATATGAACCGTTATGCATACAATAGGTTACACGACATAAGAACAAAAACGGATTAATAACTTTAAGGAGTAACATAGGTTGTTCACGAAGTATCGTCTTATCTATACGTATTGAGAGCCATACTCGATGGAGCGGGTCATACGGCCCGCTTTACTCTCTGCACGGAAGCCGAGAAATTCTCAGTAACGACAGGAAACCTAGACGCATCTAGGACGTATTACACCTGTCCCTTCCGTTAGGGGGACCGCGAGAGCTGCCTTCAACAACACAACCCTTCATCAACACAACCACGGGGGCTCACCCCCTCACAGACCTCCAACCTCCCCTATAGTCTGCCCATGCCTCGCAACTGACACTCCTGATCTCTCTCACACAACTAGGCGGTTTCATCGCCTGCATCACCAGATGCCTCACGTGGTCCAGACCAAGTGCCCTTGACGCAACAATGCACGCCCCCAGGCTGCCCTTGACGCAACAGTGTACGCCCCCAGGCAGAGATCAGGAGAGGCCGAGCTTACACCTCCGGCCACTGTTGGACACACAGAACATAGAACATAGAAACCTCTTCCAGTGTTCTGTGGTTGAACATATCAGATGGACCATACTTCATGAACTTGCACAATTCTTAACTAAGCCATCAGGCACTTACCATAATATATCCTTATATTATTTATAACCCCGCCACTTGGCCAGTTCACACTCTCACCTGCTGCACCTTCCTTCGCTCCCAGGTCTCGCCTTTCTCACCTGATCACTATGATGTTCAGAACCGAAGTGAACAAGTCACAAGAGAAAGCCACATGTCTGCCTTATAGGCAAAGCAGAAATAGCATTCTTAAAATACCGACACAGTACAATACCATTATTACCACTGAGTCGACACAACGCTATTTATACTGACAAAGGAATTGGGAATGCTGCTGGTAGTATCGGTAACATTAATAATTCACATAATTAGATTCATAATTTATTTATTACCCATAACAATATTAGAAACATAATCATTGTATCAATTTATTCATTTCGTTTCTTACCGGAAGTAGTCAGAGTATTCGCGGAACTCCGCGACACTCCCGACGGCAAAAAAGAAGAAGTTTGTAGTACAGTAAATGATGAGCCCATTGAGCATTTTTTTTTTTTCATGCTTGAGTGGCTGCCTTCCTTCTGGCCCTCACAATATGGGTCTTCCTAATCATTAACTTCTGCTATATCTGATGAGTCATCCACCCGTATTATAGTAGTAGACAAACTTCTGCCGGTCTCTTCAAACAGCCTCCGCCATGCTTGATACATAACTAAAGAGATCAAAAATTGTTTTAATGCTTAACGTGTAGGCGACACCAGCTCAGTATCCCGTTTATACCCATTCATTTTTTTTAACGAAATCAAGCTCGGAATGGGCAGTATTTCCTTCAACATATCACCAGTTGGTCAGATGAAGACAAGTTACATCCCTATACATTAGTCCTATACATTCATTTCAAGTTTCTTTTCCATGGCCTGCACCAGGAAAAATTAAATTGGAAACATCTTTAACTCCTCCTACTATATACTTATCTTACTAACTCATTCTTGTACTCTATGCATTGTGGGCAATTCACCAACTTTATATTCTTCACTAGATAACCAGATCTCCTCCAGTAGGACCTCCCCAAACAAAAGAAAGTTGATGTGGTCGAAATCTCTGTCCCAATATAAGAGGTTCGTTTCAAATTTAATTCGGAAAAAAATATTTTTATTAAAAAAAACTATAATTAACATAACTTGAGTTATGTAATTTAATATCTTTCACTTGTCTTAATGGTAATAGGGTAACAGCCACCACTGCTAATTTAACAGTACCAACTATCTATCTATAATCTATAAATATTTATCTTGATTTTTTTTTTTAAATATATTTGACATATTGTGCACTGTATAGGTTGCTGAGGTCTCAGAACAATAATCTGTATAATCCTTATAATCCTTAAAAATCTAAATACGTCGCGAAACGAGCAAATCAAAACAAGAAGAAATCCTGACCCAAACGGTTCGGAACTCGCGTCCTCAGCATACCGTGTCAAAGCCCTGATCAATGTGGTCACCGAAGACCCACCAGTCCGGGCGAAATCTCGACTTTGCCATTTTAACTTTGTAAACCCAGACACTTAACTTTGTCAAGCCCAAACAGACTTTATTCATTGCTAACCACGAATTGTATGCTACAAATTCGCACAGTCCACACAAACCCCCACGAGGGGTTCGAGTCCATCCCAACACAGGGCGTCCAGGTCTCACTCAACCACGCCGGGCCAGCGCGGGTCGGTCGACCCCACATACAACCCCGAATCTCCTCGCAGAAGCACGCAGGCTCCCTACCGCAGGAGCGTCGGATGCACATACGAAAATCGAAAAGGCGAAGAAAATAAAACACTGTCACATGGCAGGATGGAACCCCGGATCCCCCGACCAGAAGGCCAGCGCCGAGTCCACAGCGCCACCAATGCCCAACACATCAATTCAATTCCACTATAAATTACGAACGTGGCATTTGTTACTTATTATTGTCATAAGATTTACACAAAACACATATTGTATCAGTAAGAAAACGCTTAAAATTATTGAAATGGCAGTCCATAAAATCAACAACTCATCCTCAGCACATTCACAGTTTAACAATGTATATTGTTAAACTGTGTCACATTTTAGTGGGATACCTACTATGGTCACAATATAGTAACATCTGTGACCCCTCGTCCTTCATACCCACATCCATTATGATGCCAATTTATTATGCCTTAGTGTTACCAAATCTTTGGGTACAGAAGGATCAATCCGACCTGCGTCGGGCGGTATACCATGTATATGCCAGAATAGATAACAGTACATACAGAAGTTTCACTTCTTTGATCTCCGAAAAGTCGACACTTTAAATAACTATCTTTGAGCATCAAGCCGAATCACACCCCAATATCACGCGTACGCGTACTCTTACAGCCTCACGTCGCTACCAGCTTCGAGCGATAGGCTTGTTGCTGATGGTTAACAATTAAGCGCGCGAAACGCCACCAATCACTGTAAGTATGCACCGTACTATTATTTATTCTGTGCCAATACCAAGAGCGCGGCAGCACCGCCGCCTTTGCACTCTCAGTGTGCGCGGAACGGTAGGCACCTAGGCCTTACCGTGATCGCTCATAGCTACGCTAAAACAAACTAAAACAGAGACGCAGCTCATGAACTACGTGTTTTTGATTAAGGGGATTAAGTTCCATGACAATGGGAACTAATTATATAGTTATGACATTGCTAATATATTTAAAACAATGTCAAGTATCTTCAGCATTATAATTATTATCAATAAAATATGAAATTCGCTTTTATCTTTTATTATATGATTATGCAATATAAAGTTATAATTACTACCTACTAGTCAACTTATCAATTAACATTTCTGCTGGATCATCATCAGCTTAAAAGTCTACTTCGCAGTTCATTACTTCATATTTAGACCATTAGGTTCACATGAAGCAAAAAAAAATATTACCAATTAACATACTCGTACATTAATGGTAACATTGTGAGTGTAACCTTAATCATAGGCAGCAACTACACATAGGAAAATTAACAACAAAATACTAGAAGCAAACATTCAAATCGTTTTAAATTCAACTTTAACACTATTTTTAATCCATCAAACATGCCTACTTGTAGCATCATTCGTACACTGTGAAAGATGCTATGTTCCGATGGTTATTCTAAATTTGAATTTACAATAAGAATGTATGAAGAAATGATGAATGGTGAAGCCAATTGCTTATTCATACTTTACAAGGCATGTGGATTTGATTTTTTGTGTAAAGCAGTGGTTCCCATCCTTTTCATTTCCAGGGACCTTTATGTACCTACAAAAAACCTCAATAAATTTTAAAGAATATTATTGTAAATAACTTAATAGTGTCGTGCCATTCATCTTTTACACATATTTGTAGGACTAATATTATTGCTCGAAGCAACCAGCAAATTATCATTATGTTCTCAGTCGCTTCGGACCTTGTTCCGAGATTCCAGAGAGACCCACAAAGATCTGCTCCGAGGAGTAGGTAAGTTTGCATTTGCGGACCACTTTTCTCCACCGGCTGGGCTGGGAACCATTGGTATAAAGAAATAATATTTGACTGCATATGTAACAAATCATGTATAAAGCCTTTGAATTCACAATTCATTTCTTTGCCAATTAATTGTTACAGACTACACAATTCACATTTTAAGAAAAAGACTAGCGTTTGACTCTATTGCCAATGCTACGATTAATTACTTACCATTAAAAATTAGCAAAGTTTGATATTTTATATACCTGTTAATTCTAATTTATTGTAAATTAGCACTCTTCCTTTCTTCAGTATCTGTCTACAGGCACCTACAGATGAAATTGCTCTATTGCTATAATTCTGCCTTTACAATGCAAATCAATTTTCAATGCAATTGACCCATATAAACTATAGGTATAGAGATTGTCTTCAGCAATGTAATCGTTTATTTAATAGCCGCTATTCCATCTAGCTGTTTGTTAGAGATCTTGTTCACTTTATTTCATCAGATCAGAGGAAGTATCTTTAATTTTGGCTTTTTTAGTTTAGAATCAAGCATACTTCCTATACACGTTGTAAAAAACTTTTGCACCAAAGTGGTCTGGTACTTAATTCCATGACAAGCGAGTTACAATTTTACAAACAGAGCTTTTTTACTCTATTCGAAAGTATTTCACTTATGGAGTATTCTTACCAGTTGGTGCCCATGGGTATCTAACATATCAGTAGTGTACCTAATTATATTGTTAATATTTTGTATACATTTTATATGTGCACCTCATCATTTATCTAAAAATATACTATAGAAACCATCAGATATTTAGAGGCAAGCTATGTCTTTAAGCACTAAGAAAAAGCAAGAAAGGTCAAATTAAATCAAAATCAAATCAGTTTATTAAATTCGTTATTACAGGTTACAATGGTTGGTATGTTTTGGTGCTAGCATTATTTCCATGGTGTTACCTACCTGTGAAACTCAACTAATTATGGTAGTTTAAAATAAAAGGCTCAAAGTGTATCTTCACAAAACATGATATTAACTTGCAAATGTTAAGCAAATTTATACCACCACTAAACAGTGTCCATTTACTTAGCCACTTGGTGATATTTCAAAATGTAAGTAAAATAATGTAACATGACCACACAAGGTCGAAATATTTTCAAGACTTAATCCGTAAGTGGCACTTAGAATCGAAATAACACAAGGAAGAAGAAATTCTTTGGAATAACTTGTAACATGTAGGTAATACAACAGTTACTTACCTATGTATGAGTGAATTCACTAGTTACAAATTTGAAATGTCTTGAAAATGGTACTTCATTTCCCCCCTTTTGTTTCAATCATCCCATATCTTCTTTTAATCATTGTGGTTTTGAATTTATTTTATTTTATGTAAAAAATTTTCACAAGTATTTCACAAAATAAAGCAGGTTATCACTTACCTACAATTCCTACAAACTAATATGAGTTTATATATCTTAATATACTCATATACTTTATGAAACCGATGCAAGCAATTCTTCCATTCCAATTATAGCAACCAAATAATAAACTTTTCTTTCTTTCTTTCTTTCAAATCAATAGAATGTTATTATTGGTCAGCCAATACCTAGTTCCACTAACTTCTAAGCACTATGAACTAATCACCATTGGATTAAATACACTATGGATAGGTCAATTAACAGTCGCTTCGCATTTTAGTAAAGAACACAAAATGCATAATAATACAATAAGTAAGTAAAAAACCCACGAATTTAAAAGTTTTTTTTTTTTTAATGCTACATGGGCTTTAATTTTGGACTACGAACAAAAACATAGTGTCTTCAAATTTGAGTCAACATTTTGGCTTATAATTGCTCTAAGTCACTAGCAATCGATAGTGAGCTTTCACAATGTGCCCACTTCAGCCGACTCTATTCCCCGTATATAAAACTACTCTTTGGACTCTATTTTCATTTGGCAAATAGGTGTCGGTAAAACTCCACAGTTAAACAAATTCCTCTCTTCCCGCTTTTTTTTTTAGTAATTGAAATATACGATTAATTTGACCATTATGTCACAGCCTTAGGCCCCACAGAACACATATACCCAAGGTTAGGCTCTCAGATCAAATACTACTAGCGGAGCTTAGGCCACAATTTGATTATTTGTTTTTTCAACACACTTGCTCGTAAAGTGGGTCTAATTTTACCGGTTTTTTTTTATATACATAAGCAGCTCATAAACACGCGTGTATGATTTGTGTTATTTAATCAAGAAACTCAGTCTTTATTTATTTTCCTCACAAGCGTGCTGAAAAGCGTCGCACAACACACGCGCGTACACTGGTTACCCACACTGGGCGCTATTACGCCCCGTGAGTTACAACCAACATACCGCACATATATATATATATTACCCAAAAAATTTAGTATTATAAAAATTTGTCGATACCACTGACTGGTACGCACAAGCGATTTGATCATTATTAAGCAAAGACCTTTGTGTATTGCGGATGTATACAAACGAAATAAAAAACAATTATTACTACACAAGTTCCCGTTGAAAAGGTGGTAATAAAACTTGTGTAAAGGTTATGAACATTAATAAAATTTACCGAAATATCGGTATAATATCGGTAGAATTTAAAACACATCGGCACCAACTTTATCCACAAAATATTGAAACGCGTTTTAGAACACACAGCATATTTTTTTTTTTAAACGTAGGAATTCAAAGAACACCTTTGAATAAAAGACAAGAACGTAATTCCGTAACTGTAATAAACAAAGACACATTTAACATTTAACACAAATAAAGGAAGGTAGATACACATAGGAGTAAGGCAGACTGATAATTAATTTTATTTAATTGCTTCGGGTAGCCCGTTTAATATCCGAACCATAGTAATCAATGATTACTGGACTCATTACAAAATTTGCATATTCAAATAATAGGTAGGTAAATTATAAAGAACCTCGTAAGTAAACGTTAACTTAACGAAATTGTTAGGTTAATCCCAAGGAGAGACGATAACTTAGCATTCCACGCGGGTGCTCGGTCTATCGCGTTGCAGAGAAGAGAGCCAAGAGCGGTGCCTGGGGCTTATGACCCAGGTGCAGGTTTAAGTGGCCACCCCACAATGCATCAACACTCACCCTCACCACCCCGGCCCCTCTCTCTGCCCAACCATAATTAATAATTATTTAATACGATTCCGTAAGTGAAGAAATTTGAACGTAAACAAATGGTCACAGCACTCACAGCAGTTCACTGGTTTTCTAAACTCAATGCCCTAACCGTTAAACGTTCGAATCACGAAATCACAGATTAGAGAGAATATATCTCAAGCAGCAGACTAAGTTTCTGACTGCCAGCGCCACCCGCGGCGCCGGTGAGATCTAAAAGTTGCCATTTGCAAGTTCCCTAACAAAATAATTCTTGTAATATTACTCCACCCTCACAAATAACACGTGGGCGAATGTTACTCCAATCACCGGGAAAATAGTAATCCAACATAACCTGTCGGGATTCTCGTAATTCAAGCCTTTTTATACTCGAATATACATCCCAGCACCTCCACCATTTTATGTCGTGGCGTTTTATATGAACCGTTATGCATACAATAGGTTACACGACATAAGAACAAAAACGGATTAATAACTTTAAGGAGTAACATAGGTTGTTCACGAAGTATCGTCTTATCTATACGTATTGAGAGCCATACTCGATGGAGCGGGTCATACGGCCCGCTTTACTCTCTGCACGGAAGCCGAGAAATTCTCAGTAACGACAGGAAACCTAGACGCATCTAGGACGTATTACACCTGTCCCTTCCGTTAGGGGGACCGCGAGAGCTGCCTTCAACAACACAACCCTTCATCAACACAACCACGGGGGCTCACCCCCTCACAGACCTCCAACCTCCCCTATAGTCTGCCCATGCCTCGCAACTGACACTCCTGATCTCTCTCACACAACTAGGCGGTTTCATCGCCTGCATCACCAGATGCCTCACGTGGTCCAGACCAAGTGCCCTTGACGCAACAATGCACGCCCCCAGGCTGCCCTTGACGCAACAGTGTACGCCCCCAGGCAGAGATCAGGAGAGGCCGAGCTTACACCTCCGGCCACTGTTGGACACACAGAACATAGAACATAGAAACCTCTTCCAGTGTTCTGTGGTTGAACATATCAGATGGACCATACTTCATGAACTTGCACAATTCTTAACTAAGCCATCAGGCACTTACCATAATATATCCTTATATTATTTATAACCCCGCCACTTGGCCAGTTCACACTCTCACCTGCTGCACCTTCCTTCGCTCCCAGGTCTCGCCTTTCTCACCTGATCACTATGATGTTCAGAACCGAAGTGAACAAGTCACAAGAGAAAGCCACATGTCTGCCTTATAGGCAAAGCAGAAATAGCATTCTTAAAATACCGACACAGTACAATACCATTATTACCACTGAGTCGACACAACGCTATTTATACTGACAAAGGAATTGGGAATGCTGCTGGTAGTATCGGTAACATTAATAATTCACATAATTAGATTCATAATTTATTTATTACCCATAACAATATTAGAAACATAATCATTGTATCAATTTATTCATTTCGTTTCTTACCGGAAGTAGTCAGAGTATTCGCGGAACTCCGCGACACCTCCAGGGGGCCCAGTGCCAGGCACAGGACCCTCGCTGGCACCCCGAGGGCCCGCTTCCTCCACTTGGAGGGAGGCGCTGGGGGCGACCATCCTCGGGGGCTCGAAGGGTCCAGGGTCGGGGAAGAGCGACCCTAGAACCCTCTGTACAAGCCCCTCGTCCAACTGGTGTATCGGGGGAGCACCGTTTTGGTACTTCCCCCTCACCAGTCGGTACGGCCGTCCCCAGGGGTCGGAGTCGAGGAGCTCTATAAAAGAGTTCCACGACTCCGTTTTGGCCCTCGAGATCTCCGTCTTGAGGGCCTTATTCGCCTCCCTGTACGCCCGACGCAGGGTTTCCTCTTCGTCGGGCGTCCTCCTGGTGGCGCGCCTTCTGCACCGCAGGTAGGCGCGCCTCGCCCTACAACTGGTGGCGCGCAGATCCGCGATGGTCTGCGACCACCAGTATACCTGCCGCTTGCGGGCGGCAGGTTTCGCCCGCGGCATGGCGGCGTCGCAGACGACTCTCAGGTCCTCTGCGAAGTGCACCGCCATGCCGTTAGCGTCGCCGGCGAGGTGCGGGGGCAGCTCAGACCACTCCCGCACCATCGCCGCCTCCAGCGCCACGTCGGGCTGGAGGTGCGTCACCGCCCACCGGCGGAAGGCGGCACCCGTCCCCGCTGGAGACGTGGAGGCGTGCGAGGGGGAGACCGAATATCGGACGTACCGGTGGTCCGACATGGTCTCCTCCTCTGCCTCCACTCTCCAGTCCCTCACCCTTGCGGCGAGGGGTGCGGTGGCTAGGGTCACGTCGACGATCGACGAACCCTGCCACCGCACGCACGTCGGGGTGGTCCCTCGGTTGAGGACGTCGAGGCCCAGGCTCGTGGCCCAGGACTCGACCAAACGACCCCTGACGTCCGTGGCGGGCGAGCCCCACACGCGCGACTTCGCGTTGAGGTCGCCCGCCACCAAAACTTGCAGGGGCGCCGCCCTCCTTACCACCCCCTCGACCGCAGTCAGGTAGGCCTCGAAGTCTGCCCGACTGCGGTTCGGGGAGAAGTAGGTGGACACCACCACCACTTCTCCCCACTTGACGGCCACGTAACCCGGCCCCCTCTCTCTAACCGAGATGAGGGGGGCCGAGCTGGTGGGCGGCACCACAACGGCCGCCAAGCCGTCGGTGGACTCAGCCCACCTCGTGGACTGAGGCACCGCGTACGGCTCGGCGACCACCGCCAGGTCTATCTGCCACTGCGCCATCGACTGGCACAGGAGA
The DNA here is from genome assembly GCA_963935595.1 of Schoenobius gigantellus. Lineage (NCBI taxonomy): Eukaryota > Metazoa > Arthropoda > Insecta > Lepidoptera > Crambidae > Schoenobius > Schoenobius gigantellus. Next base: position 65,288,466 of record OZ012542.1, on the reverse strand, counting down.
TCTTGTGCCGCGGCGCAGTGGTTGATATTGGCTTGGAGGAGATTCCCTGTGGACCTACTGGCCATTGGCGATGTCCATGGAAATCTCCTCCCTGGCGGACAGTGTTGCCCGCCCGGTAGCCGCCACTGTGGCAGCCCTCGGCATCAGTCTTCCCCTCACCGGCGGGGGGTTGCAACTGAGGCCCCCCATCCGGTGAGTGGAAGGCTTGCCGGCGTCGGCGCACACGGCGCACTTTATCTGCCCCTGGCAGGTGGCGGCTGCGTGCCCCTCCGAACCGCAGCGGAAGCAGAGCGCGCTGCGGTCCTTGGCGGAGGGGCACCGCTGCACAGGGTGACCGATCCCCATGCAGCGGAAGCAGCGCATGGGGCGCTGCTCCAGCAGGCGGATGGAGGCGTTGCTCCATCCGACCGCGACTTTGCCAGCGCCTGCGAGGCGTTTGGCCACTTAGATGGGAGCTGACACGTTGGCGGCTCCCATGCCCCTGAGGCCAGGGTGGACAGTGCCCACCCTGATTGCAGAGCGGGGGCACTCCGCCAACGCGGCCAAGGCCTCGCATACCTCCGCTGCGGTCACCGAGTCATCCAGTCCGGTGACTCGAATGTCCGCAGTCTTGGTCGGACGCACCACCTTGGCGGCGTCGCCGAGTACCCCCGCTATGCGTGTGGCGAGCGCGTCAGCCTGCTCCGGCGAAGTGCCCCTCGGGAGCTCCATGATCCGAGCTCCCGTCACCCCAGTCCGGAACGTGGGGCTCCCCACAATTCCCATCTCCCCCAGCTTGATGCTGCCTTTCGCCGTTGCAATGGCGGCGGCGTATGTGGCGCCTTTTGCCACCGCTTCGGGCGACAGGCTAATCACCACCGCCAGAGTCTTGGGTGCCTTAGGCATCTTCGGCTTTGCGGCGGTGGTTGGGGGTGGAGGGGGCGCGGACTTGACCGGGGCCGTCACCGCAGCCGTCTTGGCTGGCTTCCTGCGCCCCTTCCTTACCACCGTGCTCCAGCCCTCCTTTTCGGGGGGCTTGGAGGTGTCAGGCCTCGAAGGGCCCGCCACCGGCACAGGAGTCGCGGCTGGAGCCGCCGGGGCCTTCTTCGGCCTTACCTCCCTGGCATTCTTCGGTAGGTTCGCCTCGGGGGCCAGGGTGGTCACTCCCTTCTTCTTCCTACCCCCGCTGGGTGCTGGCGCTGCTTCCGCATCAGCAGCGGGGGGTGCCTGCTTCGCGGGCTGACTCTCAGCAGCCTTGTCGCTAGCCAATGGGGGCCTGTGCGATTTGGCCGGCAAGAGGCGCCCGTCCACCTCCAGGCCATCCAGCCTGGCCGCACACATGTTCCCGAAGAGGGACATCATGTCCGATTGGAACGAGTCCATGAATGACATGAACTCGTCCCGGGTCACGATGTCCCCCTTCGGGGCCTCTGCTGCTGCTGCAGCTGGTACCGCCACTGGCGGTGGGCTCGCCCTCTGGCGTGGGCTCGCCCCCCCTCCCCGCTCCGAGTAGTCTCTTCTTAGGGCCACAAGCTCTGACTGTATCGCGTCGAGCTGCCCTTTCAGCCGGCGGTTGTCGGCCTGTAGGCGGCGAACCTCCTCGGAGGTCTTCCTATCAGCCAGAGTTCTGGCAACCCCGAGGATGGATGTGGAAGCCTCTTTGAGGTCCCTCACGCACGTACCCTTGAGGTTGCCAGACTTCTTGGCAACCTCCGTAATAAGCGAGGCGCTCGCTTCCGCCCTGTGTAGGAGTTCCTCGTTGGTGAGGCCCTCTGGTGAGGGAGGCCTCTCCTTCTTTGAGGTTTTCCCCTTGCCTTTCCCTTTTGGGGGCTTGGGGACGTCTGCTTCAGCCGGGCCTTCCTCCAGCTCTTTACGGGCCTGGGAGAGTCCGGTCGTGTGGAGGTAAGAATCTCCCGCGTCATCGGGGGTGCTAACGCCCTTATTCTTCTTGGCCTTTCGGGCCTTGCGCGCAACTTTCGGCAACGGGGTCCTAGCCCTTGCCTCCATTTCGACCTCAGTCTCTACCTCCAGCTCTGAGTCAGTCCCAGAGCTGGCGCTGAAGAACTTGCCCAAGGAGGGCCTCTTCCGGCTCGCCGGCGTTTCCGACCTTAGTACCCATTCTTGGGTCCTGACATCAGACACACTGGCGTCCACCACCTGAACACTAACTCCCGAAAGGGGCCTCACCATCAGGTCCCTGATTTCAACGTCCGTCGCCTCTGAGGCTTCGGAGACGCTAAAGTTGTCCATAGTGGGACAAAGCTACGGGCCTAGCCCGTGACACACAAAATTGTACAAATGAGCAATACACAAATATACAACTTAAAGATAAAACTTAACCTACCTTAAAATTAAGCACTCTAGTGTTCGTAACTTAAAAACTACGCCACTAGGGTCCACAAAATTGTCCTTGCAACTACCTTATAGACTAACACTTACGGTCTATATGGAGTCTTGATGCGCACGATGCGGCCGCACTGCAGTCCTGTTTGCACAGCAGCGCACACACGATACAGCACCACACCACACAAAACACCGCGTTCGCCCGACGCAAAAGCGCCGGGGTCGCCACCACACTGCACAGCACTATTAGGCACCGGAAGTGCCAACACCAGCACGGAGAACCGGGACCAGGACCGACGAGACCGGGACCAGGACTGGCGGGACCAAGACCGGCGGGACCAGGACCGGCGAGACCAGGACCAGCGAGACCGGGACCAGGGCCAGGACCGACGGGACCGGGACCAGGACCGGCGGGACCGGGACCAGGACCGGCGGGACCGGGGCCAGGACCGGTAGAACCGGGACCGGGACCGGCGAGACCGGGGTCAGGACCAGGACCAACGCTTGGCCCGTTCTTCCTATCTTCGGCGAGATCAACACTTGTCGAAGTTGTAAGGACACTAGCACTTCACTTTACGTGTTCGCCACGACACTTAGTTTGTGTTCGGGGGTCTCACAACAAAACCACACCAATTTTATCAACTGGTCCGGGACCAGGACCAGCAAGACCGGGGCCGGGACCAACGGGACCAGGACCGGCGAGACCGGCGGGACCAGCGGGACCGGGGCCGAGACCGGTGAGACCGGGGCCAGGACCGGCGAGACCGGCGGGACCGGCGGGACCAGCGGGACCAACGGGACCGGGGCCGAGACCGGCGGGACCGGGACTAGGACCGGTGAGACCGACACTTGCAATCTATTGCATACGACCGGCGAAGCGTCTCGGTGAGCGCGTGTGCTCTCGACGGCGTCCAGAGCGCGAATAACCTAACCTAACCTTTTTTTTTTTTTTTTTACAAGAGAGAAAATACAGTCTAACACTACGTTTACATTCAGCCAAAGTGAGCAGGGAAGTAGGCAGGGAAGTGGGCAGGACGAGTGTGTAAACAAGATACTTCTCATGCCACTGCCACTGCTACTCGCGCTGCCCGATGCTCCCTAAAAGAGCGGTTTTATGTGCGGAAGTCAAAGGATCGGCAGCGCGAGCGGCAGTGCGTGTTTACATACTGCTGTCGCTCGCTCAGTTCTCGCCGCACGCCTGGAGAAGAAACACGTGCGTAATTTGTTTTTTCTTCAGATCAACGATTACCCATTTAAGTAATGCCGTCCGACTGGAGCAATGAAAATACTATAAAGTTTTTGGAACTACTTGAAACGGAAAGAGTGATTTGGGATGTAACTGATAACTATTACGGTGAATAGATATCATCCACCACCTTCTACGGCTAATTTTCTTTTTTGCATTTGATAATTTTTTCAACATCGAACATAATTATGTCACGCAAGAAGACACAGGTCGCTGCAACTATTTCGACGTCTGCCGTAGCCAACACTTGATAGCGAAATGAGTAGTAGGGCAGTATGTAAACACACACTTCCGTCAATCCTGCTGCAGCAGTATTTAGGGAATTATTGCCGGCAGCGCGAGGGGCAGCGGCAGGGGCTGAATGTAAATGTAGCTTTTACGGTATTCGACAAGGGAATTCAGCTGACTAGGCCACCCCTTGGATATGCAGGACTCGGGTAGAAGACCCACTACCGGCTAAAAACTCTCTAGATACTTAGACCTCCGTGGGGACACAATCGGGATCGGCGTTGGCCATTCCCCGATTGTGCCCCCTGGAGGGTTGCCTGGTGCCAGGGCTTACCTCTACGGAGGGGGTCGACAAGTATCTTGAGAAATTCGACCCCCCCAGACGGCCAAGCTAGGGGTGAAAAGTATCTCTCGGCCGGTGGTCATCCGGCCGAGCCATTTCAACCGCCAGCTTGCTAGGGGAGCTGGCGCGCGTTGAGGAACGCACGCCTCCTCCTCCCCAACCGCCTGCGCCGGAGCGGTGCAGCGAGAGGGTCATCCTCTCGCGCCCGCTCCGCAGCCTCCTTCTGCGAGATAACGTCCTCGCAGAAGGAGGCGACAGCCTCCCACGCCGCCGCGCTGGTCAGCATCTCCCGTGCGACGCTGGCCAGCGCGACGGGCGTACCCCTACCTAGGCCCAGCGCGAGGGCTAATGCATCGCGCTGGGGTCGCCAGGCCGGGCACTCCGAGAGGGTGTGCCCGGCCGTGTCGTCGGGAGCGCCGCAATGGTGACACTGCGGCGTCTGCTCCCTCCGTGCGACATGATGCAGATAATGTCCGAAGCACCCGTGCCCGGTCATCATCTGCACCATCCGGTAGGTGAGGCTGCCTCGCCGGCGCCCAACCCACTCCTCCAACACTGGACGAACGGCCTCGATCGTCCAGTGGCCGGCAGCTGGGTGGGCGAGCGTCTCGGCCCACTGGCGGAGAGCCTCCCTCTGCGCCAGGTGCCTCGCGCGCGCCACCTCCTGCGGGAGGGGCCGCTCCCCCCGACTCCTCGTTGCTACCCGATGTCGGTGCACGGCCGCAAGGACGCGTGCCTCGACATCCCACGGAGGCGAACCCGCTAGAACGCAGGCCGCCCCGTGAGAGACCGTGCGGTAGGCCCGCACGGCCCGGGTGGCAATGACCCTCTGCGGCCTGCGCAGGAGGGCCATCGTTCGGGGGGCGAGACGCTCCGCCCAAATCGGGGCTCCGTACAGCGCCATCGACTTTATCACCGTCTGATAAAGTCGACGGCACGCTGCGCCCGGTCCCCCCACGTTGGGGAGGACCCGTCCGAGGGCTGCCGCGGCGGCAGACAGCCTTGGGGCGAGGAGCTTGAAATGCTCCTCGAAATCCCATCGGGGGTCCAGCACCAGACCGAGATACTTCATGGAGCTCTCGACCTGGACTTGGACCCCCTCCACTCGGACACGGAGCCCCGCCTGGGGTCTGCGTCGACGCGGCGGCCTGAACGTCATGGCCGTCGTCTTCTCGACGGCCACGTCCAGCCCGAGGAGGCGGATGCGCCGGACGACCATCGTCGTGCCGACCGACGCCAGGTGGACCGCCTCCTCGTACGTGCGCCCCTTCGCCGCGACAAGGGTGTCGTCGGCGAAGCAGACAACCTCCATATTCGGCAGGAGGTTGCCCCGCAGAACCCAGTTGTACCCCAGGTTCCAGAGCAGAGGGCCCAGCACGGAACCCTGGGGTACTCCCGCCGCCATCGGCCACCTGTGGACGCGACCGTCCGCCCCCTCATACACGATTTCCCTCCCGCGGAGGTAATCGGTGATGAGGGAGCGGAGGTAGAGGGGCACTCCGTGGAAACGCAGTGCCTCCTCTATGCATTCGTGGGGGAGGCTGTTGAATGCGTTGCGGATGTCTAACGACACCGCAACGACAACCTCCCCCGCCGACGTGGCCCCCTCAGTCCACCTCTTGAGGTGGGCCACCGCGTCCACGGTGGACCGGCCGGTGCGGAAACCGTACTGGCGCTCGGCCAAGTCCGGTCCCGGGCCCTCCATATGCTCGACGAGCCGGGAAGCGAGAATTTTCTCAAAAAACTTCCCGGCCTCGTCGAGCAGCACCACCGGCCTGTACCCCGACGGGGCATCGGCGGGGCGATTCGGCTTCCGCAGAAGGCAGAGTCGCCCCACCTTCCAGCCCTGAGGGAACCGGCCCGAGGCGATGCTCGTATTGAGCACCGCCCGGAACCGCTCCTCCAGGGGGCCCAGTGCCAGGCACAGGACCTTCGCTGGCACCCCGTCCGGTCCCGGCGCCTTACCCTTCCCCTTGCGCCGGAACCGCTCCCTCACCGCGTCGAACTCGAGGTCCGACACGGGAGGGCCCGCTTCCTCCACTTCGAGGGAGGCGCTGGGGGCGACCATCCTCGGGGGCTCGAAGGGTCCAGGGTCGGGGAAGAGCAACCCTAGAACCCTCTGCACGAGCCCCTCGTCCAACTGGTGTATCGGGGGAGCACTGTTTCCGTACTTCCCCCTCACCAGTCGGTACGGCCGTCCCCAGGGGTCGGAGTCGAGGAGCTCTATAAAAGAGTTCCACGACTCCGTTTTGGCCCTCAAGATCTCCGTCTTGAGGGCCTTGCTCGCCTCCCTGTACGCCCGACGCAGAGTTTCTTCCTCGTCGGGCGTCCTCCTGGTGGCGCGCCTTCTGCACCGCAGGTAGGCGCGCCGCGCCCTCCAACTGGTGGCGCGCAGATCCGCTATGGTCTGCGATCACCAGTACACCTGCCGCTTGCGCGCGGCCGGTTTCGCTCGCGGCATGGCGGCGTCGCAGACGACGCTAAGGTCCTCCGCGAAGTGCGCCGCCATGCCGTCAGCGTCGCCGGCGAGGTGCGGGGGCAGCTCGGACCACTCCCGCACCATCGCCGCCTCCAGCGCCACGTCGGGCTGGAGGTGCGTCACCGCCCATCGGCGGAAGGCGGCACCCGTTCCCGCTGGAGACGTGGAGGCGTGCGAGGGGGAGACTGAATATCGGACGTACCGGTGGTCCGACATGGTCTCCTCCTCTGCCTCCACTCTCCAGTCCCTCACCCTCGCGGCGAGGGGTGCGGTGGCCAGGGTCACGTCGACGATCGACGAACCCTGCCACCGCACGCACGTCGGGGTGGACCCTCGGTTGAGGACGTCGAGTCCCAGGCTCGTGGCCCAGGACTCGACTAAACCACCCCTGATGTCCGTGGCGGGCGAGCCCCACACGCGCGATTTCGCGTTGAGGTCGCCCGCCACCAAAACTTGCAGGGGCGCCGCCCTCCTTACCACCCCCTCGACCGCAGTCAGGTAGGCCTCAAAGTCTGCCCGACTGCGGTTCGGGGAGAAGTAGGTGGACACCACCACCACTTACCCGGCGGCCACGTACCCGGGCCCCCTCTCCCTGACCGAGATGGGGGGGGCCGAGCTCGTGGGTGGCACCACAACGGCCGCCGAGCCGTCGGTGGACTCAGCCCACCTCGTGGACTGGGGCACCGCGTACGGCTCGGAGACCACCGCCAGGTCTATCTGCCACTGCGCCATCGACTGGCACAGGAGATCCTGTGCCGCGGCGCAGTGGTTGATGTTGACTTGGAGGAGATTTCCAGTGGACCTACTGGCCATTGGCGGTGTCCATGGGAATCTCCTCCCTGGCGGACAGTGCTGCCCGCCCGGTAGCCGCCGCTGTGGCAGCCCTCGGCATTAGTCTTCCCCTCACCGGTGTGGGGTTGCAACTGAGGCCCCCCATCCGGTGAGTGGAAGGCTTGCCGGCGTCCGCGCACATGGCGCACTTCACCTGCCCTTGGCAGGTGGCGGCTGCGTGCCCCTCCGCACCTTTTTTTTTTTTTTTTTTTTTTTTTTCGGAGGGGGGAAAATGCATTTACGCATTCCTCGTGGTCGAGCCAAACCACGAGGATATGTGAGACTCCCCAGACCGTACCCGGCCCGGGCCTACCCACTAAAAACCCCCCCAGCATCTCCTCCGTCCGTCACAAGACAGAGGGAAGGGGACAACAGCCAGGCCTTATTCCCGCTGACCCCCTGCCCGTGACATGTCCGTTGCCGGACTCTCCGCCTGGCTCTGCTGCTTTGTGGAGCGGCGCAGAATTGCGCCGCTCTACACCCCGCAACTGGTTTTTTACTGTGGTTGTCTTCCACGCGGCCCGACGCTCAGTGCGCCGGGCCCCCGGCCCGCTCAGTGCGGGTAACGGGTTGCCCGACGGCAGATCCCACTGGATCCACCGCCGCGCGGGTGAGCCGAAGCTCGGGGAAATCCCCAACGGGCGCGAAGCGCCATGGCGAGAAACTCGCCTCGTCCCTACTACCACCAGAGGTCCTCTCGTCAGACTATTAGCCCGCGGCAGAGAATCTGCCGGGTTGCCCAGGGTGCACCACAAGGAGGTTGTCTGACATCGCACCCCCTGTGCCCCTCCGCACCTAACCTAACCTAACCTAACCTAACCTAACCTTTTTTTTTTTTTTTTTTTACGAGGGGAATGCGTTTGCGCACCGTCCAAGCCCCCGCAGGGGCAAGGGTGTGTGGGACTCCGCAGCGAGCGACTACCCACTAAACCCCTCGATATGCCCTCTTTGGCGCCTAGCGCAGCCACGTCCGAAGGACGCACCGCTGCCGAACGAGGTCGTGGGAACCCTTACAGACCGACCATAACCCCGTCCGCGGCACCTGCCCACCAATGGCGGGCCCCTCACGCCCTTTCCAAGATGGAGATGGAGAGGAGTTCCCGGGGCATACTCCGGGTGGTAATTTTTTACTGTGGTTTTCTTCCATGCGGCCCGACGCTCAGTGCGCCAGGTCCCCGGCCCCGCTCAGTGCGGGGTAACGGGCTTGCCCGACGGCAGACCCCACTGGATCCATCGCCGCGCACACGAGCCGAAGCTCAGTGGTGCCAAAGCGCCGACCCACCGCAAAATGCGGCCACGGTGTGCCGAAGCCACACGTTGATCGGGTCAGCCTCAGTCCTAGGAACAACGACACGCCGGAGCTCTACGAATCTCCGAGCCTCGGAACAACGACATGCCGAAGCTCAACAAGGACCCGCACCAACCCGATCAAAGGGGCAACGGCACAAGGCGCAACGCACCATGACCCGCGAGCGGGTCCCCAGGCGACACACAACCCCATCTTCAAAAAGGGGAGGTGACGCCCCACATGGCCACTTAAAGTGGCCCGCCGGGTTAAACCCGGCCACACCACGCCCCCTCCACGGGGCAGCTGTCAGACTCTTAGCTCGCGGCAGAAAATCTGCCGGGTTGCCCAGGGTGCACCACGAGGAGGTGTTCTGACAGCGCACCCTAACCTTTTTTTTTTTTTTTTAACGTGAGGAATGCATTGACGCACCGTCCAAGCCCCCGGGTAGGGGCAAGGGTGTGTGGGACTCCGCGGCAGGGTGCCGCGACTACCCACCAAATCTCACGGGGACACCTCTCAGGCCATCAGTGAGCGGCCACAAGCATGCGCAGAGCGCTGAGCTCGCGTGGGCCGCTCGGCCGGGCCCGCACCGACATGCGGTACGGGCACACCTCGCTACCGGAGGCATGGGAGCTGCTAGTGTCCCCTAGCTGCCCCCACCGTCGCAGGGGTCGAGTGTAATGCAGACGACATGGTACCCATCCGCGTCGCCCGCCAACCCCCACTAGGACAGCGGCAACAGGGCATTGTAGCCCCTCCGTCGCCATCCTACCCTTCGGCGCCTTCTCGCGCTAGCGAGTGGGTCGACTTCGCGATCCCTCTCGTGCGCCTCCTTCGCCTCGACCACCTCCTCACAGAAGTGGGAGACGGCATCCCACGCTGCCGGCTCATCGAGCATGGCTCGGATAACCGCGGGCAGCGTGAGGTCTCCTCCGATCGCCGCGATCAGGGCACTACGCTGCATCGTAAACGCGGGACAGTGCGCAAGCGTGTGCAACGCAGTGTCTTCAGCGGCACCGCACTCATGGCAATGTGGGTCCTCTTCTCTTCCAGCAACTCGGTACAGATACCTGCCGAAGCAACCATGCCCCGACAGTATCTGTACGAGGCGGAAGGTGAGGGTCCCATGTCCTCTCGTTACCCACTGCCGCAGCACCGGGTATATCGCCGTATTGGTCCAATGGCCAGACCTCGACTGCTCCAGTCTCCTGGACCAGGAGGAGCTGAGAGTGGCGTCTCTGGCCTCTTCGCGCCATCGCTCGATCTCGACGGGATGGGGCCTCCCACCTCTGTCGCGGATCTCTGCCCTCCGCTCATATACCGCTGTGAGTATTTCCGCCTCTAGGTCCCATGGCGCCATTCCGGCTAGGGCACAGGCTGTCTCCGTGGCGATGGTCCGGTAGCCGCGAATAGCCCTGATAGCGACAATGCGCTGTGGGCGGCGCAGGAGCGCGATGTTTCGCTGATTCAGGGCATCGGACCACACCGGAGCACCGTAGAGCGCCATTGATGCCACCACGCCCGCATAGAGGCGGCGGCAGAGGGCACTCGGACCTCCAACATTTGGCAGGAGCCTTCCCAACGCGGAGGCAGCGGCAACTAGCTTAGGGGCCAGGCGTGCAAAATGCTCTCCGAAGCTCCACTTCCCATCGAGGATCAAGCCGAGGTATTTAAGGTGTGGAGTAAAGGTCACCTTTGTCCCATTTATCAATAGGTACGCCCCCGGCGGGGGACCATTTTGAGGTCCATGAAACGCTATAGCCTCGGTTTTATCCAGGGCTACCCTGAGACCTAGGCTTTCGATACGGGACACCACTTGGGCCACTCCGGCTGTGGCAACTAGTGAAGCTTCCCGATAGTTCCTTCCGCGGGCTGTTACCAAGGTGTCGTCAGCATAGCACACCAGCTGTAGCCCGCGGAGAAGACTTCCACGTAGAACATAATTGTAGGCGATGTTCCACAATAACGGGCCCAGGACTGAGCCCTGTGGAACACCTCTAACCATCTCTCGCCTCACGACTCTTCCGTCTCTACCCGTGAATACGATCACCCTCCCTCTGAAGTAATCCTCGATGACCCGCTGGATGTACAGAGGCACTTCATGGTACCTTAACGCCGCGAGAATGCACTCGGTCGGGATCGAGTTAAAAGCGTTAGCGATATCGAGGGATATCGCTAACAGCATACCGCCACCTTCAACTACCTCCTTGGAGAGAGCCTTCACTCTGCATATTGCATCAATAGTGGAACGCCCCTCTCGAAATCCATATTGATTTTCGGGTCCCACCGTGCTCAGATGGTCGTTTATGCGAGACGCAAGAATACGCTCGAAAACTTTGGCCGTCTCATTTAGGAGCACGATGGGTCGGTATCCCGACGGGGAATCCTCAGGCTTTCCCTCCTTTCTGAGTAGAACCAACCTTCCCGTCTTCCAGTCAGAAGGGAATTTACCTTCGCTAAGGCAGCGATCCATGAGCTCGCGGAAACGAAGCCCAAGTGGTTGCAGTGCTACCACAAGTGCTCGCCCGGGGACTCCATCCGGGCCACGAGCCTTTTTCTTAGCTTTGAGGCGCTCCATCGCGGAATCAAACTCGCCGTCCGTTACTGTGGGAGCCTGACTGGTCATCGTCTGGTTCTGTGCTACCATAAGTGGAGGAACAAAGTCCGGTAGCCTCCCTGGGAAAAGGACGGAGATAGTCCTCTCAAGGAATTCAGGCTGGAGGGTTTCCGTAAGGGGTGGGGCGATTGTCCGCAGTTTATTCCGGACCATGCGGTACGGTCTGCCCCACATATCGGAGTCGATTCCCTCCAGCATTTCCGACCAAGCCTTGTTTTTGGCCGTTTTAATGGCCATCTGAAAAGTCCTCTTGGCTGTCTTGTAGGACTCCAGAAGGCGTTCCTCGGTATCCGGATCTCTTGTGCGCCGTTTTCTGTAGCGGGCATGCAGGCGCTTAGCCCTGGTGCAGAGAGTTCTGAGATCGGACAATTCGCCCGACCACCAATAAAGGTGTTTCTTTGGGGCCACAGGTCTTACGCGCGGCATAGCTGTATCGCAGACACTCGTAAGAGCATTGCGTAGCCAGAACGCTTCAGAATCTACGTCTCGAATTGGTCTTGAATCGGAGAGCCAAGCCTGCATTAACGCAGCCTCCTTTGCTAATTCACCATCCAATCGAGATACAGCCCACCTCGGAAAGAGGGGCTGAGTCGCCCTACTTCGGTCACTACTCTGAGTTGGTGAAAAAGATGTTGTTACACCAAAACAGATGTAGAGGTGGTCAGAGAGTGTCTCTGTGTTCTCTATCACACGCCAATTGACAACTCTACTTTCGACAGCAGGAGAAGCAAACGTAACGTCCACTATGGACCCCCCCTGCTGTCGGATGCAGGTGTTTGTCGATCCCCGATTGAGAAGAGACAGTCCCAAAATGGCTGTCCACTCTTCGACGAGTTCCCCTCTTTGGTCAGTGGCTGGGGAGCCCCACCACTCAGACTTCGCGTTAAGGTCTCCGAGAACTATCATTTTGCGGCCCCTACCCCATCAATGAAGCTCTCGAATTCCGCGAATGGTCTGTTTGGGGAGAAATAGACCCCAACCACGACTATATCACTTCAGCTGACCACCACAAATCCATGTCCACGTTCTTTGATGAGAAGAGGGGACGTGCCGGTTCTCGTGGATGTTATTATAGCCACAACGCCGTCAAGATCTGAAGCCCAATTCGGCCGAGAAGGAACAAAATAGGGCTCTGCCACCGCGCAAATATCAGTGGACCACTGCGCCATTGTCTGAAGGAGAAGATCCTGTGCAGCGGCACAGTGGTTTATGTTCCCCTGTAAAAATTGTATTGGGATGTGACCGTCCATTAGGTCTCCATATTCTCTATGCCGTCCCTTTCAGCCCGGCCCTCCTGGTTTGTTGTGGTTACCCTGGTCCTGGGGTCCACTTTGCCTCTTCGCTTAGGAGGGTGGCAGTTCCTCCCCCCCATTACATGATTGGCCGCCTTACCTGTGCCTGCACAAATGGCGCAGTTTGGAGTGGCGTCGCAATCACTAGCCTTGTGACCTGCCTTCCCACAGCGGAAGCACAGGTCACTCCTATCATGTACCGAACATCTGGCTCTTGTATGACCAGGCTCTTGGCACCGATAGCACTTCATCGGTGTGGGCTCGAGCAGCTTAACCTTAGCTGAAGACCAGCCGATCAGCAATTTGCCACTGGTAATGGCACTGATGGCTGATATCGGGCATTTAGCCCAAATCGAGCCCAGGGTGTAGGGATTGAAGCGTATCCCTCCCACCCGTATGGATTCCACGGAACAATTACCGACGCGGGCGATGGCATTCCGTACGTCATCTTCCGTCACGGAGTCATCCAGACCGGATATGCGCACCTCAGCACATTTGACCGGTCTGGAGACCGACACTTCCGCAGGCAGCACCTCTTTCAATTTTTGGGCCAGCACGTCGGCAATCTCAGGGGAGGTTTCTTTAGGTAGCTCTATTAGCCGGGCACCGGTCGCAGTGCCGCGGAGCTTTAAGTCCTCGACCCCGAGCTCGCTCCAATTTATTTCTCCTCTCGCCTTCTGAAGAACATCAGAGTAGGACACACTTTCCAGGGCGTCAGGCTTGATAGTGAGCACCACCGCAGGATTACGGGGTGCCTTTAACGCCTTCTTTTTCCTGGCCCTCTTACGCTTCGCCTTAGCCTTAGTTTGGGCTTCGGTTGCTGCTTTGGTCGCTTCTGACTGGGCTTGGGCTTTGGCTTGTTTGGCCTTAGCCTTTCGGCCAATCACCTTCGTCCATTTCTCGGTAGTGATTTGGGTACTTGTGGAAGCGACCGGCACCGGAGCAGCCTTGGTGTTGACAGGTGGCTCTGAAGTCTTCCCTTTCCCTTTTCCCTTTTTGGATGGCACTTCCTTCGCCTGAGTAGGCTTAGGGGCCATGTCTTTGGGTGGATCCGGCTTATTGGCCGGTTTCTTCTCCCTCGATTTGGAAGCAGGCTTTTTGGCAGCTCCGGCAGGACTGTCCTTCGGTGCTGCTGTCTTCTTATCCGCCGCAAGAGGTGGGCGGAGTTTCGGAGCTGGCATCAACCTGCTCTCAATCATTCCTGATTAAACGAATTACTTACCACTCCGACAAAAATTCCCACTCCAACCCCCGCCAGTATGGATTCCGCAGAAGCATTTCCACCTCCCACGCACTACACGATGCAGTCACCTACATCAGAGACTCCCGCTCCGCTGGCAAACTTGTTGTCGCCATCTCTCTCGACATCAAATCTGCCTTTGATCGTGCCTGGTGGCCCGCTTTGTTACATAGACTCCGAGCTATCAACTGCCCCAGCAATATTTTCAAGACCATGCGTAGCTACCTGGAGAACCGTACTGTTTCCCTCACATACGCAGGCGTTAGCGTTACACGACGAATGGTCAGGGGATGCGTCCAGGGCTCTGCCTGTGGCCCCGCCCTGTGGAAACTCATCCTGGATGAGCTCCTGGACTTTGACTTACCTGGTGGTTGCCGCATACAGGCTTATGCTGACGACGTTCTCCTTCTGGCCGCTGCACGCGACTCCAGCACTCTGGAGCGCATCACCAACACCTTCCTGCAGCTCATCACCGAATGGGGCCAAGGAGTTAAACTCTCCTTCGGCCCCGAGAAAACATCGGCACTGGCTTTCTCCCTCAGAGCGGCTCGTGTTAACTTACACATCTCCGGCACTCATATCCCATTTAGCACCCACTTCAAACTATTAGGCATCATTATCGATCATCGACTCCACTTTCACCGCCACATAGAATACACCACTAACAAGGCACAAAAACTTTTCACCCGACTCTCCACCTTCATCCGCCCATCTTGGGGCATTCATCCTGAAAACGTGGAGATCATTTACAAGCATGTCATCACCCCCATCATCACTTACGCAGCTGGCATCTGGGGCCACTGCTAGAACACACACCTCGCGTCAAAAGCTTGCATCAACCCAGAGAGGATTCACCATTAGAGCCACCCGCGCCTACCGCACCACATCCACCAACGTTGCACTGGCCCTAGCCCAATTCCCCCCCCTAGACCTACAAATCCTAGCCACTGTCACAATTGAAAATACGGGACTAAAAGACATCTCCACTCTGCTCCCCCACGACCTACACCTTGAAAAACCCATCCCCTACGCTCAACTTCCACACCCTTCCCTACGCATCTCCCCCTATTACCACTGCGCATACAACCTTTCCCACATAGAGGAGGCCTGCCTGGAAGACACCATTTAGATTTTCACAGACGGTAGCAAGCAGGACGACGGCTCTGTCGGGGCAGCCGCTGTCCGCATCGACCTGGAATCCAACCCTTTTTTTTTTTTTTTTTTTCTCGGGGGGAAATGCGTAACCGCACCGTACCCGCCGTTGGCTAGACGACGAGCGTGTGTGGGGCTCTCCCGGCAGCGTGCCAGGCCTACCCACTAAAACCCCCCGGTGTTCTCCCTGCCCTTAGGGGCGCGCTAGGTAAGGTCCACAAAGCGACTCCACTACCCACGCGCCCAGGCAAGCCCGACCAACCGGTCGGGCTATCGCCAAGGGGACCTGGAATCCAACCCTACCGTCCTGGTCAAAAAATTCAAACTCCACCCCACTTGCTCAGTCTTTCAGGCGGAGCTCTTCGCCATCCTCCAAGCCTGTCACCTGGCACACAAGTCCGCATACCCCGATACCCTCATCTATCTGACTCCCGATCCTCGCTTGATGCTATCCAACAGCGAAGTTCCACACATCCCATAGTCGCCCAAATCCACTCCATCATCCTCTCCTTAACCAATACCAGACGCATTCGCTTTTGCTGGGTTAAGGGCCACGTCAACATACCCGGCAACGAACTGGCGGACCGGGCCGCGGGTGAAGCGGCTAAGAGCCACAAAAGACCCGAGTACGACGCCTTCCCCATTTCTTACGTTCCATTCGTTACCTGAACGCGGAGCAAGGCCAACACACCCGTTTACTATTCCCCACACTTTCCACAATCCAAAAATTCCGCTCACATGTTCCCACGTCCTTCTTCCTCACCCAATTCCTCACTGGTCATAGAGCACACCGTGCGTACCTTAAAAGGTTTCACATTACCGACACGGACTCCTGCCCATGCGATCACCTTACACCTCAAACTCCTACACATCTACTCACTGACTGTCCCATCTTTTCCTCACCACGTCACGATCACACCACACTCTGCCACTTCCACAACATACCCCCATTTTCCATTCCCGAACTCCTAACAAAACCTTCCTGCATTAGATCCTACACTTTTTTTTTTTTTTTTTTTGGGAGGGGGGAAAATGCATTTACGCATTCCTCGTGGTCGAGCGAAACCACGAGGATATGTGGGACTCCCCAGACCGTACCCGGCCCGGGCCTACCCACTAAAAACCCCCCCAGCAGCTCCTCCGTCCGTCACAAGACAGGGGGAAGGGGACAACAGCCAGGCCTTATTCCCGCTGACCCCCTGCCTGTGACATGTCCGTTGCCGGACTCTCCACCTGGCTCAGCTACTTTGTGGAGCGGCACAGAATTGCGCCGCTCTACACCCCGGTTGGTTTTTTATTGTGGTTGTCTTCCACGCGGTCCGACGCTCAGTGCGCCGAACCCCCGGCCCGCTCAGTGCGGGTAACGGGTTGCCCGACGGCAGACCCCACTGGATCCACCGCCGCGCGGTGAGCCGAAGCTCAGGGAAAATCCCCAGAAGGTGCAAAGCACCATGGCGATAAGAATCGCCTCACCTCCGCCAGCCGAAATCGACTTCCAGCGAAAGCCACACCTCTTCTTAACACAAGAAGAGGGGACTTCGCCCTTCCCCGCATGAAGCGGGTGGCCACACGAAGTGGCCCGCCAGGTTGAACCCGGCCATCCCACACCCCCCCCTCCCCTCTATGGGGGTCCTCTCGTCAGACTATTAGCCCGCGGCAGAGAATCTGCCGGGTTGCCCAGGGTGCACCACAAGGAGGTTGTCTGACATCGCACCCCATTAGATCCTACACTGCTCTAATTACACACATTTACTCCAAACTCCGACACCACAACTCACCCACTCCTACTGTAGCGTCCTGCCTGTCGTTCCTTTTTTTTTTTTTTTTTTTCTCGGGGTAAATGCGTAACCGCACCGTACCCGCCGTTGGCTAGACGGCGAGCGTGTGTGGGGCTCTCCCGGCAGCGTGCCAGGCCTACCCACTAAAACCCCCCGGTGTTCTCCCTGCCCTTAGGGGCGCGTTAGGTAAGGTCCACAATGCGACTCCACTACCCACGCGCCCAGGCAAGCCCGACCAACCGGTCGGGCTATCGCCAAGGGGGGATTGCCCGAGAACACCAGGGCAATCCTCAGACGGAGGGCCTTACGGCGGCGTGCACGGGGCCAACCGTGCACGCAGGCCTCCACGGCAGGGTCATTAGACGGGCATCGCTTGAGCGAATGCCCGCCTTCGCCTGCCTGTCCGTCTACGGCGGATGGGAGCGGCTTGAGGATCATTCTCCCGCTCCCTCTCCGCGGCCTCCTTCTTTGAGATGACGTCCTCGCAGAAGGAGGCGACAGCCCCCCATTCCGCCTCGCCGCGGAGCATGGCCACGACCATGCTCGGCAGCGAGAGGTCTCCGCCTCCCAGCGCAGCGTTGAGTTCACTGCGCTGGCGTCGCCAGGCCGAGCACACCAACAGGGTGTGCTCGGCAGTGTCGTCAGGAGCGTCGCAGTGATGACACTGCGGCGTTTCCTCCCGACGCGCGACTCGGTGCAGGTAGTGACCAAAACAACCATGTCCGGTCAGTACCTGCACCACGCGGAACGAGAGACCGCCCTGCCGGCGCCCTACCCACTCCTCCAACACCGGACGTATCGCTTCTATAGTCCGGTGGCCGGCAGCTGGGAAGGCGAGTGCCTCGCCCCATCGACGCAGAGCCTCCCTCTGCGCCTGGGTACGAACCCGCTCCACTTCCTCAGGAGCTGGTCGTCCCCCCCGTTCTCTAACGGCAACCCGATGTCGATACACCTCCGCATGGACGCGTGCATCGACATCCCACGGCGTTTGGCCCGCAAGAACGCAGGCCGCGCCGTGGCTGACCGTGCGATAAGCTCGCACGGCCCGGGTTGCTATGACCCTCTGCGGACGTCGCAAGAGGGCCACCGTTCGGGGGGAGAGGCACTCCGCCCATACCGGGGCTCCATA
This sequence comes from Schoenobius gigantellus, assembly GCA_963935595.1. NCBI lineage: Eukaryota > Metazoa > Arthropoda > Insecta > Lepidoptera > Crambidae > Schoenobius > Schoenobius gigantellus. The sequence goes on along the minus strand of OZ012542.1, from coordinate 65,270,521 downwards.
GAGTGCCATCGACCGTATCACCCCGTGATACAGTCGACGACACGCCGATCCTGGCCCTCCCACATTGGGGAGGACTCGTCCGAGTGCAGCTGCGGCGGCACATAGCCGTGGAGTGAGGAGCTTAAAGTGCTCCTCGAAGCTCCATCGGGGGTCCAAAACCAGGCCGAGGTACTTGAGGTGTGCCTCGACCGGTATGTGGACCCCCTCCACTCGGACACGGAGCCCCGGTGGGATCCTGCGACGAGAGGCGTGGAACATCATGGCTCTCGTTTTATCGAGAGCCACGTCCAGGCCCAGGAGGCGGATGCGCCGGACGACAAGTGAAGTGCCGACCGATGCAAGGTGGGCCGCCTCCTCCCCCGTTTTTGCTGTCGCCGCGACAAGCGTGTCGTCAGCGAAGCAGACGACCTCCATTCGTGGAAGGAGGTCGCCTCGCAGGACCCAGTTGTACCCCAGGTTCCATAGTAGAGGACCTAGTACGGAACCCTGGGGCACACCTGCCGCCATTGCCCACGCATGGACGCGTCCATCCGGCCCCTCGTAGAGAATTGTTCTGCCTTGCAGGTAATCCTCCACGAGAGCGCGGAGGTACGGAGGCACTCTGTGAAATCGGAGTGCCTCCCTAATGCACTCGTGAGGCAGGCTGTTGAAGGCATTGCGGATATCTAACGATACCGCAACCACCGCCTCCCCACGAGCCGTGGCCTCCATAGTCCACCTCTTGAGGAGGGCCACTGCGTCCATAGTGGACCGACCGGTGCGGAAGCCGAACTGGTTATTAGCCAAGTCCGGCCCCCGGCCCTCTAGGTGCCTGTCGTTCCTATACTATGTATTATAAGTTAGATTTTAAGTTAGTTTGTAAGACTTGTTTTCGGCCTTTAACGTTGTAAATATTAAGAAAATAAGCTTTTTCTCCTCTGCATGCTCTATATATTTTAATTACGCTTCATTTCATATAGTTTATTATTCGTATTTATTATTTTCATATTTTATCTCTATTTTCATAGTATATTTAATATATTATTTTTATGTATGCGGACTACTCAAGTTCTATCCTCCAAAATTGCACTGACTCACATTTATTTCTACACTTTACGGTTTACTATTCTCTCATCCCAAAATGATCAATAGAAAGAGCAAGCTTATTTTCTTCTTCTAAATTCTAGTACTTGTTTTGTTTTATTCATTTATAAAATTAGTATGTACGCTGAATCGAGAGTTCAGTCGTCGAGTTAGGTCGTACACTACGCACTGTAGTGCAGGCCGTTCCCGGGCCATTGGCATTGGCCCGGGACTCAAGAAGGCTCCGCGTAAATCTATCTCTAAACTAAATCTACCTGCTGCTGCCTAAACGCTTTGCCGCAGCTTCGGTCGCCGTGGAAGAAGCCACCCTTCTATCGCCGTTTTACTTCGGTCCTGCGGAAGAAGCCACTGCCGATTTGCCTCTACGGGTCTCTTCTGATTATCGTCTCAGAGTGCTGAAGAGCATCACAACTGCGGGCCTGGTGTGACTGGGTTGTCGCCGTGCACTGAAACGACACTGCTGTTACCATCTTCAGCTGTGTTCCTGCTTTCCCGCCATAGTTTCACGTTCCCCCTATGTCCGTACCGATCCTACCACCGGTGGTCACGTCGCGAGTGAATTCCCTTTTCCCCTGTCCCTCCTATTCCCCGGCAACGTCGTGTGTGCATCAAAATAGACTCTAAACTTTGCTTGTAAATAAATATTAACATTTTGTACCATAATATTTTTATCTTTTGTAGTATAGTGTTTCCCTATTTCTCTCTCCCGATTTATCTGCTGCGTTACAGCTTCTCCCTCTCAGAGAAGTTGTAACGTTACACTACCCCCTCACCTTCCTCTCTCTACAACCCCACAGCACCTTCCAACATTTCACCGATCCCGGGCCATGCATGACAACATCTATCGCTGGGGATTCTCTTGCCAATGTCGCTTCTACATTTTATTGCTTCTCTCTCTCTTCAGCTGAATTTTCGACGATGCGCTGTCCGATGTGTCCGCATTTCGGCACGACTTTTGGTGATGACGGCGCCTGTCACCTTGGCATATCACCCAGGGTGACGCGCAGCGCCAACACACCTACGGGAAAGGGTACACCTTCACATTGTATTCCGCTCGCAAGCCGAGGGTGACCCGTACATCCCAACTTTCCCACTGAAATATAATAAGTCAAAATATGTCAGTGAACCATTGCCACCATAGTGAATAAAATAATAATAATAAAAAAAAACCTAACCTTACCTAACCTAACACTAAAAAACAAAAAATTAATTGTACTGGTATCTCTCGATATATATATCTTCGATGCTGCTTGGTGGCCAGCAATAAAATGTAAACTAGCAACAACAAACTGCCCAGTAAACATCAGGCGCCTGATTGACGAATACCTGTCAAATAGAAGGGTCACGGTATGATACGCAGGAACAGAGTGTGTGAAAACAACCACCAAGGGATGCGTACAAGGGTCCATAGGTGGCCCAACATTCTGGAACTTGCTCCTAAACCCACTGCTTAAGACACTCGAACAAACTGAAGGATACTGCCAAGCGTTTGCAGACGATGTGGTTTTGGCGTTTTCTGCAGATACAGCAATAGAGGTTCAAACCCAAGCAAATACTACACTCGAGCTTGTGAGGAGATGGGGAGTCGCGAACAAGCTGAAATTTGCACCGCACAAGACCCAAGCGATGATTATCACAAACAAGCTCAAACACGACACCCCGCATCTGGTAATGGGCGGAATAGACTTCCCAACTGCAGAAAAAATTAAGATCCTGGGCCTAACGATAGACGCCAAACTTACTTTTAAAGAACACGTCGCAAACGTATGCCGAAAAGCAATAAACATCTATAAACTACATCAAAAGGCAGCGAGAGTACAATGGGGACTAAATACTCAGGTCATAAAAACAATATATACTGCTGTAATAGAGCCCATAATAATGTACGCAGCCAGCGCCTGGGCGCAGGCAACGCAGAGGATCGGCATAAAAAAGCAGTTTAACACAGTGCAAAGGGGTCTCGCACAGAAAATTACCAAAGCGTATAAAACGACCTCACTAAACTCTGTCTTACTGCTGGCGGGACTGCTTCCCTTAGACATCAGGATACGAGAAGCAGCCACTCTTTATGAAATAAAGAAGGGATTCTCTCACCGGGAAATAGGTGACAGAGAGATAGAAAAACCGGTCCCATACGAAAAAAGCGAACACCCCGCAACGCATGAGGAACTGGAATTCGAGTGTTTGGGGAGCCGCGTGGAGCTGGAACAACATGACAACCACAGCTCCAAAATATACACCGATGGAAGCAAAATACAAGGGAAAGTGGGAGCAGCATTGTCCTTATGGGAGGAGGATGTAGAGATTGGCTTCAAGCTCGATCAGTGCTGCACGGTGTACCAAACCGAATTACTAGCCCTCCATGAAGCAACCAACGCTGCACTGAGAGGCAATAGCAGGGACTGCAACATATACAGTGACTCACGGTCCGCTGTGGAGTCTGTGGCCAACGGAAATTCCCTCCATCCCTTCGCCGTAAATACCAGAGCTAACATTGCCAAAATATCAAGGCAAAACAGAAAAATTCGTCTATTCTGGATCAAAGCCCACGCAGGGATGGAGGGAAACGAAAGAGCTGATGAGCTGGCCAAAGAGGCAGCACTGAAGAAAAAGACGCAACCAGACTACAACCTCTGCTCGATCTCATTCGCCAAGCGACAAATTCGCGCTTGACGAGTGGAACCAGAGATACAACACCGAGGAGACTACGTCTACTACCAAGGTAGCGTCTACTTCCCAGATGCCATCGAGGCATATAGCATTGTAAAAAATATCGAGATAGACCCAAACCTGACCCAAGTCCTGACGGGCCACGGGGGCTTTGCCTCGTACCTGTACCGATTCGGATGCAAGGGGAGCCCGGCATGTATTTGTGACGCGGAACAGGAGGAAAGCATACTACACGCACTAATCGAATGCCCAACATATAACGTAGTAAGACATAACACTGAACACAAAATGGACACGAACATTACAAACGATAACATACAAAACATAATGAAAAACAAAAAACAAAGGAAGATATTCATAGAGTACAGCAAAGAAATAGCGAAGAAACTAATAGAAAGAAATAAGTAAAAATGGAATCAAGGCCAGTTACTGTAAGACTAATGTAAAAATTGTTAACTGAACATCAAATCGCACAGCGCATACTGCTGTGCGACTTAGATAAGAAATAGAAAAATATATAAAAATTAAGAATATAATGTATGTTGTAACATAAATTTCCCTACAGGAAATTTCTAATCAGGTTCCTACTGCCATCTAGTGACATTTCCATGTATTAGTTACCTTTTTTTTATCTAAATTCAGAAAACATTGAACGCGCCTTGGGTTATAATAGTTTTATGTATATCGTGTCTTTGATTATTTTCAAATTTAGTTCAGGAACTTTTAATTCAATAAATATCGATAGTTTACTTGGTTTTTTATCTATGTTTATTAGTCTATGTTATCTCAGAATAGTTAGTCTGTGGAGTGTGGACTGGCTGAGCCGAGACAGCCATATTTTCTGTTTTGACGTTGACGGTCGAACGCTTGTGTCTGTTGGCTAGATAGCCTAAATTATTTATTAAAACAAATCTGTAAGTATCACACCGTGAAATGGTTAATTCTTCATTTTGATTCTTTTAATTGATTGTCTCGTATTCAGCGCAGCGTTTTAACCAGGTATTCCTTTTCAGCAAGCATCGATAAGCGAACACCTAATCTTCCACACAGTTGGATTTACTCAATTTCATATAAGGGCCTCTAACCCATTTTACGTAAGTTATGTTCATGATTATATTATTCCTATGACGCCTTTTCGATATTTCAATCCTTGCTTTCTAAATTTTCAGCCGTTCGTTCATATGATTTTGAAGCACGTACGACATAGTGTAGCGTCATTAAAATAGACACCAGCCAGCAATCTACTAGCACAGCCAGGCAGACCCACTTTCCTCCGACAGGTACGTTACCGTTTTCTGAGATCGATTCCTGTGGTAGTGTTTTAAATTTGTTCTTAGATTTCATATTTTTAATTGTAAGGTTATCCTACATGATTGCCAGCCATTCGGTGAACATTGACCTTTCAAATTAACTTGAACCACATTACCATAATATTCCTAATATTCTCATCAGTTACCCCTACTTACTTGTATTGCAATTTTTTATAGTGATTGCTCATACCTATTCGTGTAATATTTCAGGAGGAATTCCCTTACCCCGTGATTATTGAATACCCCGGAGTCAGACTCAACTACTGAACCCGGTTGCCCCGACTTCTCTTCTACCACCAGTGTCCGGTGGCCCGGAGTCTGTGGTGTCTCCAGAGCAGGATCTCCCCGAATTTCACAGCTGAGTCCACTATATACAAATAAGTTTATTATAAAACATAATTCTACCATCCTTAGGTAAAGGCATTTAGCGAGTAAATTGAAGAGTGCGTTATCGATCAAATCGTGCAAAGAACCTGTACCATATAGTCTAAACATATTAGTGATACAAATCCTCACCACTGATTGGCAGCCGTAGGCCACAATCAGTGCGCCCACTAATGTTGTGTTCCCTTGGATAAAGAAATCCTTATGTCGGCTTTGCCGGATTAAACCACATATTTTGACATTTCACTCGTTTTATTAATCACTTTATATTTATTAACCCTAATTAAAGCTACTCAAAAAATTAAGTATTACAATGTATAGTATATACCGGGTGTAACGAAATATCGAAATAATATTTAAGGTTGTTGATTAACAAAAAAAATGTTTTATGACTATTCTTTGTATTTATAATATATGCCAATTGTTCTGTACGCCGCCAGTGTATGGGCTCCTGCAGCCCATAAACTGGGAATAAAGAAACAGCTGGGAGTGGTTCAGCGCTGAATCGCCCAGAGGATATGCAAGGCGTACCGAACCGTCTCCTTGAATTATTCGGCCTTGTTACTGGCTGGGTTACTCCCCCTAGACCTGAAGGTGCTAGAGGCGGCCTCACTCTACGAGACCAAAAGGAGGATTCCTCAGCCGAGTCTGGGAGGCGGAACGGTGGAACGCATGGCGTCCGCGCTGAACGCTCCACACCCTGCCGAACGTGTCGTCATGGAGCTCACCAGCCTGCAGAATAGTCGAGAAGTGGATGAACACGACCAACACGACATCAGAGTGTTCACGGACGGGAGCAAGATTGATGGCAGGGTTGGGGCTGCCGTATCCCTGTGGGCTGGAGGTACAGAAACAAAGACCGTCAAGCTTGCTCTGTCGAAATACTGTACAGTGTACCAGGCTGAGCTGCTGGCGATACAGGAAGCTACTAGGGTGATCCTCAAACACGGGGCGGAAACATTCGGAGTGCTGAGTGACTCCATGGCGACCCTCCAGTCTGTGAAAAATCACAACTGCCTCCACCCCCTTGCTGTTGAAGCCAGACAAAACATCAGTCAAATAAGAACACAAGGCAAAGCAGTCTCCCTGTAATGGATCAAGGCACACGAGGGGTTGGATGGCAGCGAAAGAGCTGATGAGCTGGCAAAGGAGGCCGCCATGAAGTCAAAGCGGAAACCGAACTACGACCGCTGCCCTGTTTCATTCATTAAGCGAAGTCTTAGGCTTGCGACGCTTGATGAATGGTGCAGGAGGTATGTCGAGGGAGGGACCGCCTCGGTTACGAAGATGTTCTTCCCTGATGCAGTGGCGGCGTACAGAACAATAAGGAAAATAGAAATCTCACAGCTACGCACACAGATCATGACGGGGCACGGTGGGTTCTCTGAATACTTGTACCGCTTCAAGTGTAAGGAGAGCCCAGCGTGCATCTGCGACCCCACGACTGAGAAAACGGTGCCTCACGTGCTGTACGAGTGCCCTGCGTACGGCACCGAAAGATATGAGGCGGAGCAGAGGTTGAATACGAAATTGACGGCATTAGGCGCAAAGGAGGAGATATCAGGAAGAAATAGAATGGACTACATTAACTACTGCAAAAAAATAGCACAAAGAATAATAAAAAGGAACAAAACGGCATAAGCAAATATGCTTACCAAATATAGGTATATTTAGGCTAAGTATAACCTAAAAAATAGCAGTCAAACATAGAGGAAACGTAGTAAGTTTGTAAAAACTCATCTACAAAAGCAATAAATTATAATTAGAAAGGCCACATAGACAAAACTCACAAAAATATAAATAAATAACACCAATAGACAAAATTAAATCGAATAAAAATGTCTCCGATTACGTTGGAGGTATAAGATAAATAATTAAAAAAAAAAACCTAACCTAACCTAACCACAAATGGATGAGATGAAACAGGTGGTAACTGCAGAACGGAACAATAAACCGGAAGCATCGTATGCGACCGTAGCAGCGGGAAACCGACAAGCCGAAGCAAGGAGACCGACCCAGCATTCCGTGGTAGTTACGTCAAAAGATAAGATGGATACAAGTGAGATAGAGATAGAGAAGATAAGGAAGGTGATGAATGTGAGATAGGGGGATATTGAAGTGGACAGAATAAGGAAGACCAGGGACCAAAAGGTGATCCTAAGTTGTGGAACACTTGAGGCGAGAAAGAAAGTGGTGAAACGCCTGGAAGCAGCTGAAAAGGAACTCAACGTCGAGGCCATGAAGAATAAGAAGCCACTGGTAGCCCTAAAAGAACAGAAAATGGAGGTGAAGTATAGGAGAAGAACCAGGAACCCTCAAGTGTCCCACATAGTCCTCGCTGTCTCACCCCCGTGTGGCAGAGGATGACTGAGAGAGGGAGAATAAGAGTGGAGCTGCAGATGGTCCGAGCGGAAGATACGTCTCCACTGGTGCAATGCTCAATGTGCTTGGGATATGGACACGGCAGGAAGTTCTGTGCAGAAAAGTTAGAAAAGTGCAGCCACTGCGGTGGAGTGCACAGAAATACTGAATGTGAAGAAGCACAGAAAGGAAACGCACCAACATGCGTAAACTGTAAAGCTGCAAACTACAAAAATACTGAACACAACGCATTCAGTGATTGCTGCCCCATTCGGAAGAAATGGGACGGCATCGCGAGGGCAAGGGTGGCCTACGACTAACATCACAAAACACACACTAAGTCGATGGGATTTAATAGTCTTAAATCACATCACTTAATAACTGTAGAACACCAAATGAGCAAGTCATAAGCCACGAAACACACACTTACAGGAATACACACATCACAGACACATACACAAATCAACACAAGAAAGCCATAGACGTAACATCAGTATTACAACTATAAAAATGTATTTTATAGTTGTAATTACATAATATTGTACAAAAAGAATATGGCAATACACTTCACCACAAACATCTGAGCACGGAGAACATTGTAATAATGGACAAATTACAAGTAAAAAACCAACAAATTGCATAGCGAAATATTATATTTACTAAAAATTTTAATAAGCGTAACACCCAAGTGCATACATAGATAAATAGAATATAAAAGATGGAAATAATATAAGTGATAGTAAAAATTGTAAATGTTATATTCTAAGTTTAATGAAGAAATATAAAGTAAATGTCAAATGAAACTGTAAAGGAATATGTAAGTAAAATAGAATATCATAAGCAAAGTTGTAATCAATAAATAAATAAAAATATAGAAAATGTAGTAAATAAAAACTGTAACTAAAACTGTACACTAAATGAGCAAGGACGTATCGTAAACAAAATGTACCCTATAATGTAAAACATTTGTAATGCTGTACTATAAATCTAAATGTAAAAATATGAATGTCTCAAAATCGTCAATAGTTAAAACAAATGTATAACAAAATGGTATATATTTACTAAGATTATTTCTGTAATCCATAAATAAATAGAAGCTGCTTACCCCTATAAAGTAAATTGTAACATAAAATTGTATCCTAAGTATTGTAATTGTTAAATGCATTGTAATGTAAATTAGTTGGTGAAGAAAAACTGTCAAAAGAAATAAAGAAAGAAACACCCAATCCCGCTCCCATCAGAAGTAGTAAAGAAGTAGCAATAGTAAAGTAAGAAAAATGATGTATGCCTGAAAGAAAAAGTATGCGGAAAGAAAGTGCGAAAGGCATAAGTGCGAGAACTTGTATGAAAGGAGTTAGTAATAATAAAGTCTCTGACTAAGTGAGAGGAGTAGTGGACAAAAAAAAACCTAACCTAACCTAACATAATCAAAACAATACTCAACAGAGCCCTAGAATTAGAATATTTTCCTGAAGAATGGAAGACGGCCGTGGCAAAAATCATTCCGAAACCTAATAAGAATGTGTACGATAATGTATCATCGTATAGACCCATCGGCCTTTTGCCAGTTTTTGGGAAAATATAAGAAAAATAATAAACAATAGAATCACACACCACTTATACATTAACAAACGCGACCAAGCAAACCAATACGCCGACTGGATTCACATTTAACCAGCACATCACTCAAATTGCCAAGGATTCTTATCAACGTTTAGGTTTCACCCTGCGTAATATGAATTTATTTCATAGCCCTCACTTAAAAAACTTCTATACATGACATTGGTGATATGTAAATTAGAAACGAACTCGTGCGTGTGGAGTTCCCATGAAACCAAATATAAGCTTATGTTGGAAAAAGTACAAAAGGCATTTTTAAGATACCTATATAAGAGAATGTATGGTTATTATCCATTTTTATACCCTACAAAATATTTGTTAGGAATGCTAGGTATGTACTCGTTGGAGGTAAGGCGTCATAAAGACTTAAATATTATAACTGCCATCAAAATTTTGCGGGATAAAATTCAAAGCTTCTCGAGCATATACGAGTATCAAGGCTGCACTTACCCGACAAATCTGTCCAACAACGAGCCTGTTGTCAGCGTCGTTTGTTTGCGCCTCCCATTTGCCGCACTGTCGCCCATAGACATTCTCCTATTAACCAAATGCATATCGGTCTCAATGCACTCCTGCGTCACCAACCCGACTGCGATATATTTGAGGACAATTTGTCATCAATCCAGTTTAATTAATGTTTGTCCTTATGTGAAAATGAGTCTATTTTGTAAAAATTGTGTCAGTGTATGTTGTAAATATTGTGTCAGTAATCTGTTATTATTTGTTTATTAATGTTGTTATTTCTGTATATAAATTGTGTTAGTTATGTAACTAAGTACGTATACGTATACGTTCACCGATATTTTTGTAGGTACCAACCCTAGCGCCCAGTTCAGCTTTAGGTGTAAATTTCAAGGCCACGCCTGTCGGTAGTCGGGCTACTGTTCGTTCTCTATATTGTGCGGGTACCACAAGCAATAGAATAGAATAGAATAGAAAAACATTTATTCAGTACAGACACATACAGCAGCAACATACAGGATGTAGGTACACAACAAATTACAGGTATATAAATGACATAATTACGCTGAGCGTACCCGCACCGAAAGGGTTGCCAACTCAGCATATGCTGGGCGTTAGACACCCAGCGCTGGTTTTCAGTTGGCACCCCGCAGTGACACACGGACGAAGGTAAAAATCAAATCAATAGACTTTTTAAATAGTTGTAGGTATTCTGTGGTAATTTATAAATGTGATAGTATATATATTTATGGTATTGATAAATTAAAGGTGTTAATATAATATAATATTATATAATAATTAAATTGTCATTATAATGTGTAAAAATACAAAAGTGGGTATGTCTTATGTGTGAACCTCAGGCCAACAAGCCGCATCAACCGACCAATATCAAGCCACCCTGAGGGACGGCGGCATTGGGAATTATTTTCAATATGGTTAAATAAAAACCACTGAAAAGCGCATTACCGTTCACCCGGAAAATGTTATATAGTGCTATCGTGTTACAGTAAATTTTAAATGAAATGAGAAATGGTCGAATGTAGACAAAGAAATGCATAATGTGAATCCACTTGGCTATCGGCGACACCGAATGCAATGACTCATCGTCACCAGATGAAGCCTAGGAACCACTGGGTAAGCTATACAAATTAACGATTGAAATTAATAAATAACATATGTGATTAAAATGATTATTGATATTTAAATTGATAATGGGAAATTAATAAGTGTTAATTATTTTGAATATAATAATTTAGAATTAAATAAACGATTTATCAACATTAATATTATTAAATTCGATCTGTGAATACAAAATAAATCTCTTAAGCCTATTCCTAAATGTATTTATATTTTGTAGGTCCCTAATAGGTGGGGGAATATTATTCCAACATCTGGAGGCCGCGTAGCTAAAACATCCACGGAAGGTTGCCGTTCGATGGTGCGGGGTCGCGAGCTGCTGCGCACAGCGCCTGGCCTGGCGCTGCCGGTGACTGTTTACCCACACAAGCTTCGAATACAGATATGACGGACATTTATTCTTGATGATACCGAAAAGAAGACAAGCTAAGTGCAACTTACGACGTGATTTCATCTTTAAAATATTATGCTTGTTTAGAAAGGGTGTAATATGGCTCCTTGGTGGTATATTAAAGCAAAATCGCGCGCAAGCATTTTGAACCCTTTGAATTAATCTTACTGTACGCGCCAACAGTCGAGGTCCTATAACGGTATCGGCATAATTCAATTTAGATAGAACCAGACTTTCAACTAGCTGTATACGTAGGTCTTCACTTAAATACAGACGCATCTTATACAAAACCTTTAGCCGGTATAAGCAATTTTTCACACAGTTTGCCGTATGAGCCTTAAAACGTAATTCTTGGTCCATAATCAGACCCAGATTTTTTGCCTCATAAACACGATCAATACATTCGCTGGTTCAATTACTGTAACGACAATAAATGTGACTAGTATAATCCTTCAATTCCACAAATAATTTATTTCAACAAACTATTATGAAAAGGGAGCTCAATATGGCACGCTTAACTCCTATAGATCCGCGCTCGCCCTGCTTAGGGGAAAATAATTTACGAGAAGATGACAGAGTAAAAAGATATTTTAAAGGAATATCTCGGTTACGCCCTCCCTTGCCCAAATATGTGGGATACTTCAATAGTTATTAATTATGTCAGCCAATTTTATGCCAATGAAACATTGTCTTTTGAAAAACTTTCGAAAAAACTCATCACTCTCATTGCGCTGTTGACAGCACACAAAGTACAAACCTTGTACTAGATTAATATTAAAAATATTAAAATCTTTCCTTCTCTTCATAAGTGCTAAAAAGCCTTATAATGCTGTCGGTTCCCAAACCTTAAGTCAGTGAATAAAGGACACACTGCGCGATAGCGTTTTTGATCTAAACATATTTACCGCGCACAGCACGCCGCTACATCCGCGGCTCATCACCTAGGTGTCGGCCTAGATCAAATAAGACGAACCGCTGGATAGAGCGGTTCTTCAAGCACATTCTATCGATTCTATAATAGAACCATAAGTAATGTCAATACTAATGGAAATAATTATTTTGCCAGAACAATTGTTAATAATACGAGTAATTCAAATGATGATTGATGTTTATTCTTATTAACATAAATTAATGAAAATTCAGGAATAAACAAAATATTTCACACTATTATCTCTAAAAGTCTACAAGTATTATTTGCTAATCCCGAGGACGAAGCCGAGTATAATTAATGATTAAACGAACTTACCTGTACGTGAAGTTCAATCATAATTATACGAAGGCTTCGTCCGAAGGGATTAGCAACCCTCCCTCCCAACTACAAGTCCTTTCTTGTGTGAAATATTCCGAATGCGGCTACTCTAAACTAAATGAAGCGAGCGGATAGGTCGCCCACCTTGTTGACGTGAGACTCATTTTAAATTTTATTTATACCCTCAAATAAAGTGCGTGACTGGCGTATCACTAGGCGTTACTACAAGTATTATTTGCTAATCCCTTCGGACGAAGCCTTCGTATAATTATGATTGAACTTCACGTACAGGTAAGTTCGTTTAATCATTAATTATACGTTGGTTCTTGTGTTGATGTTCTGTCATTTACTTTGTTGAGTTCAATGACCTATTAAATCACTTATTTCAAGTTGTAATATCTGAGCCTCCTTAGTCGATGAGTGTTAATGTTGTAGTTAAATATTGTTAGACAAGAAAATGTTTTAATCAGTCAGTTACTCATTAGATAACCTAATGCATTCTTTAAGTTTCTTGACCTTGACTTTTGTGAACTCAAGGGGTTTGTTTTCTTGTTCATCTTGTCCTAACAAGATTGACGAATGGATGCATCCCCACTTCTTATTGTGATAATCTATTACATTCAACATAGTTCGATTTTTTTTACGAATTATTTTATTTCAAAATTTTCAATTTTGAAATAAAATAATTCTTTCCCAACTAAAGCGATACTGTAACACTTTTTTTTCAATACTAGCTAGTAAGCACAAATTCTTAATTTCACTTTAATAAATTTCTTTAATTCTGAAATAAAACATATAATTAGGTACTCAAATAACATTCATCATTAATGTTTGTCCTTATGTGAAAATGAGTCTATTTTGTAAAAATTGTGTCAGTGTATGTTGTAAATATTGTGTCAGTAATCTGTTATTATTTGTTTATTAATGTTGTTATTTCTGTATATAAATTGTGTTAGTTATGTAACTAAGTACGTATACGTATACGTTCACCGATATTTTTGTAGGTACCAACCCTAGCGCCCAGTTCAGCTTTAGGTGTAAATTTCAAGGCCACGCCTGTCGGTAGTCGGGCTACTGTTCGTTCTCTATATTGTGCGGGTACCACAAGCAATAGAATAGAATAGAATAGAAAAACATTTATTCAGTACAGACACATACAGCAGCAACATACAGGATGTAGGTACACAACAAATTACAGGTATATAAATGACATAATTACGCTGAGCGTACCCGCACCGAAAGGGTTGCCAACTCAGCATATGCTGGGCGTTAGACACCCAGCGCTGGTTTTCAGTTGGCACCCCGCAGTGACACACGGACGAAGGTAAAAATCAAATCAATAGACTTTTTAAATAGTTGTAGGTATTCTGTGGTAATTTATAAATGTGATAGTATATATATTTATGGTATTGATAAATTAAAGGTGTTAATATAATATAATATTATATAATAATTAAATTGTCATTATAATGTGTAAAAATACAAAAGTGGGTATGTCTTATGTGTGAACCTCAGGCCAACAAGCCGCATCAACCGACCAATATCAAGCCACCCTGAGGGACGGCGGCATTGGGAATTATTTTCAATATGGTTAAATAAAAACCACTGAAAAGCGCATTACCGTTCACCCGGAAAATGTTATATAGTGCTATCGTGTTACAGTAAATTTTAAATGAAATGAGAAATGGTCGAATGTAGACAAAGAAATGCATAATGTGAATCCACTTGGCTATCGGCGACACCGAATGCAATGACTCATCGTCACCAGATGAAGCCTAGGAACCACTGGGTAAGCTATACAAATTAACGATTGAAATTAATAAATAACATATGTGATTAAAATGATTATTGATATTTAAATTGATAATGGGAAATTAATAAGTGTTAATTATTTTGAATATAATAATTTAGAATTAAATAAACGATTTATCAACATTAATATTATTAAATTCGATCTGTGAATACAAAATAAATCTCTTAAGCCTATTCCTAAATGTATTTATATTTTGTAGGTCCCTAATAGGTGGGGGAATATTATTCCAACATCTGGAGGCCGCGTAGCTAAAACATCCACGGAAGGTTGCCGTTCGATGGTGCGGGGTCGCGAGCTGCTGCGCACAGCGCCTGGCCTGGCGCTGCCGGTGACTGTTTACCCACACAAGCTTCGAATACAGATATGACGGACATTTATTCTTGATGATACCGAAAAGAAGACAAGCTAAGTGCAACTTACGACGTGATTTCATCTTTAAAATATTATGCTTGTTTAGAAAGGGTGTAATATGGCTCCTTGGTGGTATATTAAAGCAAAATCGCGCGCAAGCATTTTGAACCCTTTGAATTAATCTTACTGTACGCGCCAACAGTCGAGGTCCTATAACGGTATCGGCATAATTCAATTTAGATAGAACCAGACTTTCAACTAGCTGTATACGTAGGTCTTCACTTAAATACAGACGCATCTTATACAAAACCTTTAGCCGGTATAAGCAATTTTTCACACAGTTTGCCGTATGAGCCTTAAAACGTAATTCTTGGTCCATAATCAGACCCAGATTTTTTGCCTCATAAACACGATCAATACATTCGCTGGTTCAATTACTGTAACGACAATAAATGTGACTAGTATAATCCTTCAATTCCACAAATAATTTATTTCAACAAACTATTATGAAAAGGGAGCTCAATATGGCACGCTTAACTCCTATAGATCCGCGCTCGCCCTGCTTAGGGGAAAATAATTTACGAGAAGATGACAGAGTAAAAAGATATTTTAAAGGAATATCTCGGTTACGCCCTCCCTTGCCCAAATATGTGGGATACTTCAATAGTTATTAATTATGTCAGCCAATTTTATGCCAATGAAACATTGTCTTTTGAAAAACTTTCGAAAAAACTCATCACTCTCATTGCGCTGTTGACAGCACACAAAGTACAAACCTTGTACTAGATTAATATTAAAAATATTAAAATCTTTCCTTCTCTTCATAAGTGCTAAAAAGCCTTATAATGCTGTCGGTTCCCAAACCTTAAGTCAGTGAATAAAGGACACACTGCGCGATAGCGTTTTTGATCTAAACATATTTACCGCGCACAGCACGCCGCTACATCCGCGGCTCATCACCTAGGTGTCGGCCTAGATCAAATAAGACGAACCGCTGGATAGAGCGGTTCTTCAAGCACATTCTATCGATTCTATAATAGAACCATAAGTAATGTCAATACTAATGGAAATAATTATTTTGCCAGAACAATTGTTAATAATACGAGTAATTCAAATGATGATTGATGTTTATTCTTATTAACATAAATTAATGAAAATTCAGGAATAAACAAAATATTTCACACTATTATCTCTAAAAGTCTACAAGTATTATTTGCTAATCCCGAGGACGAAGCCGAGTATAATTAATGATTAAACGAACTTACCTGTACGTGAAGTTCAATCATAATTATACGAAGGCTTCGTCCGAAGGGATTAGCAACCCTCCCTCCCAACTACAAGTCCTTTCTTGTGTGAAATATTCCGAATGCGGCTACTCTAAACTAAATGAAGCGAGCGGATAGGTCGCCCACCTTGTTGACGTGAGACTCATTTTAAATTTTATTTATACCCTCAAATAAAGTGCGTGACTGGCGTATCACTAGGCGTTACTACAAGTATTATTTGCTAATCCCTTCGGACGAAGCCTTCGTATAATTATGATTGAACTTCACGTACAGGTAAGTTCGTTTAATCATTAATTATACGTTGGTTCTTGTGTTGATGTTCTGTCATTTACTTTGTTGAGTTCAATGACCTATTAAATCACTTATTTCAAGTTGTAATATCTGAGCCTCCTTAGTCGATGAGTGTTAATGTTGTAGTTAAATATTGTTAGACAAGAAAATGTTTTAATCAGTCAGTTACTCATTAGATAACCTAATGCATTCTTTAAGTTTCTTGACCTTGACTTTTGTGAACTCAAGGGGTTTGTTTTCTTGTTCATCTTGTCCTAACAAGATTGACGAATGGATGCATCCCCACTTCTTATTGTGATAATCTATTACATTCAACATAGTTCGATTTTTTTTACGAATTATTTTATTTCAAAATTTTCAATTTTGAAATAAAATAATTCTTTCCCAACTAAAGCGATACTGTAACACTTTTTTTTCAATACTAGCTAGTAAGCACAAATTCTTAATTTCACTTTAATAAATTTCTTTAATTCTGAAATAAAACATATAATTAGGTACTCAAATAACATTCATCATTAATGTTTGTCCTTATGTGAAAATGAGTCTATTTTGTAAAAATTGTGTCAGTGTATGTTGTAAATATTGTGTCAGTAATCTGTTATTATTTGTTTATTAATGTTGTTATTTCTGTATATAAATTGTGTTAGTTATGTAACTAAGTACGTATACGTATACGTTCACCGATATTTTTGTAGGTACCAACCCTAGCGCCCAGTTCAGCTTTAGGTGTAAATTTCAAGGCCACGCCTGTCGGTAGTCGGGCTACTGTTCGTTCTCTATATTGTGCGGGTACCACAAGCAATAGAATAGAATAGAATAGAAAAACATTTATTCAGTACAGACACATACAGCAGCAACATACAGGATGTAGGTACACAACAAATTACAGGTATATAAATGACATAATTACGCTGAGCGTACCCGCACCGAAAGGGTTGCCAACTCAGCATATGCTGGGCGTTAGACACCCAGCGCTGGTTTTCAGTTGGCACCCCGCAGTGACACACGGACGAAGGTAAAAATCAAATCAATAGACTTTTTAAATAGTTGTAGGTATTCTGTGGTAATTTATAAATGTGATAGTATATATATTTATGGTATTGATAAATTAAAGGTGTTAATATAATATAATATTATATAATAATTAAATTGTCATTATAATGTGTAAAAATACAAAAGTGGGTATGTCTTATGTGTGAACCTCAGGCCAACAAGCCGCATCAACCGACCAATATCAAGCCACCCTGAGGGACGGCGGCATTGGGAATTATTTTCAATATGGTTAAATAAAAACCACTGAAAAGCGCATTACCGTTCACCCGGAAAATGTTATATAGTGCTATCGTGTTACAGTAAATTTTAAATGAAATGAGAAATGGTCGAATGTAGACAAAGAAATGCATAATGTGAATCCACTTGGCTATCGGCGACACCGAATGCAATGACTCATCGTCACCAGATGAAGCCTAGGAACCACTGGGTAAGCTATACAAATTAACGATTGAAATTAATAAATAACATATGTGATTAAAATGATTATTGATATTTAAATTGATAATGGGAAATTAATAAGTGTTAATTATTTTGAATATAATAATTTAGAATTAAATAAACGATTTATCAACATTAATATTATTAAATTCGATCTGTGAATACAAAATAAATCTCTTAAGCCTATTCCTAAATGTATTTATATTTTGTAGGTCCCTAATAGGTGGGGGAATATTATTCCAACATCTGGAGGCCGCGTAGCTAAAACATCCACGGAAGGTTGCCGTTCGATGGTGCGGGGTCGCGAGCTGCTGCGCACAGCGCCTGGCCTGGCGCTGCCGGTGACTGTTTACCCACACAAGCTTCGAATACAGATATGACGGACATTTATTCTTGATGATACCGAAAAGAAGACAAGCTAAGTGCAACTTACGACGTGATTTCATCTTTAAAATATTATGCTTGTTTAGAAAGGGTGTAATATGGCTCCTTGGTGGTATATTAAAGCAAAATCGCGCGCAAGCATTTTGAACCCTTTGAATTAATCTTACTGTACGCGCCAACAGTCGAGGTCCTATAACGGTATCGGCATAATTCAATTTAGATAGAACCAGACTTTCAACTAGCTGTATACGTAGGTCTTCACTTAAATACAGACGCATCTTATACAAAACCTTTAGCCGGTATAAGCAATTTTTCACACAGTTTGCCGTATGAGCCTTAAAACGTAATTCTTGGTCCATAATCAGACCCAGATTTTTTGCCTCATAAACACGATCAATACATTCGCTGGTTCAATTACTGTAACGACAATAAATGTGACTAGTATAATCCTTCAATTCCACAAATAATTTATTTCAACAAACTATTATGAAAAGGGAGCTCAATATGGCACGCTTAACTCCTATAGATCCGCGCTCGCCCTGCTTAGGGGAAAATAATTTACGAGAAGATGACAGAGTAAAAAGATATTTTAAAGGAATATCTCGGTTACGCCCTCCCTTGCCCAAATATGTGGGATACTTCAATAGTTATTAATTATGTCAGCCAATTTTATGCCAATGAAACATTGTCTTTTGAAAAACTTTCGAAAAAACTCATCACTCTCATTGCGCTGTTGACAGCACACAAAGTACAAACCTTGTCCTAGATTAATATTAAAAATATTAAAATCTTTCCTTCTCTTCATAAGTGCTAAAAAGCCTTATAATGCTGTCGGTTCCCAAACCTTAAGTCAGTGAATAAAGGACACACTGCGCGATAGCGTTTTTGATCTAAACATATTTACCGCGCACAGCACGCCGCTACATCCGCGGCTCATCACCTAGGTGTCGGCCTAGATCAAATAAGACGAACCGCTGGATAGAGCGGTTCTTCAAGCACATTCTATCGATTCTATAATAGAACCATAAGTAATGTCAATACTAATGGAAATAATTATTTTGCCAGAACAATTGTTAATAATACGAGTAATTCAAATGATGATTGATGTTTATTCTTATTAACATAAATTAATGAAAATTCAGGAATAAACAAAATATTTCACACTATTATCTCTAAAAGTCTACAAGTATTATTTGCTAATCCCGAGGACGAAGCCGAGTATAATTAATGATTAAACGAACTTACCTGTACGTGAAGTTCAATCATAATTATACGAAGCTTCGTCCGAAGGGATTAGCAACCCTCCCTCCCAACTACAAGTCCTTTCTTGTGTGAAATATTCCGAATGCGGCTACTCTAAACTAAATGAAGCGAGCGGATAGGTCGCCCACCTTGTTGACGTGAGACTCATTTTAAATTTTATTTATACCCTCAAATAAAGTGCGTGACTGGCGTATTACTAGGCGTTACTACAAGTATTATTTGCTAATCCCTTCGGACGAAGCCTTCGTATAATTATGATTGAACTTCACGTACAGGTAAGTTCGTTTAATCATTAATTATACGTTGGTTCTTGTGTTGATGTTCTGTCATTTACTTTGTTGAGTTCAATGACCTATTAAATCACTTATTTCAAGTTGTAATATCTGAGCCTCCTTAGTCGATGAGTGTTAATGTTGTAGTTGAATATTGTTAGACAAGAAAATGTTTTAATCAGTCAGTTACTCATTAGATAACCTAATGCATTCTTTAAGTTTCTTGACCTTGACTTTTGTGAACTCAAGGGGTTTGTTTTCTTGTTCATCTTGTCCTAACAAGATTGACGAATGGATGCATCCCCACTTCTTATTGTGATAATCTATTACATTCAACATAGTTCGATTTTTTTTACGAATTATTTTATTTCAAAATTTTCAATTTTGAAATAAAATAATTCTTTCCCAACTAAAGCGATACTGTAACACTTTTTTTTCAATACTAGCTAGTAAGCACAAATTCTTAATTTCACTTTAATAAATTTCTTTAATTCTGAAATAAAACATATAATTAGGTACTCAAATAACATTCATCATTGTTATTATGACAGATGTAACATTAACATCTGATGTAGCTTTTTCTAGAAACTTTTTAATTCTATGAGCGTGCAAAGGGAGCTCCATACAGCCTTCCCCTTGTTTCGTCTTAATATGAACATTTTAAGTGAACCAAGATAATTGCAACTGGATTATATGCGGTTTTATGTTAATATTTACTTACTTACTTAATAATAATTCTATTCTCAAGTGGACAAAACATTCAATTTTATCTCTTTGAGTGAACTTCTGCTTTGGCTAATGTTGAGTCTGGATAGGATATTATTGTGTTTTGATCATCCGTGGAGCTAGTGCGGCGGTATTAGTATTTTTGATTTGTGTATCGATAGTATTTACGGTGCCTGAATTGCGGCCCGATTCCTTGATTTACCCCTGTTATTTCGCTTTGACGTTGTCACTTGTCAATGTCAGGATGAGGTCGATTAAATCCGGCCCTTTCCCGTTTGGAAGCGTGGAAGAGCAGTCGCTCGATATGAGCTGACCTTAATATTTTTATCCAAACCTATCATGGGATGGACTACTTTAACTCTTAATTTCCTTTTATAAAACCCATGGAGAACATGGGTTTATTTTTGCCTTAGTCATTCTTTTTCGTACCATTTTATATTTTACTCTAATAATAAACAAACGAGGGACTGATACAATTCAAGGAGCCTGCTTGTACTTATCCAGAACTTGGGTTGGAGTGAATCCCACTATCGTGAAGAACTTACTCACTGACGTGTCTAGGTAACGTGCCCTGAGTTTTCTTACCATTTACATAATCCCCGAGGGAAGGAGTAGTCACCAGCTCTCTAATATCCACCCAGCGTAAGCAAGGAAGATGGTTCGCTCGTAATGTTATATCAACCCGCTTCTATCTTTACCTATATTTAGTTTATGATAGTGTGTCGTGAGGAGTAAAGCCCCCACCTAATTGTATCCTACTCATATTTAAATAAGCCTTAAGATATTTTTCTTACACTTAAGTACCTACTTATGAGGATGTAAAAAAAAAACAATAATAATAAATTGCATGAACTAATTAAATTGTGTATACTTTATTAGATCCTTCCCACATCTGAAGTCTGCTTGCATCTGTATGGAGGCGCCCTTTAAAAATATATCCATACACTTCTCCAGGTAAGCTCTTGCCTAGATTATAAAATATTAACCCACGACCTGATGGTACTTACAATTTTCTCTCATGCTCACCGAAAAAGGTTACAGTATGAAATAAGAAACATACAAGAGTTTGAGATTTGATATCCTCTAAATATCTCGAAAATACCGCGTCAAAACACCGTGCCGAAGTCTGCCGAACTGAAACGACGTTAGACGATGCACGGCTTTCAACGCCGCATCGCTGTGCCGCAGGCCTATTATATTCTATATTATTAAGCTATGCAATAGCTTAATAAGTAAAATTAAAAGAGGTGTGCAAATTAATGACGATGTAAATAATTCTATCTCAAGAATTGTTCATTGGTCTAATGTAAACAACCTGTCACTTAATGAAGGGAAAACAAAATGTATAAAATTTGTTTTACCCAATATCAAAGAGGTTCACACCACTGTAAAAATAAAGGATATAGGTGTTGACCCTGTAGACACAACAGTATTTCTTGGGATCACACTTGATTCTAAGCTGCAATGGGGCCCACATATCGATAAATTGTCAAAGAGACTTAGTTCTGCATGTATTAAATTTAGTAAAAAGATTGAAAAAAATTAAAGTGGCACTCGGGGACTGCCGCGGTAATGCTATTGCATAGCATTTTTTATCAACTTATGCAATTATAATTATTTATTTATTTTATTTATGCAGTATTTTTTTTTCTTTGATATTAATTTAAGTTTTTTCTTTGATATTAATTCAACTTACACTTTCTGAGCGTGGTGACCGATAAGAAAACATTTTTTTTTCTTTTATTGAATAAATGAGAAGTTCTTATTGTTTAAAGTATTTTTATTATCTTACAATACATGTAGGTTATTAAGGAATTTTTATCATTGAAACTATAGGATTATGGTATGAAATAAGAAACATAAGTTTGAGACTTCATATCCTCTAAATATCTGGAAAATACCGCGTCAAAACACCGTGCCGAAGTCTGCCGAACTGAAACGACGTTAGACGATGCACGGCTTTCAACGCCGCACGGCTGTGCCGCAGGCCTATTCTCTAACTTCGGTTGCTAACTAGTACTGTCATTTTTGAAAGGAACTTATCATCCATTATTGCTATCATGAACGCTGCCGTAAGACATAAGATCACTTAACTAGTAATGGATATAAAATGTCTTTCATAAATGACAGTTCTAGTTACCAACCGTAGTTAGCGAATAGGCCTGCCGGTCGGAGTGGGAGGTGTTAGGTTTTTTTCGTTACGGAATTTCTTGATTCGGTCGCCGCGCTCAAAGCCCGTGATAAAAGCTATGCAATAGCCTAAAAAAATTTCAAAAAATGAAACCGACTTCAAAAACACCAAAACATTATAAATAATATAAGAATACTAACAACATCAACAACAACAGGTGAGCGTCAGTGCGCTATAAACTCGACACTGGCATTCTAATTGGAAGGTCTGGGTTTCAATCATGCCATATTGTATCAATGCGTTTTTCAAATATCATACGTAATATGTACGTACATTTGCCCGATGCTCCTTCGGTGAAAGAAAACAACCTGTATACATCTGCGAAGAAATTCAAACGTGTATGTGAAGTCAACCAATCCGCACTGGGCCAGCGTGGTTGACTGAGGCCTAAAGTAACAAACACCCTTACTCAGGGTAGACTCGAGCCCCTCGGTGGGGACATAATATGAGCTGTGGTGATGACGATGATGACTTGCATCATCACATTTTTATATTGAAGTCGTTGCCAAGCGATGATCACCTGGAAATACTTAAAAAAAGAATAATGCAGTAAGTGAAAATTGGAGGGGAAAAAAGGCTTGCTTCCGTTTCCTGTTTGTTCTCTTGAACGTATAATTATTATGAATCATATTTTACAGCTTCGCTAAACTGTTGTTTCTTGAAGTTGTCTCGTTCATATCTCCATAATGTTCGGTTAATGATTTATTTGGGAAGCGTCGCGTCGTCGGTATCGCTCGTTCCGAGCGAGCGGCTGCGACCGGCTGAGCACATTGAGTGCACACATAGCTGATATCTCAACTCAACGCAATGGGGCTGTTAACAGCTCCACAAAACATGTGTACATATTCGGTACTAATTGATATAACATAAACAGCTTCTGACGAATAACCACAATATTATCTCTTGATTATTGAGGAGCCTGGTAATTGGTCCAGTAGCAAAATATGGAACATCTCTAAATTATACTGCGCAAGCTCGCACATCGTTTGTTATTTTTGTGCCGAATGAATCTCATTTCAAACAGTCGATCGACCATGGTAAGAGTGAGCGTAAGTTCTCGTCGCCAGTAGCTGACGCTCACAGCACATTTTTGTGTTAATATAAAGATATTGATATTGAGATTTCTCAAGTTATTTTCAGAAAGTGATCATAAGGTGGTGAAGTAACGAAATGGTCCAAGACGAAAGCGAGTTACATATTATGGACTTCCCAACAGCTAAGGAACTCTAAATGTCGGAACATAACAGTGTTATTAACATACGTGTAGTTATTATGGAGAGAAACTTGGGTAAGATGGTAGCAGTCAGCCAGGCGGACTCAGATGCCTTACCACTAATCAAAACGAGCAGAAAAATTCAGCACCCGTGGGGAATCGAACTTCGGATTTCCAGATCAATGCCGGATGATGTCAGTCACTAAAATACAGAGTCGGTTATATAGGATTACATTTAGTCACAACTAGTGTCAAAGGAATTTGTTTTTTGTGGTGAAATGTTGTCGTCGTCGATTTATTTAATAATAATTCACAATATAAGTAAACTTGTGAACATTTCGGCATTAAATTGCAAAGTAGGCAAATAATGCAATGTAGTTTTGACTATTGCCTTATTCGCTAGCGGCGCCAACTGGTGAGCGAGAATACGCTGGTCGCCATTACAATCGTCGCCTATTACGGCAAACGCACACGATCGACTTTTGTAGGCCCGATAATCATTTTCTACCGACTCTTATGACCGACTCAACGCACTCGTCTGTCAATTTGTCGGTGGCTATCGAGAGAAGCGCACGTCATGGATTTAATGGATTTGACAGGTGTTTGGTAGAGTTAAGGAATTTCATTCCTGACCCATTTCATTGACATATTGTTTGACACTGATAATGCAATTTAGGTGGAAAATTCCAAAAGAAATGTCAGATTATGCCTAGTTACGTATACGAGTCAACAGTGTATGCAAAACTTTCGTGGCCCTTATGGTACCATATTGCTTTACGATATTCAACCTTAGGTGGGTTGCAAATTAAATTCCTTGACTGCACACGTCCCCGACACGTTCTTTGCAAATGCAAGCGACATTTGCTTTATAAGAAAGACAACCGTCGGTCGGTGCGAAGGCAGTGTGCTTCAACGTATACATTTACGACCGTTCCATTTTTCATCGACAATCGGGGCGGCCGGAATTCACCGATTTTTGTGGCCGTTCTGAACTTTTTGTAATTCGTGTGTGTCGCAACGTAGAACTCCATAATGTTTAATTTTCCACTGTCAAAAAATCGGACACCGACAGTCGGTCGTGTGCGTTCGCACTTATCCGTCCACGAGCGAGCCAATGACATGCCGATCGGGGACCTCGACCGTAGATTTGAAACAGCGAATTGGCCGCAGTCTCCGCTGACGCTGCGGCGGACGGGACGACGGCGGCGATGAGGAACAATGAACTAGTGTATGTAATCTGTGGTCCGGCACTTTCGCGCTAATAGGGACGTTTGGCCGCGGCTCGGTTAGCTCCAATATGCGGCGCCGCCATTACGCTGAGTGGGCAGCGGACATTCTTGCAACTCATCGCGATATTTTCAAGCGATGTTCGCAATCTGGCGCGATTGAAGAAATCATCACTTCAAACGTAGCAGAAAGACGTAGGTATTGTTTATGTACTAAATTGAATTTAAAAAAGCGTGAATGTAGAGATATTTCAACATAAGTTTTAAACGACGATTCGAAGCGTTACTTTGGTTTTTACAAGATTTTATCAAACTTGCAGTGTATGGGTCAAATCTTGCAAGTTTTTGACCCACTTGCCAGTATCCGGTTGAGTTGAAATTTGAATTACACCTTACATACATACTCGCGCATTG
Source organism: Schoenobius gigantellus (assembly GCA_963935595.1). NCBI lineage: Eukaryota > Metazoa > Arthropoda > Insecta > Lepidoptera > Crambidae > Schoenobius > Schoenobius gigantellus. The sequence goes on along the minus strand of OZ012542.1, from coordinate 65,244,933 downwards.
TTGTAAATCTAAAATGGCCGCTGCAACAAATTGACTTTGAATTGATTACTTACATAATATTTTTCTACTACCCTTCCAATATGAGTATCAAACGAAAGGGCTTAACTTGTAGAATGAAATAATTCTGCGTTCGCCCGCGCCGCTCCATTTGTTGTATAATTATTGCAGGAACAATGATCGTGTGCGAATAAAAACCGTCCGCTTCCGGCGCCGCGCCGCCTCAGCGACAAAGGACATGCAAATACGGGCGGCGGCTGATTGCGCGCGGCGCGGGGCCACGCAACGCAACCCGCGGGACGCGCAAACTGTACATAGTACTATCTTTTATTTGCACTACACATTTAAATAAAACTACACTTTGTGGTAATACTCGCGTATATTCGAACGTTGAGCTATATAATTAAAAAAAAAACGTTTAAAACCGTATATTTACGCGAGTAAATCCGAGAAGTGTACATTGTGTTTTTATACATCGAATAAGGCGAAAGGGCACACGGTTCTTCTTATGCTAGGCTTCACGGGGGTTGCGTATTGCATTGCAATATAGTTGATCACTGCACAAGTGCACAGCTTCAATTGTCGCTCCGCCTGGTTCACAAAATTAAAACTTGAGAAAGGTCGAAGCTCAGTCAGTCGAGTCATTTACCTTTAAAAACTATCGAAGCTTCACGTGCAGTGGATTTAGTGGCCCTGCATCGCCGTCGCGTATAAGAATTAGTAGGGGCCCGCATGTGCAGCGAGCGGATCACCTGCGCTCAAAGGACTCATCTCATTACGGAACGACACAGCGGCGGCTTCACGGGACCCGTCGTAATGCGAGCTCTCCCCGCGGTCACTCTCGGCGAGCTAAGCCTTTTTAAGGTGCACTCTATACAGAATTCATTTTCATTTACACGTTTTACGAAAAATGATGTCCTCTTAACTGATTTAGGTCGGTCGATCTTCTGCGCGGAGACACAGAGGCTAGCCGCCAAGAGATATTATTGTTGAAGTGAATGCTGCATGTTGAGCTTAAAGAATGTATGTTTAAATAGATTTAAATTTTAGTTATTTTATATCTTTTTTAACCGGCTTCAATAAAGGAGGTTCGACGCGTAGGGACGTTATGCTACGCGACAACCTTGCCAATTGTGGACCGATTTTCAAAATTATTTTTGTATTCGAAAGAGTATACTCCTGGGGTTGTCCCATTGTTACCAAAGCAGGATCTGATAATGGGATCCCAGGCAAATCGAGGGAAACACAAATGTTAAAAGCACATACCACATTTTTTCACATTTTATCCAAAGCTATTCACGTATATGCATCTGGTAGTATTCATCGCATGATGCTGAGCTGGTGACGGAAGGTTCTTTTAGGATTAGGGATGAAGAGATAATTCTTTTAATATTATAATTACTTTTTACTATGAGAGGGAGAAAAAATAGCCCTTGCTGGTTCTTTCCAGTACAAGGTCTCCCGCCGTAGACTTGTGAACCATTGGCGTAGCTTGTTTGACGTATAAAGGTGATTATGTAATAATAAATAGTAAATGTAAAAATTGAATAAAAGACATTGAATTGAATTGACCCGGGCTTGTTTTCTTTAAAGTTGCTTCGGTGAGTTGGTATTAAAATCTTTTATTTATTACATTCCATAACAATTATTACATTGTAATAAAAATTATAAATCACTAAAAAAGATAAAAATAAAAGCCTAGGCCGGCCTATAGCGTAACATACTCGTAGTCACAATGAATAAACCCCATTTACAAAAAAAATAAGATGTAAGAAATACATAGGTAAGTGCTTAAAAATATTTCCCGCTACATAAAACTCATCGCTCGCTCATAGTGCGAGTTCGTTCGATTTATCTTCATTAATATATTTCAATTTCACTTACTCAGAGTTGGAATTGATAAAAATGCTTCCACTCCATCTGTTGGAAAGGGCCGAGGGGAGGGGTGGGAGAATGAGCGTGACAATTAGCTGATAAAGTCCCGGAGAGCTGCAACTTTCATAAGTTGAGCGAGTCTCAGGGCCGGGCGCCTGGACAAGTTGCCACTTCACACTTCACTTACACCAACATTTCTAGATGTATGTACAAAACTTACTTTTTACTAACGAAAAAGTTAAACAAAAAATTGTTTGTCTTCTTTATATTAATTTATGTACAAGTATGTTATCTGATTCGTTGTAATGTGTTGGATTTTTAAATTGAGCCTTGAAATATGTATCAATGTAACTTTAAACTCAAAGAGTAACCCTCCGGTTTCGGGTTTGCTCTTCTCGTGGAGCAGCAAACTGAGCGAGTGGTAAATTCAAATTTACATTTATTAATTTTGAAATTTTCAGGTGTAAGTATTATTATTCGTTAATTCGGGGCTATTTGCGTCACTGCCACCTACAAAGATATATTGTGCCTAGCCTCCAAGTAAGACTTATTAGACCTTACATGTGCTCCTTTAGCTGGGCACTGTCTAAAAATGATAAAATATTTCCAGCTTGGATTGTTTTAATATCGTCTGGGTTGAGAACGTGTCTTCCCAGTTGTCGGTTTCTTTTGTGAATAAGACATTCACAAAAGCACTGGAGGTGTATTGGTGTTTCACGCTCTTGTTCACAGAATCTGCAAGCATCAGTTGCCTTTAGTCTCATGTTGTAAATATGTCTGTTCAGCTTGCAGTGGCCAGTCAGAGCCCTAAGCATCGCGCTCAGGTTGCATCAGGATTTATTTTCGTCTGATTAAGGCGCATAGTAACGTCAATCAAAAAAAATCACTGCAGAAAAAACCGATTCTCTTCATAAATATTGAATAAAAAAATCTTTAAAAAAGATATGTTATTATTAAACGCATTCTTTAGAGGATGGTCGTCTTAATTTTTTGATAAGTTAATTAGAACTTGGTTAAAATGTGACCCAAACATGCTTCGATTTTAAAACTGTAAACCTAATCGCTTCGTAAATATTAGGTTAAATCATATACTTTCGATTTCAATAAATAAAGTGAACAATATTCTAGGGGATGGTCTTTTTACATTTTTCTTATTCGCCTTTATTCATTTTTTATTGAAATAATTCCTCTTACGCGTAAAGGTTTGCTTAAATATTCCCCTCGCTCCCACTCACTCACTCCTATGTAATCAGTGCGGGACGATCGACGCAAGGTCATTGGGAGCACTATGCGCCTTAAGAGGATTGGACTGGAGGGAGACTCTGTACTAGGGTCGTCTGCTTAGGTACCTCCGTCTTACCTATTTCTGCCGCAAAGCAGCAGTGCTTGCATTGCTGTGTTCCGGTATGAAGGGTAAGATATGGCATAGTGAAATTACTGGGTACTGTGACTTTACATCTTGTGTCACAAGTTGGCAAAGTACACTGTGGTTCTTGTGGGGGTTGCAGTTTTGCTGCAAATCTCACAAGAGCCACATGTATTATAGGTGACTGTTACCACTTACCATCAGGTGGGCAGTTTGCTTGTTTGCCAACTTACTGCAATATATAAAAAAAAGGATTGTGAAGCTGTAAATTTACATACAAAAAGCGATAACGCTTTTCTCCCTCTTTACATAGTCCAATTTTCATAATTTTTGGAAATGTTTTAGATATAATGAAGATCTAGGTTTGTACGTTTTGATTATGAAGTAATATTGCTCCATATTTTAGACTTAAAAACTACCTCGAGCATTTTTATACTTTTTTACTAAATTATACTGAATTACAAAAAAACATATCGGCAAAAATATCGTACAAACATAGATTAAGGTATACTAAATCTAATGATACCAAAAGTGTCTAATTTCGTATAGGTTTAGGGGGGTAAAACAGTTATCGCCCGAAACAATATTTCGATAAGAAATGTAAGCACTTGCCTCGGACTTTCAACTCCAAGCGGTGTGCAACAAACTGCATGTTTGAAAGTGCATACTCGAGCCATGAATTGGCACTTCACAGTCCTCTTAAGTAATAGATTTATTACTATTTAATAACTATGTAAAACTTTAGCTGTGTTTGCGGTGGCTGTCAGCCGAATATACTGCCTGTAATATAAATAGCGAAAGTAAATCAATCTCATCTCCACACCACATTAGTATTACCTGTTACTGCATACGAGTCTAAGTCGGCTTGTACAATAAGTATAATATCCATAACAGTAATAATCTGCTTAAAGTTTATGTTTAAACAAATAACCCGAAAAACAAGACAATATTTAAAATATTTTTTCTATAAAAATGTATTCCAATCGCATTGCATTATGAAAAGAACACACACTTGTGATGTGCATTAAAAAAGTACTTACCTAAGCTCACAGCTACGACACTGGTCAATTTCGTAGCACAAGTAAACTTTATGTTCGTAGCTTCAAGCCCTTACCCGTAGCGCAGTCGGAGCGTCTTGTTCAAGTTCGTAGCTGGTTGTAGACGTGTAGTCCAACAAGGACAACATAGGACCCTGTCTCAGCACAGTGCTTCTATGTCACACACAGGTGCGCGAAATGACAAAGAACCTTGTTATTCTGGCATGGTCAAAAAGGATATTTGCAGTAAGGCCAGTGACACACAGTTACATAATAGGAAATAATAAATAAACTACCTGGCCCGCGAACTACGTACCGCTTTAATAAAGCTCAACACTCAAAACTTCTGAGGGCCACCCTTACCATCTAGGGGTATTAAAAATAGGCTACGGCTATTCTAGGACCTACCAAATATACACAAAAATTTTCATAAAAATCGGTCAAGCTGTTTCGGAGAAGTTCGATAAAAAACACTGTGACACGAGATTTTCATATATTAGATATATTAGATACAAATAAATAAAATTGAAGTGTCTGTTTGTAATGTCATAATAACAAGTTTTTACTAAATGGGTATGAATGTATATCGGGTACTAATAACAAAAATACAATTTAAAAAAATTTTGTCTGTCTGTCTGTTTGTTCCCGCTAATCTCCAGAACGGCTGCACCGATTTTGACGGGACTTTCAGTAATAGATAGATAATTATATAAGGTTTAACATAGGCTACCATTTTTTCAAGATATCGTCCGCGTAGAATAGTAACGGCTGGACCAAGCCGTTACTATTCCACGCGGACGAAGTCGCGGGCACAGCTAGTATTAGATAAGTAAACAGACTTATAGCGCGCCATTGTCAAGGCTGAATGGCACAAGACGCTTGTCTGCGCTCAGTCACTTTGACATTATGTCAAAATCGAATGAAGACTAATGCTTCAGTAACGACTTTTTCCCAAATGGGAAAACTGTGTGCGTGTGTACGCGGAACAATAATTTTAGGTAAGCGACTGGCTTACCGCTGCAGCGACCGGTTGCTAAGCTTGTTCAGGGCGAGTAACCTGACGCGTTGAATGTCGCGCGAGGTCACACTGCAATTCGAGATTTCCCATGGGAGCCCCTTAGCTTAGGTTAAAACCGCATTATGATTGTTTAAGTAGTAGTAACTAACAAAATTGTTATGATGTACATGTTTCGTGACTTTACAAAGCTGTGTTAATGTTTTTTTGTTTAGAATACTCTACCGTATTTGTTTTTTAGATATGCATTATTAACTAATTTTGTGCACAAAGAATCTTGATTCAATGTGAATCTTACAGGCACTTATTGACCTCAAAAGAAAACATCATAAAGCAACAACATAAGTATTAAATAATGAATTGTTTAGCCTTGTATGTATTTATATCCCAAGTCTCGAGGTGTGTTGACGACGAATCCTCTGCCCGAGGTAAATTTTTTTCTAGTATCGATTTAACTTATTACAAATATACTCGTAATATAGCTGGGGGTTTTAAATGACTATAAAGGTCGAGCGAGGGTTTGTATTATGGTTATCTTTCTACAATAGCTCCTGAGACCAGCTGGCACGGGGGTACAAGGGCAATATATTACGTACTTTTGATTGTAATCACCCATTGGCACTCTCAGCAACCGTTATTCAGCTTTCGCCGCATTATGAGGCTCTTAATGCAATTCTTTCCAATATTCAAAACCACACTCTAGCCGATCTTATGTAATATCTTTCCGAGCAATACACGGTGTATGCAGAAAAGAAGTTCTATTGAATCAGGGGACGTAATCGGGCCTTATTTCCCGGCAGCTTAATAAGAGATCGTTATTTTGCATAACTATTCCGTTGGAAATTTTTATTTTGAGGACTGCTCACTGATCAGGTTGAACTAACAATGTAGCTAACTGAAACAATTTATCTTTTCACGACTCTCTGGATGGTTGTAGCATCAAAGTCGTTGATGGTTTGTGCTCAGAGGTCAAAACGATTAATGCTGGGGTTCCACAAGGCTCGGTTCTATGCAAACGATTTTCATTCTGCATATAAATGACAACACGAGTAACTCGATATATACCACACATCAGAATATCTTCTGAAACTTCATGCGGAAGAGATGGTCACAACTTGTCTGAAGTGAAGACTCTTTAAGGCTAGCCACAGAAAGAGGGGAAAAGAACTTAATACAGTTCAACCCCACAAAACACACGCATTCAGTGCCAAGAATCACAGCTTAACTTTAGTGCTCCAATTACAAGGACCCTTAAAATTCCCGAAATATTTTAAGTGTCGACATCACTAGGAAAGTTTGATTCAGATAGGGAGGGAGACTCTGTTTCAGAATCCAGAGTCGTCTGTATGAGTATATTACATACCTATATCTTATGCTGTGCTTTCCATGCATTCCGGTTGAAGTGCAAGACCGGCAGAGAAATTACTGGGTACTGTGATTAATCCTATACCACAATTTGGTGATATTGGGATTCCTTGTGGGATTCCTATCATACTACAGTACTGATACTTGAATCGTTTATCGAGGGTGTTCTTAAATAACCACTATCTTGTATAAAATGTCACATATATTTCAAGGTCAATGTACTCGTATGTTATAAGAGAACGGTAACGGTACCCTCTTCCCGAAGGCCACCGAGCCCGCGTTGCGTGCAAACTTTGAGTTCTTAAACTATTTCCATACTTTCGGCGGCCGTGTCGCCGCAACTTTAACTCTGTCGGCATACGTCCTCTTTATTTCGAAAGTTGACGAACAAAACCTATTCGGAGCATGTTCATGTGATTGGCTAATGTTTGGGGAGCCGTCACGTGTCGTTCGACTTCGAGACAGCACAGAGACAGACTTACCTGTTAAATAAATTATATTTTTTACTAAAATTTGTTTTATTGAACCTGTTACTATTCATTTAATTAAGATTGCGTTGCGGACTGTACAAAAAAAATAGATTTCGTAAGAATAAAGAAATGGGACGAATCACAGAACGAAAAAAATAAAATTATTCACATTCTTTGATTCGTCCCATGGGACGAAAAGGTCGTGGGACGAAACAGTGAATGACTCCTACAATGACATCTCATGATGCTATCAATTAATCATGCACGTCATGTGGATACATATCGTGTGTGGACAAGATTGTCGGATGTACTAGATCATCTGCTTTTGACTTTGGATCATAGACATTTTAGTAATCTCTGAAATCATGTTACTAACACAGATAGTCATTTGCACATAATTTGAATATCATTTATACATAAGTCAAGCTGTTACGCATTGTCACTACAACAAACCCATAACTATGAATCTCATGGTCCTTCGAGCCAGATATAGCGATAGCAACCAGCAAACACTAGTAGGTAACGTTTAAGTCCACGTAGGAAATCAACAATAGTTAACAGATTGAAGAGAGTATGTCACGGACCAATCATTGTGTATCTACAATAGATTATACGTCATGGTATTTATTGATTCGCTTACTAATTATAGGTTGTGTCTTGTTCGTGGACTTGATAAGTTCATGTTGTTTATTTACACCACAGTCTATACACGGCACTTAATTTGTATTTTATTGTTTTATTATCTTTTTTAGTTATATTTTTACCTTGTAGCGGTGTATTGTCGTGTGTTATGCCGTAGCATCGCCATTGGCCCTGCGGAAGACCAGCGCTGGTTTTCTTTTTCTAAACCAGCTTAATGCTGAGCAGGGGCCTTTTCACAGAACAATTATTGTATATAGATATATTATCTGTCTACGTATCAGTTTATTTTAAGAAATAGTTGTTTAGTGAATAATTTTTTTTTCTTTTCTTTCTTTCAATTGGAATACAACTCTACGAGACTGAAATGCTTTCAATAATTTAATCGTCAAGGAATATAAACGCTTATCTGTGTAATATCAGCATGCGTTTACTGTTCAGTTATTAAAGTTGTAACTTTAAGTTTAGCGTAACATTGATTCAATGTACTTTAACTACTAAGCCATTGCAACGCGTGGCCGGGTCACCTAGTAAATAAGTAAATTCATCAATAACACATACAATCAATAAGTTACCGACATGCTATACACCCGCGATGGATATCAGACGAAGGCCAAGACACGCGATTAACTAATCACTAAACTGTTCTCGCAAAATACACTGGCGTCCCGACCCCTTCTGGTTCGCGGCTACGCCGAGACACCGAGCATCTGCGAGAGAATGTGACCTTTAGCCTAACAAATTAAGGTTGTTTTCCCCCTGCGTCGCGGTCTTCTTAGAAAGGCCTTAATCCGGCAGTTACTCCCCAGCGCACATCACGCGCGCGGCAAATTGTATCGAAGCGGTGATGTATGGCCGACGGCGCCTCCTTGTATGGCGCTCTCCATGACGCCATTTGCATACCGTATTAAATCCGCGAGCCCTCCGCGAAGTGAGGAATTTCCCTTTTCCGTTTCTCTCTTATTTGGTTTGGCGTATTTGTTGTCGTCGCTATTCATTTTTCAAGTGTTGGGTTTCAGACCACGTGCTTCGAAGCAGTTGCATAGTTTAACTCGCAGTTATCTGATTATAATAGACTAGTTGTTTCTCGCGATTTCATCTGTGTCTCTTATATCACGCGTTCTCTAGAGAACTCATTATGCCTATGTCCTTCCTTAGTGCTTAAGCTATATTTTTACCGAACTTCAATAAAATTGGCCAGCGGTTTAGGTGTATAAACGTTCATAATATTTGTACGGATAAACGCATATTTTAGCTATATACAAAGTGTTGATGAAATTGCGTAAACCCTGAAATTAGTTTGTTTAGACTTGGGAGTATAATCGATTCCATCAAAAAGATATTATATGGGTCAGTAAGCTCACTCTCGAACTAATTTCTATCAATCTTTGAGGAATTTTTTGAGGAATATTTGAGGTTGTGATTTTCGTACACTTGAGTTGCCACATCGGCACCAAATTCAAACGTATTGTGCGGATTTTGAGTGAATCAATCTCAGTGTTATTTAGGAGGAAATCGTACAGTCCGTGTTTCCATACAAACGTAGTCCCCTGTTTCCTTCCTGGATAATGGCACTAGTTGCTCTATGTTTTCCAACAAAATTAATTGCCACTATAAGCATGTTCTTATGTTTTTCTTTTTTTATTAAGTTAATTATTAAAAAAGATTTTAAACCTTCAAAAACCTAAAAAATTGACCTAATTTTCTGCTGTATTCAAACGTCCAGCAAACAAATTGGTCAAGATTATATGAAAAAAGCAAAACACAGAAACATAGAAAAAGCCTTTCTTTAATTTTTAACGGAAAAAGTAATTAAATCGGTCAATTTTTCGCGGAGAAAACAGGGGACTACGAAACGTATATTTTGTGTACTTTTCATAGGTATTTTCGGTCGCTGCAGTTGTCCCTAACGTGCTCAGTTCAGTTGTTCGGACACAGCGCGACAGCAATACATTTTACAAATACCTAATTTTGAATTCTCTCGACCTTGGTGTTTCCTCTTAATTTTCTCAAGATACAGATCCAATTTGGCGATAGTGTTGCTACACAAACGTCGAAAAATCACAATGCCAATGTTGAAACATCGGAATTAGTTCAATGGCAAGCCTATAAATTTAACAAAAAAAATTAGAGTGGCACTCGGGGACTGCCGCGGTAAAGCTATTGCATAGCATTTTTTATCAACTTATGCAATTATAATTATTTATTTATTTCATTTATGCAGTATTTTTTTTTCTTTGATATTGATTCAAGTTCTTTCTTTGATACTAATTCAAGTTACACTTTTTGAGCGTGGTGGCCGATAAGAAAACATTTTTTTTCTTTTATTGAATAAATGAGAAGTTAATATTGTTTAAAATATTTTTATTATCATACAATACATGTACGTTATTCAGGAATGTTTATCATTGAAACTATAGGTTTATGATATGAAATAAGAAACATAAGTTTGAGACTTGATATCCTCTAAATATCTGGAAAATACCGCGTCAAAACACCGTGCCGAAGTCTGCCGAACTGAAACGACGTTAGACGATGCACGGCTTTCAACGCCGCATCGCTGTGCCGCAGGCCTATTCTCTAGCTTCGGTTGCTAACTAGTACCATAAGAATAACTAATAATACTTATTAGTTATTCTTATGCTAGTACCGTCATTTTTGAAAGGAACTTATCATTCATTACTGCTATCATGAACGCTGCCGTAAGACATAAGATCACTTAACTAGTAATGGATATAAAATGTCTTTCAAAAATGACAGTTCTAGTTACTAACCGTAGTTAGCGAATAGGCCTGCCGGTCGGAGTGGGAGGTGTTAGGTTTTTTCTGTACGGAATTTCTTGATTCGGTCGCCGCGCTCAAAGCCCGCGATATAAGCTATGCAATAGCTTAAAAAAGAAATTGCGACAATACCACTTTTTACAAGCTTTTATTTAACTTGCATTGTAGCTATGTTTGTTCGAATGGAATCTTGCAACTCAATTTTCAAGCAGATATCTCCAAAGGATTGAGCTGAAATTTTGTATACATGTTTAATATGGATGACAATGCATGCTTAGTGTGTGACGTCATTCATATCTCAACAAGGCCCGGTACTCTGTCAGGAGGGCCCACACGCTCGTCGCTCGGGTAATACGGCGCGGTCACGCATTCTCCTCGAAAAAAATCATTGTGTGGTTTTACGAATCTACGATTCAATGCAAGTGAAACTTTTTTCGGATCATAGGCATTTAACTGAAAATATTCAAAAAAATATTCGATTTAATGTATAAAGAAAATTATAAAAAAAGCAATAAAAAAACAAAACATAAACAGAGCAAATTTGCAGTCGAAGATCTAACGCATAGACCAATCCTGACCTATATACAGTAGTGAAATTAAAGATCTCGTGTTTTTGTGTAGTGCGACATGCAACGATAGTTGGACAAATGAATAATTTTACAATTACATACAAAATAACCCATGCCCAGCAGTGGGATGTTAAGTTTCCACTGATGATTGTGACATAAAATATTAATCTGCACGACTCTACTTTTTTCATGGTTTTGGGTAACATGCGAACGTGTGTCCAGTTAGAGAAAACATAAAAGTGATTTAATTTAAGTTTCACCATCTGGACACGCGTTAAAATTTTGGCGTGTCCGGATGACGAAATAATGAGTGATACTAATTTTGAATTTCACCAACTGGGCACACGCGTGTCCAGTTCTTCGTGTCGTGTTGGTGAATAAACCAAAAAATTTGAGGCGATGAAAAAAAATTTTACTTCAAAAAAGGCGATACGAAGTTCACCGGGTCACCTAGTAGGTAATATAAATTCTTAAATTTTAACATACAATTATTTACACAATGCATTTTATTAAGGATGTTATCCTAGCTCAAGCTCAATTTTGATTTGATTTCACCAGTGATCTTCTAAAGCTAGCTCTAATAAGAGAATAAGTTACATAATGAAAGATAATACAATAATTCTGCGGAGCAATTAACGGAGTCCAGGCGGCTGCGGCGGCGGCAATCCTTCCGTTGTTAAACTTTTAAATAATGCCAAAGAAATAAACGAAGACGCGGCGGCCGGCAATTTCCTGAAAAAACCGAAAGGACCGGTGGCGACTATTCGCATATTTCGCAAAACTGCACGTTGATTCACATTCATTTTAACCTCCTCCGTGGTCTAGTGGTTGACACCATCAAGTATACTGGATAAGTATATATTCTGGAGGTTCGGCATTCGATTCCTCATGGGAAAAGAGGATGGGAGGAGTACTCTGAACCTTTTGTGTCTAGTCAATCGTCTATGCACTTCTTGAGATACAGGTTAGTTCTTAGTTCGAGGATGGATGGTTAGTGGCGGGGCACTAACGAATTATAACGAATTAATCCTTGATAAATTTAATGATTAGTCCTTAATTGAAACGAATCAATAAAGAATATTTATTCAAAAATGCATGTAATGTAGTCATTATTTTGACAACCTTGTTTGAGCAAAGTCGACCTTGCCGTTCTGTTTCAAGGAGCGACCGGCAAAGTTTTGCTTCTAGTTAATAAATATATTTTTTATTTAAATTACTTGCCGGTTTTATTTAGATTAGGTACTTGCATTTTTGAGTAAAGCACTATACAAGCCTTGGCCCACAATAACTGCTTCGCTGGTGCCTCTGATTGCCTCGAGCTAGCCTAGTTACGTTCTAGGCCTTCCAGCTTGGCCATCATTGCAGCCCGTGCTGCACGCTGACCGCGCTGTGTCGGTCTGGAGCTGCGCTGTCGGCCATCATCAGCGCGACCAGCAAAGTAGTCATTATAGACCGTGGCAGTAATGTACTATTATTGACTCGTTTCAATCGCATGTATGCTTACATCGACTGACATCAATAGCACACTTTCTTTAATTGTTGTCCCATATTCGGCACCTCCTGCTCGCGGCTCCCATCTATGGATCATCATTTCAGTCACAATATTGGCAAAAAGCTTTATAGGAAAGAGTGATTTTGGCCTTCACCCATCAAAACGGCTCGAGCGATAACCAGCCACACTATTCGTCATTACTGACTTATGAAGATGTGGTAGCATTAATAAATTAGACATAGAAAGAGAATAACTCAAAAGCAATTTGATTGATGCGCCATTGAGGCACGATTATTCCCCTCACGTTAAAAGAATTGAGGCCCAGAGCTTCGCATCAAGAGCTACACTCGACCATTCGACAGAGTGCACTGAAAGCAGTCGAGGTTGGCTTTGGTTCCGGAGATTTTATTCGTATCCTTATGCTCCTGGATGGTAAGTTCTTAAGGCCAAGGAGATAACAGATTTCATATGTATATTACTAAAAACATAGCAAGACTGCTAACATTGTAAAGATGCGATTTAAAAGAGGAGATAAAAAATGTTTACATTTTGAGTTTCTTGCCTGTTCTTCTCGAGAAGGCTCTCCCAATTTCCGAACAGGTGTAGAGTTAACTTTTAAATTAGATTGTTTTGCTTTGTTTTGACGTCAATAAGTGCCTGTAAAGGGATATGTTGGATAAAGATTTTTGAATTTGAATTGTTGCTACGGCTGCCTGATATCCATATTCCTCCGCGTCTCCACGAAGACCTGGCACGCAAAATTAAACACCGCGAGTGTCCCCGCGCCGCTCGTGCGCTTGACTCGAGCATCACCATCTTTTCACAGTCCTTGTAAACAAAGGAACGTTTCTTCGCGAATATAATAAATGCAGGCGTCGTACGATGAATGCGGCCGCTAACGAGGCCGGCGCCGGAACTTCGCTCCTCCACCGTCGCAGACCGCAGGAGACACTGCTTTGAGGATATCTGGCTCCTTTGTGAGCTTACAGCGGCTAGGTATGCTTGTGATGCTCGCATTACTTGGTTATCAAGATACAGCTGCGGAGCTCGGTGGCCCAAAAGTCGGTGTTACGATTGGTAAAGTTAAGCAATTTTCTCTTTTTCTGATTTTTTGCCCTTGCTTTATTCAGCCACTCGGCGTTGGCACCAGTTATCCCGCTGTTTAGCATCGTCGGCTGACAGCCCCACACTTCGTCATATCCAACTATATGGACTTTAATCTTACACGTCATCTGTGGCCTGCTCCTCCCTCTCTTTGGTGTAGCGATAGACAGCGGAAATAAACAGCGAATTTATGTTAACGAGGATCTTACTAAGTATATGCGTAACTTACTATGGACGGCGAAAAACGAGCTCAAAACAATTTATAAATATATCTGGGTTCAGAATGGTAGATTGCTGATAAAGAAAGATGATCCCAGCGACACAAAAATCAAAGTGATCCGCACTTTGAATGACATCAATATGATTGAAAACACAAAGTGTGGTGATTGATGTCTTAGTTTGCGCTTTTATGTAAATTCAGGTTAATTTTTTAAATAACATTCGATGACCATACTTTGCATATAACGCCTAGTATTGAATACAATAAATACACGGACAGGGATAAATGGCAAGAAATGCTTACACAATCCCAAGGTGCATATTATTTAAATATTGTTCACTTAAACATCAGGTCACTAAGAAAGAATTTTACACAATTCGAAGCGTTAATAAACGGCTGTGAAGACAATTTGGATTTTATTGCGCTTACTGAGATAAACATAAAAAATCAGGAACTGTTTATGTACAAATTAGATGGATATGATACCTATATAAGTACGAGAGAAACATCTAGGGGAGGCGGAATATTGTTATATGCTAAAAATAAGTACAACTTCACGGCTAATACAATAAAAACTAATTACACTGAATTAATACACGGACAACTTATGCAAAATGGAAGAACGATTCATGTGGTTGTTATATATAGACCACCGAAGACATATAAATATGGATTTGTCCAGGAGGTGCATAATTTATTATCAAAAATTCCGAGAAATTGTGAAGTGATAATGATCGGCGATACAAATATAGATATACTATGCAGTACCGGTTCTGGCGGCGTTTACAGTCAGTATATGAATAATATGTGTGAAATAGGAATGGAGTGCGCTATCAATGATATAATCCGAGAGGAGGTGTACGGCGGGTTAGTGACACGTACGTGCATTGATCATGCCTGGGTTCGATCCCAGTGGAGTACTTCGGCGTATGTTCTAACGAGTAAGATATCAGATCATTATCTTATAGGCGTGTGTATCAGAGACGGCTCGAGCAGTGGCCTATGTGGTAAGCAATCTAAAATAACTGTTATATCTGATAGAAAGGTTTTAGAAAACTGCAAAGAAGTGAAATGGTCCGAGTTAATGAACTATAAGTGTCCTTTAGACCTATACGAGAATATATGCTCACTATTTGTCGAAATGTATAGTAAATCTAAAATACAATTAATTGTGTCTAATAAAAGAAAAAAGAAGCCTTGGATATCTGAAATTCTTAAAAATATGATTAACTATAGGGATAGATTATTTAGACTATGGAAAAATAATCCGAATGATATGAACTTGCGTTTACACTACAATAAATATAGAAATAGAGTGAATAAATGTATAATATAAATACAAAGCTAAAAATAAATATAAGCAACAAGAGATATTAAATTGTAATAAAAATGTAAAAAAAATTTGGTCTAAAATAAATTCATGGACTGGGCAACAGAAAAATAATGTAGATAAAATTATTATAAAATATTTAGGCAAAACAGACAGTATAAGTAATATATGCAAAAAAAATTCAAAAACATTTACTAAAGAAATATTAGATGTAAAACATATATGTGACCACAAGTTTTTGAAAAGATCCAACTATGTTAACAGCAGCGATGTATCACTAAGGTTTCAAAAGGCTTTTCCAAAAGATGTAGAAAAAATTATAAATAATTTAAGCTGCGATAAATCGCAAGGAATAGATTTGATAAGGGTAAAAGAAATTAAATTGTTTAAGACTGAGTTAAGCCCCGTAATAGCATTATTTATAAATTTATGTGTTGAAAAAGGGATATATCCCAAGAAATTAAAAACAGCATTAATTCGACCGATATTTAAGCATGGTTCATACTGAATATTCTAATTATAGGCCAATAGCCATATTGTCTGTAATTGATAAAATAGTAGAAAAATTCATAGTGTCTCAAATAAGTACTTTTCTCGAAAAATATAATATATTAACTAATACACAACATGGTTTCCGGCGGGAACGCAGCACGGCGACTGCTCTCGCGCACTTCACTGACGCCGTCAATGAATGTCTGAATGAACGAAAACAGGTGGTGGTGGTCTTCATAGACTTCAAAAAGGCTTTTGACACTCTGGACCATCACCAACTATTGCGTGCCCTGGAGGAATGTGGAATCGCGGGACCACTGAATAGGTGGCTCCGCGCTTACTTGATAGACAGAACACTGCAGACAGTCATTGATGGCGTGAGTGGTGAGCCTACGCCCATTAGCTGTGGTGTGCCGACCGGTTCCGTGTTCGGACCCGTTGGATACATCATGCATGTGAACAGTATGTGCAATGTAATACAGAATTGTAAAATATACATGTACGCTGATGATACGTGTTTGTTATATGCGGATAAAAATTTAAGTATAATAGAAAATAATATACAACTAGATTTTAACAATATAATAAAATGGACCCATGATAATGGCATAATAATCTGTTCAACGTAATAAGGTTGACTATCACTTAATATGGACTATTAGAAATAAAACACGGGTGCTTTCTAAGACGTTTGTATTGCGACTAGCTAGCGATACATAATAAAACTAGTTACAGCAAGCAGTTAGATATGTATGCCTTATAGTTTGCGTATGATTTTAGCAATCGAACATCCCGCCCACCAAAGGATTTATTTGAATCCTTTAATCAACAATACAATAATCAACTTAACAATCATATTAAATTGACAATAAATTATAAGTAAAAAAGAATAAATTTCTAGGCAATTTACTGAGTTTCAATAGGTAAATAACAAAGTTTTGATATGGAACGTTTAACTATTCCACCACTGCACTTGACACTATACACTCTGGTAAGATTATCATCTCCAGGGTGTTTAGAAACTATACGCCCAAGAGCCCATTTAGAAGGAGGTAATTGCTCTTCTTTTAGGAGTACGATATCTCCTATTTCAAATTCCTTTTGTTTTGTTATCCATTTGGGACGTGACTGAAGGCGAGTTAAATATTCGTTTTGCCAACGATGCCAAAAATTATCTACCAGACGTTGAGTTAGCTGCCATCGGGATAGAATATTAATATTAACACCCTTTTGGTTTGGATTTGGTACGACAACTGGTGCTTCGCCAATCAAGAAATGACCCGGAGTTAATATTTCAAATTCTGTATCAGAAATATCTATTGGAATCAGTGGCCGCGAATTCAAGCAGGCTTCAATTTGATACAAAGTTGTCGTCAATTCTTCATATGTTAGATTGGTATTCATTATTCTTCGTAAGTGGAATTTAATTGACTTCACGCCGGCATCCCATAAGCCACCGAAGTTAGGACTATATGGAGGTATAATAATAATATATATATATTTATTTCTCCACCAATAACATTACAATTTCTTGTATTCTGACAATCAATATTAGTATACTACATTCGTTCCTACTTATTGGCGGAGACTGGAGCCTGAACTAAGGTTTTTTGCAAAACCTGTTTTACAGGACTCCAGGCATCCACCTAACAGATCTCGGTCTATGTTACAGTAGGTATACTCGTACAATATGTGGGAATATAACAGTGTATTGATATATCATGCAAGCTATTAACATAAAATACTATATAGATATATACATTTGTATAATTATGTATATTAGTTGAAATAAATATATAATATAAGTAGGTATAATCTTCAATAAGTGTGTCTGTATTTGTTGTGTGTGTGTTTGAGTGTGTAAGTGTGTGGTATTTAAGAGTATGTTTACTAGAAATGGGCATTATACGGTCGGAAGGTGCTCACAATTTATTGTTCAAATTAAACGGGAATTGATAGCAATTGTTCTGTATCATCATAGTTGATTTGTTGGATCCAGTTCTTAAGTTTTCGCTTGCATTCGAATCGCGTGAGGGGATAGATGTTCAAGTTTTTATTAATTTTATTGTAGAGATAACCACCCAAGAAGACATAGAATTTTTGCGCAAAAGCAGTTTTACAGAATGCCGGTTCACAGACGGCATAACTACGTCTGATATTAATAAACAGTTCAGGTTTGTATTGTACTTCTGAGTGTTTTTGAGTAACTGTGTGCAAAATGAATAATTGGCGAACGGTAAGTACTTTACAAAGTTTATATAAGTCTGCTGTTGGAAAGAGAAATGGTAGGTGTAGACTGACTTTTAAAACTGCTCTTTGTGTCCTCTCAAGCTTGAGCAGAGTTGTTTTAGGAGCTCCACCCCAGCTTGTAATACAGTAGGTCAAAAGACTTTGTACCAGTGCAAGATACACGGTGGTAATTAGTTTTTTGTCTGCAATCTCCCTTACTTTTTTAAAGATACACATCATTTTTCTAATTCTGGCGGAAAGTAAATTGATATGTTGCTTAAAACTTAGAGTATTGTCAATCTGTACCCCAAGGTATTTAATGCTTTCTACTTTCTCCAAGTAAGGGCATGAACATGGCTGGGTTTTTGAACAGAGACCATCATGTGATTTAATACTGTGCATTGTGTTTGCATCTTGTTTAAAATTTTTAATAGAAAAAGCAATATATTTTGTCTTTGTCACATTAAGTGTCAGTTCATTACTAGCCAACCACGTCGAGACTATGTTAAAACCCATTTGGGCAAAGGAGTATGCTTTGTCCCAAGTATCAGCATGAAATAACAGGGCAGTATCATCTGCAAAGGTGATCACTTTCCCGTTTTGCAATTTTAAGTTGCATAGGTCATTTATATAGGTCAGGAACAAAGTAGGACCTAAGATACTGCCTTGTGGCACACCATGTTTGACGTGAAGGTCAGAACTACGATTATCTCCTATCCTAACTCTTTGGCAACGATTTGTGAGGTAGTCTTTGAAGAGACTTAGTTGTGTATCCCGTATTCCGAGTCTTTCTAATTTCTGCAGCAAAAGAGGCACAGAGACAGTGTCAAACGCTTTGGCCAAATCTAAAAATATAACTATTACTTTTTGTTTCTTATCTAATTTTTTAACAATGTGGTTTGTCAGCTCACCAACAGCATCATTACACGAAATCCCCCTACGAAAGCCAAATTGCGAACTTGATAACATTTTATTACATTCAAGATAGTTGTATAGACGGGTGGTCATAATTTTTTCAAATATTTTAGATACTGTAGGGAGAATAGATATAGGTCTGTAGTTATTAACACTATCTCTATTACCTCCTTTGTGTATCGGAATTACCTCAGCAGTATGAAATTCCATTGCGTGCCATCGGCTGCAAGGATGTCCACCAAATGGCCAGGTAAGTCCAACTTTGCTTCTTTCCAGGCTGCTTGCAATTCTTTGTTTGCACCAATAAAATTACGACCTTGATCGCTCCATATGTTATTGCATCGTCCTCGTCTTGATACGAAGCGCTTAAATGCCCCAATAAAAGCTTCTGTTAAGTCCCCCACTAGCTCCAAATGAATGGCTTTTGTTGCCATACAAATAAATATAGCGATATAAGCTTTATTAGTTTTCGCTCCTCTACCCTTTTTATTGAGAATCTGCAAGGGACCTGCGAAATCTACTCCGCTACTAATGAATGGACGACTTGGTGTGATGCGAGACTTCGGTAAATTACCCATTAGTTGTGTTCTTGTTATTGCTTTCTGTTTAGCACATATCAAACATTTATAGATGTGTATTTTAATTATATTTTTAACTTTAATGATCCAATATTTTGATTTTATATAACTCATCATTAATTGAACTCCTCCATGCAATGTTTTTTGGTGGGCTTCAGCAACAATCAGTTGTGTTAAATGCGTTTTATTGCCAAGAATAATTGGATATTTTTGGTCTTGATTCAAATTCGAATGTCTTAGTCTTCCGCCCACCCTGAGAATATTGCTTTCATCGATAAAGGGATTTAAGTGTTTTAAAATACTTTGTTTTGATACATTTTTGTTCTTAGAAATTCTATCGATTTCATTTTGAAAGTCTTCCTTTTGAGCTATTTTTATACATCTATTCAATGCATCATCCAATTCAAGTGTTGTTATTACCTTATCAATATTATCAGATTCTTTTTTAAATTTTATAAATCTTAAACAATAGATAATAGTTTTTAAAAGTTCTGATAGTGTATAAAATTCTGTAAATTTAATGTCATTTTCAGTTTCATAAATTTTTGTGTTAACTTCAATTTTTTTTAGTTCTATATCTGTAAATACATTTGTTAATTTTGGGAATTTTATATTTTTATTTTTTAGCCAATTTGGTCCATGCCACCATAATGTGTTGTCTATGAGGTTTTCTATATATGTGCCTCTTGATCCCAAATCTGCTGGGTTTTCATTTGTTTTTACATGACTCCACTGAGAAAATTGAATGTTATCCAAGATTTCTACAACACGATTGCTGACAAAAGTTTTCCATTTTCTTGGATCTCCTGCGAGCCATGCCAGAACTATAGTGGAATCAGTCCAGGCATGTACTTGATTTTCAGGTATTTTCATTGCTTTTCTTGTTTTTGTCAACAGTTTGGCCAAGAGCAGTGCACCTGATAATTCAAGACGTGGCAAAGATACGGTTTTTACAGGCGCCACTCTTGTTTATGAAGCAACGATAACTGTTCTTATATCTCCATTTGAATATTCTACTCTACAGTATACAACTGCACAATATCCTTTATTTGATGCATCACAGTATCCATGTAATTGTATGTTTTCTTTATCTTTGTTTGTGTTTAGCCATCTCTTATTTTGTATTTTGTGTAAACTTTCTAAGCTATCTCTTGTCTTAAACCATTCTTCCTCTAACTCTTCTCCAATTGGCTCATCCCAATCTAATTTTTGTATCCAAATTTTTTGAATTAGTATTTTTGCCATGATGATAACTGGTGATACCCATCCTAGAGGATCATATATGCGTTGAATATCAGCCAATATGTTTCTTTTTGTTGAGTACTGTGGCTTAGGTGGTAGTTTTATTTGATAACTAAATGAATCTGTGATCATGTTCCATGTAAGCCCTAAAGCCTTTATTATACTTTCATCTGTAATACCTTTCTCAACGCTTGTACTTCTCAGACATCGGGGAATTGTCTCCAAAAATTCTTTGCTGTTAGATACCCATTTTTGTAGTGTAAATCCACCCTTTTCTATTAAACTCTGTAGTTGCTGACTTGCTTCTATGGTTTCTATCAAAGTGTATTGTCCACTCATACAGTCATCGACGTAAAAATCTTCAGCTAGTATCTTTGATCCTATAGGAAATTTTTCGCTTTCATCTGTTGACAGTTGTTTAAGGGTTTTGATGGCGAGATATGGTGCTGATGCAGTGCCGAATGTCACTCTTAGCATACGATAATCTTCAACTTCAGAGGTAGGGTTGTTTCTCCACAAAACCCGTTGATAATCAGCGTCTTCTTTATTTACAAGTATCATGCGATACATTTTTTGAATATCTGCCATAAAACATATAGGATACATTCTCCATCTCATAATCAAATCTCTTAAGTCTTCTTGCAATTGTGGCCCAACTAACAATAAGTCGTTAAGCGAGTTCATGTTGGAACTTTTACAAGAGGCGTCAAAGACTACCCTAACTTTGGTTGTCTCACTGTCCCGAACAATTGCGTGGTGTGGTAAATAAATACTTAACTTGTTTATTTCTTCCAAAGGTACCTTCTCCATATGATTAAGCTGTACATATTCATTCATAACTCTATGATATTCTTCTTTTAAAACTTGGTTCTTTTCTAATCTTCTCTCTAACTGACATAATCTTCTTAAAGCAATATCTCTTGTTTAACCGATTTCTTGTGGTGATTTTTTAAATGGTAATTTGACAATATATCTGCCTTCAGAGGTACGTGTATGGGTTATGTTGTAAATTTCTTCACAGGTTCGTTCTTCAGCGGTAAATTTACGTTCAGATATATCATCAATACTCCAGAGGTTTTTTAGTAGACTATCCATCTCAATCTCTATTTGATTATGCATGACAATAGTTTCTTTGTCACACGATGTAAATGTCGATATATTGCCGAATAGAATCCATCCCAATTTTGTGTCTTGGGCTGTTGGTGAGCCTGGTGGGCCCTTCACTACATTATTTTTTATTATCTCTGTATATAAATCAATACCTAATAATAAATCTATTTTATTTGATTTGAAATAATACGGATCAGCAAGAAATAGGCCTTCCAGGTGTGTCCAGTCACTTTTTGGTTCTATTGTGGAGCAGGGCAACATTGTAGTTATGCGTGATTCTAAAATATATGCTTTAATAGGAAGCCTGAACTGCTTATCACACCGTGATGAAATTTCCACATTAACTATATGACGTATGGGAGTTGATGTGGCTCCGACACCAGTGACTGAACCGCGTATTGCAGTTTTTTTCAAACGAACTAGTTGAGCTGCATTTTCGCTAATAAATGTTGCTTGAGATCCAGGGTCGATCAAAGCTCTAAGTGTAGTTTCGCGGCCAGAGTCGCTTTTGACCGGAACTAATGCGGTAGCTAGTAATGCATTCTGTTTCTTGCTTACAAAATGTGATACAATTGATTGTTCTGGTATGGACTCTTGTATGTGGTTATTAGCGTGTAGTGAGGATACTCCAGGTGTATTATTAATTGAGCTCTCAGTGTCGTGTGAAATCTCTTCTTTCTTACTATTGTGTAGTAAGGAATGGTGACGCCTTCCACAAATTTTACAAGAAGTCTTTTGTTTACAATTATATACTGGATGTCCTGGCGCTAGACAATTAAAACACAATCTGTTGGTCTTGATAAATTCTATTTTCTTCTCCGGTTTCATCTGTATAAATTCTTTACAATGGCATAAAAGATGCTGGTTGTTGCAAATTTTGCAGATTATTTGTATAGCACTAAAGGAGTGATATGAGCGTTCTTTATAATTTTTATGAATATTTGAGATATTTGGTTGTGTTAATTCGAGTGTATATATTCTATTTTCCAAAAATTTTATTAATTCCGGTAGGTTAGGTAACTCGGTTTCAAATGTTTTGCTTACATAACTTTCCCATTCTCTATGAGTGTCAGCATCTAATTTTTGCACAGTAATATATATAATTAGAGGATCCCATGACGTTGTTGTAATATTCATAGAATTGAGGCCATTCAAACATTCTTTTGTACTGTCAATTAATATTTTTAATTGTCCAGGTGATTGCATGTTTACTTTTTTATTTGTAAATAACCTCTTTAAAATAGCGTTGACAATAAGCCGCTTGTGGCTGTATCTATTTCTTAAAGTACTCCAAGCTTGATCATAATTATACTCGGTTACTTGTATATGCTTAATTGAGTTTAATGCTTCATTTGTCAAACACGATTTTAAATAATGCAATTTTTGTACCTGGCTCAAAATTTTATTAGAGTGAATCAACGCCGTAAATGTATCTTCAAATGATTGCTACTCTTCGTACGCTCCGCCAAACGTAGGAAGGTTAATTCTTGGTAATTTAACTTCTGTGCTACTCGTTCTTTCAGTGGGCAAGGATTTTGTTAATACATTTTGTTGTAACTCTTGATTTCTTTGTGTTATCAACGTTTGAAGTATATCCGTCATGTCTGCTTTCAAATCCAAATATGTTTCTTCACATTGTGTATACAATTCTTCTTTAAAATATTTCAAATCTTTCCGTTGTTCTTTATTAGTGCTTCTTACTAAGTTTTGGTATGCATCTCGATATGAACGCCAATATTCTTCTAAACACTGTATTCTCGATTCTATATAACCTTTAGTTAACCGGGCCTTAGGTGATTTCTTAAAGTTTGTTTTTGTCTTCAAAATAATATCCGAATAATTCTCCAAACTATCCAGTAATTTTTCAGTAGACTCCATGTTATCAAATCACTTGTTCTAATCTTCGTAAACACGTGCAATAAGTTATTAATAGCATAAATGCATCACTAACATAAATTGTATAGCAGCCCGCTCGGGTCTTCTTTTGTGTTGCGTAGCGATAACAATAGTCCATATGAAAAAAAGAGTCGCTCCTTCGATGCGTCGACCAGTTTCGTGCGTAATTTATCCGGCTCGATTTAGACCATTTGTTCAACGTAATAAGGTTGACTATCACTTAATATGGACTATTAGAAATAAAACACGGGTGCTTTCTAAGACGTTTGTATTGCGACTAGCTAGCGATACATAATAAAACTAGTTACAGCAAGCAGTTAGATATGTATGCCTTATAGTTTGAGTATGATTTTAGCAATCGAACATAATCAATATGAATAAAACTAAATGTATGCGTATCCATTCCCCGTATCTCAGGGCGGTGAGTGGCTCACCGCGCATTGTGGGGCATAGCTATGACTGTCTGCATGGCGCCGCCGGACTTGCGCACGTACACGCGTAGTGCACATGCGATGCGATTGAGGTGGTGGGAGAGTACAAGTACTTGGGATTAGTTGTAGACTCCAGTTTCTCATGGAAAATACATATTTCTAATCTGTGTGACAAGCTAAGATCAGTACTTGTGAAATTTCATTACCTTAGCCGCATATTGGATAAGGCAACTTTATATATTGTATACTATGCGTTGGTTGACTCGTTACTGTCTTATGGCTTGACCAGCTATGGTCTTACTTTTAAAACTTACCTGGACAAATTGAAATGTATACAGTTAAGGTTTTTGAAATTATTAGCTAATAAAAATATTAAAAATAAATGAAAAAGTAGTAATTATGAGGAGTTGTTTATAGAATGTAACATGCTGCCAGTACACGATAAGGTGAAACTAGTGTTAGCACTTGAACATTACGGTAATATTGACTTTAAAAACTGCAAATGTACCAGAACTTGTAGAATAGACAACAACTCTTTAGAAGTTCCCCCTGCTAACAACTACTTTGGTCAAAGGACTAGGAAATACCTAGTACCAAATTTTTTTAATGAAATACCATTGCCAATCAAGAATAATAGTGACACCAAGAAATCTTTTAAAAATAAAACATGCAAGTTTCTACTAAAAAAAATTGTAAATAATTTAGCACACTCAATGTAACGAAAATATAAATGTTACCTGTCTATCTATATATGTGTAGGATATGGACGTGGTCTAATTCTAATGCTTAACTTTATTACTGTATTAAAATTATGCTACTAATATCTACATTGGAGTTGGACTGCTCCTACCTTAATTATCTTATATAACTCACGCTAGCAATTATTGTAAATTAATATGAGGTATAAAAAATTGTTATTATATTAAAAAGTAAAAGGGAGCTACATCTGCCAACAAACTGTTATACAGTTTGGTGGAGTAAAGCAATTGTTGTTACATGGTTATTTATCTGAATAAACTATTATTATTATTATCCATTTATTCAAAAATATCCTTAAATTTAAGTTTTTTACAATATATATATATATAAAACAAAATACTATAAAAAACTTAAACCTAGTATGCCGCCAACAGCGAGGCAAGGCCCAAGCTGCCGGTGGTTAGGGCTGCAGAGAGAGGAATCTCCGGACAATACGTGCCGTGTCGAGAATCACTGCTTTCTGTATCCGACCCTTGATCCATTCCTCAAGCGAGAGCCTCTTAAGATGTCGGTCGAGACTCTTCGCTATCAAGCCATTCGCCGAAACAACTATCGGAACAATGATCGTCGAATCAACATTCCACATGGCGGTTACCTCGTGAGCTAAGTCAAGGTACTTGCTGACTATTATTATTATTATTATATTATTATTAATAATACGGTTATCAGGTCTTTGTATCATATACCCATAACATCTCAGTCTGGCCTCGGAACGTTTTTATGTGCCAGAATAATGATTGGTCAACTGAGCTATATATTCGAATGGGATAATTGAGAGAGAAGACGCAATGCCCACTTTAATATTCGGGAGCATGGACGAGGGAGATGCTTTTTTCATTTTTGGTCACGCATCGAGTTTCCGATTAAGAAGTGTAAGAGTGAAGCAACGTACCTCACGTTGCTTCACTTTAGCGACCTTACCGCCAACACTCCACTGAGCCAGAGATAAGCGTATCTGGTGGAGCTGCCCGATGGCTGGATAGTGGGGGGCACTCGGCCGTGCGTCCTGTGGGCTGATTAAAAAACTTGCCGTCGTATCTCGCGCATCAAACTTTGCTAATAAAAAGTTACTCGCCCGACGCCACGCCGCCGCCGCCGCCGTGCGAAGGCTCAAATAATTTTTTAGGGCAACTCTTAAACGTAACGATGCCGTTAAAATTTGTTGCTTACTCCTCGCGAGTTACGGCTGCGTTGGGGATTGGCCGTATCGATCACCCGTGTGATCTCCGAATGTCAGGAGAATGTGTGGAAAAGGACATGATCTGAAATCGACAAATTCTGTAGAACAGATTTGTAAATATGTGTTGTGTGTTTCAATAATGTTTAATATTATAATTTGAATTGTAAGCATTAGCGTAGTTGAAACATATCGAACATAACACTAACAGGACCCTTGCCGTACACTTTACCAAACAGGGCTCAAGTCATTTCCACATAGAGTAGCACTGTTTGCGATTTCCAATGAAATCATAGTAAAATTGTGTTGAGCTTTGAGTCTTAATAGATCACCCAAGTTCATTTACACTTACGGCAGTGCTGCGAGGAAGTACCTTCAGTGTAATCAACATACAAGTGTGTTTGGCGAGCTCTTTTCTAAGGCAATCTTTGCCGACTGTCTAGTGTTCAATACTCCCAAACTTGAACTCTATACATTGATTTATTTATTAATTGCAGCAATCGCAGAGTATTTAGAATTGAAGTTGCGAGCTCTCGCACAACGTAAATCAACCAAAAGATGGAGAGGTTTGCATTTGTTTGTGAAATATAATATTTGTAATGTTGGCATTTTAAAAGAGGAGACAAAAAAATACAAGACCATCCGAGTTTCTTGCCTGTGCTTTTCGAGAAGGCTCTCCCAATTTCCGAACAGGTATAGGGTCAACTTCTTTTTCCTTTTTTATTTGACTTGTATTTGCATACATCCTAATAATGGTTAGGGTGTGTGTACATACAAGGATTAAATAATTAGTTAATTAGATTCTTGGTTGAAGAGTTTTATGTTTCTTTTTGACGTCAATAAGTGCCTGTAAAGGTCTAATATTGAATAAAGATTTTTGAGTTTTTGAGCTTGATTTAAAACTAGAGTCAATTAGTATTAAAAAGATCTCTGAACACTGTCTAGAGAATTAGAGAGCGCAAAGCACATTATGCTCCGACGTATAAAAATAGTTTGTGTGAGGATCAGATATCTTCAAAGAAAGAGGTCTTTTGAACGAGATCGTCCATAACGGAAAATGACCAATGAGCAAGTCAAATCTATCAAAAGCTCTTCAACAAATTGTTGAATAACATTTTATTTTACAACCTTTTCATTAACTTGCAATGTACAATGTATGTGTTTGATGGTTCGGGTCAAATCTGGCAAGTGAAATTTAACCCACTCGCCAGTTTCCGATTGAGCTGAAATTTGTAACAGTTCTGATTACAATGCAATAATGCAATTAGTATCACTTTAAATCTAAAATGAAAGAGCTTGATTTGTAAAATACAATATGAAAAAAATCCAAGGTGACTGCTGTCAAAAAATGGCGAATGACATATTTTTGAACAGCCCCACAATACGGGTATGAACAGACTTAAGGCGCCTCCAGACTCACGCCGAGAGCCCCCGAGAACACCCGAGAAGCGTGAATGTGATGGGTTTCTCGGCTTCTCGTTCTCGGGCTCGCCTGTTCTCCGATCGGTGTCGGTTTTTTTGCCCGCTTCAAAGGGTTTCTCGGGCGAGAAAAGAGAACACTATCACATTCTCGTTTGTTCTCAGTGCGACTGCGACCGTGGCGTAGATCGCATGTTATCTCGTGCCAATTATTCTACAAAAAAAAAAAATACTTTGTGGTGTCTGATGCATATCAGTATCATTTAGATAACTTCACAGTTATTGTATACTCTTTCATTTAACATAGTATCTCATCTGTGCTATCAGTGCTTAACAAAATAATGTGTTATAAATGTCATTAAGAAAATAATTTTAATTCACGAAGATTTTAATTGTTTTGAGATATTTCGTTAGTCTTTATAGTTCAGTAATTTTAGACATACGAGTAAAAAATGTGGAAAAATGAAACAGAGTTCAAGTTTAAATAATATTTTCACACAGAGCCCGTTTTGTGGGAAGCAAAACGTTTTCTATAAAAAAGTACTTTGTCAATAACCACCATCGTTTGAGCCATTTTTTCTTAATATTATTTTTAATTTTCGTGTTAACGAGATTATAATGTGCTAACGCACACAATACCAAGGCACACAAGACCGAGAATGTAAATGAGAAGATCGCTGAGTGTGGATAGCTTCTCGGTTCTCGCACAAGTTCTCGGCGAGACTTCTCGCCGAAACTTCTCGCGTGAGTCTGGAGCCGGTATTAGAAACATGTTCAGCGATAACTAAAAAATATGAAATGAATTATTAATAAAAAGAACGGCCAAGTGCGAGTCGGACTCGCGCACAGAGGGTTCCGTACAAAATTATTAAAAATATTATTACGGTTAAAATTTACGGTTTTCGCAATTTTTCCTTTATCTGTGCTATAAGACGTTTTTTCGTACCAAATATGAAGATTCTGAGTTCACGGGAGGTACCCTGTAGGTTTTGATTCCCTTGCGAGTGTCGAAAATTTGAGGCATAAACGGCTGTATCTTTTGAGTGCGTTGGCTTAGAAATTGATATTTTCACAGCTCTAAAGGACTGTAGACCTGAGTATTTGATATAAATTTCAGCTTGATACCTCCACGCGTTCCTGAGAAAAAGGGTCTTGACAGACAGCAAGACGGACGGACGGACGGACAAAAAAGTGATCCTATATAAAGGTTCCGTTTTTTCCTTTTTAGGTATGGAAACCTAAAAAAATTAAAACGAGATTTTTAATAAAATCTTATTTTTTATTTTATTTTTTATTTTCAGTAATCCTTATGTTAAAAAAGTTAGGTACCTATATCAGACTAATAATACTGGATCCGTTGAGTATTCAAAAAAAAAATAATGACGCATATGTACATCGCCGTTTCGAAACGTCTCGAAATAAAACCGAGCAACGAATTACGTTCTGCAAAGGTCGTAATGATGGTAACCGGAGCCTCCGCCGCCGCGTATTAATTATTATCTGAATATTCTAATGGAAGAACCATTGCCGATCCTTTGACTAATCCCCGAGGGATTGGTTAACAATATTGTTTTTGCCGAGCGCTCTGCGAATCGACATTATCGTCTTAGGGTGTTTTCGTGATTTTGAAATAAAATCGTTTTAGAAATTCGTAGGTTCCTGTTTTTATCTTTTTGAGGTACCTCAAAAAGATAAAAAAATGACGTACCTCAAAAAGATAAAAACGGGACCCTTATAGGATCACTTCGTTGTCTGTCTGTCTGTCAAGACCTTTTTATTGGGAACTTGTCGAGATTTCAAACTGTTTATTTATTTATTCCATTAAATCGGGGCTATTTGCGTCATTGCGACCTGCAAAGATCTATTATGACTAGCCCCAAGTAAGACTTATTAGGCCTTACATGTGCTCCTTTAGCTGGGCACTGTCCAGGAATGATAAGATATTCCCAGCTTGGATTGTTTTTATATCGTCTGGGTCGAGAATGTGTCTCCCCAGTTGTCGGTTTCTCTTGTGAATAAGTGGTTCAAAAAAAGCACAGGAGGTGCATTGGTGTTTCACGCTCCTGTTCACAGAATCTGCAAGCATCAGTATCTTTTAGTCTCATATTGAACAGGTGCCTGTTCAGCTTGCAGTGTCCAGTCAGAGCCCTAATCATCACGCTCAGGTTGCCCCTGTTGAGCTTCAGTAGCTCGTCAGTGCGCTAACGAGAGTATGGTTCGATTAGTGCTTTTGAATGTGTTAACCCAGGCGTTCTTTGCCAGTCCGCTTTTGCCTCTTGCAGGAGGTGGGTTTTTAAGTATTGCATAGCCTGGTTCTTTGAGATACCACAGAAAGGCTCTGGGCCAAATTGTAGTCTTTGGGCCCCAGACCTTGCTAGCTCATCGGCTTTTTCATTACCAATGATTCCAGAATGACCCGGTACCCATTTGAGGGTGATCTTGTTTCGTTGTCCCAGGTCATTTAGGTTTTCCACACAGTCTTTTACTAGCTTCGATTTTATAACGTTGCCGTTTAGTGCTAGTAAAGCTGCCTGACTGTCCGAGCAAATTACTATATTTTGGTTAACGTAGTTTCGCTGGCGGTTGGCTTGTACACAAACTGTTTATATCAAATACTCGGGTCTACGGTCTCCTTCAGCTGTGAAAAATCAAACTTGTAAAGCAACGCGATCAAACGATATAACAGCCCCCCTAGACGAGATGTCTTTCGATAATCGCTAACGCAATCGCTCAATGGACAATGTATGAGATTTGACAATTGCGCTCGAAAGCTAAGCGAGGGCTTATGTCGAATCGCATACATTTTCTTTCTAGCGATTGCGTTAGCGATTATCGAAATGCGTCTTGTCTAGGGGGGCAGTTCATATCGCATTTTTGATTTCACAAGGGAATCAAAACCATGAGGTTATTTCTAGTTGACCTAGAATCATGAAATTTGGCAAAAAGCAAGGTCTTATAGCACATGTCAAGGTAAAAAATTGAAAGCCATAAATATGTAGTAAGGAACTTTCGTACTTAGATAAGTTTGTACGGAATCTTCGGAACTCGACTCCAACTCACACTTGGTCGTTTTTTATTCTCATTACAAAACCCTCCAAAATGATCACAGTCATGCACTTTTGAAATGATCGTGCACTTTTGAGGAGTCCGATAATTTGATATCGTCCCGGGCACATATTTCATATTGGGTTCCTATGATGGCCGCGAATAATTTAATGTAAATATTTGCAATCCGCAATTTTTGCTGCAGCAATGCATTCAGAGCATTGCAGCAATGCGTTGCTGCAATGCTCTGAATGCATTGCTGCAGCAAAATCGCGCGGCATAGTGTATACAGCCGCGAATTCGCAACTATTATGTACGTACCTATTGATATTAAAGAGCTCGTCACCTAGACCACCTAGTGCACTCAGTGTGATGCTTATGCGTTGTGCACATTAATACCCTACGTGCAGATGTGCAAAAATTTATTTCATACGAATTAATTGCTCATCGTCGTTGCACTAAATATTTCGTTAAATCCATCAGGTATACGCAGAGCTTAGTTTCTAGTGCTGATAAGAGTACAGAATTGGATAGGACGCCGCCGCCCACACTCCACACCCGCGACATCCACATGCTCTAACGTTCGTACTTCTCAATGCACCAAAGAGAAACTAAGTCATCATCCTCATTTTACCAGAGGGAGAATCTGTACCAGGGTCATCTGCTTGGGTACCTCTGTCTTACTTATTGTCTGCCTCAAAGCAGCAGTGCTTGCATTGCTGTGTTCCGGTTTAAATGGTGAAATGGCAGTGAAATTACTGGGTACCGTGACTTTACATCTAATGTCACAAATTGGCAACGTACACCGTGGTTCAGTTGCAGTTTCAAATCATCATCATCATTTCAGCCAAAAGCCGTCCATGTTGGATATAGGCCTCCCCCAAGGATCTCCAAACCGATCGGACCTGCGCCTCCCGAATCCAGCGGCTTCCCGCGACCTTCACCAGATCGTCGGTCCACCTTGTGGGGGCCTACCAACACTGCGTGTCCCGGTACGCGGCCGCCACTCGAGGACTTTTCCGCCCCAACGGTCGTCAGTCCTACGAGCGATGTGTCCTGCTCACTGCCACTTAAGGTTTGCAATTCGTTGGCCTATGTCGATGTCTCTAGTTCTTCTACGGATCTCATAATTTCTGATGCGATTGCGTAGAGAAATCCCGAGAAAAGCTCTCACCATTGCCTTTTGAGTGACCTCTAGCCTTTTTATGAAACCCATTGTAAGCGGCCACGTCTCAGTTAGTACCATACCCCTATTTTACCTCTTTCCTTGGACCTGAATTTGGACTTTTTATTTATTTATTATTAAACTTACAATTATCTTAACAAGTAATACTAATACAATAATGTATCTTACATCTATGTACGAGTATACCTTAATAACTTCTACTTAAATTCACTATTACTTAATATTCGCACTGCAACGCTACGGAATTCACGTCAAAACATTCACTGTTCCATGTATTCTATTTAGTACCGCTATTATACGTGTAAGAGATGCCTTGGCCAGTAAATTGGTCCTGGCCGAAGGAGTCACCAGAAACTGCGATCGCCGCCGTCGCCAAACATATCTGTCCGGGACACACAAACCGAAGCTCTGTAGGGTAGCTGGGTTGTGCACAACCCCCCTTAACATTTTTACAACATATGCAGCAAGACTTAAATCCCTCCGCAACCCAAGTTCGAAATATCCCACCATTCCGAGTACAAAAAGTGTCGGATACATGAGGGAATAAACAAGGATACACTGCATAAAGCTTCATATACAGGAACCTTGTGAATATATTTTGTACTCGCTCCATCATGATTCTATATTTAGCTTCATAAGGTGCCCATAAAGCTGCATTAAAATCAAAGTGACTCCGTACCAGTGCATCGTATAAAGCTCTTGAGGTATTCATGTTCGTAAAGTCTTGTGACTGTCTTAGCACTAACCCTAAATTTCTATACGCCTTTTTACAAATATTCATGATGTGATTGCGAAAATGCAAATTATATGTCATGTACACTTCTAAATCAAGCACTCCTTCCACGCGTTTCAGTGGTACTCCACCTACACGATAGTCAGATAATACCCGATTGTGAGCTCGACTGAAGGAGCACACTGTGCATTTATCTAAATTTAAATGGTTTTCGTGACTCAATTCAAGCCCAAGGTTAGATCAGGAAGGTGAGGCGATATTAGATTCACCAAAAAAATAAAAATAAAAAATATTTTACAAAAAATAAAAACCGACTTCAAAAACACTGAAAAGTTAAAAATAATGTTAGAATAAGTATAGAAAACATCACGCTTCTATATTGAAGTCGGTGCCAAATTTTAAGACTTTCTAGGAGATCAGCGTTTGGCACAGACTTCAATATAGGAGCGTGATGTTGTCTGTACCTATTCTTACATTATTTTTAACTTTTCAGTGTTTTTGAAATTGGTTTTCATTTTCAATGCTGAGCGTTGAGCGTATAGTATCGTATCGTACGGTGAACGTTAGAAAAGCGCTTTTTTAACGCTCGTGTGAATAAGGTTTAAACTTATTTGTATGAAAAAGTACCGTAGTAGTCAGTTCTAGGCATGAAACATTACAGTTAATATGATGTGAAGAGGTTTCTTGTCATCCTCACCACACAATCTACACATGGGTCATCGGCAAACCCGTTCTATACACAATAAATAAGAAAGCGAAACATTGATTTGTATTACTCTATCCTTCTTAGCGACAGAAAATCTCAAGGCAGCTCAAAAAGTCGTTCTTACGAAGACTTGTGAATATACTGTACGGATATCCTTGAATATACGAATACTGTAGTGGATTAACCTCGGCTATACAGTGACGCTGTAGCGAGGTCGTCCCTGCTCCGTACGTACCGGAGTCGCTAAACGCCCCTCTGAGGGTCTCGTATAAAATCCTTCTTAGCTATAATATTATGTAAATTCGAGAGGATAGTGAGCAGAAGTCCGCGGGAACAGTCCTTTTGTGTTCCGAACAAATTGTTTTATATTCGGGCGGGGCCCTGGCTGTGAACTTACTGATGACAGTTTTATGAAGGCGGCATTTACATTTAAATTGAAGGCGAGGTTGACGCCATCGGCCGCCGCCGACGCCCGATTAATAATCCCTTCACAATTGGCACACTTAGCTCCGGACTCTTTAACGGCGGTCGCCTCTTTCTCCGCGGATTGCGGTTCGGAGTCGATTCGAATGGTCGCCTCTGTTTTGTTTCCGATGCTTCTTCGCGCCGTCGATGGCGTTTTGTTGAGTCAAACAATTTTCTCTTGATATCCCTCGGATGTCCCCGGGATTGACCGAGAACAATGATCCTCTTTAAGTTGCGAAACTGGGATGTAAATGAATTGAAGTTGATATCTAGCGAAATTAAAAAGTTTAGACCTGGAAATCCTGGGTCCGATTGCGCAAGGGAGCAAAAATGTCCAGATAAAATCAGCATCACTAAGGTGGATAAAAGAGATCCAAACTTTAAAAAGTAGAAAATATGTCGCATTGTGAAGACATGAAAATGTCCAAATTAGGACTTTTTATTAGTCCCGTGGTCCCACGGGTAAGCCCTACCGCGTGACTCCACAGTTAATTTTACATATTTTATTGGACGCTCGTACGGTGAAGGAATATCATGAGGAAATCTATATATACATCTCCGAAGAGATTCAAAGGTATATGTGAAATGCGAATAATCTGCGATTTAAAAGAGTGAGAATTATAGCAGTCCGTGTGAATGATAGTAGCAGATGTGACAAATGAATAATTTCATATGATTTTTCACATGCTATTCATAAAATGTTCTATGCCTAGGTGTGAATGTCTCTGTTTCCTAACCCACCAGCAATGTGGTGGCTTTCCTATTATTTTTTTCCATATGAAAATTTCGTTTTTAACCGATTTCAAAAAAGAGGAGGTTCTCAATTCGGTTGATATTTTTTTATGTATGTAGGAATTGTGGTTCCAATTAGAAATGAAATGGATGATACCGATAAAAAGTTTAACTTTTTTACAATTTAATAATAATTAACCTCCTAGAAAATAACTAACACCGTAAGACATCTTAATCTCAGTAATAACAATAACCACGGTAACTAACCACTTATAACCAGTTCCGCTGATAGATGACCCTCTTCGAAAAACCATACATTCATCTCTTATTTTTTTTTTACAATTTTATTGTTCACATTAAAATACAGAACATAACACAAACAACATATACATGGGCACAAAAGGTTTGGCTTATCTCTTGCGAAATCTCTTCCAGCCAACCTACAATAGGAAAATTTTCGCAAATAAAAAAAAAATAGACGCGGTGTGTACACAAAAACAAATAACCTAACGCTTCAAAACTATAAGTACATAATAAACATATATATATATATATATACAAGGAAAATAAGCAAAAACAAATACTAATTAATTTACTTACCTATAGATAAAAAAAATACACTCAATTTAAAAATAATTATTTTGTAGAAGCGAGATAAAATTCTTTCACTCTCTTTTTAAATAAAGGAAGAGTTTGAATATCCCGAATGTGAAAAGGCAGCGAGTTCCATAATCTGACGGCATGGACAGTGAAGGACCACTTATAAAACTGTGTGTTAAAGGCGGGAAGATGTAGAAGCGTGCGAAGGTGTGATCTACAAATAGTGTCAGGAGAACGAGCAAACTCAAAACGCTCACGAAGGTAGTACGGAGAGGCAGGATTACGTAAGATATTAAAAAGAATTTTTTTTTACAATAAATAGAACCGACTTCAAAAACACTGAAAACTTAAAAATAATCTTCTTCTATATTGAAGTCGGCGCCAAACGATGATCTCCTGGAAAGTGTTAAAATTTGTCACCGACTTCAATATAGAAGAAGATTATTTTTAAGTTTTCACTAAACCAACTGTCGGCTGCAACCCCCCCACAGGAGCAGGTGCTGTTACCAACAGCCTCCGTACAGGTGTGGGGCCCGAGGGGCACCTTTGTTTTAGTTCGCGCCCTTTTGGATACGGGAGCTCAGGGTTGCATTGCCTCCAGCTGGCTGGTCCGGCAGTTGAGTTTGAACACATCTCCATACCTTGAATCGGTACGAGGAATCGGAGACCTGCGGATCCCGGATCCGATCGGTCAGGTTTTGTTCTCCTTCTCCCCCCACTTCTCTTCAGCGCCCAAAATTGGCGCTACCGCGATTGTTTATGAGAAGGTTGTTGGTCAGCTTCCGCAACAGCACGTTTCGCGCGCTGTCGTTGATGCGACATCAGGATTGACCTTGGCTGACCCTTCCTTCCACCGAACCGGTCCGATTCACTTATTGCTCGGTGCCGATGTTCTAGGCCGCGTGTATTGTGGGAAGAGGAGAGAGTTACAGAAGGGTGGGCACATCGCTTGGGTTTGTAGTGATGGGACCAGTTAGGCATAACCCACCATCTCCATCGGTGGACAGTTACATAACTGTTAGCACCACCTTATCGGATGTCCTTCAACGGTTTTGGGAGGTGGAAGAGCCACCTACCGTGAAGCGAGTGAACCCCTTGGACGAGGAGTGTGAGTTGTTCTACCAGAACAATACAGGTCGCCTTCACTCGGGACGGCTGATCACTCGTTTGCCCTTTTTGTCAGTTCGCCCCTCACTTGGCAGCTCCCGGCCGTTGGCCGAGAAGCGGCTGCTGTCCATGGAGCGTCGTATGAGTAGGAACTCCGACCTCAAACAGAAGTATGTCGACTTCATGCGAGAATATGAGCAACTGGGGCACATGTCGGTCTCGCGACTGGACTGGCGAAACGAGGAACATAATTTTCTTCCTCACCACGCGGTTTTGAAACCTTCCACTGGGAAGATACGCGTTGTTTTTGATGGGTCAGCTCCTACGTCTACCGGAGTTTCGCTGAATCAATGTCTGCATGCTGGACCGAAGTTGCACCACGAGGTGGGCGATGTATTGACCAACTTCCGTCGCCATGCCGTCGTCTTTGTGACCGATATCCGGATGATGTTTCGGCAGACTGTGATTCACCCGGACGATAGACGATATCAGCTCATATTATGGAGAGAGGATCCCAGGGATCCCATGCTGGTCTACGAGCTGAACACCAATACATACGGTTTGCGTTCGAGCCCCTTTGTGGCAATTCGCTCACTTGTGGAACTCGCTGAACGTGAGCGGTTACGATACCCTCGCGCATCCTTGGTTCTCAAGGAGGATGCATTTGTTGATGATATTTGTACGGGCTCGAGGAAGCCTTGATTTTGCGAGATGAACTAATTGCTCTTCTCGGGGCTGGTGGTTATGAACTGAGGAAGTGGATGTCCAACTCACCTCAGCTTTTGTGTGACTTGCCAGACGACCACCAGCAGGAGCCTCATATTTTTGAGAATGCCAACACTCCAGATTTACTGTCTGTTTTGGGAGTGCAATACAGACCTGTCCAGGACACGTTCACCTATCGATTGGAGCTGCCAAGCCCCAAGGTCTGGACGAAACAGTTAGTTTTGTCTACAGTAGCTCGTACCTTTGACCCAAATGGCTGGATTAGTCCCGTAGTGTTTTGGATGAAGTGCTTCCTACAGGAACTTTGGTCAGCCGAAGTGTCGTGGGATGAGCCCCTCTCGGGCCGTTTGCTGCGAGATTGGGAGTCCTTCATGTCGTCTCTCCCCGACATTAACGGTGTTAGTATCCCTAGACATATACTGCCTAAGGGACGGTTTACGGCCAGCCTTCATGGCTTTTGTGACGCGTCTGAGAGTGGATACGCAGCCGTCGTATATATCCGGACGGTCGATGATAGAGGAGCTGTTAAGCTCCACTTGCTAATTGCTAAGAGTAAGGTTGCTCCACTTCGGACTCGATTAACGATTCCGAAGTTAGAATTGTCTGGAGCTACTCTTCTGGTTCGGTTGATGAACCACGTTGTTGACACCCTGGGACGTAGTGTGGACTTTGAGTCGCTCTTTGCTTGGTCCGACAGTCAGGTTGTCCTGTGTTGGATTAAGAACTCCGTCCACTCCCTGGAAGTATTTGTGGCCAATCGGGTATCCCAAATACAGGCCTCGAAGGCCACGTTGATTTGGCGCCACGTGCCAGGTGAAATAAACCCTGCTGACTGTGCATCACGTGGCAGCGAAGCCCCTCAGCTTATTGACCACACTCTGTGGTGGGGTCCCGAATGGTTGTTACAGCCGTCCTGGCCTTCCACACCAGCTGTGGTGAAGGTACCAAATCCGGGCTTGCGTGTTCACGCTGTCGAGACTATGGCGGCTCCAGAGCGGGAATTTTTATTAGACCGCTACAGTTCTCTGGACAAGTTGCTCGGCGTGACCGCTTGGATAAGAAGATTTATACGAAATTGTCGCCGGCCTCAGGACAAAGATTTGTGTCCGGTCCTCTCTCCGCAGGAGCGCCAAGATGCTCTTTTGCATTGGGTGCGTATGACCCAGTCTAGAGCGTTTGAACCGGAACTTAAGATTTTCCGTACCGGGACGTCCAAATTGAAGGGACCCTTGGTGCGTTTGA
This sequence comes from Schoenobius gigantellus, assembly GCA_963935595.1. NCBI lineage: Eukaryota > Metazoa > Arthropoda > Insecta > Lepidoptera > Crambidae > Schoenobius > Schoenobius gigantellus. The sequence continues at coordinate 65,206,884 of OZ012542.1, read as the reverse complement.
CTCCCTTTCTGGATGATAAGGGATTGTTGCGTGTAGAAGGCCGATTGAGGCACGCTAACTTGCCTTATAGATCACGTCATCCCCTGTTGCTCCCCAAGGACGGACCATTGGTGCGATTGTTGATCATTGATCGCCATGTGAAGAATGCTCATGCCGGATGTAATGCATTGACCGCGCTCCTCCAACGGGAGTTTTGGATTTTGTCAGCGCGAAGAATAATCCGATCTGTTATATTTCGATGTCTGCCCTGCTATCGTTTACGCCCCGAGACGATGCAGCCCCAAATGGGTGATTTGCCTGCTGATCGTGTGAATGAATCGATGACCTTCTTAGGAGTTGGAACTGATTTCGCGGGACCGTTCACTATAAAAACGTCGCGACTCCGTAATGCTAAGACTGAAAAGGCTTACTTGTGTGTGTTTGTTTGTTTGGCCAGTAAAGCCGTTCATTTGGAGGTGGTGAGTGCGCTCACCATGGACGCTTTCTTAGCAGCGTTAGGCAGATTTGTCTCCCGCCGGGGACTGCCTTCTCTAATTCGGTCCGATTGTGGGACGAACTTCAAGGGCACTGATAGACATATAAGAGAAGTTTGTGAATTTTTAGATAAAAATAATATTGAGATCGGATCCACACTCTCCCGTAGGGGGGTAACATGGCGATACTCCCCGCCGTCTTGCCCTCACTGGGGAGGGATTTTTGAATCTGTTGTAAAGGCCGCCAAGACTCACCTTCGCCGCGTTATTGGGGAGACTATTCTCACGTTCGAGGAACTCGCGACGGTGTTTCATAAGATTGAGGCGGTTCTCAACTCGCGTCCGTTATGTCCGTTGTCTACCGACGCGAACGATTTGCAGGCCCTCACGCCGGGCCATTTCTTGATAGGCAGACCACTTAACGCCCTGCCCGAGTATCCTTATAGAGATGTCAATCCAGGACGCCTTTCGCGGTTTGAGTTGCTCCAGCAGCTTACCCAGAGCTTCTGGCGCCGCTGGCACCTTGAATATTTACACATTTTGCAACAGCGCGTTAAGTGGTCAGATAAGACAAACCCACCGAGGGTTGGAGACCTCGTGTTAGTGAAGGACCCAAACCTGCCACCCTTACGTTGGCGTCGCGGACGCATTGTCCAACTTACTCTAGGGTCTGATGGTGTGCCCAGGTTTGCCGAGGTCCTAGTTGGGGATTCTGTTTTGAAGCGCGCGGTCGCTACTCTTTCTCGCCTCCCCTTAGACTGATTTGGCGGACAGTCCGGGACTGTCCGGAGCGGGGGGATGTTCACGCTCGAGGAAGAGCGAGTGGCAACACTGCATTTGTGGTCTGTGCAGTGAGAGCTTTTTTTGGCGGCCGGCCGCATGTGACATGTCAGTTGAGTTGAGTCGAAATGTCACGACATTGAATTAGGTTAGGATGATGTCCGGGCATCCATAAAATATAATACACAGTATATAACTAGCAAATTGTATTTTGCGCGGCGCACCTAATATCGGGGTGCGAAAGCCCGCTTTGTGTTGTGCAACGGTGTCAAAATCGCGTGTGTGAGCCGTGGTGGCCTAATAGGCATTTGTAGTGCTCCGGTCTCCACCGGTGGATCCACTGCAGAACTTCAGGAGCCGCGACTTCCTTCGAGCTAGCTCAGGAAGTCCACCGGCTACGGAGGAGACGGACGGAGACAATTGGAATCGGGGTAAGCCACAATGCTTTCTATGAGCTGGTAGTAGGGTACAAAATTCAGCAATACAAGTCGGCGAAACGCCGACGTGGTGGTGTCTACCTTGGGCACCACCAGATTGTCAATAAGTTTGTACGCTCCAGCCAAGCACCGCCATTCCTAAAATGCTAACAGTAATCTAATTTGTGGCTAACATCTGAAACGCGTTGGTGCTAAAAAAATGCAACCTTAAACAATCTACGAAAACACTGATGATAGTTATAGGACGCTCATGGGAGGTCCAATATAAAGATAGGTAAAATATAGATGTAAAAATATCAGAATTTCAATCAAAATTACAATGACATTTCTAAACTTGATATTTACGCCTACGGTGATTAAGCCAGAAGCCTCATCATTGTGAAAGATATTCATGACGCAATCAATGACGCCCTCTCATCCAACGTGAGCGCTGTCATCGCAATTCGGACCGCTTTTTATCACGCTCACAGTGATGATGGTAACTATTTTCGTAATACGGAACGCGGGGACAGTCAGGTGCTGTCAGACAACGTGAGTGAGTGTGTCAGACTGACAAGTGACAAGTCATACAAAATTGCAAAACTTCCTAATTTATATCCGTGTTTTCGCTTCCCACTCGAAATTGGCGAAATTGTCAAATCTGTCAGAAGCCACTTTACTTAAAAATTGAATTGAAACCATACCATCTATCAAGCAACCAAACAACAAAAAAAATTGACGGGTTGCACTCCGGCAGTGCCGGCAGAAGTGAAAACTTAAGTATTAACGTTGTGCGTTTTGGATATTTTGGAATGGTTATGGAATAATTTTGCACGAATTGCTTTAATTATCAGAATAAAAGTACTATCTTTTATGTGGTAGAATACAATATTTATTTATTGCGCTATCGTACACAAACATGACAATTTATATTACATTAAAAAGTTTATCCCTCAGAAAAATCAACTTCCTGTTGTAACGTTGTGCGTACATACATAATTATATAACTAGTAATAATGAATCAAAATATTTACAATTAAATTAAAAATATGATCAAAACAGACATTAATATACTACTTAAAAACGTAATTTTATAACAAATAAATAATATTTAATTTATACTAACTTACCTAATTAATATTTACAACGAAATCAAATAAAAGCACAATTTAGATTTTTCCTAACAAAGTAAATAAATTGATTAAAACTGTCTCAAGTGAGGTGTGACTTCCAGTACTTTTGCCAGCCGCTATTGTTCTCGGCCGGCTTACGTGGACCCCTCACCGCACCTCGACAGTTGCTGCGGCCATTTCAATTTTAATTGGTCTTACGAATTTTCGATCAGTGTCACGTGTCCTGACGCGAGTTTATCATTTTTTACCCATTACAAAAAAAGTGTACAACGCCGCTAAAGAAGTTCTCACTTCAAAAATGATTAAAATCTGTCTGTACTCTGTAGGTAATAAGTAAATAAAAATAGACCCAGATAATGCAGGTACCTACTTATTAAATACAAACGTGGATGCAAAAATACAAAAGAGAATGAAACCGTGGCAACATTATTATGTGGTGATAAAATTATAAAGTAAAATCTTACGTGAACAAATTAAGAAGTCAACACTATTTTGGTATCTTGGTTTGATCTTCTTACCCCGATCCGGCGTGAGATCGCTGCTTGATTCTGCACAGTCAGTGGCAATTGGCAAAGGTGGAAACTTATCAAGAAGTGGTTGCAAATCAGCCCATGACTCGGCTTTACAGCAAGTGTTATTAGGCAAAATTATGTTTATTTTTCCATTTGATGACCAACATTTAGACATACCGAAATGTTTTCGTGCAGCAAGGAAAATTTTGTGCCTTGCCTTGGTCAAAAATTCAGATAGTATGAGTCCTGTCCTGCGTTCCGAAAGCTGCATCTTACACAAAATTATACATCATTCCAAATCGTCATCCCACATGTATGTACACCGATTTCGCCGAAATTTCTGATCCGATTTAGGTGATTCTCTTTTTGTTGCATGCGGAACAATTTTATGAGCATTTGTGTCAACTTGGACGATGTAATTTTTACGATAATTTGTTTATATGTACACCATTACTTTAATATTTGTAATCCGATTTACGTGATTCCTTTTTTTGTTCGATGCAGAATAGTTGCCATTCGGTCGAAAAATTTAATTCAGTTCAGCCCAGTAGTTTTTATTTTAAGTTATTCCGGTCATCGGTGTTCTTAAACACTAATATCACTAGGAAATGTGTCACCGTCAGTGCGGTGGCCAGCCGCGACCGATTCAATCGCCGCCGCGGTGAATCGGAACGGGAACTTTTCCCACGATGAATAAGTGCGCAACTTTCAGCGGATAGATAATAAACCGGCGGCAAGTTTTAATTGTGAAACTGGAATCTTCGCGGGCGCTTGAACACCGGATAGGGATAGGGGGAGTGGTGGTGGAGAAGGGGGGGAGATGAGGTACGGCCGCTAATTGCGACCACTTATCGAGTTACCGGATGTTTTCGCGAGGCTGACCGCCCCGCGCCACAGTCAACGCTGCGACAGTATGTTTTTTGTCCTCGATTTCCTACTGATGTTATTGAGAAATACGATTTGAACAAGGCATCCTAGGATAATTGAATAAACGACTCTTATGCGTTTTAAATAAAAATGTTCTGAATGATAAGCTTGTTTGTTTCATAAGGAATTGAATTGAATTTCGAAAGAAAGAAAGAAAGAAAGAAGTGTTTCCGAAAAGAAAATTATTAGTAATGATTCTGAATCTAAAAAATAGTGCCATGTAGTGGCAATAGACTCGAACAGTCAATGACATGGGAATTAAAATAATTGGTCAAGTGTTTATCACACTCTTAGGGAAAACAGACGTGACGTATGGAAAATATTTTTATGTTTAGGTAACATCCAAATTCACGTTCTACAAGAATTAGCCTCACAGATATTTTAAATTTTATATCACACGAAAACTTACTCAATGCAATCATATTTCCGAATTGGTACCATTCAAAATGAGCGGTCGTTAAATCTAAGACGCAGCATTTCCCGTCGCGACGTCAGTCCCGCGATGATCTGGCGCGTGGCGCGGAGTGCGGGGCGCGGGGATCTGCAATTATAGCGGCAGTTATTAAAATAAGTCGCGTCGAGCCGCGGACGTGATCGCACTGGCGATGGCTCGGCCACAGCGCCGCGGGAATGCAGTATCCCAGCTTTTCATTACCATTATCATTGTTTTTTAGAAGATGTATTTAAGAAAAAATCGCGACTCAAACGGAACTTTTAGCGTGACCAAAACTATTGTTGGTAACGTTTATGTGCTCATGTTTCCATCCGTCTGTCCGCCCGGCCATCTGATGGGCATCAAATGAAAGGGTTTCAAGTGTAGAGCATATTGAACCTAGCATGCTCCATGGCCGTCGCGCTTAAAAGCACGACGGCCATTATTAAATAATTCGAAAACAACGCATCGGAGGTTGAGAATGCGTATGATTTTTAGATAATTTTCCAGAGTCGATTGAGTTTTCTAAATTAAAGCCATACTTATACTCTTATCGCACGTTTTCTTCAATTTGAAGATCCTGTTTACATCTGCGGCATTTTCCCTCATCATGATTCTATATGTCAAGGCTTATGTAGTTATTTTATCGTGAAATAAATCCACATTATATGCCCGTACGGTCGTACGATCGTTACCAATAATAGGACCGCCATAGACTATGACTGGTATCTGTTACAGGGAACGCTGATACTCCAGTAAGAATTGATTCTCCCTGGGTAAAGTCGACTATTACTGGAATTTTCAGTAAAAGTTTATTTAAACCAAAAAGTGTTGAAATTTGATCAACATAGTTAAAGCTTTGTGTTGTAATTTCTTGATGGAACTCCATGGTATCTTGTTATTAAAACACTAATTTCACAAGTTTCACTTGAATCTTTATTATATTTAAATTATTGCGACCGGTTTCGATACATCATCCTGCCTGACGATGATGGTTCGAAACCGGTCGCAATAATTTAAATATAATAAAGATTCAAATGGAACTTGTGAAATTAGTGTTTTAATAACAAGATTTGATCAACATGTTCTAGTCATATTTGATTATAGCTAGGTAAAATGTACTCTCACGCAGGGATTGAATGCGGTTGTTAAATACCGTTAAATACCGGTAAATATAACGGTACATACCAACCTATCATATCAACCTTTATAAAAATATACCGTTATTTCACATTTATTACATTGTGGTATCGAAATACATCAAAACTAGGTAAAATCCTTGATTGGCAACATTAACCAGGCGACAGGTCTGTCCGTGCACTCTACGCGTATTCGAAGCAATTCATGAGTTCATGCACTTTTTGCGTCAGTCGCGAGATCTGTATTATTAAAGCAGGACTACTACCAAATATTTATTGTTTGACTTGACCAAATTATGCGCCGAGTAACTATTATAATAACATATTAATAACGATTCTGTTGTTAATAATAAGGCATTGTTACGTTTGCGAGGTGGGTGTTTTATAGAAAACAGCGAAATACCGAGAATTGGAGATAAGATTTAATTAAGCACTAATTAAACCACTTTATTAAACTCTGAAAACTACTTTACAATCACTGCAGTGATTGTGCATAGTGTTTATGAACACTATGCACATAGAACACTTCACTATAAAACGCTTCCAATTCGCTTTGTATAGCTTGATCCGCTCGGTTTGCTCTCTTGAAAAGAACTGTCTGTCCGCATTCGCCTACACGCTTATAGAGTAGGGCCGGCAAACATTCGAGGTATTCAAGAATGTTCTATTCTCGAATATTCCGTACCCGATCGATTGTTTGTGAGCCAGCAAGCCTAGACGTTTCTAGATGCATTTCGAACTATCTTTTATATCTGGAAGGTGCTCACTATTATTGCTCACTATTATTATGAAGCCGATGCAGATTAATTTGCCTTTCTGACTAGCTTTTCTATCTCCAGGGCCCACTGTTGCAATGACTCATTACGGCCCTTGGTTCTGTTATTCAGCTGGGCTCTGTAGACGTGCTCTAAATGGCTGTCACCGTAACTGGCTTCTAGAAGGCGGTCATAAGTCCTGTCATTTCCAAGAGCCTCCAGGACTGTGAGAGCTCTTTCTCGCAGCGCCAACTTCAGTGCCATTTTGGCCTGCTCTTTGTTCCATCCATTTGCCTTGGAAACGGATTCGAATTGGAGCTTGTATGCGGTCCATGTCAAGGTACCATCAAATGGAGGCACTTTAAATCTTCCATCCACTGGTATCATTGCATCTAGTCCACCGGTCACCCCGTTGGCGACTTTTATTTCAAGCTTCTCAATGTCGTTACTTATAGCCTGAAGGCGGTTCTCATGTCCCTCGATCTTTTCATTGGAATCATGAAGGCGAGTCTCGAACTTGTTGAGATCCTCACGGACCTCCGACAATTTCCCCTGCCATTGCTTTGCGGCCTCTTGAAGGTTTCGGAGGACACTCCGTTGTTCATCCTGTTTCTTGACCTGCTCTTCCTGATTCTTGGCCTGCTCCTTCCAGAGGGCGCACAGTTAAATCAAATCAAATCAAAAGTACTTTATTCCATAGGCCCTTGCGGGCACTTAAAATCGTCAATTTTACAAAATTAATGAAATAATAAAAATATTCTACTAAAATCAAGATAACCCGTGCGCTACTGGCAAGTACATCCGCGAAGTTGATGCCGCGCATGTAATCGCCACGAGCGACCCGATTCCGAATGTAGGGGCTAACATGAGAAGAATCGGGCAAGAAACTCATGTGCCAAAACTCTTTTAAAATCGCCAAATGTCTTACAAATTGCGAGTTAATACTCGCAATTAGAGTAAAAAACTATTTAGAGAACGAGCAATTCATTTCTTTTCACCGCCACGCTGCCTTATCATTCAAAAAATCTTTAACATGTAATAAGCCTTTTTGTATAACTGAGTATTAATTAAAATTTTAAATTTATTTACTGACAAGCCATGCATGTTACATGGCAGCGTGTTGTACATTCATATACAGTGCCCTGCAAAGGAGTTGCTTATTTTATGGAGCCTATACGTGGGCATTACTAACTAGTATTTATTTCTTAAATTTAAATTATGGTGGTCACTATTTATACTGAATTTAATATCTTTATTCTTGTGTACATACAGTAAGTTTTCATAAATATATTGTGAATGTACAGTCATAATATCAATTTCTTTGAATTTTTCTCTTAGAGACTCTCGGGAGCCCATCCTATAGATCGCCCGAACAGCCCTCTTCTGCAGTACAAAAATGCAGCCAATATCGGCGGCATTTCCCCACAGTAGTATCCCGTATGACATAATACTGTGAAAGTAGCTAAAATAGACTAACCGCGCAGTTTTCACATCTGTTATTTGACGAATCATTTTTACGGCGTATGCTGCAGAACTGAGTCTGTTCGATAGGCATTCAATATGAGGACCCCATTGTAACTTAGAATCTAAAGTTATACCCAGTTTGATTGGCCAGCTCTATTTCCTCATCCCTAACCTTGACTTTGGCTTTAACTAGTCGAACATTTGGCATAGTGAATCTAATGCATTTTGTTTTACTTTCATTTAACAATAAATAATTGGCGCCGAACCAGTGAACGACCTTGGAGTGCAATGTTTACTTCGTCAATATTAATTTCTCCACGTTTAACTTTAAATACTAAAGACGTGTCATCTGCAAACAAGACTATCTCATGGTCGTGTCTTACAAGGTCATTAATATATACCAGAAATAGAAATGGAGCTAATATTGAGCCCTGCGGCACCCCCATTGTTACAAATGATCCAGGTGACTGCTCTCCATTGATGACCACCTTTTGAATCCTGTCACTTAGGTAAGAAGTAAGAAAATCCAAAGCGGTACCACGGATACCGTAATAGTGTAATTTCGTGATTAACGTCTGATCTTGGACACAGTCAAAAGCCTTTGATAAGTCACAAAAAATACCATAGGCATCCTGCGACTCCTCCCAGGCCTCATAAATACACTCAAATAATTTTATTCCAGCATCAGCTGTGGACCGTCCGCGGGTAAAACCAAATTGTTTAATATGCAGTAAGTTGTTATTACTAAAATGTTTCTGTAATTGCTGAAGCGCGGTTTTTTCAAAAATTTTACTGAATGTTGATAGTACGGATATTGGACGAAAGAGGGATCTGAAATACTACCAGATTTAAACAATGGAGTTATTTTGCTAAGTTTCATCAAATCAGGAAACACACCACTATCAATACAGTTGTTGAAAATTAAAGCTAAATGTGTAGCAACTATTTCAATAACATTCTTCACCATATATACAGATATTCCCCAGAGATCGGTAGTTTTTTTATAGTTCAACGTTTTAAAAGTGTCTATAATGTCACGTTCACTAACATGGTTAAATTTAAATACAGTATTACAAGAAAGAACATTTTCTTTCAACAAGGATTCTGCAATGGGGGTGGAAGAACCTAAAGTGCTTGTCAAATCTACAGGAATTCGAGTAAAAAATTTCTCAAATTCATTAGCAACATCCGAGTCTGAGCTAATAAATTTACCGTCAATTTTAAGTTTATAATTATTTCCTGAAGCTTTTGTTTGGCCAGTCTCTGCATTGATAATTTTCCAAGTAGATTTGACTTTGTTTGTACTGTTATAAATTTGAGCATTAATATATTTAATTTTCGCAGTTTGACAAACCTGCTTAAAAATTTTTGAGTATGACTTAACATAATTTTGAAAAGATTCCGTTCTATTAAACTGTCTTTCTGAGTACAGCTATGTGCATCAAGATATTTAATAAGGTACCTGCGAATATAAAAGAATTACCAAAAATGCTTTTTAAAAAGAAATTGAAGACTTGGCTGCTAGATAAAATGATTTATAGTGTAACAGAATGGCTACATAGAGGTTAAAGAGAAAGACGGCTTATTCAAGTTTATTAAATAAATGTCAACTAAATTTTAGTTGACATTTATTTTAATATTTGACATTCTTTTCTTTATCTTAAATTAATCATTTAATATTTGACATGAAACTGAAATTATAATAAAAACTAGCTCAACTGGTGCCGATTGGCTTCAGTTGACTCGTGAATTTCTCTGTACCGGACAGCGAGTCTAGTTATATACATCAATAGACTACTTGACATTGAAAATTTTTAAAACTTTGATAATTGACAGTATAATTGTTGTTGATGAATGTAAAGGATAACTTTTACATGAGTTGGAAAAGTGATTTGCATGCAGATGAATAGCAAAACGTTGTGAACAGGACGTTACAAACATAACAACAATAATTTACCATGTTTTTTGGCAAATAAATTATTTCATTTCATTTCATTTCTATGCACATAGAACACTTCACTATAAAACGCTTCCAAGTCGCAGATGATCGCTCCAAGTTGCTTTGTATCGCTTGATTCGCTCGGTTTGCTGTCTTGAAAAGAACTGTCCGTCCGCATTCGCCCACGCCCATATAGTAGGGCCGGCGAACATTCGAGGTATTCGAGAATGTTCTATTCTCAAATATTCCATACCCGATCGATTGATTGTCTTCTCGAAAGTTCCGTGGTACGCCTGATTATGTGCTGTCTCTGTCAGCCAGCACACCTAGAAATCTCTAATGCATTTCGAATTTCGATATATCTGAAAGGTACTCACTATTGTTGTCTCTTTCTTGCCGTGCTATCTCACTTACACCTATTAAAAAATTTGTCAAATATCTAAGTGTGATTCAAAGGCTTAAGTGTGCTTCTGCGGTTAGCAGTCGTGCAGTGTGGCGGTATGAGTCAGCAGACTGGGATGAACACCGAGAATTCTTCGGATCTTACCCCTGGAAGCAGCTCTGCTTCGCCTCCGAAAATCTCGATACTTGCATAGATTGCGTCACTGAAACGGTGCTGATGGGAATGGAAATATTCATTCCCAACGCCAAAATACCTGTTGGCGGACGCAGTCGTCCCTGGTACAACAATACCTGCAGGAAGACTGCCCACCTCAAGCAATCTGCGTACATCGCCTGGGAAAACGCCAGGAAAAGTCGGGATTCTGGTGTGACGGAGAAGAAGCGTCAGTACAACGCTGCTTCCAGATCCAACAGGAAGGCTATTGCTGAAGCCAAGGCGGAACACGTGGTCAGAGTTGGCGAGCGACTAGGAAGCTATCCCAGTGGGAGTCGAGCTTTTTGGTCGCTGGCCAAAGCTGCGCAACGTAATTTCTACCAGTCCAATCTCCCACCACTGCGTAGAGCTGATAGCAACCCGGCCCACAGCGCAAAAGAGAAGGCCAATCTCCTGGTCCAACTCTTTGCCTCTAACTCGACAATGGACGATGGGGGAGCCACACCACCCACCATCCCTTGGTGTGAAAGTTCTCTGCCTGAAATCCGTATTACACAACGTGCGGTCAGGCGGGAGCTTAAGCTCCTTAACGTCCATAAGTCGAGTGAGCTGGATGGCATCCCAGCAGTGGTGCTGAAGACGTGTGCCCCTGAGCTGACCCCCGTACTAACGCGCCTTTACCGCCTTTCCTATCAGAACAACAGGGTTCCATCTTCGTGGAAGATTGCTCACGTTCACCCAATTCCCAAAAAGGGTGACCGATCCGACCCGTCAAATTACAGGCCCATAGCGATAACGTCCTTTCTCTCCAAGATGACCCGCTCCATAATGGAGCGGGTCATCAACTCCCGCCTCCTACGGTACCTAGAAGAACACCAGCTGATTAGCGACCGACAATACGGCTTTCGTCACGGCCGTTCAGCTGGTGATCTTTTAGTTTATCTGACCCACCGTTGGGCGGAAACCTTGGAGGGCAAAGGTGAGGCTCTCGCCGTTGGACTTGATATCGCTAAGGCGTTTGATAGGGTCTAGCATAGAGCTCTTCTCACGAAGTTGAACCATCATATGGAATCCCCGAGGGACTCTGCAAATGGATAGCTTCTTGGATGGTAGGAGCATTAAGGTCGTCGTCGACGGCTGCTGCTTCGAAACCATGCTCATAAACGCTGGTGTTCCACAGGGCTCGGTGCTCCCCCAACCCTGTTCATTCTGCATATCAATGACATGTTGTCCATTGAGAACATACATTGTTATGCAGATCACAGTACGGGTGATGCGCGGTATACCGACCACCAGAATGTCCCTCGGAGTTCGTTGCAGGAAAGGTGGTTACAACTTGCGTCTGAAGTCGAAGACTCTCTTGGGCGAGTCTCCGAATGGGGTGCAAAGAACTTGGTAAAGTTCAACCCCACGAAGACACAAGTGTGCGCAGTCACTGCGAAGAAGGACCCATTTATCGTAGTGCCTCAGTTCCAGGGAGTTACCCTTCGTATGTCCGATGGTATTGGGATCCTCGGCGTGGAAATCTCTGCTAAAGTGCAGTTTGGGATTCATTTGGAGGACAAAGCCAAATTGGCTAGCAAAAAGCTGGGCGTCCTGAACAGAGCCAAGCGGTACTTCACTCCTAGCCAGCGGCTAATGCTTTATAAAGCACAAATTCGGCCGCATTTGGAGTACTGCTCGCACCTCTGGCCAGGAGCTCCCAAATATCAGCTCGACCCTCTTGACTTCCTGCAAAGGCGTGCATTCCGCATCGTTCATGATCCCAATATCACGGCCTCAATGGAGACGTTGGAGCAAAGGAGAGACTTTGGCTCTCTTTGCGTGCTCTATCGGCTCTTTAACGGAGAGTGCTCTGAGGAACTGTTTGCAATGGTGCCTTCGTCACCTTTTTATCAGCGCACTACTCGCCACCGCAATCGAGTTCATCCGTACTACCTGGAACCGATCTTGTCTAGCACAGTTCGGTTTCAGCGTTCATTTCTTCCACGTACGTGCAGACTCTGGAACGAACTCCCAGCTGCGGTGTTTCCTGAGCGCTACGATATGTCCTTCTTCAAACGAGGCTTAAGAAGAGCATTTCTGTCCAGGTAGGCAGTGGCTGAACTGTGCCCTTGGCATTGCAGATGTCTATAAGCGGTGGTTACCACTTAACATCAGGTGGGCCACTGGCTCGTCTGTCACCGTTAGCAATAAAAAAAGAGGCCCATAAGGGGTCCTGAAAACGTCTGAAAACGATTTTTCAGGTTATGGTGTGGTTTGATAGAGGGAAGCCTGAAAGGGACTGAAAACATGTTTCAGGCGCCTGAAAACAACGGCAACTTGGGTAAAATTTTGATATTCTAGTATGTGATAGGGCACCTCCTGAAACGCATTGACTGCGTTTTTAGGCTGCTGAAAACGCTTCTAAATGACCAAGAAAACCACGGCTGAAGTTTCTTATGCCATCGGCGTAACAGTATTAATCAAACCGATTTATTTAATTTATATGCTCTTTAATTTTTATTATTAAAAATTTAATGACTTAAAATATTCATATTTCACTTTGAATTGATTACAGTAAAAAAAATTAAAATTCAATCAATCATGGCTGTATTTTATTTTAAAACCCCGCGTAGTTAGAAAAGTTATGAATTCATACGCCGTTATTTATCTTTCCAAATTGGCACAATAATTTAACTTTCTTATTTATCGATATTAAAGAGATTGATACTGTCAAAAGTTACAAAAATATGTACATACTAACTTTATTGATTTAACATTAAGGTAGTGTACATATTTTTGCAACTTTGACCTGTTTATTATTCCACTTTTGTTAGGATAGGACACAAGTGAAAAGAGCGGCAAATTATCAAAGAAAACCTTTATTGTATATAGGTTTGAATAACTGAAATATAACGGTACCGTTATATTTATGTAGCGAAAAATTTAAGTATTAAAATTTTAATCTAGCGAATTGAAAAGGTATGACGTCATACCGTTTTAAAAAGTTATCATAATTTTCCGACAATTCAATCCCTGCTCTCACGGTCTTGAGGTAGTATAAGTAGACATTTCGCAAGGAACAGGTCTACCAGCTAATAAAAAACAAACAAAAAAGGCAAAAACTTTATTAATAATTAATTGAGTGAATATAGAAAAGTTAAAAAATGTAATAGTGTCATTTCAGTTTCATGCTTTCTGTGTATGGTAACAATATGTAACCTAACCTACAGTTTTCAGTTTTATACTTTTTTGGGCATCCCTATTACAACTGCTTCTTAGTGGTGAGGTAGTCAAAATAAAATTTGGGCTCAGACACACGTGCAAAACTTTCAGTGTATCAACTTTTACTAAATCACAGCAGACATAGTTAACTCTTCCTAGAAAAAGAGTGTTTATTCATTTTAAAACAACTGTTGCTGATGTGTTAAGTAAGAGTTGACTCTGCTTAGGAAGAGTTAGGTGGCGTAGAGAAGAGAGCGTTGATGGCGCTGTAGACTCGGCACTCGCCTTCCAATCGGGAGATCCGGGGTTCGAGACCGCCATGTACCAATGTAGTTTTCGTTTTTCGGATTTCATATGTACATTTTGTTTGACACTCCTGCGGTGAAAGAAAACATCGTGAGGCAACCTGTATACATCTGCGATGAAGTTGAAAGTTGTATGTGAAGTCGACCAATCCGCACTGGGCCAGCGTGGTTGACTAAGGCCTAAACACCCCAACTTAGCGTAGGCTCGAGACCCTCGGTGGGGACGTGTATGAGCTGTTATGATAATGAGGAAGAGAGACATTTACTATTTGTTCTATCATCATATTAGTAGAGATACGTCTACTGTTGGGCTTTGACTACAATGATTTGTTGCTATTTGTATTGGTTTCGAAATGTTATATTATTTAAAAACACGCCGTGCTCCGATGTATCAGCTGTTAGCTGTAACAGCAGCAAGCAAGTGCTATAGAGGTACTGACTCACAACTTACCAGGACGCCGAACGACTTTTGTGATTAATATAACTTTTATGAGACAAATGAGGTGAGTGTCTTGTGTTTTGTGAATGAAGAATGTCGATTTCTATACCATTATTAACTTAGTGTTTGTAATAGCCAGTTGTGGTGTGGGGGAGGGGAAACCTATTTCTTAGGATTCTCTAGACTTTATAAGGATTTTAGATACTACAATTAAGAAATTATATTGTTTGAATAAAGCAGGATAGCTGTTACGTAACTAGACTTTGGCTATATAAGGCGCTAGAAATCAGCGTTAAGACTATTTTGCTCACAGACGTACGCCTGTTGAATATTCCGTGTGACTTGTGGTTAAATTCGTGTTCGGTCAAGTCGGTATTTACTTAATACTTGTGCTATGAAACTATCCGGCAAGGCCTCCGTCACTACACGTTTAGGTACAAGATAAGTACCTACCGTTCCGCGCACACTGACAGTGTATAAAAGCAGCGGGGCTGCCGCGCTCAGGATTACTGCATTCACAGTGTATAGCAACGTTCCGTGGGCTTTCTTGCGCGCGCTTGATTAATTACCACACCAGCAATGAACGGCTTGCTGACGATTCGGACAAAATATATTCGGACAAAGTGTCCGAATTAACATATTTTCATTTCAATATTTTTTTTACTGACGATTCAGATACCAAGGAAAAAAGTTGTTTTGTACAGCAGCCCTATCGCTCGAGCTCGTAGCGACGCTAGGCTTCGGAATTATTAATAGCATACGCTAACTCGTGGCGTCAAGGTGTGATTCAGCGTGAATGCTCAAAGTTTAGGTTTAAATGTTGACTTTTTCAAGATCAAATGAGTGCGACTTCTGTACGTACACTATTATCTATTCTGTGGTTTGGCTCAGAATATTTGTAATTGTGAAACATTTAACCCAGAGTGTGCTTTAATGTTGTTTTTATAAACTGATTCCCAGCAATATTATAATTATAGTTATGTATAAGTAATATACACAAAGCGAGGACGCCTGCCCATTGTTGTTCCCGTTTTAATAGGTATCTCAGTGTCAGACGTCAAAAAATTTAATGACGTTTCGGTGTAAGCAGACGCTGGAGCCACGATTGTGGCGGCCACAATGCTCCGCCATTAATCTCTCGGCATCGACATCGCTCACAAAAACACATCCCTCCGCCACTCTCGCCGTCCCACGATACCTCCTTAAGCCCCCGACATAAGGTCCACAATACCCGTCGGCGCGGCTCAGTCCGGCGGCAAATATAGGTGAGGTCGTTATTTCTTAACGGTTGCGATTTATGGGCTAATTTGTCAGCGAATGCCGAACTGCCGGAGAAAAATGTACGATTTATTAATTTCTTCCGTCCGCTCCGCTCGACTTCGGTGAGGCTGGTGGCGAGCTCGGTGCGCTCGAGCAGCCGCCGCCGCCGGCCCCTCGGCGTTACTCGCCACTACTCGGTTCTACTCGACAATATTCGGCAATACTCGGCCCGTCGGCACGATCTCTACAACGCGTTTATAAATTAACGAAAAACCTGAGACACTCCAACTTACTTTTATATTAAACTAGCTGTGCCCGCGAACTACGTTTCGCCTTAATTTATTTTTTTCCGACATCTTTAACAAATAAATACAAAAACTTAACAAATTATATACTAAAACCTTCCTCGAGAATCACGCTATCGAGTGGTGAAAACCGTAAAAATTGACGCGGCGGGGGACTTTGTTTTATAGTATGTAAGGAAGTACATATATGTACGAGTATATTATAACAATTATATTACTGGAGGGAGACTCTGTACCAGGGTCGTCTGCTTAGGTACCTCCGTCTTACCTATTTCTGCCGCAAAACAGCAGTCCTTGCATTGCTGTGTTCCGGTTGGAAGGGTAAGATATGGCAGTGAAATTACTGGGTACTGTGACTTATGACTGTGGGATTGTGATATCTTGTGTCACAAGTTGGCAACGTACACTGTGGTTCTTGTGGGGGTTGCAGTTTTGCTGCGAATCTCACAAGAGCCACATGTATTATAGGTAACTGTTACCACTTACCATCAGGTGGGCAGTTTCATTGTTTGCCAACTTTCTGCAATAAAAAAAAATACATTTCGCCATATTTACGAAAAAAAATCCTTTTTTCTGTTATATATTGCATATCTTGCAAATTAAAAACTCTATATTCGCGTGCCTGCGAGTACAATTTTTCTTAGCCGTGTCGTCGCAACAATCTGACCAATATTTTTTACTAGCGAAATTAACTCAACTCTCGAATCTGAATAAACTTATTTCAGATTTTGCGCAATTTCGTTAAACATGTTGTAAATATAAAATCGAAAAGACACTCACTTAACATTAATCACAAAATCTTGAAAACCGTTTGATCTCTGAACATAAAAATTGACAGGAAGGTTTGAATGGATAAGATGTGTCAGAGAAGAACAGATTTCATAAAATTCAACATTCTGAACTAAATTGAAAATCCTGACTGAATTATTCGATTGAGTCATTATAACAAAGTGCTTCATTTAACATATTTTTGGATCTTCAAGACGAGATCTTCAGAAACCAGACAAGACCAAATGGTACTATAGACGACATTGAAAAGCCGTTGGATAAAAGACATAAGCTGCATTGGAAGAAGTAACATAAGGCGCTTTTCCTGTGGTTTTAATACTGTTTTAGAAATCTTGGTGAGGGAGGGGATGTTCGACGCTGTCGGCGACATCTTCTCCCTCAATCAAAACATTTTCAATAGCACTGCCTTTATAACCTGTGCAAGTTTCGACTATCAAAGATATAATTCAACATAAGACCTGTTTAATGATTCATTAAGCCTAATTATCATGGCTTATTAGATTGCGAGAACTTCAGACGGTATCAAATTTTAATTGGAAATATTGTCGGCTACTAATCCTGCAGTGCTCCTTTAATCTTCCATTTTTTTTTGATATTATCATAATCAACTCCGCCGTTGCCGGTCCCAAGCCCGGCTGAGAAAGGAGTAGGGTTTGTTTGGAAGAGAACTAAATCTGTAAAACGCTCAACGCCGAGTATCAGGCGGCGGTCAATTAACCTGATCTTCTATGGCTTCAGTAACCATGAGGAACTAAATCTCCTCTAAAAGACTGGCGTGGAAGGACCTGGGCACCCACCATGACATTTAGCCCATGAGAAACCCCCCATGGATAGTACAAGTACACTGTTTCCGCGGGGAGGTCACGACCCTCAGTAATGAGGAGCACGACTCGAAGAGAGAGAGATCATAATCAACATGATTCTGCGTTTATTTTTAAAGTACTTAAAATAATTTAAGTAGTGATGAATAATTAACCTTTGGAGATTCTTCTTATTTTATCTATCTATCTGTTTTTGAGGGGTTGGGGGCAACCAATGAACGATCCCCCGTGGGCCACTGTGACCTGTACAGATCTATTGTGACCGACACCTCGTTTTAAAGGTCTCCAATTTGACCCGCAGTGGTAAAGAAGCCAATGACCTTTTTTAGAGATAGCCTTCGCATCGCGAGGTGGCAAACTGGGACCAGCGCATAGCCCTCACAAAGAATGTAAATTGGTGTCTCGTCATCCTCACCACACAATCTGCACATGGAGGCATTGGTCAAGCCCATCCTGTGCAGATGTTTGTTGAGTTTTCAGTGACCTGTAAAGGTTCTAGTAAGTGCCCTTAGTTGGCCTCTGCTTAGTTGGAGGTTTTGCATTGTAACTCCAGGTAAGAATTCCTTAATGAGTATTTTCCGGCGCAATAATCCTAGGCATTGAGCCTACTGGAGCGAGGACTGCTTCTGTACCCAGTCTTTTAGGATACTCTTTTTAGTGCCACATGAAATACCACATGTTGGTTCTAGTCTGACGAAAACTTTCGCGGAATCAACCCTCACCAGTTTGTCTGCTATTAGAGTGACGTGGGACCCAGCCAATCGTTACCGAGTTCCTGATCCACAATTCGTTTAAAGCCTTCATACACTCTATAGCGACTTTGGACTTGAACTCTACGGCAGCAAGGGCCTTTAAGGCAGATTGGCTGTCCGATAAAATGAGGTTGCTTTTATCCTCACTCACACGACTGGTTTGCATGAACGCAGTCGATCATACATGTCTGCTTGGAAAACGGTGGCCTGTGCGTGCACCCAGGCTTGTATTCCTCCTGGATTTCACACTTCCCCTATAAACACCCGCACCTGATCGATCCTCTTTTCTGGAGCCATTGGTGTACTATATCTGGTTTGTTTTCCTAAAGTGCAGAGAGATTTGCTTATCCCACTCATCCCTGTTAGGAATCGTAACGTTGTAGTTCTTCTTGAACTCCAGCGTTTCAAGCATGACTCGGCTGGCATCGGCTGGCATTGCCATTACAGGATTTACTATGAGGCTACCATACAGTTCCCTCATGGTTTGGGATCTCCATTCCGATCTTCCTCTTTCAACCGTTCAGAGCATAGTTATCCTTGCCTCCCCTTAAATGAACAGGTGGAGCGGTGGAAGGTTCAGAATGGCCTCCATCGCTAGGATGGGAGAAGACAAGATGGCCCCAGTAATTATCAACTGGAGGCAGACTCTGTACCAGGGTCGTTTGCTTAGGTACCTCTTACCTATTTCTACCGCAAAGCAGCAGTGCTTGCATTGCTGTGTTCCGGTTTGAAGGGTAAGATATGGCAGTGAAATTACTGGGTTCCGTGATATTACATCTGATGTCACAAGTTGGCAACGTATACTGGTTCTTGTGGAGGTTGCAGTTTTGACGCGATTCTCACAGGAGCCACATGTATTATTGGTGACTGTTACCACTTACCATCAGGTGGGCAGTTTGTTTGATTACCAACTTAGTTGCAGTAAAAAAAACATTTTTGCAGGCGACCGAGAGCCTTCATAGTGGTCCCTAATGCCGTCTGCTTTAACTAAGTTATGCACCAGTAGCCAACCATAGGTCTACAGCAGTGTAGAGTCCCCACCTGCTGCTGGTCAGCTTAAGGCAGATATTGAGCGCTGCTTTGGCCTTCTTGATTATGTTGTTTATATCTTTTCTGCTTATTGAAGCCTTTAATTCTAAAGCCTTATATGTTTTCTTCTCACTAAAGCCTTTTATTAACTCACTAAAGCTATCACCGGTTTCGCTCTATTTGAGCTTCTTGCTACATAATTCAAATTCAAATTCATTTATTTCGACAATAGTCATAATAATACCATTAATTTAAAAATATGTTTAAATATATAAATCAATAATATCAAATTAAATTACATAGAAACTCCTTTATAAAAATTACAAAACATAATAATATAATAAAATTAAAGTTTGTTTGTTAATAAATTTAGATTAAAATCAAAAATTGTATAAAATAAAATCATGTCAATTAAATAAAATAAAATTGTATAAAATAAAATCATGTCAATTATATTAAATTAAATTTTACAAGATACCTAACTACCATTAAATAAATATTAGTACTATTTGTTTGCCAGTACATGAATCATGTGACAATAATTCATGTACCGACAATCAAATCGGTTTGAGAATGTTCTGAGGATGCTGTTGGGACTGGTCCGGACCCTGCGCGCCAGGGATGTGCACCGCTTGCGGATGGTCGTATAAAAGCAGTCGACGCGACCTTCCGCGAACATCCCCGGCGCGCTACATCTCCGAGGCAGCCCCATCGGCACCCTGAAGGCATTATTGGACTGGACGCGGAGAGCATTGTACTGTTTATGCATATATGACACCCACAGGCCGCAAGTGTAGAGTGACGTACAAAATGCCCTAAAAAGAGTAATTTTGACACCCCCCGAACACCGAGCAAACCTGCGGGCTATCATATTTGGCCACACAGACAATGACCTCCGCTTCCTCTCGATGTCCACATCATCTTTCAGGCTGGAAGTCACATAGTGCCCCAGATATTTAAATTGTTCTACTCTGCTTATTTCGATGTCATTTACTCGGATCGGAGGAACAGTATCCGGTGATTTATTTCCTCCAGCCTGAAAGACCATGTATTCTGTCTTTTTTGCGTTATAAATTAGACCATGTTTTCTCGCATAACTTTCACAAATAGATAAAAGCTTGTTCAAGCTACAGACCGAAGCACTCAGCAGCACCATGTCGTCTGCGTAACTGATGTTGTTGACACAGACGTCATCAATATGGCAGCCGACACGAGTGCTGCTGAGTTTATCTATCAGGCCGTTGACGTACAGATTGAAGAGCCTCGGCGAGGTCAACCCTCCCTGCCTCACCCCGCACCCCAACCTGTACGGCTCCGAATGCTCCTCTGACCACCGGACAACATTGACCTGATTCAGATACCAATATTTGAATATTTTTATAACTCCTTTAGGCACAGAAACATCATTTAGCTTTTGCCATAAAATGTCATAACACACAAGGTGAAACGCCTTCGAAAGGTTAAGAACGACTGCGTAAATCGGGGTGCGCCGGTCCGTGTAGTACTTGACAGTTTGCTTTAGACACAAGATAGCTGTTTCCGTCGAGAGGCCAGGTTTAAAACCGAACTGGTTATCATGTATTTTTAGATAGCTATCAAGATGAGTATTAAGCAAACTGTCAAGCACTTTAGCCAACACAGTAGCTAGAGATATTGGTCTATAGTTATTGTGATCACTTATGTGCCCGGTCTTACTCTTCACAATTGGAACCACCACAGTCCTCATCATATCCGCTGGTAAGTATGAATGCCCTATACATAGGGTGTAAAACATTGCAAGCACACGAGGTAAGTGAACACCAGCATACTTTAGATGTTCAATGCTTAAGCCATCGTGACCAGGAGACTTGCCGCGCGACATTGATGTAATAATTTTCTTGACATCCTTCACTTTAAATATAATGCAAGTCTCCTGCTCACAACAACCATCCACACTAAACGACTGCGACGGGTCCAACGATGAAGTTACAGCAAAATGATCCTTGAACATATTGGCAATATCTTTCGAGTCACTTAGTCCACTGATACTCACAGGAAGGCTCGGCTTGTGATTTAATTTATTCGTGGATTTCCAAAAACTACTACTGAAATCACGCAGAGTGTTGCGAGGCAAGAATGTCCATTTTTATTTGCTCAGCGTTATTCAGGCACCACTTCAAACGAGATTTAAAGTCCCTGCGAGATTCACGCATTTCTTCCCACACGAGGCCCTGCCTAGGTTTCCCACTCATCACCCACATTTGAAACTTACACCTAGCCAACCTATGAGCTTCATGGACATGTCGGTTCCAGCCTACAACAGGCCTTTCTTTCTTTTCTTTACTGTTACAACAGTATTACTCTCAATAGCAGACCCAGACAAAGCATCAATTATACCAAAGTACATTTTATCAATTACGCTGCAATGGTCGTCCTTAGTACAATAATTATCACAGCAAGAACTTAATTGAGAGGGAAAATCAATCACTCTCAATTTTTCGTGACATAATTTACTGTAATGTTCAATCTGAGCCGGTTTTCGATTTCCCCATTTAACCTTACACAGATTTTTATTCGAATTACTACACATTATTTTTGGTATAATTAGATCCAATTTGCATTGTACAACTAAAGGCCAGTGGTCAGAAGACACGTGATCATAATCAAAATAAACATTCTGCACAGTCAGATAAGCCGACTTGGTAACTACACAACGATCAAGCCAATTTAAACACCCGTTTATATCACTCAAATAACTGTAAATATCAGAAGATAACCCGAGTTTATCGATATCCGCACACGACCAATCCATTTCACAACAAACGTTACTCAATTCATTGAAAAATGACTCACCGGGATGCGCGTTAAAATCTCCGAGCATGTAAACACACTCGACTTCCTCGCTACTAACCAGCGCGCTCAGAGCGCCGAGGCAGTCCGTGATCTCCGGCAGGTTCCGTGCCGCATCACAAGGCATGTACACACTAAATTCTAAGAAAGACTTTTGCCCTATATCAACTTTAATAGCACATATTCTTTCGTTATCACACTACACAACCGAGACGTTTTGAAAAACACTTTTCCTCCAGAGCAGCGCAACGCCCCCGTAGGGTCGCCCGCGCAGCGTGCCGGCCGCCGTGTCAACCGCCGAGGTAGCCGTGTACGCGAACTCATCGTTTATGCAGCTTATGAAGTCGATGTCGTGCGGCAACAGCCAATGCTCTTGTAGTGCAATAATGTGCGCTGTAGAGCACATCCTTGTTAAGTCGCCGAGCGAGCTCTTCACATTTTTACAGTTAAAACTGACGAAATTATACAACTCATTACATACAGTCATTCTATCTTACTGCACGTTGGGATGTCGTTACAGAGTTGATTCTGTTCGGGTATTTTCGCTTAAAATTCACAAATATTCTGAATATGATACCTTGTGGCCATAGTTTATCATCCAGGAATAAATATAATTTCTGTTCGGATACATAAAACTTGTAAGCTTTATACTCTTTTTCCTTCTTAAATACAATCTTCTCTAAAGAAATCGTCTCCTTCGTCTTACTATATACATAATCAACGATATCCTTCTCGGAGCTATCTTTGTAATAAAAACTGGCGCTTTAGTTTCTGCTGCTTTGAAATTGTTTTCTAAGTCACGGGCAATCCCCGACGCACCATGATACCGGTATTTTGGTCGCCGACGCTTGGATACGGTTTGCCAGTCATCCAGCCCCACATTACACACTGTTTCATTATCACCAATAGCAATAACTTCACTGTGGCGCGTAGGCTGCCCTACGCAGCTGAGCTGGCGAGCGTAGGCTGCCCTACGCAGCCGAGATGGCGCGCGAGCATCGTAGGTGTAGTAGGTTTCGTTATTACAACACTCGCAAACGGCTTAGCAGGATTTGTTGTGCTCTCGGTCATCGGTCGCGGTGACGTCACCGCTACGTTTGACTGCCCCGTCTCGCACGCCTCCTCGCGCTGCTCGCTACCCACATTCTCCGATACAATGCAGCGGCGACCCTGATCAGCTGATTCATAAACGTTTCGATTATTTCGTTCTACCCTCATCTCTCGAAACTCGCCAATATGATTTGAATTGTTATCGGAATTATCTAGTGACTCATTGGATAATGAATGATTTAAAGTATGTGAAAGGCCCATCGGTCCACTGTCACCGTGCCAGCCTCTGTTTAAATTGACGCCTTGTGAAACGATCGGCGGCAATGAGTTATATCGCAATTGTAGAATTTCGTTTTTGCACTCCATCAACTGATTTTGCGTAACATAATTCGACCTGACAACTTCAAGCTCGTTTTGTAACTTCAGTATATCTTTTAAAAGTTTAGTACAGTCAAGATGATCGAATAATATCGGTGGTAGCTTCTCCAGCTGCCGAGCCGGAGAAGCTGCCGAGTTGATTTGAATAAGTTAATCATATCATTCACATCATGTTCCTCCTTTCCTCGGTTTTTTCGTGTTATTTTTGTTCTTCCGGTGGGGATGGGATGGAATCAAACAAGAGTGATTTCGATTTCCTGATCTCATCTCCAGCAAACGATGTTGTACAAATCCGAACTAATGTTTCTTCGTCCACTATCGAAATTTTATTTTGTAAATAACACATTAATTCGTCAACTACGATATTACACTGCGAACATTTAATAACGGAACTCATTTTGAATCGTAAAACGTAACGCGTCAGATACGTAACGAAAGCGCCCGCTGCCTGTGACTGCGCGCGCACGACTCGATAATATATCCTCTTCACAGTCTCACATATTACAACATCTAGCCCTGTTACTGTTTATCACCACAGGTGAATGTTCCAGCGCACCTGCAGGCTGCAACTCCACGAGACAGTTTCCCAACATCAGACTCATTCGGAGACAGATCGATTATTATTATCATCATCATCACAGCACATATACGTCCCCACCGAGGGGCACGAGCCTGCCCTAACTATGTAGTTAGGGCGATTAGGCCTTAGTCAAACCACGCTGGCCCAGTGCGGATTGGTTGACTTCACATACACCTTTGAATTACTTCGCAGGTGAATGCAGGTTTGCTAACGATGTTTTCCTTCACCGTAGGAGCGTCAGATAAATGTACATATAAAATTCGTGAAACGAAAAAACACATTGGTACATGGCAGGATCGATCGCGGGCCTCCCGAGTCTACTCGGAGCACAGTCCAGTGCCGAGGCCACAGCGCCACCGACAGATCGATCGCTATTGTTAATTAGTTATAAGTTTATAAATAAATGTGGAGTTTAATTCTCCAAGGGTTCTACCACTTTCTCTTTACATTGATTGGTAGTAGGATTTCTGAGACCGTCTGGCTGGGCAAAATCAACCTTTTTAAGTTTTCACCAAAGTTAACAGCATTGTTCGCAGCTAACAGTTCGAGGCAAGTTATTCTGTTGATCAAGAATCTGGCAAGGTTTCCTAAATCTGCGCCCTTATTGCACTCATTAGGTGAGGCCGAGAGTATACCTGTTGTGAACTAATAAAGCCTAAAACACTGCACATTATAATAGTAGATTATTAACCAAGGGTATTAAGCAGTGTCTTATATCACGCACGGGTGTAGACTTGAATCGCGAGGGTAACAAAGAACTCTATGGTGTTAAATAGCTAAATCCTGAGTGCAGCCAAGGGTATAAGTTCATCCAAGACTGCTTTATCCCCGAGGAAAATACTTCACTTTTTGCACCACCTGCTCGAAAATTAAAGCAAATACGTAAGAAAAAACGGCGTTTTTTAAATCATTTAAATTTTATATTAAGTCATAAATTATTATATTATTTAAAAAAGTCACGAAACTTTTGTATTGAAAAAACTACACAGAAGAGGTGGCTGTATGTGCTTGAATTCTTTTCTTTTTCAGCTTGAAAAACTAAAACCTACAAGTATTAACAACAAGGCCAGATTTAGTTTTTGATCGATTATATTATATTTTAGTGTCTTCAAGGATTTTTGGCATATGTTGTAGATTCGGAATCTTTTTTTTTTCGCCTAACAATTTCACATGCAGGGTTTCTATGAAAATTAAAGGAACACTTTTTGGTGTTCCAAATTTATACAAATTAATTCAAACCCTAGGGATAGAAGGAAATTCAGTACAATATCCAATCCCTGTTTTTAGTGGTTTTAAATGACTTAAGTAACCTTAAGTTTACGTTGTGTTAACATGACCCAGATTATGTCGTTTTTGAGCAGGTGTTGTGAAAATATTATTATATATCATCCGTTCTCTGCTTGTCACAAATGCCAATGACGAGGAATCAGAAAGCAGAAGAGGCTTCCAGCGAGGAATGCGGCGGTGTCGTCCCTCAGTCCGAGCTGCCGGCTGTCAATGCTGGCATCAATTAGAATTAGCTGCGGAATGCGGCCGGAATGTTATATAGGCCCGTCCTGGCAACGCGCCAGCCAACAGGGCAAAAAGGCACGATATTGTGAAGGGACACCTCTGCGGGCTGACATGTTGCAACTGAAGCGTTTCCGTTTCAAAAGTAATATATAGAACTTCCTTGAATTCTATATAATATTTTTCTTTCAGTGATCTTAGCTGTAAAGTAGATGTTTATTAGTCAGTTTAGTTCATTTTGCTTATTTCGTTGTGCGTTGCCGACTTGTGACATCAGATATAAAATCATGGTACCCAGTAATTTCACTACCATATCTTACCCTTCAAACCGAAACACAGTAATGTAAGCACTGCTGCTTTGCGGCAGAAATAGGTAAGACGGAGGTGCCCAAGCAGACGACCGTTGCTTGAGTATAACATCTATTACTTTGGAGGCAGATTACTGCCTCCGTGGACTAGTGGTTGACACGGACCGGTATGGATTGCTTTTCAGTTGCAGTTCGTGAGTCGTTGAGGAGTCCAGAGTTCCGCAGAAAAAATGTATGGAAATGACATTAGCTTACGACGACCCTCATGCTATTTGCACGCACGCACACGCACACATACACACACGTTTACTTCAATTTTATCCCCCCGCCCTCTCATTGTTATTAAAAAAATCTGTAATTCTTTTAGGTGCTAGGTACTATTTAATTAGGTAATAAGTTTATTTTATTTTAAATTCGTTCGGGATGGGCGCTAATAGTTGCGACACAGTTCTAGATGCAAATTGCAAACTATTAACGTATTATTAGTTATGTATGTATATTGATGTCTTAAATAAAATTATTTTAATTATTATTTTTTCCGCGGCTAATTTCATCTCCATACATTTTTTTTGAGGAACGACTGCGGAAAAGTTAGCGTGTGGCATTTGTCTAAGGGGGCTGGTGAAGCTAGCTTCCGTCTTCGCGATGGATCCACTTTCACATTGGGCCTTCACTAGTATTAAGGTGGGGAAATTATCTTCCCGGCCTTCCAACGGATGTTTTCTAATTTCAGTGTGAAGGTTGGTCCGTCGCGTCCTCTTCGGGCTTATCGTCACTTACCATCAGGTAAGGAAGACTATCGATAACCGATTTTTTGACGGTGGAAAATAAAAAATATCGAGTTCTACGTTGCAACGCACACGAACTACAAAAGGTCATATGCCTTGAGTCAGTCAGAAAAATCGGGCCCATTATCGGATCTACAAAATGTCGGGCGGGCTCCATGCGTAACGCGTTAATAACGCAATAACTCATCATCATAATTTCAGCCAAGAGACGCCCACTGTTGGACATAGGCCTCCCCCAGGGATCTCCAAACCGATCGGTCCTGCGCCTCCCGCATCCAGCCGCTTCCTACGACCTTCACCAGATCGTCTGTCCACCTTGTGGGGGGCCTACCAACGCTGCGTCTCCCGATACGCGTAACGTAATAAATTCCAACAAAAATTATAAATGCGAAAGTAACTCTGTCTGATTGTCCATGTCTGTCTATTTGTGTTTTCACGTCTAAAACGTTGAACTACTCCTAAACAAAACACACGAATATAGACTAACGATAATGGATTTATGTGCGTAGAGAAAGAGACGATCTTATCGAGACATCTAAAATTCTAAACGACATCTGTTCCATAAAAATTTTCAACATCCACTATGTACAGAACAGCAGATTTTTTTCGCGATTTCAAGATTGGTTCCATAGTAGTTTGCTTGTCTGAACAAGCACACAAAATGTAGCGCCATCTTTAAAAGTAACCCTCTTTATTCATTCATTCAAAGTAGAATGGTTAGGCTGCGGGCTTCCGGTTTAATTTAAGTAGGTATATTCGAAACTTCCAACAATAGGCTGGTGCATACAACGACAGCGCATAGCGCGCAACGCCGCGGGCGCGCGCGAGTCGCATCAATACGTGATGAGTGCGGCTTGTTCGCGGACAAAGCCTGAATTAGTTCACGCCTTAATGACGCATCGACACACCTGGGGGCTTATTAGGAGTCAATCGAAATTAGATAATCGCATACGAAACCGAATATTATATTTTTTAAGAAAGTTACGCAATTCGTGTGAGTTCAAAGCAAAAAGGATTCAAAAAAAACGAAACAATATGATAAGACAGCTGGCATGTGGGTAATTCTGCTTTTTTGACCCATAATAGAAAACATGGAAAAACGGCATAGGTCTTGAGAAAATATCAAACTGCTTAATTTGTTTTAAGCGTGCCCCCAAACTTTGGTAACGCTTAAGTGCTTAACTTTCAAGGCTGGACCCTCTTAGAGTTGGAATTCATCGTTGAACCCAACACAGAGGCAATACGAAAGGCGGCGTCTCTGGCGAACGAGGAACTGGTCGGGATGAGAAAAAGCGTAGCTACCGGATCACATCACCAACGAAATATTGCAATCAGCTAAGTCTATCAAGTTTGTAATCATATTTTGCCAAGTAAAAATATGATTTATTATAATTATTACCGCGGACCGTTCGAGGCAGAGGTATATAGGTCGCCCTCAAAAAGTATAAAGAGGCAGTCCAGCGCGCTATAACGGCGTGGTGGACATTCTTTTGCTCAAAGCAGGACGAGGAAGATATTTGGATGTGTGCCTCGTGTCTCAAGTCAACGGTTGGAACTGAAGATTTGTTACGTAACCTTGTTATCAACTCGGCTATGTTTTTAGGAGCCTCGGTTAAATTACTAGCGGAGACATTTCACCCAACATACAACTTTGCGGCAGATTCAAAGTACTGCGCGGCCACTACACCAAAGGTGTAAAATGATTTAGCGGCACCTAGGGTGCTGGCGGAGGACCACATGTATCCCGTCACTGAGGCTGAGATTGTCTCTATAGCTGGGAATAGCGCCCTGCCTTAATGATGCATCAACAGGCCGCGGCGGCGCTAGTTAGCGATCCCGGGACAGCTAGTTAGCGTCTGTGCTCGTTCGACTTCATTGTGATTAAGTGCAGGTTTGCGTTTTAATCGTGCAATTTAACGATAATGTCTAAACACTCTATGAAGCTGACATGACCAACATGAGCGACTAAAGCCTCTTAGAAGTAGATTTAAAAAAGTGTTCATTTTCTTATTAATTGGACCATCAACACAGTTTAAATAATTTTACAATAAAAAAAAAATAAAGTAATTAGTTGTTGGATAGATGCAACTCCAGTTATATACGGCCTCATCATTTACCATAAACATAATGGTTAACAATAGTGTTATCAATATCTGACCTTAAAGGAATACAGTACAATAATTTAATGTAGGATAGTAAAATATTATTATTAAGTATGGAGTCAACACGTCGAGTGTTGTTCGTTCGAAAGCTGTTGAGCTGTTATGGAATAAATCTATTGTAATGTCTTTTGTTTTTTAAAGTTTTTCTTAATTTATGTTATTTCTTAATTAATTTTATTTCTTTAAGTAGACTTGGACTACCCAGAATTCTATTTCAAAGCCTGTATAAAACAACAAATAGTGCATTTTGTGTTGACATCAAACTGAAAAGTGAGGAAAGCCGGTCAGCGGTGAAGAGTGAAGTTAATACCAAGCGATGATCTCCTAGAAACTTTTAAAATTTGTCATCGACTTTAAAATAAAAATGTTATTTATATTGGGTGTATTCTTATATGTATTATTTTTGACCTTAAGCGTTCTTGTAATTTTTTGTAAAAAAAATATATGGAAAACTGTCTTTTAATAAGAGCCTAACACAAATCTTACTCTATACAACCGGCTAATACGAAATTCTCACCATCGTCACAGCCGTGCACTTTCAATAACCACTCACGATTGCGTGACACACAATTCAATGCCGAGCGGCCGAAGAATGAATGACAAAGCCGCCTGCGATTACCGGCATAATGGCGGCGGCGGCCGCCCAGCGCTGGGCGCCGCCGGAATACGAAGCGGCTCAGGTACACCACTTATCCTCCGCATTCTACAATAAACTTGATATAGTTTCAGAACATCTTAATATACAAGTGGTAAAACTATAGCTGCGCTTAGCTTAAGATCACGTGTAGACGAATGGCACTTTGTCGACGGCAAAATAATTAAGTGGCGATTTGATGATGGATCCCATGAAAATCGAGGGAAACCCTTAAATTTTAAAGGTACGTCCAAAGTGTTTCATGTTTTTTCTTCCGAAGCCTTTCACGTATTTGCGTCTGGTAGTCATGAACCGAGCTGAGGTTGGAAGGATCCTTAATTTTTAGGAGTTAAAAACAACAATGTGACGTTACAAAAGAAAAATAAAGAACATAGCTATTTTGACGCTATTAAATCTATATCCTTTTTGAGACATCAAAAATATTGTTGTGAGCGAAAATCATAGAAGCTGCGTTAGGATTTTTAGGCCGCTGCGGGCAGCCGAAGAAAGCTCTTTTCCGGCGCCGAACAAAAGTGAGTGTCGTGAGCGCGCGCCATTATTGTATTTGTCATCCATCTTTTTAAGGCGCCGCGTCACAGCGTAAATAAAACGCGTGACGCGTGTCACGCCGAACTGCCGGGGACATATTTTGAACCGTTCGACTTACTGTTTATATTTTAGATATGCACTTCGACAATATTTAAATAATTCGGTAATATTAGACTTGTACATACTTAAAGATCAATTAAATAGGCGACTTGTGAGTTTTGTTAAATTTACATTTGACAGGAATAATAAGAAAAAGTTATCTGTAACCATGATTAAATATCATGGTAATATTACGGTTTAGCAGTTCTAATAGCCTTAGCAAAAACAGTCAATGGCGAATTTAAACACTCACACACTTTTCTAATGGTTTATGTGCATCTTTAAACTGTACTTTAAATGCTGTATTTAACATGTACTTTAATAAATAAAAACTAAATTAATAAACGAATAGATTCGAATCGACGTAACAAAATAAAATTCTTATAGAACGTGGTGTCATGAGATACATTTCAATTTCGCCTATTGAAATTTTATTTTGCATGTTTCTTGTCACAAATAGAACAGTTATTACGTAACGTTACGTGTCTCTTTCCTCTTAGGCCTTATAATAACTTACCATCAGGTGATATCACATCCAAGAAAACCGGCGTTGTCAATAGCAAAGTTGTTTTCAAGTGTAGTGTTGTTAAAAACAACAAATTCAATGGCTTGTATTATCTGATTTTTTGGCGTTTATTTCTAGTTTACCGCTACCGCCGACTGCTTTAGTTTGGCGAGTTTTATCTGTGACGTAATTTGACAGCTGTAAACTTGAAATGAGAAACTAAACGAAACTAGAGCGTCGGTGGCGCTTTGGACTCGTCTCTTGCCTTCCAATCGAGAGGTCTGGGGTTCGAGACCGCAATGTACCAATGCACTGTGGGACATCCATAGGTCATAAATCTTAAAAACCTGCTTTCTTGTTTTACATTTTATTCCTTGTCGTTACATTGGATAGTTGCGGTACCTTCTGAAACTATAAATAGGTCAGTAATTAGAGTGCGCCTTCATTATCTATTGTGCATTCAAAGAGAGCGCATCGCCAATCGTAAATACTGTTATCAGTGAGTCATTAAAAAGCGTGACGTCATTTGTTGTCATTGCGGGACCTGTGAGTGCTGTGTGAGTTTTTTCTGAAATGGATATCCAAGAACAGGGTATGTAATAATTAATATTTTTATTTTAATTGTATCTTAGTATATATTTTCTTTAGTATGTCATTGCTACGAGGCGACTTTTCTTGGAGTATTATATTTTAATATTCAAAGTTTGAATAAACTTTTAAATATGTTCCCACTCGCTCCGACTATGGAGGTATATTGCACCATAATCTTTAGACTTTCTTATCTTAGGAAAATTAAAACTTGGCTGCCCTTATCTGCCCTTTTGGCGATGACAAGGGTGCTACGGTTGCCAGATTATCTCGTAGCATTTGCTACGAAATTAGTTTATTTAGTCTTAGTGCTTTGTGTAGGTTTTGTGACTGAATTTTAACCTTTTTTTTTGTTTTAGGTAATTTATATATATGCTCGTTTTCAAGAATGCATATTCTTGAAATATGGCTAACTGTCAATACCGATAATGACTCGGAAAAGTGTCGTCAAGTCCTACAAAGTTTGTTGACTACTCTGAACGACGATGCTGAGAACATTGATATTCATTATTTAGAGAAAATTGTTAATAATTTATGTAAAGCTATTGCTCGATTCTGGAAAAAATGTAATAGGGATAAAACCAAGCTTTTATATAAGAATTCCGATTGGTTTAATGTTATTGAAAAAATTCAACTTGTGAAAAACAATAAGCAATGTACTCCGTCTGAAACGTCGCCGTGTCATTCACGTGGTCGTCCTCGAAAACCTTTTACGCAATGTAGTAAAAGGACTAAACGTCGGAGAGTAGCTGATTTGTCAAAGTCTGATGATTCTACTGTGAGTGCATTGCTTGATGTTTCAGACTGTTCATTCGATTCGTGTATATCTAGAGTTAGCACTGATGATGTCTTGTCACTTGTGACTGATGCTCAGTTGACAAAACATCAGTATTTATTAATTAAAAACTTTGTTAATAGTAAGATTTCTCCTAATGTATTACCATGTTACCAACAAATTACTAAAGCGAAACAGAGATGTTACCCTTCTAATATAACTGTTTCCGAGTCTTCAGCTGAAGTTGAATTACAAAGTCTTTTTGATCACACAGCTTCTCGAATCCTTGAATCTCAAAAAGAGGTCTTAGATCAGATTCCTGATGATTGTTTGTCTAATATCTCTTTACTTGGGAAATGGGGATTCGATGGCAGCACTGGACATAGTGAATACAAACAATTTTTTTCAGATTCAACTTTAGAAGATAGTAGTTTGTTTGTAACATCTTATGTACCCCTTCAAATTATTGTAAAATTAGCTGAAGATAATTGTAAAATTTTATGGAAAAATCCTCGACCCTCTTCCACTAGGTACTGCCGTCCTATTCGATTTCAATTTTTGAAAGAAAGCACAGCAGTGTCTTTGCAAGAGGAAGCTTATTTTAAGGATAAAATTGAAAGTTTGCAACCTACTTTTATTCAGATCGACAATCGTGAATTGGTCGTTTCTCATAAGTTGCAGCTTTCAATGGTAGATGGTAAAATTTGTAGTGCTTTAAGTGAAACATCTACAAGTAGATGTTATATATGTAATGCTACCCCTAAAGAGATGAATAAAATAGACGAATGTTTACAAAAACCTGTAATAGAGAGTAGATACCAATTTGGATTATCACCACTACATTCTTGGATACGTTTCTTCGAATATTTTATTCATCTTTCATATAGATTAGACATAAAAAAATGGCAAGTTAGGCTAGATAGTGATAAACAATTGTTATCAAATAAAAAACAATATGTACAGTCCCAGTTTAGGGAACGATTAGGTTTAATAGTTGACAAGCCGCGTAGTGGTGGAAGCGGGACGTCTAACGACAGAAACACGGCCAGGAAGTTTTTTTTGGAATCAGCTGTATCTGCTGAAATTACAGGTTTGAATAAGGATCTCATAGATCGTTGTTGTGTAATATTACAAACGTTATCTTCTGGACATAAAATTAATGAATGCAAGTTTAAAGACTATGCATTACAAACAGCATACAGCCTGGTCGAGGAATATCCGTGGTATAGTCTTCCTGCTTCTGTCCACAAGGTGCTCGTACATGGATCAGATATTATAAGTTATGCATTGTTATCTATAGGAGAACTTTCCGAAGAAGCTGCTGAAGCGACAAATAAGTATATCAAAATTTATAGACGAAGTCACACTCGAAAAGTGTCACGTGAAGTTACCAATCAAGATTTAATACAACGACTATTATTACATTCAGATCCTTATATTACAAGTCTTCGGAAACTTCCCCCTAAAAAGAAAAATACTCTGTCACAAAGTGTAATAGAATTGTTACATGTTTAATATTGTTAGAATAAGAATAATTTATTTGTATTTTGTTAGTTGTTTTGTTTTTTTTGTATTTAATTAATTTTAATTTATTTATTTCTATTATTTTATTATAATTAAATAATGTTATCAATGTTTTGACTCTTATTTTATTTAAAATATATGTTTTACATTCCAATTTTTAAGTGTTTGTTCATGATAAATTTAGGTAAAAGTATGTTATTGTTTATATTTGTTTTTTACTGAAGTAAACGTTTTTTATTCCGTAAATACATGTACTTCTTTCATTTTAATGTTCCTAAAACACTTTTACAACTATAAGTCACTAAAATAATACAATGTATTGATAGTAACAGGACTTTAACTATTTATGACCGCCCTTGTATGGAGCGTGTCCCTCTGTGCAATGTGTTTTTCGTTTTTTGAACTTCATATTTACATTTGTCTGACGCTCTTACGGCGAAGGAAAACATCGCGAGGCAACCTGCATACATCTGCGAAGAAATTTAGAGGTGTATGTGAAGTCGACCAATCCATACTGGGCCAGCGTGGTTGACTAAGGCCTAAACACCCTTACTTAGGGTAGGCTCCAGCCCCTCGGTGGGGACGTAAATGAGCTGTTATGATGAAGCTCGAAATGAGCCGCTAGTGCCTGATCTACTAAATCCTCTGTGATCACGCGAGGCATCGAGCCTGACATACACGAAATTTCACAACGCTAAAGTTTGTGAGCAATTCATTATCTCTGGACAAGAGCGTCGGTGGCGCTGTGGACTCGGCCTTCTAATAGAGGGGTCCGGGGTTCGATCTTGCTAATGTAACAATGTGTTTTTCGTTTTTTCGAATTTCATTATGTACTTTGTCCGACGCTCCTACGGTGAAGGAAAGCATCGTAAGGCAACCTGTATACATCTGCAAAGAAATTTGAATATACCTATGTGAAGTCGACCAATCCGCACTGGGCTGGCGTGGTTGACTAAGGCCGAAACTCGCTAACTTAGGGACTAGGGTAGGCTCGAGCCCCTCGCTGGGGACATATAAGAGCTGTGGCGGTGGACAAGATTTTCGTTAAAACTCGCACACGAAATGAATTTTCGCGCTCTTCGGAATATGACACCTGTCTGATGGCGTCGCCATCGCCTCATTATTATAATTTATAGGTGCGGTTTAGCGTCAGTGTTCACCTTTCAGCGCGCGGGATGAGCGAATTGGCGGAGCAATACAGGACGCGCGTCAAAAAGTTAATGTGGATCAACGGGTTGAAGCTAAAAAGCTTCGCTGGCCTGTTTCGTTGTGTTCGCTTTTGGGAGAGCTTTATTATGAAAATGATCTGTTTCATCTCATACGTTGCCAGTGAGGTACGGTTCAACTGATGATAGCGGTTGTCAACGTGAAGCCTCCTAATACCAGCCCGGCCCAATCAATCCGGCCCGCGACAGCTTAAGTTTTGCTTAGGTCATGCACTCTGCGACTAGTCTAGAAATATAGTTTAGTGCAGAAGAATTAAAACTGTTTTGTCCCTTGGAAAATACTGAAGTAAACATCATGGCCCTAAGGCTCCAAAGTTTGGAGACCCCTGTTCTAGGATAAATGCTCTAAGTTTGATTGACAAGGTACATACCTCCCGATTGATCCCACTGTCATCAAAGTCTGGACCTGGTTATATGATTCCATCAAAATCGATGTGCAACGTGTTACATGGTTTTTCTGAAGCTATTCAGTTGCGTCTGACAGTTATGAATGAGCCGAGATGATGATGGAAGGATCCTTGAGTATTAGGAGATAGATGTTAGTTTTTTTAGATACAACAGGCACGTATTGACCCTCGGTTGTATTCTTTTAAGTTTCTTCAGTGAGCTGGTATTAAATTCACTAAAAATAATAAAATAAGAAAATATTTGAAGTCCGCACTGACTTTAAAATAAAAAAATGTGATGTTCATGTTTTCTTGTTCAGGTTTTTGTCGATTCTAATTCATTTCTTCGATTTCAATGAATTTTTAACCGACTTCAAAAAAGGAGGAGGTTATCAATTCGGTTGTATTTTTTTTATATTTGTTACCTCATAACTCCGTCATTTTTAAACCGATTTCCAACATTCTTTTTGTATTTGATAGAGTATATACAAGGGTGGTCGCATGGTCAAAAGTCAGGATCTGATGATGGGATCCCATAGAAAATCGAGGAAAAAACTAATTTAATACCAGCTTAAATTAGGGTTTCTTTCACTAAAAAGATTTCATTCACTAAAAAGTTAAAAATATTTTTTTTTACAAAAAATAGAACCGACTTCAAAAACACTGAAAACTTAAAAATAATATACTGTACAGACAACATGACACTTCTATATTAAAGTCGGTGAAAAATTTTAACACTTTCTAGGAGATCATCGTTTGGCGCCGACTTCAATCCTTATATTATTTTTAAGTTTTCAGTGTTTTTGAAGTCGGTTCTATTTTTTGTAAAAAAAAATTTTACTTCATTTGGTTTTATTTCTGAAAGTACTTTTAAATATTTTTGATTTGTCTGTCGAATACATACTTAAATTGGTTACGAGTGTATGTTATTATATGCATAATAAATTATGACGTAAGTGAAATCTTTGTTGGTTATGGGTCGATTTTCAAAATTGTCTTTTAATCCCGTGGTATGATCCGCTACATGATTCACTATAGATTTTTTATGGGATAAAATTGGAAACAATGTGAGGAAGTTGTAAAAGTGTGTGGCGTCAAGATCTGGATAGAAGGAACAGACAAACATACGGACGGAGGAAAGGATATCTTAAGTGTTAAACAAAGTCGGGCGTTACACGAAAAAAGCTGTTTTATAATAAAAGTATGTAAAGTATATAGTATGTACTCCTTTTACAAATGATTTTGATAAGCGGTTGCTATTACATTTTTATGACACACAACATTTTATCTCGAACAGTCGCCGTGTCATATTCGCACACTGAGCTATTACCGGGGATCCTATTCTGAACCATTCGTATCGCGTCAGCGCGTCAGTCGCTCGAATCGAATGTCTGTGGGTAGACATTTTTAGTAGTTAGTCATAAACTATGTTACATCAACTTCATGATTTTTTGACCCCTCCCCGTCCTTGTTACAGCTGGTCACATTTTTGAGACTCCCTACTCCCTAGTGTGACATCACACATCAAGGTTATTCATTAATACTTCAACTTTCGCGTCCTACTACATATATTAGATTTTAAAATGTGTCGTCACAATGCTTAGGAATCTTCCCACCTCTTGTCATACTATGTCACACTTCGTCTACCCTTTGGCCAAACGTATTTAATGTTAGCTGATAATATGTTTTTAATGAAATTACCTTTTTTTGAGACTAGAGCAAATTAATTTGGTAAGCTTATACCAATAATCTTATTTTGTCAAATAACTATTAAGTTTAAGTAAGTTAATTAATATATAGTATATTAGCAAAATCACGTTAACTTAATTTTCCCAAAAGAATCTGAATATGAGATGTAGTCAAATATACAATTTACGAGTTTTTCTTATAGAAAAAAAGGAGATTTATTTTTATTTTAATCTAGTATTTATTTAAGTGTGGTTTTATCGTTGTTTTGGTCTCCCTTTTTTATTTCCAACGATAACACTGTTAAATGACCCACCATTACACTGTAAAAACATGACCCTACCTAAACACTCTGGTGTAAAGACTCAGTGTAAAGGTTAGGTTACTTGCGACTAAACTATGTTTTTATACTCGGCCATAATTCGAGAATTATTTAAATAAGCCCCCGGGCGCCTTATCAGGCAATACAGCGAGTATTCACGACAAATTCTCGACAAATGCCCTCAGACGGCGACAAATGCGTCTCCTTGCGAAAAACCTCTCGTTTAAATCGAACTACCCTCGCGGAGTACTGATTGATGGCACTCATGTATGCGCACAGTACGCCTCATCATAACCGTTGCGCAAAAGGGATCTTTCGCCACACATCCAACTTGTATGCTGAATATGATTGCGTTTAAATATTTTCACATGTTTCTTCAGCTTAAGATAGTGGCATCATGTTGTATTTATTATATAATTATAATTTTAATTTCTTGTGCACTCATTAATTACAATTTCTGTTTTATAATGTTATGGTACTTTAGGTCAATTTGAATATTACTTTTGTTATATATTTTGTTTAAGACTGTTTGTTACCTAAATAAATAAAAAATAAACGGTTTTATTTCTTTGCTCTGTGGTGAAGGAATTTCTGAATTTGCATATAAAAAGCGTTTCGTGTTTACAGTCTGTGCGATGTCAATCAAGTTTGATCATGGACTTATTAATTTGATTATTAAGTCCATGGGTTTGATATTTCGGTACTAGGTATTATCTTTCAATAAAAGTGCGAATTCAGATTTTTATTGTTTTTATTTGTAGAAAACAGTGGCGGTTCTAATTAAGGAATTAAATTGAGCTTCTTAGTTAGAGGTTCGTTCCTAAATCGATACTTTCCGATAATGAGAATGTTTTGTAGATATCGAAGTAATTATCGAGTATGCTTGTATACGCATAAACCCTATTAAAATTAATTGGATGTATGCAAACACAAGATTGGATTAGATTAGGAAAATCCATGCCAACGACTTTGACTCGATCGTCCCGCGCTTTTCAGGCGAGTGACTGAGAGCTCATTAGGGGAAATTGTAAAAAAATAATGACGTGTTCACTAAAAATTTAAATTGTAGCGAGTGTGTAAAATGTAAAACAACTTGTTTTAGATTTTTCTAGTCTTTTGATTTATTGAAGGAGAAAGTGCATGGTCGTAAACTTATAATTCAAAAGGTAATACTTCAAACGTTTCGCTTAACTTCAAATTAAAAATCGAGGCATGTTTGAGTGCCTTAAGTTGAATATATTTTTTAGAAAATGGAGACGACCACAACTAACATAATATTATCATACTTATTCCATGGAATAAAAAAATACGTAGCGAGTGATGATGAGATACTATTTTAATAACTTGAGCGGTATGAATTTAAGTAAGCGAAAAATTATCTAAACTGACGGCGAATATTAATTAATAATAAAATCCAGAACGAGCTTACAAAAAGTGGGTTATGAATAATCGATTTTGGATATTAAAATGTTTAACGTGCCAGTAAAGTACTATGTGAGCGACTAGAAATACTGAATATTTCAATATTTTTTTATAATATGTAACAGTAACAGCTGGAGTGATATTCTGTAACCAACTCCTGTAGGCTTCTAAATTATCGAACACGATATTATGTAAACGACCCATATAGGCATTTAAATTATCGAAAATTATTCTGTAAGTCCACCATTGTTTAAAATCCAAAACTAATCCTAATCCTGGCAACTTATTAAATCCCGAAGTATCCTCTCGGCATTTTATAAAAATCCCCCAAAATCGAACATCCGATAAAAACCCAGTAGCATCGACTAGCAGCGTGTAGGCGGCCCGAGCACCTGTCTCCAAATATTTATGAAGCCGGAGGGCTGATTGCCACCGACACGGGCCGGCCTACTCTCCACCGCTGTTAACCTTTAAGTATGGACGTGTAGCCTCACAGGCTCCGGGTAAATGTTAGTTTCTAAGTTTTGTGTACTTCCCCCTGCTCCCCACACTTGAATAGCTCAGTAGCTTCAGTTTTAGTATCAAAACGACCAGCGAAGGAGGAAATTACCTCATTCAATAAATAATACGTGAGTAATACTTATCTAAAAATCTTTTGGAGCCTGTCAGGCTACACGTCCATAGTTGTGTTATAAAAATATTTGTATGCAACTTTATTCTCTTTTTGGATTTTCTTGTAAACTTTGACTTATTTATGTTGGAATAGTAAAAAAATAAAAGGGAGTATGGTAAATATTTATTTTTAATAATTTCTAGTTGATTTTACGGCTAAAAACGTAGTTGTATTTAAAATTAGCCAAAATGTGCCATTACTTTTTAATTTTGAATGTTTCTAGAATTATTATAAAAAAGTGGCTTATATATTCACGTATTTATACTATAACTAAACCATACTTTAAGTTAAATATAGTATTCAAGCGATTTAAAATAATTTTGTTAAAAAAAACACTAGTTAATATAGGAGCCTGTGAGACTGCACGTCCAGGATAGTGTTATGAAAAAATGACGTCCATACTTAAGGTTAACAAGTAGCGACAAGTGACGATAAGGCCGAAGGTGGAAACAGGCTTCGCCTGGACTCCTCAACAATTGGGGAACTGGCTATCTTACCTCTAAATTGTCGGAACACAACAATGCTATGTTATTATGACGACAAACTTAGGTAAGACGGTGGTAGCTAGCCAGGCGGGCTCAGAAGCCCTACCACCAACCAAACTGAGCTGAAAACTTCTGCTCCCGTGGGGAATTGAACCACGGACCTCCCGATCAACACCCCGTGGTCTCAAAGCAAAAAATCTTCAACCTGGTAAACGTTGAAATTCCGTTATTGTGCATAAACCAATGCCACAGTTTTGCTCTTATAACTAATCTTCTTTACTTATTGGTCTCTTTCTTTGGTTAGTGACTAACTGAGGTAACAACGTAGAGCCCAGACTATTAGAGTGGAGCTAGATAGCTATAGATTTTCATACGCTCTCACGGTGAAGGAAAACAACGCGAGGCAACCCGCATAGATATCTGTGAAGAAATTCAAAGGTGTATGGTGGTGCCCCAAGTAGACTCCACCACGTCGGCGTTTCACCGACTTGTATTGCTGAATTTTATTCTCCGAATACCAGCTCTTGGAAAATTGGTATTACTTACCTTGGTTCCAATTGTCTCCGTCCGTCTCCTCCGTAGCCGGTGGACTTCCTGAGCTAGCTCGAAGGAAGTCGCGGCTCCTGAAGTTCTGCAGTGGATCCACCGGTGGAGACCGGAGCACTACAAAGGCCTATTAGGCCACCACGACTCACACACGCGATTAGAACACAAAGCGGGCACTCTTTTGCACAACACAAAGCGGGCTTTCGCACCCCGATATTAGGTGCGCCGCGCAAATCACTATTTGCTTGAATATTGTGTATTATATTTTATGGATGCCCGGACATCATCCTAACCACAAAATTATGACATTTCGACTCGACTCAACTGACATGTCACATGCGGCCGGCCGCCAAAAAAGCTGTCACTGCACAGACTAGAATGCAGTGCCGCCACTCGCTCTTCCTCGAGCGTGAACATCCCCCCGCTCCGGACAGTCCCGGACTGTCCGCCAAATCAGTCTAAGGGGAGGCGAGAAAGAGTAGCGACCGCGCGCTTCAAAACAGAATCCCCAACTAGGACCTCGGCAAACCTGGGCACACCATCAGACCCTAGAGTAAGTTGGACAATGCGTCCGCGACGCCAACGTAAGGGTGGCAGGTTTGGGTCCTTCACTAACACGAGGTCTCCAACCCTCGGTGGGTTTGTCTTATCTGACCACTTAACGCGCTGTTGCAAAATGTGTAAATATTCAAGGTGCCAGCGGCGCCAGAAACTCTGGGTAAGCTGCTGGAGCAACTCAAACCGCGAAAGGCGTCCGGGATTGATATCTCTATAAGGATACTCGGGCAGGGCGTTAAGTGGTCTGCCTATCAAGAAATGGCCCGGCGTGAGGGCCTGCAAATCGTTCGCGTCGGTAGACAACGGACATAACGGACGCGAGTTGAGAACCGCCTCAATCTTATGAAACACCGTCGCGAGTTCCTCAAACGTGAGAATAGTCTCCCCAATAACGCGGCGAAGGTGAGTCTTGGCGGCCTTTACAACAGATTCAAAAATCCCTCCCCAGTGAGGGCAAGACGGCGGGGAGTATCGCCATGTTACCCCCCTACGGGAGAGTGTGGATCCGATCTCAATATTATTTTTATCTAAAAATTCACAAACTTCTCTTATATGTCTATCAGTGCCCTTGAAGTTCGTCCCACAATCGGACCGAATTAGAGAAGGCAGTCCCCGGCGGGAGACAAATCTGCCTAACGCTGCTAAGAAAGCGTCCATGGTGAGTGCACTCACCACCTCCAAATGAACGGCTTTAGTGGCCAAACAAACAAACACACACAAATAAGCCTTTTCAGTCTTAGCATTACGGAGTCGCGACGTTTTTATAGTGAACGGTCCCGCGAAATCAGTTCCAACTCCTAAGAAGGTCATCGATTCATTCACACGATCAGCAGGCAAATCACCCATTTGGGGCTGCATCGTCTCGGGCCGTAAACGATAGCAGGGCAGACATCGAAAGATAACAGATCGGATTATTCTTCGCGCTGACAAAATCCAAAACTCCCGTTGGAGGAGCGCGGTCAATGCATTACATCCGGCATGAGCATTCTTCACATGGCGATCAATGATCAACAATCGCACCAATGGTCCGTCCTTGGGGAGCAACAGGGGGTGACGTGATCTATAAGGCAAGTTAGCGTGCCTCAATCGGCCTCCTACACGCAACAATCCTTTATCATCCAGAAAGGGAGTCAAACGCACCAAGGGTCCCTTCAATTTGGACGTCCCGGTACGGAAAACCTTAAGTTCCGGTTCAAACGCTCTAGACTGGGTCATACGCACCCAATGCAGAAGAGCATCTTGGCGCTCCTGCGGTGAGAGGACCGGACACAAATCTTTGTCCTGAGGCCGTCGACAATTTCGAATAAATCTTCTTATCCAAGCGGTCACGCCGAGCAACTTGTCCAGAGAACTGTAGCGGTCTAATGAAAATTCCCGCTCTGGAGCCGCCATAGTCTCGACAGCGTGAACACGCAAGCCCGGATTTGGTACCTTCACCACAGCTGGTGTGGAAGGCCAAGACGGCTGTAACAACCATTCGGGACCCCACCACAGAGTGTGGTCAATAAGCTGAGGGGCTTCGCTGCCACGTGATGCACAGTCAGCAGGGTTTATTTCACCTGGCACGTGGCGCCAAATCAACGTGGCCTTCGAGGCCTGTATTTGGGATACCCGATTGGCCACAAATACTTCCAGGGAGTGGACGGAGTTCTTAATCCAACACAGGACAACCTGACTGTCGGACCAAGCAAAGAGCGACTCAAAGTCCACACTACGTCCCAGGGTGTCAACAACGTGGTTCATCAAACGAACCAGAAGAGTAGCTCCAGACAATTCTAACTTCGGAATCGTTAATCGAGTCCGAAGTGGAGCAACCTTACTCTTAGCAATTAGCAAGTGGAGCTTAACAGCTCCTCTATCATCAACCGTCCGGATATATACGACGGCTGCGTATCCACTCTCAGACGCGTCACAAAAGCCATGAAGGCTGGCCGTAAACCGTCCCTTAGGCAGTATATGTCTAGGGATACTAACACGGTTAATGTCGGGGAGAGACGACATGAAGGACTCCCAATCTCGCAGCAAACGGCCCAAGAGGGGCTCATCCCACGACACTTCGGCTGACCAAAGTTCCTGTAGGAAGCACTTCATCCAAAACACTACGGGACTAATCCAGCCATTTGGGTCAAAGGTACGAGCTACTGTAGACAAAACTAACCGTTTCGTCCAGACCTTGGGGCTTGGCAGCTCCAATCGATAGGTGAACGTGTCCTGGACAGGTCTGTATTGCACTCCCAAAACAGACAGTAAATCTGGAGTGTTGGCATTCTCAAAAATATGAGGCTCCTGCTGGTGGTCGTCTGGCAAGTCACACAAAAGCTGAGGTGAGTTGGACATCCACTTCCTCAGTTCATAACCACCAGCCCCGAGAAGAGCAATTAGTTCATCTCGCAAAATCAAGGCTTCCTCGACACTAGAGGAGCCCGTACAAATATCATCCACAAATGCATCCTCCTTGAGAACCAAGGATGCGCGAGGGTATCGTAACCGCTCACGTTCAGCGAGTTCCACAAGTGAGCGAATTGCCACAAAGGGGCTCGAACGCAAACCGTATGTATTGGTGTTCAGCTCGTAGACCAGCATGGGATCCCTGGGATCCTCCCTCCATAATATGAGCTGATATCGTCTATCGTCCGGGTGAATCACAGTCTGCCGAAACATCATCCGGATATCGGTCACAAAGACGACGGCATGGCGACGGAAGTTGGTCAATACATCACCCACCTCGTGGTGCAACTTCGGTCCAGCATGCAGACATTGATTCAGCGACACTCCGATAGACGTAGGAGCTGACCCATCAAAAACAACGCGTATCTTCCCGGTGGAAGGTTTCAAAACCGCGTGGTGAGGAACAAAATTATGTTCCTCGTTGCGCCAGTCCAGTCGCGAGACCGACATGTGCCCCAGTTGCTCATATTCTCGCATGAAGTCGACATACTTCTGTTTGAGGTCGGAGTTCCTACTCATACGACGCTCCATGGACAGCAGTCGCTTCTCGGCCAACGGCCGGGAGCTGCCAAGTGAGGGGCGAACTGACAAAAAGGGCAAACGAGTGATCAGCCGTCCCGAGTGAAGGCGACCTGTATTGTTCTGGTAGAACAACTCACACTCCTCGTCTAAGGGGTTCACTCGCTTCACGGTAGGTGGCTCTTCCACCTCCCAAAACCGTTGCAGGACATCCGATAAGGTGGAGCTAACAGTTATGTAACTGTCCACCGATGGAGATGGTGGGTTATGCCTAACTGGTCCCATCACTACAAACCCAAGCGATGTAGATAAGGCTACCAGCCCACCCTTCTGTAACTCTCTCCTCTTCCCACAATACACGCGGCCTAGAACATCGGCACCGAGCAATAAGTGAATCGGACCGGTTCGGTGGAAGGAAGGGTCAGCCAAGGTC
This sequence comes from Schoenobius gigantellus, assembly GCA_963935595.1. NCBI lineage: Eukaryota > Metazoa > Arthropoda > Insecta > Lepidoptera > Crambidae > Schoenobius > Schoenobius gigantellus. The sequence continues at coordinate 65,162,468 of OZ012542.1, read as the reverse complement.
AATCCTGATGTCGCATCAACGACAGCGCGCGAAACGTGCTGTTGCGGAAGCTGACCAACAACCTTCTCATAAACAATCGCGGTAGCGCCAATTTTGGGCGCTGAAGAGAAGTGGGGGGAGAAGGAGAACAAAACCTGACCGATCGGATCCGGGATCCGCAGGTCTCCGATTCCTCGTACCGATTCAAGGTATGGAGATGTGTTCAAACTCAACTGCCGGACCAGCCAGCTGGAGGCAATGCAACCCTGAGCTCCCGTATCCAAAAGGGCGCGAACTAAAACAAAGGTGCCCCTCGGGCCCCACACCTGTACGGAGGCTGTTGGTAACAGCACCTGCTCCTGTGGGGGGGTTGCAGCCGACAGTTGGTTTAGTGAAAATCCTCCCGCATTCCCCGCAACGGGGGGGAAGGGGGGTCCGAAGAAAAATGCGTGCGCGGCGGAGGAATAGGGCGCTCAAGGCGCTCGAGCGGGTCCCAATCCGGCACGTACACACCCCGACCAAAGCTGCATCGGGGGGCCGGGCGGTGCCCATGATGGGCGAAAGTTGGGGGAGCCCGCGCTAAACGGGGTCTCTCCATCAGAGGGGGAGAGAAGCGTATCGGCTCCCGGCGTGGCTCCGTAATAACCGCGGCCCAATCCCGCGGTGGCGCCTCATAAGCGGCGCGTCGATCCCCCCCGCCCGTAGGGGGGGTGGGGCGCCCAATCCTCTCACTGGAGGGGGGGCGCCTGTCCAATCTCCGCGGAGGGGTGGCACGCCCCTCCGATCTCCTCGGAGATGTGGGTGACCTACGAGGGCCCCCGCCCGTGTGCGAGTCCCTCTCTCTCACCACCCCACGAGTGTCTCTATTGTTGAAGCACAAAAGGGGGTGATGGGCCCCTCCACAACAGTGGCAATCTCGTGGGTGGGGGCAAGCCGATGCCATATGGGCCCCCAGGCAGCGGTAGCACCAATTCCGCTGTTTGGCCATATTTCTACGCCCCTCGGTGCGTAGGCCAACAAATTTGGGACAGGCCGGCAAACGATGGCCATCCCGCTTGCAACACTTGCAAGGCATCGGCCTCTCCCTGTGTGGAGAGTTCTGCCGCACTGCAGTATACTGCTTGTACGGGCGGCGCTCTCTCCGTGGCGCTGCCCGGGTCGCCTCATAGCGACCTGTACTCGGTCCCGGTATAGGAGCCAGATCCAAGTGGTCGGTCATCCGACACTCATCCTCCAAAAATCTGAGGAGATCCGAGAAGGGGGGGAGGTACGAGGCACTATTGCCCCCGTACCTTTGTTCGAAGCGTCCCTTCATCTCCATGGGAAGCTTATCGAGGATGAGGTGGAGCAAAATAAAGGACCACTGGTCCACCGGTAGATCAAGTCGTTTGAGCGCATTAATAGCGCTTAGCAGCGGATTCAAAATCTCCTTCCTCAATGAAGAGACCCGCGATACTCGTGGCAGCCCTAAAATGGCAGCCACATGTGTGTCCGCTAGCAAGCGAACATTCTGATACCGGGCGGTCAACAACGCCCTTGCAATATCATAACTGTCATCATTGACAGGTAGATGCTGGACAAGTACACCAGCCTCTCCACGTAAGGCAGAGAGCAAATAGGCCAATTTCTGGCTAGGGAACAGGTCCTCCCTCGAGTGGACCAGGCTATCAAAGAGGTTAATGAACCCCATCCAAGCAGCCAAGTTCCCATCAAAGGTTGGGATGTCCAAAGTGGGCAGTCTGCCCAGCAAGCCGGCCGGGGTAGGCTTGACCTCCCCGGGCGTGCACGACTCACCCCTCCGGACGGATAGGATTGCCTGAGCCTTGTTTATAATCACATCCGCCTGTTCAAAACACTGATCATAATCGGCATTAAATTGGTCGACTGCCCGCAACTCAGCGGCACCCTCGGCTGAGTGGTCGAGCAGATATTGTTGATGAGCAACGAAAAGCTGCTCCAATTCCTTCAAGCGAGCCGGTACTCCCTCATGCCGAATTAACAAGGCCTGTTCTCGGTCTGGTCGGTCTACCAAAGCGACGGCACTAGCAAACCATCTCAAAATCTTTTGTGCACCCGCGCGGGCACCACTAAGCGGGCTGACTGGCGGGACCAAAATGGTCCCGCCAGTCAGCCCGCTTAGTGATGCACCAAAATTAAGATACTCTATAATAATACACAGACAAACAGACCGACAACCGCAGACAATAAAACAGATCGGGAGGAACTTCAAAGGCAGAACAAAATATATAAACAAACCAAAATCAAGTGTAAATGCTAGAACTTAACTAGAACAACAAAGGCATTTAACAACAGAATTTTTCAAACAAATTAAATTCAAGCATTAAGTCAATAACTTAACAAACACAATATTCAAAGGCAAACAAAACAAAATCAAATGTAAATGCTAAAACTTAACACAGCAATATAGTGTATTACAACAACAGCAAAGTCATTTAGCAGCAAAATCTGTTAAACAAATTAAATTCAAGTATAAGTTTACAACTTAACAAACAAAATATTCAAGGGCAAAACAAAGATATGAAAAAACAAACCAAAATCAAATATAGGTAAATGCTAGAACTTAACTAGAACAACAAAAGACATTTAACCTCAATTTTTCATATACAATGACAATTAGTTAAGGAGATCGGTCCACAAATGAGCTGGTAGTCGGTTCAAAATCAGCAATCAAAACCAATTAATATGTATTGCCCGTTTGGACAACCAACAAGATTACAATATTAATTGTACAATACTAATCAAATACTCAAATCTAAGAACCACTCAAATCCAAAAACCACGCTCTGCTACCAAGAGATGGTGGTGCCCCAAGTAGACTCCACCACGTCGGCGTTTCACCGACTTGTATTGCTGAATTTTATTCTCCGAATACCAGCTCTTGGAAAATTGGTATTACTTACCTTGGTTCCAATTGTCTCCGTCCGTCTCCTCCGTAGCCGGTGGACTTCCTGAGCTAGCTCGAAGGAAGTCGCGGCTCCTGAAGTTCTGCAGTGGATCCACCGGTGGAGACCGGAGCACTACAAAGGCCTATTAGGCCACCACGACTCACACACGCGATTAGAACACAAAGCGGGCACTCTTTTGCACAACACAAAGCGGGCTTTCGCACCCCGATATTAGGTGCGCCGCGCAAATCACTATTTGCTTGAATATTGTGTATTATATTTTATGGATGCCCGGACATCATCCTAACCACAAAATTATGACATTTCGACTCGACTCAACTGACATGTCACATGCGGCCGGCCGCCAAAAAAGCTGTCACTGCACAGACTAGAATGCAGTGCCGCCACTCGCTCTTCCTCGAGCGTGAACAGTGTATGTGAAGTCGACCAATCCACACTGGTCCAGCGCCGTTGATTAAGGCCGAAACACACTAACTTAGAGTAGGCACGAGCCCCTCAGTGGGAACGTATATGAGCTGTGATGATGATTAATGACTTGTCACTCATCTTCCCTCTCCATTCCACAGTTTCTTATGACAAGTCTTTTACTGTCAAGGCCAACACACTATGTAATTCTTTACCAGAAACAACAGGCGTCCGCTGTCTCTCGATGCATTTGAACGTGCAATTACAACGCATTTCCTGCAGCTGGAGCTGGAGATGTACTACCTCCTAAAGTAGTATATGTATGTAGAATACGGAACACGTTTCCTTAATATGTGTAGTTTATGTACATATTTTATTAAGATAATTATTTTTAATGTTCGTCACATCCCGTCATTGTCACGCATTTGGAACATCGACTTTCCTCTACCTATAGGCTGCCTGGTAGGGATTGCCGCCTAGGCAATAAGGTCGTCTATTTTATTTTTTTCCATTTGAACGAAATTGCGAGTAAGCATATAAGCATAAAAAAAATATTGTTAGCAAAAGTTGCTAACAATATATTTTTTAAAAAAACGTCGCCACACTCTAGGATTTTTCTCCTGTGTCGTGGGTACAGTTACAAACATAGAATATCACATGCACATACACCCACCCATAAAGTATTAATTCATTTATTCAATTACAACTCCGGGCGCACACGGCCATAGAGAGTGCCCCGACTGCCCAATCAAGTTTGGCGGTGGCGGATAATCAAGTCAAACTGATTTCCGCACCAGCCGATGCTATTGTCCCTGACCGTCCCTTGATTGGACATCCGCCCTTCGTTTTTGTATTAGCCAAGAATTTATTTAGACTGGCCTGTGTCCGCGATTTCGTCTGCGCGGAGTCCAATATCGGGCTATTCCCCTGGCAAGTTGTATATTTTAAAATTTATTTCTGGCGTTTGCAGTATACATGACGCTTAGTCGATTACGGACAAATTTCTTTAAAAACATATAAGTCCGTAATACACGCAGGCACTCGCGAGTCCAGTGGGCGAAGCCCGCCCTCTTACCGTGAAACTCAGAACTTATCACGATTCCTTCCAAATTCGTCAGTAATTGCGGCACCAACACAAGCCACTATGCCGACTGTCCTTAGTAAAGCAGTAAAGGATGCACTTAGTGAATAAATGTTGGTAAATGTCGGGCAACACAGTGAGGGGCCGGCCCTAATCGCCGCGGGCCGACTTTGACGGACATTCATTGTTTTTGATTCGATTCAAAGGCTTAAGATGAGCCTCGGCGGCTTCTTGGAACTCCAGCTGACTTCCTTATTTTGTTTCGGCGAATGAGATCTCTCTTATTTATTCTGGTAGCGGAAATTTGTGGAATTATTGGCGGTTCACTTTGCATAATAACTGTCAAAGCACAAATTTGGAAGCTTTTATTACCTATATATAGCATTTATATAATTTATTTTTACATCGGATGTTTGTGTTCTAAGGGCATTCGGTACATTATATAACTATAACCTGTTAATTACCGAGATCCAAACTTAATATGCAAGTTTTTATATTGGTAATTATACGTCCAAAGTCGACGCAGACGGTAGTTACAACGTAATATTGTATAATGTGTGATGTGATGTGATATGTAGATTCACTTCACAAATACGTATGTGTACGTGGTGAAATTAGAAATTAGTAAATATAAGTTCGAGTTTCACCTCAAGAACTGTGACTTCTTTGCCCTACTCTATAAAATGCATTTCAGTTCTATTGTACGACCGGGTCAGGATCATATCAGATTAGATCAAAATCCCTCATTTTTACATGATTAATAAATAATTTCATTTTATGAAATGTAGCAACTCGTTGAATTGAACTTTTGATGTTGAGTATAGAAATGCTGAAACTGTCGCCCTAAGACCTATACCTATGGTCATGCCTCTAGGGTTCCTGACCCTAATCCACCCGACGGAAAGTGCCCTATAGGTTTATTATTCCCATGTGTAATCGCATAATTTGCGAAAATAGACGTAATTTTTTCACACCTTAAGGAGACCGTTGTTGGTCCGAGTATCCATACTTCCATACTAATATTATAAATGGGAAAGTGTGTGTGTGTGTTTGTTTGTCCGTCTTTCACGGCAAAACGGAGTGACGGATTGAAGTGATTTTTTAAGTTTTTTTTTTTTTTTTTTATTGCTAAAGGTGGCAGACGAGCAAGTGGCCCACCTGATGGTAAGTGGTAACCACCGCTCATGGACATCTGCAATGCCAGGGGCAAAGCTCAGTTGCTGCCTACCTGGAGAGAAGTGCTCTTTTTAAACCTCGTTTGAAGTTGGACATATCGTAGCGCTCAGGAAACACCGCAGCTGGGAGCTCGTTCCAGAGTCTGCACGTACGTGGAAGAAATGAACGCTGAAACCGGACTGTGCTAGACGAGATCGGTTCCAGGTGGTACGGATGAACTCTATTGCGGTGGCGGGTGGTGCGATGATAAAAAGGTGACGAGGGCACCATTGCAAACAGTTCCTCGGAGCACTCTCCGTTAAAGAGCCGATAGAGCACGCAAAGAGAACCAAAGTCTCTCCTTTGCTCCAGCGTCTCCATTGAGGCCGTGATATTGGGATCACCGACGATGCGGAATGCACGCCTTTGCAGGGAGTCAAGAGGGTCGAGTTGATATTTCGGAGCTCCTGCCCAGAGGTGCGAGCAGTACTCCATATGCGGCCGTATTTGTGCTTTATAAAGCATCAGCCGCTGGCTAGGAGTGAAGTACTGCTTGGCTCTGTTCAGGACGCCCAGTTTTTTGCTCGCCAATTTGGCTTTGTCCTCCAAATGACTCCCAAACTGCACTTTGGCCGAAATTTCCACACCGAGGATCCCAATACCACCGGACATACGAAGAGTAACTCCCTGGAACTGAGGCACTACGATAAATGGGTCCTTCTTCGCAGTGAATGCGCAAACTTGTGTCTTCGTGGGGTTGAACTTAACTAAGTTCTTTGCACCCCATTCGGAGACTCGCCCTAGAGAGTCCTCGACTTCAGACACAAGTTGTGACCGCCTTTCTTGCAACGAAATCCGAGGGACATTCTGGTGGTCGGTATACCGCACATCACCCGTACTATCATCTGCATAGCAATGTATGTTCTCAATGGACAACATGTCATTGATATGCAGAATGAACAGGGTTGGGGAGAGCACCGAACCTTGTGGAACGCCAGCGTTTATGGGCATGGTTTTGGAACAGCAGCCGTCGACGACGACTTTAATGCTCCTACCGTCCAAGAAGCTGGCTATCCATTTGCAGAGTCCCTCGGGGATTCCATAAGATGGTAGCTTCGTGAGAAGAGCTCTATGCCAGACCCTATCAAACGCCTTAGCAATATCTAGTCCCACGGCGAGAGCCTCACCTTTGCCCTCCAAGGTTTCCGCCCAACGGTGGGTCAGGTAAACTAAAAGATCACCAGCTGAACGGCCGTGACGGAAGCCGTATTGTCGGTCGCTAATCAGCTGGTGCTCTTCCAGGTACCGTAGGAGGCGGGAGTTGATGACCCGCTCCATAATCTTGGAGAGCAAGGACGTTATTGCTATTGGCCTGTAATTTGAAGGGTCGGATCGGTCACCCTTTTTGGGAATTGGGTGGACGTGAGCAATCTTCCACGAAGATGGAACCCTGCTGTTCTGATAGGAAAGGCGGTAAAGGCGCGTGAGTACGGGGGTCAGCTCAGGGGCGCACGTCTTCAGCACCACTGCTGGGATGCCATCCGGCCCACTCGATTTATGGACGTTCAGGAGCTTGAGCTCCCGCCTGACCGCACGTTGTGTAATGCGTATTTCAGGCAGTGAGCTTTTACACCGAGGGATGTTAGGTAGTGTGGCTCTTCCATCGTCCATTGTCGAGTTAGAGGCAAAGAGTTGGACCAAGAGATTGGCCTTCTCTTTTGCACTGTGGGCCAGGCTGCTATCAGTTACACGCAGTGGTGGGAGACTGGACTGGCAGAAATTACGTTGCGCAGCTTTGGCCAGCGACCAAAAAGCACGACTCCCACTGGGATAGCTTCCTAGTCGCTCGCCAACCCTGGCCACGTGTTCCGCCTTGGCTTCAGCAATAGCCTTCTTGTTGGATCTAGAAGCAGCGTTGTACTGTCGCTTCTTCTCCGTCACGTCAGGATCCCGACTTTTTCTGGCATTGTCCCAGGCGATGTACGCAGATTGCTTGAGGTGGGCAGTTTTCCTGCAGGTATTATTGTACCAGGGACGACTGCGACCGCCAACAGGTATTTTGGCGTTGGGTATGAAAACTTCCATTCCCATCAGCACCGTTTCAGTGACGCAATCTGCGCAGGTATCGGGATCTTCGGAGGCGAAGCAGAGCTGCTTCCAGGGGTAGGATCCGAAGAATTCTCGGAGTCCATCCCAGTCTGCTGACTCATACCGCCAAACTGCACGATTGCCAGCTGCAGACACGCGATGGGGTCGCGCAAGACTGGCAGTACTACGGACAAGGCAGTGATCCGATGATCCAAGAGGAGCATCGACCACAACCCTGTATCCGCTAGGTCGCGTAGTCAGCAGTAGATCCAACAAGGAGGCTTCATGGCTCTCTATATCTGGGATACGGGTGGGCTGTACCACCAGTTGAGAGAAGCCATAGGCCGAAGCCATGTTGAAGACAGTCCTACCCGGGAGGTTAGTGGTCCGGGACTTCAACCACTCTTTATGGTGAGCATTAAAGTCACCAAGGACCACCACCTCCGCAGATGGGTACTGCTCCAACGCTCGGTCAATCCCCTCTTGAACGTGCTCAAAAAGCTGAGCTGACCCTAATTCACTGGCATGGGACCTGTAAAGGCACGCGTAGATTCGGGTAAGACCCCCATGGTCCACGCGCAGCCATAGTAACGACAGGTCCCGATGCTCGAGGCCCCGAAGGCGGCGACAGCAAACATCACCCCTGACGTATACGCACACCCCGGCTTTACGTAGGAATGCGTGTTCCAGTTCGTAACCCGGGTATTTCAGGTACGAAACATCGTCAGGGGCAGTAATTTGCGTCTCCGTTAAGAAGAGCAAGGCAGGCCGAGCCGTCTCAAGATGGTGGTGATGGTGGTGGACGGCTTCGAGATTACTGTGTAGACCCCTGATGTTGCAGAAATCCATTTTAAATGTGGATTGGGTGTCCGGCGTAGGAGCTCGCTTCTTCTTATTGTTTATCTTCATATTGTTATAGAGCATTTTGGGGAAGGGATTAAATGTGGGGCTGAGTCACGGTGACAAAAGAAGAAAGGGCAGAACGTAGTACAAAGTGGGGGCGCGGGTTGTGTGAAGAGCTGACACGCGGCACGGAAGGGCCCCCGGTGCCCCCCCGCACGCAGACATCGGGATCCACTCCGGTCTCCTACTCCGGCACGATGACCGCATGACGGGATTTTCGCCGGTTGTGCAGGACAGCCTCCCAGGCAGGATATTCCTGGGTTCGGGTCCCCTACTGACTGGCAGGTGGCCGACGGCAACCATTTCCACCGGGTCTCCCTGTACCGCGCGTCAACTCTTCACGCCCAACGACCTCACTGAGACTTTAAACTCTACTAGTTTCGATTATCACCGCGACTCCACACCACAAAAGGGACGGGAAAGGGGCATGAAGGAGCGGCTGTCTCTACCCTTCAATCGAAATGCAGGTCTGCTTCACGACCAAAATAGGCAGAGTGGTGGTACCAACCCGCACAGTCCCGGCATTAAATAGGTAATCCTAATTAGTACCGAGCCTTACCACGACTGTAGTGGGAGAGGGAGGGAAGGAGAGGGACATCGACACCGCGGAGACGAGAGGTAAACGGCATCGAAGGCTCGAGAAGCCGGGGTCGCGCACCCGAGTCATCTGAAAAAGCAACCGGACAAGCCGCAATTAGATGACCTCTGACCTCAAAGTGGAGATAGTTGAACGGATTGAGAGTGACAAAGGTTACTTTTTGTCTCTTTCTAACTCCCCACTTCCCTAAAATGGGGGGTGGAAGTTTGTATGGAGCTTTCCGCAATTTTCAAGGTAGAAAGCTAAAAATTGGTATGCGAACTATTTGTGACTAACAAAAAAATCGTGCATCATTTTTTTGGAAATCTGCCCCCAACCTCTTAAAAGAGGGGATGAAATTTTATATGGGACTTTTTGCAGTTTTCAAGGTAGGAAGCTAAAAATCGGTACACAGACTCTTTGTTACCAACGAAAATACCTGCCTTATTTTTTTTTTTAATCTTCGGTGTTACCCCGAATTTAACGCGAGCGAAGCCGCGGGCAAAAGCTAGTTTGATATAAATTTGATTTTGATATCTCTACACGTTTCCGTATAAAAGGTCTTGACAGACAGACGAACAGACGGATAACAAAGTGATCTTATAAGGTTCCGTTTTTTTCCTTTTGGGGTACGCAACCCTAAAAAAGTTTGCTCAAATTGTTTCTCTCTATACAGATAGTAGAGAGAGATACAATTACTTAAGGCGAGGATTCCCTGGAAATCTACTCGTGCACGGCGAATGCTTTATTGCAAGGTAATATACACTTACCTGCAATGAAATCGACCCACCTCATTCGATGTGTCGATTTGGAAATATCGGTATGTAAAAAATAAGATAACACAAACAAACACTGTAAATACAATTTGAAAGTATACTTCATAAGCTTTATTTTAACATACTCTAAACATGGATAAAAGAAGTGTTGCTGACAATACACTTATTTCTTCGGAAAACCCTGTTTCGCATTTTTCCGTTATACGCAATCTCTGTGACTGTGCATCAATGTTTATTCAAAAATTGATTACCTATTCCTACAGATTTTTCCCAAAATTAAGGTATTTTTAAAAATGTTAGATTTCACTTTGTAAAATCAATAAACCTAAATCTGTCACAGTGAAAACTGGAATGTTTAGGCTCTTATTTAATAATCAGGGTTAAATAAAATATATTATTTCTTGATCGTAGATTTTGATTTGAAATCAAAGCGGTCGATAGTAAAGGTGGGTCGATTTCATTTTAGTTGATAATAATTACATAGCTTCCGCTTATGCGCTATGATTTTTGCAATTTTCTAAACAATAAAAATGCACATCTAGTAAAACTTTTATGTCACAAAATACTCGTCTGTGACATACTCTCTTTAATCTGTAAACTATTGCTTGCTTGAAAACGGGAAAGCGGCGCCCGGGCAACGGTCACCCGGAAAGACCCATGCCTTGAATAATTTTTTGTCCCGTCACACAATTTTTCATATAACTTGATTAGACAATCTGAATCGTAAAAGTTGAATAAATTATCCTTGTTGTACTAATTTTAATATTTGAACACATTTTTGAAAGGCTAAAGTTTAAATAATCTCCAGGGCAGTCTAGCCACCGTTATAAACTTGAGATTTCTTCACCAGGCAGCGCCGCGCCGGCTCAATGTTTTAATAATTTCATGAGATGACGCAACTTTCTCGCATTTAAACAGCGCGATGGCACAATGTTAAGTTTTTAATGACCCTCGGGAATTTACTTCATGCTGTGACGCAACGACGAGATTTCTCTGACAGCGAAAAGATCACCTATGAAAATAATTGTTGAGCGACCATTGATATTTATACTTACTTGAACTTACTTAACTTACTTAAACTTTATACCTACTTACTTAAACCATGATGGACATGAAGCCTTTTTTCGGATGTAAGCATCTAACTGAAAATTTTCCGATTTAAGGGACTAAAATCGCGTTTTTAATCTTAACTCAAATCTTTTCCTTCTAAATTTTATTTAAATAAAAAAACTAATTAGTATAATAAACAAAAAGCAATAAAAAAGAAGATTAAAAAAAAAACAATTTACGAAAAAAAGTAATGCTCTACACCAGGATCACTGCCACTCAGATTAAGTCGAAGATCTGACGAGTAGACCAATCCTAACCTTATATAATGTGTTTTCTAATTTCATATTATTATGTATATTTATCCGACGCTCCTACGGTGAAGGAAAACTTCGTGAGGCAACCTGCATACATCTGCGAAGAAATTCAAAGGTGTATGTGAAGTCGACCAATCCGCACTGGGCCAGCGTGGTTGCCTAAGGCAACTTACGGTACACTCGAGCCCCTCAGTGGGGACGTATATGAGCTGTGATGATTAATATGGGTGTATAAACGTGGTATAAACATATAAATTACATAAATTATATACTAATACTATGACTTGACATATTATGTCACAAGGTAACGTACATCGGCATCCTTGTCGAGGTTGTATATTTGCAAGAGTTACAGGAACCACATGTACTATAGGCGACTGAAGTCATCTACCATCAGGGTAGGCAGCCTGCTTCTTTGTCAACTGAATTGTATAAAAAATGCTTCAAAACGTAACACTGGTAAGCGAATGCAAGAATGCGAGGTGCAATCGCATTACGGCGCAAATACTTCAGACTGCGATAATATAGTGCGCGCCCCCGGCGCCGCCTGTCGCCTCACAAATGGAACTCCGCTGTTTGTCTTTACTTATTGCCCGGCTATTGGATATTGATAGAGATGTTGTCATCCTGGCTGGCAAACCTACAGACTTATATCTTTATGCATTAATCCGAAGAAAGTCTTGAATTTATTAAAACTAACTGTTAAATGTTAGGTGGCAAAATAAGAATAAAAGAGGCTGGAGTGACTGATGGATAAATTACGAAATAGTGCTATAAGGGAGGAGTGTGGAGTGAAAGAAGATGTAGTGACAAATACCAAGAAAGGAATGCTTAAATGGCTTAGGCATGTAGAAAACATGAATAAAAGACGGCTAATGAAAGAAAATGATAGGGTTTTTACATACAAGAGGAAGCTCTGCGCCTTGACCTCACCTGAAGGAAAATGACGATAAGGTCGACGAAAGAAACGAACTTGACTTGGACTCTTCAATAACTAAGGGGCTACTACTACTTTACTTCTAATTGCTGAAACACAATGCTAATAACATTCTGATTATGACGGCCCACTTACGTAAGACAGTGGTAGCTAGCCAGTCGGGCTCAGAAGCTAACACCATCAACCAAACCAAGGAAATGCCCTCTGCTTCCACGGGGAATCGAATCCATATCGGGTGATCTCAGCTACTACTATGTTTCCTTTAAATTAGAATGTTTTGCTTTATTAAATTTATGTTTCCTTTAAATTAGAATGTTTTGCTTTGTTTTGACGTCAATAAGTGCCTGTAAAGGCCTAAGTTGAAAAAAGATTTTTGGATTTTGAATTTTTGAACTATACCACGGAGGCGGTTTAGGTTTCTATCAATTTGTTATTTACCCACAATCCACCAATGATCTCATTTCTCCGGACGAAAAGTACGCGCCAAATAAAACGGGAGTCGCTGGCCGGCTCACCGCCGAATAATTAATTAATTCATTAATTAATGGCGCTCTAATGAGCGCCGCTCAGCCGCTGTTTGTACACTTCAGCCTTTAATTGTTATTCATCTGTCCCTCTTTAATAGCTGACGTCTAACGCTCTACACTTATCGGCATCTAAGAATTCCACAGTAAAATTCGACAAATCCAATAATTATCATTATCGAATGTATATCGATGTCGGCACTAATGTTTGAACTTTTGAAGAACCTACGGGACTGGTTTGACTGCAGTACCACCACATTATTCAGAGCAGCGGCCTCTAAAATTAAAATTGCCCTGATGTTGTCCAACCTCTGATAGAGAGAGATAAGAAGATCGATGTCGGTATGGAGCTTCGTATACTGTTTAACCTACTGTGGCTACAGATAGAACAATGGGAGAACGTACGTTATACTATGTATATTAAGTGGGCACTGAAAACTAAGCACTGGGCACTGGCAACCAGCTACTGAGTACAGACCACTGGATATTGGCCACCTGGCTTCTGGACACTAAGCACTAGGTACAGACAATTCGGCAGTTGTCTCTGGCAAATAGCCACAGGGTACAGATTACTGGGCGCTGGGTATAGACCACTGGGCATAGCCACTGGGCTTAGCTCTGGAAACTGGGCACTGGGCATTAGGCACTGGGCTCTGGACACCGGCTACTAATCACTAGGCAGGGAACACCGTCAAGCTCAGGTTGGTTTGGCTTCGGTGAGGATCGGTTGACGGTTCAAAGCCTGATTCCGAAAAACAAGTGTTCTGACGTCGTTGTAATAGTAATGCACAACATTTTGTATTTAAAATTATTTACTTGATTGGTTTTAACACGATTTAACAGTTCGAACAAGTTTAGAACAGCTCCAGCTAAAAACAATACGGTTTTGTGTGAGCCAAACGGGCTTAAGCGAAAGCGAGGCGATATGTGTCGAGGCCGGACGCGCCGGATTAATTGCATCACCGGTGTCGGGCCACGAAACCAGCGGCATTGACGAAGCACAGTCTAAGTGCGAACGCACACGAACAACTATCGGTGACCGATTTTTTGACGGTGGAAAATGAAACATATGAAGTTTTGCTTGTAACGCACACGAACTCCAAAAAGTCGGCTACCGACAAAGTAATAGACTGTCGGGCCGATTATCGGGCCTACAAAAAGTCGGTCGTGTGCGATTGCCCTAAAGGCGCTGTTGACGAAACAAACAAGTAGTTACCTAAGCGTTATACCAGAGTCGTCTGCATGGCATACCTCCGTCTTACCTACGAGTATTTCTGCCGACAAGCAGTGGTGCTTGCATTGCTGTGTTCTGGTTTGAAGGGTAACACAGGCAGTGCTATTTCTGGGTACTATGACATCTTATGTCAAGTTGGCGTCCTTGTAGGGGCTGTACCATAAGTACTATAGGTTACTTTAGCCACTTACCATCAGTACAACGAACAAGAAACAATCTTTTTGACATTACAACAAATAACAGTCATTAGGCTATTTTTCATTTATTATTTTATTATCGGAATAATATATAATTAGCCTCATTACAAAACGCTCCTGTAACAAATAAGATTTTAGCTGAGTTAGGTCAATTTTTAAACCTTTCGTTTCTTTTCTGTTGTATTATATTATTCTATTATACTCTCACTGGCGTTTCTTCCCTTCTTTTCTTTCTATTCAATCAAAATATAAGTATCCCCTGTAGCTCTAGTCAGTTTCATCGGTCATGAACTACTCACTTTTAACAACATTTTTCCATTGCCTACCTCAAAGCCTACACGTCTTGTGTTTTCAATTATTTCGTATTTATGTAATATTAATACTATTGATTTATTTTATTGGAACACATAAGATTTAGAATTATGTTATGGAATTGATCTATATTTAATTAAGCTGTAGTCATAAGTAGTCCCGATTTAATAACAATTACAATTATAATTTTAGAAAATCATGACAGTGTCTTTCTATCTTAAGATAATTGGGATGATGACTGAATTCTAATTTTTACGTCTCGTCATTAAATATTAAAATACCGTGGAAAAAGATGCAGTCCTGTGAAATCAGAATTAAAATCGGCTTAGAAATACATTAGATACAAGCATTTTAAGTTGTTAATTTGAGGGCGATTAGACAGAGAGATCCGACATCAATCGTGACGTCATTGTTGAGTACGGCCATATAAACTCCTTGTAAATTGCCGTTTTGCTAGAAAGAGATGGAGAAAAATCTTTAATACCTTATATCTTGGTTGTTTTTATAGTTATTCGAAAACCGATTTTTTCTTTCTGTTTATTATATGAATGAGCTACTATTAAAGCAAAAAAAAAATTTTTGTCATCTAGCCTATTCTAACTCATGTGTCGCCCGCCGATCTCGTGGCCCGGCGCCTGCAGCGACATGCATAATTGACTGAGCGCCCGCCGCCGCCGCCGCCGCTGAATATTTTTACTGGCAACTTCTGCAGTCGCCGTATTAAAATATCCTCAGAGACTCGAGCGGTCTGAATTACTTATGTCATTGTGATAGCGCCTCTTCATTTCAGCTCTTCACAATCTCTGTGGTTTTGCGCTCATCTGTTTTTTCTGGAGGCTTAGGTTTGGTGATAGATCTTCTAATTAGGCAACATCTCATCTGATGGAAAGTGATGGTAAGGCCGAGGATGTCACCGAGATTCACCCGGACTTCGAAACAACTGAGGAACTGGCTTTCTTAACGCCAGTTGTCAAAACACAACAATGTTATCGAAATCGCCGTTGGTGGTAGATCTTTGATCTTCAATTAAACTCAAGAAATAAAAATAAACTTGCCGTTCCAACGTTCAGACTTTAAAAAACTAGAGGCTATTTAATGACGAAATGTAGAGCTCTCATCAACAAAGTTTCATAAAGTGTTGCTAATTTGCCTTTTCATAAAATTTAGCATGTAAAAAATTTTAAATGGACTCTTATTATACACGGTGTTTCATAATCTATACTAATATTATAAAGCTGAAGAGTTTGTTTGTTTGTTTGCTTGAACGCGCTAATCTCAGGAGCTACTGGTCCGATTTGAAAAATTCTTTCAGTGTTAGATAGTCCATTTATCGAGGAAGGCTATAGGCTATATATCATCACGCTAATCACGCTAAGATCAATAGGAGCGGAGCACTAATGAAGAATGTTTCAAAATCGGGGGATTTTTTTCCCTATTGAGAGCTTCCGCTGCGTGCGCTGCGTAAACGGTTAAAGTTTCGCAAAAATTATGTATGACAGAATTGTTCCCCTTTAAAGTTCTAAAAAAAAGTCCGCGACAGCATATGTCTATCTTTTAAGGTTAGCTCACTATAACCTTTTTTATGCTAACCAAATTTGTTCTAAAATAATGCATTATTTGCGAAGGTGTTTTTATAAACATGATATTAATCCTTATCAAAACAAATACGTTATTCATCACAAGTATTTAATTTAAAACAAAATTGCCTTTTACATAATTCGATTTAAATGAATATCTTACGAGATATCGCAGTTTTAAAATAACATCACAGCAAAATAATGATCGAGTACTGCGCGCACAATGTGCAAAGCCGGCGAGCAGTCATGAGGGGGAAGGGCGGTGGCCCCAGTTAGCTATCTACTTCTGCCGGAAGAAAACAAAACAAAATATAGTGTACGCAGAAGTACTTTAAAATAACATTAGTTTAATTTTTTTGAGAATAACCTACAATCTACATGATATAAGATTATAAGACCCAGTACTTACTCACCTATATGAAAGAAGTCGCGGGTTAAAGTTAGCGTTAGCCCAAAGTAACTATTCCACGCGGACGAAGTCGCGGACGGAAGCTAGTAACCAATTAATAATCAATGCGTTATCTAAAACTAATTATTAAATTGTGTTTACCCGTAATGTCATTCAACGCAAAATTTTCATGTAAATTATAGACATGATGATGATACTATGATATACTTACATGAAAATTTTGGGTTGAATGACATTACATGTAAACATATTTTAATAATTAGTTTCAGATAACGCATTGATTATTTATTGGTTATTATGAAACACCGTGTATATAATTATATGAGAAAAGGTTACTAAAGACTCAATGATATACAATGATACTGTGCAGGTTAAACATGTACAACTTCACGTAACGTGCTCATCTAATTAATAGAAAATCAGATTAAGGCTGTTTGGAGATAAGTGAGATAAAGATAAGACAAACTTGGCCAATTTTACCAGTCTTGTCTTAGCTTAGGATAATCTTAGGTGGCATACTGTCACGTTCCTTTCATTTAAGCCAAAAAGTGTCAGCATACTTCTAAGGAATTTTCTAAGCTAAGACAAGTTTAGTGAAATTGGTCAACTGTATAATATTATTTAAGAGCACACAGAAACCGTCTAAATTTACTTCCTTCCAACTAACAACTGAAGTATCATTTCTGCCCTAACTCGGTATAATACCAATGCTTCGAGTTAATCTGTATCACTTAAAAGTAGTTCAAACTAAATTAATGTTGCCGTGTATGGTAAAGACAACACAAGTTACTGTAAAGTTACTGTAATTCTGTTTGCGGATGACATCTCTTTGCTTATTTCATGCAAAAATACTTCCAACTTAAATAAAAATCTTAGCTCTATACTTAATGAAACAGTAGATTGGATGAAACAACATAATTTGGAAGTTAATTTCTCGAAAACGAAACTGTTGTCATTCCACCCTTACCAAAAGGCAACATTAAATATAGATTTTGCTTTTGAGGGATTGAAACTTGAAGTTGTAAAAGAGTTTAACTTGCTTGGCATAACCATAGATACCCACATAAATTGGAAACAACATATAAAAAACGTAAGAGCTAAAATATCAAAATTTTGCTATGCCCTTAGAGAAGTCAAGAAAACTACAGACTTATCAACTGCACTTGTCACTTACTATGCGTATGCTCATTCTTGGTTAAGCTATGGTATAATATTATGGGGAAATAGTACAGATGCACCATCTCTCTTTACCTTGCAGAAGAAACTTATCAGAATATTAGTAAATAATGACAAAACAGATACGTGTAAACCTCATTTTGTTAAACTTAAAATATTAACTTTGCCCTGTGTCTATATCTTTGAAATATGTAAATTTGTACGTAAATACCCTGGACATTATACTAAGCGGGAAAACATACAAAATAAAATAACATTGAGACACAAAAATAAATTGAATCTTCCAACTTCGCGATTAAAAATGCACTCTTCGGGTCCCTTAGTCATGTCAATTAAAATATATAATAAATTACCAAAATCTCTTAAGAATGAAACTAAATACAATACATTTATCAACAAGCTTAAATTATTTTTAATAAACAAATGCTATTACAGTATCGAAGAATATTTTAATGATAAATTGTAATAAATGTAATGCAACCAATTCCTGTAAATTTGACATGCAATTTTAAATGAAATATATCTATATTTGAATTTATTATTATGATGATTAATAATTAATATTACATTGATAAATATGAATACAATAATAAAATAATATAATAAATAAATACAATAATAATTTAAAATATGCCACAAAATTATCGATTTTAATGAAACATTCCAATTCTTTTTTACTGATCATATTGCTAATAATTTATTGTATAATGAGATAAGAATTTAATTGCTCATTAATATAAAAACGCTTCCTCTCTGCTACTTTAAATATGCCGTGCCCGACAGGGTCCATAATTGATCTGTAATAATATGTAAGTACCACCTGTATCGAAACATTATGGAGAGCAATAAATGATAATGATAATGATGATAATGATAAATGTCGGTACTAAAGACATAGCTGACTAGCTGTGCCCGCGACTTCGTTCGCGTGGATCATCATAACAGCTCATATACGTTACGTCCCCTTCCCACCGAGGGGCTCGAGCCTACCCTAAATTAGGGTGTTTAGGCCTTAGTCAACCACGCTGGCCCAGTGACGATTGGTTGATTTCGTTCGCGTGGATGTCGTAAAATAATGTTATACAGCCTAAAGCCTTCCTCGATAAATGGACTATCTAACACAAAAAGAATATTTCAATTTGAATCAGTAGTTCCCGAGATTAGCGCGTTCAAACAAACAAACAAACTCTTCAGCTTTATAGATGCGTTTTTTGCATCTATTCTTATTATCAGATAAAAGCGCCCTGAATTCAAAAGAACTTTTTTTTCACGTCATATTTCAATAATGATAATTTTAATCGTAATTTTGATTTTTTAGTCTGACTAACTGCCCCCATCCCATCTTAAGTCAGCTACATTATCAGTCATGGTCACATCGTGGTTAGAGCAAGTCGTACTAGATTTTTATAAAGCAGACACAACTACCCTCAACAATGCCACCGAAACTACCAAAATGCGAAAAATGCAACAAAAACATCACAAAAAAATCACCGGGGCTAGACTGCGGCAAATGTAGCTATATTGTACACGCTACAAATGAATGTGCAAATCTGACGAGCAAACAGATTGCCGCCATAAAAGCAACGGATAGCCTAGAATGGGTATGCGAAGGGTGTAAAACGTCAACACCTCGTAGACCTTCATTTTACATACCAGAGGAGGGTGAACAGGATGAACCGGATGACAGTTTTGAACAAATGTTTCGGAAGAGCAGAAACATCTTGCCCTTAGAGGTAAAAAAAGTTCTGGACAATATAGCAATCGAAATTGAAAAGGCTGTTAAAAAGCAATTACATGAGCTGCAAACAGCCATTGAGTTTTGCAGCACCAAGATAGATGACTTCAATGATGAACTGGATGAAACAAAAAGTAGAATAAAATCTATAGAAAAGAAAAATGAAAATATAGTTAACAACAACAAAAATTTGCAAAGTAAGCTGATGGCCGTAGAACAAAGATGCAGTGAGTTGGAGCAAAAAATATTGAATAATCATATTGAAATATTAGGAGTGTCTTACAACCAAAATGAAGACACACAAAACATTCTTAAGAATTTAGCCAAGAAACTTAATGTGGATAACAGCGCGATAAAATACATTAAGCGGCAAATAAAATTTGGAAAACCTGACTCTGTTCTACTGGTGAAGCTAAGGAGAAACGCTGATCCAGCTACATGGATACAAGCCGCCCGCAAGGCTCGCCCTACCTTGGCAGATGCCCTAAAAGAGATACCCAGCGAGGAAGAAAGGAATTCCAAAATATTTGTAAGATACTACCTCACTACCTACAGTAAAACACTTCTGTATCAAACAAAAACAAAATTGAATGGTAAATATAAGTTCATATGGGCTAATCAAGATGGTAAAATAATGATACGGAAAGATGAAAATAGTAAAATCATCGTCGTCAGATCTGAAGAAGACCTAAAAAATTTACCCTAACCAGCACATTTAAGGTATAATTTACGCTTATATTTATCTTTTGTGCTTATAAATATTGATTAATTGCTTGTATACCTACTATCTAAAAACTAAAACTAAAATGGATGCTCAAGATTCAAATATTTCAGAAATATTTAACTGTACAACTCTAAGTAATTTATTTACCTATATACCTAATAACTGTATAAATTTTACCTGCATACATGTAAACATTAGATCGATGATAAAAAATTTCGCTAAATTAGAATGTTGTATAAGCCACTGTCGGAATAAAATTGATGTAATAATTGTTACAGAAGCGAATATCACTGATAGTATTAGCTCAATGTTTAACTTGCGAGGGTATACAATGCACACAAAGTTACGAAAAAATCAACGGGGAGGAGGTATTATTGTATATGTTCAACAAATCACAAATTTAAATTAAACACGTACAACACATTTTATTGCGAAAACCTTATCGGCACAATAATTACACCGAATCTCTTCGAAATCACTTTGTGTGCACTGTATAAACCACCAAGTAAGAGTAAGCACTTGTTTTTGTCGACAGAATTATCACGTATTCTAAATCGTTACCACTGTGTAAATAATTTCATGCTAATTGGAGACATAAATATAGATTTAAAAACTGAAGGCAGCATCAAGGACAGATACCTAAGCATGTTGTCGGAGTCAGGCCTTCTCTGTGCTATATCGGATTTTACTAGAATAGAAGAATATAATGGAAAGACAACACGTTCTGGTATTGACCATATATTTGTTAGAAACCACAGAGAGGACCTTTACTCCGCTGCGCTTGGTACCGTACTGGCTGACCACCGTATGACTGTTGTAACGTTCGCGGGCTTGAAGCGTATACAGGATGATATAAAAACTAGCACATCGATAGATACGCATCTTGTTTACAATCATATAAAAAGTGTCAAAT
Organism: Schoenobius gigantellus; assembly: GCA_963935595.1. Classification (NCBI taxonomy): domain Eukaryota; kingdom Metazoa; phylum Arthropoda; class Insecta; order Lepidoptera; family Crambidae; genus Schoenobius; species Schoenobius gigantellus. The sequence goes on along the minus strand of OZ012542.1, from coordinate 65,141,475 downwards.
GGCAAGCAACAAATGAAATGAAATGTCCCGTAGACATCTATAATTTTATTAAAAATAGTTTTCTGATCGCGTATGAAAAATCAACTAAGAACACGACATTAACAAAAAATTCTCAAAGAAATAATAAAAAATGGATTACCAGAAAAATACGTGACAGATGTAGTAACGTAGACTCGTTATTTGTGGAGTGTAAAAAAGACCCCACAAATAAAATCTTAAGAGCAGAATATAACAGGGAAAGAAACAAATTAAATAAATTAATTGAAAAAAACAAAAATAAATTTCATAATGAACAGATACACAAAAATAAAAATAATCCTAAAAAAATGTGGCAAATATTAAATGAACTAATAGGAAGAACGAGAAACACGATAGAAGATATAATTTATAAGGCATTTAATGTTAACAAACAAAATGAAAAATGTGTAGTAGATAACTTTGCAAGATCTTTCCAAAAAACAGTTGATGAGATCATACCGCAGTGTGATAAAAATATACTTCACAAATCCATTTATACCAATTTAACTGACAAAACAATATTTTTTAAAAAAGCCACTGATTCCAATATTCGCGGAATCATCGAAAATATTAATCCGCATAAGGGCCCCCGGCTTTGATGGTATTCGTCCTATTGATATAAAACTTTCTATTGACCACATAGCAGTGGCAATAGCTAACCTAATTAACTGTAGTATTAAAACGGGGATTTACCCTAAAGAACTTAAAACAGGGATAGTCAGACCAATCTACAAAAAAGGTCAAACAACTCAATTTGAAAATTACAGACCAATCACGATTTTGCCAATTATAGATAAAATTTTTGAAAAGTACGTAGCTAAATTAATAATAATTTTTTATGACAGAAATAACATACTGACTGACAGACAATATGGCTTTAGGCCTTGGTGGTGCCCCAAGTAGACTCCACCACGTCGGCGTTTCACCGACTTGTATTGCTGAATTTTATTTGACTACCAACTCATAGAAAGCTGGTATTACTTACCTTGGCTCCAATTGTCTCCTTCCGTCTCCTCCGTAGCCGGTGGACTTCCTGAGCTAGCTCGAAGGAAGTCGCGGCTCCTGAAGATCTGCAGTGGATCCACCGGTGGAGACCGGAGCACTACAAATGCCTAATAGGCCACCACGACTCACACTCGCGATTTTGACACACAAACACAAAGCGGGCTTTCGCACCCCGATATTAGGTGCGCCGCGCAAATCACTATTTGCTTGAATATTGTGTATTATATTTTATGGATGCCCGGACATCATCCTAACCACAAATTATGACATTTCGACTCGACTCAACTGACATATCACATGCGGCCGGCCGCCAAAAAAGCTGTCACTGCACAGACTAGAATGCAGTGCCGCCACTCGCTCTTCCTCGAGCGTGAACATCCCCCCGCTCCGGACAGTCCCGGACTGTCCGCCAAATCAGTCTAAGGGGAGGCGAGAAAGAGTAGCGACCGCGCGCTTCAAAACAGAATCCCCAACTAGGACCTCGGCAAACCTGGGCACACCATCAGACCCTAGAGTAAGTTGGACAATGCGTCCGCGACGCCAACGTAAGGGTGGCAGGTTTGGGTCCTTCACTAACACGAGGTCTCCAACCCTCGGTGGGTTTGTCTTATCTGACCACTTAACGCGCTGTTGCAAAATGTGTAAATATTCAAGGTGCCAGCGGCGCCAGAAACTCTGGGTAAGCTGCTGGAGCAACTCAAACCGCGAAAGGCGTCCGGGATTGATATCTCTATAAGGATACTCGGGCAGGGCGTTAAGTGGTCTGCCTATCAAGAAATGGCCCGGCGTGAGGGCCTGCAAATCGTTCGCGTCGGTAGACAACGGACATAACGGACGCGAGTTGAGAACCGCCTCAATCTTATGAAACACCGTCGCGAGTTCCTCAAACGTGAGAATAGTCTCCCCAATAACGCGGCGAAGGTGAGTCTTGGCGGCCTTTACAACAGATTCAAAAATCCCTCCCCAGTGAGGGCAAGACGGCGGGGAGTATCGCCATGTTACCCCCCTACGGGAGAGTGTGGATCCGATCTCAATATTATTTTTATCTAAAAATTCACAAACTTCTCTTATATGTCTATCAGTGCCCTTGAAGTTCGTCCCACAATCGGACCGAATTAGAGAAGGCAGTCCCCGGCGGGAGACAAATCTGCCTAACGCTGCTAAGAAAGCGTCCATGGTGAGTGCACTCACCACCTCCAAATGAACGGCTTTAGTGGCCAAACAAACAAACACACACAAATAAGCCTTTTCAGTCTTAGCATTACGGAGTCGCGACGTTTTTATAGTGAACGGTCCCGCGAAATCAGTTCCAACTCCTAAGAAGGTCATCGATTCATTCACACGATCAGCAGGCAAATCACCCATTTGGGGCTGCATCGTCTCGGGGCGTAAACGATAGCAGGGCAGACATCGAAAGATAACAGATCGGATTATTCTTCGCGCTGACAAAATCCAAAACTCCCGTTGGAGGAGCGCGGTCAATGCATTACATCCGGCATGAGCATTCTTCACATGGCGATCAATGATCAACAATCGCACCAATGGTCCGTCCTTGGGGAGCAACAGGGGATGACGTGATCTATAAGGCAAGTTAGCGTGCCTCAATCGGCCTCCTACACGCAACAATCCTTTATCATCCAGAAAGGGAGTCAAACGCACCAAGGGTCCCTTCAATTTGGACGTCCCGGTACGGAAAATCTTAAGTTCCGGTTCAAACGCTCTAGACTGGGTCATACGCACCCAATGCACAAGAGCATCTTGGCGCTCCTGCGGTGAGAGGACCGGACACAAATCTTTGTCCTGAGGCCGGCGACAATTTCGTATAAATCTTCTTATCCAAGCGGTCACGCCGAGCAACTTGTCCAGAGAACTGTAGCGGTCTAACAAAAATTCCCGCTCTGGAGCCGCCATAGTCTCGACAGCGTGAACACGCAAGCCCGGATTTGGTACCTTCACCACAGCTGGTGTGGAAGGCCAAGACGGTTGTAACAACCAGTCGGGACCCCACCACAGAGTGTGGTCAATAAGCTGAGGGGCTTCGCTGCCACGTGATGCACAGTCAGCAGGGTTTATTTCACCTGGCACGTGGCGCCAAATCAACGTGGCCTTCGAGGCCTGTATTTGGGATACCCGATTGGCCACAAATACTTCCAGGGAGTGGACGGAGTTCTTAATCCAACACAGGACAACCTGACTGTCGGACCAAACAAAGAGCGACTCAAAGTCCACACTACGTCCCAGGGTGTCAACAACGTGGTTCATCAACCGAACCAGAAGAGTAGCTCCAGACAATTCTAACTTCGGAATCGTTAATCGAGTCCGAAGTGGAGCAACCTTACTCTTAGCAATTAGCAAGTGGAGCTTAACAGCTCCTCTATCATCGACCGTCCGGATATATACGACGGCTGCGTATCCACTCTCAGACGCGTCACAAAAGCCATGAAGGCTGGCCGTAAACCGTCCCTTAGGCAGTATATGTCTAGGGATACTAACACGGTTAATGTCGGGGAGAGACAACATGAAGGACTCCCAATCTCGCAGCAAACGGCCCGAGAGGGGCTCATCCCACGACACTTCGGCTGACCAAAGTTCCTGTAGGAAACACTTCATCCAAAACACTACGGGACTAATCCAGCCATTTGGGTCAAAGGTACGAGCTACTGTAGACAAAACCAACCGTTTCGTCCAGACCTTGGGGCTTGGCAGCTCCAATCGATAGGTGAACGTGTCCTGGACAGGTCTGTATTGCACTCCCAAAACAGACAGTAAATCTGGAGTGTTGGCATTCTCAAAAATATGAGGCTCCTGCTGGTGGTCGTCTGGCAAGTCACACAAAAGCTGAGGTGAGTTGGACATCCACTTCCTCAGTTCATAACCACCAGCCCCGAGAAGAGCAATTAGTTCATCTCGCAAAATCAAGGCTTCCTCGACACTAGAGGAGCCCGTACAAATATCATCAACAAATGCATCCTCCTTGAGAACCAAGGATGCGCGAGGGTATCGTAATCGTTCACGTTCAGCGAGTTCCACAAGTGAGCGAATTACCACAAAGGGGCTCGAACGCAAACCGTATGTATTGGTGTTCAGCTCGTAGACCAGCATGGGATCCCTGGGATCCTCCCTCCATAATATGAGCTGATATCGTCTATCGTCCGGGTGAATCACAGTCTGCCGAAACATCATCCGGATATCGGTCACAAAGACGACGGCATGGCGACGGAAGTTGGTCAATACATCGCCCACCTCGTGGTGCAACTTCGGTCCAGCATGCAGACATTGATTCAGCGAAACTCCGGTAGACGTAGGAGCTGACCCATCAAAAACAACGCGTATCTTCCCGGTGGAAGGTTTCAAAACCGCGTGGTGAGGAAGAAAATTATGTTCCTCGTTTCGCCAGTCCAGTCGCGAGACCGACATGTGCCCCAGTTGCTCATATTCTCGCATGAAGTCGACATACTTCTGTTTGAGGTCGGAGTTCCTACTCATACGACGCTCCATGGACAGCAGCCACTTCTCGGCCAACGGCCGGGAGCTGCCAAGTGAGGGGCGAACTGACAAAAAGGGCAAACGAGTGATCAGCCGTCCCGAGTGAAGGCGACCTGTATTGTTCTGGTAGAACAACTCACACTCCTCGTCTAAGGGGTTCACTCGCTTCACGGTAGGTGGCTCTTCCACCTCCCAAAACCGTTGCAGGACATCCGATAAGGTGGAGCTAACAGTTATGTAACTGTCCACCGATGGAGATGGTGGGTTATGCCTAACTGGTCCCATCACTACAAACCCAAGCGATGTAGATAAGGCTACCAGCCCACCCTTCTGTAACTCTCTCCTCTTCCCACAATACACGCGGCCTAGAACATCGGCACCGAGCAATAAGTGAATCGGACCGGTTCGGTGGAAGGAAGGGTCAGCCAAGGTCAATCCTGATGTCGCATCAACGACAGCGCGCGAAACGTGCTGTTGCGGAAGCTGACCAACAACCTTCTCATAAACAATCGCGGTAGCGCCAATTTTGGGCGCTGAAGAGAAGTGGGGGGAGAAGGAGAACAAAACCTGACCGATCGGATCCGGGATCCGCAGGTCTCCGATTCCTCGTACCGATTCAAGGTATGGAGATGTGTTCAAACTCAACTGCCGGACCAGCCAGCTGGAGGCAATGCAACCCTGAGCTCCCGTATCCAAAAGGGCGCGAACTAAAACAAAGGTGCCCCTCGGGCCCCACACCTGTACGGAGGCTGTTGGTAACAGCACCTGCTCCTGTGGGGGGGTTGCAGCCGACAGTTGGTTTAGTGAAAATCCTCCCGCATTCCCCGCAACGGGGGGGAAGGGGGGTCCGAAGAAAAATGCGTGCGCGGCGGAGGAATAGGGCGCTCAAGGCGCTCGAGCGGGTCCCAATCCGGCACGTACACACCCCGACCAAAGCTGCATCGGGGGGCCGGGCGGTGCCCATGATGGGCGAAAGTTGGGGGAGCCCGTGACAACCGAGGTCTCTCCATCATAGGGGGAGAGAAGCGTATCGGCTCCCGGCGTGGCTCCCTAATAACCGCGGCCCAATCCCGCGGTGGCGCCTCATAAGCGGCGCGTTGATCCCCCCCGCCCGTAGGGGGGGTGGGGCGCCCAATCCTCTCACTGGAGGGGGGGCGCCTGTCCAATCTCCGCGGAGGGGTGGCACGCCCCTCCGATCTCCTCGGAGATGTGGGTGACCTACGAGGGCCCCCGCCCGTGTGCGAGTCCCTCTCTCTCACCACCCCACGAGTGTCTCTATTGTTAAAGCACAAGAGGGGGTGATGGGCCCCTCCACAACAGTGGCAATCTCGTGGGTGGGGGCAAGCCGAGGCCATATGAGCCCCCAGGCAGCGGTAGCACCAATTCCGCTGTTTGGCCATATTTCTACGCCCCTCGGTGCGTAGGCCAACAAATTTGGGACAGGCCGGCAAACGATGGCCATCCCGCTTGCAACACTTGCAAGGCATCGGCCTCTCCCCTTGTGGAGAGTTGTGCCGCACGGCAGTATATTGCTTGTACGGGCGGCGCTCTCCCCGTGGCGCTGCCCGGGTCGCCTCATAGCGACATGTACTCGGTCCCGGTATAGGAACCAGATCCAAGTGGTCGGTCATCCGACACTCATCCTCCAAAAATCTGAGGAGATCCGAGAAGGGGGGGAGGTACGAGGCACTATTGCCCCCATACCTTTGTTCAAAGCGCCCCTTCATCTCCATGGGAAGCTTATCGAGGATGAGGTGGAGCAAAATAAAGGACCACTGGTCCACCGGTAGATCAAGGCGTTTGAGCGCGTTAATAGCGCTTAGCAGCGGGTTCAAAATCTCCTTCCTCAATGAGGAGACCCGCGATACTCGTGGCAGCCCTAAAATGGCAGCCACATGTGTGTCCGCTAGCAAGCGAACATTCTGATACCGGGCGGTCAACAACGCCCTTGCAATATCATAACTGTCATCATTGACAGGTAGATGCTGGACAAGTACACCAGCCTCTCCCCGTAAGGCAGAGAGCAAATAGGCCAATTTCTGGCTAGGGAACAGGTCGTCCCTCGAGTGAACCAGGCTATCAAAGAGGTTAATGAACCCCATCCAAGAAGCCAAGTTCCCATCAAAGGTTGGGATGTCTAAAGTGGGCAGTCTGCCCAGCAAGCCGGCCGGGGTAGGCTTGACCTCCCCGGGCGTGCACGACTCACCCCTCCGGACGGATAGGATTGCCTGAGCCTTGTTTATAATCACATCCGCCTGTTCAAAACACTGATCATAATCGGCATTAAATTGGTCGACTGCCCGCAACTCAGCGGCACCCTCGGCTGGGTGGTCGAGCAGATATTGTTGATGAGCAACGAAAAGCTGCTCCAATTCCTTCAAGCGAGCCGGTACTCCCTCATGCCGAATTAACAAGGCCTGTTCTCGGTCTGGTCGGTCTACCAAAGCGACGGCACTAGCAAACCATCTCAAAATCTTTTGTGCACCCGCGCGGGCACCACTAAGCGGGCTGACTGGCGGGACCATTTTGCACCAAAATTAATAAACACTATAATAATACACGGACAAACAGACCGACAACCGCAGACAATAAAACAGATCGGGAGGAACTTCAAAGGCAGAACAAAATATATAAACAAACCAAAATCAAGTGTAAATGCTAGAACTTAACTAGAACAACAAAGGCATTTAACAACAGAATTTTTCAAACTTAACTTAACAAACACAATATTCAAAGGCAAACAAAACAAAATCAAATGTAAATGCTAAAACTTAACACAGCAATATAGTGTATTACAACAACAGCAAAGTCATTTAGCAGCAAAATTTTTTCAACAAATCAAATTCAAGTATAAGTTTACAACTTAACAAACAAAATATTCAAGGGCAAAACAAAGATATGAAAAAACAAACCAAAATTTAAATATAGGTAAATGCTAGAACTTAACTAGAACAACAAAGACATTTAACCTCAATTTTTCATATACAATGACAATTAGTTAAGGAGATCGGTCCACAAATGAGCTGGTAGTCGGTTTAAAATCAGCAATCAAAACCAATTAATATGTATTGCCCGTTTGGACAACCAACAAGATTACAATATTAATTGTACAATACTAATCAAATGCTCAAATCTAAGAACCACGCTCTGCTACCAAGAGATGGTGGTGCCCCAAGTAGACTCCACCACGTCGGCGTTTCACCGACTTGTATTGCTGAATTTTATTTGACTACCAACTCATAGAAAGCTGGTATTACTTACCTTGGCTCCAATTGTCTCCTTCCGTCTCCTCCGTAGCCGGTGGACTTCCTGAGCTAGCTCGAAGGAAGTCGCGGCTCCTGAAGATCTGCAGTGGATCCACCGGTGGAGACCGGAGCACTACAAATGCCTAATAGGCCACCACGACTCACACTCGCGATTTTGACACACAAACACAAAGCGGGCTTTCGCACCCCGATATTAGGTGCGCCGCGCAAATCACTATTTGCTTGAATATTGTGTATTATATTTTATGGATGCCCGGACATCATCCTAACCACAAATTATGACATTTCGACTCGACTCAACTGACATATCACATGCGGCCGGCCGCCAAAAAAGCTGTCACTGCACAGACTAGAATGCAGTGCCGCCACTCGCTCTTCCTCGAGCGTGAACAGGCCTAATAAAAGTACAACAAAATTGCTATCCGAATTCACGGATGAAGTAAATGACAAACTTAACAAAAAAGAACATGTCCTTTTGGTATTAATTGACTATAGTAAGGCATTTGATACACTAAAGCATGATCTTCTTATAGAAAATTTAGGTAATTCTGGCATAAGGGGACCATTGCTCAATTGGTGTAAAAATTATATGAATGACAGAACCTATAATGTAAAGATAGGTAGTACAATAAGCGATAAGATTGATGTAACTATTGGAACTGCACAAGGATCAGTATTGGGTCCATTACATTATCTGTGCTATGTGAATGATGCAAGAAATATCATCAAACATTGCTCTATTTACCAATATGCAGATGATACTTGTCTGGTAGCATCTGATAAAAACGTAATGGTAGCCCTACAAAAACTGAAAGAAGATTTCACAGCTATTAGTAAGTGGTCACATGATGTGGGGCTTGTACTAAACACTAAAAAAACCCAACTACTTTATATCAGTTCTGGTCGTAAGTCGGTTCCGGGTAAACTCGACCTTATTGCACATAATCACACTTGCCTACATTCATCTAATAACCAAACCACGAAGTTTATATGTCCCAACATACAACAATGTAAGGAAGCTACTTATCTTGGCCTCATTATCGATAGCCGACTTAACTGGGGACCGCATATTGATGCATTGTGTGAGAAACTCCGAATCATTCTGTCTAAGTTTTATATAATTAAATATAAATTACCATATAAAGTATTAATTAATCTATATAATGCCTTGGCAGACTCATTAATATCATACGGACTTTCCAGCTACGGTAGAACCTTCAAAACATATCTAGATAAAATATATAATCTACAATTGAGAATATTAAAACAAATCGTACCAATAAAAATAAAAAATAAATTCAAGGAAAACTATAGTAAACTATTTAGTTTCTGCAAAATCTTACCTATACACACTAAAGTAAAATATTCAATAGCCTTGGAAAATATAATGAACAATAAAATGATTACACCTATAAAATTAAAAACCCAAATTAGAAAAATAACACAAAAGAAAGTAATGACAATCGGAAGTAACAATCTATACGGAAAAAGAACAATAGCTTATATCTTTCCCCGTCTGTACAATGACCTACCACTCACAGTAAAGGAAACAATTAATAATAAAAACAAAAAATATATGCTAACTAAATATTTTTTCGACTTTATTCAAACTTAAAATATCGAGTAGGTACATTAATTCCGTAAGCTAATTCATGCATAATAATGATCATTCTGTACTCGCGCAAACCCCACGGCCACGGCGCCACGGCGCGAAGACTAACTAACCTACTACGTTTCGACAAATTATATCATGAATTATGTGTATTGTAATGTAACGCAGGCAAGTTTGTTTGTGAATGAAATGTCTAGACTGGCCATGACTAAGTGTCGAGATAAACCCGATAGGGTTTAACGATGCTTTTACGTTTTAAGACTAACATTACGAGTATTGTATATTAATAAATAAATAAAAAATAAAAAATTCCAGCACTCGGAGCGCCAGACTTGATAACATCATGACTTGCCTAGCACATCACATCATTAGATACATAGGCATACCTTATTCGATGCTTAGCCAGAATTCTCTAAAAATAAACAAAAATGGTTCACTTGATTATTTTGAAGCATATGACATCAACCTTATATAGAATGCTCTAGTCTGTTTTACAACTTATGTAATCAACTTTTCGATACATAAATAGATCGCAAATTTAAAAAATGAATAAATAACTACACGTAAAAATTGTACCTCGGGCAAAATATAAAAGCGTCAGTTATTTCTAACTGGTGAATATGATAGACTGACACCTGAAAGGCTTACGCTTGACTGTTTTTTGTCATTAACGTGAGTTGAGTAACCAAACACGGCCACCTAATATCCAAGAAACTGGCTCGTTACCGAGATGTGCTCTATAAAAACAGAACGGGGCATTTAGCGCCGCTCACGCCAGCCACGGCGCCATACGCGGAGAAAATAAAGCTTCCCTCAATGAAATTCATTTTATGTCTTCCTAAGTAAATATATTTGAAATCGAAGCTACTTTATGGTGGCACGATACGATCCAGCGGGGCTAGCTGCTAATGTAGAGTATACATCGAGGGCGATACGCGGAAAGTGTATGAGTCGCGGCGTTCAAAGTCATCGATGGTGTGAGTGCGCAGCGATGGAACGCGGTATTAGCTCTGCAGGACGGAGTCGCGAGCAGGTAAACGGCGGAAACTCGTAATATATTTTTTCTTGTCGGTCATTTGTCTGACGCACGTGGGTTTTTGTAGACATTAAGCGCCTTAAAAAGGGCATTTACCTTCGTGCCTCGGCTCGGGAAGGGCCGACCTCCGCGGGCCGCGACAGCTCAGCCGCCCCGCTGTTTCGTCTGGGCTCGAGTAATGACAGCGCCGAGTAGGGACGACTAAATTGCCTCTCGGCTTCCACTGGCTTTGAATGGATCGCTGAAGGTTGTTTTCGATACAGTTTGAAGCTGCCGATAAACTGTTCACTCTGAATTTCTTATAGTGTCGTTACTTAAATTAAGTTTTCGCTTCATAGTTACTTATGATTTTTGTAATCGGTTATCGGTTAGCAAAAATAATAGGTTGTCAGAAGACTACGTGTACACGACGAAAATAAAATTGCACTGAATTTGGGTAATTAATTGTATTAAAACACGTTTACCTTAACAAAAATAGTGGAAAACAAATTGTGTGTGATTACGAACAAATTGCGACGTAGCAGTGAAAAAAAACAAAAGACGATCGGGCCGCGCACTATTTTTCAGCGCAGTTCAAATAATATGTGCAACCTCTTTGCTCTAACATTACCGGCCCCCATGGACGATTAGTCCATAATTAACATTTGCAAAAGACAACAATGGTAACTCAACTAACAAAGTAAATATTATGTATTATTAAATATGCAAAATCTTAAGAGGATTGTGAGGCTGTAAATTTTCATACAAAAAGCGATAACGCTTTTCTCCCACTAAACATAGTCCAATTTTCATAATTTTTGGAAATGTTGTAGATATAATGAAGATCTAGGTTTGTACGTTTTGATTTTGAAGAAATATTGCTCAGAATATAAATTATTAGCATCTAAATATCTATATTTTAGACTTAAAAACTACCTTGAGCATTTTTATCTTTTTTTGACTAAATTTTACTGAATTACGAAAAAAGTAAAACGTACAAACATCGTTTAAGGTATACTGAATAGAATGAGACCAAAAGTGTCTAATTTCGTAAAGGTTTAGGGGGGTAAAACAGTTATCGCCCGAAACAATATTTCAAACAGGAATTGTAGGCATTTTCGACCAGTTCTTGCAACTCTCTCTATCGCACGATACGGGTCGGGGGCAGGGGTATAATGGGGCATAATCTACTAGTGATGTGACATAATGTTATCGTAGTTATTGTCGACTAGGGAGGAGAAAGTAATATCGATATATCGATCAATACTGAAAGGTATTACTCAAGTCTACACAAATACCTTCTACATCAAAAAGTAAATGTCTTTTCGAATACGTTTATTGATTTTAGTGTTTTATTTTAAGGATCTTATTTCAATATAAACCTTATTTAAGGGTAAGCAGCCTGTAGCCTGTTAACTAACTGTAAATTCCCAAAATCAAATAAGAAAATAAATTGTAACTAAGTATGTAGTTGTTTGATAACCGACTTCGAAAAAAGGAGGTTACTCAATTCGACCGTATACCTATATGCTTTTTTTTATGTTTGTTCGCGGATAACTTCGTCGTTTATGAACCGATTTTGATGATTCTTTTTGTATTCGATAGGATTCTCCGAGGCTGGTCCCATGGTCATCAAAGTTAGGATCTGATAATGGGATCCCATAAAAATCGAGAAAAACCATTAAATTTTTAAGTGTGTCCAACGTGTTTTGTGTATATGTTACGCGTTTACTCCGCCAATTGTTGACCGATTTTCAAAATTATTTTTGTATTCGATAGAGTATGGTGATGATGGGATCCCATGAAAATCGAGGGAAACCCTAATTTAATACTAGGGTATTATATTAGGGTTTCTTTCACTAAAAAGACTTCATTCACTAAAAAGTTAAAAATAAAAAATATTTTCCAAAAAATAAAAACCGACTTCAAAAACACTGAAAAGTTACCGGCACCGACTTCAATATAAAAGTGTGATGTTGTCTGTACCTATTCTTATAATTATTTTTAACTTTTCAGTGTTTTTGAAGTCGGTTTTTATTTTTTATAATAGATATGTGCCACAAAGACACACAGTCAAAAGAAATTCGTTTTTTGTTTCTTGTGATAGATATTTGTTATGCATTGTATGTTCGTTATCGTATTCTAAGTTGCTCACAAACTATTTTTCGTATAACCAAGTTGGAGCAGCTAAAAAACGTGTAACAAACTATATGCAAGTAGCGTTATTTTCAATATTATTTTATTTGTACTCGCGTTATGGAATCTACGAATGTATAACAAATACAAACGACAAAGTAAATAATATATGTAGGTTAGGCAGGGTAGGCATATATTTGGAGAAGGCACCCTTCGTACGGTTTTGCCGTTTTTTTTTTCATTTTAACAATATAATTTAAAGCACCTGATTACATATAATCCTACTAATAGGTATTTTTTTTTCATACGACAGGGAAGCTCTTGGCCTTATATCGGAACACAGCAATGCTATTAACATGTTATTATGGCGACAAACTTAGGTAAGACGGTGGTAGCTAGCCAGGTGGGCTTAGAAGCCCTACCACCAACCAAACCGATCAAAAAAGCTTCTGTCCCCGATGGGAATCGAACCCGGACCTCCCGATCAATACCCGGTGGCCTCAACCACTAGACCACGGAGGTGGAAAAAAATAAATTCTAAAACTATTAGTATAACTAGTTATTTACTTAATAAAACGCCTGCGTTTTTTAATTGTGGATGTCAGTCCAGTCTACTTTTTTAATGTCATCTAGCCACCTTTTCCTTTGGTATTCCGGGCTTTTCGAGGAATCTTGGGTTTGAGGATCAATTATGGAAACTCATAGAGGGATCAGTCACAGAGCCCTGTTGTTAACCCTGATTCCACCGACGCACATTATTTTTGTTTTGCTGCTGACTAATTTCAAAGATGGATGGAGATGGAGCTAGTTGCAGATGATGTTACGTTTGGCTTATTAATAAAGAAATTGAGGTGAACATCACCAACAAAAATAATCATATAATTATTAAAAAATATTATTCATCATCTAAGCCTTTTCTTCTACCATGGCGGTATAGGCCTCCTTCAACTTTCTCCATTCCGTTCTATTTTGGGCTACTCTAATCCAGTTTGTGCCCACCATCTTGACGATGTCGTCCTTCTACCGCATCTGTGGTCTCCCGTTGGGTCTTTTACGGTTCCATGGCCTCCACTCCAAGATAGTTCTGCACCACGAGTCCGGCTTTCTGGCTATATGTCCAGCCCATTGCCACTTGAGCTTTGCTACGTGGTGTGTAATGTCCGAGACCTGACGCCGTTTTCGGAACCAACTATTCGTTTTCGTGTCCCGGAGTGTTACTCCTACCAATTTTCTTACCATTGCTCTTTGTGCCACCTCTAGTTTGTGGACGATGGCCTTAGTTGTTATCCATATCTCGCCTCCATAAGTAAGCACTGGTAGGACACACTAGTTGAAGATCCGCGCTTTCTGTTTTATGCTAATGCTCATATTAAAAGCAAAGCCAAGTTCTGCAAAAGCTGCCCAGCCCAATCAAAAAAATATTATTATTATTTATTATTACTTTTTATTTTTGTATCCCTGTTCCTATTTAGTTTGTATGTAAAAGTATTATTATATGTTTAATGTTTTTTTCAGAAAAGATTCACATCTCAAATGCACGTTATTTTAATTCAGTATAACACTCATCTTAAAAAATGGCATTTTCCTTAGACAGGTAAATATAGGATACATACTTTCCTAACAAAAAGTCCTCACCCTCAATCCTATAAGGTACCTATAGGGATACCAAATAAGTGCCTTCACAATAAATTTCAATACAGAAATAATTTACGAAATGTAAATAAATTCTGTATTCCGAACCTCATCTACTAAAATATTATGAAGAAAGAAGATTAAGTACGTTTGTATTTTTGTTTGTAATGAATAAACTCAAACACTACCAGACTGATTTTAAAAATTCTTTGGCTAATAGAATGCTACATTATCACTGAGTAATATAGGCTATAAAATTATTTTTCTGTGTGAAAACATAAAATTCCCACACGAAAAATGAAAGTAACGATGGCGAAGTTGCGAGCGGAAAGGGAGTCAGAAATATAAGCAACGCAAAACATTACATACGAACGATAGAATAATAATTTCGAGCTCTCGCGCCGGCCGCAGCCGCCGAGTATCGTGGCCGAGTCGCACGCTGCTGTGTCGTAGTGTGCGTGAAAATTTGCGCATGTTGTATTTGTGGTGTAAACGCCAGACCGGAGGCCCAGCGATGTGAAACAGATAGCATTTTAGAAAATACCTACTCGCGCCGCGCACGATTACTTCACAATCCTCTTAACATCAGTTGGAAAGGGGATTTCTCAATCTTGTGATTAGCCTCTTAGAAATATTGTTCTTATACCTTAACTCTAGTAAAACCATCTTTACCGGGGTGTTTCTCTATAATACGTTCAATTAACCATTTTCCAGGGGGAAGTCTCTCATTTCCAATTAAAACAATAGTTTCGATGTCCGGTTTTGATTTTTGTTTAGACTATTTGTCCCGATTTTCTAGAGTAATAAGATTCCGAACTCCAGTGAGACTTTGAACTATTTTTTAAATCAATTTCCATCTATTTAATCGAAATGAGTACCTATATTAATATCATCGAGACTTTCTTCTGGGACTTGGATTGGGGGTTCACTTAAATAAGAAAACACTAGGTGTAATTGGAGAAGTATTATCTTTAATATTAACGCTGATAAATGTTAGAGGACGATAGTTAACGCATTATTCTAGTTATGAAAGCAATGTAACGTATTCTTAAACGTAAGTGAATTAAGACCGACTACACGTTTCAACTGTGTTTTAATAGATTTTACGCTTCCCATAACTAACCGAAGTGTGAAGAACCAGGTCGTATAAATGCAACAAATAACTCTGCAATTTCTCCAAGTACACTTAAACTTAACTACAATATCCGAACATACAAACTAATTATGTATTTAGAAGCGCCAACGAAATTAGTAGCACAGTCGTACCATAAGTTACTGCAGTGATCGCGTCTAGCTGTGAAACGCCTAAACGCTGCAAAAAACTGATGTCAACAAGGTTTTGGTCACTATAATACATATATAATAAACTAATGAAAGCTTTACATGTTCATTGACATCTTTATAGATATAATTTCGAACATTACACGAAACGACAGTAGTTGACACATTAACTGATTTATAGGAGTAGAAGAGTATTTACAACAAATTATATAATAATGTTTTTCTCTTAACTAAATTGTTAGCACCGGTGATCTACAATTGTATAGAACAACATATAAATAGTAAGTGAAAGACCACCGTGCAAATACGTGAGTTTTTGAATTTCTGAGTAATAATAATTATGAATTACATTTATCTGACATTTACTCGGTATATATCTAACATATAAAATATAAATATCTATTAAGAATAGAGATCATCTTACAAAACAGGGGTATTAGTAGAAACTATGACATACAAACTATTCTGCGGGTGTTACTTTTACTTTGCCTAAGAAAGTGATATGTGAACTCTATGATTAGTAATTACCCGGACAAATATTGCAACTGAATATGCAAATAAGCATCATTAAACCTATCTCTTTGCAACGATCAATGAGGAGATTATGTGATGATACATAAGTTTAGTTAGCTTCAGTTAGCTAAAAGTTTTCTAAAAATATCTTAAAAAATAACACAAATAGACATAAAAGCAAATAGGTCAAGATAGTTGAAATACCTTACAGTTAAGTATGACTTATGTATAAAATTAAGTGTGGTCACGTCTCTGGAGATATTTCTGCTCTATGTGAAACCTTATAAGCAATCGGCTTTGAATCACGAACTCTATCCCAACGCGATTCTTCGACTCGACGACCACCATATGTTCTTGCTTGTGTGTGTTGAAAATATTCTTGACATTGTCTTTTGTAAGGTGGCAGCTTTTGCTTAGATATTTGGCTTTCTTTACACTTAGAGAATTTTCGTAATGCTTTATCGACCTCTATCATTGTTGAAGATACTAAAATTGGGTGTGAAAATGTGCCTTTAGTGAATGGATTAGCAGTACCAGATATCAACCAACCTAATTTCGAATTTTGGGCTATTAGTTTTTCGTGTTTCTTGACTCCATCTAACAATATCAAAGGGTAAACGTCTGCGCCGAGAAGGATGTCGATAGGTCCTGGACTGTGTAACTGTGGGTCGGACAACTTAATTGAAGTAAGCTCAGACCATTGCGAAAGTTCAAATTTTCTTGCTGGTAACAGTGACGTTAGTCTTGTGAGCACATGCTCATTAACACGCGCGACATGTGTCGAATCCACTGGTGAATACATATCCAAACAGACAGCGTATCGTGATTGTACTGATTTATCGCTAATACCAGTGATATTTGTATGAAGCTGTGTCTTTTTTAGCCCAAGTAATTGAGCGGCACATTCCGTTATAAATGTGGCTTGAGAGCCCTGATCGACTAAAGCTCGAAGAATCACGAATCGTCCCGTTTTGTCTTTGATACGAATTTGAGCTGTGGGTAGAATGACTTGTTTGTCACCTGATGTAATTTTCAAAGATGCTATTTGTGTAGTCTCAGATTCAATCACAGGGGCTTCTGATTGTTTGGTTATCATATGTTTAGCAATAAGGCTCTCATCGTGAAGTAAAGTATGGTGCTTATGATTACAAGTTTTGCATGATGTATGGTTTCTACATGTCTCGACAGAGTGCCCTTTCACCAAACAATTAAAACATAAGCCGTTAGTTCTAACAAAGTCTCTCCGCTGCTCAATATCTAATTGTGAAAATTCAGTGCAATAACAAATATAATGATTCTTTTTACAATATGTACAAGTCATATTATTTTCTTGTGATGTATTATAACTCTTTAAATTCTGTGCAGTTTGTTGAAATATTTTATCTTTCCATTGAATAGACATAGTTTGTACAATTTCCATAGCTCTATATCTCCCTTCTAAATAATCGATTAACTGTAAAAAGTGCGGTAGTTCTGTGGACGATCCTAGGGATTGTTCCCAGTGTTTGTGTGTTTCAATATCAAGCTTAGATACTACGATATGTACAATAAAAGGATCCCATTCGGATGTGTTCAGTTCTAAGTTTTTAAGGCTGTGAATGCATTCATTTGTAGTGCTAATCAGCTCCTTGATTCCTCGGGAACATTCAGTAGTAAGTTTCTTTTGTGACAATAATCTATTTAAGATACTATTTACAATTACTCTCTTATTACTGTAGCAATTAATCAAAGAACTCCAAGCAGCTTGATAGTTACAAGCAGTAACATCGAAATGACGAACTAACTGCTCAGCCTCGCCTTTTAAACTCGATCTCAAATAATGATGTTTTTGAATATCGCTTAAAGTAGATAAATCCAGTCGCCATAGTTACCAGTAAAGGTTGGTAAGTTAATTGCTGGTAATCGAACTTGGGACACAGCGTGCGGAACAGACGCCTGCTGCGGCTGCGTGATCGGCGACGTACAATATGAGATTTCCTCTTTCAAAGTGGTTTTAAAATCTAAGTATATTTCTTGACATTTACTGGCAATGTTTAATTTCAGAATAAAAGTGGTATTAAGAGGCTGACAACTCTGAGCTGAGCTCATCGAGCCCCACTTAAAACTTTTTTAAGCAAAACCTGTTTAATATACCGTAGTTAAAAAAATATATATGTTACTCTGAACATATTTATTTATTTATTGTCATATTTCTAAGAATATCCATGCCTGATCACATCCTAAAGATAACCCTACCGATCTGTACTTGCTGGCGTCCTTTGTCGGTTTGAGTATTTGGTGCCAGTTGAAAAACGGTGCCAGATTTCCGTCTGGCTTTATACCGAACTGGTTTCCCTTTTCCATGCAGTTGTGAGACACTCCACTTTGGTATGTTATTATAATGTATCCTGTAATCCCCTCAGTGTCTGATTATTTTATTGTTTTTTTTCTGTATGCGCTGTGTGTCTTGTTTCTGCATGTAAATAAAAAATTTCATTCATTCATTCATTCATTCATTCATACTGTATACATCTCTATACGTCTTTTTCAATTCTTTACTAATTTCAATGTCTTTTACGAACTGAGAGTATTCAAAATTATATTGATTCCAGTAATCATCCAATAATTCTAGTCTTGTTTGTAAGGTAGAAGGCCCAGTGCTCGTCAGGTTTTGAACTTTGCTGACTTTGGAGCTGTGTTACAGTAAACCTTGTAGACTTAATAATCTAAAACTTCGATAGCTTGCTAAAATATTTATTGTAGTTTTCAGAGGTAAAAGTGGTTTTTAGATAAACTAAATAAATAATTTATTGTAATATAAAAAAGTAAAAAGGAGCCAATTGTACCAGTAGTCGGCAAGTTTGTCCTAGTAACCGTCATGTTGACCCAAAAGTCGTCGATTTTTCACGCTACCTTGAACTTTATTGCTATACGTTAAAGATTACATTATAATCATTACGAAAAAAATATATAATTATATTCGTTTTATTTTTCATATCTAGGTACTTACGTTATAATAAAATAATGTAATATTTATTTGTATTTTATACATATTATAGTCATAAAGAAAGCAGATCCCAGACTAATAATTTACTTTAAATAAATTTCTTTAAAGGGTTGCGAAAACCAAAGTTTTCATATTCAATATAAAAGTATTAATAGAAATTTTCTTTTTTTAATATGACAAACTGATTATCATTATGATGAATCATATACGGCCTTCCTCCATATTTGTTTTAAAGGCCGGAAGACTGCCACATCCATCGGTTGGAGTATTTGCAGCGGAGCGGGCGCGGGAGGAGGCCTGTTCCCAAGGGGTGTGTTCGGGAAATGGCTAGTTCGATCCCGAACATGCCTTCACCGGGGGTAGAGAGGTACCGCAGGGTGGTTTCGCCAGGTATGGGGTTGTTACCCGAGTCCTACGGCATATCCAAAGGACAGCCTTGTCAGCTACAGTCCCTTGTGAATTGTAAAGAGATTCACTCGTCCTAAAAAGGTGTGTCGCATTAGGATAGAAGGGCCCATTAAGATATAGAGATCAGGGTGATGTTTTTTCCCGGCAAAATTGCCTATGAGAGCAGTGGCCATCCAAGAGATGTTATTTTTTACCCATGGATAAAAAAGCATTCGTTACATATTAAAAAAAAAATAATCAAATAGCACGCTGAAGTTCACTAAGATCAACATTGATCTTGCTGGATCCTATGATACTTATTCTTTTTAATGCTCCACTAGTGGATCGAACAGCACACGTCAAACGGCCTCAGAAGGTCCAACTCCCCCCCCCCCCCCCCCCCAAATGGATCGGACTAGCCAAAGGCCCCAGGCAGTGACGATCGTCGACCCAGGGCTGGGACCTGGAGTGCGAAGAATCCCCGGGCGGCGAAAACCCCCAATCAAACGACCTTGGCCCTGGCAACGTATAACGCGCGTACACTGCGGACCGAGGAACAGCTGCTGGAATTACATGAGGAATTGGGGTTTGTTGGAATATTGTGGGACTATTCGTAGTCCGATGAGATGGTGATAACACGATGGTCCTTAAATCTGGCAACCTGCTCTATTTCCGGGAGGGCGAAGACCTGTCCCAAGGTTGTGTCGGGTTCATTGTCCATAAGTCTCTCGTGAACAACGAGGTACAGATCGAAAGTGTGTCGAATAGGATGGCATACCTTATACTCAGAATAACCAAACGGTATTCGCTGAAGGTACAAGTCTACGCCCCGACCTCAACCCACCCCGACGAGGAAGTGAAAGCTATATATGAGAACATTTCTCGAGCAATAGGTACATGCTTCGCTTCCAAGACTCACTACACCGTTGTCATGGGAGACTTCAACGCAAGACTAGGCAAGCGGGGCGATAATGAGTTGAAAGTGGGGCAATTTCGAGCTGGAATCCGGAAATACCGAGGTCAAATGCTAGCCGATTACATGGACAGAGAGGGACTCTATATCATGAAATCTTTCTTCAAAAAACGGCTGCATCGAAAGTGTACCTGGAAAAGTCCGGATGGCGTGACAAAAATGAGATTGACTTAATCATGTTGATTAAGACCAGTATATTCAATGACGTCTCAGTAATCAATTCGTTTAACATGGGGAGTGATCACCGAACGGTAAGAGGCGCATTGAATCTTAACATAAAAGCGGAAAGGTATCGCTCCGTGCCGAAGCCATCCAGATCCAAAACCCCGAGCGCTTTCAACTCGAATTGCAAAATCGCTTTGATTGTCTAGAGGACTACACGGACGTGGAGATTTAACATGACGGATTCTGGAAGCTGTCTTTACGGCGGATGCAAAGTTTTGAAAACCCAGCCGTACTTAGCAAAGAAGTAAGATCTCGGAGCCGAGAGCTAAGCTGATGGAGGAATGGCGTGTAATGGGTCTACAGTCTTCTGAAAATGCTCGTCGGTGACTCAACAAACAGATCTCTTAGGCCCGTATTATAAAACGATTCTCAGTAATGAATCTAGTTTTAAAACTATGTAGTTTTAAGATGAGCTTTAATTATTTTTAAGTTTCTTAAAACGAGATTCATTGATCGTTGTTCATCTGAGTAATTGCTTATTAAAGAAGTGCCTTGTACGCTCAAGTAAAGATTTGATCTTTGATTACTTAAGTATGGTCGAAACCACTCTTGAGAAAATAAATTCATATTATGTTACCAAATAAGGTTGATATTTACGCCAAAATCTGATGCTGGGCAAGTGTCCAGCTGTGGGCTGGTGCTGGATGAGTGTGTCCATCAATGGGGCTGGTGCTGGGAAAGATTTCCAGCAATGGGATGGTGCTGGGCAAAATTGTTCAGCTGTGGGCTGGTGGTTGGCATGATTCCTAGCAGTGGGATGGTGCTGGACAAGATTATCCAGTAGTGGGCCGGTGCTGGGCAAGATTGTTCAGCAGTGGGCTGGTGCTGGGAAAGATTGTCCAGCAGTGGACTATTGCGTTCTGTAATACGGGCCTTAATGTCTGACTCGCGACATACTCTGATTTAATACGAAACGTATTAAAGAGGCCATCGAGCAGAACAAAGGCTCCAAAGTGTTCGCAAGAGATCTGTCACCCGGTCAGAGTCTGCTGAAGACAGAGGACGGCAGAGTCATTACACCCCGACCTGAACTTATGGTCGAGATCGAACGCTTCTATGGACAGCTTTACGCATCATCACAGGCACCTGTTATTCTGGCCACAGATCCTAGAGCCAAATTGACTCGGCACTACACCGAAGACATCCCGAACGTCAGCCTGTACGGGATTAGTGTAGCTCTCAAACAGCCTAAAAACAACAAGGCGCCGCGTGATGATAGAATTACAGCCTAACCTCTAAAGCGGATGGACTATCAGTCCGGAAAGCGCTGCAGCGGCTATTCAACTCCGTCATACTCAAGGGCAAAACGCCTAAGGCATTGAATAGGGGCATGGTGGCACTGTTCTTCATAAAGAGCCACAGGGTCCAGTTGAAGAACCATAGACCCATCACGCTCCTGAGTCATGTTTACAATCTGTTCTCGAGGGTCATTACGAATCATCTCGCAAGTAGGTTCGACGACTTCCAGCCTCCCGATAAAGCCGGATTCCGAAATGGCTATAGTACCATATATTAAAACTTATGACATTAATAAGGACACTGGCAGTTTTATACTTGTTTACTTTTCTAATATGAATTTTGAATCTGACATGTATTTCATACTTCTACTCTGAATTTTGATAGCGCGTGTATATTTATCCAATGAGACTCTTCCTCAAATATAATTTTCAACAAATAATCTGCATTTTTCACTGCACCATAGACCACATCCATACGCTGCGGCAGGTTATACAGAAGACCGAGGAGTATAATCTGCCACTATGCTTGGCTAAGAACTAGAGTTACAAGTCACTCCAAGGGCAATAGAGAGGGCTATGCTCGGGGTTTCTCTACGTGATCACATCACAATGATGAGATCCGTAGAAGAACTAGAGTTACCGACATAGCCCAAAGAATTGCAAACCTTAAGTGGCAGTGGGCAGGACACATTGCTCGTAGAACTGACGGCCGTTGGGCGGAAAGGTCCTCGAGTAGCGGCCGCATACCGGGAGGTCGCGGGAAGCCGCTGGATGCGGGAGACGCAGGACCAATCGGTATGGAGATCATTGGAAGAGGCCTATGTCCAACAGTGGGCTTCTCGTGGCTGAAATGATGATGATGATGAAGCAAACTGCCTATCTCTCGTGAGATAGGCAGTTTGCTTCATTTGTCATTGAAAAGTTTAATACCTGCTCGACCAAAGTGCATAGAACAGTTAAATATTTTTGTAAAAGTAGGTCCCATATAAACGTAGTCTATAAATGTTACTGAACCATATAAAAATGTAATCATAATAATGAAACTGTTATACTGATATAACTAATATAAAATTTCAAGTAATTATTTGAATTAAAAAAAACTGTACATATAGAGATACCTACTTTTTATCCAATAATAAAATAAATTGATTCAAACGAATATCGTACTCTATGATGGGCTTAGGTACAATTGTAACGAACGTCCCCATATCCGTCGTTATCTAAGTATAAGATTTTTATAATGTCAAAGGAAAATTAAACTTAATACCGAGAAATAAGGTAACAATGACGGGTTAAGGTACTTTTGTTAATGCTCGCCCCAGTATCCGTCAGAACTACATAAATTCTGACGAGTATTGTGCAAAACAGGCAAAAGCGGGTACCAATGAATGTCACATGCAATAAAAAAATTAATTCTCAAGATTTAGCACTAATTAATAGGTATAGTGTTAGAAAATGTATTATACTATTATTAAAAAACAAACACACTTACCGTATAAATATCTAAAGCGGTATATTATGTAAAAAATAGGAGCCGGTTGTTGCTCAGTTTAGTTGCCAAACTATACCTATTACAGATTTTTTTCTGAGCGCACACTTTTAGCACCTCGAATTTTTTGACACAATTACAATTTTAATGCAGTGTTGCAAATATAATAAAACATTATAGTACTGTGATTGTATTTCAATCACAATTCTATCATTTACGGTTGGTAGAAATTTTATAAGCCCCTTTTAAAGTGTACCTGACGAGTATTGGGACACTGACGAGTACACCAGCGTTTACCTTAAATAAGAAAGTTTATAGCGATCTTTCGAAGTTTTCTTGAAATTAACGTATAAAGTTTGTATTTGTTCGCTCAATTCAGATAGAATGTCACTCATTATAATACAATTTAATAATAAATCAATGTAACATTTACCAAACTTCGTTGTGTTATAATCTTGTAGTATAATGAACAAATCTTCAGTATAACTCTCCAATAGATCTCTCGTATCCGGCAAACAGAAGGACCAAAAAATATATGTACACGACGAAAATAAAATTGCACTGAATTTGGGTAATTAATTGTATTAAAACACGTTTACCTTAACAAAAATAGTGGAAAACAAATTGTGTGTGATTACGAACAAATTGCGACGTAGCAGTGAAAAAAAACAAAAGACGATCGGGCCGCGCACTATTTTTCAGCGCAGTTCAAATAATATGTGCAACCTCTTTGCTCTAACACTACGCGTATCGTTCAGATTTTTTGAATAGTTCAGATAAATACTAATAGCGGAGATAAACAATAGTCTGTAAATTGTTTAGATATTATTAGTGCTAATCATGATATGTGGTACCGATTTAGCTTATTCAAGAAACAAGTAAACTAGCAAATTCATAATTTATATCTACATGTTATTCTTTAGGAAATTTTAAGATTTGCGTCACCTGAAGGTCCTAACGCACCAGTAAGTTGTAGATACCAGTATCCATAACCTGCAGTCAACGTCTTATATAAGAAATAGTTCAAATGAAGCACAATACTTTAGTTTAATCACTTTTTAACAATCACACTCTTTGTTCTTAACACTAACCACCACTTGCTGCGATAATCAAACTTTAATAACAGACCTCTTTTTGCACATGGATATCTAAAGCAATGTCCTATTTTTGCACTATCGGAAGTTACCGAGTAGTGACTCAAACCATGCTAAAACACAGATACTACAAATAAAGTAAGGATTAGAGGTGAAATAGTTATTTGTGGACTGTGGCTAATGGTGTTTTGAATAAAATACGAATGCTACAGACAACTACTAAACGAAAGTAGGATGCAAATGAAAATTAACGACTAGTGTATTGACTTTATACGATTTCCAGACAAATTCCAAACGGAAGTAAAGCAAGCTTATCAGCGATTGTTCCGTATCCTTGATTACAACTTATATGGTATGATATAAGAGTGATTTCATATAGGACCATGGTTTCAAATGCTATCCCATCTACCAAGCTATTTAAACAATCGACGCAAGTAGTTAAGAGTATATTCGATTGTAATTTAGGACCCTCACTGAAACCGCGGTAAATCATCGAGCAATCATATTAACGAGTTGGGAGCGGGGCCCGCGGCGCGAGGAGCCCTGACCCTAATTCTGCCAACTTTCGGGAGCATGCGGGTCTAGACAAACATTGACTAACGTATCTCTGCAAAAATACCCGCGTCCGGGAGCAAACACGCGCTAAGCTTTGAGATAATCAGCAATGTTGCTGTTAATCTGTCGCTTACGCGGGGTAACGGAGCCGCAGAGCGTGCGGATTTGATTAAAACACAAATTTATGTGTCTTGTCCTAATGCGTGAAAAGTTAGTGTATATTTATTGCGTCTGCTTTTTGAGAAAATTTCGTTCTAAATTGTTGTTTGTTCGAATTGAAATCGGGAGAAGTTTTATTCAATCTTTTACCGCCTCCGTGGTCTAGTGGTTGCGACCAGCCGGTGTTGGCCTGGAGTCACGAATTCCGATCACTCATATGGTCGTAGAAATTTTGTCTCCAGCAAACGAATTCAGAGAGAGATAGGATATTGTAATCGGTCTTAAGTGAGAATGGTCACTGTGTTCAAAGGCTTCTATAGGGACAAAATAGTTTTCGACTTCTATAACCTCAAATCTACCAAGATCGTGTGTCCTGATTATAACTGACAGTTTTCAATTTAAGCTCCTGAAAGCCACGGTTATTTATAAATTATTGATACATATATTTCAAACTGATCGGCAGTATTCTACAAATTTTAAATAACTTAATAATAAATAGTCACCAATATATTTTGCTTTCGTTTATTTATTAATAACTACTTTCAAAAATTTTATTGGAAGTGTTTCTAGTTTATGTACATTTGAATGTCTTCACGGGAACTTGATCGCGGGACGACCCATGCCTCATATTATTTTATAACAGCAGTTGTTTTACTTTATTGTACTTTCCCAACATAGGAAATAACGATAGAAATTGTGTCCATATTCGTGGTTCCATTGTACCACTTAAAATAAATATAAATTTCAAGGTGGCGTTTGGGACCACAGTCGTACTCCCGATTGACGCCTCAATTTTAATAATTACTTCCAAGGGGGCGTCTCAGTACGCGGTCCTGGTCCAAAAGCCTCCCGACCCACCTTGATGGGTGGTCATGACATCGACCATGATCGCTTATAGCAAGGTTAAAACAATATTAAAACAGAGACACGGCTCTTGCTGTATAGCGCTATCCCGCTCTCAATGTGGTTTCAGTATTGTTTTGAGCGATCATAGTTACGGGGTTGAAGCAGGTGGCAGCAAACAATCGGTAGATATACGAGTATGTATAGATACTAGAGGTCATTAGATAGACCTATACTATACGTCTTTGGTTACATGATATTCCTTGTGGTCGAATTTCTTTAAGCGTCGAGTGCAGTTATCTGATCCGCCGCCTCTCACCCCCACATTAAAACTTTATCCCCTTTAATATTTTTATTTCTGCTCTTAATTAAAAGTTGTAAAGTGGTTTACGGCGGGCGACAGGTGACGGCCCCACGATAAAGCTATCCATAATAAAAGTTTGAATTACAATTTTATTCAGGTGATAGTCAACATCGCACTGGCAGTAACACATCCGATATAGTATTTATTTTTATTAAATTATTATGATTTTTCTTAATCCTTACGAATTAACGATGAAAGACTTCTAGTTTGCTCTTTAGTCTGCTAGTAGAACCCTTAACTGAAATTCACTACAATAAAGCAGCTATCCTCTTACTTAAAAATCAGAAGTCACATAATATCATAAGGTTATTCTACTGGTATTTTCTAGAATAACTTATGCAGGGAGTGTAAAGAACCTCCATAAGCTTGTTCAACCAGATCTCTACTATCAACTGAAATTCATATGCAAATTAATCCTGCAAACTTTCCTGTTTTGAAGGAACGCCGCCTGCCTGTACACTGGGATCTTATTTTGTCTGACCGCGCAAGAGTATGAACCAATTTATCCGTTTGCAAGCGTTGATGTTGACTACGATGGCAACGCACAATCTGCAGGGATGTATGTTTTTAACCCCGTTGTAAAAATAAAATATAGAATATAGAAACTAGCTCACTAATCCACGAGACTCTACAGAGTAGGGAATTCGTTTAAGGCCTCCGGTATTTGCATCTACAACAAGATTCCTATCGAAATTCAAAACTCATATCATAATAAATAAAAAAAATGTGAGAAAGTTCACTCCAAAGTTACGGATTACCGTAACGATAGCAATTCATGGATGTAATCTGCCTGATTCTAGCTCTATAATAGTCTGTTTATTGATTTTTTTCCTTTACATTAAGATTTTAAAAATGTACCGTAATTTATTTGGAAAAACCAGCTCCCGAATTTGTAGTTCGCTCTTCTCGAGAGGCCAGCATACTGAACGAGTAATAATGAACTAATAATAAAATTAATTCATCATTTCTTAACGTTATTATTTAGCTTGCCCTGTTTGTTGTTATTGTCGTTGGGTAAAATATGTATAGTAATTAAAATGTTACCCCTTTCCTTTTGACTGATTGATTTGAAATTCGATACACACCTTTATTCTGATGACAATACAATTATGTATGTTCAGTATAATTGTAAATCCAAAATAGCCGCCACCACAACATGGCGGACTATTTACTTTATTTCAGTCCCCTTTTAGTACATATATTATCTACATCATCACTAAGTTTAACAGTTTTATTAAAAAGAAAGATTTCTTTTTAATAAAACTGTTAAACTTACTTTTTAAAAATGAGCCTATTTTTATGTGTATGCTTCATACCTACAAGAATAAATGTGCACATCCTGTCAACTTTGTATAAAATTTTAAATGATCCTAACGCTCCTGCATATCTCCGTTCCCGGTTTCTGCTAGCGCCTCCTCCTAACCGTCCCATACGTTCTTGCGTAAAACTAAGAATGCTTGAACTTCCCACGGCCAACTCCCATTTCTCTTTACATTCATTCTCCTATCGCGCCGCTCAGCTTTGGAATAAGCTTCCCACAACAATCCAAAACTGTCCATCCATATCATCCTTCAAAAAACATGTAAAAAAATATTACCTATCCCTAACTCCCACATAAATTGTTATATTTATGTGGGAATTCACTTTAATAATATTCATCTTGACTGCAAACTATTGGCCTCGTATTAATATAGTATACTTTTATATGTACTAGGTACTTTATATATGTATGTATATATATATATATTTATATATATCCCACTATTGATATTGCGTCATATCATATATTGCGTGAAACATATATATATATATATGTTTATGTGTATTGTGGATATATTTATATATTTTATCTTTGCGCAATAGAACAGCGCTCACCAGAGTATTATTTCCACTACCATTTGTTGACTGGAAGAAATCTCTTGTAGAGATAAGTCCACCATTAGCCTACATTTAATTGTAAATTAACTAAGTCTGTAAATTGATTTGTGCAATAAAGTGTATAATAATCTCCATATATAATAAAATCGTAGGGGTAAAAAAATCTGTAATTGCGAAATATTAAGAAAAAAAATACACAGGTCGCCTTAAAATCATTAGCAGAACACGATAGAATAGTTTAAAAAAAAATTGTTTGTTTGTTTGTTTGTTTGTCTGTTTGTCCGGAAAGATCTCCGAAACTACTGGACAGAATTTGATATGGCTTACACCACAATGCTTAGAATTTTCCGGAAGAACATTTAGGCATAATTTCATTTGTTTATATTCACTTTTTATTTTTAGTGATAAAATACCATATAAAATTTTCGAACAATGCCTTTGGAGAAAACCAACATGGCGCACGTGAAATTATTTTGACAAGTCTGTCAGCCAATGCAAAGGAAAATTATCATAGAAGTTTCAATTGTCTTTTTTTTATTACCGTGGTGGTAAGGCAAAAGATCAAACCATACAACCAATATATAGCAATTTTAAAGAAAATTTATCGAGTCACAAATATTAAATTTGTGAGTTGTTTTAATTCTTAGCCAATTTTCAAGAAACATATACAATTTTTGAAATATTATGAATAAAGAGTGAAGAGAGATCAATACCAATTATGAATAAAGAGTGAAGAGAGATCAATACCAAGGTATTTTGAAAGAAGTTTTATGTTTTTTGTTCACATGTTAAGACTAACAATAAAATTCAAACTTTTTCAACCATTTAACAGTATCAAAAGTATTTAATATCAATTATTCAAAAAATGGTATCTTGCCTGACTGAAATGATTCTGGGTCACGGGACTCTTGCTTCAATATAAATGATAGATCACATTTTATTTTTGACCCACCCAAGAAATATGAAATATCAAACGAAACGACCTAAAGTGTTTTGTTCTTTAAACCTAGACATGTTTGATTTAATTTAACATGCCCGCCCCTAAAAAAATTAATAACATTCGTTTCCAACCCCTGTAGTATGGGTATCAAATGAAAGGCCCTGAAGGTCTATAAAGTACTATGAACTTTACAACATTACCCAAAATTCAACATGGCTGCCGCGAAAAAAATAAGTAGTACTTAAACACATAGGAGTACAGAACTATTATAAAGCTCTTTCATTTTTTATCAAATTATTTAAAGTGACAAAAATAAAAATGTTGTACTTAATTTTTGAGTAGCAACCATATTGAATTTATAACAATAAGGTCTGCCTGGCGATTGTCTACGCTAATCGTATTCATTTGATAGATGAAACGTACGGTTTTATCCGTCACATGAATACTTACGATTAGTTTACTCAATGGCATCCCTGTACACAGAACCTCATCATGTTCTCTTCTCGAAGCCATATTATTGGCATTAAAAAGGAAATGTGATCCACAGTTTTGAAGTACCTAGCGGTGATGTAGAACCTTATTCCAAAACGTGACCTTAAGTTAGTCTTGGTTTAAACCTGATGCTGTCTATATCTGTCCGCTTTTAAACACAACTGAAACAGCATAAGTTTAGACTACGTTTTGGAATGAGGTTCTTAGAGTTTGAGTTAATTACGGTTACTTCAGCGTTTACTTCCCTACAGATTCTTTTTTAAAGGTCTATATCAGATATCCACCATTTTGCATCAGGTATTCACCATTTTGTAACCATTTTATTTTGCTTTTGAGTAATGTCATTTAACTACCTTCAGTATTTTGTACTATTTAAAAAAAGAATAACAAATCCAAGTGTATAATTAACGTATTTAAATGAATACTTGGATTTTTCTTTATTTGTTTGACAATTTAAGAAATCTGTATTATTTGATATCTATAAAATATTGTAATTGTAAAATATACAGTCATCAACAGTTATAACTTGATTGCAGTACTGGTACTAATAGACTTCTCTAATGCTTTTAATACTGTCGACCATGATATCCTTCTTGCCATCATGTCCAGTCTTGGTATCTCCACTTCGACTTGTTCCTGGTTCTCCTCTTATCTTCTAGGTCGCCAGCAGGCAGTACGTGTCGATCAAACCATTTCTGACTGGAACGAGCTTACTGCTGGCGTACCTCAAGGCGGTATTCTTTCACCTCTTCTCTTTTCTATTTTTATAAATTCTCTTATTAAATACTTCAGTTGCTCTTACCATCTATATGCTGACGATCTTCAGCTTTATTACAGCACCAAAGCGACGGAAGTTAATAATGCCATTTCAGTTATTAACCACAACTTGGCCAAAATTTTGGATTGGTCTAATAATTATGGAGTCGCTGTCAACCCTAGCAAATGCCAGGCGATCATTATTGGTAGTTCGCGGCAACTTGCGAAGATCGACTTGACTTCATGCGGTCCTGTCCAATTTAATGGTGTAGCAATTCCTTTTGAACCGGTTGTTAAAAACCTTGGTTTGTTAATGGACAGTTCATTATCTTGGAATGCTTACATCAACAGCATTTGTAATAAAGTTAGAGGATCTCTGCGCTCATTGTACAGGCTTAAGAATTTCCTCCCTCCTAGCACCAAAGTTCTTCTCGTCCAATCCCTAGTCCTCCCTTTAATCGATTATGCTGATGTGTGTTGCACCAACGTTAACCAAGAACTTCTAGACAAGCTGGATCGAATGCTCAACAACTGTATTCGTTTTATTTTCGGTCTGCGGAAATATGACCACATTTCCTTCTTTCGAGATAAACTCAAATGGTTGCCTATCCGTTTGCGAAGGAACCTGAGAGTCGCTTCCCAGCTTTTCAGCATTATTTACGATCCAAATACTCCTGATTACTTAAAGAGTAAATTTCAAGCGCTTGGTAGTACTCATACACTCAACTTACGTTCTGCTGCAAAACTCACACTTGAGTTTCCAAGTCATAGATCCGGGTTCGCTTCGGACTCTTTCACACTTTCAGCTATACGCTTGTGGAATAGCTTACCCCCTAACTATAGATCAGCCTGTAGTAAGGCTTCATTCAAACGTCAGATACGAAGACTCTTTTTGGAATCTGTTTAGTTTTATTTGACAGTATTTCATCATAATATTAGCATTATTTATATATATTTATTATATATCATATATGTAGTTTTATATATTTTTAATATTTATATTCTATTATATCTATGTTTACTTATTTCATCCTAATTTAAATATACCTACTTATGTCGTTTGCGACTTTAATTCGTACACCGTCTACAATTTCTCCCACATTTTTACTGGTTGACTGGTAGAGAATGCCTCAGGCATTAAGTCCGCCTTTTGTACATCTTTTGTTTTATGTACGATAAAGATTAAATAAATAAATAAATAAATTGCAGTAATCAGTTTATCGATTATCTTAAAAAGTTGTGCTTCATGTTTTTAACTATTATGCGGCGATTATTAACTTATAATTTACAATAAAATGTAAGTTATCTTTGTTAGTAATTTGTAGTTAAATTATAGGTACTAAGCCACGGCTTAATTTTCTGATTGCTTGCCGGAAAACAATACTTATAGATTAAAAGAGAGCTATATGGACAATTTACTTTTTACTTTTACATACTATTGTCCATATTGTAAAGATAAACAATAACAAAAGAAAATATTAATTAGCAGATGGTTAATAAAATATATATTAAAGAGAATTACTATTGGGCTTTAAGTATTTACCTTGCTTTAGAGAAATAATATATATAATAATAAGAATATAAAAATCTAAATTGGCCAAAAATTTTATTGTTCGTAATGAATTTCGTTAACTTTTAATTCATGGAACAGAAATAATACTATACGCAAATGCATACATTATGAATACCATGATTGATGTGAGGTTCGCTTACACTGAAGGCACGTGCTGTACTCTCATATACACACAGTATTATTTATTCTGTACTTTGACTGACAAACATCTAAACTGAAAATAAATGCATAAAAACTATATCAAATAATATGACTGCGCTTTTTAAGCATTATCGTTTTTCCTCACTGTCATGTATCCTTTTATCAATAATATACCTTTATAATCCTGTCCAAAAGCAAAAAAATCAACTGAAGACACACAAGAATAAAATTTATGTCAAGGACAATGGCTGAATAGTCTCTGAACCCTTTGCCTTTCATTCAAAAGTAGAATAAAAACATGATCTGAATAATTGGCGGCAAATAATTTAATTTCCCGCAATTTTCAAAAAACGAACTTTAAAAATAGTACATTCTGCACCCAAATTAATTTGGAGATTTTAGCGTGATTCAATCTGCGTTCATTTTTGTTTAAGCTTTGGCTTTCCAAATTGTTAAAATATTATTATTAAGTACTATTATAGCTTTTGATTTACTTTTTAATTTTATATCACATACGTACCTATTATTATTAGGTATATGTAAATTTGTGAGAAAATTTTATACGGTCAATCAACTTATTAGCCGGTAAGTGAAGTAAAATGAAAATAGCTATTAAAATATTAATCAAATCGAATGTTCTTTAAAAAATATATTTAAATATACGTATTTTTTGATTTGATATAAAAAGTAGGTACCTACATATAATTTTGCACTAACATTTAATGTACAATTCAATGAATTTTGTGTTTCAGGTTAATAATTCAAAACAAATACCTACTTATCTGTTATAAATGCCACGAAGAAAATCAAACCTGTCGCAGGTGAGTACTAATGTATTCGTAACAACAAAGATGTTATGTACTTTGTTAAGTATATATAAATTAGGTACTTTTATAGGTTTTTTAATATTATTCATAACACATACAAGTTTTTTAAAAAGCTTGGTGGTGCAAAGATTACCAAGCTCGGCCTGCGATAGTGGCAGTTAAGCGCCTTTGAAAATGGCCAGATACGGGATGGGTGACCAAAAGTTTACTGTCCCAAGCTCCTCCGTGCTTTAGATAGCACGTTTCAAAAAGCACGTTAAGCCATTGATCCCAGCTGTATTTAATGTTAATATAACTTACCTATCCGCATTGAGCCTGCTCCTCATGGCCTCCTTATCCATCCATTAGGTACCCCAGCAGTGGGGACATTAATTTGACTGGTGGTAATGATATTTCTTAAGGTTTCAGTGACTAAATCGAGGACCGAACACTAAATAAGTGGGATCATTATCTCTATACACGGTTATTTTTTTATCATACTGGAAAATTTTAGAGGCAGCTCGGTAGACGCTAGACGACTCATATCAATAAAAAAAACATGTGGTTATATTTTTTAAATTTTATCTGCCAATAATATTAAATTATAGACATTGTTCTTGTTTACTACAAGATAAGGTAAGATTATGAATGAATAAAGCATTTACTACTACGGGCTTAGGAAAATGCGGCAACGTCGCATTATTAATTCAAGCAAGATCAATCTACAAATCGTTTGAAATAAGAGTTATTATTGCACTAGACACTACAATAGTGAAAGACAGAGACAGTCGGCGCCGGCGGCGGCGTTTTGTTGTTTGCTGTCGCTTGTCGGCACGAGCCGGCCGGCTTTAGTTCGCCTTTGACCCCAGCGCGTGTGAACGTATCACGATGTCGCGCCCGCGCCTGACGCGCGGCAATCGGGCGCATTCGGAATTTTAGTTTCAAGTTAACACATCTCGCGAATACACAGACCTTACTCCGGTAGACCGTAGACTTTTACTTGTGAAGTGAAATTAAGTGTTTGGTGTAAGAAAGTGAACCCACAAACGTAGGACTTGGAGGCGAAAACTGCATTTCGAGACGTTAAACACTAACCAAAGTGATATGTTGTTGTGGTCATGTATAGTTTTAAACGTGCACGACTATGTATGAGTTAGAGGACTTCCTTTAAATTTAGAACTCTTTTGTTATTAGAACTAAAGTTGATTTAAATTGTTTCCTAGGTAGGTAAGTATTTAAAGTTGATTCCAATTTTTTATATACGCCAAAACAACCTACCATAACCGTAATACCTACCTAGTACTGTTTGTTTTCTTTAAAAACTTTGTTTTGCCGGTCCTAAGTAAGCCCGTAAAGTAGTAAGGTGAAATTGTGATCAACTCAGTGATGACTTTGAATCGGCGACGTTGTTGCCAGTTCGCGTTCATTCAATGTTTTGCCTACAACTTCACTCAGTGTCCATACCAGTGCAGTATTTTTGGGATATTTTAGATAATAAATATCTAATTAAACAGGTGAGTAAATTTTATTATTAATGGTTAAATAATTCTTCTACCGTGTCCTGAAGCCACCCTTAAAATAACCAGGGTGATAAAAAAATAACCGTGTATATAATAAAATCGTAGGGGTACAAAAATCTGTAATTGCGAAATATTAAGAAAAAAAATACACAGGTCGCCTTAAAATCATTAGCAGAACACGATAGAATAGTTTTTAAAAAAATTGTTTGTTTGTTGGTTTGTTTGTTTGTTTGTTTGTTTGTTTGTTTGTTTGTCTGTTTGTCCGGAAAGATCTCCGAAACTACTGGACAGAATTTGATATGGCTTACACCACAATGCTTAGAATTTTCCGGAAGAACATTTAGGCATAATTTCGTTTGTTTAAATTCACTTTTTATTTTTAGTGAAAAAATACCATATAAAATTTTCGAATTGGCTTTAGGTAGAAAAACAACATGGCGCACGTGAAATTATTTTGACAAGTCTGTCACATAGTACAGAGAGAAGGTATTTTCTTCCACGAAGGAAAGGCAATGGAACTACGCCATACAGCCTGATCTTAAGTAATTGGATTTCGAAAATTAAGGCAGGAATGAAGTGTTTCACATAGTACATACAAATAAAATTAAATATTTTCTGTTAATGGCTGTGCCCAACTGGATTTCGCCAACCAAATTGTCTTTTTCTTATGTCGTACCGTGGTGGTAAGGCAAAAAGATCAAGCCATATAACCAATGTATAAAGCATTTTTTATGATAATACTTATCGATTGACTATAAAATTTGTAGATTGGTTTAATTCTTGACTAATTTTCACAAAATCGGTACAATTTTTGAAATATTTGAAATATTGAAAAATGAAGATACTCTTTTCAAGGTATTTTGAAAGGTGTTATATGTTTTTACATTAGGACTAAGGAATCAAACTCCTTCATCCATTTAAAACTATTAAAAGTAATAGATTAATATTGATAATTAAAAAAAATATCTGACTGCAATGTTCTGGGTTACGCGTAGAGGGACGGGACGGGAGTCGGGACTCTTGATCCTAATGTCTAAAATGACGGATCACATTTTTTTGGATCCACCCAAGGAACATGGATATCGAACGAAGAACCTAAAGAGTAGAACACATTGAACCTAGCCACGTTGACTTAATTTGACATGACTGTCGATAAAGTTCGTTTCCAAACCCAGCGATATGCATATCAAATGAAAGGCCTTGATGAGTAGAGCACTATGAACATAGGAAAATCACCCTAAATTCAACATGGCCGCCGCTCAAATAAAACGGATAAAAGTTCGTTTCGAGCACTATGAACCTAGCAACATTGACATAAATTCAACATGGCCGCCGCTCAAAAAAGGTGGATAAAAGTTAGTTTCCAAACCTAGCAATATGGGTATCAAATGAAAGGCATTGATGAGTAGAGCACTATGAACCTAGCAACACTGACATAAATTCAACATGGCCGCCGCTCAAAAAAGGTGGATAAAAGTTAGTTTCCAAACCTAGCAATATGGGTATCAAATGAAAGGCATTGATGAGTAGAGCACTATGAACCTAGCAACATTAACATAAATTCAACATGGCCGCCGCTCAAAAAAGGTGGATAAAAGTTAGTTTCCAAACCTAGCAATATGGGTATCAAATGAAAGGCCTTGAAGAGTAGAGCACTATGAACCTAGCAACATTGACATAAATTTTACATGGCCACCGCTCAAAAAAGGTGGATAAAAGTTAGTTTCCAAGCCTAGCAATATGGGTATCAAATGAAAGGCCTTGAAGAGTAGAGCATTAGGTACCTAGGAAAATCGACCTAAATTCAAAATGGCCGCCGCTCAAAAATAAGGATAAAAGTTCGTTTTCAAACCCAGCAATATGGGTATAAAATGAAAGGCCCTGATGAGTAGAGCACTATGAACCTAGCAACATTGACATAAATTCAACATGGCCGCCGCTCAAGAAAGATAGATAAAAGTTCGTTTCCAAACCTAGCAATATGGGTATCAAATGAAAGGCCTTGAAGAGTAGAGCATTAGGAACCTAACAAAATCGACCTAAATTCAATATGGCCGCCGCTCAAAAAAAAAGGATAAAAGTTCGTTTCCAAACCTAGCAATATGGGTATCAAATGAAAAGCCTAAAAGAGTAAAGCATTATGAACTTAGGAAAATTGCTATAAATTCAACATGGCCGCCACTCAAAAAATGGATAATAGTTCGTTTCCAAACCAAGCAATATGGGTCTCAAATGAAAGGCCTTG
Organism: Schoenobius gigantellus; assembly: GCA_963935595.1. Lineage (NCBI taxonomy): Eukaryota > Metazoa > Arthropoda > Insecta > Lepidoptera > Crambidae > Schoenobius > Schoenobius gigantellus. Next base: position 65,104,847 of record OZ012542.1, on the reverse strand, counting down.
ATGAGAAGAGCACTATGAACCTAGCAACATTTAGATAAATTCAACATGGCCGCCACTCAAAAAATGTGGATAAAAGTTAGTTTCCAAACCTAGCAATATGGGTATCAAATGAAAGGCCTTGAAGAGTAAAGCATTAGGTACCTACGAAAATCTACCTAAATTCAACATGGCCACCGCTCAAAAAAAGGATAAATGTTCGTTTTCAAACCGAGCAATGTGGGTACCAAATGAAAGGTCTTGATGAGTAGAGCACTATGAACCTAGCAACACATAAATAAATTCAACATGGCTGCCGCTCAATAAAGGTGGATAAAAGTTCGTTTTCTAATCTAGCAATATGGGTATCAAATGAAAGGTCTTCAAGAGTAGAGCACTATGGACCTAGCAATATTGACGTAAATTCGACATGGCCACCGCTCAAAAAAGGTGGATAAAAGTTCGTTTCCAAACCTAGCAATAGGGGTATTAAATGAAAGTAGGCCCTGAAGGGTACCTAGAGCAGCCATGCTCTAAGTGTGTTCCGCGGAACCCTAGGCCTTCACACTACCCCTATAAGGGGTTCCGCAATAATTTAGAAAATCAAAACAACCTCTCTGGTCGTACTTTCATTATGCTTATTTATAAAGAATACACTTTTAAAAACTATTGTTTTATTTTAGGGTTCCGTCAAGTATTTCGCTTTCCAAAAGGGTTCCGTCACCAAAAAAGTTTGAGAACCGCTTCGGGGCCTATTGGATGTTCGATGTTACCTGTGTTTATAGTGTCCTTCGAGACCGTGATAATGCAACGATCGTGAACTAACTAACGATAACTCCAAGTTTGTGTGTTGGATGTTAGTCATCACGGCGAGTTTGCTAACCGAACTATGCCAGCAACACTATATCGCACAGTACACGTTACAAAAACGGAAGTCTCAATACATTTTAAGGCTAACCGCATAAATACGTTTATTCGCATTCGTTTTCTGAATGCGGGCATCCGAAGGCATCAAATCTATACAAAATACTCATTGACTGCCGCTCACGTTCGTTTTTATTACGAACGGAACACGTTCTGTACGTACGTTTAGGTAGAATGGTAGAAATCCCGAATGAGAAGAAACGAACGTCTGCGCTACGTTCACGAAACTCCGTGTCTGTATTCCGTAATCGAATATCGATTACGGAAAACGTATTTGTACAGTAACCCCCCCATTCATGCTATACATTAACTCTACGAAAACCGCCAGTATTACGAGCGACATAAGAACAGTTCAAAGGTCAAACAGTATAGCTTGACAAGGAGCTTACTGTACGACCAGTCAAAATTGGCCAAGTTGTCATATCCAAAAAATATATTTTGTTGGTGTTACCAACACCCATTATAAAATCTAAAATTTATTCGTATACAGTTCTAATTTATTAACAATTGTTTATTTTAATTCGAATCATGAATACGATAAAGATTATTCTTACAACTGTGTAGTTCTTTCTACTGAAGAAGAATTTATTAATATCAATAATGTCTCTAAAACAATAATAATACTTAGTGTTTATAGTAATATGTAATGTATTTAATTTTGTGGACTGTTAGAAAAAGAGCATTACGAACCTACGAAAATTGTCCTAATTTCGAAATGGCCGATGCTCAAGAAAGGCAGAATAAAGTTGAATCATTATGGAATAAAATGGAGGAAAAAACTAAACACTGTGTTAAGTATTTTGATGGCGAAACGTAGTTCGCGGGCACAGCTAGTAGTAATAATAAAAATATTTTCATTCGTTAGAATAAAGCAAGCTAGCTGTAACATTACTTGATTTTTGCGCTATATAAGGTGCTAAAAATCAGCGTTTTTGCTCATTGGCCGGCGTGTGTCACGGTTGTCCGATATTAATTGCGATTTGTGGTTCGGTCATCGGTACTTGCTCAATACTAGTGTTAATAAACCGATTGACTTTGAATACTTGTAATAATTTGTGTATGTTACTGAATGTTATTGCAGCTGAATTCCAACAATACAAACAAATTGCCATCGACAAGAGGAATGAAGCAGCTTTGCAACAATGCAAAGCAGACGTCATTTCAATATCTGCTGAGGCGTTTCAATTCTAGTTGTCCAAATGCTGAGCGGAGCTCGAGGTGTCCCGTACATTATGACGCGGCACGTCAGCCGCAGGCGGCTCCGCGCAGTTACATTAAGTCAACAGCGCCCGTATTACCGCCACTCGCCCGTATTAATAATGTATGGAGTTCCCCAGGGGTACCTCCTTGGACCGCTATGACGAAATTAATGCTCACCCATTAATTTGAATAAGAACTCCGTGTTCATTCGTGTCTGTCTGGCAGAGTGTTTTGCGAAGAAGTTGCAAAAGGAAGCATTCAGATCAGACCTTTAGCCTTACACGTCATGCATATTCAATCCATTTCTTAAAAGTATGCTTTGTTCCATATGACAGAAAGTTTAACATACCTTCTAAACTTATGTTGTTTCCGAGGAGTGCAACACCATCTTGACTACTTCTGAGTCACCGAGAAGGCAACGTGAAACCGAATTCATTCAAAATTTCACGTTGCCTGTGGCATGGATGAATGAATCTTTATTGCTTTTTTAATAAAAGTTTACATTAGCCTTTAAGTGTCTATATAAACAAAAGGCTACCTTATGACCAAAGCAGTTGTCTCTACCAAGCAACTTGTGAGTAGAAAAAGTTAACATCAAAGTTATCATGACGAGTAAAAACCAATATACTGTAATTTATATATAAACCACATAAAATAATTAAAATTGTGTTGTATTTTAGTAGACTAATTAAACTGAAATATAATCATCGAGTTTAGTTGTTCGCGTATCATCAGATAGCATAGTTTTATGATCATCGTCTGTTTTATAAAATAAACGTTTACGTTTAATAAAATAGTCATTTATTTATTTTTTATAGAAGGCCTTTAATGACTCCATTCCACCTGGTGGTAAATAGAAATAGAGTCCAAATACAAAGATGTGCGGGAGATAGGAAACACAGTTATATTTGAATAATATACGATTTTGATTTAAAGACCTGTACTTAGCAATGTATTAGGCCAATTTATTTCTCCTAAGGCAAGATCCGTGCCCAACAGTGGGACTTTTATCACACTGGTGTGACACGGAGTTAGTATTTAAAAAAACAACACCAACCACGACACAAGATCTCTCCAGCTACATTCGTAACTAGAGATTAATCTAGATAGTAGGTATGAGTGTAAAAACAATTATTTTGATAATTTTTGATATTTGATCATTCTCAGGGATTTAGTACTAGGGCCATCTGCACAGGTAAATGTCTTATCTATTTCCACCTGGCATTGCTTGCATTGCTGTGTTCCGGTTTGAAGAATAAGACACGTACAGGCAGGCAGGTGAATTACTGGGTACTGGTGTAACTTGACATCTTATGTTACAAGTTCGCAACGTACATTGAGCACATTTTAGGGATATATAGGCGACTGATAAACTTACCATCAGGTGGGTAGATGACTGTCTGCTTGTTTGCAAACAAAATTGTAATTTTTTATTTTCATACGACAGGGAAGCTCTTAGCCGTCATCTCACCTGATGATAAGTGATGATGAGGCTGTAGGTGAAAGCGAGCTTCACCTGGACTCCTCAACAACTGAGGAACTGGCTACCTTACCTCTAATTGTCGGAACACAACAACGTTATCAACGCTGTTATAATGGCGACAAACGTTGGTAAGACGGTGGTAGCTAACCAGGTAACGACAAGAAAGACTTCTGTTCCCATGGCGAATCGAACCCCGGACCTTCCGATCAACACCCGGTGGTCTCACCACTACACCACGGAGGCTGTGTATGGAATATTTACATCTCCGCATCCCAACTTGCGTGGCTCATAAACATGATATTAGCAATTCAGCCGCCCGGGCTTTTACCGAACACTAGTGAATTATGTCGGGCCCCATTGTCGGCCGCGGCGCCTCGCGTCTGAAAGAATTATTATTTTTATTTCCCGTAACGCTGACGGCTCCCTTTACGCGGCCTCTCAGCCGATTGGCGATAAACTGAGTTGTGGCGTGTCAGCGCAGCTAACTAGTCAAGGGAAACCGACCCTTGTCTTATTTATTTATTCCTCTGTACAGTAAACGCCGGGTGAAGCTACACTTTTTGACCTTTCGATCGCTCTTATGTCCCTCGTAATAGGAGCGGTTTTCGTAGTGCAAATGTAGAGAGCTCGACGTGGCGCCTACTGTATGATCAATGATCATAGTTTTGTACAAACAATTTTGAATTTCACATGTACACCTTTGCATTTCTTCACAGATGTATGCAGGTTGCCTCACGATGTTTTACTTCACCGTCGGAGCGTCAGACAAATGGGATGATGACTGAATTCACGTCTCGTCATAAAATAATAAAATACCACAGAAAAAGATGCAATCATTTGAAATTAGAATTAAAATCGGCTTAGAAACATATTAGATACAAGTATTTTAAGCTGTTAATTTGGAGGCTATTAACCAGAGAGATCCGACATCAACCGTGACGTCATTGTTGAGTACTGTGTAACAGATCGCTTCGATTCGTCTCATACGCAAGACGATAGACGCAACCTAACCTAAACTATGTTACTAAATAACTATTGTTTTTAAAAAGAAAATAATTCTAAAAGACTAAACTCGGCTCCTAATAAATACTAACAGTAGAACACTACCACCTATACATCTACCTATTTAATCTATGCACAACTTTGTCAAGTGTTCACCTATCTATCTTTAATAATTATTCCTATCTCTTTACTTATAATTTTATTCTAAATAATTTGGCCTTGTGATCATCTAGTGGTTATTTTGAACCCTTCGTCATGCCGCAGATAACCTTAGTTCTTTTAGAAAACAAAGAATGATACAACTAAACCTTAACCTACCTATTAAATCAATTTATTTTAAATACTGATAATATTACTACCTAATCTTTGTTTCACATTCAACAACAACCTTACATCAATAATAGAATAACCCTAATAAACAATTGAAAGCTTGGAATTAGTCAGCAAGAGTAATATCTAAAATTGACCTACAAAACACTGATATTTTGATATAACTGATGATATTTACTTATTTCAGATATTGTTCGGCTCATACAAGATGTAAAACTATGCCTAAATTGACATCCAATATAAAAATGTAATGAATAAGGTTGAAATGGAATACAATAAAAGAAATATGGTTAAGGTGGAAGCTCCATCCACGCTTCTACCAGTGAGAGGCATCCAAGTCTTACTCTCCCCTCCATATTATATTTTTTTTTTAGTTTTAATTTTAGTTTCATAATTCTGATTTAATTTCAATTCTTTGAAATTCATTTTTTTATAATATGTAAATTTCTTACAATATTTTGTTTATAAATCCAAATTCACATCCAAAACCAACACTTCATGTGGCTCAAATTAGTATAGGTAGTTATATTTATCTCATACAACAGTAAATCAATACTGCTACTTTTGTCAAGTAATCACAGGAATATTAAATACAGGTTAACTCCTAACAACATACACCCTTTTCTTTTCTGAGTCATTGTTGTAGGCTGCCTTTGGATCACCAGAGTAACACTGTTTCAGTCTGCGAGCTTAATAGCAAATCTTGGGTTAATTTTTAGACCCATTACAAAACTTGATCTCACAATAGATATATTAGCTCTGGATGTCAATCCAAAAGAATTAATTTACTTGAATTAGTTCATGTAATTATAATTATATTGTCCTTTATTATTTTCATTTAGGACATTGAAGAAATATTTCAATTATTAATAATTCCAAACTTCCAATATATTGCACATTTTCTTATTAGATATTATTATTAATAACAAAATGACTCTACTGATGCTTCGGAAACCTATTCGCTGAGAAGAAGCATCAAGAAACTGAGCTATTTAATGGATTGAAGATCCCAAAATAGAATAAGTTCCTACCTAACCTATCCTAACCAAAGGAATCAACCTAAGCACCTAATCATCCTACGTCAATTAAAGCTTTTGTTCCCTAGATATGTTGTATTATTTTATCCCTACATTTCAAATACTGAACCTAATCCTACTCCCTATATCCTTCCTAAAAACCTATATCCATGCCTACTTTATAGTCCTAGTCTAAACACTAAGAGAGGAATGCAAACTAAAGGTTTTCACCTTACATTTACTATTAAACGTGTGGGACGATGTAATTCCTGTAATATCAGAATCTTTGCAGACCTGAAGTGCAGCAGGAATTCTAAACTATGCTAGCTAATGTTTGAGATGGCGTCTCGTGTACCTGACCTAAGCCATGTGTGCTTGTACATCACCAACGCGACCGAAATCTAGAGATCGTGGCTAGTACGTGTAGGGAAATATTGATGTGAATATATAAATACAGGGGACTAGTCTGAAAACCCCGAATATATGAGAAATGAGTGCTGATTACTCTGCATGGTTTCACTTCGACGAGACCCTCACTCTCACACACCGAAAGCAGACAAACTAGGAGTGAAGCGACGTTATGTTGGTAAAGAACGTCGATCAGGCATCCTCAAGCCCAATTGGTTAAAAGTAATGGCAAGCTTCGTTGGCACCGTTAAATATCCACTTCCCATCACCCCACGCCACATCGACGTGAACAACCACCTCTAATACCCCCAATAGCAAACTTTTGAATTTAATCAACGATAAAATTTAACACAATATTAATTTTAACTTGCAAAACTTTAGAGTTAGATTTTACTATTTAAATAATTGAATATCTTGAAATGAAAACCAATTAAATCTTAAGGAACACAAATTGAAGTTAAATCTTACACAAAACTCAAGGTATCACGAACACTAGATTGCTATCAGAAGCTCAACGATGAATGAATCCTCTGAAATGGCTCCCATGCCTTTTATAACCTCCTATGCCCCGCCCGAGCTTGTCAATCCTGTCGATCTCGCGCCGTTCCTCAAAACTGCCTCGCTCGCCTAACTAGTGTTTCCCGTCGACGACGCTAGCTTGCCGTAGGAGTCGAGTGACTCGTATCAAACAAATGTATCAAATTATGAGGGCCAATCTAAGATTTTAATTATTACTTTGATGCTCTATTCTGATTATTTATTCACAAATTTTTATCTCTTTTTTTTTGTTAAATATCTTATTAAAATATTATTTCTTTGAATTTTTACTTTTCTAATTGTTCTAACGTTAAATATAGTTTTACTGTATATGTTATATAAAATATTTTATTCTTTATTAGTAATAAACGCTTCAATATTCAAAGCGTACCGTTACAACTGCCATAATAAACTCCATGTAAATTGCCGTTTTGCTAGAAAGAGACGGAGAAAAATCTTTAATACCTTATATCTTGGTTGTTTTTATAGTTATTCGAAACCGATTTTTTCTTTCTAATTATTGTATGAATGAGCTTCTATTGAAGCAATAATTTTTTTTCATTCATCTAGTCTAATGTACATATGAAATGAGAAAAGGAAAAACACATTGGTACATGGCAGGATCGAACCCCGGACCTCCCGATTAGAAGACCAATGTCGAGTCCACAGCGCCACCGACGCTCTCGAATACATAAATAAAATATTTAAAATAAACGAATATATCAAAGTGCCTTCATGAACATTGCCTGCAAATGACAAAAAGACTCAGGTTTCTTCGTAAAAATTTTGTTTCGAAATATATTATTGAAGTTAAACTTGCTCGACTCGTTTTTTTTTCATTTAGAGGGGGCATTTTCATATAAGAATAGAAAAAAAATGGAATGGACTGAACAGTGGTATCTGTAATTATTTATTGTCTTGGCGTGTATCGCGGTATCTGTAATTATTTAGTGTGTGTATGTGCTGAACCTACTCCAGAAGAACAGTCCACTCACGTCCAACCTGTGAAACGTCAGTGGCTCGCCCGAAGGCGATCAGGGGCCCCTGTTTTGTACGCCACGGTGCTCAGGAAAGAAGAAGCTGGACTGTGAGTACGTAGGTCTTACTTAATCACCAATTTAGGTATTGTAAGGCAACTCTCACGTGCCTCCTAACACAGCCGCGAAACGCGGTCGTATGTACTCCCCGTGGTGGTGGCTAGTAGTTTAAGCAGTGTTTCTGCTTAACACAATCACGGCCGAGTACTGAACACTGTTTGTAAACAAATACTGTTGTGTATGGTACGAAAATCGTGGGGCGTAGCGTAACCTGAGCACCTAACTAACTATATGAAAACAGAGTTTAGCGTTAATGGTATGAGCGGTTGACTGTTGATTAAAATTTCAAACGCCACACCGATTTTATTCTTGCATCTGATCAATGCTCTAGCTAGATTGATGAGTTGAGTAGTGTGATGACTGGAGCCTAGGACCTAGCCTATTATTTTTAAGCTTTTAGTACAATAAAACCGTTTAATACTAAAATGTTTAACCTACTTTTTAGCTTTACCACACTATGACAGTAGAAAAGGAGGTTACGGTCCCAGTAGTGAAAAAACATTCTTCGCGCGCCATGTCGGTATCCAGTTACATTTCTTTGCCAGTTCAGAGAGTGTTCATCCATTTGTCCGCGTGACGCGCCCCGTCCCGGGAGCGGGACGTCCCGGCTCCCGCGGGACGCCTGCTCCGGCCATCGCTCATGCCAGACTACCGTTTTTATGGCTGTTTTTGTTATGGCCGCAAACGCGACATGTATTGCGATCGTCGGGAATATAAGTATTTGCTGTTAGAATTTTGTTTGTAAGTGTACCTACTTACTACGAGTATTTTTGTTGGCATAATTATGTGCAAAGAGACTACTCAAATGTACTCCTGGCTCCTACTTGCTGCGCGCGACAGGATCCATGATGTACAGATTTTTTTTATTGCAACTAAGTTGGCAAACAAGCAAACTGCTCATCTGATGGTAAGTGATTACAGTCACCTATAATACATGTGGTTCCTGTGAGATTCGCAGCGAAACTGCAACCCCCCACAAGAACCACAGTGTACGTTGCCAACCTGTGACCTAAGATGTAAAGTCACGGTACCCAGTAATTGCAATGTCATATCTTACCCTTCGAACCGCAACACAGCAATGCAAGCACTGCTGATTTGCGGCAGAAATAGGTACCTAATACGGAGGTACCCATGCACACGACCCTGGTACGGAGTCTCCCTCCGGTGAATCCATTGTTATCATTGAATACCATTATGGAATGCAAAATAAATGCAATGAAATTACCTATATTTCGTAATGTTTCTAATAGTATTTTTTTTCGACCAAGCTGATTTGAAGTGGAGTCTATGAAAACAGAAATGGATAGAGATTTTTTTATTCATTTTGTAGGAATTTGGTGTTGAATTAAATTATTTGTATTGAAATGACTTGATGTGCTGACGATGACATATTAATAACAACAGGTTGCTAAGATACGTATAAGACAATAAATTATAAACATCTTGCGTGCCCCATGAACTTGATAAAAGTAAATACAATAAGTTAATAAATAATTAAACATACAATAGCTTACACAGCCTAGTTAAAGATCGCATGAATTCCGTACCACTAGCAAGAATGACAGTCGACAATTTCACAATGCTTTGGCTTGGGTCACTCGTCCGAAAAAAGGAAAATTAAAGACCTCTGTCGCAGAAAGGGTTCGCGAAATCCAAAAGTTGACAGCTAAATGTACACATTTATTTTACAATTTTGCCTGGCTAGCTACAATTTTTGCCTGTTTTACCTAACTTTATCGTCATAATAATGTTGTGTTGTGACAGTCAGCGGCAGTTTCTCAATTGTTGAGGAGTCCAGGTGAAGCTCGCTTTCACCTTCAGCCTTATCGTCACTTAATATCAGGTGAGATGAAGGCCACGAGTTTCCTGTGGTGTGTAAAAAAGACGAGTCGATTTCAATAAAAGATGTCGACTGAAAATTAACAATTCACTATCTTCAGTCCTTGAAACCATTTGTCACAGGTTTATAAAAATCTAAATTGATTTTAATCACCTTGTATTCATCGCTTACTGCGGAGTTTTCCAATACTGCGGTCGAGACATCTTCCTTATTTCTTCACCCCCCAATCTAATCGGAAGGAATAGCCATGTCTTATTCGTGAATTTACTGGTTGGACCGCCTCCAGCGAACGTTCCGCCGGACACAAATGAATATTTTATCTTCCAATACGGTGACTTATTTGTATAAAAGCGTTCGCAAACAATGGAATTCAATTAAATGACGTCGGCGGAGTGCAGCGGCGGGCAGGGGGGAGGGGGGGGGGGGGGAGATAACGAAATAAAGCTCAGTAGCGCGGCTCGGCGATCGGTCGGCGACATGGAGGTACAATGATGACTGTTGTTAGTGAAATAATTAATCTTGATAGATCGATTAAAGACTTAAATAGAAGTTAGGCAGAATTAAAAAACCGGTTAAGTGCGAGCTGGACTATCGCATCAAGGACTTTGTATCTATAATGTATAAAGGTTTCAGATTTTTCCTTAAGGCGCTACTTTGCCATTTTTGAACAATTTCGATTTACTGTATCGACACAAATATATAACAAACAATTTTCAAATTCATATGTGATATTGCTGAACATGTTATCTAAACATTCTTAAAGACAGAAACGTGATTAATGAAACGTCGTCAAAATACCTTTTTATTTTGTACTCCAGTTTTCCAAAAATCGATTAAAACGTGTAAAATGTAAGTATCTCACCAAAAACATTCTGTAAAAAACTAGCCAAGTCTCGATGGAGCTGCTTGTTTATCTCTAAAAAGTAATGAAATCTAGACAAAGTCGTGCGAAGTCTAAGGCTCCTTACTGCGATTTCTTTATTATTATAGTTAATGTTGTGTGACTTGGCCATTGACTTGTACCCACTAACGTATAAAGAATGTTCAACGACCAAGTCACACAACATTAACTATAATAATAAAGAAATCGCAGTAAGGAGCCTTAGACTTCGCACGACTTTGTCTAGATTTCATTACTTTTTAGAGATAAACAAGCAGCTCCATCGAGAATTGGCTAGTTTTTTACAGAATGTTTTTGGTGGGATTTCACTTCTTTTTGTAGAAACGTGAGCCTATTGATTTATGTTATTAGATTTTCTTATTTGACACAGTTTTTTTCTTTTTAGGGGTAGTTTTTTTTATTATAACAAATCTTTCTTTTCTTTTTTCTTTTTTCTTTTCTTTATTGGAAGCGGCTCCCCACCAAGTTAAATATTTTTTGTAAAGGCGGTTTGTCGATATCTCTAATAGTTATGTTGGGCTCTTGTGTTTTCTAATCAGGGTCACCAGGTACTCCAGATCTTCGATTATCCCAGTTTTTATAGTTTTCCCTTTATGTGGTCATTAAACCATTAACCATTACAAATTTCAGCTCTCTGAGTTTATGGGAAGTACTACTTCTATTTTGATGATCATGAGTGAGTGAGTGAGTGTCTGTCATAAATGCGAAACTTTGCTTTCGCTTAAGTTCGGAACTAAATGACCTACAGACTTGACATTTTGGATTTTAAGTATGTGATTATAGCTTACTGGATGACGAAAATTTCTGCGTTCTGGTCTTATCCAGAGGTTCTCAAATAGGGTCTTAAAAAGCGGCGAAATGGTTCCAGTAAAGGATGGTACGGCAGTGTTTGCTGCGCGCTCGACTTGGCGGGGGCACTACGTAGTGCCCCCAGATCATTATCGATCGGTCACAGTGCGTAAGCGACCTAATTAGAAGCTATGCAATTATCAACTATATTACCTTGCAATAGAGAAGTCGCCGTGAACATGAAGATTCAAATCAAATCAAATCACATTTATTTGCAAATAGGTATAGGTGATAGAGAGGTGTTACAGTGTTTAAAAGTATAATAAGTAACTATTCCATATTTAGCCTAATGGCATGCAAATTTACAAAATAATCACAAGTAGTAGATTTCCTAGGAAAGCTAGCCTTAATATTATTATGCGCTCTAAGACATTGCTTTTTGTCAAATTTTATGATTCTAGGTCAACGGGAAGTTCCCTATAGATTTTGATTCCCATTTGAGACATAAATGGTCATTCTTTTGATCGCGTTGATTTACAAGTATAATTTTTTTTACAGCTGAAGGAGACCGTAACCCCAAGTATTGATGTACGTTTCAGCTAGATATTACGTATTTCTTTCTGAAGTACAGAACCCTAAAAACGTATAGACTGCCCCGAGCTTTTAGACAATCTAAAGCTTACTCACCAAACACCTTCTCTTGCTCTATATCAGTACTGTCTTGTATTGCGTGCAGTTATAACAAATCACTCCATGATATTGACTTGTTCGCTTTTAACAAAAGACGATTCTTAAAGAAATACATGAAAAAAGAAAATAAAAAAAATCAGAAAATTCAAACAAGAACATCTTTAAAAGTGCACTTTAAACTAATAAAAAGGCAAAAAGGAACATTGTGGAACTTTGTCGCAAAAGTTATTATTTTGGTCGATAATAAGAGACAAATATCTAATGGCAACGAGATTCAGCGGGCTTCGTGGCTCGTTGTGCGGAATAATGAAAATAGACTTTTAAAAGCTGTCGCGCGGACGAAAACTGACTCCGTGTCCATTTTATTGGACGTCGGCCATCGCTGCCGTGCCACTAACGGCATATTTACCAGTCGCACAACTCTGCAACTCACTATGGAACAGAGGAGAGGCATTTCCAGTGGTAGGCAATGAACGTGTTCACTGCAGAAGTAACTGCCTTTTAACCGCCTATAGAGTTTAAGATCTTAAGGTTAATCATCTTTATACCAGAAAGGCGGCAAACAAGCATGTGGGTGACCTGATGGTAAGTGATCACCGCCGCCTGTAGACCCTTGCACACCAGGGGCATCACTCGCGTGTTGCAAATTTTGCCAAATCTGGAGGTCTTGGGTTCAATTCCTCATGGGCGCAGAAAATTTTATGCTTCATTTGGTAAGTACTAGGACTTCTTAACCCTCCTGGCTAGCTGGCACCGTCTTACTTATGTTGTCGCCATAATAACAATGTTTGTACTTCGTTTTGCTCCGACAGTTAGAGGTAAGATAACCAGTTCCTCGGTTGTTAAGGAGTCCAGAGTGAAGCTTCATTTTCAGCCTTATCGCCAGTTAATTAGGTCAGATGAAAGCCAGATGAAAGCAAACAGGGCACGTCTGAGTAGACAGTCAAATAGTGGCCTGTTTGGTTTCTGTGAGAGCCCGTTTTGCACTAACCTCTTTTTTGCGAGGAAAATGCTTTGACGCACCTCTAAGCCCTTGGATAGGGTTGCCCCTATCCAAGGGGTCTGTGGGATTCCAGGGCAAAGTGCCGCGACTGCCCACAAAACCCCTCGGGAACACCTCTCCGGTCATTTTAGAGTAGAGCTCGACCTAGCCCGTAGGCTTTCCTCTCTGTCAGAGGCATGAGAGCAGCTAGTATCCCAGAGCTGCTCCTACCGCTGCAGGAACTAGTCACTAGACCCCTGTAATGGTGAGACAGCTGCAGGACACTAGCTGCTCTCATGTCCCTGGCGGAAGCTCTTACTGTTCCACGTTTGCAGCACGGACCAGAGGGCCTATTACCGATCTAATGGTTTTGCTAATGATATCATATGATATCATAGTGCAATACGAAAAATACGATTTCCGGGCAGATTTTTGATCATTTTTTCATTATTTAATGATGACATCATTGAAATTATGCCATAGTGATGATATCATTGGAGATCCGTAATACGAAATGCAGCATTTCTTTTTCTCAAATTTATACCATGTCATACGATGAAAGATCCATAATTGGCCTACAGACCGAGCGACTCACACGAGCTCAGCGCCCTGAGAGCCTTTCCTTAACAAACCATAGCCCAATGGAAGTTGAATCGTTATTATGTTTCAAGTTTTTGATGACGACGTAATAATATGACGAGCTGATTGGTTGAGCGCAACGGCTTAGTTACGGTTCAGCTGCGGCTTATCGTAGTCACCCTAATACGGCTGGAGAGATGTTTCCGTGTTGGTTCTTGCGTGAGTTCGTCACAGCTCTTGGGGCAGTGAGGTTTGTGTTGACTATGAGTGATCCTGGTCGCAAATATCCAGAGTCTTCTATACTTGTTAAGCTTTCTTTTTAATGGGATTGGATGTTAATACGCACTATACTTGCCGATGCGTATGTGGGACTCACGGGCGTGGGTGGGGCTCTCCCCGCAGCGTACGTGATTATATTTCGTTGCTTCATTCTTCGGATATATTATTATAAACCATGTAAATTTATATATTCTCGAATGAAGCAACTAATATAATATTGATCGAACTTCACTTCAAGAAGTTCGTTTGATCATCAATAAACTTATTAAACCAACCGCATAGTCGAAGGATTCAGAGATTGGAAAAACCCAATTGGGATGATGACTGAATTCTAATTTTTACATCTCGTCGTTAAATATTAAAAAACCGTGGAAAAAGATGCAGTCCTGTGAAATTAGGATTAAAATCGGCTTATAAATACATTAGATACAAGCATTTTAAGTTGTTAATTTGAAGGCGATTAGACAGAAAGATCCGACATCAACCGTGACGTCATCGTTGAGTACGGCCATATAAACTCCTTGTAAATTGCCGTTTTGCTTTGTTTTGCCGAGATGGAGAAAAATGTTTAATACCTTATATCTTGTGTTAGGGAACTTGCAAATGGCAACTTTTAGTTCTCACCGGCGCCGCGGGTGGCGCTGGCAGTCGGTAACTTAGTCTGCTGCTTGAGATATATTCTGTCTAATCTGTGATTTTGTGATTCGAACGTTTGACGGTTAGGGCATTCAGTTTTAAAAACCAGTGAACTACTGTGAGTGCTGTGACCATTTGTTTACGTTTAAGTTTCTTCACTTACGGAATCGTACCAAATATGGTTAGGCAGAGAGAGGAGCCGGGGTGGTGAAGGTGAATGTTAATGCATTATAAAGTAGCTACTTAAACCTGCACCTGGGTCATAAGCCCCAGGCACCGCTCTTGGCTCTCTTCTCTGTAACGCGATAGACCGAGCACCCGCGAGGTGAATGCATGTTACGCATGGAATGCTAAGTTATCGTCTCTCCTTGGGAATAACCTAACAATCAGAAGTGACAAGTGAGTTAATCAACGCCCATCGGTAAGTCAGCAATTGCAAATAATAATGATAAAGTAAAACACTATTATTAGCGTATTTAATCATAATGACATAGCAGAACAATTCCCATACGCCATTTGAATCACATATTGTTTACCTGCCTGTGTACATAGTACATACATAACTTTCGGGACTGATTATACTGACAACTTTTATTACCTACTAGGTATTTATTATTACCTGCCTATTCATTACCTATCTACCTTCATATTACCAACTTTTATGATAAGAACATTTTGTTGTTTGATCATGATCGAACCAGTGGAAATGACAGCTATACCCATGTATGAATTTCTATTCCACTCTTTTAATAATAGGTTTAGGTTACAGTTTGTTTTTGTAGGAACGCATACATATATTTATAATGTACTAATATATGGGCATTGGGCAGCCCATTGCTAGGCATTATGGCTATAAAATATATTATTGATATAATTTGATATTTAAAAAAAATGCAAAGGTGTATTCTATACATAAGAAAATTAAAATATTGGCTTTCTGAGAAATACTCATATGATCTTAATGATTTTTATAATTACAGTTCAAAATAATTTATTATATCCACCCTATTTAAATATAAGAATCAGTAATATCAACTCAACTTTATGCAAACAACTTTATGTAAACTAATCGTAGTTATAGTGATAGTAATTTAAATTGATATCTTAAACGGAATAATTCGCCGCCTCCATGGTCTAGTGGTTGAGACTACCGGGTGTTGATCGGGAGGTCTAGGTCTGGGGTTCGATTCCTCATAGGGGCAGAATTTTTTGTGCTCAGTTTGGTTGGTGGTAGGGCTTCTTCTGAGCCCGCCTGGCTAGCTACCACCGTCTCACCAAGTTTGCCACCATAATGGCGATGTTAATAGTATTGCTGTGTTTCGATAACTAGAGGTAAGATAGCCAGTCCCTCAATTGCTGAGGAGTCCAGGTGAAGCTCGCTTCCTCCTTCGGTATTTTCATCACCTACCTTCAGGTGAGATGAAGGCCAAGAGGTTCCCTGTTGAATGCAAGAAAAAGTGATCTTGATCGTGAACTAACTGTGTGGTCAATGTAAATGCAAGTAATGTCATCATGTATATGTGAAGGATGCCGAAGAGCAAACGGTGCTCATATTTTATGTGAAAGGTAGGCCGGAGCTCAAGCGGTACTTACAATACATGTGAACTGAAATGTCTTATAATATCCAAATACTCGTAAATAATATAAACTATACAATATATAATTATGTTAAGTAATAATAACATATATTCAAACTTTGTATTTTAATAATATTTTCTTTTTGTGTGCAGATAAGTCTGTACAAGTATTCACTCAAAGTTATATTCATTTATCTACGAACTCGGTCGATGTGTGAACTCTGCGAGTTGGATGACAAAATATAAGGAAGCACTTGAGGAGCGACATCAGCTGCAGCACTCAATCACATCACATCACATAATAGATACAATACATATGATGACGCTTGTAAAAGCAAATTGAGGCACAGCAGGAGTATGTATGATAGGAACATTGAACACATCAATAATAGCGTAAATAATTTACACCATTCATTCTCAGCTACTTATGTAAACTATCACGCTGCACAAAATGATATTAAAATGCACATCCAGTCTATTGCTATAGGCACACTCTGTTATCGGGTCCTTGTAGGCCCGACACTGAAGTATCTGGGGCTCGTGTTGGATTCGAGATGGAAGTTCTCGGCCCATTTTCGCCAACTAGCTCCCAAACTTTTGAGGGCAACTGCGTCCCTTGGGCGCTTATTGCCAAACCTAGGCGGCCCAGGTGATACGTGCAGACGCTTATTTACAGGAGTGGTGCGGTCCATGGCCTTATATGGTGCACCTGTGTGGGTCAATGCTATGTCGGCAACCAACAAGGCCCTGCTACGATGACCACAGCGGGTCCTGGCCGTCAGGATGATTCGAGGATACCGCACCGTCTCCCATGAGGCAGCGTGCGTGTTGGCGGGCACCCCACCTTGGGACTTGGATGCCTCGGTCCTTTCCGAGGTATACAAGGATAAAACCGCTTTCCGTCAGTCGGAAGGCTTTGTAAGAGTACCGCCCGATATTATTGAGCGCTGGCGCAATTCTGCGCAGTGCCGCATTCGTCGGCGATGGCGTGGGTGCCTAGCAGAGCCCGTCTCTGGTCATAGGACCGTGGAGGCAATCCGGCCTATTCTTAGGCGTTGGACAGAAAGGCAGCACGGGGTGCTGACCTTCCGGCTCACGCAGATCCTGTCGGGGCACGGGTGCTTCGGCAAATATCTGCACAACATTGCTCGAAGGGAGAGCACTCCGCGATGCCACGAGTGTGGGGCGGACGAGGACGACGCGCAGCACACGCTTGAGCATTGCCCGGCGTGGGCTGCGCAGCGGTCCACCCTCGTCGCCAATATCGGAGGTGACCTCTCACTGCCAGCCGTTATCGAAAAAATGGTCAGCAGTGAGAGGTATTGGGAGTCTATAACCGCTTTCTGTGAGGAAGTCCTAGTGGAGAAGGAAAGCGCAGAACGGGACCGCGAGAATGATCCGAACGCGGACCCGTCCCGCAGGCGGCGGTTGGGCAGAAGAAGACGAACTTACGCCCTCCACCAACTGCCGCAGGGGTCGCAGTGACGGAGTGGGGCCCCCGTCACTCACACTAATGACCCTACGCTGAGGGAGTGTGTAAAGGCGTTCCATAGACTCTCCCAACCCTGAAGAGGGACCCGATGTGGCCGGGCAGCATCGCACTCGACACACAAAGCGATTGCGAAAAGTACCCTTTGTGTGCCGAGAATGCGATTAGACGGAACCCCAGTATTTTTTAGTGAGTATGTCTCGATTGGCGGGGCGAGTCTCACATAACCGCAGGCGGACCCCACTCCGTCTGCGGTAGATTTAAAATCTTTTTTACGGGGTAAAAAAAAAAAAAGGCACACTCTGTTAGCATAACGAGGACCACTATCAATCTTTGCTTGACAAACAATTTTTGGCCTCAAGTGGGAATGATTCGATAGCAGAATGTAGTGTCAGAAAACAGTAACAATGCACCCATCATACATCCTCCGCCCATATTAAAAACAATGTATGTCAACCACTAGTCAATGACCAATAAAGTTTTAATGTTCAGAGAGGTCACTGTCGAAGCAAAAAAAAAGCAATATTTTTTGTGATGATATTGACAAAGGTAAGAGCCAGCTATTGAATAATAAATTGGGATTAAGTAAATTATTTTATGCCTGGCTCACATTTCCATGATATTGCATGTAGAGTGTTTTCCCTTCCGTATCATAAATCATTTAATACAAAATAAAAATATTATTAGGTATAAACTTAATTTGATATTAGATTTAATGACAAATTATTCGGAAAAAATCCATGCTATTGATTTTAATAAACTGACATGTGTCCGAGACAAAGCTTATTTGAAAGGAGATAGATTATATTTATCAATGTTCTTTAAAAAAAACCATGACTATAAAATATAGCTTAGCCAAGAACTTGGCTATTAAATCTCACGTTGACAATGCTTTTATTGAGCAACATGATGTCTTGAAACAAGTTCCAAGTAATCTAAATTTGATAATCAGACAATAGAGGTAATCTCTGGCCGGGTATTGACCAAAAATAAGCATCGATATTTAGGGATTGTCCATCAAAATATATTTAAAGAATTTCTGGTAAAGACTTACTTTAAAAAGATTTACTTTGTATTACAGAGCATAAAAAAACATGAATTGTTGATTAGTTTAGATAATAGGATAATAGTTAGTTTTGTTAATGATAGTTTAGATATGATTGTGAGTTCGTTCACTAAAAAAATCTGCAATCCCATATAAATTTTGCAAAATGACATCCAATTAAATAATAATAGCAAAGCACATAATGCATTTATTTGCAAATATTTAATTGCAAAGCACATAATGCATTTAGGTATTTTGAGTACAAATGGTTACTTAGGTACATGGATATGTGACGCCCTTGCAAGGGCATAGCAATTTGTTGAGGATGGCATATTTGATTATTGTACTTTTTAATGATAAGTACCTAATCCTAATTTTAATTTATTTTATAATTATGATAAAAAAAAGTATTATATAATTTCATGAAAATATACAATAATTGGAAATTTCATTTTATTATAGTGTCATTCCATTAAAATATAATTTCATTAAAATATAGAACAATACATCACATTAAATATGAATTCTTGTTTAACATAAATTATAAAATTCAAAATAAATTATAAAAAAAATCGTCTAAGTTGTAATAACATTTGTCACAGAGGTACTTCTTTAAAAGTGCATTAAATTGTTTTGTTTCTTGTATTTCTCAGTAATGGTATGTGGTTATAAATCTTAATGGTCATTGCGTGGGGATTGTCGCACCAATTTTTAAGTTATATTGATCCAATTTAATTTTATTATCGTCACGTCACGGTGTTCTCTTTTTCTTTTAATCTTGATAGGGGAGAATAAGGAAAAGACATAGTTGTAATCTTTGCTGAACGAACTATTGAGTTACCTCGTGTGTACTTGATCATTCCAATATAATTTATGTGTACAGACCCCCCCTCTGGAAATTATTCAGAGTTGGAGTCCGCTTTGGAAGATGCCTTAAGAATAATATGCAAAAAAAAATGAAAAATCTTGTTTGTGGGGATTATAATATAAATATTTTAAAGGAATCACAAATATCTAGATCCTTTTTTAAAATTTAATTGTTAGAATTTTACTTGATATTTCCCTTCTGCTTTTACTTATTGATTTTTTTCGTCAATTAATAGTATCACAAATATCTAGAATTAAGGAATCACAAATAAATTAAGGAATCACAAATATCTAGATCCTTTTTTAAAATTTAATTGTTAGAATTTTACTTGATATTTCCCTTCTGCTTTTACTTATTGATTTTTTTCGTCAATTAATAGTTCTATGAAGTACTATCTAGTAGATTCATTTACTTATTCAAATCATTTAACATGAATTATGTAATTCAAAAACCAACCCGAATTACAGAAGCATCTGATACTTGCTTAGACAGCATCTTCTGTAATTGTAATGTATAAGTTAAGTAGAAATTGTATTAACTCTGATCATAGCGGACGACTAGCCTCGAATGAGCAACATCATACGAGTATTTGTTCTATACGTGAGATTATTTGTAGATCTATAAAAAAATAAATAAACGCGGCATAAAGGAATTCACAAGAAATGTTATAAGTTAAACTACAAATTTGGCATTCAGGGAGATGAACGCCAATAATCTGTATAATAAGTTATTTCATGTAGTTAAAGATGAATGATGAATGCAATGATTTATCAAAAAAAGTAATCAAAGTCGAAAATGAAAAAAAAATGTGTGATTGGGCTCCGCCAGGTATAGTATATAAAAGTCGTAGAAAACTATTTGAATTATACTCATTGCAGACTTTTATTTTTATTTAATTTCACCTGTCCCGGTGTCTGTATTAAAATCTTACAAGTTGGATTTGACCCGTTTCCCGGTTTCCGATTGTGCTGAAGTTTTGCACGCGTATTTGTATAACGCGTGACAGTGCAATATTATGATGACATAGGAATTCCGCAATAAAACGACACAACCGCATCGAGTTTGGGCTCGTTTGATTCGTATTGATGAGTACTAAAAGCAAGTATTAAAAAAAAAGTTTTTTTTTAATAATAATTATTAAAAGTAACCACCAATGAGCCCTTCTTCATGAATTTTGTCAGAAATTATTCTAAAACACTCAAGAAAGTGTGCATGTCCACAAAAGCTATTTACATAAGTAAAATATGTATACATAAGTAAGTAAAATCAGTTTATCTAAAATAAAATAAAAACCACCTGGAACGTCATTATAACCGAGAGACGGGTAGACCCAAAAGCACTGTGAATTCTTTCTCATTAGAAATCAATAACAATAAACGATAAAATCAGACCATGCAGTTACCAACGCGTTTCAGGACTTTCTCATATATAAGTACCCATAGAAACTACAAGTAGTCTGAACTCGTGTCCCAATGAGGCTGTAGCTCTTTTGGGACAAAGTGTAGAAGAGGTGAACCAATATTTTCATTTTTGTCACGCTGATGCTTACAATGCTATGAAAATATTTCTTAGAAAAAAAAAACTGAAGACCTTAGGGGTATTTCGACCAATATAATTGAATCTGCACTAAAAGAACTTGCCCCGCAACTTGCTTTTATATTCAAAAAAGGGTTTCGATGAAGATGCCTTCCCCGATCTCGTGAAGAATGGCAAGTTAATACCCCTATTTGGGTGAAATGAATATGATTCTTTAAATTATCGATCGATTTCTACCAGCTCTTAGGAAAAATTAAAAAAAATGTAATCAGTGAATTGATCATTTCTCAAGTAACACACATTTTACATATGAACCAATTTGGCATTGCCGAAGGTCGTTGCACTACAGATGCTGGAGTTGCAGCTCTTGAAAACATTTTTGCTGCTTGATGTGACCTATCAAAGGGTTTTGACTACGTTGGTCCAACCAAACTCTTTTATATAAACTCAAGCATTATGGAGTTTCTGAAGAAGCAATTAGATTTATTGAGTCTTATTTATTCAAAAATAGTAGATACTATTGTGGAAATGAATAATCAAAATTGGTGAATTCATCGATTTCACTATATTTTGTACTAGAATCTAGATTGCAGTGGGATCCACATATTGAGTCCTTGGCAAACAGACTTAGATGATGAAACGGCAAGATTGATTTACTTTGGTTGTTTTCACAGTGTTATGTCGTGGAATACCACTATGGGGATCGTCTGCTAGTATAGAGGGTATTTATATACTTCAAAAAGAGCGGTTCGCACTATTTATAATTTACGAGCAGGGACAGTGAATTTATGAAAATTTGATTTATGTTTATAAAATATTATAATACATTTGATACCAATTTCCAAAAAATCCCATTTATGTATAAGGGATAAAGGTAAACTTACCGTTCCAACAATTTAAAAAAAAAACTATTATAATGGTTACTTATTATGAACTCAACGATTATTTGAGTGATGCTAATGCCTTGTGTTAATGTGTAGATATTATTCGTTATAATGTATGTAACTATTTATGTGCCTATACAAATGTTGCTGTGTATGGTATCGACATGGTGTTTTGTATATGCCTGTACATTCCTGCTAGAGCTGGTAGGTTTCTTGCGCCCACTTTTTTCTTGTCAGTTGGGGGATGTCCAGAATGGGTGGTGGTCCAGAATTTCGGATAAATATTGGCAGAGAAACGGTCGACTCTGGTTCATTGGACAGAGCTATTTTGATAATTATATTCCGCTGATTCGACGATATAAAATAATATTCTAGGATATCAAATAATTTTAATCATGGAGTACCTACCAATAACAATTCTGTAATAATTCATTATTGGCAGTCTTATAATTATGTACTATCGAGGTCTATCGTGCCTTACCACTTTGTAGAAATATTCGTTCCTTACCACTTTGTAGAAGCGGATCGCATCAGACACGTCCACACGACCCATACCTATCCCTGATTGGCTACGTATTTCTACTACGATTTACTACGGCCAATCATAGACAGACATCTGGTTTCATTATAATCGCTCTTGGTGTTAATCTGCTTTACGCTTTACTACTGGTGAATGAATGGAGCGGGGCGTGGTCTGACACGATTGTCATCGTGCAGTGTGCAAGCGACTTTCGACGTAGGACTGGTGGGGTGCTAGTGTCCTCGATAGTACCTATGCTCAGGAATGACTAGTATTATCTACCGTATAATAATGTCCAAGAAAGGACAAAATATTTTGTCGTAATCATCTAAAATTATATAAAACTAGCTTTACTTTACGAGGCTTGGCCCGCGTTGTTTTTGTTTTCCCGTGAGAGTTTTGTATTTTCCCGTAGGAAACATAGTTTTGTAGCCTATGTTAATCAGGGTCAATCAATGTAGTATTCTAATGGTGAAAGAGATTTTAAATCGGTCCAGTAGTTTTTGAGTTTGTTCACTACATACATACATACAATAATGTTTCCTCTTTATAATAATAGTGTAGATAGTGAAGATTAGGATAGGAGAGCTAATCATGCGTATTTAGATTATTAATATTTAATTTTTCTTTGAGTCTGGATTAGGGAATTATTTTGTGGGAGAAAATTAAATAGCCTCTGAGATTTTTCACCTTTTACTTTATTGTCACATTTTAATTAGATTAGAATGATAGTTACAATTATGTATGTGATGAACACGTGACACGTCTAACGTTCGAATGGCCGAGACAGGTCGGAATGGGGTCATTCCGAAATCAGGAAGGCCGTCTGTTAGGGAACTTGCAAATGTCAACTTTTAGTTCTCACCGGCGCCGCGGGTGGCGCTGGCAGTCGGAAACTTAGTCTGCTGCTTGAGATATATTCTGTCTAATCTGTGATTTTGTGATTCGAACGTTTGACGGTTAGGGCATTCAGTTTTAAAAACCAGTGAACTGCTGTGAGTGCTGTGACCATTTGTTTACGTTTAAGTTTCTTCACTTACGGAATCGTACCAAATATGGTTAGGCAGAGAGAGGAGCCGGGGTGGTGAAGGTGAATGTTAATGCATTATAAAGTAGCTACTTAAACCTGCACCTGGGTCATAAGCCCCAGTGGTGGTGCCCAAAGTAGACACCACCACGTCGGCGTTTCGCCGATTATTTGATTGCTGATGTCGACCAAATACAATTAAAGAATTTGCTACTTACCTTGTCTCCGTTCGGTCTCCGTATGTAGCCGGTGGACTTCCTGAGCTAGCTCGAAGGAAGTCGCGGCTCCTGAAGAGCTACTGTTAACCGATGGAGACCGGAGCACTACATAGGCCTATTAGGCCACCATCACTCACTTCGCGACGATAAAACCTTGCCACTATTCCCCGACACTAAAACTTTGCGGAACCTCGCACCAACAATCACTTGGTGCGCCGCGCAATACTATTTGTTATATATTTTATTGAAACGAAAAATCACCGCCCGCTCATAACCTATTTCAATGTCATTCCGTATTCGACTCGACTGACATGTTACATGCGGCCGGCCGCCACAGGCTCTCACTGCACAGACTATAATGCAGTGTTGCCACTCGCTCATCCTCGAGCGTAAACACCCAGGCACCGCTCTTGGCTCTCTTCTCTGTAACGCGATAGACCGAGCACCCGCGAGGTGAATGCATGTTACGCATGGAATGCTAAGTTATCGTCTCTCCTTGGGAATAACCTAACACTTGGTTGTTTTTATAGTTATTCGAAAACCGATTTTTTCTTTCTGTTTATTATATGAATGAGCTTCTATTAAAGCAAAAAAAAAATTTTTGTCATCTAGCCTATTATCTCAGCCACCTCGAGGTAGTCCGGCCAGCTACGGTTCGGGTCTAATGCCTAAGAGAGGGTGTTAGCGTAAACTCCAGACGAAGGCCTATATAGGCTCCCTATGGCCCGACCGTTTGGCTTGTTAAACAAACTCGTGGAAAAAGCTAATTTCGATAAGAAACTTTATTATAGACTCGAAACAATTTCTCCAAATTGAATACAAAATAACCAGGTTGGCAAAAGAGCCCTACTGAATAATTATTAACGAGATTGTTCCGAGAAATACACGGACACTAATTTGAGAAGAATGACACAAATTTGCTTATGCCCAGCCGTTGAGGCCGCGCCGAGCAGCCGGACTGATGCTGTATTAATTTGGGACTCTTTAAGCGCCCTTGTGGGGGTCGACGCGGGTCTCTGAGCTAACAAATGACCCTCGGCTCGGGTCGCTTCAAAGCGGACAATTGAGGGTAAAACAATGTTGGTCCGTCGGCTTTTTACTGCTGCGATCATCCGCAGACGACCGGACTATCACACAAATAGATTTGATATCCCAACTACATCATAATGCTGCTACATCGACCTCCGTTTCAACTATCTGATGTTTAGCTTGACCCGAACTTTGTTTGGCAAAGTTTATTTGTCATCTTCCGTCCGCCTGTATCTGTCTACTCCACTTGTATATGCCGCTGGTGTCCCCTTACCCGGTTAAACCTCTCTCCGAAAGTTCTCCACACACTACGGAGAGCCCTTTTAGGATCATTATAACAGCTCATATAAGTCTCCACCGAGGGGCTCGAGCCTACCCTATGTTAGGGTGTTAGGCCTTCACTCGGGGAATGGCTAACGCCGATCCCGAGTGTGTCTCTACGGAGGTAGAAGTTGCTCTGGAGGGTGGTTTAGCCAGGTATGGGGTTACCCAGGTAACCCGAGTCCAATGGCATATCCTTGGGGCGGCTTTGTCAGCTTTCAGCCCCTTGTTGAATCGTAAAGAGATTCCCCCGCCTAAAAAAAAAGGTGTTAGGCCTAAGTCCACCACGCTGGTACGGTGCAGATTGACCTCACATAAACCTTGGAATTTATTCGCATATTTATGCAGGTGTTTGTGTTTGTGCCTCACGATGTTTTGCTTCACCGTAGGAGCGTCAGACAAATGTACTTGTGAAATTCGAAAAACACATTGGTACATGGCGGTCTCGAACCCCGGACCTTGCGATCGGAAGGCAAGTGCCGAGTCCACAGTGACACTAGGATCAGGTAGACTCAATTCACTGGGACTTTGTGGACCCTAAAAGGACTATTGTACCTATACGTTGCCTTTTTGTGACTTGAGATCAAGTCACAGTCCAGTAATTTCACTGTTTGCCTCATTCTTCAAATCGGAACAAAGCTGCAGCCAAATATGGCAAAGTTTACTTAAGGCGCATAGTAGGGTCAATCATAAAAAAATCACTGCAGACAAAACCGGTTC
This sequence comes from Schoenobius gigantellus, assembly GCA_963935595.1. NCBI lineage: Eukaryota > Metazoa > Arthropoda > Insecta > Lepidoptera > Crambidae > Schoenobius > Schoenobius gigantellus. The sequence goes on along the minus strand of OZ012542.1, from coordinate 65,078,944 downwards.
TCTTCATAAATATTGAATAAAAATATTAAAAAAAAAAAGATATGTTATTATTCAACGCATTCTTTAGAGGATAGTCTTTTTAATTTTTTGATAAATTAGTTAAAACTTGGTTAAAATGTGGCTCAAACATGCCTCGATTTTAAAACTTTAAACCTAATCGCGTCGTAAATAATAGGTTAAATCATATATTTTCGATTTCAATAAATAAAGTGAACAATATTCTAGTGGATGGTCTTTTTAGATTTTTATTATTCGCCTTTATTAATTATTGATTGAAATAATTCATCTTACGCTTATTAAAGTTTGCATAAATATTTCCCTCACTCTCACTCACTCACTCCTATGTAATCAGTGCGGGACGACCGACGCAAGGTCATTGGGACCACTATGCGCCTTAAGAGGATTGTGAAGTAATCGTGCGCGGCGCGAGTAGGTATTTTCTAAAATGCTATCTGTTTCACACCGCTCTGCCTCCGGTCTGGCGTTTACACCACAAATACAACATGCGCAAATTTTCACGCACACTACGACACAGCAGCGCGCGACTCGGCCACGAACACGATACTCGGCGGCGGCGGCCGGCGCGAGAGCTCGAGATTATTATTCTATCATTCGTAATGTTTTGCGTTGCTTATATTTCTGACTCCCTTTCCGCTCGCAACTTCGCCATCGTTACTTTCATTTTTCGTGTGGGAATTTTATGTTTTCACACAGGAAAAATAATTTTATAGCCTATATTACTCAGTGATAATGTAGCATTCTATTAGCCAAAGAATTTTTAAAATCAGTCTGGTAGTGTTAGAGTTTATTCATTACAAACAAAAATACAAACGTACTTAATCTTCTTTCTTCATAATATTTTAGTAGATGAGTTTCGGAATACAGAATTTATTTACATTTCGTAAATTATTTCTGTATTGAAATTTATTGTGAAGGCACTTACTACTTGGTATCCCTATACATTATAGGATTGAGGATGAGAACTTTTTGTTAGGAAAGTATGTTATTTACCTGTCTAAGGAAAATGCCATTTTTTAAGGTGAGTGTTATACCGAATTAAAATAACTTGCATTTGAGATGTGAATCTTTTCTGAAAAAAAAAATCATTAAACATATAATAATACTTTTACATACAAACTAAATAGGAACAGGGATATAAAAATAAAAAGTAATAATAATATTTTTTTGATTGAGCGGGGCAGCTTTTGCAAAACTTGGCTTTGCTTTTAATATGAGCATTAGCATAAAACAGAAAGCACGGATCTTTAACTAGTGAGTCCTACCAGTGCTTACTTATGGAGCCGAGATATGGATAACAACTAAGGCCATCGTCCACAAACTAGAGGTGGCACAAAGTGCAATGGTAAGAAAATTGGTAGGAGTAACACTCCGGGACACGAAAACGAATAGTTGGCTCTGAAATCGGCGTCAGGTCTCGGATATTACACACCGCGTAGCAAAGCTCAAGTGGCAATGGGCTGGACATGTAGCCAGAAAGCCGGACTCGTGGCGCAGAACTATCTTAGAGTGGAGGCCATGGAACCGTAAAAGACCCAACGGGTGACCACAGATGCGGTAGAAGGACGACATGGTCAAGATGGTGGCCACGAACTGGATTAGAGTAGCCCAAAATAGAACGGAATGGAGAAAGTTGAAGGCCTATACCGCCATGGTAGAAGAAAAGGCTTAGATGATGAATAATATTTTTTAATAATTATATGATTATTTTTGTTGGTGATGTTCACCTCAATTTCTTTATTAATAAGCCAAACGTAACATCATCTGCAACTAGCTCCATCTTCATCCATCTTTGAAATTAGTCAGTAGCAAAACAGAAGTGATGTGCGTCGGTGGAATCAGGGTTAACAACAGGGCTCTGTGACTGATCCCTCTATGAGTTTCCATAATTGATCCTCAAACCCAAGATTCCTCGAAAAGCCCGGAATACTAAAGGAAAAGGTGGCTAGATGACATTAAAAAAGTAGACTGGACTGACATATCCACAATTATAAAATGCAGGCGTTTTATTAAGTAAATAACTAGTTATACTAATAATTTTAGAATTAATTTTTTTCCACCTCCGTGGTCTAGTGGTTGAGGCCACCGGGTATTGATCGGGAGGTCCGGGTTCGATTCCACTCGGGGACAGAAGCTTTTCTGATCGGTTTGGTTGGTGGTTTCTGTAGGGCTTCTAAGCCCACCTGGCTAGCTACCACCGTCTTACCTAAGTTTGTCGCCATAATAACATGTTAATAGCATTGCTGTGTTCCGATATAAGGCCAAGAGCTTCCCTGTGGTATGAAAAAAAAAAACCTATTAATAGGATTATATGTAATCAGCTGCTTTAAATTATATTGTTAAAATGAAAAAAAAAAACGTCAAAACCGACCATCCCGGGAGTAGGCTCTATCGAATACAAAAAGAATTTTGAAAATCGGTCAACAATTGGCGAAGTAATCGCGTAACATATACGCAAAACACGTTGGACACACGTAAAAATTTAATGGTTTTTCTCGATTTTTATGGGATCCCATTATCAGATCCTAACTTTGATGACCATGGGACCACCCTTGGAGTATCCTATCGAATACAAAAAGAATCATCAAAATCGGTTCATAAACGACGAAGTTATCCGCGAACAAACATAAAAAAAGCATATATACGGTCGAATTGAGTAACCTCCTTTTTTCGAAGTCGGTTAACAAACAACTTATGTAGTTGTTTGTTAACTTGCAATTTATTTTCTTATTTGATTTTGGGAATTTACAGTTAGTTAACAGGCTACAGGCTGCTTATCCTTAAATAAGGTTTGTATTGAAATAAGATCCTTAAAATAAAACACTAAAATCAATAAACGTATTCTAAAAGACATTTACTTTTTGATGTAGAAGGTATTTGTATAGACTTGAGTAATAACTTTCAGTATTGATCGATATATCGATATTACTTTCTCCTCCCTAGTCGACAATAACTACGATAACATTATGTCACATCACTAGTAGATTATACCCCATTATACCCCTGCCCCCGACCCGTATCGTGCGATAGAGAGAGTTGCAAGAACTGGTCGAAATTGCCTACAATTCCTGTTTGAAATATTGTTTCGGGCGATAACTGTTTTACCCCCCTAAACCTTTACGAAATTAGACACTTTTGGTCTCATTCGATTCAGTATACCTTAAACTATGTTTGTACGTTTTGCTTTTTTCGAAATTAAGTAAAATTTTGTCAAAAAAGATAAAAATGCTCGAGGTAGTTTTTAAGTCTAAAATATAGATATTTAGATGCTAATAATTTATATTCTGAGCAATATTTCTTCAAAATCAAAACGTACAAACCTAGATCTTCATTTCTTATTCAACATTTCCAAAAATTATGAAAATTGGACTATGTTTAGTGGGAGAAAAGCGTTATCGCTTTTTGTATGAAAATTTACAGCTTCACAATCCTCTTAAGCTTGCTTCACTACCGCATATATTACAATGCAACGCCAATAGTCATGTTGGACCATTAATTAATTAATAATGGTCCCGGTTAAAAGCTTGCGAGACTGGTGAGATTCGGTAATATACTCGTAATTTTATTCGCTAGCCTGTGTAATTTCTCCAAATATAGTAGCTGTATTTTATGTGCAATTACAAACGGAGTGCAAAAACTCAACACTACAAACGGAGAAAACATTAATATTACATATAGATTTTGATTTGACTTTGAGGTACGAAACCTTAAAAAGGACTGTTTTTCTGTACAATAAAACGTTATACCACAATGAAACACGGTACTTATATCCACGCCATGTTTTCGCGGGATCAAAGGAAACTATATCCATTTTTATTTCGCGCCATTGATAGCGGAATTATGGTAATGTCATCTTGTTTTCCGAGCGGCCGACAGCCATACAATTAAAATAATTGCCTCGGCGCAGAAGGGTAAGTTTGATGCAGGGCCTGGGGGGTGGTGGGAGGGGGATGGGGCTGAAACGAAAACAATTCCGACAAATAATACAGCCTACTAGCGAACTCGATATAAGCATTCTGGTGACTCATAAAATCTTCCGTGGTTGAAAGGACCAGCTTCAGATCCGGAGGTTTTTTTTTGCTTTTTTATACAACATGGGCGACTCAAACACACGTTTATTTCATTTATTTATTATTTTAGCTCCAAAATTTGGAAATTTGCTAATTTATATTTTTGTTGGGTAAGTGACTCGGGGATCTATCCTGAGAAAAGATGTTGTGTCTTGAAGAATAAATTGTTTTTTATTTTGAAAAAAAGAAGGTTTGCACACATTTAGGAATAATAAATTACGACTTCTCTGTGTAATTATTTATCGTATTTAATTTTGTACATTTTTTTCATAAAATAAATTTATAAAGAGCGAGTTTTCCACAGACAGAATATAATAGTGTTATTAAAAATGTGACAAAAATTAGACCTTTCGAATTTCTTATCTGTTCTTCTTGAGAAGTCTCCAAATTTCCGAACAGGTGTAGAGTCAATTGTTTTTTTTTATTTACATGTATTTGCATACATGTTAATTATGATTGGCGTTTATATACATACAAGGATTAAATAAAGCAATTGTTAAATGTCTTCCATTGGAGTTCACTAATACTAAACAAGCGACTTAAAGTTTTAACCTTTGTTTGATATCTGACATTTAACGTATGGAAGAATAGTCAAAAACAGACGGTGAACTTTTAATCGTTTGTTTTGCTTGTTGGTGAACTCCAGCCTCAGTTAAATACATATTTAATTGGATTATTCGTTAATTAGATTTTTGTGTTTTGTTTAATGTCAATAACTGCATGTAACGGACATAACTCGGTCTCCCAGATAGCAAGACCGGACCGACGAACAACGATTTCAACACGACTGCCCCCAAGACCATTAGATACACATAAAAAAAATACTGTTATGTCAAACGCCTCAACGGATGACGAGGCATTAAAGAATAAAGAACTCGTTTAAACTCGGCCGAGGCTTAGAGACACTTTATATACATTTGAATGAAACTGCAATAAAATCGGAATGGCCCACCATTACGGTGGTAGCCAGTCAGCTCTGGGCGCGTCGGGGTTAGCAATTATGAGCTGGAGGCTTACCACGGAACGATAAAAACTGTCTGAAAATGGAGACAGCTCTATCAGTGCTTATAGATTTGTTTTTAACTGACCAGAGTTTCAAGGCTGTTTAAGCGGTTCTAGTAGCCCAGTCCGGCCCAGGAGTGACGGATTACAGCCTCTCGCCGCCCCTAAGCCTATCTTAGCCTAAGTGCGCGATAGATTTGAGCGGTGGACAAAAAGCTTTCTGAGAAATCGACTTTAATTTCGCCGAGAGCGTCGGCTCTATTGAAATTATCCCTAATATGGTCTGAGGACTCTGGGGTTTTCGGCGTAATTTGGGAGGGATTGCGATGCCTGTGATTTGAGATGACTTAACTGGTGCGTTGGCGTGGCCAATTCTTTGACTTCTGCGTAATTAAAAATGTTGGTTATTTTATTGGTCACTCAGTCAACAATTTTTTCATTATCATCACCACTGCTCATATACCTACGCCTCCACCGGGGGGCTCGAGTCTTACCTATGTTAGGGTGTTTAAGCCTTAGTCAACTACGCTGGCCCAGTGCTGATTGGTCGACTTCACACACACCTATGAATTTTCTCGAAGATGTATATGCAGGTTGCCTCACGATGTTTTCCTTCACCGTAGGAGTTTCGGATTCAAATGTGCATATGAAATTCGAAAAACGAAAAACACATTGGTACATGACAAGATCGAACCCCGGACCTCCCGGTTAGAAGGCCAGTGCCGAGTTCACAGCAACCGATGCGAATAGCAATTTTTTCAAATAAAAAATACACATTACGAGGTGATGACTAAGGGGCTTCTTAGTCCAATTTCACTAATATTTTAACAGGCGGTTAGTTAATTAATAGTCAACGTTTGACATTTCACTCATACAATAAGTGTCAAAAACGGTTGTTAGTTAACTATAACATTTGACATGTTGGTGAAATTCGGCTTTAACATATTTTTTAACCTCCTCTCTCTATGGTGTAGTGGTCAATTATGTTCCGACAATTAGAGGTAAGATAGGCAGTCGCTCAGTTGTGGAGGAGTTTAGATGAAAGCCGCATCCGACGTCGCCGTCGGCCTTATCTCCACTTACCAACAGGTGAGGTGATGGCCAATAGCTTCACTGTTGAGTAAAAAAATAATATTTTTTAATTGCATTTATAATCGTAAGATTGAACATGTCTGAACGATTTTACGAAAAATCCTCGTATAAAAGGGCCAACTACAAAAAATACTGTCATAATCGACCGATTGGAGTTAAATTATTCGGTTCCTTACATTGTATTGGGTATTGTTATTTTATTCCATAACGTGATCGTATTGGGAAAATTTATTTTATTTATTTTATTTTTATTTTTACATTTTGGGATAGCTAACAGCTTCTTAAAATAATATTAACACCGGCTTATAATGTCTTAAAGCTATTGATAAGCTACCGCATATAGGTATCAAGAGTTTCGAATAAAATTGTGTAGTTTTGTGTAGTGCATATCTATTTGGCAGTTTTCGATAGTGCTCCAGTAATAGAATTGATTGAGTCAAAGTGGATGTCAATATTTGCGTCAGAATCGTTAACAGCTCTACAACTTCTTATTAAAAAGCTATTTTGTCTATAATTTGTACGCACAACGGGAATGCTGAATGGCTCATATCTGCTGCCGCGAGGTGCCCTACTAGGTATTTGTTCCCATTTTGTTGATTGGTGCATCCGTGCGAGGCGGGCATGGGCTGGGCAGCTATCGAGAAACAAAAGATATATTATTCGATACAAGCAACCTCCGATTTCATTACATTTTGAGCTTTTAAATGATTGCGCTCCAGTGTTGTCAATATGATTGTAAAATGAACTCGAAGCCAACAATTCAATAGCTTAAAATTGGACACTTGGCCAAGATTAAGGAGACGTAAAAGATTTTTCTTAATTTACGTTTATTGTAAGGGCTGATTCTAAGTTTAGTTTCGATACAATCGTATAACTATTGCCATCAGCTCTTCCACAACGAAACGAAAATGAGATGAGAATACGTATATCAGTAACTTAAGCAAATATAATAATAAAGATGTTTATTCAATTTGATGCGTGTAGACGCAGATCAATTAAAGCGACAATTTTGTCATTAAACTCTATCTTCTAAAATTCTTCTAAAATAAAATTCTCGTGTCACAGTGTTTGTTACCAAACTCCTCCGAAACGGCTTGACCGATCTTTATGAATTTTTTGTGTATGTTCAGTAGGTCTTAGAATAAGTCATAAACTATTTTTTATTATGGCGAAACATAGTTCGCCGGCACAGCTAGTTTTATTATAGTACTAGCTTGCCGCTCGCGACTTCGCCCGCGTTATTTTTGTTTTCCCGTGGGATTTTTTTTTCTGTAGGAAAATTACCCTATATCCTTTCCCTGGTCTCGAACTATCCCTATACCAACTTTCATCAAAATCGGTTCAGTAGTTTCGAAGCCTATTCAATACAAACAAACAAACAATCAAATCTTTCCGCTTTATAATATTAGTATAGACATACTGTTCTAAAGTATAAGCCATTGCTCTAAGCGGTTACCTCGCGAGTTGCAATGTTTTTTTGCCTAAGACACCCGCTCGATCCCGCGAGAAGTTATGAAGGTTCCCACTATCCCAGATTTTCGCTCCGGACAGATCGATTTGTTATTTACTATAGCGTCGTAAGTTACGTTATTGTAGGCGAGTGCGATAACAGTTACCTTTCATGTTCCGACTCCATACAAAATGTATTAAGGCACTTCTTTCCACCTTTCAAGCAATTTCGATTTGCTGTACCGCCACTAATATATGTCATATTGTTGAACATATTATCTAAACATTCTTAAAGACAAAAACATTATATGAATAATATTTCACAAGATAGAAAAAAATATATGGCTTTTACTTTTCAATATGTTGGGAAGACCTCCTGCCTTATCAATATTATTAGTTATAACAGAGTCGAAATTTGAGCTCTGCAAATCGAACCCCGTTAAAATTAATTTCAATAAAAATTTTTATATGGCAGCCATCTTGTAAAATGGCGGAACCCGAAAAAATTTTCGAGTATTGCAATTGAGGGTACACTATGCCGAGGCCAGATATCGATTTTTATCCCAATCGGAGAACATACACATTGGGGGGAAGTGGGGTTATGTGGTAGGGGTTAATCAGGGGCACACTTCGGCGTATAATTTTAGTATTGTAATCCGTCTTTAATACGTGTGCAAATTTTCAAATCAATCAGACGTCTTGAAGTGGGTGAAAATTGCATTGAAAGATTCCGTTACATAGATACATACTCGTACATACAGGTCAAGCTATTAAAAGCGTGTTAAAAAAAAGCAAATAAATTGAAATCCCGGCCAAGTGTGAGTTGGACTCGCGCGCCGTAGGTTCCGTACATAATTATCTAAAAATTTAAGGTTCTAATTATGTATGTTCATATTTACGGTTATCCGATTTTTTCCTTAATGTGTGTTATAAGGTTTTGCTTCTTCTTCTTCTTCTTCTAAAATGTCATTATTCTAGCTCAACGGAAAGTATCCTGTAGGTTTTGATTCCCTTGTGAAATCACCTCGGGCAGGACTCAAACCTGAATTCGTGCGTGTAGCCAGTGATGACATACGAAACTGAGATGTGGCCGCTTACAATGGGCCTCATAAGAAGGCTCAAAGTCACTGAAAGGGCAATGGAGAGGACTGTAATCGGGGTTTTTCTACGTGATCACATCAGAAATGATGAGATCCGTAGAAGAACTAGAGTTACCGACATAGCCCAAAGAATTGCAAACCTTAAGTGGCAATGGGCAGGACACGTCGCTCGTAGGACTGACGGCCGTTGGGGCGGTCCTCGAGTGGCGGCCGCGTACCAGGAGACGCAGTGTTGGTAGGCCCCCCACAAGGTGGACCGACGATCTGGTGAAGGTCGCGGGAAGCTGGATGCGGGAGGCGCAGGACCGATCGGTATGGAGATCCTTGGGGGAGGCCTATGTCCAACAGTGGGCGTCTCTTGGCTGATATGATGATGATGATAAAACAATTCAATTTTTATTTTACCTCCTAAGAACTTGATTTCAAAAACCTTATTTTAGTAGATGTTAGTTTTATAAATGGAACCAGACGGCCAAATTTCATATATCTATTTATCAAATGTTCGCATTAAAGTTAACTTTTAGAGACATTGTTGTAGCTGTCGAAACCCTGAAACGAACTGACAATATTTCCAATGATTCTCTTGCGTGCGTGCGGGCGAGCCATTCGCAGTCAGCGAAGACAATGATCATAACTCGCGCTGTCCTGCGACGGCGGCGCCGATACGCCGATAACTGTATAAACATGATTTACGAGGCGCGGCGCTAATCGCCGCCACGGGCGCTATGCTGCGCGCGGTAGAGAAATCTCTACTGAAAGACATCTGCCCCCCTTATTTTTTTATACAACTAAGTTGGCAAACAAGCATACTGCCTACCTGATGTTAAGTGGTAACATTCACCCATAGTACCTGCGGTGAATATTCTTGTGAAATTTGCAGCAAATTTGCAACCCCCATACGAACCACAGTGTAAGTTGCCAACTTGTGACGTAAGCTGTAAAGTGATGGTATTCAGTAATTTCACTGCCATATCTCACCCTTCATACCAGAACGGCAACACGGAGGTACCCAAGCAGGCGACCCTGGTACAGAGTCTACCTCCGGTAAGTTATCTTAGTGTAGTGCCAGCTCAGCATGGGTAGCCTTAGCACTTCCATACATCATGGATCTTTTGTGCTTGCTGTTTGGTCCTTAAAGCCATCACCACGTCTGGTCCAGTCAATCGTGCTAATCGATAATGTCCTTCGATGGTAAAACCTTGTAGTCCTTCGGTCTCGGATATCCCTTTCTAGTTATGTTTCACCTCCTGCAGGCTATAGTATCGCAATGGCACAGAAGATGCTCCATGCTCTCCTCCTCTTCCTTGCAGGCCCCACAAATATTGGGAACTGGTGGGACATACCAGTTCCCAAAAATCGTGGGGCCTGGTAAACTTCATCCTAGTGCCAAGATGACCGGTTAAAGCACCTGCCATTGAGTGAGTCTGGGATAGGCTCGAGCTCAATGTGAATTTGAGCCACTTCTAAAGAGCTTTATCGTCACAGCTCATATACATCCCCACCGAAGGGCACGAGCCTACCCAACTAGATGTGTATGTCAAACCACACTGGCCTAGTGCAGATTGGTTGACTTCACATACACCTTTGAATTACTTCGCAGGTGTATGCAGGTTTTCTCACGATTATTTTCCTTCACCGGAGGAGCATCAGATAAATGTACATATGAAATTCGTGAAACGAAAAACACATTGGTACATGGCAGGAACGATCGCGGACCTTCCGATTTCACTCGAGGCACAGACCAGTGCCGAGACCACAGCTCCACCGATGCTCCCATAAAGAGCTTCATGAGAAATTAACACACGCTAAGCTCTTTATGAGCTTATTATACATACTCACATTGCAAGTTAAATAAAAGCTTGTAAAAAAAAGTATTTTTGTAATTTTCTAAACTATAAAAATGCACGTCAATTGGTAAAAATTTTATGTCATTTATTATTGTTTTTTTCTGATTCACAGCTGTTTTAAAATACTGAACAGAGAGATCTTTGGATCTTTTGTCCATCGAATGAAATATCATCTATACTTACTATACTTACTTACTAATATTATAAAGCTGAAGAGTTTGTTTGTTTGTTTGCTTGAACGCGCTAATCTCAGGAACTACTGATTCAAATTGAAAAATTCTTTTTGTGTTGGATAGTCCATTTATCGAGAAAAGCTTAAGGCTATATAACATCACGCTACGACTAATAGGAGCTGAGCATCAATGACAAATGTTGCAAAAACGGGTATACGTATATACGGCGAAACGTAGTTCGCTGGCACAGCTAGTTAAAAATAATGTTTCTATCTTTACGAATGTTTAGATAAAATGTTCAACAATATCACACATGAATTTCAGAACTGTATGTTTTATATTTGTGGCGGTATAGTAAATCGAAATCGTTCGAAAACGGGAATGTCGCGCTTTCGGACGATATTTCGTAGACGCGACGTCTCTACCGGTGGCAGATCGGCCGCGGCCGGCCACGCCGCTACATACATCAGCGACTTTGATACAATTTGCCGTAGAAGTCGCCACTTTGATGTATCACCGGAAAAATAACAGCGCCAGATTAAACGGCGTCCCGCGCCGAGCCATTTGCGACCTTAACGCCGGGCGGTAGGAGCTCGTGCGGTGTGCGGCACCACGAAAAAATTGGACCGGATACCCGGATACTGCGAGCGAGTTCCTTCTCTACTGCGATATAAATAAGGTCGAGGTTGGCACGTTCGAATGTCCGATCAGAAAATTCAACCATTACTCCCTCCGATGACTTTTCCTGAAATTTACTATTGCGAGGTTTTGTTCGCAGCGATTGTTTATGGCAGATTAAGGCGGGGCCGATATGCTTAGGCTCTTTTATGTTCTTCCGAGGGCTTATGTAACTGTGTTTACGGATTTCTGCCGCTAAGCGGATAAAAAATATGTCTGAGCTTTTTGCGTATGAAAAATAAACGATACTCGACGTATCCTTTCGGGATTATCTTTTTATCGGGGCCCGGTGGAGGATTCGCCGGGAGGACGAGCGAGAAGCTGGAATTCTCCCCAGCTCGATATCTGGCTTAATTTTGTTAATCCCAACGCAATTATGGTGTGTCGACAACGCTTCAATACTTCGCTTTGATTTATTATTTAAGAGCATCATCAACAGCTCACATACGTCCCCACCGAGGGGCTCGAGCCTACCCTAAGCTAGGGCGATTAGGCCTTAGTCAACCACGCTGGCCAATTGCGGGTTGGTCTACTTCACACACAACCTGTAAAGAAATTTCTTCATCACAGGTGTGAGCATATTTCCTCACGATGTTTTCCTTCACCGTAAAAGCGTCGAATAAACGTACATATGAATTCAAATCATAATCATCATAATCATAATCATAATATTTATTTGCTTAAATCGTGGATACAATTATCATATTAATACAGATAATTAGATGTCACGTACGTTGTTATGAAGGCTACACACGATTTGCCGACTTCGGCATGCAAAATTTATGTTTACACAATACGTATGGCTTAAACTATGTTACAATTTATTTAAAACACTCATTTTGATACTGTAAATGTCAAAATAGAGATGAAATTAAAATCAATACCAAATGTGTTTTCAAAATTTGAAAACACATTGGTACGTGGCGGGGTTCGAACCGCTACCTTTCGATTGAACTCTATCAGTTTACGAATCCGGCATAGGTCGCTGTAAGCCCAAAATAACTGTCTTTTACGTAGATTTTCTTGCATGTGAATTCAAAAGTTACTAGTTGAATTAGGGACTGCAAAGGAATCAATACTAATAACTCAACATCTTTGGAAAAAAGACGAAATATTCGTCATCATTGTTCATCATTGTCGGTGGTGCTGTGGGTTCGGCACTAGCCATCTCACTAGGAAGTCCGGGGTTCTATCCTGCCATGTACCAATGCGTATTTCAGTTTTCTAATTTCATGTGTACATTTCAGCCAGCGTCGGTGACGTTGTGAACTCCGAACTTGCCTTCCAATCGGGAGGTCTGGGGTTCAAGACCGCCATGTACCAATGTGTTTTTCGTTTTCGAATTTCATATGTATATTTGTCTAACGCTCCTACGGTGAAGGAAAACTTCGTGAGGCAACCTGCATACATCTGCGAAGAAATTCAAAGGTGTATGTGAAGTCGACCAATCCGCACTGGGCCAGCGTGGTTGACTAAGGCCTAAACATCCTGACTTAGGTTAGGCTCGAGCCCCGCGGTGGGGACGTATATGAGCTGTTATGATGATGTGTACATTTGTCTGACGCTCCTATTTACTAACTTAATTTGATGTTTGTGCTTTATTTGACGTCAATAAGTATCTGTAAAAGTCTATATCTGTATTTATAAAAGGCTTTGGTGAGTGACTGGCTGAGGTATCAACGCATTGATTTACTACCAAACGTAGATAGAGCACTTCATACAAAAACGCGCTTGAAATCTGTCACCTAATCGACTATACATTTGTACTCGCTGACATATTGTTGAATATGCACGCCCGAATTAAAATTACCATAAAGAAAGGACCGTATTTATCGAATTCAACCTTATTCTACATTATTCTATTTTAAGTACAACCGTGTGAAGTTACATCATTTCATACCTAGCCACAGATCAATTGACGTTTTAGTAACTATGGAAAAGAACAACTGCACGAGTCGCGATTGGGCAGTTCTTCACCGGCCTACTTCTCGAACGTTCATGCGTTATCTACGTTTGGTAGTAAATCAATGTATCAACGTAGAGCCCACACTACTAGAGCTAGAAGCATGAAATTCGGTACAGGAGTTCGTTAACTCACGTAGGCGTCCACTAGGATTTTCTTAAAATTCCTACAGGAAGCTGAGAAATCCCCATCCAAAATATAAGGAAACTACAGTGTTGTGCTTTATTAAGGCGCTATTTCCCCGTTTTCAAATAATTTCGTTTTACTGTACCGCCATGAATTTAAAACATACAGTTCTAAAATTCATATATTATGATATTGTTGAACATTTTATCTGAATCATGTTTCATATCAAAACAGAAACATGATTTAATATTTCACTCGATAGAAAAATTTAAAAATTAATCTGTTCGAGAATTTAAAACAGCTGTGAATCAGAAAATACAATCATAAATGATATTAAAGTTTTACTAATAGACGTGCATTTTTATGGTCTAGAAAATTGCAAAAATATATTTTTTATTTAGTACCCCAGTTTTCCAGAAATCGATAAAATCTTGTAAAAAGTAACGTTTTAGTTCGATCGCAGCGCGTAAGCGACATTCGCAGCTATACAATTATCAACTATATAACCTTGCAATAAAGCAGTCGCCGTCACGGGTAGATTTCTTGAGAAACCTCGCCTTAAAGTAGTTCCGTAGTTCGTGGGCACATGTAGTTGAATATAGATTTGTGACTCTTCATTGGAGTCGAGTAATCTTTCAAGCGATATGTAGAATCGACGACTCACTCATCCGATGTATCGAGTTGATGCGAAGGTATAACTGTCGCGGAGTACCGCGAATACTCTGTCTACTTCCGGTAAGAAACGAAATGAATAAATTGATACAATGATTATGTTTCTAATATTGTTATGGGTAATAAATAAATTATGAATCTAATTATGTGAATTATTAATGTTACCGATACTACCAGCAGCATTCCCAATTCCTTTGTCAGTATAAATAGCGTTGTGTCGACTCAGTGGTAATAATGGTATTGTACTGTGTCGGTATTTTAAGAATGCTTTCTGCTTTGCCTATAAGGCAGACATGTGGCTTGCTCTTGTGACTTGTTCACTTCGGTTCTGAACATCATAGTGATCAGGTGAGAAAGGCGAGACCTGGGAGCGAAGGAAGGTGCAGCAGGTGAGAGTGTGAACTGGCCAAGTGGCGGGGTTATAAATAATATAAGGATATATTATGGTAAGTGCCTGATGGCTTAGTTAAGAATTGTGCAAGTTCATGAAGTATGGTCCATCTGATATGTTCAACCACAGAACACTGGAAGAGGTTTCTATGTTCTATGTTCTGTGTGTCCAACAGTGGCCGGAGGTGTAAGCTCGGCCTCTCCTGATCTCTGCCTGGGGGCGTACACTGTTGCGTCAAGGGCAGCCTGGGGGCGTGCATTGTTGCGTCAAGGGCACTTGGTCTGGACCACGTGAGGCATCTGGTGATGCAGGCGATGAAACCGCCTAGTTGTGTGAGAGAGATCAGGAGTGTCAGTTGCGAGGCATGGGCAGACTATAGGGGAGGTTGGAGGTCTGTGAGGGGGTGAGCCCCCGTGGTTGTGTTGATGAAGGGTTGTGTTGTTGAAGGCAGCTCTCGCGGTTCCCCTAACGGAAGGGACAGGTGTAATACGTCCTAGATGCGTCTAGGTTTCCTGTCGTTACTGAGAATTTCTCGGCTTCCGTGCAGAGAGTAAAGCGGGCCGTATGACCCGCTCCATCGAGTATGGCTCTCAATACGTATAGATAAGACGATACTTCGTGAACAACCTATGTTACTCCTTAAAGTTATTAATCCGTTTTTGTTCTTATGTCGTGTAACCTATTGTATGCATAACGGTTAATATAAAACGCCACGACATAAAATGGTGGAGGCGCCGGGTATAGTGAGTCTTCGGTGACCACATTGATCAGGGTTTTGACACGGTATGCTGAGGACGCGAGTTCCGAACCGTTTGGGTCAGGATTTCTTCTTGTTTTGATTGCTCGTTTCTCGACGTATTTAGATTTTTAAGGAAAGTGCAAACTCACAAAAAAGGTCTTATAGTTCTTTGGAATGAATATCTTTTTTAGGTTACATAAAATAATATGTGTTAAAATGATTTCTACACATGGTCCCTATAAGGAACTCCTAGAAAGATAGGATGCTTAACAGTGGTTAGATGTACCTATCCATGGTTATTATAAACAAGATGTACCTATACCTCAGCCTCAGATTATTGTTCTGAGACCTCAGCAATCTATACAGTGCACATTATGTCAAATATATTTAGAAAAAAAAAAATCAAGATAAATATTAGTATAGATTATAGATAGATAGTTGGTTCTGTTAAATTAGCAGTGGTGGCTATTACACTTTTACCATTGAGACAAGTGAAAGATATTAAATTACATAACTAAAAGTTATGTTAATTATAGTTTTTTTTTATAAAAATAATGTTTTCTGAATTAAATTTGAAACGAACCTCTTATATTGGGACAGAGATTTTGGCCACATCAACTTTCTTTTGTTTGGGGAGGTCCTACTGGAGGAGATCTGGTTATCTAGTGAAGAATATAAAGTTGGTGAATTGCCCACAATGCATAGAGTACAAGAATGAGTTAGTAAGATAAGTATATAGTAGGAGGAGTTAAAGATGTTTCCAATTTAATTTTTCCTGGTGCAGGCCATGGAAAAGAAACTTGAAATGAATGTATAGGACTAATGTATAGGGATGTAACTTGTCTTCATCTGACCAATTGGTGATATGTTGAAGGAAATACTTCCCATTCCGAGCTTGATTTCGTTAAAAAAAAATGAATGGGTATAAACGGGATACTGAGCTGGTGTCGCCTACACGTTAAGCATTAAAACAATTTTTGATCTCTTTAGTTATGTATCAAGCATGGCGGAGGCTGTTTGAAGAGACCGGCAGAAGTTTGTCTACTACTATAACACGGGTGGATGACTCATCAGATATAGCAGAAGTTAATGATTAGGAAGACCCATATTGTGAGGGCCAGAAGGAAGGCAGCCTCGAGCATAAAAAAAAATGCTCAATGGGCTCGTCATTTACTGTACTACAAACTTCTTCTTTTTTGCCGTCGGGAGTGTCGCGGAGTACCGCGAATACTCTGTCTACTTCCGGTAAGAAACGAAATGAATAAATTGATACAATGATTATGTTTCTAATATTGTTATGGGTAATAAATAAATTATGAATCTAATTATGTGAATTATTAATGTTACCGATACTACCAGCAGCATTCCCAATTCCTTTGTCAGTATAAATAGCGTTGTGTCGACTCAGTGGTAATAATGGTATTGTACTGTGTCGGTATTTTAAGAATGCTTTCTGCTTTGCCTATAAGGCAGACATGTGGCTTGCTCTTGTGACTTGTTCACTTCGGTTCTGAACATCATAGTGATCAGGTGAGAAAGGCGAGACCTGGGAGCGAAGGAAGGTGCAGCAGGTGAGAGTGTGAACTGGCCAAGTGGCGGGGTTATAAATAATATAAGGATATATTATGGTAAGTGCCTGATGGCTTAGTTAAGAATTGTGCAAGTTCATGAAGTATGGTCCATCTGATATGTTCAACCACAGAACACTGGAAGAGGTTTCTATGTTCTATGTTCTGTGTGTCCAACAGTGGCCGGAGGTGTAAGCTCGGCCTCTCCTGATCTCTGCCTGGGGGCGTACACTGTTGCGTCAAGGGCAGCCTGGGGGCGTGCATTGTTGCGTCAAGGGCACTTGGTCTGGACCACGTGAGGCATCTGGTGATGCAGGCGATGAAACCGCCTAGTTGTGTGAGAGAGATCAGGAGTGTCAGTTTATTTATTTTTTTTTATTTATTTTTGCATTACAAATGTTTTGGATGTATTGTTGCGAGGCATGGGCAGACTATAGGGGAGGTTGGAGGTCTGTGAGGGGGTGAGCCCCCGTGGTTGTGTTGATGAAGGGTTGTGTTGTTGAAGGCAGCTCTCGCGGTCCCCCTAACGGAAGGGACAGGTGTAATACGTCCTAGATGCGTCTAGGTTTCCTGTCGTTACTGAGAATTTCTCGGCTTCCGTGCAGAGAGTAAAGCGGGCCGTATGACCCGCTCCATCGAGTATGGCTCTCAATACGTATAGATAAGACGATACTTCGTGAACAACCTATGTTACTCCTTAAAGTTATTAATCCGTTTTTGTTCTTATGTCGTGTAACCTATTGTATGCATAACGGTTCATATAAAACGCCACGACAATAACGAGCGTGAGTAAATCGAAACACGATCAATTAAAAGTAGGCAACGAGGACACGGATACAAGTCTAACTAGATGAGCCATGAATGCTCTGAACGTCAAATTTACCATCTTTAATTTAATCTACTAAGAGAAAACACTAAGATGGAGAGAATTCAAAAATAGGTATTGCTGTCACGCTGTGTGTCCGAAAAACTGAACTGAGCGCCATAGAGACTACAGCTCGGACCAAAAATACCTATGAAAAGTACACAAAACAGAAATTTCGTATTCCTCTGTTGTCTCATCTAAATTTAGACCGATTTAATTGCTTTTGGTATCAAAAATTAAAGAAAGGTTTTGTCTGTGTATTTTGCTTTTTTAATATAATCTCGTCAAATCAATTTTATTGTTTGCTGGATGTTTGAATACAGCAGAAAATTTGACCATTTGTTTAGGTTTCAAGTATCTTTTAATAATTAACGAAACAAAAAAGGAGGAGTATGTTAATAGAGGCCATAGTTTTTTTAGAAAAAAATAGACCAACTATTGCCATTATTCATGAAGGAAACAGGGTATACGTTTTTATAGAAAAAAACGGCCCGTACGATGTCCTCTTAACATTAAAAATAGTGATTGGTACACTTTTTAAACATACATGATGGCATTTGAAATCTTTTTAATGTTAAGTAGTCTCTTCGCTCTGCGTGTCAATCTTGGAGCGGACTGAAGATAAAACGTCCAAATTAGGACATTTTTCAGACATCATCGCATGACATATCATTTCGTACATATATCATTATCTTCTGTCTTAAGCCATACGTGGGTGAATCTGCGGCATCTATTTGGCTAATATCCATGGCAAGATGTCAAGTTTTGTTTCTAAACTTATGACTCCGCGAGCCGGTCGCAGCGCCGAGGGACTCGGTAACTGGAGACATTTATACTGAACCGTCCCCAGAAGGATTGATATGTTTAATGATTAAGGAAAGCCGAGTCACTCGTCCCTTTGATAAAGGTGAGTCTTAACAAATAAACGTGGTTTAAATATTTCCTTTTTTATTGCGGACGTGACATCGAAAATTATAGAACTCTTCGAAAATCTTTTTCAGAAGATAGCCGACTTTGAGTTGTACATTTTCAATTTTCTATTTCTGCAGCCAGGCAGTGGCGCTTGCATTGTTGTGTTCCGGGCAAAATGGCTTACTATGACTTGACGTGTGGACATTTTGCCACAAGTTGGGAATATATTTTATGGTATTTGATGTAGAGATTTCCAAATGTGACGAGAGCCCATTGGATAGTAAGTATACATTATGAGAACGATGCTTCTATGATATAGGTAGCTCAAGGAAAATTAAGACTTTATCTTATAAACCTATTTTTCCTTGTATCGCAATGATCATTTTCAGCGTGCTCAGAAATACAATGCTTCAAGCAAAATTTCAATCAGTACTAGAGTCACCAGAGTGGGACTTACGACATGAATCGTCTGTCCTCTCTATCTTATCTATTTCTGCCGCCATTGCTGTGTTCCGGAGAGTTATTGTCTAAGAAAAAATCAATCACGATCGCCTTGAAGTTACTAATCATTGCGGCGTCAATACACTGTGCTGACTGATAAAAAATAGTAGTGAATGCACTTTGTCTGTCAAAATTGAAAGCGATAGCTTTTTGTTACACAATCAAGGGGCATAATCGAAGGGTAAGACAATGAGGTAAGACAGGAGTGTAATTAATTAGTACTGTAAATTATTATCTTATGTCACAATCTGGCAACGTAAATTGTGTCCTAATTAAAAATTGTATATTTACAAATCTCATAACAACCACATGTGCTGTGCCTGATGCTTGTTTGCTAACTTTGTTCAACAAAAACACCATACGTTGCTTTCCAAAAATACCAAGTGGAAAATTAGGAAACTAAGTGAAAATATCCAGGATCATTTGCAGCCTGCCACAACGAACGGGCCGCTATACGAAAATGAAGGAATAACACTCGGCGCGGGCCTAATGAGAAAATCATGCGAGCGACCCTCGTCACCGGGCCAGGTGCAGACCGGCGCCCTGCTCCTGACGCCGCGAATTATGTAAATATTGCAATGAAATTAAGGGGCTGATCAAAGCGCCGCCGATTTATTTATGGCGAACGGTGAGAGGGGCCATGAATATGGCCGATAGACCTCAAGAGGGATTGAAAAATTGGCTGAAGATTTTTTGGGTTTTCATAACTCGCTTCAAGTTGGTAAGCCAGAACAAGGTGGCTGCTCACCGGATGATAAGGATCCAGCCGCCTATACACATGTGGTTCCCGTAAGAATTGCAAATATACGTCTGACGTCTGTCTTAGACACTACGGAGAAATTATCAAACATTACAGTTTGCTTGACAATTACTTCGTAGTGTCCGCCATTAAATTTGGCCATTCGTTTACGGAAATATGACCGTGTCTCCCACTTTCACGCTAATTTAAAATGGCTACCCATTGTAATGTGCACATCCTAACCATCCTGAATAAAGTCCTTAAAGATCTCAAATCCCTATCCCATCTTGGCTCCCGCTTCCATTGCTCCCCCCTCCATCCCATCCTAAAGGTAGAAACAAACTATTATGTCGTGTTGTGGCGCGACGCCTTGTGTCGTGACGGTGGGTGTGCACACTAGTAACGTGTGTTGTGTCGCGTCAGAACGCGTTATGACGTTTTTTTCTCAACAGTGTCAATGGAAGCTTTGCAGCCCTTGCACGTTCACAATGTTTTCTTTCGTTTCTGAGAATGATTTATTTATTTAATATAATATCTTTTATATAAATAAAAATGGATCGCCGAATGTGTTGCTAAGCGCAAAACTCGAGAACTGGCTGGACCGATTCGGTTAATTTCTTTTTAATATTTTTCTTAAGGCACAAGAAAGGATCTTATGGAGAGAAAAACATAAAAAAATGCGTGGAAAATAGTAAAAACAACACTTTTCTTTTCCCAAACAAATCACAGAGTAAATAACTTTTGACAGAGCAAAGTCTGTCCGGGCAGCTAGTTTAAAATAAATATTTGTTTACTTACAGCGAGCCTATTTTCTAACTTCGTTTCTAACTAGAACTATCATTTCTGAAAGAAACTTAATATCTATTAAGTACTGCTATTATGAACGCCGCCGTAACACATGGAATCACCTAAATAGTAATGGATATAAAGTTTCTTTAAAGAAGCTGTAGTTAGCAAGTACGCCTGTAGGTTTATTTGATATTCCTGTAGTATATTTCCAAGCAGCAGCTCTGATAGTAGATTAGGTACCTAGTCTTTATATTCTTTGCACTTTGTATCATACAACAGGTTTCGTTGACGCACAAGTTCTATTAATTCGAAGTCATTTTGATTCGAACGAGCGTCCGCCAGCGCATACGCAGATACCACACAACGTTAGAAACACACTACTATGTTGTGTTGTGGCGCGCCAGAACCCCCACCACCGTTCTGGCGCGATCGCAGTCGAGCGGTCCGCGCCACGACATATGCCGCCACAATACACCACACTGTAATAATGTGTTTCTAGCCATATTAAATGTATGAAACCGATACGCTTCTGACGCGTCACAACACACCACGACACAATAGTGTGTTTCTACCTTAAGCATAGTTATGATGATGCGCGCATACTGATAGGTCCAAGCATGCTGGTTGTTTTATTTCTAATAATTTATCTGTTCTCATTTTGTAATATCGTAGATAAACTGGTGTTTCTCTTAGGGTATCTCTAGGTCAGTTATTATTAGATAATCATGCACTTAAGTTCACTTTCAAATAAATAGCGATGCGTCACTAACTTAAATTGTTGCTAGAATCATAATATTTTGCGGTGCAATTATTATTTTTGATTAGGATTGGAATTTTTTTATACAAATGGAAGATTTTTCGATTTGCAGTTAAATACTACCCAATTCGAATCATTTCCAAAGTATATTACTGAACAGGTATGACGCCTAACAAAGCCTGCCTGTAGTGCTCGGCTCAATTCGAGATGTATAATTGTCTTTGTCTACTGAGCCGTGGATTAATCAGTGTGGACGGCTTACTGTAAACAATGATCAAAGGCACGATTAGATTTCTCGCTTTATATCGGCAGCCTTACGAGATATTAATATATTAATTTCGATGAATATTGCGATGAATGGCCGTGAGAGAAATAAGGTGATGAATGATTAATTTGTATTATTTGATAGCTTTGTAAATTGCCGTTACATTTATAAGGTGCGTTCCGAATGAGCTTATAGCGATGAGAGTGGTGTGAGCTAACATCGACAAAATATGACAGTTGGCCATTCGGAACGATAGCTTGCGCGCTTACGACGCTGACGTTTCCTTAAACGTTGACGTCCATTAGCTTGACAATTAATTTTCCTTATTTTAGTACGTATCCATTTCATTTCATTTTCATTTTCATTTCATTTATTTTGCTTTCCACAATGGTATTTTTTGGTATTACAAATAAATTAAGTACATTGTGGACCCTGTCGGGCACAGCAAAAGTAGGAGAGAGGATGACTTATAATATTAAATCAGTACTTACGTTTACTATATACCTATTATCTGTTATACTAGTTTTACTTCATATTTCGCATATTTAATATTATATATGTAGATTATTATCCTTTGATTTATGTACTTAAAGATAAATTTTAAGTGGTTTATTGATTTATAAAATAATTTGTATATGTTTTATTCAGTTAAATATGTAAATATTTTTAATTTATTTATCTATTTAAATTCATTTTACACTATTAGAAGATATCATCGCAGATAGTAATTTTGCCAGTTGTTGTACCTATATTATTATTATTATTTTATTATATTATATTGTCAATTTCATTATTATACCTATTATATTATAATTTTTTATTATATTATCAATTTCATTATTATACCTAATTTATCATATAATTTATTAATTTAATTTTATATTAATTAATAAATAGTCGCCTGAAATGATATAAACTATATTTGAATAACTAAATTATATGTCTATTAGTGTATTTTTATGTAGTTTTGCATTTTTTCTTACTTAGTAATGTAGCTACTTATAAAATATAATATTCAAAATTAATGTCAAATTATTATATAATATTAAAAATTTATGTCAAAATCTTATTTTAAGTCTTATTGTTTGTCCAGTATTTTTTATAGTTTTTTATCGCACATATATTCCTTTACTGAATAGTAGCACTTTTGAAGCAGTAATATTTTTATTTGTTTTAAGTATATTTTTTCCTCTGGAATATCTCTAATATTTGTAGGAAGCCTATTGAATATCTTGATACACATTACGAACGGACTGCTTGAATGTAGTTTCATCTGTGATTGAGGTAGCGATAACAGTGTCCTATGCCGCAAAGTATATTTAGCTTGTATATCTTGCCTCTGAGTGAAAAAGTTTGCGTGTCTCTTTACAAATTTGCATATTTCATAGATATACAAGCTGGGTAAAGTTAATATATTTAAGCGTCTAAAATGGGGTTTACAGCTATCCATTTGTTGTATGTTTACGAGCACACGTATCAACTTCTTTTGCATCGTTAGGATTTCAGATGCTTCCACACTGTTACCCCAGAGAATGACGCCGTAGCTTAGCCATGAGTAAGCGTAAGCGTAGTAAGTAGTCATAGCAGTGTTCATATCTGTGGATTTCTTTATTTCGCGAAGAGCATATAAGAATCTCGATAACTTTGTTTTTATGTTCTGTACATGTGATTTCCAGTTAAGGTTTTTATCAATAGTTAAACCCAATAATGTGCAGTCATCTACAATCTCTAAGCTTACACCACGATATATAAGATCGAGCTTCAAATTTTTCTTTTGTCTAGGATGAAATACTATAATTTTGGTTTTATTATAATTGAGTATGAGAGAATGATCGTCCATCCATTCTGTTACTGATGCTAACACTGAATGTATTTTATTTTCCATAGCCACATTGTCATGGGAAGATGTGATCACAGATACGTCATCCGCAAACAAAACACAGTGATCATTTAAAACCCGGGGAAGGTCATTTATATATATTAAGAATAAAAGACAGCCAATCACACTGCCTTGTGGTATAGATGCATTTATGATTTTGCCCTCTGAACGGACGTTTGTAACCTTCCCATTACTGAAATATTCGATTTCCACGAACTGTTCTCTATTTTTTAGATATGAAGCTATCCATTTGTGCGTTTTTCCGCGAATACCTACGCTATAAAGTTTTTTCAAGAGTATCCCGTGTTGTACCCTATCGTAGGCTTTAGACATGTCCAACAAAATTCCGACTGCGTATTTTTTATCATTAAGAATATTATAGGCTTCTTGGATAAACTTATATACGGCCAATGTAGTTGATCGTTTTTTCCTAAAGCCGTTCTGACCGTCATTAAAAATTTTAAACTTTTCGCAAAACTTGTAAATACGATCGCACATGCATTTCTCAAACAATTTTGAAACAGTCGGAAGTAATGCTATTGGGCGGTAATTTTTAGGGTTTGATTTATCACCTTTTTTAAAAACGGGTTTGACTATAGTTTTTTTCAATAAGTTTGGAAATTCTCCTTCGTTGAAGGATTGGTTGATTAGAAATGTTAAAGGAATCACCAATTCTGTAGCACACTTCTTTATTTTTATGTTCTGTTCTTATTTTTTAGCTTTTTAATATTTCTATAAACCTCCCTTTGACTTACCGGGTATGTCTTGATGACCCACAGATGCAAAATAATCATTTAATGAATTTGTAACTTTTTTTGGGTTTGTTAATTTATTGCCGTCAATGTTTAATACAATGTTTCGTTTCTCAGAATATTTATTTTTGTTTGTATTTTCGTTTATTATATTCCACATTGTTTTTGTAGTATTAGTTGAATTTTTTATCCTTTTTATGAAACTTAATTTTTTTGATTTTGTTACTAGAGTTTTTAGGATTTTTTCGTATTTTTTATAGTATGTGTTAATTATTTTATTATTTGATTTTTGCGCAAAAATTTTTAATAATCTTTTATTTTGACAAGATCTTTTGAGTCCTTTGGTCAACCAGCCTTTTTTTGGTTTTGAATTTATTTTGATTCTGCTTTTTGGAATATGTGCATCAAGAAGTGTGACTAGTATATCATGAAAAGATTTGTAGTTTTCATTTACATTTTTTGTTAAGGAAAAGATATCGAACCAATTTATTTCATTTAAACTTATTTTCAACATTTGAACCTTTCTTTCCGTGAAAATTCTTTTTTGTGCATAATATAGCATATTTTTGTTACTTTCCTCAACTTCCATATGTATAACCACTCCCGCATGGTCAGAGAATCCAAATTCCTCTACAGAGGTCTTTAAGCCCAAATGAGTAAAGTTAGTGAATACTAAGTCTATGCATGATGACGTCGTTAATGTTTTACGAGTTGGCTCTTTTATGTGTTGGATGAGTTTTCCTTCGAGCATGAGATCTAGAAGGCGATTAGTTTTTGGCCCTCCACTAAGTACGTCAATGTTGAAATCTCCACCTAGAACTATGTTATATTTAGAATATTTAACGTTAATATAGTCTATCAGATTTTGTAAAGTATTATAAAATGAGTCTTCCTCTCTTCTATTCCAATATAAATTTACTAATAATAATGTTTTAATAATATCGTTGCGCACAGTTCTAGTACATATTCTATGGACATATTTGTAATAGTAGTTTCTTCAATACTCTCAATCTCTTCCCTCAACAGAATACATACGCCTCCGCCGTCTCGATTTCGTCTACAAAAGGATGATACAATTTTATAGTCTGGTATTTTGATAAAATCTAATTTCTCCCTTTTCAGCCATGATTCACATACACAAATTGCCATATATTTTTTGTCTCCGTTTAAAAAAGCTTCTAATATATGTTGCTTGTTAAAAATACTTTGAAAATTTTGGTAAAGAATTTTAAAATATGTTGGTGTAGTTTCGAAAGGAGCTGTTATTTCTAGTATAATTTTTAAAGTTTGTATTTTCAATTTTAGTCTCATCGTTATTGGTTTCTTCTAGTGTATTTGATGTTTCTTTTTTCTTGTCAATAAAATTAATTCTTTTCCCTTGTATGTAGAGTTGGTTATCTCGTATTACTGCATGTAAGCCCTTATTTCTAGCAGATTTCATTTCTTCGTACATTTCCTTTCGTTTCTGTTGTGCTTTTTTATCTAGATGCGGTAACACTGTTATAGGTGTACCCTGGAAATAGTATCTATTATCTAGGATGTATTTGACCATCCTTTTGCTTATTAACTCAACTACTAGTGGTCTATTTTTGTTATTGTATCGCCCAATTCTATATGTATCCTCTATGTAGCCCCTTAAATCAACATTTAATATATTGTGAAATGTATTCAAAATTCTATTTTCTAGTTCACACTCAGTTTCTCTGTGTATTTCTTCTACGCCGTATATAACTATCTTCTTTTCATTTGATTCAGTGTTGCTACTTGATTGCGTCATATCTTTGCGTTTTAACTCTAATATTTCACTTTTTATCCTTTCATTTTCTTTTTTAATGTATTCGATTTCCGAACTAAGTTTGTCTATGTCTGTTTTCCTTTGTGTATTTTGTTTTTTTATGTTTTCTAATTCTTCGCTTAAGTCTTGTTTTAGTACCCGTATAGCTTTATTTATTTCTGTTTGTATGGTGCTTTGTAATTGAGAAATAATAGAATCATTATTTTCTTTCAATTTATCAACAATTAACTGACTTATATTCCCTAAAGTAAGTTCTGTTTCGCGGGACGTAGTGTAACAAAATGTGTCCCCAATAATACTCATATCTTCATTGCTTTCATCTGTCATATTTTTATTATTTATGTTTTCATTTTTCGTGGTTTTTCGTCTCAACGTTACATTATTCTTGTCGCTTTCATCACAATCAATTGCTCGTACGGGAGTATTTATGTTTCCCTTTTTTGGTACTTTGCAAATACATATCTGGCATTGCCACTTTTTTTTATGTTCTGGTGTCATTGTGTTATAAAATCGTGCACTTGACACATTGGCACAATCCAAATCATATATCCCGTTGCACAAAGTACACTTCAGAAATTCTCTTCCCGTGGGTGGTTTTAAGCAGCCTGCACATACATGTGCCATTTCGCTAGATGTGTGAGCTTATATGTATTAAAAAAAGTATATATATATATTTTTTTATCTTTGCGTAGTTTTCTGTGTATTAAATTAGAATTTTACTCTTCAATTCAAAAAAGATATGTGTACATTAAAAGAGAAAAAAAAGAAATAAAATCACAACATAAACTCATTCGCTCATCGGTGGAATTGAACTCTATCAGCCCGATTCACACACAGCGCTTTAACGGCGGCACCACGGCGTCACACGCTCAGTTTGTTAATTTACTGTACTGATACTACTGAACTAAAGCCAATTATGTCATTAGCATAATTTCTATTGTGTTCATCGAAGAATCGAGCAATCTTGAATCAATATTTTTGTGAAAATTTATTGAAGTACCGACAAACACATCACTTCTTTTATGTTTTAAACACATTAATTCACTGTAATTCACAAATATTTTATATCGTTCGGTAAACTGAGTATTCTTTGCTGATTTTTATATACTTTTATAGAAGGTTAGTGGACTTTTTCTACAGTTTTAAATTAAAAACTCGAGAGCTTCGAACAACACGTATTGCGTACTCAACTTTCCCTTTCGTCCTCCTATTTTAATGGCACTCAAGTAGGCAACAGAAAAAATATACTACTACTGTATTATTTTTATCATCACTCACAATGAGTCCCATGTCCATTGTTGTTTTTAATCGCTAACATTAACACTTGACAGTCGTATGACAGGACTCACAACGATTACGATACGAGGCATGGTCGTCGTAAACGCAAGATGTCGAATATGATGAAGGCATCGATGACATCAGGTTGGCTGCTGTCAGCATGCTCACGGTGATTCGAAACACCTTTTAGCGCGCTGACATCGATATCATCGGCATTCGGAATGCACCCATAATATTCCCAGCAGGCCCAGTAGCGCGCGAGGACTAGAAGAAGTGACTAATTCGCCCCGTTTCTTCATTGTTATATCAGAGAGCGAGAAGAAACATGTTATTTGTCTCTTGTTCCATATTGCTCGGGGTACGTGCCACGCATGCTGGTTACTTGTAGAATTAGAGATTTAAATCTCTGTGTAGAATTACTTTTTTCACACAACTAAGGGCAAACAATAAAGCTACCTACGACGGTAAATGGCAACAAATACTCTCGTTACATCAATAACATGACACTTATAGTGACAATGTCAATTCTAAATAAGTTTAGTTTAATCATTTAGGTAGATTATATGTTCGATTTTAAAAGTACATTGACCTACAGATCACCTAAGTTGAGCTATAGAGCATAAAATATTCCGTCATACAAGCTATGTCCTACTGCTCAACTGCTCAACTGGTTGAGCAATCGAGTTGAGCAGTGGGGAAGAAACGTATACTTCATGTGTGGTCTCTGTAAGATTTGCAAATAAGGAACCTATACAAGGTTACTTTTAAAGCAGGAGCCAAATTTTTTGTGCTTGTTCAGACAAGCAAAATGAATAACTTTTACTATGGGAGCAAAAGCAGCAGCTGCTGCTCCATACATTTAGGTTCACTGGATGTTGAACATTTGTACGGAACAGCTGATTTTTGTCCCGATTTAACGATTGGTCAGATAGTAAAAGTTGTTATTTTGTTTGTTTGAACAAGGACACAAAATTGGCTCCTGTTTCAAAAGTAACCTTGCATAAGGACCCAATGTACACACAGCAACACGCCAGACTTCACAAGCACAACTAACCTATATCTTCTTCTTCTTATATATAAAAATGAAACGCTGTGTGTTTGTCTCGCAAAAACTCTGAAACGGCTCGACCGATTCTTACGAAATTTTCCTTGTGCTCTTGAATAGGTCCAAGGAAGGTTTAAACGTACAGTTAGACACGGTAGGTGGCGCTGTAATCGGGCGGGACAACGTCCGCCGGGCCCACTAGTCTTATATATAAAAATGAAACGCTGTGTGTTTGTCTCGCAAAAACTCTAAAACGGCTCGACAGATTCTTATGAAATTTTCTGTTTGTTTGAATAGGTTCAAGGAAGGTTTATACGTAAATTAATTGGACCCGGTAGGTGGCGCTGTAATCGGCCGGGACAACGTCCGCCGGGCCCACTAGTCATATATATAAAAAATGAAACGCTGTGTGTTTGTCTCGCAAAAACTCTGAAACGGCTTGACAGAGTCTTACGAAATTTTCTGTGTGTATTTGAATAGGTCCAAGGAAGGTTTAAACGTACAGTTGAACCCGGTAGGTGGCGCTGTAATCGGGCGGGACAACGTCCGCCGGGACCACGAGTATATAAATAAAAATGGATCTTCGAAATGTATGTACGCCCATAACTTTCGAACGACTCACCAAATTGGATGATTCTTAGTTTTATGTATTTGTTATTGTTAGGACAAGGTTTGTGTAATATAAAAATTACAATAATTTTAAACAAACATTTCAGTAATTTAGTTAAAAAACATGGCGATACAAAACATTGTATATGTAGCAAATCTAGAGCCCCTACAAGGACACCAATGTAAGTTGCTAACTTGTGACATAAGATGTCAAGTCACAGTACCCAGTAATTTCACTGCCTGTCTTACCCTTCAAACCGGAACACAGCAATGCAAGCACCGCTGCTTTGTGGCAGAAAAAGGTAAGAAGTACCAACGGCGACGACTTTGGTACTGACTCTCCCTCTGGTTGTACTTTTAAGATTGTTTCTTTTTTCAGGAAAAAAGCGAAGCCAAAAAAAAAAGAATGACGTTTGAAATATTTACATAGTAAGTGTAAAAGTTGCCGTCTTAACGCCAAGCAGGAGTATCCGTAAAAAATCTACGTCGGTTATGGTAGCTATTGGCATGCTTACGGATATAAATTAATAGATAAAACGTTTCTTAGGTACAAAACATTTTGTATGTTAAACACATTAATTAAAAGCAGGATGTAAATGACATGAAGAGGGGTAATAAGAAACAACAATTTAAAAAATACACGTGTGTGGTTAAGTTAATGACCTATCTTAAAAACATTGTTTGTATCCTAATACTATCACATTCTTGAGACAAAATTGCTGCATATAGCAAATCTATTTCACATGCAGTGGTTTGTACCAAATAATGTTTCGTAGTAAATCAAAGCAATATTCGTTCCATCAAAAGCTCGGAAACAGTCGCACCAACAAAATCGGGGGCGAGCCACGAATCACTCTTTGCAGCTGAAGTTTTCCCAGCAGCGTCTGAAAGGGTTGGAAATGAAAAACGCCGTGCGGTCCGTATTGGCTGTCGGCAGGTGATAGGTTGCTGGGACCATGTTAGCGCCCTGTGCGAGTCACCGCAACTAATGAAAAACGACGCTGGATTTATAGACCACTAGGTTGTCGGTCGGAACTCCGTTTGCGTGGAATTCAGTTATGGGAACTCATTATTATTTGGGATAAAAATCTATGTTTCTACTAAATTTCATTATCAGCATAACAGACAGACAGAGTAACTTTCGCATTCATAATGTTAAATAGGGATTTTGAATTAAACTCTTTATCCGATTATTTTAATAGTCCAAGTAATGAAATAATTATTAAGCACATTCGTTCATTGCTAATCCAACGGGGATGGCTTTCTATAAGGAGGCTGATATATTTTTTTAAAGACTTATTTGAGGTAGTAACTTATTAGTATAAATAATAACTTATTTGAAGGTATGAAACATCAATATTATCAAATTAAGTGTAACGAGTAAGTTCCCTGAAAATCTAGGATTTTCTTCTGGAAGCTGGTTTTGATGGGTGTCTTTGGCATTTTTTTAACGAGAAATTTTGATTAAAATTTGTTTTTGGGACATGGATATTCTCAAAAATATTTTCAAGAGTAACATAATTTTTTTTACTACGGTATATTAAACAGGTTTTGCTAATAAAAGTTTAAAGTGGGGTCGATGAGTTCAGCTCAGAGTTGTCAGCCTCTTAAGGCTAACTAAATATACAGTGCATATTATATTAAGTATTACTTTTAGTACTACAGGCGTGCTTTTAAATACCTATTGTATGCACAACAATTACAATAAACCATTAAAACTTTAGGTAAAAATATTATCCTTTTTCACTAATATTTAAATCGCTTGAAACCTATCCGATCGAGTATCGGTTTTTTTACAAACTACAGGAAAGCTCTTGGCCTTCATCTCACCTGATGGTAATGATGGACGATAAGGTCGAAGGTAGAAGTGAACTTCACATGGACTCCTCAACAACTGAGGAACTGGCTATCTTTATTTATTTATTTAATAGGACAACCAGTAATTGTTACATTTATTCTTATATCTATTACCTCATTGCAAACATATAGTTTAATGCATAATTTATTAAGGTTTCACAACGTGCATAATTAAGTAACACTATACAATAGCCTACTATACAGGGTGTCCCAGACACCGACGTCAAGCCGAAAGCAGGTGAACTCATATATGTTATCAGAAAAATATATAAAAAAATCTAGCATTAAAAAAATTGATAAAATTTACACCCTGTGACGGTTTTTTCACTGTTGTTGCTACAATTCTTGACTTTTCTAAACATTTTCTTTTGTTTTGTAATCCTGAATAATGTTTCTGTATACTCTAATCTAAAATTTAAAGCCAGCTGCTCCAAATTAGAAGAATATGCCATTTTTATCTAAATTAAATATTCAAAATTAATTTTTCGCATAGCTTTAACAAGCTGTACTGAAAAAAAATGTACTATGCGAGTTTGGCAAGTAACTGCAAAAGTTGGCGCATTCAATAAGGATTCTAAAATGGTATGATACTTGGTAGATAATTTCTACGATTGCCGACAATATTTTTTTTTCCAAAAACAGGCAGTTTTGAACAAATTTTTCTTACGTACTTAAAATTTATTCTAATGTACCCATGGTTTGCTTTAAGGCTGTAACTTTTACAATCTAGTTTGAGTGAGACCGGGAGAGTCATTTTACGAAGTGTGAGAGAGACAGATAGTGAAATAAATTAAAAACACAAAAATTGTTTAACATAATTTTTTAAATGTCAAGATTTACAACAGGTGTTCAAACTGTCTTCCTTCAGCTCTAATGCAGGCTCGACATCTTCTTAAAAAAGATCGGGCTATCAAGCGGGCGAATCTTCCATTATTAACAAAATCATTTGCTTCTTATTTATTCTTTGCCGTAGGTCAGTCACAGTTTCGATTGGCTTTGCGTAAACTTTTTCTTTCACCGCTCCCCAGTAAAAGAAATCTAATGGATTTAAATCTGGGGAACGGGCTGGCCACGAGATAGTACCAGATCGTCCTATCCATCTGCCTGGGTATTCCTCATCGAGATATTCTCTTACTGAGCTGGCATAGTGAGCTGGGCAACCATCTTGTTGAAACCACATATCTCTTAGAATGTTAAGTGCCACATCTTCCAGTAGATTTGGTAAATCATTTTGTAAAAAATGTAAATAAACTTCACCAGTCAAGGCGTCTGGCAGCTCAAAAGGACCTATTATTTGCCCATTTAAAATTCCGGTCCACATATTCACTTTAAATCGATATTGTGATCTATCTTGCCTTATCAAATGAAGATTTTCGATATGCCACTCGTGTAAGTTGTGTAGGTTCATGTAACCATCTTTTTTAAATGTCGACTCATCTGACCACAAAATCTTTTTGAAGAATCGCGGATCTTCTCTGTGTTTTTGCAACATTGTTTGACAAAAAGCAACACGGGGTCGATGGTCCCGGGGTAGTAGAGTTTGTACTCGCTGTACGTGGTACGGGTGTAGCTGATTTCTTTGCAAAATCCGATGGGCTGTACTTTTGGGTACTCCTGTGCTTCTCTCTATTCCACGTACAGAAATACTCCGATCTTCTTCGACAATGTCTAGTACAACGTCCTCGTAAGGGGGACGAAATCTTCTTTCACTATGTACTTGGTTCGGCAGTCGGCCCTCTGAGAAGAGTAATCGGTGCACATTTGTAAAGACTCGATGATCCGGAAAACGAGCTGCATTTGGGTACCTCTCACGATAAAGTCTAGCTGCAGCGAAACGTACTGATGTGTATTGTTTGTGCGTTAGCGAATAATTGGCGTCACTATCACCCAGTTTCTGAAAGGCTGTTCAGTGATAAAATTAACTAACAAGCTGTCAATCTATTGCTAACTATGAATTGAGTTGCTGAAAGCTAAATCAACTTATCACTGTGTTAGTTGACATAGCTGTCAAATTTATTTCAAAATTATTAAGGAAAGACCCATTTTGGATTTCCAAAATAGATATGAATAAAACAAAATATATGATTTCAGCAATGTGACCGTGTCTAAAAATATTTCTAACGAGAAATCAAATTATTAGAGATAAATAAATTTTGACTAAACAACGTTTCGGAAACTCAAATTGATTTGACACTGCTGTTAAGATGACATGGCTGTTAGTTGAAAAATATTTTGATCAGCCTTTCAGAAACTGGGGGTATCTGTCTCGATGTGAGACTCGCCGTCTCTATCACGTTAGCGTCACTATCTGTCTCGCTCATACTTCGAATCTCTCCGTCTCTGTCACGTTAGCGTCACTATCTGTCTCTCTCACACTTCGTAAAATGACTCTCCCGGTCTCACTCAAACTAGATTGTTAAAGTTACAGCCTTAAAGCAAACCATGGGTACATTAGAATAAATTTTAAGTACGTAAGAAAAATTTGTTCAAAACTGCCTGTTTTTGGAAAAAAAAAATTGTCTGCAATCGTAGAAATTATCTACCAAGTATCATACCATTTTGGAATCCTTATTGAATGCGCCAACTTTTGCAGTTACTTGCCAAACTCGCATAGTACATTTTTTTTTCAGTACAGCTTGTTAAAGCTATGCGAAAAATTAATTTTGAATATTTAATTTAGATAAAAATGGCATATTCTTCTAATTTGGAGCAGCTGGCTTCAAATTTTAGATTAGAGTATACATAAACATTATTCAGGATTACAAAACAAAAGAAAATGTTTAGAAAAGTCAAGATTTGTAGCAACAAGAGTGAAAAAACCGTCACAGGGTGTAAATTATATCGATTTTTTTAAATGTTAGATTTTTTTTAAATAGGTGACTTAGATTTTTTTTATATCTTTCTGATAACATATATGAGTTATGGTCATTTTCACCAACCTCTTCTTAGCATAGGGGACTCTTAGGTGGCATGCTGTCACATTCTTTTCATTAAAGACAAAAAGTGACAGCATACGTCTTAGGGGCTTCCTAAGCTAAGTAATGGTTGGTGAAATCGGCCATTAGTCTACCGCCTGCTTTCGGCTCGATGTCGGCTTCTGGGACTTCCTGTATAATAAACTACTACACAAAAAAATTTGATAACACAATTACTACACAATTAAAAATTTTACGATAGGTATAAGTGAGAATAAATGAAAATAATACGAAACAGGCTTAATTCTACTCGACTGTTTCAACACTCTAATTGTCGGCACACAACAATGCTATTAACATTGTTATTATGGCGACAAATTAAGGTAAGGCGGTGGTAGATAGCCAGACAGGCTCAAAGGCCCTACCACCAACCAAATATTACGCCTAGTTCACACGTTTGGCACTTATTGCCACAAACTTCAAACTAATGTAAACGTTTGACAAATTTGAGAGCCATCCACATGCCTGCAATTGCGCCAATTCAAGAGAGGCAAGTATGGTGGACATTGAACTGGTGTTGACAGTAAAGTGCCATTATCTTTACTGTTTTGGTCATCAAAGTAAGAAAAAAAATAGTTTTTGATTCCTTCACTTGTTTGTGTAATATCTAGCCAATGACGAATCAACGCATCAGCTAGACATCGACCAATCCGCACTGGGCCAGCGTGGTTGCTTAAGGCCGAATCACCCTAATGGTAGGCCCGAGTCCCTCAGTGGGGCCGTATATGAGCTATGGTGATGATACAAACATGTAGACACACTTGTGGCAAATTTCCTTAGATTCGTGCCAAAAAACAGACACTGGATCGGTTCGGTTGATAGCTATTGCAAACCAACACAAACCATGTCAAACACTATCCACACGTTTGCATTTGTGGGGGCTTGTGAGGTTTGGTAAGCGTGTGGATCCGGCATTAGAACCAACTAAAACACGATTCGGTAATATTATACGAGTAATACAGCGTATTATTGCTGGCTCACGTCACATCACACCCCGTCACAGCGCGCGCTGTCGAGCAAATAAAAGATACCGTGATTAATAAGCCGTCTCCGCTTAAACAATAGACGCAGCTATTTGACGAACGCCCAGGCACGCGCAGTGTCGTGCGCGCTCGGCGTCGGTTGCTGAGGTGAAGCAACTATCGCCGTGTTCGGGACTAAGATGGGTGGCCAAAAATGTTGAACATCGCGAGCTCCGCGTGCTTTTGTTTCGCCATTTGCGGGGAAGGTGGCTGAAGCTGCCAGTGTGATTATTATTT
This sequence comes from Schoenobius gigantellus, assembly GCA_963935595.1. Lineage (NCBI taxonomy): Eukaryota > Metazoa > Arthropoda > Insecta > Lepidoptera > Crambidae > Schoenobius > Schoenobius gigantellus. The sequence continues at coordinate 65,043,779 of OZ012542.1, read as the reverse complement.
ATGTCTGTTTTAAACTGCGGCTATGCCAGTTTCATGATATCTACTTACGAGTACTTCACAAAGGTTCATCGCAATATTGGCTGATTATTACGTAGCTTAAATTGTCGCTTCGCCAGGTTCACGAACGTTAACACTTAACATTACTATTTAGTACATTTGAATACATACGAAACGAAGATCTGTGGAACCTCTACCAGCATTTACTGTTGTTGAAAACATGGAAGAATATTTTTATAGGCAAATAGTTGTTGCCTGAGACCTTGTCTACAGTAATTTTTGTATAGTAGAATTCAACATTATTTCTTCACACTGAAAGCTCAAACATCAATCTTTTCATCGATCTGGCTCTAATAAGACTATTAAAGCATTGACACAAGAACATAAGGACTCTGATTCCTTATATGCTATATCCTGAAATCCTCTTGAAGAAGAGGAAACTTCGAGTGCCATTACGTATAACAGCAACAATCGAGCACTCATTATAATAACATAGCAGGGATAACTGCGTGAATAACGAACCGCACAGAACTGAAACTCAGTACTGACGCCGTGTGAGCGAACTACATTCAATTGAGCCCCTCGGTGGGGCCGTATATGAGCTGTTATGATAAAAGTTAGGGGTTACAATAATATAATTGCTGGCTTAAATAGGAAGCCCTTTGTAAAAGTTCGAGACTGAACTAGGTTTAAAATCTGTATTACAGAATCACCAGGCTATCAACCCAGGGATGATACAAACAAAGAATAATCAGCTTATACACAACATTGGAAATTTAGAGAACATATAAACAAACTGCAGTAGGAAAAAGACTAGGGAAAAATAAAGTGAATACAATATTATTATGGTAATACGAAGCAATTCCGAGTGGATGTGTGTTTGTGTGTGTGTGTGTGTGTGCGTGTGCGTGTGCGAATATATTTATGCATTCTTGGTTGGTTCTTTACTTATGAATGTAGTATTCATATAATTTTTCAATACTGCTACGACTTTTACGGTTTCTATTGAAGTAATAATAAAATAGCAAAATATTACTTGAACTAGTTATTAAAAATAAGTAGAGATATTAATTGTCACTTGGGGACGAAGTATTGTCATTATAAATACACATAGAGGATTGAACAAAACAACGACAATAATTTTTTACCATATACTTAGAAGCAAAAAAAAGTCACACTTGCATATTTGAAGCATATAAGAGGTTTTATGTCTTTGTCAGTCATTTTAAAATTAAACGCTATATAGTGTCATATTTGTTATTGTTATTTATTTCTTAATTTTTTGGTGTCAGTTTTGAGTCAGTGGCACAAACAAAAACCTACAAATATTCAACGTCTGCACTCACGTCGTTTTAGAATAAGCGTGTTTTGAAAATTTGAATTAAAATTACGGATAATAGCAAAATATGTTAAGAGTCATTTTGTGTCTAATTTTCACAGATATCTGTAATCAAAAAATTCAATTTTTTTATACTATATAATGTTGTCACATTATTTACAAAATAAACACATATTTTATGTGCATGTTCCTGTACGACGTTAGAACTATGCTCACATTCTGTACGTTCCCTACTCAGACCTCGCCGTGAGTTCGATAACAACAGTTTCAGTTCCCTAACCATCCAATAACCGTTCAAATACCATCGCTAACAAGAGCCGTATTAATAAAACCGGTATCCGATATTGTCCGCAGCGATAGTGCAATCTCTGCTTTTATGTCTGAGTGTTGTCTCAACTTTGCTGGGACTTTACGATGTACTTACAACAAGTGGAAAATTATAGTTGGCTGTTGGTTTTTTACATTATTATTACGTAACTACTGTGATTCTATCTCATTCTAGCCGCGGTTAACCCGTGTAGGGATGTAGGAGTGTACTGATCCCATGGTCGTGAGTGTTCAACGACCTACATACCGTGTTTCAGCAGAACTTGGTATGAAAAAGCCTTATATTTTTATATTCACATTCTTAAAAGACGTCTGAAAAAGAGAATATCTCTTTTCTTATATAAACTATAAAAAAATGAATCCCCGTTTGTTAGTGCCCCTTACACTCAATAACGGTTTGATCGAATTAAATATTTGCTTTTTTGTTCGCTTTAATACAAGCATGGTTTAAAAAGTAAAATGATAGGGAAAATCCTAAAGAAATGCTAAAAATAATAAAAAGTAATTCGCGATTGCTTATTTACATCTGTCATCTGTCAAGGTGAAACAAAGTATACTGGGTCAGCTACACGGACCTGAAAAAAAAAAGACGGACGGCGGTTTGTCTGACCTGGGGCCTTACCAGGCCCTACCTGGATCGCTTATAGAAAGGTTAAAACAATACTGAAACAGAAACACCACTCTTGCTGCGTATAGCGCCATCCCGCTCTAAGCGCGGTTTTAATATTGTTTTGGGCGATCATGGTTAGGGGGCTGGTTCATCTGGTGTACAAACAAATCGGGGAATGGCTAACGCCGATCCCGATTGTGTCCCTACGGAGGTAGAAGTATCTGAAGGGATTTTAGCCAGGTATGGGGTTTCTAATACCCGAGTCCAATGGCATACATATCCTTGGGGCGGCCTCGTCAGCCGCGGCCCCTTGTCGAAGTCGTAAGTAGAAGTTCCCTCCTAAAAAAAAAGGTCGTGTACAAACAAATGAAATTGTAGGACCTTGCATGCTTCACATTTGTTTAATGCAACACTACGTCCGTATTTTTTTGTAGGTCCATGGTTAGCTAGTTATAAAATTAAACAATATTTATTGATATATCTATAAAAATCTTTTCAATTTTGTGTCTAACCCAACTAACATTTAAGCCCGATTCGACAAGGGTGTCAACAAAACTATTTCACAGCGAGAAATGACTTTCTGTCTGAATAGGACGTAGCTACGGGTCCCTAGTCCCTCGCCGCCGGCGGGATTAGCCGGGTTCAAAGCTGTCCCCACGAAGCCGTGACTTTGTAATATTCCGACTGAATGATTTGTAGCTGACAATTTGATTGCTCAAATATATATCCATTGCCATGTTAAATTATGCTTATCGTGAGGTAATATCTAGTTTTGGAACTCATTTCTGGGCTGGCGGTTGTTCAACGTCTAGATTTCTAGATTTGAGGCCTATACCAAGAACAGAGCGTATTAACCTTTAATTAGTCGCGTGGGATCTATTAGACCCCAATAGATTTGGATTTCATCGTTTTTCGTCAAATATAAGACGTACGCGACTGTGCGTTCATGTAGGTTCTTAGCTCATGCGACACTCCTGCCTCAGTGTTTCGCCAACCGCGGCGACAGCAAGATGGTAAATATGGAGGTGCCAGGGATCCAGCGGACCTCGGGTAACTAATTGTATAGTATAATCTTTCCTTTAAATCCTTCCTTCGATTCCGTACTTCATTATGAAGAATGCAATTTTAATGATTCCAAGGGCTGATCCCAACTTGAGGTCTTAATATAGAAAAACTTCCTTTTTGTTTTTTGTTTGTTAACTGAGGAGCTTGGTGGCGCATTAGCGCGTGCGCTCAGCGATCGAATGCTAAGGTGAAGCAACGTTGGCTATGGTCAGTCCTACGATGGGTGACCAAAATACGAAATATCTCGAGCTCCTCCGTGCTTCGGAAGGCACGTTAAACAGTGGGTCCTACGCCTGATCTCGCCCCGGTCGTGTCGGATAACCGTCCCATCGGACTAGTCGAGTGAAGGAACAGAGAGTGCACTTGTGCACTATAATATTTCCTGCGCAGATAGCTAGTCTCAATTTGTTGAGATTGATCGCCGTGACCGAATGTCGGTTAGGAGGATATTATAGAAAAACTAAAAATAAGTGTACTAATGTTTTTTTTATGTGTAATAAATACCAATTTGACGTCTGTGATTTGTATGTCAAGTATTTACAAAATTTGGACCATCGTTGTTGAAGGTTATTTATTAAGCAGCATAAGGCACATTTCCAGATTGTTCCTAAATCTCAAGGACTTGTTCATTTGAATGTCATGAACCCAACTCAATGCAAGACAGATCTATATATACAGAAAGCGTGGTTGAGCTACGGAGTAATCTTGTGGGGAAACAGTACAGATGCGCACACAGTGTTTATAATGCAAAAAAGATTGATCCGTATTTTAGCTAACATTGAACAGTCTGATAGCTGTAAACCATATTTCCAAAAATATAATATTCTGTCACTGCCATGTATCTACATACTTGAAATTTGCAAGTTTGTTCGCAAATATCCCGACTTATACACAAAGCGTTGTGAAGGACCACGCGGAAAATCACTGCGCCATAAAAATAAACTTATTATACCTCATACTCGATTAAAAACACACTCCTCGAGTACATATCCCATGTCCATAAGAATTTATAACAAATTGCCAACATTGATTAGGAATGAAGAAAATAAAACTACCTTCACGAATAAAGTAAAAAAATTGCTAATCGAAAAATGCTATTATTCTTTGAACGAATATTTAACAGAACTGTAAGAATGAAATAATAATTTATTCTAACTAATTTTGATAAGTATTATATTTATAATATTGCACAAACAAAAAAAAAAAAAAATTATTATATCAACAAATTTAAACTATATTAATTGATTAATTATTGAAGCAAACACAAATACAATATTAAAAGTAGTTTTAACAATAATTTGATTTAAAATGTAAAGTTGATTCATTCGATAACGTTTAAAGAATCATTTTATAATAATAAATAAAATCATGAATAACTCATTAAGAAAGTATACAATAAACTCTTATTACACAACATTTACCTACTATAAGTACTTAATACAATAAATTATAAAAATGAACGATATTTTTAATAACAAATTTTAATAAAGTGTGTAACCTTATAATGAATAAATAATTTTTAAATAATCGTAATGGTAATTTAACTATATTGATATAGTTACTTAATAACTTTATCAATTAAATAAATTATTTAAAATATTTTTAATTCTAATTAAACATTTTATCCGATATTTTAAACAAAGATTTGGTATCTACTAAAATATTATAATAAAATAATAAATAATCTATTTTTAATGATAATAATTATAATTACAATTTTAGAATAATAATTATGATACGATAAAATAAATTACATAACATGTAATCCAGATTATTTCTATCAACGTCATATTTAAATAAAAATTAAACAATTAAAACGATTAAAAAGAAGGCACTTCAAAAGGTCTTCATTGTCGTATTAAATTTAGCTATTCCTCTTTTCTCTTCTTTGCAATGCCCTACAGGGTCCATAGATGTGCTTGTAACTTATTGTACCTACCACCATTGTATATACCTATGGAAGCAAAAAATAAATAAATAAATAAAGAGTATTTTTGATATGGAGCCAAAATTTTTTTTAAATTTCGTTACGATTCAACAAGGGGCTGAAAGCTGAGAAGGCCGCCCCAAGGATATGCCATTGGACTCGGGTGTACACCCCATATCTGGCTAAACCACCTTCCAAACAACTTCTACCTCAATAGAGACACAATCGGGATCGGCGCTAGCCATTCCCCGAGTGCGCGCCCTGAAGAATAGGCCTGACGGTGAGCCAGCGTAGCTGACCCAAGTGCCAAGGCTTACTCTACGGGGTGGTTGACAAATGCAATAATTTGACCCCCTAGACGGGCAGGCCAGGGGTAAAAAAGTGTCTCCCAACCGGTTGTCGGCCGGCCGGGCCATTTCATCCCCAGCTTGCTTAAGGGAGTTGGTGGCACGCGTCCAGGAACGCGCGCCTCCTCCTTCCCAACCGCCTGGTTTAAGTTCCACCATAGACTTACACTGCCTAGGGCCAATAACCCTAATTTTTTCATAGGTCCTACAGTAATTCGTTGAACTGGATTATTTAAATGTCACTTCTTTCATTTTCAACTTAGGTAACTTTACTAATCCATAATATTCTTAACTATATGAATAAATGGATTCATAAGCAAAAATCGTACTAAAATAGAGATGCATCAATTTCTTCCCCACAATTAACCCCGACGCCTCAGCGGGGTCGTTAAAGAATCACTTATTGGATTGCCGATAGACGTATCGCCACCAGTCACGCAGCACCTCATTCAGTGGGAGCAGCTCCGACTATTGCTCCATCGATTCTCACAGTTTATTAGGTCCCGAACGTCTTAGTTCCTACGCGGGAGGCAATAACCGGTGAAACACCGAAGACACTTTGCTTATAACCGGTTATTTTAAAATACATAACAGATTAAAGTCAATTAAGGAGCCAAAGGTACACGATAGAATCAGTAACCTTGAGGTGGTACGTAAAAAGAAAAGATTTTTCTTTGGTTAAATTACATTATAACTTGTGGATAATAAGCTAATGTCATTAATAAAAAATACGCTGCAACACGGAAAGCTGAACTAAATAAGCAGTACAATAGAACAATGTTCAAAATAACCAGAGCGGTTTTTAAACATATTTTATGGATATTTCGAACTTTATGTTTTTGGAAAAATATGACGTGTCTAAAAAAATATGGACTCTAGCTAGACGCCATATCAAACTTTACTATTTATATGACTTCTGTTGTACAAAGTGTGAAGTGATTGAAGATGTACTGTATCATATTGAATTAGAATAAGATAGAAATAAAGAAAACATCAAATACTTAAACATACTTGTAACATACTTTTAATAGAATATGTACTGAGACCGCATGTTTTATAAAACAATCCTTATCTTTATTATATGTATTAGGTATATATGTATATTATATGCATGTATTATATCTAAGTACATATTAAATGTATATGTATATGTATTTAAATGTATATATATCACTACACCATTATTATTATATATTTAAACTTTTTAATAAATAAATATTTATATAATTGTATTGTATGATGAGGGAAAAAGTAAGAATTATGTATAAATAAAAAGATTATAATATTTGATATGTCATTTTATTTAGTAAAGTTAGGAATATAAAATATTTGTTTAGTTAATCTATGTATTATTTTATAATTATGCTAGCTTTGGTAAAATTGAAACTGTTATTAATTAAATGCAGATTTTATAAAGAATCTAAATTAAGTAGTATAAGAACGCTATTGTAAAATCGCGCTAACATGGAACTGACTGCCAGTATTAGGCTCTCACGACACAGGCTCGCCTAGTGTGAGGACCACAGGTAAACTAATTTTTGCAAACTGTGCACAACAACATTTGCTTTTGTATAAGTAGTTCTTACTGCAAATTGTAATGGATGTAACATGTTAGGTATGTTGTTGTAAATAAATATATTTTCATTTCATTTTTCATTTTCATTTTCAATACCATTCTCTTTGTCAAGAAAGCTAAGATATTGTATTGTTTATTAGCAACAGATTAAAAAGACGAGTCACTAGACTCAATAACACGTTTGATTCCATTCAAACAACTCGTTTGAAGACTGCGGACTCGCTCTATTAATTTAGTTAAGTACTACAAAAAGTCGGGCATTATTGAAAAATTACCTAAACATATATTTCTTTGCAAACAAACCCACTGTAATACTTTTCCGAACAATGCCGGCAAATCTGTGTAAGTTACGGAAAACCGGAGAATACCGTCGCCATAACGCGCAGGGCTCGCACCTCGCGGCCGAGAACCGCGCGTCATGCCTCCGCTAATAACATCAAATAACCGGGCGATCAGTCATACCGTCTCAGGAACCGGCGCTTTGTTGCTGGATTTGCATGGCGGGTGCCGCGTCACGCCGCATGTGAACCTGATTTATTACCGCGGGAACGCGGCGCCTCCAGCCGACGCCGCCGCCGCCTCCAAACAAACGCGAGAAACTGCTCTGTAAGGTATCTGTTACGTACAATTACTGTGAAACGCTATCAATATATGAATGACTAGCTTTCTGCCCACGTTTTCACGTTTTCCCGTGGGAATCCTATATTTTCCCTATTTTTTCGGGAGGAAATGCGCGGAATAAGAGGAACCCTACCGTTGGCTAGACGGCGAGCGTGGCTCTCGCGACAGAGTACCGGGCCTACCCACTAAAACCCCCCGGTGTTCTCCCTGCCCTCTGGGTACTGGGTAAGGTCCACACTGCGACTCCACTATATTTGCGCCCGGACTATATTTTCCCAGGGATCTCCATACTGATCAGTCCTGCGCTTTCCGCATCCGGCGGCTTCCTGCGACCTTTACCAGATCGTCAGTCTGCCTTGTCCGCCTACCAATGCTGCGTCTCCCGGTACGCGGCCGCCACTCGAGGATCGGTCGCACTGTGTGACAGAAAGTAAGCACCCGCCCTAACGGCCGTCAGTCCTGCGAGCGATGTGTCCTGCCCACTGCCAATTTAGATTTGCAAATCTTTGGGCTATGTCGGTAACTTTAGTTCTTTTACGGATCTCATCATTTCTGATGTGATCGCGTATACAAACCCCGAGCATAGCTCTCTCCATTGCCACAATAACAGTGTAAATCTCAACACACTGTAGCTTCTCAGTCACAATGAAAATTAAACTTCTGATTTTATTTAGAAACCAGGAACATATTTCTAATACAAATTTCAGATATTATAATGCATTTTAGAATGTAAATGATGATAATCATAAGTGCTCCCATGCAGAGTACAAAGCTGAGGTACTTATGTGTGTGTCTGAGGGTAACACAGGCGGTGAAATTACTGGGTACTGTGACATCTTATGGCACAATTTGGCAACGTACGAGTATTTTGGCGTCCTCGTGGGAGTTGTAGGTTTGGTAGTCTTACAGAAGCTACATGTACTATAGGCGACTATAGTCACTTACCATCAGGTGGGCAGCCATCTTGTTTGTAAAGTTAGTTATATGGTCAAGGAAGTTAACTCGCTCCATTTCGTCAGAATTTGTTAGACATTAAGCACAATGCATTAAGGTTGAAAATTCCATTAGCTATGTCGATGACGGTGGCGTTGTAAACTTGGCACTTGCCATCCAATCGGGAGATCCGGGTTCGAGACCGCCAAGTACCAATGTGTTTTTCGTTTTTCAAATTTCATATGTACATTTGTCTGACGCTCCTACGGTGAAGGAAAACATCGTGAGGCAACCTGCATACATCTGCGAAGAAATTCAACTGTGTATGTGAAATCAACGAATCCGCACTGGGCCAGCGTGGTTGACTAAGGCCTAATCTCCCTAACATAGGGTACGCTCAAGCCCCTCAGTGGGGACATATTATGAGCTGTGATGATGATGATGTCGAATGATACCTTGTTACATGTAAACAGTGTATGCAAAGACATCATAGTAATATTGGTAGCTCTTATGGCGCCATATTGCTTTACGATATTCAATCTTAGGCGAATCTCAAATTGAATTCCTTGACCGTACCTATAAAACACGGACATGATAAATTCTAAATCCAGATCAGAGCATAGGATGTTTCTTATTACGGCATTATTTTTTACAATCCGCATAGAATAAGTAATTACTCGTCTTGTACGCAAATGCGCCAACACAACGTTTGGCTGCGGAGTTTCGAGCCTCCTAAAAACATTTCACCGGCACACATTAATAATGAAATTATTCCGTCAAATAAGACGGAGTGGATTGAGGCAGGGCTGCCACCTCGCTTCTTGCAAGGTGACGACCCGGAGATGAATCTGAATCATTAAAAGTGAATTTTGAATTCGAACACGAATGCAAATCATGCGCGAAATTATTTCCTTATGTTCCCAATTGTAAAGATTTTCTAATCACTCGAATTCAGTGTTGTCATTAAAAGCAAATTCTATATTACATGCCGTTTCACGAGGAGCGTCGATGGCGCTGTGATCTCGACACTGGCCTGCTAATCGGGAGTTCCGGGGCTCGATCCTGTCATGTACATAACAATGTGTTTTACGTGTTTCTAGATACATAAGTACATTTATCCGACGCTCTTACGGTGAAGGAAGACATCATGAGGCAACCTGCATACATCTACGAATAAATTCAAAGGTGTTGTGAAGTCGGTGAATTCGCACTGGGCCAGCGTAGCTGACTAAAGCTACCCTTAGTTAGGTTGTTTAACCTAACTAAGGGTAGGCTCGAGCCTCTCGATAGGGCAACGTATATGAGCTGTGATGATGATACCGTTTCACGCAGAAAAAATAAAATCGGTACGCAATAGCTCATTAATTTTAAAAACCGGCGATGAACCGTACATTAAACGGAACGTAGGTATATTCTTTGCGTATATTCCACATGTAGAAATCAGAAACGAGTGTGTCGGACCATTCGTTGCAGAATTCACGGAATGAATATTCAAATATAGTGATTTTGACAATTCGAATCATACAATGCTAATTTGGATTCTCTTGTTTTAAGACTGTGTCTCCAGTTAGAGGGTGTAGTGACGGCAGTGTTAGATCACGCGAATTACAAAGTACCATAAAATATTACTGATTTATCTAAATGAATTTTAAGTGCACACTTTACTACGTATAAATATAGCAGTAAAAATATAAAATAGAGTACGCGATGGTGGATTTATTTCTAACAGGGATTTCTTCCAGCTAACCTGTGAGTGTGTCGGAAAGATATTAATTGCAGGAAACATAAACCGGAACGCATAAACCGGAAAAAAATATTGTTTAAATTAATTATGATACACACCCACACATAACATACAATCAATGTATATTTATTTGTACACAATCATATATTATTACGTAATGTGATGAGGCTGTACAAAATCGGTAACTAACTTGTGGTGGAAGTTGTGAGAGAATGTGCTGCCTCAGCCTGTTTAAAAGATGGCACCGAGTTGTTCGACGGAACAACTGCCGGGAAATGATTTTCATATTCCGGAGAACGTTTGGTCGGATCTTTCACCATCACAGCTTGCCAAATTTTTTAATTAAGTATTTTTTTTGAGCATACAGAAATAATCACTTTTTTAAATGAAACGCATTTATTCAATTCAGCTGTACAATTTTAAATTGACCAGATATCATTAGATTTTTGGGCTGTTAGTGGTAATACTGTACCAAAACAATTTATAAATAAATAAATAATCTCAAACAACCATCTTACTTATGATCTCTAATAGTCTAAACACAATAATAATGTTGCCAGGCGGTGGTAATAAGCCAGATGGACTAAGAAGTTTCATCTTCGGTCAGAAAAAAAATGAATTGAAGACCTGCATTGGGTTGTCTCAGATTGCAGGGACAAAGTCTTAGAAGCTTTACCTATCGCGCAACCAAATATGCATGTTAAGAATCAAAATCTAAATGGTATTTATTCAATATGACTTGATTCAAAGCTCAATTTTTACCTACCAGCAATTCAGAACGTCTTTTAGCTGATACTAGCTGGTTCGAGGCGACTATAACAACTAAAATTTTCTACGATACTATTCACTTATTTTTATTTAATTAAGACCAAGGGTCGTCAGCCCTACACGTGTCTTTGCATAAACAAAAAAAAATCTCGCAAAGCAATCTGCATGAAAAATGTTCAGTAAATCTTCCAATCTGCACTTTAACGACCTTGAGGATGGATGCGGCAGATGGTGGCGGCAGGCCAGCATCAGTGGAATTACACTGGATTTAACTGGAATTAACCGATAATATCGCGAATTTGTACTTGCTTGTTTGATTTTTAGTTGTGTCTTTGTTTTTTTTTACAACAAATTTGGCGAAGAAGCAGATCAAATAGTGAGAGGTTACTTTATACCTACCTTTTTTATACAACTAAGTTGGCAAAAAGCTGATGGTAAGTGGTAACTTTCACCTATAATACACGTGGCTCTTGTGAGATTCGCAACAAAACTGCAACCCCCACAAGAACCACAGTGTACGAGTACGTTGCCAATTTATGACATCAGATGTAAAGTCACGGTACCCAGTAATTTCACTGCCATATCTTACCCTTCAAACCGGAACACAGCAATGCAAATACTGCTGCTTGACGGCAGAAATAGGTAAGACGGAGGTACCTAAGCAGACGACCCTGGTACTAGGGGATTCTATTTCCGCTTTGAAGGGTAAGACAGACAGGGAATTTACTGGGTACTGTGACTTGTCATTTCGAATAATAAAATGTACGTATATTTTGCGTAATTTTGGTTTAAGACAGAGGTAACATACCTCTGTCTTAAACCTATTGAATTCTTTATTGTACACACATTTTAAAAACAGATATAGTATAGAACAACATGTACAAGGGCGAGCTTATCTCTTAAAGAGATCTCTTCCAGTTCCAGCCAACCCTATGTTTGGTGGTTTAAAATGGTCCAATTCAGATGTAGAATCCAGGTTCACTTCTCGGTGGAAGCAAATTATTTGCTGCTCTGATTGAAGGTATGACACATCTGTCAGACTTAATCTATAAAAGCTGAAGAGTTTGTTTGTTTGGTAGGTTAAACGCGCAAAACTACTTTCAAATTGAAATTCAAATTGAAGATCTCTTTTTGTGTTGAACAGTCCACTTATTGAGGAAGGCTATATGACATTATTTTACGACATCCACGCTTGCTTGTTTTGCTTTCTTTACACAGTAAAGTAACCAATTTCTCTGTGCTCGAAACTAGATTTGCTTATATCTTACGGATATCAAGGATATGATTACCCCATGCACTCGCCTGTTGTGTATAAAAATAAAAACGCACTTAATATACACCTAGAGCTGGAAGCAAAGAAACCCTTGCGTATAACTCCATCCCGAGTGGTCGCAGGTGCGTGACCGCCCCCCGCCCCCACTCCAGGACTTCATTTTTCCGTTTCACGCGTGAGCTTCCGATAAAATAATATGATTCCACGTTACCGTGCCGGCGGTTTGCTCGTGTTTCTGTGTTGTATGAATTTCATTACTTTACAAAATTGACTTGCTGCTCCGTGCCGTGATACACATTAGTAAAATAAATTATTTTTCTTTCTTTCTAGTACCGAACTCGGGAGAGTTTCGCCACGGAATAGGAACAAATATTCAAATAGTGAACCAAATAAAATCAAAGTTTGATCGAAATAAAGCTATCAGTGTGCTTTAGTTGAATTTCTCAAACGCAAAGGAATTGACTACATGCCTCGTATCGGAACAACAAAACTATTGTTTTATTGTATATAGAGAAAAGTTTAAATATTGTTTTCATTGAAACCTGAAGATTTAATATCCTGAAGATTGGTTCATATCCAGCAAGAATCAAAAGTTTTACTACCAACCACAACCATATATGTTTCATAACAGCTCATATACGTCCCCACCGAGAGGCTCGAGTCTACCCTAAGTTAGGGTGCTGAGGCCTTGGTCTACCACGCTGGCCCAGTGCGGATCGGTCGGCTTCACATACACCTTTGAATGTCTTCGCAGATGTATGCAGGTTGCCTCGCGATGTTTTTCTTCACCGTAGGAGCGTCAGATAAATTTTGTCTGACAAATTTTGAGCGTCAGACAAAGGACATTGCTCTGCTTCCATACATTGTTCGCCCCAATACCAACAGCAGTGAAAAAATGCGTTTCATATAATTTGACATTAGTAAATACTGCACGTCCACATCAATTACTACGGACAAGCTTCGAAATCGAAATATATATATCAAAAATGAATCAGATTTTGAGGTTAGTTGAAGTAACACTTTATTTCGTTAGAGCAATACACTTAGTCTATACCTATACAATATTTAAAATAATAATAATTGCAATCAATCAAAGTATTATGTATAGAACATTATTATAGCCACGTAGTAAACAACAAGAAATCGCGAAATTATAAAGCAAATCAAAACACAACGAACTAACAAGCGACAGCGCGTGAGTAGTCAATTGACGTATGTTTTTATTCAATTTAGGTTGTAAATTGTGAAATTCGTTATGAAAAACATACTCGTAATTTATAGAAATAAATAAATGTCAATACCTACATAAAATCGACTCAATTCTATTCAGTCGGGCAAAGGTAATAATAACCATTCGTATATTTTAATTCATTTGGTTTTGTTTCTGAAAGTACTTTTATAAAAAAAATTCATTTGTCCGTCGAATACATAATTTTGTTATGAGTGTTATAAAATATGCATATAATTATGACGTAAATCAAATCATTGTTGGTCATGGGGCAATTTTCGATATTGTCCTTTTGTCTGACGCTCACGGTGGAGGAAAACATCGTGAGGCAACCTGCATACATCTGCGAAGACATTCAAACTGCTTCCAAGATCCAGAGCAGGTTAAAAAATGTCGGGAGAGTTTGGATAGTGTCGGTCTAAAGATTAGCAGATCTAAAACTGAGCGTCTATTTTGCGACCTCGGCCACATATAGTTTCCCTACCAGTTTATTCCCCGATGTTCCGGCTGCGACTATGTAGCAAAAAACACTTCAGCTTACTGCGAAGTGACTATTAACTAAAAGTCAAATTGGACGATTGAAAACAGCTTTCTATCAAATCAAATTTGAATAAAGAACTATTAATATAACTATAATAACTAACACATTACGTGTTCGGCCTGTAGAGAACTGTATGTAGAAACACCGGACCTGCAGAAGGACCTACCAAAAGGACGGCGAAACTCCCAACTAACATATTAGGCAATTTGTTGAGCTATTTGCTCGAGCGCGGACGCGATAAGGAGCGATCTTCATAAATTCAACTCAACTCAACTCCTGAATCCGGCGTCAGATTTCCAAAATTTGTTGCTCAACTTCTTTATCAATTTCGGTTCGAAACTCGACTTATTTCCTCGGCAAAGATAATAATGAACGGAAAGAAACTTTAAATATCGAAATCATGGTTTGTGTTGGAGTTTGGAAATAACAGAACAATAATTGTTACGCTTAAGTTGACCTACCATTGATAAGGAATGTAACAAACAATATTCAGTGCGCGGGATCCATCGCGTCAGATAACAAAAACATTATTTGCATAGTCAAACAGTCGGAACCACCTAATGAAGGCAACAGAAAAACCGCCTCAAAAGCCGACGTTCCAAAGCCACAATAAGCTCAGTGACAAACGAGCTCGAAGCTTGTCTAATAAGATTACAATGTTTCCAGCGGCACCATAATGTCGCTCATAAATAATAGCGCTAAGTTGACTGTACTGCCAATCGAAAAACTTGGTAATTAATCACGCCCACTGCGGGCTGGTTATCCGGTGCAGTTGGCGGGTCCTGGGCAGCCCCGCCACGTCATGTGTCATTGTTCGACGCCCGTCTCTAGTTCGACTGTAAGTTCTGGGGATCCCGCCAGTTCATCTATCTTCCTTTGACGCTCGCCTAACTAAGTATTTGTAAATGATGACAATGTGCTGGCTGAGCTTCGCTTGTCTGATCCGCGCTTGGTGCTGACTGATTGAGTCTTTTTACGGACAGCGAGCTGGTGCTCAAGTTGTTTATTGTGTACGGCATGAGGTGCTATTTTAGTTTTTTACTAAGTATAGGGAAGCTCTTTGCCTGTATCTTCCTCCTCCTCCTTGCGTCATATTGCCTCATTGCTGAGGATCGTGACCTCGTGTGAGTACTTTTTCCTGAACTAATTTGCGCCATTTTGTTTTGTTTTTGACAGTGTGGATAGCCTTCGACTGTGGTGTTCAGTGCGGAGCGAATCTGGTCAGACCAACGAAGGACTTCGACCCCTCGAATTTTTCCGCGAGACAAAGTTTTCAAGATTGTCGTCGTTTTTTCTTGCAATATGGACAAAGATGTCGGATATTCTCCGCAAGTGGATGGTGTTCGAAATGAATTGATTCGGTGGTCTGATGTACTGTCCAGAGTATTCACAGCATTTTTCTCCAGCACCATATCTCACATACGTCGATATGCAGATGATCAGATTTTTTGAAAGAAAGAAAGAAAGAAAATTTGTTTATTTGGTAGACATTTTTTTTTTTTTTTTTTTTTTTTTTTTTTTTTTTTTTAATTTATTTAACAATATACATACACGTTTTAAAACTACATATACGCCAAACTACAGAGTAGTTTGTTGGCGTTGCGCTCTTGGTTTCTTTTAATCTTTAACATATACGCACTTACATACAATAATATAATACTTATTCTGTAAAACGTGACACCTAATATTTAATTACTTTTTTTTACTCTCTAGTTTTAAATGATTTTACATTAATAGTGTTTTCTTAAGTTTTCTTTTTAATGTTTCCTTATTCTTAATTTTTTCTTCATTTAATAATAGATCACAATATTTATTAAACAGCCTTGGTATAATATATTTCCTTGTCCTTAGCCCATAATAGTTTTTATATGTCGTTTCAATTAGTTTTCCTTTAGCTTTCGCTCTTGTATTAATCTTTGTGTGTGTTTTATGTTTAAATGTTTCTGAATGGTAGGATTCTAATGCTAACAAGTAATCAACTTTTTTTTCAATAGGCATAATTTTCAATTCCATAAATAAGTTTTCATAATTAATTTTACATTTCTCTTTGGTTTTTTTGTTACTAAGCATTTTTAAAAATCTAATTTGTAGTTTTCGAATATTTTCTAGGTAAGTTTTAAAAGTAAGTCCATAACAACTTAATCCATAGCTTATTGTTGATTCTACTAATGCATGATATATGGTAAACAGAATTTTTTTATTTGCAATAGCCTTTAAGTTATAAAATTTGCCCAGCAGGGATCTAAGTTTATTACACACATTACTGATATGGACCTTCCAGCTAAATTTAGAGTCTATGCTTAGTCCTAAGTACTTTATATCTTGAATATATTCTAATCTTTGACAGCTGCATGTCTCTTTATTTGTATGTAAACATTCGTACGAGTGACCTATTATAGACACCTCGTCTACTGCTACTCTTTCCGCTGCTATGTTGTAGGGTGAGTATATACGCATACATTTAGTCTTATTTGTGTTCAATATTATCCCATTATCGTGAGCCCATTTTGTAATCCTGTCAAAGTCCTCTTGTAATTGTGTTCTCATTATTGCAGTATTTTTACCCGATATGAGCAGACAAGTATCATCTGCGTAAATAGTCACCCTACAACACTGCATGACATTACATGCACACTAAACACAAACACACAATTTTAACCACTACCAAAATGGTCTCCGCTCAGCAATTATGTCGAGCACACCATTATACAAACCATTTTTATGTTTATAGCTGTATTTATATAATGAACTAGTGGGCCCGGCAGACTTTGTCCTGCCCGACTACAGCGCCACTTACCGGGTCCAATTAAATTACGTATAAACCTTCCTTGAACCTACTCAAATACACACAAAAAATTTCGCAAGAATCTGTCGAGCCGTTTCAAAACTTTTGCGAGACTAACACACAGCGTTTCATTTTTATATATAACACTAGTGGGCCCGGCAGACGTTGTCCTGCCCGATTCCAGCGCCACCTACCGGGTCCAACTTTACGTTTAAACCTTCGTTGGACCTATTCAAACACGCACAGAAAATTTCGTTATAATCGGTCCAGCCGTTTCAGAGTTTTTGCAAGACAAACACACAGCGTTTCATTTTTATATATAAGAGAAGAAGTATAAGAAGAAGAAGAAGACTAGTGGGCCCGGCGGACGTTATCCCACCCGATTAAAGCGCCAGCAATTTTATGTTTAAACCTTCCTTGAACCTATTCAAACAAATAAAGTATTAAAATAATTATTTAATTATTATTATCCTATTTAAATTTCGTAAGAATCGGTCGTGCCATTTTTGAGTTTTAGCGAGACTAACACACAGCGTTTCATTTTTATATATAAGAAGAAGAAGAAGATTGGCATGTTTAAAAATACAATCTATACTAATATTTTAAAGAGGAAAGATTTGATTGTTTGTTTGTTTGTATTGAATAGGCTTCGAAACTACTGAACCGATTGTGATGAAAGTTGGTATAGGTATAGTTCGAGACCAGGGGAAGGTCATAGGGTAATTTTTCTACGGGAAAAAAATTCCCACGGGAAAACAAAAATAACGCGGTCGAAGTCGCGAGCGGAATGCTAGTGTTACTATAAAAAACAAACTGTAATTCATTGCAACCTCTACTTTAGCTCTTTTGAGTTTTAATCAATCAACAAAAAGGCATAAGGTATATTATTATTACGAAAAAAGTCTCAACATTAATATTGCCAAAAATATGTGTACATGAAATAAATGCACTATTTCCATATAACAATTTTGGTAATTATAATATTAAAATTAAAGAGTAGAGAATAAATATTATTTGTGAGTTTCTTGCCTGTTCTATCTAGAAGGCTCTCACATGCTCTGAACAGGTGTAGAGTCAACTTCTTTCATCTGGGTTTGACGTCAATAACTGGCAGTAATGGATGGTCTATGTAGAATAAAGATTTCCGAATTTGAATTTGAATTTAAAATTGGCTCAGCGGCCAGGCGAGAAAACCGACTGAGTACTTTGGAATTTATGATATTAGTTAGTATAAACAAACTAAAATCAAGCGGCGACCGCGCCCCGTGTGATGCAGGATTTGGTTAACTTCGTTACTAAGCTGTTGCTTAGTTCGCGCGCTGAAACTTTCAAAACTAAGGTGGTTTCAGCTCCAGTATGCAGCCTTGAAACCAGAAATTTGTATTCTGAATTTCCATACATATCACTATTAAATAAAAATACAAAAAATAAAAACCGACTTAAAAAAATGTGTAAAGTCAAAATATAAGAATATACAAAACGTCACAGTTTTGACAGGTGACATATTTTGAAGACTTTCCAGGATATCATCACTTCGCACGACTTCGAAATAAAAATGTGATGTTGTGTATAAAAACTTCAGAATATGTAATAACAAAAAATTTTCAATAAATATGACTTTTCAAATCATCTAATTGAGAGCATTCTCCTATTTTGAAATCGGTTAAAAATATTTGGAATCTGACTAATATTATAATTTGGAATAACCAAAAAATATTTTCTTTTTTAATGGTAAGTGACGATAATGGCGATGAAATGAGAGAGCATTTCCTGAAGCCACAGAGGGGTTCCGTGGGAACGGAGTAGTGTCATCTTTATAACAGCCACTGACTAAACAAGTATGTCACTGTAACTTCATTAAGTAAAGTGTTCGCTTTCATTTAGGCGACTATGTTTTAATTGACAATCGTTGCAGTGTCAATACTACTATATCTTTATTTAAAGCAGTAATGGACATAAACTTACTATTAAATTAAATTGACCGTGCTCGATTTATAGTTACACAATACAGGGACGGACTCTAGATTTATTCTCGCTAACATTTACTACTGTAGAGACTTTCATGGAGGCGATTTTTTAGATCTTTCAACAGAACGGTGGAAAAAAACGGCTCCATAGCTTAGGGGTTAAACTACCCGTTATTGAGGAGCTCGGTGGCGCAATGGCGCGTGCGCCTAGCGAACGAATGCTAAGGTTAAGCAACGTTGGCTATGGTTACTCCTATGATGGGTGATCAAAATACGAAACATTTCGAGGTCCTCCGTGTTTCGGAAGACACGATAAACAGTGGATCTTACGCCTGATCTCGCCTCGGTCGTGTCGGCTAACCATCCCATTTGTACGAGTATATGCGAGTGAAGGAACAGAGAATGCATTTACATTTGCGCAGTTTTAGACCACTTGTGCACTATAATATCTCCTGCGCAGACAGCAAGTCTCTGTTGAGATTGGCCGCCGTGAACGAATATCGGTTAGAAGGACATTATTATTATTACATTATATATATATCATTAGTATGATATACTATGTGGACGTATTGATTGCCCAGAATTACTGTCTAAAATAATGTTTAACACACCTAAACATCGCACAAGACATTCTCCAACGCTTAATGTCCCTACACATTCTACGCGATATGGTCAAAATGCTGTAATTACGAGACTCATGCACGAATACAACTCATTTTTTTTTAAACTGATTCTTTTATTACATGTTAGAAGTCTTTTTTGATGAAAAAAAAATGTTTAATTAATGACAATTGTTTGAAACACATGTCTGTGTATTTGTATGTATGCGTGTGTGTAAGAAAGAAAGAAAGAAAGAAAGATATCTTTATTTGCTAGAATATGGTGACACAAGTTCTTAAGGTTTAATGTCTCTACATACTCTGTTGAAGTCGTCAACGTGCAAAGTGTTTTCGTCAGGCTTTACAAATGATTGTTTCTAAGTAATATAAAATATGTTGTACAATAGTCAAGATATTAACAATATTATAATATCAATGTCATAGAAATTAAAATTAGAATCACAAAATGTCATAGTTAATCATTAATTACATACAAATCAATTCAATATCGATAAATTCGCGATATATTATTCCAATTGTCATTATACACCTAAATTATAATCATAATAACACATAGAATTTATAAAATTAACTTAAAACATTATTTCAACAATAGTCAGATGGCAATGTCATAAGGAACGTCATAACATCAAAATATCATGATTCATCAAGCAGCAAACTCTTTACGATCAGACAGGTACTCTCCAACACTGTAATATGTTTTTTTCAGTAATATATTAAATAATGTACTTTTAAATCGTCTATATGTAAGTTTTGTAAGCCATTCTGGTAATTTATTGAATATTCTAATCGCCATATTATAAGAGTTCTTGGAAACAATATTTAGTCTTTGATATGGTGTATATAGTCTATCACCTTTTCTACCTCTGTATGTGTAATCCTTATTCATTTTAAACATGTCATAATATTTTTTTACAAATAAACATATTTCAAATAAATATAAACAAGGAAGAGGCAAAATACGAAGTGCTTTAAATAATGGTTTGCAACTATCGAGAAAATCTACGCCACATATTGCTCTAATACATTTTTTTTGGACTTTGAAGATAACATCTAGATTAACGGAATTTCCCTACAGTACGAGACCATAACGTAATAATGATGCTACGTATCCATGATAGGCAGATATTGCTGCTTCTTTAGATACTGTCTGCCGTATTCTTTTTAGGGCATACACAAATTTGTCCAATTTAGTTGCTAGCAAGTCAATGTGGGGTTTCCAATTTGTGCATTGATGTATATAATATAGATGTATATAATATAGATATGTGTGTGTGTATGTGAATGTATTTGCGTGCGCACATATATACACATCAATCGATACGTATATATGTATACATGTATGAAATTAAGAATAGTACAAAATTATTGTATGCGAAGCAAGCTAAAAAAAATTATTAAAATATAATTACCTATAGTAAAGCAATCGACCGACCGGCGTCGCTGGGCTGAGGGATACCGTCGAGTCGATTGCTTACCATTGCGCTACCGAACCAGAGTGACTCATGTGTCCAACTTTGCGATTGAGGCAAAATGCGTAAGCGTGTTTGCCTCTGTCTCGCTGCGCATGGGCACGGGTCGAGTTGCTTCAAGTGTTTGTATGACGTAAAGATAGATACCTACCCGCTTTGAATTGTATTTTTTTTAAGTCTGCCTAACTTACTTAGTATTACGTGGATAACTTTTATTGATCTAAGTTTTTGTAACTAGATTTAATTAACTATAAGTAATAAAGATTGTTGTTATCCCAAATAAATAAATAAAATAAATACATTATATTGATGTGGGGGTCTAGGGCTCGAATTCTCATAGGGGCAGAAGTTTGTTTGCTGGCTAGTCACCGTATTCAATAATAACAATGTCAAAAAATTGGTGTTTTCCAACAATTAGAGGTTAGTTAGTTCCTCAATTGTTGATCAGGTTAAGTTCTCTTCATCTTTGGCCTTATCCTCACTTAATCAAGTCACCTGCAAGCCTATAGCTTCTCTGCGGTGTGCTGAAATCAACAATGTCGTTAAATCACCCAAATAACTCCATGGATTCCAGTATTTTCTATCGAACGCTAAATCTTTCACTGGCAACAGCTTGGAGAGTATACATCATCCGCGCAGGGAAAGGAAGAAGGGAGCGTTTATAAATAATCTAGGGCGGTGCCATCAATACGCGGGCTCCAAATCCCTGCCCATTGAGAGCGCACCCTTCACGCGGAGCCCATATTCAATAACCGATCCGGCCAGGGTCGAATCCAGGGAAGATTTATATTAAATATAATATTTTTCAGTGTACACACACAGTTTACACACACAATTTTTTAAAATAAATTATGAAGTTTATATAAGTTACGCTTTAAACAAATTCGTATAATATATTTATTTACAAATTCACTGTGAAGCATAATTACTTTACAATGTTGTAATGTGTCTCAGCAGACTCTCGTCTGAGCCATTGAAAATGAATGCCAGTGATTCGGTGTATGTGACGAGCAATCATTTATTAAGACTATGCATTTAATCTTCGAATATTTTTTTAGGTGCATCAGCGGATTTTACCACTATACAGCTATAGTGAGTTGTTTTAATTTGTGAAGATATAGTGTACCACCTACATGCAATGTCACTTTCCTAAAATAAAAAATAGAGTGAAATAGTAGAAAAAAATCTAACTACATTTCCTTCGCTAACCAATACTGCGATAAAGGAATATTTTTTTTAAAGAGTCCCTACACTAGGATTTTCTCCTGTGTCGTGGGTACAGTTATAAACATAGAATATCACCTGCACATACGCCCAGACCGGAACAAATTTCTGTAGGCCATACAAAATATTTGTCCGGTACGGGAATCGAACCCACGACCCGTTGCGCAGTAGGCGATCACTCGACCTCTGCGCTAACCGTGTCGTCGACTATTTGGACTTTAAAGTTCTTATTTGGCTTAATTAATTTTAAATTACGAGTTTTCTCATGTACGTATGGTTTATTCACACTGCTTTATACTGCGTAGTACGCAGCAGTGTGTAACCTTAAATTCCGCATTAAATGTTAACTGCAGATGATCTCGTTTTGTGGGAAAACTTGCGTCCGGTGATCATGTGCTACCGGTTTGTCATATGTCGAGTTGTAACGATAATAATATTATATATTTATGACACTATTTTGTGTCGTCATTGAAAGTAATTTTAAATTAAAAACAAAACATATAAAAACAGGTACTTCCCAAGCTCCTTAATCCGGCCCTGCTAGCTGTATAAGTCTGATGCCGTACAATTTTTATCATTAACTCCTTTACGACGGTTGTGACATTGGCTCCTTTTCAGCTTTCAATATACAAACCACGTATGAATTACAACATATTTTTATTCCACCTATCAACAGACGGAATTCTGTTTTCCAACAGCCCGTACTAATACTTGCTTAGGGTAGGTAGAGTAGAAAAAAAGATCTATGCTCAATAGTGGGCGTATTGAGGGGTCAGTTATGAGACAGACACAGTTATTTAAATGTATAAAATTTGTTTTACCCAATGTTAAAGAGGTTCACACCACTGTGAACATAAAGAATACAAATGTGGACCTTGTGGATACCGTAGTATTTGTTGGTATTACTTTAGATTCAAAGCTTCAGTGGGGCCCACATATTGATAAATTGTCGAAGATACTTAGTTCTGCAGCCTACGCTGCTGTATGGAAAATACGTCAGCTGACTGATGTTGATACAGCAAGACTTGTATACTTTGCCTATTTTCAGAGTGTGATGTCGTATGGCATTTTGCTGTGGGGAAATGCTGCCGACATTCAGACTGTTTTTGTGCTGCAAAAAAGGGCTATTCCTGCTATTTATAACCTTAACATAAGAGACTCTTTGAGAGAAAAATTTTAAGAAATTGGTATTATGACCGTTGCGTCGCAATATACATATTTACGAGAATATAGTATATGTTCATAAAAATATACATTCGTTTTGTAAATACAGTGATATTCATTCAGTAAATACTAGGCAAAAGAATATGTTAGCAACACGAGGCTTAAAAAAATAAATAATTCTTTCAAAGGCCTTTGTGTACGCGTCTACAATAAAATCCCAAATAATATTAAAGCACTTAGTTTGAATAAATTTAAAGTCACTATCAAGGGCGCACTTATGAAAAAAGCATATTATAAAGTGTCTGATTATATGACAGAAAAAACTGCTTGGGATTGACAAAAAATGTGATAATTGACGTTCAAAGGGTGTTAACACTTTGTGATAATGGAATAAATTTCTCTTGAGTTCTGTTCCACTCACACCGACAGGCATTTTTATATTATTAAAAAAATGTTTGTGTAATATAATATTGTAATGTTGGCATTTTAAAAGAGGAGACAAAAAAATGCAAGACCTTCCGAGTTTCTTGCCTGTTCTTCTCGAGAAGGCTCTCTCAATTTCCGAACAGGTGTAGAGTATTTTTTTTTCATTTGACTTGTATTTGCACACATTGTCATCCTAATAATGGTTGGGGCGTGAGTACATACAAGGATTAAATAATTTAGTTAATTAGATTCTTGGTTGAAGATTATTATGTTTTTTTTTGACGTCAATAAGTGCCTGTAAAGGTCTATATTGAATAAAGATTTTTGAGTTTGAGTCGTTCTTTTTTAGGTTTCCGTAGTAAACAAGGAACCCTTATAGTTTCGCCATGTCTGTCTGTTTGTCTATCTGACTGTCTGCCTGTCCGCGGTTTTACTCAGAAACTATTAGTACTAGAAAGCTGTAATTTGGTATGGGTATGTATATTACTCAAGCCAAAAAAGTAGTAGAAAAAATATTGAAAAAAAAAATTTTTAGGGTAGCTCCCATACAAGTAAAGTGGGAGTAAATTTTTTTTTCTGGACTAACTCATAGTGTGGAGATTGTTGAATAGGTCTTTAAAAATAATGTAAGGTTCAGAACACCATTTTTCGATTTAGGGATCCGTTTCTGAAATATTTGGTTTTAAAATGCAAATTAAGTTTAAAATGCATACTCAGAATAGTAAAATTTCATTAAAAATTAGTACTGAATATAATTTTACGAACCACGTGAAGTAAAGGAAATATAAAATCATTGCAACTTTAATAATAATAATGCCTAATTTAATAGCAACGTGTTGTGAGGTGTGAGTGTGAACTCAAAGTTGGCATTTGCAACTGCGGAACCCTACACTGCGCGTGGCCCGACACGCACTTGGCCGGTTTTTTCAACTAAACTCACTGCAAGCAGTGAGGACATAAACATCACATACAAATATAGAAAGACCGGCCCCAATCTATCCCCAAGAACTCTATCCGATCCGATTTCCAATTCCCTTAATAATCCACTCGCTCCTATCGTTATTGTTTTCACAAGCGATTGGAAGCAATAATCTGTGAGTGCCGACGCAATGGCGGATCAATAGTGATATCCGCGCGGCAACATTGAAAGACAACAATTGTAAAATGAAATATTAATGTGCGACGGATGCCGGCTGCTCCCGACTCGTTTCCAATATTCTATAAATCCTGGAAGATTATCGCGCGTTACAATATTCACATGTGCGTTTGTGACCGGCGGCTGGGGTTGTGATTCGTTAACAGTATGGGACAATGTTGAAGTCAAAGACATTATAAGAGTAGACCAACATTGCAAACGAAATGTATGAAGTCCCCTTCAACCAATTTTGATATGATAATAGCTAAATAAATAAGCATAATTAAGGCTCATCGGTAATAAATAATGTTACAATGTGATTTAGTTTTTATTACTGTTCGTTTTTTACATTACAAAACGAAGTTATTTGGGCATGTTTAAGTATTTTTATAACTTGACGCGCGCTCGACAGTCGAATGCAGTACAAATACAGTATGAGTAGCGGCCGCCTGACCGCTGTTGTGGTTGAAGGGGGTTTCTTAGAGGCCGCGCGTATTGTCGGTCTATCTCTTATAATGTCTTTGGTTGAAGTATTAGATTTAATGTGGCCCAATTTCGTTGTATCGCTCTAACATACATTATTACAAAAAGTGAGTGTTAAAGGAATACAACTTTTTGATATCGATATTATTAATAAAGCACACATACCTGGTCTTTACTGAATATTATTTCTTTTCGTATTCGATAGAGTATATTTTTTTGGGCTGGTCCCATTGTCACCAAAGTCAGGATCTGATTATGGGATCCCATGAACATCGAAGAAAACCCTTAAATTTTATAGGTACCTCCAACATCAGTAAGAAGTAAACTTGAATTTATAAATAAGTAGTCTTCTTACAAATTGTACGATTAGTAAAAAAATGTATGGATAAATTCTAAACTATTTTTGCACTTTAGAATTTTTAATACGGTGAAACGGTTCGTCGTTCATTGAAGTGTCAAATCAACTGTATATTTAATAATCGTTTTAAATCTAGAATCTAATTTGATTGAACTAAAGTTGTATTAAGTGTGTGCCAAATACTATAATAAACACCGAAAAACATTTGAAGAACTATGCATTAATGTTGAAACTTACCCAAACCAATAATCCAAACTGTGAGTGATTACATTATACATAGAACATTTATCCCCATACATGATCACATCAGAATTTTTTTGAGTCAACACGGTATCAAAACACATGTCCACTATTAAACACCAATATTAAAGTGTGTAAATCAATTTTGAACCAAACAGATTTGATAATATTCAGGAAGGATGAAATGACTAGTACCCGCGTATGACTACCCACCCAAAAAGGAAATAAAATCTGACAACATAACGGGTGAGTGAATGAACGAATGTTTCAATAATTGCACCTCCAGACATATGCATACTTCACACAAATGAAACACTAATCAAGAAGTAAACAAATGAATGTTGCCATTATACAATAATTACCCCGCGTAAAGGAAAAAGTAATAAAAGTAGGAATATCATTTTTCTTTTGGAATGATTGACTAAATATATAAGCAGTTTGAGTAGTTATGGATAATGTAACCATGAGAAAACGATTTCCGAGATCACGATCGAACTTAGACCTATCAACAATGCAACAAGATATTTTAAATTCTACAATTATTGATTCTAGTATGCTTAGCCTCCACAGCGAAACACAACAAGCAAATGAATTATCGTCTATTGAATATATGCATGAAATAGAGTCACTAAGGAACTCTTTGGTAATCGCAGAAAAAGAAATAGAAAATTTACTTTTGGAAAACAATTCCTTAATTAAATAAAGACAATTGATGGACATCAAAAAGAAATTAAAATACTTAAGCAATTAACAAGCGAAGTAGGACAAGGCATCAAAACCACACCATTACGACGAAAAATATCTCTAAAAAACACACCACGGCCATCGCCACCAAGGCTGGATTGTACTATTTGGAGTAAGAGTGAGTCACAACAAAAAGATCAATAAACAGCACGAGCCTTTTTGAAGGTACATACAGAGAAAAATGTATTGAAGAAACAAATAACTACAGGAGACCAGTCGATAGAGACGAATACGTTAGACAAGAATAAAACAAAAGTCTTCATTTTAAGCGACGAACAAGTTAAAAATCTATCCAAAAAATTACACGATAGCCGCAAAAATAGATCAGAGGAACCTTATCTGTTTGCCACTATGATGAAAGGAGGCGCCAACTCCTCTCAGGTTTTAAGCAGCTGTGATGACGTAATGAAAACTATAAGACTAAATGATATTGTAATACTAGCAGTTGGAAAAAACGATAAAAATTCATGTATTTTATTCTCGGAATTAGCAACTGCACTTTACAAATTAAGGCAGTATAAAGTGTTCGTAATAAATGTACAAGAAAACATTAATTTGAACAAGGGTGACTTGAATCGTGGTTTGAAGCTGTTAACTGGTAACTATAATAACTGTAAGCTAATAGAAATAAATAGTTATCTTTTTAGCTATAATAGACATAAATACATACAAGATCTGTGCTTTAAAATTAACATAGAATTGGACTACTATCAATATAATAATAACTATCTAGTTCCGCAAAAAATAAAAGCAATATTAAAAAACACTTATACAGATATAAATACAAAATCTAAGCAAAATACCCCTAAAAAATACTCCATGCAAAATTTATCACAAACGCCAAGTAAAAATATTACCTCTGATAACCATGATTTTTTTCGCGGCAAAACAACAAATAACAATATTTCATCAGAATATTGCGAGTATATTGAGTAAGCAAGACATTTTTACTGTAACAATAAACGAGTTAGAAAAAGAAATTGGCGAAATACACATAATATGTTTAACTGAAACATTTATAAAAAGAGGTTCTGAAAAAATCTTAACATTAAGAACTTTAAAATCGCGGCAACATATTGTCGTGGACAAAGAAGAGGTGGTTCGTGTATACTTCTAAAAAATAATGTACAATTTAATGTATTAGATGTTACAGAAGCAGTAGATTTTGGCTTTGAATGCTGTGCGGTAGATCTATTCGAGTTTGGTATTATAATTATTTGTATTTATCGTACACCTACATCAGATGTTGAAATTTTTCTCTCTAAACTGGAAATACTACTTAATAGACTATCTAAGAAAAGAAACAAAAAAATTATAGTAACAGGGGACTGGAATATAGATGTTTTAAGTGATAACAAAAATAAAAAAGAGCTTAGTAGCTTGCTCTCAAATTTTAATATCACTAATCATATAACTAAGCCCACACGAAAAATTACATGTCTGGACTTGATTGCAAGCAATATATCTGAAATAAACCAGGCAAAAACACATTACTTATGTCTTTCTGATCACGAGACTGGTCAAAGCGTCACGTTCGATATATTCAAAAAACCCGGTATCAAAAGAGCTACATATTGGTTTGAATATAAAAGAGACTTTAGTTTGGATAACATGAATAAATTTATGGAGTGTATAAAGTCCTTATCATTTCGAGAGGTTTTACAAGAATCAGATTCTGAGGTGGCCTTTAACCAATTCCATGACCTACTTGTTCTCTTTTTCAAATTATGCTTCCCACTTATAAAAATAAAAAAGGTAAATAAATTATTAAAGAACAAGTGGTTGACAAAGGGCATAAAAAAGTGCTGCATCCATAAAAGACAATTATATCTTAAACTACGTCTTGCATCATCAAACAAGCATAGATTAAAACTAAAATATCTTAAGTATACACGTATACTCAAAAAATGTATATTACAAGCACAAAAAAATATAAATACCCGATATATCACACACTCAAAAAATGTAGGCAAGGCATCGTGGCAGATAATTAAAGATTACACACATAAGCTTCATGAAAAATCTGAAATAATTAAAATAAAAGTAAATGATATTGAAATAAATAATCCAAATGAAATCTGCTCTGAATTCAATAAATATTTTATAAATTTGCCTAATTATAATAACTTTGATAAAAACGTTGATCATAAAAATGCCTTAAACAATATAAATTTTCATAATAAAAGTATTTTTCTAAGACCAGTCGACGAAAATGACATCAATAAAATAATTATAGGTCTAAAAAACACTAATACAGCAGGGTTCGACGATCTAAATACTAAACTGATAAAGAAAATAAAAAACTTTATTGCAGCACCACTCGCCCATTTAATCAATTTAGCATTGACTCAAGGACATTTTCCGTCAAAATTAAAATTATCTGTTATTAAGCCACTACATAAGGGTGGTTCTACTGAGTCAATAGGAAATTATAGATCTATTACAATACTTTCAGTTCTTTCAAAAATATTTGAGAAAGTAATTACCAATACAATATAATTCTTAAAAATGAACAATTTGGCTTCAGAAAGGATAGTTCCACTACACTTGCTGTATATCACTTAATCAAACAGGTCACGCAACACCTAGACGAAAAACATCATGTATTAGCTATCTTCTTAGACATGAGCAAAGCGTTCGATTTTGTATCGCATTCGTTACTGCTAAGTAAATTGGAAAGATACGGCTTACGGGGAAATGTACTTAAGGGCCCATGGCGCGAAAAATAGCAAAAAGGCCGTTGGCGTTTTTGATATTTTACGTTAACGTTCCAGTTAACTGACCGGGAAAAAATAAGTTTAAATTCTTAAATTATGTATCTACACAAACACCGTCACCATTTTTCAAATTTACATACCATTTCGTTAAAAAATAGCATCAATTTTACTTAAAATTTAGGTTACACCCACATACCGTTCGTGATTTTTAGCTTCATTAATTAACCCTATTATATTTTAGTTTAACAAATATATAGAACAAAGTTAAGCAAAATACTGACACCGTGGTATTTTTCTAAATTATCGTACATTGATTTTTATTTGAATTTTTTAACATACATTTATCGATGTTCTTACAAATACTTGGCTCGGGCGCGTCGAAATTCAGTGTGCAATCAAGACTCGAAGTGAGAGCACGTCGCTTTGAGCTAGCTCCCGGTCGCGTAATTATTTGTGTATGTATACGACGCGAAGTCCTACGGAGTAATCGGAGAAGTTGATAACTAACAATTTTGTTATTTGTGGCTGCTGTACGAAAAACCTTCAACCTTTTTACAAGCTTTTATTTATCTTTTGCATGTTCGGGTCTAATCTTGCGAGTTAAAATCTGACTCACTTCCCGGTTTCCGATTAAGCTGAAATTTTGCAAGCATATGTATAAATATATTATGATGACGACATGGAGCTGATCTGATGTTGGAGCTGAAGGGTGGCCATAGGAACTCCGCAATAAAACGACATAGCCCCATCGAGTTTGAGCTCGTTTGATTCGTATTGACGAGAACTTTGATCCTATATGGTAACCAGGGTCTGATGCTGGATCTGGAAGTTTGCCATAGGAACTCCGCAATCAAACAATGCAACCCCATCGAGTTTGGGCTCGTTTGATTCATATTGACGAGTACTTTGGACCTATGTGGTAACCAGGGTTTGATGCTGGAGCTGGAAGGTACCCATAGGAACTCCGCAATAAAAGGACACAACCCCATCGAGTTTGGGCTCGTTTGATTCGTATTGACGAGTACTTTGGACCTATGTGGTAACCAGGGTCTGATGCTGGAGCTGGAACGTGGCCATAGGAACTCCGCAATCAAACAACGCAACCCCATCGAGTTTGGACTCGTTTGATTCGTATTGACGAGTACTTTGGACCTATGTGGTAACCAAGGTCTGATGCTGGAGCTGAAAGGTAGCCAAAGGAACTCTGCAATAAAAGGACACAACCCCATCGAGTTTGGGCTCGTTTGATTCGTATTGACGAGTACTTTGGACCTATGTGGTAACCAGGGTCTGATGCTGGAGCTGGAAGGTGGCCATAGGAACTCCGCAATCAAACAACTCAACCCCATCGAGTATGGGCTCGTTTGATTCGTATTGACGAGTACTTTGGTTCTATGTGGTAACCAGGGTCTGATGCTGGAGCTGGAAGGTAGCCAAAGGAACTCCGCAATAAAACGACAGAACCCCGTCGAGTTTGGGCTCGTTTGATTCGTATTAACGAGTACTTTGGCCCTATATGGTAACCAGGGTCTGACCCTGGAACTGGAAAGTGGCCATAAGAACTCCGCAATCAAACAACGCAACCCCATCGAGTTTGGACTCGTTTGATTCGTATTGACGAGTACCTTGGACCTATGTGGTAACCAGGGTCTGATGCTGGAGCTGGAAGGTAGTCATAGGAACTCCGCAATAAAAGGACACAACCCCATCGAGTTTGGGCTCGTTTGATTCGTATTGACGAGTACTTTGGACCTATGTGGTAACCAGGGTCTGATGCTGGAGCTGGAAGGTGGCCATAGGAACTCCGCAATCAAACAACGCAACCCCATCGAGTTTGGACTCGTTTGATTCGTATTGACGAGTACTTTGGTCCTATGTGGTAACCAAGGTCTGATGCTGGAGCTGAAAGGTAGCCAAAGGAACTCCGCAATAAAACGACAGAACCTCGACGAGTTTGGGCTCGTTTGATTCGTATTAACGAGTACTTTGGTCCTATATGGTAACCAGGGTCTGATCCTGGAACTGGAAGGTGGCCATAAGAACTCAGCAATCAAACAACGCAACCCCATCGAGTTTGGACTCGTTTGATTCGTATTGACGAGTACCTTGGACCTATGTGGTAACCAGGGTCTGATGCTGGAGCTGGAAGGTAGCCATAGGAACTCCGTAATAAAAGGACACAACCCCATCGAGTTTGGGCTCGTTTGATTCGTATTGACGAGTACTTCGGTCCTATATGGTAACCAGGGTCTGATGCTGAAGTTGGAAGGTGGCCAAAGGAACTCCGAAATAAAACGATGCAACCCCATCGAGTTTGGGCTTGCTTGATTCGCATTGACGAGTACTTTGGACCTATGTGGTAATCAGGGTCTGATGCTGGAGCTGGAAGGTAGCCATAGGAACTCCGCAATAAAAGGACACAATCCCATCGAGTTTGGGCTCGTTTGATTCGTATTGACAAGTACTTTGGTCCTATATGGTAACCAGGGTCTGATGCTGAAGTTGGAAGGTGGCCAAAGGAACTCCGAAATAAAACGACGCAACCCCATCGAGTTTGGGCTTGCTTGATTCGTATTGACGAGTACTTTGGTCCTATATGATTTTTCTTGATGAGCACTTTGAGCCTAGCCTAGATAATATCCTTACGCAAACCCATCAATTTCTTTTGTGCGACCTTCCCCAATTTAGGTGTCAAATGAAAGAGTTTGAATTGTAGAATGAATTGTAGAATGAATTGTAGAATATAGTATATTCTGAAAGACAATCTAATCCAAGATGGCCGCCGTCACAAATTGACAGATTATTTTTATGTACAATCCCCACAATATGGGCCTGTATATAGGGTATCAAATGAAAGTTCGTAAAATACAGTACACCATGAAAAAAACTAAAACAAGATGGCCGCTATCACAAAAGATTTTTTAAAACAAGCTTTTATTTTAATGCCCTAAAAAAAGAAAATAAACTTTAATTTATTTTTTTATTACAATCTAGCGAATGGCTTCAATGCACTAAAAAGTGCGTTGAGCACAAGAAAATATTCATTTCATATTTGTTTATTACTAAATTATTATATGTCTATTATATAAAATAATTGTAGATACAACTAACAATAAAGTACTCGGTAGTCATTAAAATATTTCGTATTATTTGAGCAATTAGTTTAAAAAATTTTTTTTTAAAAACAAGCTTATATTATAATGCCTTAAAAGAGGAAAATAAACTTTAATTTAATACAAGATATATTTTCTTATAAAAATATAAAAGCTTGTCCCGAGAATTAGGATAAACAATAAAACAATTTAACTTGATTATTATATTTATTTTTTTGTAATAAATAACGTTTTGTACAGCATTGTTATACACACATGACAATGCTGTGCAGTCCTGAAATTTAAATGCATATATGATCCCTTTTTTGAAAAACTCGAATCCGTTATAACTGCTGCCTCACGGAAACTCGGTGTCCTGAACAAGGTGTGTAGGTATTTTGCGCCGGACCAACTATGCCTGTTGTATAAAACTCAGGTTAGGTCTTGCGTGGAATATTGCTCGAACTACGGCTCCGCTCAGTACCTCCTCGATGCTCTGGACAGATTGCAGCGTCGCGCTATTCGAATAATTGGCGATGTAGAGGCAACTAACACCCTCGAGCCTCTACAACTTCGTCGTGACATCGCCTCTCTTAGCGCTTTTTACCGAATGTTCCACGGGGAATGCTCTGAAGAGCTCTTTAACCTTATCCCTCCCTCTCCATTCCTTAACAGAAAAACGAGTAAGGGTCTACGGAGTCATCCTTACACTGTATCCTCCTTTTCACACCGTACCAAGAAATTCCAAGATTCCTTCTTCTTTTTTTTTATTGCTACTATGTTGGCAAAAAAGCAAACTGCCTACCTGATGGTAAGTGGTAACAGTCACCTATAATACATGTGGCTCCTGTGACATTCGCAGTAAAACTGCAACCCCCACAAAGGCCACAGTACGTTGCCAACTTGTGACTTAAGATGTAAAGTCACGGTACCCAGTAATTTCAGTGCCATATCTTACCCTTCAAACCGGAACACAGCAATGCAAGCACTGCTGCTTTGCGGCAGAAATAGGTAAGACGGAGGTACCCAAGCACACGACCTGGGTACAGAGTTCCCCTCCGGTAAGTCTTCTGTCGTTCATCCCACACTTGGAATTCTCTACCTGCGCACGTGTTTCCTCCATCCTACAACATGGGTTCCTTCAAAAGAGGTGTGAAAAACATCTTTTAGGCCGGCAAGGGGCGGGCAGGTTGGATAGTGGATGTCCTCCCTCCTCTATCTGTCAACTCATTTGGGCCTCTTTCACCGCGGGACATCAGGCGGGAGGAGGTCATTTGCCAGGCCCTCCATAAAAAAAACTGTTTAAGTACCTTGCCCGTATGTATTTACTTGGTAAGCCTTAAATAAATAAATATTGGTAATTCTATGAAAAAAATATTTGTTTTTTATAAAATAGGTAAATCTTGCGACAAGCTTTTATATTTTATTAAAAACTAGCTGTGCCGGCGAACTACGTTTCGCCATAATAACGGCGAACTTACGTTTCGCCATAATAAAAAATAGTTTACGACTTATTCTCAGACCTACTGAATATACACAAAAAAAATCATAAAGATCGGTCAAGCCGTTTCGGAGGAGTTTGGTAACAAACACTGTGACACGAGAATTTTATATATTAGATGTATCATGTAATAAATTCAAATTTATTTTAGTCTTATTAGGGCTTTAAAATAAAATCCTAGTGTGGGGTGACGTTTTTTTTTTTAAATCTTTTTACTATTACTTTAAATTTTATCATTTTGTAACCGCATGGCCGCCATTACGAAACTCGACCAAAGTACTCGTCATTACGAAACAAACGAGCCCAAACTCGATGGGCTTGTGTCGTTTTATTGCGGAGTTCCTATGGTCACCTTCCAGTTCCAGCATCACACCCTGGTTACCATATAAGATCAAAGTACTCGTCAATACGAATCAAACGAGCCCAAACTCGATGGGGTTGTGTCGTTTTATTGCGGAGGTCCTATGGCCACCTTCCAGCTCCAGCATCAAACCCTGGTTACCATATAGAACCAGAGTCCTCGTCATTACGAATCAAACGAGCCCAAACTCGATAGGGTTATGTCGTTTTATGGCGGAGGTCCTATGGCCACCTCCCAGCTCCAGCATCAGACCCTGGTTAACATATAGGACCAAAGTACTCGTCAATATGAATCAAACGAGCCCAAACTCGATAGGATTATGTCGTTTTATTGCGGAGGTCCTATGACCACCTTCCAGCTCCAGCATCAGACCCTGGTTACCATATAGGACCAAAGTACTCGTCATTACGAATCAAACGAGCCCAAACTCGATAGGGTTATGTCGTTTTATGGCGGAGGTCCTATGGCCACCTCCCAGCTCCAGCATCAGACCCTGGTTAGCATATAGGATCAAAGTACTCGTCAATCCGAATCAAACGAGCCTAAACTCGATGGGGTTGCGTCGTTTTATTACGGAGTTCCTATGGCCACCGTCCAGTTCCTTCATCAGATCAGCTCCATGTTATCATAATATTGCATTGTCACGATATACATATTATTATGTGCAAAATTTCAGCCCAATCGAAAACCGAGAAGTGGTCAAATCTACATTATATATACAGTTGTAATACTTAATTTTTTGAGTAATGAGCATAGGGTTAATAGATATAAGGTGATTAATAAAAGAGTGAAATGTCAAAATATGTGGTTTAATCCGGCAAAGCCGACATAAGGATTTTTTTTTTCCAAGGGAACACAATATTAGTGGGCGCACTGATTGTGGCCTACGGCTGCCAATCAGTGGTGAGGATTTGTATCACTAATATTTTTAGATAATATGGTACAGGTTCTTTGCACGATTTGATCGATAACGCTCTCTTTAGTTAACTCCCTAAATGCCTTTACCTAGGGATGGTAGAATTATGTTTTATAATAAACTTATTTGGAGTGGACTCAGCTGTGAAACTCGGGGAGATCCTGCTCTGGAGACACCACAGGCTCCGGGCCACCGGACACTGGTGGTAGAAGAGAAGTCGGGGCAACCGGGTTCAGTAGTTAAGTCTGACTCCGGGGTATTCAATAACCACGGGGTAGGGAATTCCTCCTGTCGGAGGAAAGTGGGTCTGCCTGGCTGTGCTGGTAGATTGCTGGCTGGTGTCTATTTTAACGACGCTACACTATGTCGTACGTGCTTCATAATCATAAGAACGAACGGGTAAAATAGGTTAGAGGCCCTTATATGAAATTGAGTAAATCCAACTGTGTGGAAGATTAGGTGTTCGCTTATCGATGCTTGAGTTTTGTTTTAATAAAATAATTTAGGCTATCTAGCCAACAGACACAAGTGTTCGACCGTCAACGTCAAAACAGAAAAATATGGCTGTCTCGGCTCAGCCAGTCCACACTCCACAGACTAACTATTCCGAGACAACATAGACTAATAAACATAGATAAAAAACCAAGTAAACTATCGATATTTGTTGAATTAAAAGTTCCTGAACTAAATTTGAAAATAATCAAAGACACGATATATATAAAACTATTATAACCCAAGGCGCGTTCAATGTTTTCTGAATTTAGATAAAAAAAGGTAACTAATACATGGAAATGTCACTAGATGGCAGTAGGAACCTGATTAGAAATTTCCTGTAGGGAAATTTATGTTACAATACCCCCTCAACCAAGGAGAATTTTACGATGGAAGTATACTGAAAGAGTAAAATTCCAGCTCGACCCCGAGCTGACACCAAATCATAACACCGAACTCATATCACCTCCACTGCGAAGTCACTGCTAGAACTTGCTGTCCTGCCAGACGAACTATTTGACAAAATAGGTTCTCCTTCCTCTTCGTATTGAAGGTACCTCCTTAAGGGGGGTACGGAACTCAACCACCCTAGGAAGACGTCAAGGTGACCTATGCAATGAAAGTATATCCGGAGCGATATTAAATTCGCGCCAAAAATTAATTTCAAACAACAGTTTTGTAGACACCCCTGGTATAACATAAAACTTAATAATCGACGTCTTGTTCTGTACAGTTACTGGCAGGAACACATAACCGGTAACGGGTGAAGAAGAACCGTTAGCCGTTACCACCTGATCAACATCAAGTGATTTATGAACCGTCGCCAAGTCCGTAAAATATTTACAAGTATCGCTACCAATTATAGAAATCTCCGATCCTGAATCGAGAAGACCGTTGCATCGTAATCCGTAAATGCTTACCGACAAGTATGGTCGTAAATCTCGACCATAAAAAAGACTGACTGGTTTAGTTGTAGAACCTGTGTGAGAGAACTCTCTTATTGTCGACAGCCAGGATTGCCAATCTTTCATATCGGTGTTACCTGTCGTTAATTCCGATTCAGTTTTCTTAAAATAAGCGTTCCTGTTTGACTTAGTAGATTGTCTCTTCAGTGAAGGAATGGGTAAGTTACACTTTGGTAGTTTAGAATTGTAATAAGTTTTAGTTCTATAGCTAGTTATTCTATGCGATGTCTTTGTACTTAAATTCCGATTTTGGAGGGATTTGGATGACAACAGGACATTCCTGTTAGTAGTTGCGTTAGGGTAAGTATTAGGTAAAGGCTTAGTAACACAATTCTGTCGATCAGAGTGTTGTGTCATAGTACCTGGTAATGTAGAAGGCAAATGTTGGTCAGCATTTGGTTCAGGTGAATACTGGTTAACATTTGTAATGGGTGAATGGTGGGTAACGTTACGTTGGTAAGCGGTGTTAGTAGGGTAAGTAAGGTTAGTAGCGTAAGCGTTAGTAGGGTAAGTAGAGTTAGTAGCGTAAGCATTAGTAGGGTAAGTAGGGTTAGTAGCGTAAGCATTAGTAGGGTAAGTAGGGTTAGTAGCGTAAGCATTAGTAGGGTAAGTAGGGTTAGTAGCGTAAGCATTAGTAGGGTAAGTAGAGTTAGTAGCGTAAGCAGGGCAAAAAGCGTAAGCGTTAGTAGTGTAAGTAATGTTAGACGAACAATGCCTATTTGGATAGTAAGTATGGTTTTGAAGATAAGTAGGAAAGTTATGGTAAACGGAATAATATGCAGGAAATGTAAATGCGGGTAAAGCATTGTGGGTTCTGTTAGTAGTAGTAGTAGTGGTAGTAGTAGTAGTGGTGGTAGTAGTAGTAGTAGTAGTAGTCACATCCGGTATTGTATGGGTTTTTGAAATCGTATAGCAGGTAGGTAGTAATATAGAAGGAGACTTATCATTTCGAGTAGCACTCGAATCGGCCATACTCCGATCCGAGCAAGTTAGTTTTTTGTAGGATTACACTTAGGGCACGTACGGGCAGTGACGTCCTTCTCGCCGCAACGGTAACAAATAATAATAAATGGAGCTCTGCACGCACTTAGTTTATGACCATATACGCGGCAGCGTACGCAGAAGTCAGAGGTACTATCCGTTTGTACTACTGACACAATTTTACGCTGGTTACCCTTGAATACCAGGTCCGTGGCTAAAGATTTACTGACATCTTTGCTGGGTTCTATAAACAGTTTAGCGCGTTGGCTGGCAGCCTCCAGCTGTCGACAACAAGACCTTAAATCATCAATACTGTTTATCGTAGTTAAAGCCAGCTGTTTAGAGTAAAATGGCCGTATATTATGTAAAATAATACTAAGCTGCTCTTCTTTCGGTAGGGGTCGTTCTAACCGAGAGAAATAACACAACATGACACTAATGTAAATAACTATGTTTTCGTCTACACCTTGGGTTCTCGATCTAATCTCATTGAGTAGGCGCTCATTATAATCGATAGGTAAAAAAATCGCGAATCAGCAAAGCCTGTAGTTCGGCCCATGAATAGACGTCATGACCAATTCCTTCAAACCACAGTAAAGCGTCGCCAGTAAATAGTTCACTGGCAGAACTGAACAGTCTACTCTCAGAGATTTCTCGCGATACCCTGAGTTGTTCGAGTCTTCTTAAAAAAGTTTTTACGCAAGATTGTCCGTCATATTTAAGATTTAATTTAGTTACGGCCTGGTAATTTTCGGCGGAACATTTAATAGAAGTTGTTGATTGAGGGTCAACAACTTGGGTAGTAGTAGAAGTATAAACTGCAGTTAAAGAGCTACGGAATATGACTAGTATGTTGTCGATCTTAACCAAGAGCTTGTTAAGCTCATCGAACAACTCACTGTGCAGTTTGGACTCTGATTCGGATGGAGATATTCGAGTTAGCCTATGGTATAAATGATGGCCGACGGCTTGGACACGGTTCAAAACGTTCAACGTCTTGCGTTTCTCGGTCTTCTGTATTAACTCTGTTAGGCTAGCAAGCTTGTTTTTAATATCCGCGAGTTCCTTTGTCACGTCTCCGTCGAATGTGGCTATCTCATCAGTTGGTAAGTCCTTGCACAGCTTCCTGATTTGAGCACGTAAGTCCGCTACACTGGAAGCAGGAGTTTCGAACCTAATCCTTACCTCATGCTCGAGCTCGTCCTTTTGTAAAAGGTTAAAGGCGATTGGACGTTCCTCCATTGTAATCAAACGAAAAAGCAAAAAAATATCCAACGAGGCTGAACAAACAACAAAGAAGAAAAAAAACAATTGTCAAATTGCAAAGCCAAACTGGTTAAATATGTTTATTAGTAGAGGTAGAAAGTTTTACCCTCGGTCGCTAAGTTGCTATATTTTTAAAAAAATGTAAGTAATGTTTGGGTATGGGTTGACTGGAAGAAATTTATTTCGGGGATAAGTCCACCTTGCCAACAATATACTATATTTACTCTCAGTCGCCAAGTCTTCAAACAAAAAAAATGTTTGGGTATAGGTTGACTGGAAGAAATTTATTTCGGGGATAAGTCCACCTTGCCAACTATATACTATATTTACTCTCAGTCGCCAAGTCTTTAAACAAAAAAAAAATTTGGGTATAGGTTGACTGGAAGAAATTTAATTCGGGGATAAGTCTGCCTTTGTAAGAATTATCCGTTACTGAGTCTCAAGTATGCAACGTTTTCCTGCCAGAAAGAGTGTAGCGTGATCGATCAATTACAAAAAAATACAATTATAGGTAAAATATTTAAGATTGTATAAGTAGTATAAGTAGTAGTAAAAAATATAAGTACAGTTGACAAATCTCAAGCACCAAGCTATTAAGTTAATATCAGGTAAAAGTATTCAGGTGGCTAGTTGTAGCAATTAGGTATCATTCAATATTGGGTTTAAACTTAAAATAATGTAACAGTATCCGAGTAATAAAAGGTAACACCTAGATATTAAAAAATTCTATGTGTCTTACAAAAAAACGTTCTAAGATAATAACTGATATAAGAAACAGA
This sequence comes from Schoenobius gigantellus, assembly GCA_963935595.1. Taxonomy (NCBI): domain Eukaryota; kingdom Metazoa; phylum Arthropoda; class Insecta; order Lepidoptera; family Crambidae; genus Schoenobius; species Schoenobius gigantellus. The sequence continues at coordinate 65,003,795 of OZ012542.1, read as the reverse complement.
GTCATGCAATCTCCACTTTACAAAGCACAGAACATTTATACTTATATATATTTATGTAATAAGATCATGTAAAAAAACATCAATAACCTTCCACACTAATTAATAAAACATAGGTTTTACTATTCAAATACAGTCGAAATAATTGAGTTAAAGTTTAAAATAAACTGAAAAAATCTTGGCCTATACTATATTATGCAATGAGAATATATTATTATTATACCAGAAGTTATGTTAAAGAAGACTTGTAGTTAAACCAAATAAAACTATCAATCTATTGTTCTGAGAGAGTTATAACACAGTTATTATGTTTAGTTACTGAATACCTAATGTTAATTATGGCATATGATTATCTATTAGTTATATTATTGAGAATTTTTTGTAAAGAAAATTGACAATCTGGTTTATGAGTAACCTCATGGGTATGATAAACAAAGTATAACACCAACACAACAAGTTTTAAATTTTAAAAGTTCTAACCGAACAGTGTCCAAGAAGAAAAAAAACGTTACCAATCAACACTGTTCCTAAGCATTGTAATGAGCATAGGATCATTCAAATCGTGCAAATCTCCATATGTTCGGGCGCCATGTAATACTTAATTTTTTGAGTAATGAGCATAGGGTTAATAGATATAAGGTGATTAATAAAAGAGTGAAATGTCAAAATATGTGGTTTAATCCGGCAAAGCCGACATAAGGATTTTTTTTTTTTCCAAGGGAACACAATATTAGTGGGCGCACTGATTGTGGCCTACGGCTGCCAATCAGTGGTGAGGATTTGTATCACTAATATTTTTAGATAATATGGTACAGGTTCTTTGCACGATTTGATCGATAACGCTCTCTTTAGTTAACTCCCTAAATGCCTTTACCTAGGGATGGTAGAATTATGTTTTATAATAAACTTATTTGGAGTGGACTCAGCTGTGAAACTCGGGGAGATCCTGCTCTGGAGACACCACAGGCTCCGGGCCACCGGACACTGGTGGTAGAAGAGAAGTCGGGGCAACCGGGTTCAGTAGTTAAGTCTGACTCCGGGGTCTGACTCAATAACCACGGGGTAGGGAATTCCTCCTGTCGGAGGAAAGTGGGTCTGCCTGGCTGTGCTGGTAGATTGCTGGCTGGTGTCTATTTTAACGACGCTACACTATGTCGTACGTGCTTTATAATCATAAGAACGAACGGGTAAAATGGGTTAGAGGCCCTTATATGAAATTGAGTAAATCCAACTGTGTGGAAGATTAGGTGTTCGCTTATCGATGCTTGAGATTTGTTTTAATAAAATAATTTAGGCTATCTAGCCAACAGACACAAGTGTTCGACCGTCAACGTCAAAACAGAAAAATATGGCTGTCTCGGCTCAGCCAGTCCACACTCCACAGACTAACTATTCCGAGACAACATAGACTAATAAACATAGATAAAAAACCAAGTAAACTATCGATATTTGTTGAATTAAAAGTTCCTGAACTAAATTTGAAAATAATCAAAGACACGATATATATAAAACTATTATAACCCAAGGCGCGTTCAATGTTTTCTGAATTTAGATAAAAAAAGGTAACTAATACATGGAAATGTCACTAGATGGCAGTAGGAACCTGATTAGAAATTTCCTGTAGGGAAATTTATGTTACACAGTGCAAGCTAAATAAAAGCTTGTAAAAATAAAAGTTGATTAAACACATCCCTGTATTTACTATAGTATAACACAGTAAATAATAAACACCTATTAAATTCAAAATTAACATTACGATATTTTGCTAGGCGGCCGTACCGATTGGTGCCGATTGCGCGACCGAGTTCGCTTGTGTGCGTGAGCGACGCACACAAACGGAGACTAGAGAAATTTACCTAAACTAGCTCGGGCTCGCGCGGATGGTGGGCCCTTAAACTTTTAGAAAGCTATTTAAAAGATAGAAAACAATGTGTAGAGATAATCAAATCAGATGGTAATAATAAAAAAAGATACAGATGCAAATATATGAAAAACAACTCTGGCGTACCACAAGGAAGCGTAATAGCCCCGTTACTATTCTCTCTATATGTTAATGATTTACCAAACATTTGTCAACAAAAATATATCATGTTTGCAGACGATATTACGCTATTGATACATGGAAATAACAGCAAAGAGATACAAACTGTTGCAAATGAAACTCTTGATAATATTATAGAATGGCTTGAATTAAATAACTTACATATACACTTCAGCAAAACAAAATTTATAAGATTTAAAAATTACAAAAGCATAACAGAAAACATTAATATAAACTACAAAGGAGATAAAGTAGAAGAAGTGAATATGACAAAATTCTTAGGAGTAACACTTGATGAATATTGTAACTGGAAATATCATATAGAGGCGGTAGTTACTAAACTAGATAGATTTGTTTTTGTTCTGAATAGGATCAGACAAACTATGTCTAAGGAAGCAGCCTTAACGGCCTTTCATGGATATGTTTCGTCTGTGCTGAGATATGGTGTTATTTTATGGGGAAATTCAGTAGAAGTGATAAGAGCATTTAGAGTTCAAAAGAAATGCATAAGATCAATATGCGGTGCTAAATATTTAGATAGCTGCAAACCACTATTTAAAGCACTCAACATTCTCCCACTTCCCTGTTTGTATATTTTTGAAATGGGAATATTTGTAAAAAAATATGGAACACTCTTCCAAAAAAATATAATAATTAATAATAGAACACGTAGGAATGATGATAATTTATTATATGTACCTTTACAAAGATTAAAACTTTTTACAAAAAAATTTTACATAATGGCAATAAAAATTTATAACAAATTACCTGCAAATATTAGACAACTGCCACAAAATAAATTTAAAAAGAACCTGTTCCATCTTCTCATAAGTAAAATGTACTACTCAGTAAATGATTATATAAAAGATGATACATTAAGGTAAACATGTTGCATTGACTTAAACTTTGTTCAATTCTTTAATTTATTGTTTTGAGTTGGCGTTTGTAATGCGGTTTTATTTTTCATATAAATTTTAAACTTATTTATAACTGGTAAATTGACCTCATGACATTTATAAATAAATTTCAATAGCTACAGTTACTGACACGGATACAAGGAATTAAAATTGACACTTTAAATTAAGTGATTAAGGCGCATAGTGGTCCCAATGACCTTGCGTCGATCGTCCCGCACTGACTACATAGGAGTGAGTGAGTGAGAGTGAGGGGAATATTTAAGCAAACCTTTACGCGTAAGATGAATTATTTAAATAAAAAAATAATTAAGGCGAATAAGAAAAATCTAAAAAGACCATCCCCTAGAATATTGTTCACTTTATTTATTGAAATCGAAAGTATATGATTTAACCTAATATTTACGACGCGATTAGGTTTAAAGTTTTAAAATCGAGGCATGTTTGGGTCACATTTTAACCAAGTTTTAATTAATTTATCAAAAAATTAATAAGACCATCCTCTAAAGAATGCGTTGAATAATAACATATCTTTTTTAAAGATTTTTTTATTCAATATTTATGAAGAGAACCGGTTTTTTCTGCAGTAATTTTTTATGTTTGACCTTACTATGCGCCTTAAGGCCTGACATTGTTTACTCAATACCGAAATAATGAATTTTATTATGATTGACATTATAAATTAATTAATTAAAGCTTGACATTATTAATTAAATTATATAAATTTGACATTGAAAATGAAATTAAGATGTAATTGTATTTTTTTAAATTATGTAACCATATAACTTGACATTATTGATGGATATCATTGGACTATATTTAAATGAATCTATATTAAATATTTGCACGTCGATTAACGACAGGATATGTTGGACTCAATAATGTACAAATATCTATCGCACCATGTTCTGGCAAATAAATATTATTATTATTATAATTATAATATCACCATAATATTTATATGACTATTTTAACATGAATGGGTGCCAGCTTGTTATATCCTGTACTAAACACGCCGTTAGGGCGCCGCCGCCGTGGAAGTGTAATTGTACAGTACGAGTATTAGTACAATTAGTACCGTAGATTTCTACCACTTTTGATACAATGAATAGTAGTACTATTGAATCATTCGGCTTATTAATATGGGAAAAGAAACATATTTAGGAGATTGAAGTTTTAAAGCAATATAGAATTCAGACTAAATACACGCAATAGTTTTTTCTCAAATTGGCGAAAATCATCTATACTAATATTATAAAGAGGAAAGATTTGATTGTTTGTTTGTATTGAATAGGCTTCGAAACTACTAAACCGATTTTGATGAAAGTTGGTATGGGGATAGTTCGAGACCAGGGGAAAACATAGGGTAATTTTCCTACGGGAAAATATGAAATTCCCACAGGAAAACAAAAATAACGCGGATGAAGTCGCGAGCGGAAAGGTTGACAAATTATGCGAAAAAGTAAAAAAAAAAAAAAAATTCTGATTTTTGTATGGAGCCAGCACTTAAAAAAATACGTATTTAGTATGGATGAGTTCAATTAAAATTCGCACCCCCTTTGCTACGCAAGGTGCTATCTGAACTAAACTTCATATAAAAATCAAAATTTTGTATGAAAAAAAAGACAAACTCACACTTGGCCATTTTTTGATAAGTCCATTATGTGTGTCCTCATTAGTTGTGGGGGTGTATGGGGGGTCAAAAATTTCGTTATTTTTTAGCTCCGATGCACCGTTTTCGAGCTATAAATATTTTTGTAAATATTTTTCTTCAAATTATGCAAGGTTCAAATTCCTCACGAAAACAGTCGAAAATATTAAGTTTTCAACAAATTTTAAAATTAGTATCAATATTTTATATCGATAACTATTCATATATTCATTCTATGTCAATCACTAAACTAATGTAATTTGTACACGTTGCATACTTCACGGCAGTGAGTTTCTGTGTAAGTGTGCTTTGTGATTGGTTTATTCCGATTTCGCGCGAAGATTAGGCTTTCACGGGCCAATCTGGAGAACTAATCTTCGCGAAAGAAATATAACTAGGAGATTGACCTTACACGGGCAGCACAAGCTTATGTTTGTTGGTTTAAGAAAAACTAGAAAAAGAAGTGAGAGCAAAACTGACGGCAGCGGTTCCCGTACAAACGGTGCAAAAGTAAGCCTTTCTAACGTCTTTCTGTGTTCTGTGCCCTCGAAACCCTTTCATTTGATACCCATATTGTATAGGTTGCAAAAGGAAAGTGATCCACCATTTCGACATATTGAATTTAGAGCAATATTACTCACTGTATCGTGTTTCACTTCCCAATCCCTTTCATTTGATACCCATATTGGGTGGAGGGCAAAAGAAAAGCGATCCGCCATTTTGGAATCGGCGGCCATATTGAATTTGGAACAATGTCACTCACTCTATCGTGTTTCATCCTCGAAGCCCTTTCATTTGATACCCATATTGCATAGGTTGCAAAAGGAAAGTGATCCATCATTTTGGAACGGCGGCCATATTGAATTTAGAGCAATATTAGTGACTGTATCGTATTTCACTCCCAAATCCCTTTTATTTGATACCCGTATTACGTGAGTGGCAAAAGAAAAGCGATCCGCCATTTTGGAACAGCGGCCATATTGAATTTGGAGCAATCTCACTCGCTGTATCGTATTTCACCCTCGAAGCCCTTTTAATTGATACCCATATTGTATAGGTTGCAAAAGGAAAGTGATCCACAATTTCCGAACGGCGGCCATATTGAATTTAGAGCAATGTCACATACTGTGTCGTATTTTACTCTCAAAACCCTTTCATTTGATTACCCATATTGATGGGGTGGCAAAATAAATATGATCCAACATTTTTTTAATGGTGGCCATTTTAATTTATAGAGGTGACACTACTTAAAAGTCTCAAGTAGTACACTACTTTACAATATGAAAGTGTTTTTGCGAAATTTCATCCCAGTCAGATTTTCAAGACGTTATATTTTTCTTGTAAGATAGCGAAAAAAAATTTCTGCTTGTAAACGATCAACTTGTGCGAATCCTAGTATAGGTCCTTGTCCAAATGTTTTATTTATATTTCAATAATTACGACGATTACGTAAAAACAGCCTTGTGCGGCGCAAACTGACACAGGTCCTACCTCGATGAGCGCTCGCGCTCGACTGATTGACGCGAGTTTTTACCATACAATTTATTGCATTTACGGCCGACGTTTGAGGTGTAATAAAAAAATAATTAATTATCTTTTTATTTTAAAAATTATACGGTTCGATTGGTTGAAGAACATAGTTTATTTTGACGTAGCTTTTTAATTGTAAATATAGTTTTAACAATTCTAAAATGAACGTTAAAGTGTCATCATATGTCGTAAAAACTTGTAAACTTCAAATATTTTTTTTTAATAAATGGGACGCTTAATAAAAAAAGCGTCTTTCCAACTGGCAACAAATATATATTTCTGACATCTTGTGATTTTATTTTAGTAAATTTATTTGAGTTTACTTTGAGTTTTAGCCATTTTAGTTTGTCTATTTCATGACATTCTGCCAAACAAGGTAAGGAAGAACGATTATTCCAATAAAACTAAAGCAGTAAAAGAAAATCTGTTCTTACAACTGGCAACAATAAAAATAAACCTATTTTCCTCTAGTATCGATTTGTATGAAAATCGTTTTTGAAATAGTAAATTTAGCGCAAGAAAATGTCATTTTCATGCAAAAAGTGTAAGAGGCCTCTTAATGACTGTATACGCTTTGCGATCACGGTTTTGTAGTGTAGCATTTTACTTCCTTGGAAAACGCTTAATCTACGTCTACCTCTCCCTATATTAATCTCCGCCTTAGCCTGTGGTCTATTTTGTATTTCTATACTTTCTAATTTCAGACTATGTATTTTTTTTTCAATTTGGAAAATAATTTGATTAATTTACTTTGCTGGAAGGCTTAAAAACCAGTCTTTAATTTTCAAAAAGATTCAAATACCCATTTAATATCTCGTTTATCAATCATGTTTTGTTTTAATTCATATATAAGTAAACTTTGTTATTACTTAGTAGTGTGTGAATTAATGAGAACATGTCGTAACAAGTGTCTGGTGTCCGGGACACAGATAAATCACCGTACCGCAACGCAAATAAGTAGGCCAGAGGTGACACAAAAATGGAAAGTCGCCCATGCGATAGAATTATAGAGAACTTGTCCGAACAAGTCCCGAAACGGCTGGTCGCCGCCACAAAGCAAACAACAGGCCCAAGGCGACACGAAACAATGCTTCAGAGTAATCTACCGATGGACTTTTTGCGCAATCAATTTCATGTTACTCCCTCGCAGATATTGGAAACGTTTTCTCGTAATTATGATTTTATGATATACAGTACTTAAACTATATCGTAAAAAGGAGATTTGAAGGTTTCAGATATTTATTTATTTGCGTAAGGGATGAACTAAGTAGGTTCTCTATCAGACACTGTTTACCATTAAACGATAAAATATTTCGTAGAAGCATTGGCTATTTTTATTCCAGAATTGCCCCGGGACTAAGAGCTAGGCGGGTACAATAACAAGGACCCGTACTTAACTTTATTTCTATTTATAGAAACTTATAGATTACCTGAATGGACATGATTTCTTTTTTAACAGGTACCTTAAATAGAAAATAATTTTGAGGATTTTCAATTTCCAACGTCGATTCATTTTTTCATTTTATCGAATCTTTCAAATGGTTATTCTAAGATAAACGTTTCGTTTACGTGGTCTAAAAAATGTTTCTAATGTTACTTTGATATCAGTTTGTTTTCAAATCTACAGATAATAAACGACAATAATGTAGTCAGTAAAAATGTATTTTTTAATTATTTTGTCAAAGGCATAACCACTGTAAATCCTTTAAACGGCGCATAAGCTCTTTTAGAATACCCAACCTTTCATCTTTACAAAATACGTGTCCATTATTTTTATATCAAAATATCAAATAAACATACTTATATGACGATAAATATGAAATATTGTCCTTTAAGTATTGGTAAAATTAAATTCAGCAATTTTAAAAAAAATATTTCGACGTCACTCTGCCCCCGTAGCACGTCCACTAAAACACGATATGATAAAGCGATTTATCGCGGTGAACTGTCAAAATACGACGAAACCCTATTGTATTTTGACAGTTCACCGCGATAAACCGCTTTATCATATCGTGTTTTGATGGACGTGCTAGGGGGGCAGGTTAGGTAGTGACTTTGCCCACGAAACAAAAGGTCCTTAGCCATGACCGCTTAAAACAGGGTTCCCTATGTGTCTTCGAAAGTTGTTGATTCGATTTTTATTATATGTCCACGCATCTTCTGCGCCATCTCAATACCCCCCAATTTCCTCTGGGTCTTAAATTCTAATAAAAAATGACAAAAATACAGGCTAATCACGTGTTAAATAAAAATGTATGTATAATTAATGGTTAAACAAACTTACCTTTGTGATGTTTGACCATAATTATACGAGACGTTGCATCCGAAGAGATTTATATATTAACCAGGTAGTCCACTTTCCAATGTACCGGGCACCAAGCACAATTTTAGAGCGAAGACATAAAAATAAAAAGATAGGTAGGTAGTTTTAGTATTATTCACCCGCTTGCGCGATGTTACGTCGTTTGACTCATTCCTTTAGAGCAAAATTTCTCAAAAACATTGGGTATTTATTTGCAACACAGCAAATAATGGGTAGGGAGGGAGTATAAATCTCTTCGGATGCAACGTCTCGTATAATTATGGTCAAACATCACAAAGGTAAGTTTGTTTAACCATTAATTATACCACGACGTTGCATCCTCGAGATTTATATATTAACCAGGTAGGATGTTTAGAGTATTTTGAGAAATTTTTGATTAGAAGTGAGAGAAAAAAGAAAGTTTGTCGTTAATTCGGTATATGTTGACTTTTTTTTATAATTTATAACAAAATCTAAATCAGTGAATAAGAGTTTTATTACGCATGATAGACACTTGATAGAATCTTGATAAGAATTTCCAAGGCACAGAAAATCACCTAAATAATTTATAATAGTAAACTAGACTTCTAAGATAAGATAATATGGGTTTCAAAAGCTTAGTGAAAATGTGTGAAGCTGAAGCAAGTGCAAAGGGAAAACATTGAAATTCTTAAGTTATTTGCTCAAATTTAAATCTAAGATAATGTTTCGACGATTAATGCATCGTGGCTAAAAAATAGACATCTAAATTGATAGTTCATAACAAGAGTTTCATAGGTGGTGTAACTGGTTGGGGTATTATGGGTGTGATTCCTTTACCAACCTTGACCTTAGAAAAATCAATCCCTAGTTATAATCGAAGTATATCATTTCTCCTGCTTTTCATTTTATTCAAGAAAAATTACGAAATAGTTTCGTTGGAACATATCAAGTGCACGCGACCTTCGAGGTTCCGTTTCCAGCTCGAGATCAAGGCTCAGGACACGCAATACATATTTAGCTATAAATAATAAGGATTCTCCGAATGATTCATCAATTTGTTATAATAATTTAAGTACTTACGCTAATTACCAAGGTACCTTAGGTATATCTTAATTACTTGAATTTTCTTTTTGATTTAGAACAGATTTTATTAAGTTTTTTGGTAGGTAGGATTTTTTTTTTTTTTTCAAACACAATATATTCCCAAAATCCGTCTTTTACACCTATTTCATAAAAAAAACCTGATAGTAAGCGGCATCTTGGTGGATTAATGAACAATATTTACAGATTTCATGTTATAAATATTCTAAATTTTCACCATAGAAAGTTTCAGATCACTCCTTGGCAAATAGCTCACAAAGGCTATTTTCTTTGAATTAATGGTAGTAGTTGTACACAAAATAGGTGCTCTCTCCTCCATATGTTATTTTTATAATCCAACAAATAACAAAATATAACAATTTATTAAAAAATATGTTTGTAAAACCCAGTGTGAGAGCCCCGGGCCATATGATCATAGACATGTTACATATATTTAACCCAACACTGTACTATGAATCTCCAGGGCAGTTCCCTTAAGGCTTGGCTGTCTGGTTTTTCAGTGGAGGAACTAAGAAACAACTAGTATAACAAGGAAGAATTCTGTGGAATTACATATCTAAAACATATAAAATCTAAGGAATTGGAGTACAGTATCATTGTAAAGTCGAAGGAACGATCCACTAACCACCGTTACGGGGAAGGCTAATCTTAAAAAAAAAGAAACAAAACATTTTCATTTGGTGTATTCCATTACCCAGATTTGTACCCAATTTTTAGATATATTAGTTTGATACCGAGATTGATAAAAAATCCCGAACCATTCTGCCCTTTGATTGTATAGATTTCTGTATCTATTATAATATAGGTACCTGATTCTCTTTAATTTAACTTACAACTCTAAGGATATGATTGTATCTGACTATTATTATGATGGCTGGCTTATGATTGTATTGTTCTCTTATGCTTATGCATAAGGAAACTGTATGTAAACATATAAAGCTTATTATTTCAATAAGTCAAGGATTAAATTTGTTTTCTTTTCCCAAATTTTGACAATTAGCAAGAAAAGAGCATTACAGGTGGGAAATATTATGTTAGTTAGTTTATATATAAATTGATCTAATTCATCATTGCATCATCTTACTGCTCTCATTTAGTATAACTTCTTAATTTCATAACGTAATGTCACAATATTTGACTGTGAAAAACGTGAACTTATAGGTAAACATCTTTGAGATTCGGTTTCTTAAAAAGAAATTTGTAATCCGTTTTACCCGTTACAACTCATAAGAGAACTGGATCGATTGTATTTTTTTTTTAGGTGTGAATAAAATATTTTCATTTAAGTACCAAAATAATAATAAGTTTTTTTTTTATTTTTTTTTTTTATTATGTTTTGATCGGCGCCTTTGGTCGAGACTTCGTTGTCTGATATCGATCTACTACAGGTGCTTTCCTCGCAGACTAATGGTACGAGTGACTCCACGCCTAACCACGTCTCTGCGTGCGTGGCATTTGACGCGGTGGAGCTTTGCAGTTTCCCTGCTGGCTGACTGAAGGCCTATTAGAAGAAGAAGTACTCGCCGCTGGAACTTTCTTGATTTGGAGTCGATATTTCTGCCAACTTCGATGCTTTAATTTTATTAGTGAGATTCCCGCCAAAGAGAAATGAATCACTTCGTACACGTGCAACATCTTTTTAAACTTATAATCTAATGAATACATTATTAATTTCCTTCGATTAAGCGTGTTTTTATAATGAAGGTCCAATATAAGCTGATTTCTTTGAGTAACACAGCAGTGATTTCAGGATTCGATTTGGGTGTTTTAACTAATTGAAAGTTTTCAGGTATGAAGATGTTGCCCTCTAACTCTTTCTTTTAATCCTTATTTAAGCCTCCGCACAATATGTACAACGTGTAAAAAAAATAAGCAATAAAACTCGAGTGGCCAACCCGTTTGGTAATTACTTAATTTTTTTACTAATAATAGGTGACTGGAAATCTTATAGTTTTAGAGAAAAATGAGTTCTAGTTTTTGTTTAAACTCTTCAGGTTGCAACCATGAAAACGGGTCAATAATCTCTTTCAAAGATTAATAAATAATGCAGAAGTGGCGACTCGATCAACTTCTATTTTCCACCTACTTTCCTTAAGCTAGCCTACGCTACTGTCGCACATAACACTGACTGAAGTGTTCTGCAGCTGAACGACACTTAGGCATTTTATAAAACAGATGCCTTACATGACATGACTCAATAACCTTGAGCATTTTGCCACATTTCGTTCTCTCACTTCATTCAGGTCGTTGCGAGAGCGCGAGAGGGTCAGCAAGAGAGTAACGCGCGATCAAACGTGTTTTTGAGGTTTTTCTTTATTATTTCAAAGAACATCGAAGTAATTAAAAATACTTTCATTACAAATTATAAAAGATATCGTAGCCTTTCCTGTGATGCAAAATGTATGTATTATTGATAAGCCATTACAGAGACAATTTGTAAATAAGTTTAAAAAAAAGACGACGTTTTGACATTTTTTTCAACACCACTGAGTTTAAGTTATTATTATTTTGGACAATACAATAAATTTTTTGTAACGTTTAGAATAAGACAATCATCACCTTTGCATTAAAGGGTTCCTTCACAAATTTCTTCAATGTTACGGTGTTTTTGAGATTAGAGCAATGTAATCGCCTTAACGATATTTTCCTCATCGAGTGATCGATCAATGCAGCGATAAGGGCAAAGGAGTATTCCGTGCCTGCATAGGACAACAAACAAACAGAAAAGTAAAAAAAATATTTTGTTTGTTGCTACTTTTAACTTAATCAAATTATCTAAAAGGTGAACGAAGTTTTATGAAAATAGCTCCAGTACTTTCCGAGCTGTCTCTTTTTATTTTGGTATTTTCAAGATTTTTTAATACACTAAAAGTTCCAATATTTGGGTTTCGTTTTTTACATCATAGGTATCACGAATATTCACGATATTTAACGTGGAAACCTTCATTTATTATCTGAAATAAGATAATTTACTTAACCGCAGCTATTTAACAAAAAATAAACTTAATAGGTAATAATTCTACTGCGGCAAATCAAAGTCGTGTCTGCATGCAAATCTCTAATCTAGTCCACGTGGACTGTCGGCGCTTAGGCACTTGTAGGCAAAGAAATTTTTTGCACTTCCTTCCGCGCCAATACCGGCCGCCTAGCGAGAGCGAGACGGAGCGAGCCCAATAAGTTGTCCTCTCCTTTTGATTTTTAATAGTGGAGGTTCCGTAGTTTGCGGCGTCATAATTTATGATAATACTAAATTAATGTTCACATTTGATTATCAGATAATTGAGATGAGTTGATAGTATCCAATAATATTTATGGATAATGAAGATTAATTAGTTACAGTCGACTTCATTAATGTATCCATTTTTAAGCTACAAAATAATGTATCTTCGAAGTAGTCACTTTAGGTTACGTAAATGTGTAATCAATCACCGGGATAGTTCTATGTGAACGCTCAATGTCTCATACTTATTAACATAGCATACATTTACATAAATATGACACATTAACTGTTTCCATAAAATAATCGCGGCGATTAAATACATATTTTTGTAATTAAAAGTGACTACTTCAAAATCGATACATTATTTGTAGCAAGTGATACGGATACATATTAATACAGCCGATTGTACAACATTAAATTATATTGCTTAATCTTAATTTAGCCCAACAATGTAAAGAATCAATTTACTGAGTTTTCGTCACGATATGTAGGTACTTTATTTTTCTATCCGGTTACAAAAAGATATTTAGGTATTTGTTGAAACATGAGTAAGGTAAAGATAGTATCAAAAGTAGATTAACACTTTAGTCACTTGTCATTATAATCATATAAACATAATGGTTTCATTTATTACTATTAAGGAGTTCTACACGATCTGCCTAGGTAGGTGTACAAATTTATGAAATAGTATTAAAATTAATACAAATAATCCATTTGTTTGTCACATACATAATCAAAGTTTGAATTAAATTACATATGACATAATAATAATTAATAATACTAATAATGTCCTCTTAACTGATACGTATTGACTTGACACATTGGTACGTGGCGGTGTTCGAACCGCTACCTCCCGATTGAAAGGCAACGATCTAACTCACTGCGCCATTGACGCTTTCGTCGTAATATTACTATTATTATTTTTGTTCTGTGTTTGGTCATTAATTAAGTTTAGATTGGTGATTTAAATTAAAATGTTCAATAATAATGAAAAATAAATGGCGGTAATAAGGCCGCCTTTTGTTTATAAAGACTCCCAATAAATGTTAAGTTTTAATGTAAAACAATAAAGTTTCAAATATACAGGAGGGAGACTCTGTACCAGGGTCGTCTGCTTAGGTACCTCCGTCTTACCTATTTCTGCCGCAAAGCAGCAGTGCTTGCATTGCTGTGTTCCGGTTTGAAGGGTAAGATATGGCAGTGAAATTACTGGGTACTGTGACTTTAAATCTGGTGTCACAAGTTGGCAACGTACCTGTGGTTCTTGTGGGGGTTGCAGTGTTGCTGTGAATCTCACAAGAGCCACATGTATTATAGGCGACTGTTACCACTTACCATCAGGTGGGCAGTTTGCTTGTTTGCCAACTTTCGGCAATAAAAAAAAAAAATCATTTACGATGAGCCAATAATTTAATAAAGACCGTTTTGTTATTTCACTACTGAACTATTTCCCCAAGACGTAGGGTGGCATGAGGGCCTATTGTGTAACTCAAATGCCAAGTGGAAATTATTATAACCGTAATTTATTTAAAATACATTGCTGGCTTACAACGAATTGTTGCAATTTTTCACAGTAAAACCAAGCAATCTATTATAAATCTCAAAATCATTTTTACTTGTCATTTATAACTTACAATATGCTTGCCTTGGACTCGCCCCAAACACGACACAACATTTCATTCATATCTTTCCTTTGACTCCTTTGAGTTAGCCGACCGCCGCCGCCGCCGCCGAGTTTACTCAGACAGTTGCTTCGTATCTCTTGAGAAAGTTAGTCGCTACATAAAGCTAAAATGAGTCGTCACGTGTATTCTAATAGTGAATTCTATGAGATGATGCTGTGTGTTGGTGCTGCTCATAACAACAGCATTAATGAAGCGCGCGAAATTTACAGGCAGCGGTTCATCGACGGCAGGCCCCCGGCTGAACAGCGACACTTGCCGCCATACTCCGTATTCAGGAATATGTGCCTGCGACTTCAAAGTACTGGTTCTTTCCATGCGGACCACTCTGTAGCAGGACGACCTTCCTCACGAGCCGTGGACGTAGAGGAGCAAATATTGACACATTTTCACCAAAACCCAAGGTCGAGCACTCGACGGGCCGGCGCTCTTTTTAGTGTGAACCATATGGTAATATGGCACACGCTTCACGACGATGGTCAACACCCATATCACTTCCGTCGGACACAGGAATTGGTGCCAGCGGATTACCAACCGCGAATAAATTTTTGTACGTGGTACAGAAGCCGTACAATGGATGATCCTGATTTCTCTATGAAAGTGCTGTGGACTGACGAGGCTTCTTTTACTAGAAATGGGGTACACAATCTCCACAATGAACATGTGTGGTCTCATACAAATCCTCATGCTTCGAGTGAAAGCAATTTTCAGCACCAGTGGCGGATAAATGTGTGGGCCGGTATCTTCGGCAACCGGGTTCTGGGACCCATTATACTCCCTTCGAGACTCACTGGAGCGGTTTATTTGAATCTTTTAACCGGAGAGTTGGAAGAAATGCTGGAAGATCTGCCTCTGCCTGATTACTCAAGCATGATATTCCAGCACGATGGAGCACCTGCTCACTTTGAAAGTAGGGTACGTGGCTACTTAGACGCAAGATTTTCGCAATGGATTGGCAGAGGAGGCCCGGTACCATGGCCAGCTCGTTCCCCGGACCTAACGCCGCTAGACTATTTCTTGTGGGGTTATGTGAAAAGCAGTGTATATGCCGTTGAGTGTCGTACACGCGAGGAAATGGAGGAAAGAATAAACACTGCGTTTGCTACCATAACCCCACATATGCTGCATAACGCGAGGGCATCAATGTTGCGTAGGACGGAACTGTGCCTAGAAAAAGAAGGTAGACACTTCGAGCCATTTTTATAAGTTAGGTATGTAAAACTTAGTGCGCGTTCTAGTGTTCTTTTTTACACCTACTTTAAAATGACTCCACGATCGTGAAATGTGCTGTTTGTGATTACCTAATGTGTAAACTAAGGTATTAAATACATTTTTTTTTATTTTTCTAGATTTTTTATTAGCTTTATCTAAAATCTTGTCTGTTGTGTTTTTCTCTACACAATACATTATTTTCCATCAGACATCAAAAATGCAAAACAGGCGCATAAAAATGTTCAAAGGTAGACAGGTAATAATAATTATTTTTGTACATTTTGCATAGTAGTAATATTGAATACCTTGAAGGTTAAAAGCATAGGTGATAGGTAAAAGTGTCATCAAATCAAACAAACATAATAGGTACCTATGTTTGTTTGATCTGCCACCCACCGCGCCTGCGCCTGCTAGGCCTGCATAGGTACAAGGCGGCGCCGAGACCGTGCCACCAAAGGTCACTTATCCGGCGCTTGCGTTTGTAAACAACAAAATTAGGGTTGTCCAAATTATGTAAATTTTACTAAGTAAAAAAAATGTATGGACAAAAAAATGACCGCATTTAGTGATAATATTTTAACAGTGAATACTTTACATGGTATATATACACATCCTTAAATATTACTGCTTAATTTTTTTGCACGTTGTATATGACCCCAACGTTCAGAGATTTCATCCTGGATTTTTGTTCCGAAAAGCTCGTGTTTCCCTTTTGAGGTCCCTAAAACCTCTAAAATATTCTCAAATAAATTGGTTGCTGGAGGGTTAACATCCTTTACACGTACCTGAGAGCTAGTGGGTGGTATGGGACACTTGGCTGATGCTTCTGATATCATCACCTGTACATTACTAGGTTGTCACTCATTACAAGTTTCAGTCACATGAACCACTGACTGAACATATGGGATGTATGATAACACACTGAAGCCAATTCATCCTCTCCATAGATTTTTATTTTATTTTATTTAACAAAATGTACTATTATAAACATAAACACAAAACTACGAAGTAGTTTGTCGGCGAGTAACATTAGTAATATTCTGCGAGGCGAGTCATATTCTGCGAGGCTATCCTCAGCCTGTGTACTAATATATATGACCAAAAAACATGACTACAATCGCATCGTAGTACCATTCTCTATATTGTGGTAGTACTGTGCGCAACTATGATCGCATCATAGTACAAAGGCACACTGTTCTATTAAAAAATAAAGAAATAATAACATTCCGTTGAATAAATAACCTAGGTCATGCTCACACCATGACAGGAAGTGCTGTGGTCGAGACCGTAATCACGTCACGGTACTAATAAATATGACCAAAAAACATGACTACAATCGCGTCGTAGTACTGTGCGTGACTATAATCTCGTCATAGTACCAAGGCACACTGTTCTATAAAATATAAAGAAATAATAACATTCTTTCAAAAATAAGCTAGGTCATGATCGCATCATGACAGGAAGTGCTGTGATCGAGACCGTAATCGCGTCACGGTACTAATAAATATGACCAAAAACCATGACTACAATCGCATTGTAGTACTGTGTGTGTCTATAATCGCATCATAGTTCCAAGGCACACAGTTCTATAAAATATAAAGAAATAATA
The DNA here is from genome assembly GCA_963935595.1 of Schoenobius gigantellus. NCBI lineage: Eukaryota > Metazoa > Arthropoda > Insecta > Lepidoptera > Crambidae > Schoenobius > Schoenobius gigantellus. The sequence continues at coordinate 64,986,554 of OZ012542.1, read as the reverse complement.
ACATTCTGTTGAAAATATAAGCTAGGTCATTATCGCATCATGACACGAAGTGTTGTGATCGAGACCGTGATCGCGTCACGGTACCAATAAATCTGACCAAAAAACATGACTACAATCGCATCGTAGTACTGTGCGTGACTATAATCGCATCATAGTTCCAAGGCACACTGTTCTATAAATATAAAGAAATAATAACACTTAAACACGTGTACAAGGCGTGTTTCAAAGTGCCGATTCACGGTTCTTTAGTAATTATGAATTATTGCTTGAATAGACGTTTATTTGGTACAAAAAATACAACACACAATGTAACAAAAAAATATAAATATATATTCAGATAGATTTTAGGCCAAATAGGCCCCGCATGCAGAGGCACAGAGTGCTTTGACGCTGGTATTCTGGGGATACCATTTTATTTAACACTGTATACAGAATATTTTCTAATTAAACAGTAACGTTAGGCAATGCGCAAATAGCAAGGCTCTTTTTGTTGCTCAATAAATTTCAAAATGAATTTAATTAGTGAGCTAAATATAATCTACTGATTCGAACAAACACGAAATAAAGTTTTGCTTTAAACGAACGAAATGCAAAGATGAGAACGTGTCGAAAAAATAGTATAATAAACAATAAACACTTATAATTTAAACTTACATAGGTACTTCCAGCACCATCAAAATGCTCGCAGCGGCGGCGGCGGTGTGACGCAAACGTTTCTCTAGTTTACGAATCTTTTCCTTAATATATTGCTTAGAATACTTACGTTTTCATTTACACATATTGATATCTATAACAACTACACAACACACTAAAAATAAAGTTATAAAATAATAAAACTTTGATCTTTAATATTCCGATGCTGTGATGCCCGCACAAAGAAAGCGAATGAGTCAAACGACGTAACATCGCGCAAGCGGGTGAATAATACTAAAACTACCTACCTATCTTTTTATTTTTATGTCTTCGCTCTAAAATTGTGCTTGGTGCCCGGTACATTGGAAAGTGGACTACCTGGTTAATATATAAATCTCGAGGATGCAACGTCGTGGTATAATTTCAAATATTGTAGGTTTTGTAATTATTTTTGTCACGTGTGCCTAAATTCACGTATTTTGGTAACGGGCAGTGGATATGAAAAAAAAAAACTATTAATACATGTATTTAAATATAATAAAATCGTAGCAATAATTCCTGTTTTAATTTGCGAGAGATTGTAAGTGGAATTAAGATGGAGGCTCTAGAAAAAAATCTCAAAAGTGGGCAAAATAAGCTAAAGAATCTATGCTTTGCTTTACGATTATGCCCCGTGGGTCATAAATATTTGTGTGATGCTCTACCAATGTTGGTTTTCTGTTAATGATGCTCGGGGAAAATGCCCAATGGCAGTTGCGCACGTGTATTAAACGACCTTTTTTGGTACAGGTGTTTTGAAGCAATGAAAAAACATCAATAAAACGGGATAATAAGGAAAAGAGAAAATGGCGGGATTTCGTTTTACTTTTAATTAACACGCCCTATTAAAAATGCCAATGGTCGTATTGACCGTTCAGCCAAATTAAAATATGTTTATTTACATTCACATAGTGATTTTATTAGATTTAAGCGTCAAAAGCATCAACCCTATGAGCGTCGGTGGCGCTGTGGACTCGGCACTTGCCTTCCAATCGGGAGGCCCGGGGCTTGAGTCCGTCATGTACAAATGTGTTTTTCGAATTTCATACGTACATTTGTGTGACGCTCCTTCGGTAAAGGAAAACATCGTGAGGCAACCTGCATACACCTGCGAAGAAATTCAATGGTGTGTGTGAAGTCGACCAATCCGCACTGGGCCAGCGTGGTTGACTAAGGCCTAATCACCTTAACATAGGGTAGGCTCGAGCCCCGCAGTGAGGATTTATATGAGCTGTAATGATGATGAAATGTCAAAAGACTTAAACTGGTTAAATTATACCATTTTAATTATACATTTAAATGATATGTAAGTTTAAAAAATCTAAGATTGGTTGTAATGTTCAACTATTGGCATAGCCATATAGTAACATTTGAATATTTTTATTCAGTACTGCAAGATGATGGAATATTCACACTGTTTCGAATGACGATGTAGTGATCATTTTGAAATAAATTGCCGATTTTTATGCGATACAAATGCGTTGATTACCTACGTTACAACATAAATTTGAATGTGAATGAGAGAGAAGAGATAATCATTGCGTTTTTATGTGATTTTTGTATTAATCTGTTAACAGTTGACTTGATTGAATCTTTGTTGTCCAATCCTGTTGGCTGTGCCGCACTGCGATCGGTTACACGCAGAAATCGTGACACATACAATATACTAAAAGTAAATCTTTTTGAATAACTACACTGTTAAAAAATGTTGTATCTATAGTCATATAGTAAAATCCTAATACGAAGCAAATCAAAACAGTGTTATAATGATAGGTAAATGTCTTGGTTGAGGAACATCCGCGAATGGACAGGAATAAGGGGAGTTGAGCAGCTCTTCGAGCTGGCAAGGGACAGGGAGGCGTTGAATAAGGTGATAGCTGACGTTGGGGGAACCTGACATGGCACTCAAAGAAGAAGAAGATTCCGTTTATAATGCTGCTGATTGATAAACTCCTGTATAAAACTACTAGTAAGTAGCTATCCCTTCTTATGCAAAAGTTTCATGAATTCGTCCATCAGTTAAATTAAACTTATGTATAAAAATTATTATAAGCTCGATTCCCCAGGCGACACCGACATCCGGCGGAAGTTTGGCAATAGCACTGCGTTACATATAACCTTTTTAACTTGCTTATATGACGGCATAAAAATACAAGACGCATTTAAACTGTGAAATGCGTCAGTTGAAGACAACGGGCGCGCAACGAACATATTTGGAAATCTGCCTGCTGCGATCACATTAGTTAGGGATCCGTGGATTAAGTGAACTGGCATCGAAAAGCAAAAAAATTTCAGTTTAATGCTTTATGGAAGGTCTAAAACTTGGTAACTATTTGTTTTAAGAGCCCTATCACAAAATCGCGTCGCGTGGTACCAAACGAACTGGCATCATCGGCGTGGAGAAATACATAAGTAGTAGGTTCATTTTATTCACAAAAAAATTATAGTATGGATTTATAAACAAACAAATAATACAACAGTTTAAGCAAACGTTAGAAATTGGCATAAACTACCTAACTAACACAACAATGCTATTAACATTGTTATTATGGTGACAAACTTAGGTAAGACGGTGGTAGCTTGGTGGGCTCCGACGTCCTACCATCATCTAAACCAAGCAGAAGAACTGCTCCCATTAATTCGGACCACCGGATCAATACAGGTCTCAACTAAATTACTAGACTCCTCAACTGTCTTAACTTCAACTGATCAAATATTTTATTTCATACGACAGGGAAGCTTTTGGCCTTCATCTAAGGTTTTTTCATTGCAACTAAGTTGGCAAACAAGCAAACTGCCCACCTGGTGGTAAGTGGTAACAGTCACCTATAATACATGTGGCTATATCGGAGTTGTCGCAGCTCTTGGCCGAGACGCCTGTCGTCGAGGCGGAGACTAGCAGGGACTCAGCGCCCTCTAGTACTCCTATGGAGGTAGTAGAGACTACCCCCTTGCAGACAGGAACTGGAGGTCGTTCATCGCCTCCGGAACCTGCGCAAACGAGTGGTGTGGGATCTTCCAGCACCACAGTGGAGATGGGTGACGGCCACAAAGGCAGGTCGAATAGGCCACACCTTTGCGGTGCTGCCCGTAGGCGCCTCACCACCTGGATGAAGCGAGGCTTCACCAGGAGGGAGGCGTTAGAACTGTGCCAGCGCCCATTGTCGGAGGTGCCTTACGATCCAACGGATCGACAGGAGGCCGATAACGGGAGCCAAAACCAGCGCCCATTGTCGGAGATGCCTATTGACCCACCGGATCGAAAGGAGGCCGGCAGCAGGTGCCAGAACCCCAGTCAGGGGCCAAATAAGAGGCGCAGGTCTGACCTCACCTCCCCACAGGAGCAGCCGCGCAAAAAGAGGGTCGCCGTGGAGCCTTTGGAGCCACAACCAGGGCCCTCTTTTGCGGAGGCAGCGTGCTCAAAGAAGGTGGGGATTGTAGATGAGCACCGGCCACTCACCGCTGCAGATGCGGAGCGGGTGAAGGCTCACCTTCGCCGCTGCATCGAGTCTGCAAGCGGTGTGGGGCCGAGGTTCAGCGGTTGCGTCCTTCGAGCGGGTGGCCTGGTGTTCACGTGCTTGAATGATGCAACCGCCAAATGGCTAGAGACCAACATAAGGGGTTTCAAGCCATGGGAAGGTGCCTGTCTAAAAGTGGTGGATGAAAAGGACCTTCCCAAACCAATTATTGCCACGGCCTACGTCAGGGATACTGCGGGAAGCACGAAGTCCCTACTAAGAAGGCTGGATAAGCAAAATCCAGACATAGGATGTGGTTCCTGGAGGGTGCTGAGCTCCAAAGCGGAAAAGGAGGGGCAGACTTTGTGCTTCTCCTTGGATGCAGAGGCGCAGGATGCCCTCCGCAAAACAAATCACAGACTATGCCTGGATTTTGAAATTATCCACGTTAGGGTCAAGGGGGACAGATCGGGGGCGAGGGGAGGCGAGAATCAGGGTGGGGAAGCCGGTCGGGTTGCCGAGGGGAACGCAGTTGCGAGCCCATCGGTTTCCAGGCCGTCAACCGGGCCCAGAACCACCGCCAAACCTCAACCCCAATCGGCGGGAGGGTCTCGGAGCCCTCCTACCACGGCCCCCTCTACAACTAGCGGGACGGCTGGCCCGCTGCCTTCCACGTCCAAGGGCAAAGGAAAGTGGGCACCCGTAGCCCAAACCTGCTTACCAGGACGTGGTGGGTCTCCCAATGGGCGATCAAGGGGTGGACGTGGTGGTGCCCCAAGGTCGACAAACCCAAATGGGAGAGGTGGCAATAGAGGTGGAGCACGCTGCCGAGGACGGCCAGTTCAACTGCCGTCCTTGGCCCGCGAGCACTCCTCTAAAAAAGCCGCCACTAATCCCCTCAACTCCTTCCGTTTCCTCCCGCCCAAGTAGACCTAACCTAAACCCAACTCCCGCCTATCAGTACCCCTTCCTACATAACCAAAACTCCACTCCCCATTAACCTTATAACCTTTCCCTTTCCCCATCCTATAATGCAGAAGGCTATACAAATCAACCTACACCACTCGAAGGCGGCAACAGCTGCCTTGGCTAAGAAGTGGAGCGATGAAAGGTATTGTATAGCATTCATACAAGAGCCGTGGATAAGTGGAAGCGCGGTTCTTGGGCTGAACCCTCTAGGCAATCTTCTCTACAATGCCGGTGGGGTGAGGCCTAGAGCATGTATAGTGTTTAATAATAATATAAAATTTTTACCTATACCCTATCTGTGTACAGATGACTTGGTTGCTGCCTATGTTGTACTCCCTGGGTCGCAGGACAGAAAATTAGTGGCCTGCTCTGCCTACATGCCCGGAGAGGAGACGGACCCGTCGTTGCAACTGGCCGGCCTGGTGGATTACTGCGAGGAGCAAAATGTGGACCTGCTCCTTGGCTGCGACTGCAACTCGCATCACACATCATGGGGTAGTAGCAATACGAACCCAAGAGGTGAGTTTTTGCATGATTTCATGCTTTCTAGGAATTTGACGGTGCTTAATGAGGGACACAGTCCCACATTCATCACGGCAGCCCGAAGTGAAGTCCTAGACATTACCCTCTGTACGTCGCGCTTAGTGAACCGCATTCAGGGATGGCACGTCTCGGAGGAGGCTTCACTTTCCGACCACAGGTACATTAGATTCGACATAGCAGCTAAGCTTGACAAACAAATCGAATCCTATCGTAATCCTAGGCATACAAACTGGGAGGGCTATCGGGAGAGCCTGAAACAGAGCCTGGGGACGATACCAGCCGTGAAAACTGTAGAACAACTAGAATATGCGGCAGGGGCAGTATCCACAGGCATCTTAACAGCCTATGAGAATAACTGCCCCTACACCACCAGGGAAAGTAATCGTAAAGTGCCCTGGTGGAACAGCAAATTGCAATCCCTTAGGCAAAAAGCCCGCTCTCGCTTCAATAAAGCAAAAAGGGATGGGAATTGGGAAGCCTATTCTCGGACCTTAACGGGGTTCAATAAAGAGCTAAGGAGGGCGAAAAGGAGATCTTGGGGTAGGTTCTGTGACATGATCAACAGCACAGCCCATGCCGCAAGGATTCACAAATTGATATCCAAGGCGCCTCCTTCCCATATTGGCTTGCTTAGGAAGCCAAATGGGACTTTCACGTGCGACGCAAAGGAGACCTTAGAACTCCTAGCCCAAGTGCACTTCCCGGACTCAAGGGTAGATGAATCATCCGAGGAGCTGCGGTCATTCTCCAAGCCTAGGCCGAAAGTGGATGATTGGAGAAAAGCCTCTTTGATTATCGGCCCTCAACGGGTGGCTTGGGCTATTAACAGCTTCAAGCCATATAAGACTGCAGGTGAGGATGGCATTTTCCCGGCCCTACTACAACAGGGTAAGAATATCCTCCTCCCAGTCCTAGTGAGGATCCTCAGAGCTAGTTTAGCATGGGGGTACCTCCCAAGTCTATGGACTAAGGTCAGGGTTATATTTATTCCCAAAGGAGGGGATAAAGATAGGGCCCAACCGAAGTCCTACAGACCGATTAGCCTATCCTCTTTTCTCTTGAAAACCATGGAAAAGATAATCAACCTATATGTAAGGGAAACGCACCTGGCAGGCGACCCCCTACATTTAAGGCAACATGCCTACCAGAAAGGAAAGTCAACGGAAACTGCCTTAATCGATCTGACCGATAGACTTGAACAAGCGCTCGAAGATAAAGAAATAGCCTTGTGTGCCTTTCTGGATGTTGAGGGTGCCTTCGATAACACCCCAACAAGAGTTATTGTACGATGTCTGCAAAACCGCGGCATCGATCAATTAATAATCTCTTGGATAGAGGCAATGCTCACAACGCGAACAGTGAAAACCACGCTGTTGGACTGCACATTAACCGCCAGGGTGACTAGAGGGTGTCCCCAGGGTGGGGTGCTCTCTCCACTGTTGTGGTGTCTGGTCGTTGACTGCCTTATCCAGGAGTTGAACAATGCGTACCTTCCCACTCAAGGATACGCAGATGACCTGGTGGTCCACATAGTTGGAAAATGTCCTTCAACTATATCAGGTCTCATGCAACTCGCTCTTAATAAGATCGAACAATGGTGCTGCTAGGTGGGGCTGTCTGTGAACGCCAGCAAAACCATAATAGTTCCTTTCACTAGGAGGAGGAATTTAGACGGCCTCAAGCCTCCTAAACTGTTTGGAAGAACTATTGAATTCTCTCAGAATGCCAAATACCTTGGGATCCACCTGGATCAAAGACTTAACTGGGGTATACATATAGGCAACATTATCAAGAAGGCCAAAGCAGCGCTAGGTATCTGCCGTAGGCTAACCAGCTCCAGGTGGGGACTGAAACCTAGTCACCTTCTCTGGCTTTACACCGCTGTGGTAAGACCTATGGTTAGCTACGGGTACGGGTACGGTATAGCTTGGTTTAAGCAGACTGCAGTAGGGACCACCATAAAGGCCCTGGAAAGCCTGCAAAGATGTGCCTGCTTGATGATTACGGGGGCTATCTCATCTTCTCCCATCCTTGCAATGGAGGCTATCCTGAACCTCCCACCACTCCACCTGTTCATACAGGGGGAGGCTAGGATGGCAATGCTCCGAGCTGTGGAGGGGGGCAGATCGAGATGGAAATCCCAAACCATGAGGAAGCTACAGGGCAGCCTAATGGTTAATCCTGTCATGGCAATGCCAGCCGATGCCATGATTGAAACTTTGGAGTTCAAGAAGAACTACAAGGTCATGATTCCTAATAGGGATGAATGGGACAAGCAAGTCCCTGAGCCCTTTAGGAAAGCTAACCAGACATGGTACACTGATGGCTCTAGAAAAGAGGGCCAGTCAGGTGCAGGTGTCTTCGGAGGTAGTGCGAAATCCAGGAGAACCACGTGCCTGGGCGCATATGCCACCGTATTCCAGGCAGAAATGTATGCCATTATCAACTGCGTTCACGCAAACATGTCGAATGAGGGTAAGAACATCCTCATCCTGTCAGACAGCCAAGCTGCTCTAAAAGCGCTTGATGCTGTAGAATTCAAGTCCAAAATCACCTTAGAGTGCAAGAAAGCCTTGAATGAATTGGGGACCAGGAACTCGGTAATGATTGGCTGGGTTCCAGGCCACTCCAATATCCGAGGCAATGAAATTGCCGACGAACTGGCGAGGGCTGGTTCCGAGAGCGCTCTCATAGGACCAGAACCAGCTTGTGGCATTTCGAGGGGGATTAAAAAGAGAGTCCTCAGAGATTGGGTACAAACACAAGCCCGACTCCAGTGGGCCCATTCCCCTGGACTACTGCACTCGAAATTGCTCATTAGGGAATTTTCACCCGGAGTTGCAATACAAAACCTCCAACTAAGCAGGGGCCAATTAAGGGCGCTCACTAGAGCCCTAACTGGTCACTGCAAACTCAACAAACATCTGCATAGAATGGGCCTGACTAATGTTCCCACGTGCAGATTTTGTGGTGAGGATGAAGAGACACCATTTCACATTCTTTGTGAATGTCATGCTCTCATCCACACAAGGAGCCGAGCTCTGGGTGGACCTAGTCTGCCACCACATGATGCGAAGGCTCTGTCTCCAAAGAAGGTTATTGGATTTTTCAACGCCGCGGGCCTATTTGGAGACCTTTAAAATAGAGGGGTCGGCCACAATAGATCTGTACAGGTCGCAGTGGCCCGCTGGGGGACGCCCCTCCGTCGCCCCTAGTATCCCCTCGAACTCCAGATAGATAGATAGATGTGGCTCCTGTGAGATTCGCAGCAAAACTGCGACCCCCACAAGAACCGCAGTGTACGTTGCCAACTTGTGACATCAGTACGTCTAGTATGAGTTTTGATAGTTTTTGATTCGAACGATCGAATAGTTTTGTATACACTTCACACCAGCGCCTCTATCGGAAACTATAATGAACTAGAATTGACAGTATGAGTTACAAAGTAATAAACTACTCGATCAATAAGTACGTATTCGAATAGTGTGGCAGTATGAGTTACATGTTTGACATTTGTTTGACAGTTTACTCGAAAACTATTGTAGTTTAGGTTCTCACCATACATTTTTATGTGAGTTTCGTACATAAATACGTTTTTTTGTGTTTCTAAACACTAAAATTATGTCTGCACGGTGGAACTTTGCATGGAGGGCCATGCAAGACGAAATAGCGCATGAAGAGAGCTGTGACAATCATTTTCAAGCCGTATCTCCGATACACACTTTACTCAGCGCTACCGCCAAATCACCATTCCTTAAAAAAGTGTTAATAAATACACATAATTTAACCCAGATTTTTAATTCTATTTTCATTCCTAAAGTGTTTAACACAATTTATTATCATTAAAATAAATTGCGACTGACTTGTCCGCGACATTATAAAATAATATAATTTACAACAAATAAAAACTTTAATGTTGTCTGTCATTCAACTTGCTTTTAAAGTAATAAAAACGGCTAAGAAAACGTCACAGTGACAGAATCGCGTGTCTCTTTCCATTCACATGTGTGTAAGAGAGATATAAATATATAATGTGAAGTTCGTCTGATCGAGTAAAACTAACTCGCTATCGTTTAAACGTGAATTCGAAACGAGCAACTCATACTACCGTTTACATCGTAAACTGACAGTTTGGCGAGCTAACGAAAACTATTGTAGTTTACTCGTTTTAAAAACTCGTACTAGACGTACAGATGTAAAGTCACGGTACCCAGTAATTTCACTGCCATATCTTACCATTTAAACAGGAACACAGCAATGCAAGCACTACTGCTTTTGGCAGAAATAGGTAAGATGGAGGTACCCAAGCAGACGACCCTGGTACAGAGTCTCCCTGATGGTAAGTGACGATAAGGCCGAAGGCGGAAGCGAGCTTCACCTGGACTCCTCAATACCTGAGCAACTACTCAAGAAATGGGGTATAAGACGCTGCGGAACCAGCATGGCTGAAGCGATCGCGCTTCGCCCATTTTTAATCTCGGCCCTCGGCTCCGACACAATTATTCAGTGGCGGTGACAAGCGCGGCGTGCCAAGAGCTGGTGTGACTTAAAACGAGTTACGCAGATTTACCGCGCGCGGCCGGAAGCTGTGCGTCTCCCCGCGGGGCGCGATACACATTTTTATTTCACGGTTATTTATGGGGGGCGCTTCTGACACTGCTAAATCTGGTGATAGCCACTGCGAGTGGTCTGAATGTGAGGAGTGTGTATCGATGTATATACAGGGTGTAAAAAGACCGAGCGCAAAGCCAAAATCCACGTATTGAACCCATCGTCAAAATAATTTTTTTCTTCTTCACCATACCAATGATAGTTACCAAGATATTTAAGTTCCAAGTGACAATTATTTTTTGAGGGTTTTCATATCAAATTGTTCGGAATATCACTTGTTAATTTTCGTCCACAGAAACATCAAAGAAAATATGAGTATTTATGAAGAAATAAAAGTTTTTCATCTACATCGTGTAAAAGACGCTGTCGTTATCCGTAGCGCGCAGAGACGATATCCGTAGCGCGCAAGTGTGCATTACGTAGTACAGCTGAAAAAAGTACATTGCGTAGTACTTTTTTCAGCTGTTTTTTAAAAACTAAAAATAAATTTTGTTCTCCATCAACTTTTTTTATATAACTTAATTTTAATAGTCTAAATGCGTAGATGCGGGTTTCGTTATGGGTTATTTTTCTGTATAAACTTTTAATGGCGTACGCGAAACACAATTGGGTGTCCAAAGGTGATTTCACCTCTGAGTAAGATTTCTTTCAGCCAACCTTTTTTATGAGGAGGAGGATGCTGTTGCAAACCTGCCTATGGTTAGTCGGCAAGCGTGTATGGGACCTCCCCTGCTGAGTACGGGGCATACCCACGAAACCAACCTCGATGTCCATCTTATCCATTATCGTGCTTTTCAGAGTTTCAGCAACCCCAATTCTCCGCACCTTAAGATTTAAGGCGAGATTTCCCAGGAAATCTACTCGTGCACGGCGACTGCTTTATTGCAAGGAAATATAGTTGATAATGGCATAGCTTCTAATGTTACTTTGACCGAACGAAAAAGTTACTTTTTACACGTTTCAATCAATTTTTGGAAAATTAGAGTACAAATTAGAAAGTGTATTTCTCAATTTTCTAGAAAATTAAAATGCACAACTATTGATAAAATTCTTATGACAGTTATTAGTGTACTTTCTGATTCACAGCTGCTTTAAAATATTGAACAGAGTGATCTTTGGATTTTTTTTATCGAGTGAAATATTATTAATCATGTTTCTGACTATAAGAATGTTTAGATTATATGTTCAACAATGAATATATGAATTTGAGAACTGAATGCTTTTTATTTGTGGCGGTACAGTAAATAGGAATTGTTTGAAACGGGAAAGTAGCGCCTTAATTTAAAAATTCGCTTTCATTTTCGATTCCATTTTACCAACACATAACATTTGGCGAGATATCACGGTCATGCTTTTAATCGGACTTAACATAATCATAGTATATCACACTCGAGTCCTGTACACGTTGGACGATAGAACAGAAGCGCTCAACTCAGTGCCAAGCTCCGCTGTTGTCGTGTGAATGTTTTAAACCGCGCTGTAAGGCTTGGCACACACGGTTCGAACTCATCATCACAGCTCATATATTTCCCCACCGATGGGCTCGAGCCTACCCTATGTTAGGGTGATTAGGCCTTAGTCAACCACGCTGGCCCAGTGCCGATTGGTCGACTTCACATACACCATTGAATCTCTTCGCAGATGTATGCAGGTTGCCTCACGATGTTTTCCTTCACCGTAGAAGCATCAGACAAATGTACATATAAAATTCGAAACGAAAAACACATTGGTACATGGCGGGTCTCGAACCCCGACCTCCCGATTGGAAGGCAAGTGCCGAGTCCACAGCGTCACCGACACTCCTTCGGACCGACGATGCGAATTATTATTATACAAATAAAAATATACTTTGTTTTTCCTTGAGCCGAGTCATCTCTATTTCTGAAATATAATACGCTCTGCTGAGCATAGGCGAGCGTCGGTGGCGCTGTGGTCTCGGCACCTGCCTTCCAATCGGGAGGTCTTTGGGTTCGAGACGGCCATGTACCAATGTGTTTTTCGTTTTTGAATTTTATATATACATGTCTGACGCACCTACGGCGAAGGAAAACATCGTGAGGCAACCTGCATAGATACATTTGCGAAGAAATTCAAAGGTGCATGTGAAGTCCACCAATCCGCACTGGGCCGGCGTGGTTGACTAAGGCCTAAACACCCTAACTTAGGGTAGGCTCGAGCCCCTCGATGGGGACGTACATATGAGCTGTTATGATGATGATGATGAGCATGGGCCTCACCAAAGGTGTTATTGGACCATCTTCCACCACAATAAATTCATGGTGCATTAATGGAGAATGACAGGGCCTCATCTGTTAAAATTGATTGTTTATTTTTAATACCTGCCGTTACAACCTATAGGTTCCAAAAAACTAGAGGCCCATTTATGGGGAAATGAATGACTTTTTACAACAAAGTTCCACAAAGTGTTACTGATTTGTCTTTTCATAAGTTTAAAGCGCATGTAAAAAAGGCTCTAAAGAGTAAAATGATACCAATATCTGGTGTAAATGTAAAGATAAAGAATCGTGTTCTTGTGTATAATTATTTATGTAAACAAATATTGTTGTATTTGGTAACGATACAGTAAGAAGAGAACCTACTACATCTAACCGTATAATGGAAGTTGAGCTCAAACTTATGCTTTGACGACTCTCATCTTGCTGCTTGGTCAGCTTCCAATTGACGACTCTGTGACAATGCAAGGGGAAACAGCCCTTGCTGGTTTTATTGCTGGTTCTTTACAAGGTGCAAAAGTGATTATGTAATTATAATTTGAATAAACTATAATGAATTTGAATGAAAAGACTAGCTATTGCTGTGAATCGGTCTGCGTCAAATTCAGATATACCATGAGATAGCACGCGTTCCCTAGATCATTCATATAAAAATCAGATTAAATGCCAGATGCCTTTATCCTTTCTCGGGGCTTGAACTATCTCTATGACAACAGATCGACACAGCTACTTTCGCATTTATAATGATTACACATAGAAATATAAGAGGACCTTTTTAGGGTTCCGTAGCCAAATGGCAAAAAACGGAACCCTTATAAATTCGTCATGTCTGTCTGTCTGTCTGTCCGTCCGTATGTCACAGCCACTTTTCTCCGAAACTATAAGAACTACACTGTTGAAACTTGGTAAGTAGATGTATTCTGTGAACCGCATTAAGATTTTCACACAAAAATAGAAAAAAGCAATAAATTTTGGGGGTTCCTCATACATAGAACTGAAACTCAGAATTTTTTTTCATCAAACCCATACGTGTGGGATATCTCTGGATAGGTCTTTAAAAATCATATTGAGGTTTCTAATATCATTTTTTCTAAACTGAATAGTTTGCGCGAGAGACGTCCAAAGTGATAAAATGTGCCCCCCCCCCCCCTGTAACTTCTAAAATAAGAGAATGATAAAACTAAAAAAAATATATGATGTACATTACCTTCAAACTTCCACCGAAAATTGGTTTGAACGAGATCTAGTGAGTAGTTTTTTTAATACGTCATAAATCCTACGGAACTCTTCATGGGCGAGTCCGACTCGCGTTTGGCCGGTTTTTTAGAGTTGTCATCCTGTCTTAGAACGCAGGTACTATAAGGGATACAGACAGGTAAAAATTCTTCGTTACAATAACTTTTGCGTCGGTGGCGCTGTGGACTCGGCACTTGCCTTCCAATCGGGAGGTCGGGGTTCGAGACCCGCCATGTACCAATGTGTTTTTCGTTTCGAATTTCATGTACATTTGTCTGACGCTCCTATAGTGAAGGAAAACATCGTGAGGCAACCTGCATACATCTGCGAAGAAATTCAATGGTGATGTGTAGTCGACCAATCCGCACTGGGCCAGCGTGCTTGACTAAGACCTAATCACCATAAGGCTCGAGCTCGTATATGAGCTGTGATGATGAATAATTGCATCAGCAATCAGTTCACAGTTAAGAGGTAATGACCTTTTTTTTTTTTTAGTTGATCCGTGCCTTCTGAATTCTTGGGTACAATATTATGTGATCTATAAAACGCTTACTACTAAGTACTCTTCACTTAATCTAGGGTGAGTTGCGCATTAACAATTAAGGTATTGACCTTATACAGATCATATATAAGGTCTTTTTCTCCACAAACAAGTTTTTTTTCTCGACAAAAAAGTCGTTCGACTGTTGATCGTCTGCGGTCGCACTGAGATGCGGCGCGACGCATCCGAACACGCTGTAAATATTTATTTGTCGCCGAGAAGTGGAACGGAAATTGAAAAATGTTGGGTGTTTCAAAACTATTGGTGAATTTGTCGCATTTTTATTCTGCACTTCACCAGATGGAATTGAGGAGCGCTCGGCGTTACGGTCACCGATGTTAAGTAACGCTCGCCGCAGTCGCGACTCTGATGGGTGATCAAAAATGTGAATTAAATGAAAATATTTTTGTTTGTTAGAATATTCATAGACTTGAAAACGTCAAAATTAACTCATTAAAATTTTAATCCACCACTGTTCGAAATACCTACTTACCCTATGAGAGCGAACCTGAAACTTGAAAATTACAAAGATACTTACATATTTGAAAATGTACTAAGAAGGCATCATCATAATTGCAGCCAAGAGACTCCCACTGCAGGACATTGGTCTCCACAAGGATCTCCAAACCGATCGGTCCTGCGCCTCCCGCATCCAATGGAGAATTACGAATAAAATCAATATTGTTTTGATTTTCGTCGAAAACAATACGAAAGTTAGAAGAAATCTTTCTTCAAAAACAGATCTCTTCAGTATGTCCACGGTGCCAGCCATCGTTAAATTGTGTCTTCAGTCTCCCACAGATGTTATTAGACAGTTGTTATAGGTTTAATTTAGCCACAGTTAGATGTGATAACAATTACATTAGATAAGTTCATCGTCATCAGTCTAATGCAGTCCACTGCTGGACATAGGCCTTTCCCAAGGCGCGCCACTTAGACCGGTCTTCAGTTATGTGCATTTAGTCACTGCCAGCCATTCTGCGTAGGTCGTCACACCATCTAGCCACAGGGCGCCCCACACTACTTTTGCCAAAAAAAGAGTCCACTCGAGAACACGTTTACCCCAATGATTATCAGATTTTCGACAATTAATGTGACCAGCCTACTGCCACTTCACCTTGCAAATTCTTTCAACTATGTCAGTCACCTTGGTTCTGTTACGGATCACTTTATTTCTGATTTCATCCCTAAGAGAATCACTGAACATAGTTCGTTCCATCGCTCGCTGAGCTACTATATGCTTGTGGGTCAACCTTACTGTCAGTGTCCACGTTTCGGCTCTGTAGGTCATAACGGGCAGGACGCACTGGTTACGTGTGGCCTGCGTGCACGGTTGGCCCCGTGCACGTCGCCGTAAGGCCCTCCGTCTGGGGATTGCCCTGGTGTTCTCGGGCAATCCCCCTTCGGCGATAGCCCGACCGGGTGTCGGGCTTGCCCGGGCGCGTGGGTAGTGGAGTCGCAATGTGGACCTTACCTAGCGCGCCCATTAGGGCAGGTAGAACACCGGGGGGTTTTAGTGGGTAGGCCTGGCACTCTGCCGGGAGAGCCCCACACACGCTCGCCGTCTAGCCAACGGTGGGTACGGTGCGGTTGCGCAATTCCTCGCGAAAAAAAAAAAGGACGCACTGGTTAAAAACTTACGTTTTCAAATTTTGTGCTATCGACGTAGATTAGTTAGTTGCAATTACTAATTACAAGCCATCGGTCTAACTTAGCTACATTAGACGGTTGACATACATTGGCCATCGTTAGATTGTCTCTTCAGTGTGTCCACGGGTTACAGCCAACGTTGCCACAGGCCAGTGTTGCCATCACGCGTAATGCCGCGGCCTCAATCTGACGCTAATTTGACAAACGTATCATCGTGTTGGCAGCACACGAGCGTGTCCATCTCTCGCTATAATGCCTTCTGCAAATAAAATTATGTTATCAATTTAAAATGAAAAGCCTGTTTCATTAATCGATACTAATATTATAACTAATAAGCAGAACATAGCGACCATTAATTAAGTAAGACCTTTTATAATTTACGTATGTTTAACAAATAAATTATTATGATTATGATTATGATTCATATTATAAAGAGCAAAGATTCGATTGTTTGTTTGTTTGTATTGAATAGGCTCCGAAATTACTGAACCGATTTGAAAAATTCTTTCACATTGAGAATCCTACATTATCCCTGATGAACATAGGTTATAAAATTATTTTCCCATGGGAAAACAAAAATAACGCGGACGAAAGCTAGTCTTATACTTATGAAGAAGAATTAATTTTGTTCACTCCACAGACGGCTAGTCCGTGCTCTTCTTTATATTGTAATATTATAATTATAACTTACATTATTTTTATTCTTTACAAAATAATTACCACGTACTCATTTTTTAGAGTTACACAGCTAAAAAAATACTATACAAAAACAGTCACCTATAACACATGTGGTTCCTGCGTACAATTTGTTACATAAGATGTCAAGTCACAGTGCCCAGTTCACTGCCTCATCATCACAGCTCATACACGTCCCCACCGAGGGGCTCGAACCTATCCCTAAGTTGGGGTGTTTAGGCCTCAGTCAACCACGCTGGCCCAGGATTGGTCAACTTCACATACACCTTTGAATTTCTTCGCAGATGTATGCAGGTTGCCTCACGATGTTTTCCTTCACCGTAGGAGCATCAGACAAATGTACATATGAAGGTTTAAGCCAGGACTAAACTTAGACCATGTTTTGTGTAATAGACGGCATATGTTTGTTTTTCCACAGTGAAAAAATCGGTTACTGATAGGCGGTCGTTCGCACTAATTGGATCCATTGCGTGATTGAAACTGGACCCGGCGTATGTATAATGCTCAAATAAATAATTTTTATTTTGAACTGCATTAGCTGTAACGAAAACATTTGCACGAGGATAGGATTAAAATGGCCGCACAACATATCCCGGCGCCGGCCGAGGGCGCCGTAACTCACCGGCTGTGCGCCGACATTATTTTCTTGATCGCGAATTTCATTCGCTTTGTCCCCGAAATTATGCGATTACCGAATTAGGAATGGTGTTATTCGAAAGTCAATTTTGTTAGTTTTATAACAGTGTCACCAATAGGCATTCCAAATGCTTTTTAAACACAAGATGGCGTTTTCACGTCTTTTATAGTAATTAATACGCAATACTCCTGTTGCGCTGCAACACCTTTTTGACGCAAACTGAAGAAAAAACATTGTTAATGGACAAGATGTCATTTACTATCATATAATTTTATTTGATATTTTAAAATAAGAAATCAAAATAAGGGACACGTGTTTTTTTATTTCTTCGTAATATTTTTGATCACCCATCAGGTCCTCAACACGGTGAACGTTGCTTGACGTTAGCGATCGTAACCATCATGCCACCGAGCTATTTATACGGTTAGTAATCTACAGTAAAATGTAAGACAATCGAATCAATGTTGTTCCAAGAACTGCGGTAAGACTTGTCACGTTCTTTGTGTTTCAGCCGTTTCACGGAAACGAATGTTTTAAAAGATACCTCTCTGTTTAATATAAACATAATAATATATTTCCTGCTAAAGCTACAAAGGATATTGTAACAGAAATACAGGTTGAAATTGGCTTCTGAATCGCTTTTAACCAAAAAAAAATATTTCAGAAACAAAATATACTCAAAATTAATTGATATTAACTGAACACAGTCAACCGTTCGGTCAACATTCAAAACGTAAGATTATGAGTATGACACATAAAACAAGGTAACAAGAGTTATTTTCAAAGGCGGAGCTTTGCGATTTCATGTCACGCCTTAACTGCCCCTTAGGCAAAAGCCACACGCTCTGAATTCTATGTTTCACGTCTCGTCATAAAATATTAAAATACCGTAGAAAAATTGGCTTAGAAATACATGAGATACAAGCATTTTAAGTTGTTAATTTGGAAGCGATTAGACAGAGAGATCCGACATCAACCGTGACGTCATTGTTGAGTACGGCCATATAAACTCCATGTAAGCTGCCGTTTTGCTAGAAACGGAAAAAATCTTTAATACCTTATATCTTAGTTCTTTTTATAGTTATTCGAAAACCGATTTTTTCTTTCTGTCTATTAAATTATTGAGCCAATTGTAGCCAATTGTCCGCAGTCGTTCCGCAGAAAAAATGTATGGAAATGACATTAACCTGTGACAGTCTCACGCTATTTTTTCGAAGCTGATGTCATCACCATACATTTTGTCTGAGAAAAGACTGCGGAAAAATAATCGTGTGGCTTTGGGTCTGACCTCGTGTCGCTTACGGCAGGCCTCCGGCACTACGCGCTTAGGCACAAGATAAGTACAGAAAGCTCCTTGTCGAGCTATACTGATTGACCTTTGAACCGTTCCTATGTCGCTCGTAACAGTGGTGGTTGTCATATTGCAAATGTAAAGCTTTAATGGGAGCTTACTGTACCTACCGTTCCGCGCACACTGAGAGTACAGAAGCAGCAGGGCTGTCACGCAGGGCGCTCCGCTAGGAGTGTATTGTTCTGTGTGCACGGTCTTGGGATTAAGGCGCATAGTAGGGTCAATCATAAAAAAATCACTGCAGAAAAAACCGGTTCTCTTCATAAATAGTGAATAAAAAAATCTTTAAGAAAGATATGTTATTATTCAACGCATTCTTTTTAGTTTTTTGATTAATTAATTAAAACTTGGTTCAAATGTGACCCAAACATGCCTCGATTTTAAAACTTTAAACCTAATCGCTTCGTAAATATTAGGTTAAATCACATACTTTCGATTTCAATAAATAAAGTGAACAATATTCTAGCGGATGGTCTTTTTAGATTTTTCTTATTCGCCTTTTTAAATTTTTAATTGAAATAATTCATCTTACGCGTAAAGTTTTGCTTAAATATTCCCCTCACTCTCACTCACTCACTCCTATGTAATCAGTGCGGGATGATCGACGCAAGGTCATTGGGAGTACTATGCGCTTTAACGCTTACTCATAGGCGTAAAGTAACATTTCGCGCGCTTGATTATTCATCATCAGGAACAGCCCTGTCGCTGGAGTTCGTAGCGGCGCAAGGCTTCAGAATTACCTATAACATACGCTAACGCGTGGAGTTAAGGTGTGACTCAGCTTATGTGCTCAAAGTTTAGTTATTTAAAATGTCGGTTTTTTCAAGATCAAATAAGTGCAACTTCTGTACGTGGTGTATTATCTATTCTATGCTTATGGTTCGTAGTCCACCTAAGCGATACCACCACTGGGCTTGACACCAACCACCTATACTTACAACGTGTTCATAAAATTTTCTCGTAGTTTTGCTTCAAAAAAATACATATTAAAATAAAAGTTAGTCGCATGAATGATGAAAAGCAAAGCGAACGGAAAAGTAAACAGTTAATTTCATTATCTCGATATTTTATTGACCCTCCGCTTACTGCGCCCGCTCGCGTGCCCTAGGTGCAATCGACTGTTTGCATACCTTGGTAAACAATCTGCTATTAAAATATTACGATTTATTAAAAACAAAAATGGATGAAATTGATTCTTTTGCATATTTGTAACAGCTACTTTCAAGGTTAGCGTTATTTCCTATTTAACCGCCTCCGCGTCTAGTGGTGGCGACCACCGACGTCCGGGGTTTAATTCCCCATGGGGGCAGAAATTTTTCTGCTCAGTTTGGTTGGTGATATGGCTTCTGAGCCATTCTGGCTATCTACCACCATCTTACCTAAGTTTGTCGCCATAATGTCCACCTAACCGCGATATTCGGTCACGGCGGCCAATCTCAACAGAGATTAGCCAGCTGTGCACGAGATATTACAGTGCACAAGTGACTGCACAAACGCAAGTGCACTCTCTGTTTCTTCACTAGCCTAGTCCGATGGGACGGTTAGCCGACACGACCGGGGCGAGGTCTGGCGCAGGACCCACTGTTTAACGTGCCTTCCGAAGCACGGAGGAGCTTGAGATGTTTCTTATTTTGATCACCCATCTTAGGACTGACCACAGCAAACGTTGCATAACCTTAGTTATCGTTCGCTGAGCGTACACGCCAATGCGCCACCAAGCCATAATAACAATGCTATAGCATTATTGTGTTCGGACAATTAAGAGGTAAGATAACCAGTTCCTCAGCTGTTGAGGAGTCCAGGTGAAGCTCTCTTCTACCTTCGGCCTTATGGTCACTTACCATCAGATGAAATAAAGGACAAGAGCTTCCCTGTCATATGTAAAAAGGTCCAGGGTTCGATTACCTACCGGGCGCGCTGGTAGTGGAGTCGCAGTGTGGACCTCACCTAGCGCGCCCACAAGGGCAGGGAGAACACCGGGGGGTTTTAGTGGGTCGGCCTGGCACTCTGCCGGGCCAACCCTACACACTAAAAGTGGCGTTAATGGTTGAAAAAAAATATTAGTTAAAAGTTAATAGTTGAATAAAAACATCACATAACACTAAAATGGTTGAAAAAATCAGTCAATATTTTTATTCAATTACAATATTGATATTTTTATTAGCTTCGTGCCGATCAATATTTTTATTAATTCGGTTTGTGATTGAAATTATTCATTACGATAATTTTATCAGTTGGTTACATTTATCTATACGAATAAATATTACTCTCGCGTTAAAATCAACTTTAATTCAATGAATATTTTTATTCGATATGGTCGTAAATATTTATCGAATATATGTGTTAATTTTTTTTATTATTTAATTTTAACGGTTGATGAATATATTCAACAACACTACTACACACGCCCGCCGTCTAGATAACGGCGGGTATGGTGCGGTTGCGCATTTCCCCCGAGAAAAAAGGGGTTCAATTACCCAGTGAGCAGTAGTTTAGCAGTAAGTCAAATTTTAGCATAATCAAGTACGAGTAAGTAGAGTCGGACTTTATCTCGGACAAACATCTGACGCGAAATTTTTATGGGATATAGATAGGATTTGAAATCATAGGCGTTATACACGGAGTATTTGGTGACGCAACCAGTATTGAACATATTCCATGATGACAACATGTGTATTTTATTGTAATTTATTTATTTATCCAGCACATAATTTTATTGACGTTGTCACTCTAGGGTTAGGAGTGAAAGAAGATCAGGAAGTGCGTTAATAGAGTAACCATGAATACTGCAACGCTGAGGATATTTTTGAGAAAAGATATTTTGGTAAAGTATTTTTTACGATTATTTAAAACAAAAAAAATATGTCTATATATTTGACAAGCATAATTAAGAATTGAACGAACTTACCTTGTGAAGTTCGATTCCAATTATACGAGCATCACGTAGAAGATGATAGTTTACATGCAGCAGTACGTAGTATGGTGCCGTTCTTATCACACTGTTTAAAGATATAAATACAAAAAAAAAGTTTTGTCTACCTCACTCTCGCCACACCTCGGTCGCTTGGTCGGCCTGTGAACGCCATTAATTTTAGAGTCCATTGAAATCATATTTTTCAAGTAAGGGTACTCAGAGAACGTATTGAAACTGGGTTGGGTGGGAGTATGGTAATCATCTTCTACGTGATGCTCGTATAATTAGAATCGAACTTCACAAGGTAAGTTCGTTCAATTCTTAATTATACTTTGCATCCCTCCGAAGATGATTACCATAGTTTACATGCAGATGTTTAGAGCTTTACAAAAAATTTGATTTGATCCATCACTTATATATAACATTGTGTTTTTAAAACAAATACATACATACTTTAATTAATATGATAACAATAAACATGATAGTAGTCAACATGAATTACATGTATTTATGCTTATAATATAGAGTTCGCAAAAACGTCATATTCTCAATTATTATATTTTAGCAAAAAATTGGAAGTGTCACTCCAGTGCAGCATAACGAACCATTTGTAGTTTGACTCCTGCAGGTCTATTACCGATCTCATGGTTTTCAAATGATATCATTATAAAATCCTAGTGCAAATCGAAAAATAAGATTTTCGGTCAGATTTTTGATAATTCGTTCATTAAATCATTATAACATCATTTAAATTATGCCATAGTGAACATATCATTGGAGATCGGTAGTACCAAATGAAGCATTTCATGACTTTCTTATCTCAAAATTTATACCATGTCATACAATGAAAGATCCATAATAGGCCTGCTGAAATGTGCGCACGACCAAGTTATCGCATGCCGTGTGTTGAGTGAAGACAAATTTCTTCGGCGCGCAGAATAAATTTGTATCCGCTCCGTTTTTCTAGATGGTAGTTTGCACGCAATATGCTAGCGTTTGGAATCCTTCCTTAATGTGTGGTTTTTAAACTGATAACAAATTTCCAGAAGACACATTTTTACAAAAATTCGAAATTTTATTAAAATTTATATAATAGGTATATACGCTTGTAAAGCTTATGCCGGACATAGGGTAGTCTAGTATTTGGTAGGTTTCCAGGTCTAGTGTTTTATTCAGGCAACTATTTATAAATATACATTCATTGTCAATTATTATATTAAACATAGTTTGCATTCGGTCATCCGAAGCTATAGGGAATAATGGCATTTAAAAGATAAATCACGCAAGCTTATATTTTCATATGGGTAAAAAATACTAAATTTTTTGTCAATTTTAACCAATTAAGAACAAAAATAGAGCTCCACGTAAGATTATATTTTGCTATGGGAGGTTTTAGCTTATTAGCTCCTTTTAAAAGAAACTGATAATGCTGACCTTTCCGCAATCAAAGTACTTGAATAACTTCCAATTGACAAAAAAAAAATGAATTAACTGTGTCATTGTGTCACACTATTTTTATTATTAGCTTGACAAAACTCCCAAAAGTCATGAAAGAAGAGTTAAGTATATTGATTCAGTGCCAATCTTACTTGTAAGCGAAGCCATAAGTTAATCTAAAGAGATATTTGAAGCACCTGACTTTATTAGAGCTTGCTGAATAATCTCGCTGTTTTTAAAGCATTAGAAGTGAATATTAAATTCGAAGACGAATAATATTTAAATTATTTTCTACTGTTCCCAATTTTAATTTTTTTTTGAATCACTAGAATTCAGTGATGTCATTAAAAACAAGTTCTACATAAGATACCGTTTCACACAAAAATAAAAAAATAAAAGCCGGTACGCAATAATATGGCAATCACCATTTACGTATATAAATTACTAATTTAAAAAACCAGCGATGAATCGCAATAAAACGAAACATTTTTGTTACGTATATTCTAGTAGTAGAAATCAAAAAGAAGTTCAGTTCAGTTCAGTTTCAAAAATACTTTATTCAATAATTAAAAAGCAATCATAAATACATACAGTCTACTTACAAAATATTTATGTTGACCATGTACTGTAACACTTCACTTTATCAGGCTAACTAGGCGCCTACAAAAGTATTTAACACCAGAAAATACTAATATTCTTATTTAATCACCATGTTACTTAGTACAAAAAGGTAATGTTCAAAATTGTGAATAATATGTAAACATTCACTTATTTCATGTGATAAATAAATTAGTGGGTACAAATATAAAAATATTGGTAGTAATATTGTAACAGGTAACCAGGTTAATAAAAAGCGTCAACACCGCCCTGCCTCCCGCGCTGCTATCGTCGTAGGACGATAGAGGGGAAGCACGAACGTCACTCACGGCTCGCCGTTCTGGCTACTGCGGTGCACCACTTAAGGTACCCTATTCAACTCGAACCGGTATCACAATACAAAAGATAGTGATGTGGTAAGCGATAAGTACCGTATCTATCGACATATGGTAGATCACATAATCGAGTCTGACCGATATGACAAATTAAATTATTAGGATTCTGGGTATTTTTACAATAAAATTTTCTTGTTAATTTTAATATAAATTCTTTTAATTCAGGGAATCTGATTTTAATGTGAAGATCATGTAGATTAGTTCGGAACGCTGTGTTTAAAGCAATTTTAATTGCTTTATTTTGTATAACTTGTATCTTGGTGTAATTAGATAAGCAAATGTTGCTCCATACCGGACAAGCATATGTCAGGATTGGTCGAACTAAAGTCGAGTAGATTTTGAGTTTAGTTGCGGAACTAAGATTGCTTTTGCGGTTAAAAATAGGACTCAGTGCTCCGAGGGCTTGTGCTCCTTTGACACGGATATTAGCAACATGTTTAGTCCATTTAAGCTTGGAATCGAGAGTGACACCAAGGTAGCGTACAGTGCTGCTCCATGGAATACAATGACCAGCAACCTTAAGGCAGCGAGTAGGAACTTTACGATGTCGCGTGAACATAATGGCTTCTGTCTTTGACTCATTCAGCTTGAGTTTCCACTTAGAGAAGTACTCATACAGTAAATCAATAGACATCTGCAATCGGCTTATGATAAGGTCTATATCTGAATTTGAAGTGTATGACGCTGTGTCGTCAGCAAAACAAGCTAGCTTTGTACATCTTTGAATAGGAATGTCATTAATATACAAGATAAACAGGTATGGGCCGAGCACTGATCCCTGTGGAACGCCAGCAGCAATGGGCGTGTATGGAGATGTAGTGGTGTCAATATGTACGGCAAATTGCCGCTCACTTAGATATGACTGAATAAGTTTGACATCGTTAAGAGGGATTTTACAGTTGATCATCTTATAAAGTAGGCCATCATGCCACACTGAATCGAATGCCTTCTCGATATCAAGGAGGTACATTCCTGTCGAGTTGTTCAGGTTCAGGTTGTGGGAAACATGTTCAGTCACTCGTGCAAGTTGATGGTAGAATGCAAAGCACGAAAACCGAATTGTTCATTTATGATCAAATTACCAGTGGACCGCACCAGTCGCTTACATAGTAGTGTCTCAAATAACTTTCCAATGCCTGGTAATAAGCTAATGGGACGATAATTAGACGGTATTGTGTCGTCTTTTCCGGGTTTTTTGAGTGCAATGACTTTAGCCACCTTCCAGGCCTTCGGAAAATAACCAAGAGATAAGCAACCATTAAGAATTTTGGTAAGATAAACAATGGCTTTTAAGGAGAGGTTCTTTAATAAAATATTGTGCAAACCATCCACGCCGGGCGATTTACGATTTTTTAGTTTGCTAATTGCTTTACGTACATCACAAGGACGTATGGGCTGACGCAATTCACCTAGTGAGTAGTTATTTAGCATATCAATAGACTTGTGCACGTCAGCATCAACACTGGGACTGGTCCAATCGGTAGTAAGGCACATATTACCTAGAAAAGCGTTAGCCAAAGCCCTACACTGTTCATCGGTGTTACTTGTAAAGGTTCCATCTGAGTTTTGAAGCCGAGGAAAATTTAAAGATTTGGGTTTCAGAGAACTAACAACCCGCCAGATTTCAGCTCGAGGATTGTCAACTTTAGCCAATTTGTCATTCCATACTTTATCAAGATGTGTTGCTATTTTTAACTGAACTCTACCCTGGAGCTGATATATCAGAGCCCGATAATGTCTTTTTAATGGCCCTTTTGGGAGTTTTTGTTCAGCACGGCGAAGGTGATTTTTGTATTTAATCATGTTTTTGATGTACCATGGAAGACTTTGTGGGTTGTTAGTCATTTTGCAAATTGGCACATATTTGTCTCTAGCGTACTTTATGCAGTTTTGGAGGTAATTTACAGAGCTGTCGATTTCAGTGGTGGACTTAAATGTCTGAGAAGATAGATACAGGTTGTCATCCAATGACATTCGATAATTTTGCCAGTTCGCTCGATGAAAGTCAAAAAAGTTAGTATTAGGCCTCATTTCAGGTGATCCCCCCACTGTGAAAGTTATTGGAAAGTGGTTAGACGATAGCGCTGGAATTGCACGTACTTCGTTAATGTTAGAAATATTCGACGACAAGATAATATCAGGGTTCGTAGCTGATAGATCCGCGCGGTAATTAACTTGACTTGGAGTCTCCGAAGAATATATGACAATTTCATGATCTAGCAAGTATTTGAAAAGAACTCTGCCACGGGAATTAATGTAGCTGCTGTACCAATACTTGTGATTTGCATTCAAGTCACCCATCATGATTACACGACTTCCAATTTGGAAAAGAGAATCTAGGTCACGCGTCATAAGTGGAAGATTTGGAGATTGATAGGCTGAGATCAAAATATGATCAATATTGGAAATTTTGAGTTTAATTGCTACAGCTTCAATGTTTATTGTAACTGTCGCGGAGTACCGCGAATACTCTGTCTACTTCCGGTAAGAAACGAAATGAATAAATTGATACAATGATTATGTTTCTAATATTGTTATGGGTAATAAATAAATTATGAATCTAATTATGTGAATTATTAATGTTACCGATACTACCAGCAGCATTCCCAATTCCTTTGTCAGTATAAATAGCGTTGTGTCGACTCAGTGGTAATAATGGTATTGTACTGTGTCGGTATTTTAAGAATGCTATTCTGCTTTGCCTATAAGGCAGACATATGGCTTGCTCGTGTGACTTGTTCACTTCGGTTCTGAACATCATAGTGATCAGGTGAGAAAGGCGAGACCTGGGAGCGAAGGAAGGTGCAGCAGGTGAGAGTGTGAACTGGCCAAGTGACGGGGTTATAAATAATATAAGGATATATTATGGTAAGTGCCTGATGGCTTAGTTAAGAATTGTGCGAGTTCATGAAGTATGGTCCATCTGATATGTTCAACCACAGAACACTGGAAGAGGTTTCTATGTTCTATGTTCTGTGTGTCCAACAGTGACCGGAGGTGTAAGCTCGGCCTCTCCTGATCTCTGCCTGGGGGCGTACACTGTTGCGTCAAGGGCAGCCTGGGGGCGTGCATTGTTGCGTCAAGGGCACTTGGTCTGGACCACGTGAGGCATCTGGTGATGCAGGCGATGAAACCGCCTAGTTGTGTGAGAGAGATCAGGAGTGTCAGTTGCGAGGCATGGGCAGACTATAGGGGAGGTTGGAGGTCTGTGAGGGGGTGAGCCCCCGTGGTTGTGTTGATGAAGGGTTGTGTTGTTGAAGGCAGCTCTCGCGGTCCCCCTAACGGAAGGGACAGGTGTAATACGTCCTAGATGCGTCTAGGTTTCCTGTCGTTACTGAGAATTTCTCGGCTTCCGTGCAGAGAGTAAAGCGGGCCGTATGACCCGCTCCATCGAGTATGGCTCTCAATACGTATAGATAAGACGATACTTCGTGAACAACCTATGTTACTCCTTAAAGTTATTAATCCGTTTTGTTCTTATGTCGTGTAACCTATTGTATGCATAACGTTTCATATAAACCGCCACGACATAAAATGGTGGAGGTGCTGGGATGTATATTCGAGTATAAAAGGGCTTGAATTACGAGAATCCCGACAGGTTATGTTGGATTATTATTTTCCCGGTGATTGGAGTAACATTCGCCCACGTGTTATTTGTGAGGTTGGAGTAATATTACAAGAATTATTTTGTTAGGGAATTGAGTTTTGAAAACCAGTGAACTGCTGTGAGTGCTGTGACCATTTGTTTACGTTTAAGTTTCTTCACTTACGGAATCGTATTAAATAATTATTAATTATGGTTAGGCAGAGAGAGGAGCCGGGGTGGTGAAGGTGAATGTTAATGCATTATAAAGTGGCCACTTAAACCTGCACCTGGGTCATAAGCCCCAGGCACCGCTCTTGGCTCTCTTCTCTGCAACGCGATAGACCGAGCACCCGCGTGGAATGCTAAGTTATCGTCTCTCCTTGGGATTAACCTAACAATTTTCGTTAAGTTAACGTTTACTTACGAGGTTCTTTATAATTTACCTACCTATTATTTGAATATGCAAATTTTGTAATGAATCCAGTAATCATTGATTACTATGGTTCGGATATTAAACGGGCTACCCGAAGCAATTAAATAAAATTAATTATCAGTCTGCCTTACTCCTATGTGTATCTACCTTCCTTTATTTGTGTTAAATGTTAAATGTGTCTTTGTTTATTACAGTTACGGAATTGCGTTCTTGTCTTTTATTCAAAGGCGTTCTTTGAATTCCTACGTTTTAAAAAAAAATATGCTGTGTGTTCTAAAACGCGTTTCAATATTTTGTGGATAAAGTTGGTGCCGATGTGTTTTAATATTTCGGTAAATTTTATTAATGTTTATAACCTTTACACAAGTTTTATTACCACCTTTTCAACGGGAACTTGTGTAGTAAAAATTGTTTTTTATTTCGTTTGTATACATCCGCAATACACAAAGGTCTTTGCTTAATAATGATCAAATCGCTTGTGCGTACCAGTCAGTGGTATCGACAAATTTTTATAATACTAAATTTTTTGGGTAATATATACATATATGTGCGGTATGTTGGTTGTAACTCACGGGGCGTAATAGCGCCCAGTGTGGGTAACCAGTGTACGCGCGTGTGTTGTGCGACGCTTTTCAGCACGCTTGTGAGGAAAAATAAAAAAGACTGAGTTTCTTGATTAAATAACACAAATCATACACGCGTGTTTATGAGCTGCTTATGTATATAAAAAAAACCGGTAAAATTAGACCCACTTTACGAGTAAGTGTGTTGAAAAAACAAATAATCAAATTGTGGCCTAAGCTCCGCTAGAAGTATTTGATCTGAGCGCCTAACCTTGGGTATATGTGTTCTGTGGGGCCTAAGGCGGTGACATAATGGTCAAATTAATCGTATATTTCAATTACTAAAAAAAAAAGCGGGAAGAGAGGAATTTGTTTAACTGTGGAGTTTTACCGACACCTATTTGCCAAATGAAAATAGAGTCCAAAGAGCAGTTTTATATACGGGGAATAGAGTCGGCTGAAGTGGGCACATTGTGAAAGCTCACTATCGATTGCTAGTGACTTAGAGCAATTATAAGCCAAAATGTTGACTCAAATTTGAAGACACTATGTTTTGTTCGTAGTCCAAAATTAAAGCCCATGTAGCATTAAAAAACTTTTAAATTCGTGGGTTTTTACTTACTTATTGTATTATTATGCATTTTGTGTTCTTTACTAAAATGCGAAGCGACTGTTAATTGACCTATCCATGTATTTAATCCAATGGTGATTAATTCATAGTGCTTAAAAGTTAGTGGAACTAGGTATTGATTGGCTGACCAATAATAACATTCTATTGATTTGAAAGAAAGAAAGAAAGAAAAGTTTATTATTTGGTTGCTATGATTGGAATGGAAGAATTGCTTGCATCGGTTTCATAAAGTATATGAGTATATTAAGATATATAAACTCATATTAGTTTGTAGGAATTGTAGGTAAGTGATAACCTGCTTTATTTTGTGAAATACTTGTGAAAATTTTTTACATAAAATAAAATAAATTCAAAACCACAATGATTAAAAAAAGATATGGGATGATTGAAACAAAAGGGGGGAAATGAAGTACCATTTTCAAGACATTTCAAATTTGTAACTAGTGAATTCACTCATACATAGGTAAGTAACTGTTGTATTACCTACATGTTACAAGTTATTCCAAAGAATTTCTTCTTCCTTGTGTTATTTCGATTCTAAGTGCCACTTACGGATTAATTCTTGAAAATATTTCGACCTTGTGTGGTCATGTTACATTATTTTACTTACATTTTGAAATATCACCAAGTGGCTAAGTAAATGGACACTGTTTAGTGGTGGTATAAAATTTGCTTAACATTTGCAAGTTTAATATCATGTTTTTGTGAAGATAAACTTTGAGCCTTTTATTTTAAACTACCATAATTAGTTGAGTTTCACAGGTAGGTAACACCATGGAAATAATGCTAGCACCAAAACATACCAACCATTGTAACCTGTAATAACGAATTTAATAAACTGATTTGATTTTGATTTAATTTGACCTTTCTTGCTTTTTCTTAGTGCTTAGACATAGCTTGCCTCTAAATATCTGATGGTTTCTATAGTATATTTTTAGATAAATGATGAGGTGTACATATAAAATGTATACAAAATATTAACAATATAATTAGGTACACTACTGATATTTTAGATACCCATGGGACACCAACTGGTAAGAATACTTCATAAGTGAAATACTTTCGAATGGAGTAAAAAAGCTCTGTTTGTATTGTAACTCGCTTGTCATGGAATTAAGTACCAGACCACTTTGGTGCAAAAGTTTTTTACAACGTGCATAGAAAGTATGCTTGATTCTAAATTAATAAAGCCAAAATTAAAGATACTGAAGAAAGGAAGAGTGCTAATTTACAATAAATTAGAATTAACTGGTATATAAAGGATCAAACTTTGCAAATTTAATGGTAAGTAACTAATCGTAGCAGTGGCAATAGAGTCAAACGCTAGTCTTTTTTCTTAAAATGTGAATTGTGTATTCTGTAACAATTAATTGGCAAAGAAATTAATTGTGAATTCAAAGGCTTTATAAATGATTTGTTACATATGCAGTCAAATATTATTTCTTTATACCAATGGTTCTCAGCCCAGCCAGTGGAGAAAAGTGGTCCGCAAATGCAAACTTACCTACTCCTCGGAGTAGATCTTTGTGGGTCTCTCTGGAATCTCAGAACAAGGTTCGAATCGACTGAGAACATAATGATAATTTGCTGGTTGCTTCGAGCAATAATATTAGTCCTACAGATACGTGTAAAAGATGAATGGCACGACACTATTAAGTTATTTACAATAATATTCTTTAAAATTTATTGAGGTTTTTTGTAGATACATAAAGGTCCCTGGAAATGAAAGGATGGGAACCACTGCTATACAAAAAATCAAATCCACATGCCCCTAATGTATGAATAAGCAATTGGCTTCACCATTCATCATTTCTTCATACATTCTTATTGGAAATTCAAATTTAGAATAACCATCGGAACATAGCATCTTTCGCAGTGTACGAATGATGCTACAAGTAGGCATGTTTGATGGATTAAAAATAGTGTTATAGTTTGAATTTAAAATGATTTGAATGTTTGCTTCTAGTATTTGTTGTTAATTTTCCTATGTGTAGTTGCTGCCTATGATTAAGGTTACACTCACAATGTTACCATTAATGTACGAGTATGTTAATTGGTAATATTTTTGCTTCATGTAAACCTAATGGTCTAAATATGAAGTAATGAACTGAGAAGTAGACTTTTAAGCTGATTATGATCCAGCAGAAATGTTAATTGATAAGTTGATTAGTAGTAATGATAACTTTATATTGCATAATCATATAATAAAAGATAAACGCGAAATTCCATATTTATTGATAATAATTATAATGCTGAAGATACTTGACATTGTTTTAAATATATTAGCAATGTCATAACTATATAATTAGTTCCCATTGTCATGGAACTTAATCCCCTTAATCAAAAACACGTAGTTCATGAGCTGCGTCTCTGTTTTAGTTTGTTTTAGCGTAACTATGAGCGATCACGGTAAGGCCTAGGTGCCTACCGTTCCGCGCACACCGAGAGTGCAAAGGCGGCGGTGCTGCCGCGCTCTTGGTATTGGCACAGAATAAATAATAGTTCGGTGCATACTTACAGTGATTGGTGGCGTTTCGCGCGCTTAATTGTTAACCATCAGCAACAAGCCTATCGCTCGAAGCTGGAAAGCGACGTGAGGCTGTAAGAGTACGAATGACTGGGGTGTGATTCGGCTTGATGCTCAAAGATAGTTATTTAAAGTGAATTTGATCTTTGATCTCCGACTTTTTCGGAGATCAAAGGAGTGAAACTTCTGTATGTACTGTTATCTATTCTGGCATATACATGGTATACCGCCCGACGCAGGTCAGATTGATTCTTCTGTACCCAAAGATTTGGTAACACTAAGACATAATAAATTGGCATCATAATGGATGTGGGTATGAAGGAGGAGGGGTCACAGATGTTACTATATTTGTGACCATAGTAAGTATCCCACTAAAATGTGCAACAGTTTAACAATATACATTGTTAAACTGTGAATGTGCTGAGGATGACTTGTTGATTTTATGGACTGCCATTTCAATAATTTTAAGCGTTTTCTTACTGATACAATATGTGTTTTGTGTAAATCTTATGACAATAATTTCCACAAATGCCACGTTCATAATTTATAGTGATTTAATTGATGTGTTGGGCATTGGTGGCTCTGTGGACTCGGCGCTGGCCTTCTGGTCGGGGGATCCGGGGTTCGATCCTGCCATGTGACATTGTTTTATTTTTCCTCGCCTTCTTGATTTTCGTATGTGCATCCGATGCTCATGCGGTAGGGAGCCTGCGTGCTTCTGCGAGGAGCTTCGGGGTTGTATGTGAGGTCGACCGACCCGCGCTGGCCCGGCGTGGTTGAGTGAGACCTGGACGCCCTGTATTGGGATGGACTCGAGCCCCTCGGTGGGGGCTTGTGTGGACTGTGCGAATTTGTAGCATACAATTCGTGGTTAGCAATAAATAAAGTCTGTTTGGGCTTGACAAAGTTAAGTGTCTGGGTTTACAAAGTTAAAATGGCAAAGGTCGAGATTTCGCCCGGACTAGTGAGTCTTCGGTGACCACATTGATCAGGGTTTTGACACGGTATGCTGAGGACGCGAGTTCCGAACCGTTTGGGTCAGGATTTCTTCTTGTTTTGATTTGCTCGTTTCTCGACGTATTTAGATTTTTAAGGAAAGTGCAAACTCACAAAAAAGGTCTTATAGTTCTTTGGAATGAATATCTTTTTTAGGTTACATAAAATAATGTGTTAAAATGATTTCTACACATGGTCCCTATAAGGAACTCCTAGAAAGATAGGATGCTTAACAGTGGTTAGATGTACCTATCCATGGTTATTATAAACAAGATGTACCTATACCTCAGCCTCAGATTATTGTTCTGAGACCTCAGCAATCTATACAGTGCACATTATGTCAAATATATTAAAAAAAAAAAAATCAAGATAAATATTAGTATAGATTATAGATAGATAGTTGGTTCTGTTAAATTAGCAGTGGTGGCTATTACACTATTACCATTGAGACAAGTGAAAGATATTAAATTACATAACTAAAAGTTATGTTAATTATAGTTTTTTTTTTATAAAAATAATGTTTTCTGAATTAAATTTGAAACGAACCTCTTATATTGGGACAGAGATTTTGACCACATCAACTTTCTTTTGTTTGGGGAGGTCCTACTGGAGGAGATCTGGTTATCTAGTGAAGAATATAAAGTTGGTGAATTGCCCACAATGCATAGAGTACAAGAATGAGTTAGTAAGATAAGTATATAGTAGGAGGAGTTAAAGATGTTTCCAATTTAATTTTTCCTGGTGCAGGCCATGGAAAAGAAACTTGAAATGAATGTATAGGACTAATGTATAGGGATGTAACTTGTCTTCATCTGACCAATTGGTGATATGTTGAAGGAAATACTTCCCATTCCGAGCTTGATTTCGTTAAAAAAAAATGAATGGGTATAAACGGGATACTGAGCTGGTGTCGCCTACACGTTAAGCATTAAAACAATTTTTGATCTCTTTAGTTATGTATCAAGCATGGCGGAGGCTGTTTGAAGAGACCGGCAGAAGTTTGTCTACTACTATAACACGGGTGGATGACTCATCAGATATAGCAGAAGTTAATGATTAGGAAGACCCATATTGTGAGGGCCAGAAGGAAGGCAGCCTCGAGCATAAAAAAATGCTCAATGGGCTCGTCATTTACTGTACTACAAACTTCTTCTTTTTTGCCGTCGGGAGTGTCGCGGAGTACCGCGAATACTCTGTCTACTTCCGGTAAGAAACGAAATGAATAAATTGATACAATGATTATGTTTCTAATATTGTTATGGGTAATAAATAAATTATGAATCTAATTATGTGAATTATTAATGTTACCGATACTACCAGCAGCATTCCCAATTCCTTTGTCAGTATAAATAGCGTTGTGTCGACTCAGTGGTAATAATGGTATTGTACTGTGTCGGTATTTTAAGAATGCTATTCTGCTTTGCCTATAAGGCAGACATATGGCTTGCTCGTGTGACTTGTTCACTTCGGTTCTGAACATCATAGTGATCAGGTGAGAAAGGCGAGACCTGGGAGCGAAGGAAGGTGCAGCAGGTGAGAGTGTGAACTGGCCAAGTGACGGGGTTATAAATAATATAAGGATATATTATGGTAAGTGCCTGATGGCTTAGTTAAGAATTGTGCGAGTTCATGAAGTATGGTCCATCTGATATGTTCAACCACAGAACACTGGAAGAGGTTTCTATGTTCTATGTTCTGTGTGTCCAACAGTGACCGGAGGTGTAAGCTCGGCCTCTCCTGATCTCTGCCTGGGGGCGTACACTGTTGCGTCAAGGGCAGCCTGGGGGCGTGCATTGTTGCGTCAAGGGCACTTGGTCTGGACCACGTGAGGCATCTGGTGATGCAGGCGATGAAACCGCCTAGTTGTGTGAGAGAGATCAGGAGTGTCAGTTGCGAGGCATGGGCAGACTATAGGGGAGGTTGGAGGTCTGTGAGGGGGTGAGCCCCCGTGGTTGTGTTGATGAAGGGTTGTGTTGTTGAAGGCAGCTCTCGCGGTCCCCCTAACGGAAGGGACAGGTGTAATACGTCCTAGATGCGTCTAGGTTTCCTGTCGTTACTGAGAATTTCTCGGCTTCCGTGCAGAGAGTAAAGCGGGCCGTATGACCCGCTCCATCGAGTATGGCTCTCAATACGTATAGATAAGACGATACTTCGTGAACAACCTATGTTACTCCTTAAAGTTATTAATCCGTTTTGTTCTTATGTCGTGTAACCTATTGTATGCATAACGTTTCATATAAACCGCCACGACAGTAACAGGTACTTTGACATTCGAATATAATATATTATTTTTTACTATCAAAGCTACACCTTGACCACGCCCAGAGGGTTGTTTATCTTGTCGACATATAGTGTAACCAGGGACACGCAAGGGAATCTTTGCTGTCAGTCTAGTTTCTGAGATCGCGATTATGTCAATAGATAAGGTACTTGCCGCCAGATCAAGAAGCTCCGTTAATCTATGCCGCAGGCCATCTGCATTCCACATCATAAACTTCAGGCACTTAGAGTCAGACATGTTGACCAAGGTGGGTGATAATTAAAAGTACTTTGTCAAGCATTGAGGTACATGACATAAACTGGTCTTTTAGGTTTTTAATCGTCTTCAATATGAGCAGCATTTCCAGTATTGATGGATCTTCAATTTGTGTTTCAGCCATGGAATTAATCGCCGTAGTCTCGGCGGGTATGGGTTTTGTCTTTAATATGTTAGCCCAAGATCTAGACTCTGTGTTTTTTGACTGCTGCGAATGATGGACAGTTTCCGCTTGTTTCGGCTTGTTTGAAAATAAGGGAAGACGGGATGCAGTACGCCTGCGATTCTTTCCTTCCTGAATTTTGCTGAGGTACTTTAGTCTAACAGGGCATCCATGGAAATTAGCTGGGTGCAATTCATTGCAGTTACAGCAAACAGCGGGCTCTTTTCGGTCTTGTTTCAAACATTCGTTGGTGGAATGCGGTTGTGCACACTTGACGCATCTAGCTGGAAGGTTGCAATTGTTTGAAGAATGCCCAAATCCTTGACAACGAAAACACTGGGTACCAAGTGATCGGTTGGGCTTATACTTTTCCATTGTGATAATGCAATTGAACAAATATTTAATTTGGCGAAATTTCAGGACATCAGCTCCAGCTGGGAGCTGAACCAAGTAGGGAGGGCAAGGCGTGCTATCACCTTCCTTAGTTTTGAGCTTAGTAATCTTGACTCCTTTAAATCCTAGTGTATCCAACTGTGCAGCCAAGTCAGGTTCAGCATATGCAGGTAGGCCTCTGATGACCACTTTAGGAACCTTCTCATCCTTTCTAGTATACGTCATGAAATTAACAGAGTCCGTACGTAGACCCTCCTTAACAGATTGGTGAGTATCAGGTGAGTAGCAGACGATAGCTACTTTGTTGTTGCGTCGGTATTGTAGGTGAAACCGATTCGTATATTTTAAGACTATGCTTCTTATAGTCTCATGAGTCCAGTCCGACCTTATTTCCATAATAATAGGCGGAATATGTCCGATTTTCTTAATGATGGTGGATGCATCGCGAAAGTCTTCTGCATGTAGGTCAGCAGAGTGATTGTTGGCGACGGCATTTTTTATTTTTTTATTTATATGTTGAAGGTTATTTGAAATTGATATTTTTGTAAACTAAAGGTATTTTTATTATTAATTTAGCGTCACTGTATGGTCTTATATTTTTATTATGATAAAAGAGGGTAAATTGTTTATTAATTGTTGTAATTGCATAAAAAGCCGCTAAATTGTTACCGCGGTGTTAGTTCATCTAATAGTGTCTGTCTGTTTACGCATCTGTTCGCAAAGTAACTGCATTTATTCCATATATTGTATCAGTGTGTAAAATATACAATTTTCACGGTGTTGTCGCGTACTTATTGTATACTCCAAGTCACTGCCCACCATCAAGAAGCGCCTGCATCATTTACAAAGTGGTCCTTCGAGCCGGATCTCATGTTCCGTACACCGACAAGCAAAATGGTGGGCACACGGAGTACAACGCGACGCGACCGCGACCAAGGGGAAGTGGAGAATAAACCTCATGGCAGCGAGCATAAAGAAGAATTGCCAAAGGAGTCATCGGGAATCAAGATTTCCAGCGTGAAAACGGAATCCCGACCGCCCGCTAAAGTACCCTCTGTTGCGTCATCAAGAAATTCAAAAATGTCAACGGTTTCTGTCGAGGCGCGAAGAAAGCAGTTGATTTTGGCGGCGGAACAAGAAAAGGCAAAACTGAAGGTGCAGTTGATAGATGCACAATTGGAGGCAGACCTAGCGAAATTGGATGAAGAGGAAGAATACAGTTCACAAATTAACAACGACTGCATACGCCAAAATGTTGAAACTTGGATGGAGAGAAGCATGCACGAGGTGGATCAACAGCAGAGCGCCCACGATTATGGTAAAACTCAGGGCGTCGATCTGCACCCGTCGACGGGCCGCGAGGCCGCCGGCACTGATGGAACCATCCAAATGCTTGCCGCCGCACTTCAGAACCTGACAGCGGCCTCCAGCCATGCTAACCCCGACGCCCACTTGCTGAGCCGTATTTGCACACCAAAGG
The DNA here is from genome assembly GCA_963935595.1 of Schoenobius gigantellus. Classification (NCBI taxonomy): domain Eukaryota; kingdom Metazoa; phylum Arthropoda; class Insecta; order Lepidoptera; family Crambidae; genus Schoenobius; species Schoenobius gigantellus. The sequence goes on along the minus strand of OZ012542.1, from coordinate 64,949,305 downwards.
ACCTCCCTAGTTTCTCTGGTGACCCGATGGAATGGCTGCAGTTTAAACGGGCTTTTGAAGAGTCTACCGAGGTATGCAAATTCACTTCGAAGGAAAATTTATGGAGACTAAGAAAATGTCTACATGGCAAGGCGAAAGAATCTGTCTCAGCACTGCTCATAAGTGCCACATCACCGGACCGAATAATGGAAACGTTGGAGCTACAGTATGGAAACCCGGACAGTATTGTACAACGCCTTACACAAGACATTAAGAGGATACAACCCGTGTCTACTGAGTACCAGAAGGATTTGGTGCCATTTTCCATAAAGGTGCAGAATTTTGTCGAAGCCGTGCGTGCCGTGGAACGAGAAGAATACTTACAAGGTATGAGCATGGTTTCACTTATTTTATCTAAATTGCCACCAGTGTTACTCTCTAAGTGGTCCGACTATAGCTTTCCCTTGCTGAAAGAACACAAAAGGCCGAGATTAGAATTTTTATCTGAGTTTTTAAGAATGGAAGCTATTAAAGTATCATCCACTATGCCAAATATGCATGATGTATCAGCACGCGATAGTCATTATAGTAGACAACACGGCAGCAACATAAGATCGCGGGCTGTGTTGTTACAATCGGAAGACCGCAGCAAGAGGTGCCTGTTCTGCCGTAAGTTTGTTCATAAACTAATTGATTGTAACCGATTCAAGAAGTCACTACGGAAAACGAGATGGGCGCACGTGAAGCGACATGGGATTTGTTTTCAATGTCTGGAATCGAACCACAGTCGAGAAACTTGCCCCGCGCCACCGTGCGATATATGTAAGCAAGCGCATCATAACTTGCTTCACTATCCGAGGGACGACAGCGACGGCCGGCCGGGCAGCGCAACGGGAGCACGCGAACAACAAATAGTGCCTTCTGCGAGTGAAACTGTGACTCACGTTACCGCGAGTGCCGGCAAAGTGCTCTTAAAAGTTGTACCTATACGCGTGTGTACTGACAGTGGCGGCTATATCGATACAAGTGCGTTACTTGATGACGGGTCGACAGTGACGATGATCAGCAGCGAGCTGGCCGAGCGGGCTGGCTTGAGCGGGCGCCGCGAGACGATGTGCGTCCGCGGCCCCTGGGCGGACAACGAGGTCATGTGCGATGTAACGGTACTGAATTTGAGACTTTCTGGCTTAGATAATAAGGTTCATTGTATTAAAGCACGAAGTGTTAACAATTTAATGTTACCTATACAATCATGTTCTATTGTAGATTTGAATTCTTATGTACATTTAGATTCTGCGAAACATATTTTGTGTAACATTGACTGTAAACCAGAAATATTAATTGGCCAAGATAATTATCATTTGTTATTGCCTTTAAAAATATTGTTGGGTCAAAAGAATGAGCCGTCCGCCACACTTACTCCTTTAGGCTGGTCACTTCATGGTTTTGTTAGCGTGCCGGGAGGGACGCGCGCGGCGGTCAAGGCCGGCAGCCTTGAGCAGGGTGGTGACGCCATTCTGCTCGTAGCAGAGCAGGACGCTGCGGAGGAGCAAGATCTGCGCGACCTGCACGAGGGGGTTCGCCAGTACTTCGCGCTCGAGTCAATGGGAGTAGCAGGTAAGCCTAGGCTTAATGAAGAAGATGTACGAGCCGTCGACTGTTTGCAACAAACTGCTCAACTGATTGACGGCAGGTGGCACGTCGGCCTTCCCTGGAAGAATCCGAAGTGCACCATGCCTGATTCCTACTTGGGGGCTGTGAGCAGACTGACGGGAGTAGAAAGGAAATTAGGAAGGGATAAGGGATACGCCGACAGGTACGTGGAGAGAGTAAATCATTTATTTGATAATGATTACGCTAGGGAATTAATTGACACTCAACCCACGCAGAAAACTTGGTACCTACCACACTTTGGCGTTGACAACCCGAATAAAAATAAACTCCGGCTGGTGTTCGATGCTGCAGCTAAAACAAGAGGTTTGTCACTTAATGATTATTTATTAAAAGGACCGGACCTGCTGAACTCGCTGTTCGGGATTATGTTGCGATTTCGTGAGAACGAGATTGCAGTTATCGGCGACATAAAAGATATGTTCCTTAGAATAAAAGTGTTGCTGAGTGACCAGCACGCTTTAAGGTTTCTCTGGAGGAAAAAGTCTACGGAACCGATAAAAACGTACGTAATGAGTTCGCTTATTTTTGGTGCTCGATGCTCCCCTTTTATCGCGCAATTTATTAAAAATAAAAATGCTGCGCGGTTTGAAGGGTCAATGCCGGCAGCTGTCGATGCGATTTTAAACTCGCATTACATGGATGACTACATTCAAAGCTTACCTGATGAAACGACGGCCGTTGAAATGGTAAGAAACATTTCTTATATTCATAGTGAAGGAGGGTTTGACATTAGAAATTGGGCGAGTAACAGCTTAGCTGTACTCGACGCAGTCTCAAAAGATTCTTTGGGGAGTAGCGCAGTGAAGTTCAAGGTCGAACAACAGTGTGACGGCGAACGCACACTCGGCCTAATCTGGTATCCGAGTACTGATGAGTTAGCGTTCGACGTATCGTTTAAGCGCATCCCTGAATGCATTTTGAACGGTAAGCAAATACCGACTAAAAGGATAATGCTTCGTGTGATTATGTCAATTTTTGATGTTTTTGGTTTTCTTTCCCCTTTCACAATTCAAGGGAAAATAATGTTGCAAGATACGTGGCGCGCAAATATCAGCTGGGATGATTTTATTCCGCAACCTATTTTATTGAAATGGACCGAGTGGTTAGATTTGCTTAAAAACATACATTCAATACGAGTGCCGAGATGGTATAAGCGCGCCACGATAAGTGTGAGCGAGATGGACAACCAACGTTCCGAAGCCGTAGCGCCGCGTAGCACTACTGCTGTAGCAGATGCTACGACTAGCGGTGGCGCGGACAATAAATACACGACTGCTGCGACGGTGAGCTATAGCAACCTAGAATTACATATATTTTGTGATGCTTCACAGAAGGCGATGTGCGCGGTCGCATACTACAGATGGTTAGAAAATAACCAAATATGCGTTTCCTTTGTGACAAGTAAGTGTAGGGTTGCACCAGTTAAGTCTGTCACTGTTCCCCGGTTGGAACTACAGGGTGCATTATTGGCTGCGAGGCTCGCGAACACAATTATGAGCGAACACAAAGTAAAAGTGGTAAGGCGAGTATTTTGGTGCGACTCGACAACAGTGCTACATTGGTTGCGCAATAAGACCCGCACATATAAAACGTTTGAAGCAAACCGGTTAGGGGAAATAGACGAGCTCACGGACGTTTCGGAGTGGCGGTATGTACCCACTAACCTTAATGTCGCAGATATAGCCACTAGGGATGTTTTTAATTATAATTTATTTTTAAATAAATGGTTTAGTGGGCCCGATTTTTTATATCTGAATGAAACATCCTGGCCGCAAGATGTGCTGCAGCCGGTTAGTGATGATGATCACTTGGAGCTAGTGGGAGTTGTTCAGCAATTATCTGTAGACTTACCTATACCTAACCCTCACAGGTTCTCATCGTGGCTTCGCTTGTTAAGGTCTACTGCAATGGTAATTCTGTTCATAAACAAGTGTAGAAGACTTACCTGTGACGATAGCTGCGCGATCATGGAGCGGGCTGAACTCCTTCTACTTCAACAGGCTCAGGCTGACACATTTGCGAGTGACGTTTCACTTTTACTACAAGGTAAGAGTCTGCGAAATGATAGTCGTCTGAGGGGCTTGTGTCCCTATGTGGACAGTAACGGCTTGCTTCGGGTGGGCGGCCGCATCGACGCGGCACCTGATGTGTCTTCCGAAGTCAAGAGGCCAATTATATTAGACGGAAGCCATCCGACTGTGAAGCTCTTGATAATGCATTATCATGTCAATGCTGCACATAGCAACCAGGAGAAAGTTGTTAACGACATGAAACAAAAATATTGGGTTGTGAGACTGCGGCCTTCAGTGAAGGCTGTGACGTCACAGTGTATGCTTTGCAGGTTGAGGAAGGCGCAAGTGTCAGTGCCTCGGATGGGTGACCTACCTAAAGCTCGAATGGCACACCATCACCGACCATTCACGCACTGTGGATTGGACCTTTTCGGTCCCATGGAGGTTCAAGTTGGTCGACGCCGAGAAAAAAGGTATGGTGTCCTTTTCACTTGCCTCACAGTGCGCGCCATTCACATCGAGGTTGTCCATTCACTGACTGCCGATGCTCTCATTATGGCATTGCGTCGCATGGCTGCGTGTCGTGGTTGGCCACGGTATTTGTATTCCGACAACGGCACTAACCTGCGGGGTGCTGAAGCGGAGTTGCGTAAGTCTCTCCAAGCGGTAGACCAACAGCTTCTGAAGACTGCTGCAGCCAACCATGGTACACTGTGGAGATTTATTCCGCCGGCTAGCCCTCATTGGGGTGGGGCGTGGGAAAGGCTCATACGGAGCGTTAAGTCATCTCTTCAGGTAGTACTTAAAGAGCGCGCTCCTAAGGATGAGACCTTGAACACCCTCCTCGCCGAAGTGCAGGCCATTGTCAATGGGCGACCTTTGACGCATGTCTCTGTGGAGCCAGGTAGCTTAGAGTCTCTCACGCCGAACCACTTTCTCTTAGGCTCATCATCAAACATGCCGGTGGCTGGAGTGTTTGATGACAGTGACCTGTACCTAAGGAAGCAGTGGCGTATTGCTCAGAGGATGGCTGACATGTATTGGAAACGCTGGTTGAGGGAGTACCTCCCTGAACTCATACAACGGCCTAAATGGCAAGGTGAGTCCACGCCATTGAAAGTTGGGGACTTTGTTTATATTGTGGACCCTAGCTCATCCCGCAATATATGGCCTAAAGGGGTCATCACTGAAGTTTTTCCTGGGCGAGATGGTCGTGTCCGAGTGGTGGAAGTAAGGACTGCCAGCGGGACGCTGAGGCGGTCCGCGGCGCGCGTCGCCCCCGTGCCTATGGTTAAAGAGTGCTAGTTCTAGCACTGGGGTGGGGAGTGTTGGCGACGGCATTTTTTATTTTTTTATTTATATGTTGAAGGTTATTTGAAATTGATATTTTTGTAAACTAAAGGTATTTTTATTATTAATTTAGCGTCACTGTATGGTCTTATATTTTTATTATGATAAAAGAGGGTAAATTGTTTATTAATTGTTGTAATTGCATAAAAAGCCGCTAAATTGTTACCGCGGTGTTAGTTCATCTAATAGTGTCTGTCTGTTTACGCATCTGTTCGCAAAGTAACTGCATTTATTCCATATATTGTATCAGTGTGTAAAATATACAATTTTCACGGTGTTGTCGCGTACTTATTGTATACTCCAAGTCACTGCCCACCATCAAGAAGCGCCTGCATCATTTACAGTGATCAACAGGGAGTTCTGCAAAACTGTTTCTATTAACATAGGTTCGTTCATTGATGATGTTTGAGGATACTTTTGGGACAGCTGTGCGTTTAGCTGGTTGCCATCCACTTTCCAGGACCTCGGCAGTTCTCTTCGAGTTTAAACTCTCTGTTGACGATGAACGCTCCAAAAACTTATCCATTATTTCCAAACACAATAGGCGGACGAGAAGCAGTCGATATCGATACCGAGCGCATTACCCATCACTACGACTTGCGAACTACGGTTCGCGATTATAATCCACTATTATCACAGCCAGAAGGCCGCCAGTTGTAAAGTGGGTACTTGTATAAAACACTATACACGATGCGGAGAATCGTATTACTGCGTGCGTTTGTCAACACGACTCGCGCGGAATGAATCAAAAAGAAGTGGAAATGGCAAAATTGATGGAATGAATATTCAAAAATTAGTATATTTGGAAATATGCATTCGAAACTTACGATTTCGAATGCGAATTTGAATTCGATTGTTTCAAAAATGCGTCTTCCGGGAAAGGCTCGCGTGGAGCGAGTGAGCTTCGAAATAAGAATAAAGCAATAATTTATTCTACTCAAATGTAATGATTTGTGCAACAGTAATTTTTATAATACATTAATTAATAATTTTTATAGTATCAAAATGCTTCCAATATGTTGTGCATCTACCTTGATAGTCCCTTCTACTCTTAAGTGGACTGGCAAAAATGCCTAATGGCATTAAGCCCGCATTAAGGTATTCTATTTACATAATGTATTAAATAAATAATTTTATAGACGGGGGCTACGGCTGTCATGGCCAGTATGAGACAACAACAATGCCTTCGGTTTTGTCTAGTTTAATTTTTTGGAGTTATTTAGTAATGAGACAAAATAGAGGAAACACACAGATCGATAGTTCGAAGTGATATGATACGAGCGAAAATCATCTATCTAGCATACGGGTTTTGAAAATGCTGTGAACACGATTGTACACAAATCAAACAGGCTATCAACAGAACGTTAAGTTCAAATAAAATCGAAAGTCACTAGAATTTCGATATTTTTCCATCTTCTATATCTATTGACACTAAAAAGTAAGCATCTTAGAGTTGTAACCATATAATCACTTTATTATTATGTTAAATACTGTACGGTAATATCCCATTTTAAGTGTTGAACATCAATGTATTTATTTAAACTTTAAGTTTTATATAAATCTGTGTCTACCATTCGGATCAAAATTGGAGAAAAATATTTGGTCGTTGCATGGACTGCAAGATGAAATAAAACCACATTGAACTAGTTCGAAAATACACTCGTCAATAATTTCAGTTTAGTTTCTTTTTGTGTACACCACTTATTTTGTGGTAAACTTTGTTGTAAGAGGGTTTTCTTAAAAGGAAATCTGTAACCTTGGGTCCAAAGACAAAGACAAAATTGTACGGTCATTAGTAATGGAAATAGGTACCTCCTTCCCACTTTGACGCTGGCTGGTACATACGTACTGGTTGGCTGGACGTACCGGTGGTGGTGCATCGAAGCCAGAGCTAGAGCTGTATCCGCATTAATCCCCCTCGATGCGGACGTCGTTGTTCACATCTCTGCTTGCGGAGCCCCCCTTGAGTTTAAAGTCACAAGACAAGCTGCCGATGTTCGACCTCTACTGGTAAGTACCTTTAGCTTCGGTCGACTATCGGTAGCTGTCGTTCTTAATTCCAAACTTGGAACTTGGAACATCTTTAATTTTAGTGAGTAATAGATGAAGGACTTTCTCCACAACTGAAAAGAAAGTTGCCAATTGATTTTGTTTTGTTTAAGAATATATAAATCAATTGATACTTACACGTTCAGACATTTATTATGAATAACCACATCACGTTCCAATATTAGTTTGTCTGTATTCATTTAGAATACTTCTGTCAGTGCTCGAACACGATATACGTGGAGCTTACTTATGTAATAATCACTCAAACACGCTTTACGTGGAGTATAGGTATGTTATTTATTGCAAGGAACCACATCAGGTTCCATAAGAATCCAATATCAGTTTGTCTGTAGTATACTGTTTCTGCCAGTGCTCGAACACGCTATACGTGGAGCTAATTTATGCAATAATCCCTCAACACGCTATACGTGGAGCTTATTTAGGCAATAATCCCTCAACACGCTATATGTGGAGCTTATTTATGCAATAACACACTCACGCTATACGTGGAGTATTGTACTACATACACGCTATACGTGGAGTATTGTCATTTATTGCAAGAAACCACATCAGGTTCCATAATTATCTAATATCAGATTGTCTGTTTTAATTTACAGTGGCTACTGTCAACGCTCGAACACGATATACGCGGAGTAGGTAGTACCTACTTACCTTTTAAAGCGGCAACTTTTACAACACGATTTACGCGAAGTTAGGAGAAAAACAGATGCCAACACAGTTTACGTTAAGTTAACAAACCCACACGATTTACGTTTAACTTATAAGAGTTCCAGTAGGTACAGGACTTAAAACACGATTCACGTATTTTTGTCTAATAATTTATATATCATACATAATATGTTTATGTTAAATAAAACAAGCACAGTTAACAATTTTGCGTTTAGCAAAATGTAAATGTTTTAGCGAACATTTTAGCGAACTGTCATTTAGTGAAACATTAAAGCCGGCTTTTGACTGTGGGATATAATGTAATATATATTACATTTTGAGATATAATATTTTATCGCTTGCCATACTTTTTTACGAGACCGTTCTCACTGTGCTATAATATATATTACACCCCAAACTGTAAATATTTTTTCGCCCGACCGAGCTATATTTGAAGGCGATATATTTTACCTCACGTTCCCGCATACCGCACCTCTGCCCCTGCCTCGCCTTCATTTCGAATCGTGACGGTCATGCGCACATACTTACATACTCGTAGCTGTCCGCGTGTTATGATTTTTGGGTATTTTGGTTCGCAATCTTTTCTTTACGTATTTACCACGTATTTACCTATTTACGTATTTATCCCTATAATGGAACATTTTATAGAAAGTGTTAGGAAATATCCTTGTTTACGACTAATCTTGAAGAGTATAAAATGAATGAAATTAAGGATGCTGCATGGAGAAATTCACTATAATCTTTTCTTAAGGCCTTACTAATAACCATTTCATACGCCTGATTTGGTTAAACAGTGTTTTGTCACGTTCACTCGAATGACATTTCAAATTCGAACAAAAGAGACAAAACACTACTTAACTATACAAGGTTTGTACAAATTAGTAAGGCCTTTAGTCTATTAAAATTCGATATCCAGAATCGACGTTTATTGTATTTTTTCTAAATAATGAGATATGTAAATCGAATACTGCATCATCTTCGTCTGATAAACTATCGCAAGTACCTAGCAAAACAATTTCAATACTATCCATTTAATAACGAGAGGTCAACCGTTTCAATAAAAGACGTTATGATGTATATGATGATCATAGAAGCTGAACTATTCTAAAAAATATATCTTATAGTGAGAACAGCAAACCCGGGATGTAATATATAGCTGAACATGTAATATATATTACATCCTATAGTCAAAAGCCGGCTTAAAAAACGTTCGTGGCGATGCCGATGGCGGCGCGGCCGGCGTCGGCGCCATCCTGGCGGGCCGTGCGGCGGCGCGCGCGCCTTTACGGCGCCATCGCCACTTTAGTTTTACATAAACAAATTGTTTTTAACAGTTAAGTATAGCAGCGTAATGTACTTACTATTGATTTCCAAATTATTATCATCGAAAACACAATGTGACTAATTTCGGGATTCATTTGCACTTTCGGTTAAAATCCTACAGTAATACTGACGCCGTAATTTTTCTTGTTCACTTTTTGTTCTAACTTTATGATTTATCCATAATTCATAACTATTATGCGATCTGGAGCGCTTTTACAACCCATGACGTGTGACTCGAACCGCACGAAAAAACGTAATGGCGTTCACAGGCTGACCAAGCGACCGAGGTGTGGCGAGAGTGAGGTAGACAAAACTTTTTTTTTGTATTTATATCTTTAAACAGTGTGATAAGAACGGCACCATACTACGTACTGCTGCATGTAATCATCTTCGGAGGGATGCAAAGTATTATATAATTATGCGTAAGAGCAGTGCAGCAGCAGAAGTTAGTAAAAAGTGTCACTTGTTGTGTGTGTGAGTGAAATAATCAATGTTTTATCCAGTTTTCTACGTGAACGTGTAGTTTTACGGTTAAGTAGTTTTTAAGTGATAAAAATGTCAAATAAATATGATCAAATTTGGATAAAAAACTGACTTTTGTGTATTTCTATCTTTTCCCGGTACTCTGTTTCTCCAATTTCTATAAATAAAATGCAGCGGTAGCCTTGATGGTAACCGTTTATGACAACCAAATAAAAGATGCAACAATAACGTAAATCAAAACTGACAATTGTACAAAAGTATCAAAAACAACAATAAAAAGGTAAAAATACACAAAGAATATAAAGGAGATCTTAATACTAAAAACTGTCAGTAACACTACTGCCAGAATATTACATACATTGCAAGTTAAATAAAAGCTTGTAATAAATAGACAAAGACTGTCAAGTTTAAGTTGGCAGTGGTGAAATAAGAACTACATACTCCGCCAATCTATTAGGCTAAAACATGAGTCTTTTGCATAAGTTAGAAATAATAAAATGCTCTAATAGTCCGATTAACAATGATTAAAAATATATTTTACAAAAAATAAAAACCGACTTCAAAAACACAGAAAAGTTAAAAATAATATATCAATGAATATCAATGAATAGGCCAAACGATGATCTCCTAGATAGTCTTAAAATTTGTCACCGACTTCAATATAGAAGTGTGATGTTGTCTGTACCTATTTATATAATATTTTAAACTTTTCAGTGTTTTTGAAGTCGGTTTTTATTTTTTGTATAATATTTTTTATTTTTAACTTTTTAGTAAATGAAGTCTTTTTATTCATCAGATCCTGACTTTGGTGACCTTGAGACCATTCCAGTAGTATACTCTATCGAATACAAAAAGAATTTTGAAAATCGGTGAACAATTGACGGAGTAATCGCGTAACATATACACAAAACACGTTGGACAAATGTAAAAATTTAATGGTTTTCCTCGATTTTTATGGGATCCCATTATCAGATCCTATCTTTGGTGACCATGGGACCCTTGGAGTATCTTCTATCGAATACAAAGATAATCATTAAAATCAGTTCATAAACGACGAAGTTATCCGCGAACAAACATAAAAAAAAACAAGCATATATACGGTCGAATTGAGTAACCTCCTTTTTTCGAAGTCGGTTAAAAAGCGATGTAAACGCCATATTCGCCAACTTATACTTGCAGTCTGTAAATGGCGCTTCCAGAGGTGTACTGAGATCTACATTACACGGACTAGCAGGAGCAGTGGGAACTTTGATTACAGACCCTTGGACAACTGTACCAGCCTTATCTTACACAAAGTGGTATGCTGTTACGCCTTCTCTTAAATGAAAAGAATGAGAATGAGGGTTGTAATAAGCTACGACAAGGTTTGTGCAATTTGCCGTAAGTTTAATATATGCATCTCAATGTTGGAGTCGATCTTGAGATGGAGTTTGGAGTTTGGACGTTATATATGGAACATTTATCAAAACAGCATCTTAAGATCGATATCATTCTTGTGATGCAATTGTTAATACGGACATTAGAGAGTAGCCCTTCTGGAGCTCCTTTTTTATACAACTCAGTTGGCAAACAACTTGTGAGATTCGCAGCAAATCTGCACCCCCCTCAAGAGCCACATTATACGTTACCAATTTGTGACATAAGATGTAAAGTCACGGAACGTTTTAGTTCGGTCACAGCGCGTAAGCGACATTAGAAGCTATGAAATTATCAACTACTTGTATATTGCTTTACAATAAAGCAGTCGTCATGCACGAGTAAATTTCCTGGAAAACCTTAACTTAAATATAACTCTGGCAGCTACAAACCCAATAAAGGAGGAATTTTCCTGAAGATTAAAATAAGGGGTTTCCTTATACGCAACAGGAAAGCTCTTGGCTTTCATCTCAGTTGATGGTAAGGGACGTTAAGGCCGACGGTGGAAGCAAACAAAAAGAATCTGCTTCCGTTGTCATAAGTAGTGTTAATATAACCGAGTCAATCGTTGAAAAATACATTTTCAAGACAAACGTATCGAACCTGATGGCCTATATCTGTAAGGCCTGATGGACTTCATCCGTTTTTTTAGGCAAAGTTGTAGTAAGCAACTGTCTTGCCCGATCGCTTTAATTTATGCCTTGTCCTTATCAACCGGTGTGATGGCAACGGCATGGAAACAATCATTTGTTGTTCCTATTTATAAAGGTGGTGACAAACATAATGTTCTAATTATCGTGGTATCTCCAAATTATCAGTCTTGGTAAAAATGTTTGAAAAAATTATATATGATAGCTTTCATCCTGCTGTAAGTCCATTACTTAACATCCATCATCATGGTTTTATTGCCAAACGCTCAACCGAAACTAACTTGTGTGAATTTCTTGATACAGTCCTTGAGTCCATGGAGAAGGGATATCAGGTCGATGCCGTGTACACGATTATTCCAAAGCCTTTGACAAAATTTCTTATGCATTACTTCTTACAAAATAAGTTGGTATTGGTGTACATGGTGATCTGCTGCGTTGGATGGATTCCTACCTCAGAAATAGAACATAGGCTGTTACATCTAGTTTTATACCTTTAACTTCCGGTGTCCCGCAAGGATCTCATTTCGGTCCATTGCTCTTTAATATATTTATTAACGACGTCACTGAATGTTTTTTTTATATTCTAATGTTTTGTTATATGCATACGATATGAAAATATACTCAATTATTACTTCTTCCGAGGACTGTAAAAGATTACAAAGCGACCTTGACCGTTTATGTGTGTACTGTTGTCTAAATGAACTCCAATTAAATGTAGACAAATGTAGTGTTATGACATTTACCAGAAAGAGTAATATGGCGTATCATAATTATAAGTTGAACGATAAAATAGTAAATAGGCTTAACGAGGTCAAAGACCTAGGAGTTCTACTTTATAGCGGACTGTACTTTGAGTCACATGTTAATAAAATTATTGATAAGGCCTATAAGTTGCTTGGGTTTATTTTGCGTCTAAGCAAGGACTTTTAAAAAATCGACAAGTTATTCCTTCTTTATAATTCGTTTGTAAGATCTCAACTGGAGTATGCATCTACATAGTATGGAACCCTCAATACTCAGAATACATCAACCTGCTGGAAAGTGTTCAAAAGAAGTTTTAAAAACACGTTTAAGTATAGATTCGCCTTCGTTAAGTATAGACGACTTCGTTAAATATAGACGTCGCGACAACATCCTGATAATGCCACGTGGAGTGGCGAAACGCGTCGAATCAGTATTTGCATGTTGGTGTGGTACTAATTATTGATATTCCTTTGTCGCATGCGATTGAGGGAGGGCGGGCGGTGCACCATTGGCTTGCGTAGTTAGTTAGGCTCGTAATAATAGTCGCATCTCAAGTCAGAGCTCGATCTTGAGTAGCAGCTTTGACGTTTAATGTATGCCACATCTGTCAAAAACAACAGCTCAAGATCGACCTCGTACTTGAGATACGACTATTTATACGAGCCTTAGTACCAACTACCGACATTTTTTTCGGAAGATTTGCTATATACCTACTCCTTAACAATAAGTTTAATACCTCATTCAATCATATAGATATATATTATTCCATATAAGTTTAAAGCAGTTGCGTACATTTTTAAGAACGTAATTTTTTAATAAGTTTCTTTTTATATCTTTATTTTATAAAGTGTCTCATCCGCAGCAATAATTTAATTAATTAGTAGTAGAAACTTTATAATGCTAATGTATAAATTAATTTAACACTATCTTATGTACAATTTTAAGCTGTATGTTTCTAAAATAAATAAAATAAAAATAAGAAATAGAAAATGTCATCTGTACTCCTCAATAATTATGGAACTGGCTGTCTTACCTCTGATTGTCGGAACATAACAATATCACTAACATTGTTTTTATAGCCAACAACATGAGAAACCATCACAAAGCAACAAAATTATGAGTACCAGATGGTTATTTTGAGGATGATCTATGATCCCTTCGTCAGATCCTGACTTGGTGATAGTGAGACCACCTCAAGGTTACTCTTTTTTGTACTAAAATAATTTTAAAAGTTACGAATTCAATAGGCAGAGTTACCAACATTGTTTTTATAGCCATCAACATGAAACCATCACCAGCTCGCCAACAAAAATGATGACTACCAGATGCAAATGATTTAGAAAACAAGTGTATGTGCTTATTTTGAGGATGATCCGAAGTCCTTTCCTCAAATCCTAACTCGGTGATAATGGGAACACCTCAGGATTACATTTTTTCGTATTGGAAAATCATTTTTATACTTGGACTTCAATAGACAGAGTCGTCTGCATGGGTACCTCCGTCTTACCTATTTCTGCCGCAAAGCAGCAGTGCTTGCATTGCTGTGTTCCGATTTGAAGGGTAAGATATGACAGTGAAATTACTGGGTACTGTGACTTAACATGTTATTTCACAAGTTGGCAACGTACACTGTGGTTCTTATAGGGGTTGCAATTTTGCTGCAAATCTCACAAGAGCCACATGTATTAAGGTGACTGTTACTACTTACCATCAGGTTGGCAGTTTGGTTGTTTGCCAACTTAGTTGTATAAAAAAATTCAGCGAAGACCACATCACTAAAAACTGATGAGCTACAACTTTCAACCGTACGCTGTAATTATAGTAAGATCGTGAGTTCACGCTGTATTTTCACGTTTCAGCATTTTCCTATGAATATTTCAGTCCGTAATGCTATTTCGCTTTCCCGTGTTTGCAGTATGAAACCAATATTGTTCTATTTACACCGCTGGAAGCGTTGGCTTTGCAAACCAAACAATTGTTTGATAGGTGCACGTAATAACTAATTCATTTTTGCTGTTTTGTGAATTATTTGCTGTGTCATTAAATAGTTAAATAGTGTTCAATTTGAAAATTGAGTGAAAGCTATGAACAGTACTATCAGCCTAAGAACTATACTATTTTTGTAAATAAATAAATTATTACAAATAAATCAACAATCTTCTACAACGTTACTTTTTGTTTACACAAAAACCAAAAGACGCTTATAATATTTTCGCTCTTACTGTCTACGTACAGAAATTAAACATTATACAATGAGAATTGACAAAGATTTATTGGTTTTTAAATTTGGAAAACCAAAGAGTGCGAGTATGATTAAACGAGACAGAAACATGCGCGTGCGATGCCTGAACGCTGCGCCACCGCCAGAAATCAGTCGCATAACAGTATTGTGACCCTCATCATCATCATAACAGCTCATATAAGTCCCCACCGAGGGGCTCGAGCCTACCCTAAGTTAGGGTGTTAAGGCCTTACTCAACCACGCTAGCCCAATGCGGATTGGTCACATTCACCCTTGAATTTCTTCGCAGATGAATGTAGGTTGCATCACGATGTTTTCCTTCACCCTAGGAGCATCGGCAAATGGACATATGAAATGCGAAAAACGAAAAACACATTGGTACATAGCAGGATTGAACCACGGACCTCCCGACTAGAAGGCCAGTGCCGAGACCACAGCGTCACCGATGCTCCAACATAGTTGTATAAAAATGTAAAATGAACTCGAAAAGCCTCTTGTTACAAATTTCATAAAAAACCTCGAATAGTGGAGACGTGTCGAAAGTGAAAAATGTACAGCGTTTGGTTTGCCCAGTGCTAAGTTATGTCCGAGCACGTACACGATGTAAAAGAATACTCGCCATGTTTGCGGGCCCAGTAATGCAACACACACAAATAAAGCTGAGTGTTCATCCCATCAACCAAATATAAGGAGGAGTAGCCCTATGGAATGTAGTTCTTCATGGGCCAAAATATTGTCCTGACACAACATATTAACAGCTTAAGAAACTGAGCACTAGAGGCGCTGCAATTACTTCAACATCATTGAACGGTAGTCGGTAAAGTAATACCTATAGGCGTCCACTAATGTTTGATATTTAAATAATTATGTTTACTCGAAAATGAATAATAATAATGAGGTCAGACGTTATTTTTCGAAAGTCCATTACTAATTGTTGATAAGTAGGTACATAGCAAAAAATTCCGACAAAAATGTCAGTATTTAGTACTAACTTCGCAAGTCAATGTTGCACCGCCTGCCCTTCCTCAATCGCATGCGACAAAGGAATATCACTTATTAATTTCATCACACCAACATGCAAATACGTGGATTCCACGCGTTGTCGCTTTGCGTAGTATCTTCAGGATGCGATGCCTTTACTGCGCTCCAACGAGGTACTAATGATGTGCTGTATCGTCGGTTGTTTTAGTATACAGACGAAAGAAATACAGTCGACTACATACAACGATAAAAAAAAATTCTTTCACTCAGTAAATACTTTAATGGCTTATTTATTCTTCACAAGAAGCGTTTCTTCTGGAATATTTGACACGTTACTAAAATCTTTTCAAATTCAAATTCAAAAATCTTTATTCAACATAGGCCTTTACAGACACTTATTGACGTCAAAACAAAGCAAAACAATCTAATTTAATGAAATCATATTAACCTTGTATGTGCATACATCCTGAATATACTCAAAATGTCTGCAAATACAAGTAGGAATGAAAAAAAAGGTGACTCTACACCTATTCTATCGAGTGTAAAAATACGGAAAAATTGTATTGAACGAATCCTTATAACGTACTTTCCGAGTACTTTCGTTCGCCACTAGGTTTTTTTTCAGGCTTCTTCACCCCGTATTTAGGTTTCACATGATTTCATAGAGAGAGTGTTAAGCAATATCTCCTCTTTGTATTTGCTTCATGGTTCGTCCGTTTGCCTGGCGTTTTAATGCCAGTAGCACACCTCCGCCGCGAAACTAACAAGGCGAAACCACGACGCATAGTCAGGAACAAACAAAACGGCGAATCGAACGTGAAGGTGTAGACGGCGTCTCAGCAGATCGAGCGAATCCGCGCGCGACTGAGACAGCGCTATAGTTAAATATCCGCGTTAGAGCAGGTAAGTTCGCCGGAGCTCGCGCGCCGTACAAACGACAACGCGGGAGAATCGTTCAGCGGTTTTGCTACTGCGGTTTCGTGGCGGAGATATGCTACCGGCATAAAGGATCAGTGCTCGCGGTAATTTGAAATTTTGGGAATCTTATATACACTTTTTATCACCCCAGATAATTTGATGAACGCTCCTGGACACGGTAGTAGAATGATTTAATTTTAAACTCACCAATTTAATTTTTTAAAATATCCAAAAATATTGCACTAGTTTAGTGCAATATTTTTTATTATGTTTTCTGAAAGCCTGAATCCGGGATAATAAAAGTAACCGTGTGTAATAATCTGCACATGTTTTTAGTAATATCTTTGGTCACGTTGAAAACATGCGTGCAATGAATCAGTCAACTAATATTTAATTATTTTAAAGAAAAAATGAGACTATATTTGAAATATTCAAAGTTACAAAGAAGCTTTCTTTTTTCAAGTATTTTTCAAAAATGTTTATGTCTGTTCATTTGCTTCGTCATGTGTCAATGTTGCATGTTAATTTGCCTGTTATTTTAGTACAGCCTAGTTTTTCAATATATAGATCTCCCAGTAATAGGGACTGTAGGCTGTACAAATATGGTGCAGGTACTGACCGGACATGGTTGTTTCGGTGGCTACCTGCATCGGGTCGCGCGTCGGGAGGAAACGCCGCAGTGTCATCACTGCGACGCTCCCGTCGACACGGCCGAGCACATCTTGTTGGTGTGCCCGGCTTGGCGACGCCAGCGCAGTGAACTCAACGCTGCGCTGGGAGGCGGAGACCTCTCGCTGCCGAGCATGGTCGTGGCCATGCTCCGGGGCGAGGCGGAATGGGGGGCTGTCGCCTCCTTTTGCGAGGACGTCATCTCGCAGAAAGAGGGTGCGGAGAGGGAGCGGGAGAATGATCCTCAGGTCGCTCCCATCCGCCGCAGACGGACAGGCAAGCGAATCCGAGCATTCGCACAAGCGATGCCCGTCTAATGACCCTGCCGTGGAGGCCTGCGTGCACGGTTGGCCCCGTGCACGCCGCCGTAAGGCCCTCCGTCTGCCCTTTCAAGCCCTTTCATTTGATACCCATGTTAGGGAGCGTTGTAGAAAAATATAAATAATCCGACATTTTGTTACAGCAGTAGTTTTGGATTTACAACGATGCTAATTATGCACAATTGCATTATCATGAGGACTAAAGGTGTGTTCTAAGCTTCAGTTTAATCTGATACCAAAAAGTGTCCGAAAAATGAATTAAAAATGTTGAACCGTACAACTTAAATACGAATAGTGCATGTTGAAAAAAACCTTATAAAAGTGAAGAAGAAATTACTGGGTACTGTGACTTTACATCTAGTGTCACAAGTTGGCAACATACACTGTGGTTCTTGTGGGGGTTGCAGTTTTGCTGCGAATCTCACAAGAGCCACATGTATTATAGGTGACTGTTACCACTTACCATCAGGTGGGCAGTTTGCTTGTTTGCCAACTTTCTGCAATAAAAAAAATGGAAAGGCTCTACACCCTTTGTACATTTGGTGAATGTACGTAATAATCCGAGATCAGTAAACAAACACAACTTGGCTATCGCTGGCGAAGCGATATTGCGCTGATCAATCTATTTGGGCTCAGTGATTACGCAATCAGCAATACTGGTTATCATCCATGCATTATGATTTCTATTTATACAAGGCTTTGGTGATTGGCTAACCGAAATCCCCATGCAAAAAATTAGGAAATTACAATGTTATGCTTTATTAAAGCGTAGTTCGCGGGCACACCTAGTTTTAGTATTAAAAACAATCAGTTTAGATATATTTTTAGGTTCGTAGCAGGATAGCTATGGCCTATAACGTTATTAGACTGGCTATATAAGGCGATAGAAATCAGCTTAAAGATAATTTCAATCATACAGTACGTCGGTCGGATATTCAGTAAGATTTAAAGAATAATGTTTGGTTATGTCAGGTACTTGTTCAATACTTGTGTTATTATGGTTCCACCATTTGGTTTAGTTAGACCATTGGTAATTGTGAAATGCTTAAGTGTATATTTGAATGTTGTTTTTTGACAGCTATTGATTCTGATTTCAAGTAATAAAATAAATAGTTTATTATAATAGGTGATTTTTTGAATAAAAATAAAATTAATGACGATGTGTGAAGAAATATACAATGTGAAGAGATATTCATGGCTTGCTTCTAACTGTATTCAAAATAAAACAAAAAATGTGTGCTATAGTTAATTAAGTAACGGATTTCCCTAACGATAATAATTCACGGATATAATCTGCTGGGTGTAATGATTGTTTTATTGTATTTTTTAATAACAAAATATTAGCTTATAAAAGCATATTCATAAAATATAATTAGAAGAAAAAAATTGTGTTCAGAAAATTCCTATTTGACAACATCTACCTCACACTTCCACGTACTGATAGAATGGGATATGAATATCCCAGAGGCTCGCACGAGACACTTTATTAAACGTATTTTTCATATTTTCAGCTTAAACTTTATTAAATTCGCTGAAGCCGCGAAATGAGTTTTATCAAAATATTTGTTAGGATTATACACTGCAGAGTAAAATTGAGTGGTTGCTGGTAAAATTTGTTCACAACCCACATCTACTCAAGATAAAGTCAAAAAACAGCAATAAAATAAATCACATTTTAGACATTTTAAAGAACTACTTATATAACTTTTTTACTTATAAACAAAAATGTAGTTGTTCTTGATAAAAAAAAAACAATATTATAAAATAAAGTGTGCAGTCTTAAGTTGCAATAGACTTTGAAATTGCACACTTTAATTTTTATTGCTCATTGATTTTGTTGTGAGGTTAAAAAAGAACCAAATAATAATAAGCTAACACAATAATAATATTGTATATTATTTATATTTGTTACTTTGCATTTTCTATAAAAATACTTAAAATTTTGAAAATCGGATGTTGTTACGTAGCTATTAGTATTAAGTAAAATCTAGTTTAGTTGAACAAAAGAGATCAATACAGTTGAAATTTGTTCGTTTTTTTTTGTTTAAATAAACGTCGTCCCACTCTAGGATTTTCTTCTGTGTTGTGGGTGCAGTTACAAACATAGAATATCACATGCACATTCGCCCAGACCGGAACAAATTTCTGTAGCCCATACAAAATATTTGTCCCATACGGGAATCGAGCGCGTGACCCATCACGCAGTAGGCGATCACTCGTTCTCTTGTGCTAACCTGCGTTTGATATATAGTTGGTTATGACACCAACAGAGTACGTAGACGACCATTTATGTTGTCCTTTTTTTAAATAATTACTGTATACTCTTCTTCACTATATCTGTCCTATTATTATAAAGAGAAAAGATTTGTATGTATGTAACGAATAAAATCAAAAACTACTGGAGCGATTTCAAAAATTCACCATTAAAATGCTACATTATCCCTGATTAACACAGGCTACAAAATTATTATTCCTACGGGTAAATATAAAATTCCCACGGGTAAACAAAAACAACGCGGGCGAAGCTGCGTTAAGTAAAGTTAGTCTTATATAAAAAAATGTAGTTGTAATAAACAAAACTGTGTTTTTTCACATACACGATTGGGAGTTACTTTTCTCTCCAAATGATTATGTGAATTAAATCACCATTTTTGTTCTCCGACAATTAGCTATAATTAAATTATCTTAGCCAATACTTTGTTTACGGAATTCGAGTAAACGTCACTACCATCATCCAGCTTATAATCTTACCGTGAGGTGAGATGAAAATCAAAAACTTTCTTGATTAAAAAAAAATAAAAGAATTTCAATTTACCACTTATTTTTGCCCGTGAGTGTATTGTATGTCTCATGCGTCCTTGAAGTAAGTCAGAACATGTCTAGCGAGACCGCGCGGACGGGCTTAATAGGCGACATAATATGATGCAACGTCTGCCGAGAGCCTCCCAACAGAGGGGGGAGCTGGGCTACCCCCACATTAGGCCCGTGCTATTTGGTGGCGAACAGGTGAATTATTGTCAAAAAAATATCACTATTTTGAAGTCAATAAAGATCATCCTCTCCTTCCCATCAACTAGACGTCTAGTTGTAAAAGTGTTCGTCAAAGTTGCCATGACCTTGTCCGACATTGAATGTCCTTCCTTGGTGTTTAATCTTCGTCTGATGACGAAGATGATGCGGCGGTGATGGACGTGCTCGCGACACAGCGTATGTGAGGGTCAACGTTGGGTTTTAGTTGGTAGACCGCGGTCTTTGGATGGCACTCAATATACCTCGCGTTTTCCCAAGCGCTAGCCATGCGTAACGCATCTACCAATTTTTATTATGTGACTTTGCATTTTCTTTAAAAATGCTAAATAAATTGAAAAATGATGAATAAATCAATAAAGAAAAAAATTTGTCTCGGACGGAATTTGAACCCGCCGCGTCTCCAATATATCGACATATTATCCGTGGTCCCACCAACATGTAATAATTACGTATCAATCTACCAAAGTCAAAATGGACGAAACATCTGTCAACTTATTTGAGCCTCTTTCACCCCTTAACATCAGGCGGGAGGAAGTCATTTGCCGGGCTCACCATAAAAAAAGCACACGTGCTGGCTTGCGTTATCACTGATTTACTGCTTTTTTTATTATTATAAAACACATAAGTATTATAAAAAAAACTTAAATATAAATGTAAAACTTAAATTTAAGGGGCATGCACAAAGTCAGCAGCAGAGACAGACTTCTAGGTCAGTATCGGTCGTCTTGCTGTATTATTCAATATATTACACAGTCGTATTAGATTTAATAGTCCCTGTCGCGGTGTTAGTATATTATGACCCTATGGCGAAATTTTTTGTGTCCATCAATTGCCAGTGCCATCAAAGGAAACTCAGTTTTCATTCTCTTGAATGACATTCATAAGTTTGGCAAGAGTTCATTATCAACGTCACGCCAATCTATTTATTTCTCACTCTCAATTTCATCAGCCGAGATGAAATCGCCCAGTTTTATCGAGTTAACCAGAATTTCAGTCTAGAATTTTATATCTCTTCGCATTGGTGGTGGCGTTTTGAATTGCGGTAAAAATTATTTAAGATGGAGTTCCAAAAAGATGTGACGTGTGTAGGTACTTAAAGTGGTAGTTCAGACTGTTACACTGTACAATTTCCACTTTAATCATCATCAACAGCTCATATACGTCCCTACCGAGGAGCTCGAGCTTACCCTAAACTAGGGCGATTAGGCCTTAGTCAACCACGCTGGCCAAGTGCGGGTTGGTCGACTTCACACACAACCTGTAAAGAAATTCTTTCTTCACAGGTGTGTGCAATTGTCCTCACGATGTTTTCCTAAACAGTAAAAGCGTCGAATAAACGTACATATGAAATCAAAATTTGAAAACACATTAGTACGTGGCGGGATTCGAATTGCTACCTCTCGATTGGAAGGCAACGGCCTTACGCACTACGCCATCGACGCTTTCACTTTAATACCAACTATTTCCATTGGTATACCAACTCTGAAATCACGACAAAATAAGTCAATAATGTCTGTCTGTCTGTCTGTTATCTTTTCACGCTTAAGCCGTTGAACCGATTTAGATGAAATTTGGTATAGCGATAGTTTGAGTCCCGGGAAAGGATATAGGATAATTTTTATTGCAGAAATCATCATTTAAGTGGACGAAAAAGTTAGTGCAAGTTTGTATGGGAAATTTATTACCGCTGAATAGATTTAGATGAGATAGTTTGAGTTATGGGGAAAGATACAAGCAGATTGGATAACAAATAACCTACCCAAATTACTAACTTTAAGCGGACGAACTCGCGGGCAAAAGCTTTTTTATTATGAACAACCTTTTTTCATATTACTTAATATCGTGCATTGCTTGCATTCCTCGTGTAACCCGTAAAATCGACACTGCGTCGAAGTAATAAAATAGATCACTTACAAAAACTCGATTTGGCACGCGAACTAACATTGTAAGAAAAATAAGACAAAAGCACAAACAGTGGAACCGCAGACAGAAGCTTTTATACGATATTAGAAAAGCTCAACTCTAAGCTTTAGAACTTATAGTAAGTAAATTCATTAAAACTTAAGTCACATAGCAGCAAACAATCTTCGGAATAGCTACGGTTCTACAGCTACGGCGTAGCGTCAGCCCATAGCGTCAGTCGTCTACGGGAGCGTGCTACGACCGCACGCTCGCTACGGCGCCGCGATGAACTACGTAATCCAATTCAATTACTAAGCTAAGTGCTACGATAAGATTGTAGAGTTTATATTTAATCGTAAGATAAATTAATTGGTAGGTAGTTTTAATTGTGTGTCAAATTATTGTGGTTAGTGTCAGATGTTGAATAGTTTGTTGTTAAGTGACTTCAGGCAAATGATCAAGATGAGGAGGATTTGTCACCTGATATTCCGGTTGCTCTTCTTGCTTGACGGTGAGTTTACTTTTAGTGTGACTTTGATACTTTAAAAATATTTGAAAAAGTATCCCTTATTTTTTATTTTAGAACATTAATGGAAAATGTATTTGAATTGATACAGTTTCGTAGCCGTTTTGTAAAAATACACAACAAAAATTTATAATTATTTCGCTTATGACAAAAATCCTAGTGCTTCTCGAGTATTAATTAAATAAACTATAATTTATTTAGCCACACAGTAAATTACACACTTCGGATTTACTCGCTTAAATCCAAAGTGTGTAATTAAATCCGAAATAATTTAAATGTTTAAACTCGTTTAAACATTTAACTTATTTGACGCAACGTTTCGAACATAACATATTATACAGTTTTTTAAGTATTACTATCAAAGTTCTTTTTGCATAATATAATAAATATATTTAAATATAAATTATGCTTTTTTATATTATGTTATTTAAGGCTTTACTCGACATTATGCCAAAAATTTACTCAAAAACTCTCCGGCAGAATTTTATGAAAAATACTGTTTCACATTTTTTGGCAAATTCGCCCGCCGAATCACTCGACGGACCCCGGTCGTGTTTCAGGATATTTTCATGAAAATAATAAAACTTGACGTTGTTAGTTTGCACAAAAACACGCGGGGAAACTTCAGTCGCTCTCAAAAGCTATACAAAATATTGTATTCTTGTTTCATTTAGGTTCTGTTTTCAGACAATATTTGTAATTTTTGCAGCGTAAATTTATTTCAATTGAGTTTAACGTCAAAATGTGTATGTTAAGTTATATATTGATGAAAGATATAAATATTTGAATTGAAAGTACATTTTGTGATAATATTTGTGATACTAATCTAAAAAATTCAATGTGAGTCTTGGAGCATAGAACATAGGATAATATTTTAATTATTTATCTGTTTGTAGTCCATCTTGCTAGTCAGTTAGTGTTATAAAGTACTATGATGTTATTTATTTTAAGTCTGTTACGCAATAATTACAACATTGATATGCTTTAGCTGTCGAATATGATAACCACATTCACAACAGATGAGAATCTGAAAGCTCTCTCAATCTACGAAAACCCTTAGGTATAAATATCTTTTCTTCAATCGGATTGTTTTTCTAATTTAAGATGATTATAGTATACATGCATATTAGGACTGATGATTTTATAACTTATCAACTTTATTGTTATAAGATCAAACCAGTAATTTACAATTATAGACACTGAGTGTTCCATAATAAAATAGTATCACATACACACTTTTGAAAAAAGAGTTCGAACATACGCGACTCCTGCAGCCTGAATAACGCTACGTAAACTACACATATATGGCTCCTCAATTTTATAACAAAACATTATTGTACTATCACACAACACAAACACAACTCAGGTCAAAAAATATAATAACACGAGATTGGCTTATGCCCTGTTTTTATATTCGAAAAACGATTCGTTTTCGCTACTACGATAATAAAATATAATTGTTCGTAGCAAAAATGGATCGGTTTTAAACGGTTTTATTTAGCTTGCCCTGTTTTTTGGGTTCAAATCTTCAAATTTAGACCCACTTGCCAGTGTCCGATTGAGCTGAAATTCTAATCGAGAGGGTTCGATTCCACCATGTACCAATGTGTTTTTCGTTTTTTGAATTTCAAATATATATTTGTCCGACGCTCTTAGGGTGAAAGAAAACATCGCGAGGCAACCTGCATACATCTGCGAAGAAATTCAAAGGTGTATGTGAAGGCGACCAATCCGCACTGGGCCAGCGTGATTGACTAAGGCCTAAACACCCTAACTTAGGGCGAGCCCTTCAGTGGGGACGTATGTGAGCTGTGATAATATATCATTGGATTATCTTAAAATCTATGCAAAACACTAACACACTAAAACATTACGCCACAAAACAGAACACACACACACACACACACCACACATTCACATACACTAGCACATACTGAAATACACACACACACACTATAAATTAATAGTGCAATCAATATAACGAAATAAATCGTATTTAATTAAGTAGTATGTACTCCTCTTAAGATTAAGAGAAACATTGTCCATATTAAGGATGAAACTATCTCTTATAACAAAGTAGACTATATTTTTGTTATGCTTAAGTTTTTGTACCCCTAGTATACCAAAGTGAACCTACAGCTTATTCGTTGTATATCGAACGATTAAACACTATCATGTTTCTTGTACTTAAAACGGTCTGAAGAATATAATTACGCTGAAAACATTAACGGAACAACAAAAAATCCGCCCACTCGAAACAAGACAAGAAACAGATACAGCTAATAGCACAATTAAAAACGGGAAAGTAATTTATTTCGTCCCCCTCAGACGGCCTTTATTATTTCCCGCGAATACTTTTCACTTGTAATTAAATTCCATCTCATCTCATTGGACGTGTTCGGTTACTGTCGAATCGATAAAAGAAATTGTATACTTCATTTGGTGTAGATTGAAGAGGGGTAAGGCAGAGCTCGACGCATTTATATGGGCCTCAGCTCACATATACCAATATCTCGACCTCACGTGTACCTTCACTTCACATTCACATCCAGTATTGTACATTACACATTTCGGTCATTAGTAGTTCCTTTGTTGTTGAGCGGATCTTAATAAATATATAGGTAATACATATATGCAATATTGAATGTCCGAACTATTCAATGTATTTGGAATATTAAAATAATAATAATGTAATATCATAACATATTATTATTCTGTTCAGTATGTTAAAATAGCTGTGAATTAGAAAATACAATAATGAAAGACACAAAAATTTACCAATAGACGTGCATTTTTATTGTCTCTAAAATTGCAAAAATATTTCATTTATTTTGTACCCCAGTTTTCCAAAAATTGATTAAAACCTGTAAAAAGTAACGTTTTAGTTCGGTCACAGCGCGAAAATGACTTTGAAGCTATGCAATTATCAACTATATTGCCTTGCAATAAAGAAGTCTTCTTGCACGAGTAGATTTTCTGAGAATCCTCGCTTTAAGGCGCATAGTAAGGTCAATCATAAAAATTCACTGCAGAAAAAACCGGTTCTCTTCATAAATATTGAATAAAAAAATCTTTAAAAAATATATGTTATTATTCAACGCATTCTTTAGAGGATGGTCTTTTTAATTTTTTGATAAATAAATTAAAACTTGGTTAAAATGTGACCCAAACATGCCTCGATTTTAAAATTGTAAACCTAATCGCTTCGTAAATATTAGGTTAAATCATATACTTTCGATTTCAATAAATAAAGTGAACAATATTCTAGAGGATGGTCTTTTTAGATTTTTTTTATTTGCTTTTATTAATGTAAAAAATTTAAATAATTCATCTTACGCGTAAAGGTTTGCTTAAATATTCCCCTCACTCTCACTCACTCACTCCGATGTAATCAGTGCGGGACGAAAGACGCAAGGTCATTGGGAGCACTATGGGCCTTAAGCATATTCAATTAAGAATTGATGAGAAAATAAAAAGGTTTTTATTTTTATTTATTTATTATATTTTGAGCATGCTTATTTATAAGTATGCTCAAAACAAGCATGCTTATTGCTCGCAAAAGTAAACAGTTGCAGAACATGTTAGTTTAAGCATGCTTATTAGCATTGCTTTTTATGAACAGACTTTATCACGCGCAGATGGCTAGTCTTTTACAAGCTTTCATTTACTTTCACTTGTCCCGGTATTTGTAATGAAATCCACCAAGTTAAAATTGACCCACTTCCCGGTTTCCGAAAGAGCTGAACTTTCGCATGCATGTGTATATCGCGTGGCAATGCAATATGGAAAACGACACAACCCCATCGAGTTTGGGCTCGGTTGATTTGTATTGACAAATACTAATAGCTTGTATTTCACAAAGGTTTTTTTTCAATAATTTATCGTGTTCATGTTAACTATACAGCCTCTATACAACGAATAACGTGTACAAAAACAAGTGAACAATTTCCTTGCCACCAACGTCACGACTATTCGTTCACAAAACGATTAAGTTCAACGATTCGACTGACAGGCGCCGATGGCCACACACCGGCCGCTGTAACCTGATTTATGACCTCTATCAGATCTCTGATCTGATTTGCAGATGTAGCTTAGTGCAAACAGAGAATATTTTGTAGAATTAGGGTTACGTGCCTGATGATAACTAGGAATATATTATACTAGCTTTCCGGTAGTAAAACAATTCTATAGCCTTCTGCAGCACACACATACTGCCACGGTATATGTAGGTATCTCTATTTATTGTTATATTTTTATTTAAGTTGTGATTGTAACGCATGTGTGTGATGAAGAATAGCAATAAATATCTATCTATCTATCTATATTACTCAGCGATAATGTACCATTTGATATGTGAAAGGGTTTTTTAAATCAGTCTAGTAGTTTTTGAAGTTATTCATTGTTGCTTAAAATAAAAAATCTCTTCTCTTTATAATCTTTTTTCTAATATATACAATTCTCTATATTAGAAAATTTATACTCTAAATTTATACCCCTGGGTGATTATTATGGCGAAACGTAGTTCGCGGACATAGCTAGTTGCTATAGTATGTCTATGGGCCCGAGAGGGAAACTACCTAAAATCCTTAAGATAGCTCAGTTTTCTGAAATGAAATTTTATTTATTTTATTTTATAAAGAAACAAAACATTCATTCAAAATGTATGTAATGTATTCAAAGATATTCAAAAAACTGCTTGTCTCACCCGGGAATCGAACCAAATAAAATTATAAAACTAAACACTCGCTATTTTATTCTACTAATCGAAAGGATAATCCATGGGCCCTGGCGGGAAACTAACTTAAACTCTTAAGATAGCTCAGATTACTTTAATAAATATACTTTTAATTATAAAAAGAAGAATCGAAGGGATAAATCTAGATTTAGAAAGGCTTAATATATGGGCAAAATCTTTTAGCCTGATCTTAAGCCCCAACAAATCGCAAGCTATAATTATTGGGAGTCGTCACCTTAGGAATACTCTACAGCTCTCCTCCCTTCCACCTTTGCTACTGGGGATGTGTCTATTGCAATCACCGACACAGCTAGAGATCTGGGTGTGACACTGGACTCTCATCTTTCATGGCATGCTCATGAAAGTGAGATTACTCTCAAAGTACATTACTCATTGCATCCTCTTAAATGTTTACAGAACTTCTTGCCGACTAGCATTAAGATTACCCTTATTCAATCCCTGGTTCCTCGAATTAATAATTACGCTATTGCCTATTATTTGGATGCAAATGAGGAGCTACTAAAAAACTTGAGCGCTTACAAAACCTTTGCATTCGCTTCATATTTGGTTTGAAGTAATACGAGCACGTCTCCGAGTATCGTAAAATGCTCAAGTGGCTTCCAATTCGACTTCGTAGAAACGCTAGGATTCTATTGCTTTTTAATATACTCCACAATCCCCTCGTATTTAAAGGAACGTTGTTGTTAGGGGGGGACAACAAACAATATAATTTTAATATGCTGGGCTGAACTGTAAGGTTATTCAAGTAGTCAAGTCTGGTACTTTATCGCTATTCCTAGATTTCGGTGTTACCTGTCGACCATAGGATATGCACGAGGATCGGGCTTCTTCTATTAGGTTCCAGGCACTATTTAAGGCACAACTAAAATATATCACTTCACTTCTAGGTAGGTGCGCGAGTACCGCGGTCAGTTAGTCTAAACGTCTGGCGTGGGGAAGGCAACAAGTCGACTGTCATGCGTTTTTGTTATGAATAACAAGAGGGCGCACTGCGCGCGTAAAGCACAAGTATTCGAAATAGTTTTTCATATCAAAAACCTTCTGATGTCCTTTGTAGATCCCACCTCAAACCCTCCTGAGCTTCCATTCCTGAAATACAGAGTTTTACTCCTACTCCTTCAACAATCAAGCGGTCAGACTGTGGAATGCTTTGCCGTATAGTATACGAGCGTCGGTGGCGCAGTGGACTCGGCACTTGCCTTCCAATCGGGGGGTCGGGGTTCGAGACCCGCCATGTACCAATGTGTTTTTCGTTTCGAATTTCATATGTACATTTGTCTGACGCTCCTACGGTGAAGGAAAACATCGTGAGGCAACCTGCATACATCTGCGAAGAAATTCAATGGTGTATGTGAAGTCGACCAATCCGCACTGGGCCAGCGTGGTTGACTAAGGCCTAATCACCCTAATATAGGGTAGGCTCGAGCCCCTCGGTGGGGACGTATATGGGCTGTGATGATGATGATGATAGTATACGCGAGTCTGTCTCCGTTGGCTCATTTAAGCGTCGTGTTAAGAAGCACTACTTCTCTTCAATATATACCAAGTGATGTTTAGGTATTCACAATATGTTAATGTTATTATATCATTTTATTGCATGTAATTAATATCGTTTTTTAATATATATATATTATAAATCACCTCCCAACTAGCACATAAGCTGATTAGTCAGGTCTTGTTCAGCTGACCTGTGGTAGAACAGCCATTTTATGGTTCTTGTATTATTTTTAAGTTGGATAACAGAGTGTTATATGGCTCTACAAAATATAGTCGGGATAGTAGCCGCACAATGGTACACAAAAATCTTTTAAGATGTACAAGTGTGTGTGATAGTTCTGTTGAACACGCATTAGAACTAAAATACGGATAAAAAATCTTCTGTAACTCTATTAGACCTAGAAGGTAACTTTCTAAGGCAATTGGTCTTAACCGGGGTTAAAAACACCTCTTGTAACACTTCAAGAAGTATAAGTTATGTATTCCGACCTTATTACTCTACAATTCCGTTAGCAAAACGTTTATAACACTAAGACCTATAGTAGCACACTATACTTCTTTGATACCACTAAAAGTGGTAGATTGTTGAATTTTCATATATAATACAACTAAATAGTGGAGTAGAGATTTATAGGAAGTTATTATACAGATAAGAGAATTGCAATCCCATTAATATCGTTAATATAACACTAAAGGAGTTTTTATTTATTTATGATTGTTAGGAAAACGTGTATTTATACTAAGAATACGGGAAAGGTTACACGTTCTGCCAGTCAAATTCTCCATTTTTTGTAAAATAATAAGTGTTAATTACAATGAGACCAAGAAAAACATGGAAATTAAGTAAAAGGAGTGGTGGCTTTAGGATATCTATCTAGCTATAGGCTATCATAAATGATAATCTAACAGGAAATCGCATCAAAAATGCACCTAATCACCAAAATCTACTAACAAATGAAGAGCAAGCGCAAAATCAGTTCAGTGGTTCCGTATTTCCTGATGAGTCAATTAATTATTATTTGCCCAGCAAAGCTGTAAGGGGTAATTTTTCCAG
Source organism: Schoenobius gigantellus (assembly GCA_963935595.1). Lineage (NCBI taxonomy): Eukaryota > Metazoa > Arthropoda > Insecta > Lepidoptera > Crambidae > Schoenobius > Schoenobius gigantellus. Next base: position 64,919,040 of record OZ012542.1, on the reverse strand, counting down.
TGGCTTAGAGGCAGCTTCATCTGAAGGAAGCGTTGCAGGTGTAAATTCAGAGCCAGTCCAGGAGGGTTCCGCAACAAGCGTAATATCAGAGGCCACTCGCCATTCGAGAGAAGATTGTTTCGGAGATATAAGTTCAGACGAAAAAGAAAATGAAGTTACAAATGAATTTATTAAAAATATTAATTTTCAAAATGATATAAAGATGTGGGCAGTTAAGCACAATATAACACAAATGGCATTACGGGATTTATCAATTGTTATTAATAAGAGAATTTCCGATGTGTTGCCTAAAGATCCGCGGACCATACTACATACTGCAAGACACGTTGATATAAAATCCTTGAATGGTGGTGGTGAATACTGGCATAATGGAATTGTTGTTCCTCTTACCAAAATTTTGATCTCTTGGACATCTAACAAAATGCCAGACAATAATATTATATCATTAAATGTAAATTTTGATGGTCTACCTATACATAAAAGCTCAAAAAAAGAGTTTTGGCCGATTCTATGTAACATATATGAAAAACCAGAAAAAGAACCATTCGTAATTGGCATTTAATAATCATTAAAATCTTGCAGAAGTGCAGGTTGTTGTCGCACCACTTCGTCTTCTTGTTCTGTATCCGTGTGATTAATCATTAACTGTAGCTCTTCATTAGCTAAATCATAAGTCAGGAGGTGCTTTCTTTTCACTGTGCAAATGATTTTAGTCCAGTCAGGCCTGGGGGACAGAATTTTCATGTCGAACTAACTTTAGTTCAGTCGTTTTTTTTGGCCATCGTAAAACGCCTTTATCTTCCCATGATAATCTCACAACACATAACTGGGGCTTTCCCTTCTCCACTGTACGTATAATTTTAAACGGCATTCTGAAATAATGAAATAATTACAAATTATGTTTATAATGCACATAATACAGATAACGTGTTAATGAAGTAGGTATTATATATTGTTTGATATTATGAAATTCACCGAGATAATGACTTAACAAAACAATAATGAAAATGCCCAATAGAAACGTATTTCTAATTTTCTATATATCTATCTACCTACCTAACAAAAAATGAAAAAAAACTCCGCCGCCGTAATTGTGTTGTTTAAAAAATGCATACACGTGTCTACGATCTAACAATATAACAGACACTGACAGTTAAAAAAAATGCAAGCCTGCCGTCCCTGGCTTGCTAGCTCGCTCTCCCGCGCGTTACTCCCTTTCTCTCACCGGCCGGCCCTCTAGCTAGCAAAATTATTATTTGTTTAGAAGTAGGTAGGTAGGTATATTCATTGGGCGCGTTTATAATTTTCGCCGTGCATGGCTTTACCTTAGAATTTTTAGAGTATTTTCATTTCATATAAGTACTTAATTATTTTTTATTACATAAAGTATTTGTATTATTTAAAAATTTGGTAGGTACCTATTTAACATACAGACTGCTAAATTTTGATTATAAGTTATAGGTAGGTACCTTATCTAATGTGATGGATGAACCACAAGTATGAAATAGTATAGTTCAATTAGGAAAATAAGTCTTACAATGCGGACCCCTAAAACTTTGGATTAAAGGAGTATTGGAATCTCTGTTGCAACTTCTCAGGCCCTATTAGGGACCTTACTAAGAAATAGAGTATATGTAAGAGTATGTATACACTAAAATACCACAATTGTAAATCCTTAAGCGACTACGCGGAGAATACTACCGTAACTATAATCTAAAGCCCGTAGAATGTAGATTGTAAAGCGTTACAAGTTGCTAGTAAGAGACGCCACTAGACGTTGTTGTAACCTAAGCTCAATGTAAATTGGTATGATTAGTTTCATGGTTTTAACAACAATTATCACTGTAAACTATTAAACAAACAGCCACTATTCACTAAATAGCATATAAAACTACCAATGAGTATTTTTATCGTTAAAAAAAATTAATAACTGTTCAGTCTCACAGTTCTTACAAACTTCATAACGCACAAATTGCATCGCGCGACATTGCAAGTATAGAAGAGGCAGGCGCTATCTGTCTATGTTCATATAAGACGTCATCATAGCATCGGCCATTACCTTTCCGACCGCTCATTATAGAACATCGTTTTTGTAAAATATAATTTTTATTCGCATTATATATAATTATCTCTACAATAAATTTGTTTTACTTGGCTCCATTGTGTCACAAAAGACATAAATTGGTGGCCCATGAGGGGAACATCAGTACGAAAAAGACACGAAAGAAGAAATTGCAAGTCATTAGATGTACATCGCATTTGGAAACAAACCAGTACAAAATTCAGCAAAATATATATCAGACAGCAGATGAAGTGGCGAAATCATCACTCTGATTACGGATTCCAAAGATAAGTGTCTCCTTTTTTCCAAATCTCGATTATTATATCCATCCTGAGTCCCGTTTCCTATTCCCTAAGAATAATATATACTTGTGTAAATAATATTTGTGTTCCAGTAAAATTGTATATTGAAATAAATATTATATTTCTTTTCATGTACATATAGGAAGTGTATAACTCAATTGAGTAAGTACGTATTTTTGTGACATTTTGTTTCATATGTACCTTCACACTAAAAATTAAAAGTGTTTAATTACGTTTTTGTTGAATTTAAGTACAATTACATATTACTGAATAATTTAACTCACTCAGATGTTATTTCAACATCACATCGAGTTTGGTGGCCCATTAATAAAAAAGTTAATATCGAGTATTTCATAGCGTAGTATTTTAACTACCGACGAACGTCTACCTATTACAATACAAATAGGTATTTATTGTTTTCGTCTATAATATTTCAGGGAAATCGGAAGGCTCAGGGACATTGTTGCTGACTGCCTATACTGGCTGGTATTGATAATTGGCCGTCAGCTGTTTACCGTTCTGGCAGCGGTTCTTCGGGTGCCGTCGCTAAGAGGAGCGTGAGCTAAATAATTTTTACTTTACGATTTAATTAATTTATACATAATTTTATTATTGTATCATGACGAGTAGTAGTAGTTTCGAAATGGACAAAGTAGTATCTAAAGAATATAAAGAATTAAATGTTAAGCGCAGTTCTATTAAAGGTCAAATAACTAAGTTTAAAAATTTCTTATCCATTGTAATGCAAAAAGGTGAATTGACTACTCTCGAGCTAGCCGAGCTAGCACTAAAACTCGGTAAATTGGAAACATTATCATTAAAATTTGATGATTTGCAAAGTGAAATAGAAGTTTTAAATCCGGATTATTTACAAAGAGAACTAGACGAACGAGAGAGCATTGAGCATGAATTTGTGAGTAGTATAGCTTCAGGAAAAAGGTTACTTGACAATTTTAAAAAAATTGAGAGTCTACAAAGACGCGATTCTTTTCACGATGCTGATGGTCACTGCTCTTTCGAAGAAAAGGGTAACGTGGGTATCAAATTACCCCAGATACAAATCGCAAAATTCGATGGTGCTTACTTTCGCTGGCTAGAATTTCACGATACTTTCGAAAGTTTAATACATAATAATATTCATATTTCACCAATTCATAAATTTCATTATCTCGTATCGTACTTAGAGGGAGAAGCGTCTAGAATAATATCCAATCTTGAACTGTCAGCTTCGAATTATAAGGAAGCTTGGAGTTTGTTGTGCGACCGTTACAATAACAAAAGGTTATTAACCAATCATCACTTAAGCTCATTATTTAACATTCAGCCTATAAGTCGTGAATCTGACAAGGCATTACGCTTCTTGGTAGATCACGTAACAAAAAATCTCCGTGCTTTGTCCAGCTTAGGTCACCCGGCTGACAAATGGGATTTGCTACTTATTTTTATGTTGTCCGCTAAGCTAGACAGTCTAACGCTCACGAAGTGGGAAGAGTATCGCAACACTTTGCAAGATATGCCTACTCTGGATCAATTTAAAAGATTTTTGACTGATAGGGCTGATGTGTTAGAATCTATAATTAGAAGCAAGTGTGACAACCCTATTTCAAAAAAAATTTCTATTTTACCACGTCAACATAATGCTTCGAGTCATGCCAGCAACAATAATAATAATAAGGGTAAGATTAACACTACCAGGTCATTTGCTAGTGTGAGTTCACACATTAAAAATAATAATAATTCATTTGTGTGTGTAATTTGCGCTGAAAACCATCGAATTTATGAATGTCCTATTTTCAAATCTAAAAGTATTCAAGATAGATTAGTTGAAGTTAAAAAATATAGGTTATGTGCTAATTGTTTACGTCAAGGTCATCCAATAACTGAATGTCACATGGGACCTTGTCGTGAGTGTAAGTTGAAACATAATAGTTTGCTCCACAATTTTGCTACCAATTTAGAAAATAAAGCGAATTCTAATATTAAGGAGTCTGAAACGGTTGTAAATTTTACCGAAGGTCAACACACGCAAATACTTTTAGCCACAGCATTAGTTGAAGTGATCAATTCAAATACAAATAAAACTACAAAGGTTCGTGCACTTTTAGATTGCGGAAGTCAATCGTCGTTTATTACGCAATCACTAAAAGAAAGAATGAACTTAATTTCGAGTCCGGTAGAATCTTTGAGAGTGGTAGGGATAGGTAATAATTGCTCGAACAAAGTAGTTGAACGATGTACTACTCAAATTAAATCTCTTAATTCATCATTCAGTATAAATTTTCAATGTTTTGTGCTTAATGAAATTACAAGCGAGATACCTAAAGTCCGCATTAATATTCAAAACTTAAAGCTGCCTAAAGATATTATTTTAGCTGATCCAACATTTTATCAACCATCTGCTGTTGAAATGTTGATTGGAGCAGATATGTTTTGGGATATTATAGGCACAGAGCAACGATCTCTTGGTCTTAATGCCCCTAAACTCATTCAGTCTAAATTTGGATGGCTAGTTTCTGGTCCTGTGAGTGCTATAACTGTCATGAACTACAAAAATTCTATACAATGTAATCAGTCTATTATTATCGAAAACGAAAATTCAAGTGAAGTAGACAAAATGCTTCCTATTTTCTGGAATTTAGAAGAAATTCCTCAAAAACGCGTATTAGACAAAAGTGACGAATTTTGTGAAAAACATTTTTTGATCAATACTAAAAGACTAAATACGGGTAGGTTTCTTGTAAAACTACCATACAAAAATTCACCTGAATGTTTAGGTGATACCTTTAATCTCGCAAGAAAACGATTTTTAAACATTGAAAAGAGATTAAAACGAAATCCAGTTCTAAAATCAGATTACTCAAAATTCATACAAGAATTCGCTGACTTAGGTCATTTATCACCTTGCAGCAATAAACCAGATATTTCATACTTTTTATGTCATCATCCTGTAATCAAAGAATGCAGTGAGTCTACAAAACTGAGAGTTGTTTTCGATGGTTCCGCAGCTTCCTCCTCAGGTTATTCATTGAACGATATACTGATGGTAGGACCTAATATTCAGGATTCGCTTTTTTCTATATTATTAAGAGCACGACAATATAGATACATTTTGACGGGTGACATAGAGAAAATGTACAAACAGGTGGAAGTAGATGAATCTGATCGCAATTTACAACTTATACTGTGGAGATCAGATGAATCGAAACCTATACAAATATACAGATTAAATACTCTCACTTACGGCACAGCAAGTGCGAGCTATTTAAGTACCAGATGTATCTATCAGTTGGGAGAAGAGTGTGATGACGAAGAATTTAAAAATATAATACAACATGATTTCTACGTAGATGACTTGATTACAGGATGTGATGATGGAAATCAATTGCGTCATATACTTAATTCAATTTCAATAATATTAAAATCTGGTTGTTTTAATTTAAGAAAATTTAAGAGCAACTTGCCTAATTTAATTGAAAATTCTCAAGTTAATACTCAAGAAAACCTTACATTTAGTGAGTCAACTAGCACTCTGGGCTTGGGATGGAAACCTTCTAGCGATAATTTACATTTTCCTATAAATGATATTCCACAAAATCTCACAATTTCTAAAAGATTAATAATGTCACAATCATTTAAAATATTTGATCCTTTAGGTCTATTGGCGCCTTGTATAATTATTCCTAAAATGACATTGCAAAAACTATGGAAAGAAAAATTAGAATGGGACGATCCTGTGCCCAATGAAATTGAAAGAGAGTGGAAGCAGTTTTCCAAAAATGTACATAATTTGCAAAAATTAGAAATCCTAAGACGAGTACTATGTGATGATCCTGTTTATGTTGAAATGCATTCTTTTAGTGATGCGTCACAACATGCATATGGCGCTTGTATTTATATGAGGTCTATTAATTCCAATAATCAAGTTACAACTAACTAAAATTCTGTAAGCAATAAACCCTATTTTATTTGTTATTTACGCGTATTTTGCAGGCGCGTGAAGAGTTTCACTAAAACGTATACATATATTCACAGTAATCTGGCACTCGCACTAATATTTCACTGATTAAGTAATATAAAACAATACTTACCCGAGACGCTTATAAATTCGGTTTATTCCAATGACTGATTCCGTTTCATACTGTGTTTTCATGTTAATATCTCTTAACATTACTAATTTTGTAACACGTAACATTAAATTACTATTCTACACCAATTATAGATACATTAAAGACGGTAGAGGTATAGTAAAATGGTACAAAGTCGTACAAATAGAGGCAAAGCTGTACAGTCGCTCTATAATAGCTCGTTAAAGATATGGTAGCAAATTCTATTGCTTTTAAAGAGCTGTTGTATCGCTACATTATCACGTTTAAACAGTCACTAAAGAGCGCTTGCAGAGTTATAAGCTGTATAATTTGTGCCCAATTTGAAGGTACAAAAGCTGTGTAGCCGCTTATACAAATACTGTAGAGCTTCTTTACACAACTGAAGCCGTAGGCCAAATCTATTAACTGGCCGATATATAGCTGTTTTATACAGCCAGTGTGCTAGTTGGGCTGTCACAGGTCTGCTGGCAGAAATTTCTTTAGAAATAAGCAGCACCTTTGTACTCATCTTTCTTGTGTTACTAGCTTTCCGCTCGCGGCTTAGCCCGCGTTACTGTTTTTCGTGGGAATTTTATATCTTCCCATAGGAAATTTATATTTTCCCGTAGGAAAATTAATTTTGTAGCCTATCAGGGATAATGAAGCATTCTAATGGTGAAATACTTTTTAATAGAAATCGGTTCAGTAGTTTCGGAGTCTATTCAATACAAACATACAAAAATACAGATCTTTCCTCTTTATAATAATAATATTATAGTATAGAGACTAGCCTGTGCCCGCGAACTACGTTTCGCCATATTTTTTTTCCGTTTTTACAACATTTTTCTTAGATGCTTAGCTCCAATTAATCGTAGTAATGTAATGTTATAATAGCCTTTCCTCGATAAATGGTCTATCCAACACAAAAAGAATTTTACAATTTGAATCAGTTGCTCCCGAGATTAGAGCTTTCAACCAAACAAACAATCGCACAAGCTCTTCGGATTTATATTATTAAGTATAGATTCTTGTCCTGTTTTATTTTGTCTACATAAACAATAACCTAGCCTAAACACCTCACTAAAAGAGCTAGGGGTTGTGCTAGAAAATGTTATTAGAATCATAAACCTACAAATAACACTTTGTAGATCGCGACACGAAATAAATTTCAACGAAGAAGACCAAATTTGTGTATTCGGAACGAGGGCTCTCGAACAACATCAGCTAAATTGAAGTGTAACTAAATTTTAATGTTGAATAGTTCAAGTGTCAATATTTTGCTAGGCAATCATTTTCTTTTATGTTTACGCGTCTTTCGTAGAATTAGAAATGATGATAAAATAAAATTAATGTTAGTTTATCTTAGAGAGATTTTATCGATTAGTAGAATAAAATAGCGAGTGTTTAGTTTTTTTATTTTTAGCTGGTTCGATTCTCGGTTGAGGCAAGCGAAATTTAGAAATGCAGTTTTGTTTCTTTTTAAAAATAAAATAATGTTTCCTTTAGATAAAATGATGTAATGTAGTTTCCCTCCAGGGCCTATAGGTTTTTTCCAGCCTGTATACGTAACTCGCTTAATGCAGACACTTCTATACAATCATGTCACATTAAGTTATATCGAATCTCTCTGTACAACTGCCAATAGCTGTTTTTTAAGGATATAAATACAACTAAAACCAGACATCACAGATGAATGGTATTTGTATGTGGTAGTAGACCCAAGCTTTTCATCGTGTACTATGGTGGTTTGTGTTTGTGTGAGGGTGTAAAAGATAAGAGGGTTGAAAGTAATAAGGCTGTCTAACTATATGTAACTTCGTGGAAAATTCGTGAAATTTTCCGATAGCTTTCTGGATCTTTCTAGGAAATTTGAGTGATTTCTCAAAAGTCCACGTTCTGCGCTTTCTGGAAAATTAAAATAATTTTCCCGAAAGTTTCATAATTCTTTAGATCTTTCTCAAAAATATCATCAATAGCATCCCAGCTATAAAAACAAATCAATAAATATAAGACTAAAGATACAATGTGTTAATTCATCTTAGACACACGTAATGCTGAAATAAACAATTTTATAAATCACAGACGGAAGGAACGAATATATGCAACGCATGTATCTCAATTTATATTATTATTTCTTATATTTTCGAAATTCAATCGAACGGAATATTCGACAAATCAACTAACAAATTAATGTAATTAGTTTCATTCTGCATTTTTTTTACCACTTCATGCTGTCATCGCCTATAATTGTAATGGCACTTAGTTTCAATCTGTTTAAGAATAACAATCATATTATTGTTATTAATGGTGTAATTTACTTGTATTCAACTAATATCAACCAATAGGAATTGGCTATCTTGTTTCTATCCTCAAAACGTTGCAAACTCGCCAAAATGCGTTAGTCGTTAAATGTTTTCTCTTCCTCCTTTCTTTCTTAACGAAGCGTTTAATATTAGAGTCCACAACTACACGTGTTTCGAGCTCCACTCAACAGTACCCGGCTAAGTTGGGTGTTCAAGCATTACGGCGCGGCGCATCAATGGCCCATAATCTCATAATGGCCGCATTATACCTCCCAGCTTATGTTAACTCATAATGACCTATCCTCGAAGATTGGGAAACACTAATACACCGCAATCACCCTGAACAAGGCGCTGCTATACAGACACCGGCGGCGCGGGGAACGTGAGTTTTAATCAACGGGAATAAGGTGCAGAATGTAATGGCGCGGTTCGCTCTAAGTATCTGGGGCTGCGTATTTGTTTGAGCGTTCACAGTGGAGGTGAAAGCGGTGTGTGATGCCAGCGTTGACAACTGTTTCGACCACTTATGCTTCCTTCCCGCGCGCCCTCTTGTTATTGATAATCAAAAACGCGATGGCAGTCGAGTTGTTGCCTTCCCGACGCCCGATCTATAGACTCACTGACCATTTGTACCTAAAATAGTGCCTGGAACTTAACCGAAGAAGCCCCTAGTATATCCTATGGTCGACCTAGGTAACACCGAAAACTAGGAATAGCGGTAAAGTACCAGACGTGACTACTTGAATAACCTTACAGTTCAGCCCAGCATATTAAAATTATATTGTTTGATGTTTCCCCTAACAACAACAAAACATCCAATGTCCAGTTTTGCAGAAGTGAATCTGTAGATTTGAATTTGATTGAAAAGCTTAAAAAAATAACCCACAAAAAACAAACCGAGATTCGAATCTGACTGACGCTTAGAGCATTTATCCCACACTTTGGGTAAATGCTCTAAGAACTGAGATGATTTTTTTTCATGTTTCGATTTATTATATTGACGAGTTCTACTAGAAAAACAAATCAGGACTTTGTTAAGGATACATGGAATTATTTGATGTGGTCAAAACTACTTTTTAGTTTATTTCGTGCAAAACTGTGGTCTAGTGGTTGAGACCGCCTTAGTATTAATCTGGAGGTTCGAGGTTCGATTCTCAGTGGGAGCAAAACTTTTCTACTTGATTTGGTTGGTAGGGCATCTGAGCCCGCCTGGCTAATTACTGCCATCTAATTAATGCCAATGAAAATAAAATTGCTGTGTTAGAGGCAAGGTACTATAGTTGGTAAACTGAATAGCTTCTAATGTCGCTTACGCTTACGCGCTGTGATCGAATAAAAACGTTTAATTTTACTACGTATTAATCAATTTTTGAAAAAAAATTGTTTTTTTTTTACAATTTCGTGAACAATAAAATAATAATAATAATTTATTACAAGTATTGGATTTTCTGACTTACAGCTGTTTTAACATTATTGAACAGAGTGATATTTGGATTATTTTGTATCGAGTGAAATATTATCTGTCTTTAACAATATTTAGATAATATATTCAACAATATCATATATCATGAATTTCAGAACTGTATGTTTTATTCACATATTCGTGGCGGTACACTTAATCAAAATTGTTAGAAAACGGAAAAGTAGAGAGATTTCTTAAGATCTATCTTAGTTGTCGCTTCTAACTATATTAAAATTTATAAAATACACCGAAACTGACATACTGCGCCCCTGTTCGCTGCGCCCGGAGTCCGCCCGTGAAACAGCTCGCGAGGGCAGAAGCTCCGAAGATAGTTGCGCCCGACTCTAAATGAATTTGTCATATTTATACAGCCCTCCACGAGCGATGGGCCCGCTTACTTTTATTAGCTAATCAAATCGGAGTCGAACGGAGCTGAGCGAAGAACTGCTTCTTATTTTGTTTAACGGGCAGGTTGTTTTCCGGTCTAATAATCACACTGATTGGGAAGTGAAACGAAGAAAAGGAAGAGAATACTCCTATGTTTGGGCAGACCCTTATGCGCTGTTACGTTGTTATCGAAGTGGATTCAGGAATTGGAAGAAAAACTACTCACAAGGCCTGATATGCGGATAAAATGTAACTATTTATATATGTATTTCTAATATCGATATATATTATCGTGTGAATCGGACAGGGCCGAGTATCGATATCGAGTCCAATCTTAATTCGTAATTATTTTATGATACTCGATACCTCACAATCGATCCACAATATAACGGCAGGTGTTTGTAACTTTAGCAAAAAGATCCCTACTAAACCATATCGAATCTCGATTCGAACTGTCAAAGTATCACAACAATAAATGTAGCTTCGAATAATATGACGCTTAGAAAATGTAAAGTTTTAAAATCCGATATGAAATATCGATATATGGTACCGATGTTGCCCACCTCTAGTGACACATAATATGAAGGTACCTTAACTCCCAAACATATCGATTGAGTCACAATAAACAATTATCTTTGTATACTCGAGCCCATATAATATTATTAGTACCCCCTAACATCCCTTAATAGTTGTTAGCGCCCCGCATTCCCGTCACCCTGCGACAAGGAATTACGGAGGTGTACGATCATCCGCAGAGCCAGGGGGCTGGGAGACATCTTGACTACGTTATTAGTAAAGTTTCAGTTCAAGCGCGCAACTATTCACAGTACCGTACGCTTTGTGAATTGTAAATAAATGCTGAGTTTTAAATTATAAATGTGGTAGTTTGTATTTGCATTGCTCCCTATCTTAGGTTGCTGCGACGATAGAAAAATAGACGTTGAGCTAATTTAGTGGTATAGCCCGCATACTATTTTTATGTAATATTTTTACACAAGCTCTTTCAAACAACTTCGATTGCCCACGATTACAAGAAATTAGCTTATTTTTAGCATTAATTTTAAAAGTACCTTATCGCTATCCCCGCCATAAAATGAAAAAATATTTAAACCACCACTGTATACCGCAAAACCAAGTTTGGTCGGAACTCCCCAATCTCTTGTCGCTGCAAGTATCATGATGACATTGACATTTTATGTGATAATATTCGCACTATTCGGAAGATTTTTATGATTTGCATTTTCACATATGTTGTAATTTTGTAAACAATTTATTCTCCTCTAGTTAAACTCAAACCAGTGAATGTTGTGTTTGACTGTAAGTGATTTAAATTTTCTGCATAAAATTGTATTTAAATTCACCTGTTGTAACAACTGATTACCAACCTAATAAATTATTAATAAATATAATTAAAAGATAAAATAAAATATACTACGTAAACAGTCTTTTATTCACCTTTCGACTAACCATAGGCAATTAGGTGCGTTTATCTCAACTACTTTAGATACAAGTTCTAATTTTAAAAACCCTGCTACTGAAAATTCGCTTAAAGGTATGAAACAAGTAAACATTCTCATCTGACATTATGAGGTATAAACTATTCAATATTAGCCGTGTTGCATTACTTCAGTAATCGTGGTATACGGCCTCGGTGGTGTAGTAGTTGAGACCACCTGCTATCGAACTGTAGCTCCTGGGTTCGTTTTCCTATATAGGGCAGAACTTTTTCTGCTTGGTTTGGTTGATGGAAGGGCCCCTGAGCCCGCCTGAGCTACCTAAGTTTGACACTTTAGTAAAAATGTTGATATCATTTTTGTGTTCTGGCAATTAGAGGTAAATAACATTTTAAACTTTCGCAACAAGGTGACCGAAACGTCGAGTAAAGAAACATAGTGTTTCGACAGTTACTATGCTAATATTGTGCGCGTTTAGACCCTACATAATTATCCATGTGATTTAGAGGTAAGATATCCAGTTTCTTAGTTATTAAGGAGTCCAGGTGAAGCTCGCATCCACTTTCGGCCTTACCGTCACCAACCATCGGGTAAGATGAAGTCTAACAGCTATTGTGTGTTAAAATTAATATTTGCCAGAAAATATTATTTGTAGATCTTCATATTGATAAGGATAGGCAGATTCTCGGAATAACCTTTTAACTTCAACAGCCTCTGAATTACGTTTGCTGAGAAGTGTGCTTATAACTTTTGTTGTTGTGTAACATTATCATTACCAGACATTTTCCAAGAGCTCGTAATTCCGCCAGACATTCCTGTTGCTACGTTATAAAAACAGTATTTCGTTTCAAACGTAAAGGTTTTATTAAGCAAACTGATTGTTATTTCCTGTTGACGAAGCACATAGCAGTATTTGTAATAATTTCTATGATACAAAGATAACTAATTAGTTACGTACATCTCAGGTCTTCTAGCTCTCAGTCTACACTATTGTGCTTAAACTTGTATCTGAACACACGATGTATACAGAAGTTACACACTTGCTGGACGAAATACTTTGGCAAATTCCTCGGTTGACTACCATCTTTGAAATAAGGGTATATAAGTACCTAACTACATACATATTTACGGGTTTCATATTAATTTCTTAATTTGTATTATAAGATAAAGTTTTTTACCAAGGAACAATGGTCATTTTTGTTCCCAAAATAAACGAAAAATAAAGAAATTAATTTATGGATAAATGTGAGCCCAATAAAAGATGGAACCGATGTATGTATTTAGAATATATTTGAAACCCCAGATAAGAAAAGTTACAAAATAAATTAAAATATCTTCATGAACGCATTAATGTTATTTCTTTCCGCCGTTTTACTACTTCGAGAGCCTGAACGCATCTGTAATTTGACAGTACATTTACGAAAGCTGGCGAATGTAATGAGTTGGATACATGGACTTATAAATCCATGGTTGGATGAGTTGGATGTGAGTTGGATGCTGTCAGCACGCTCACGGTGGTGATTCGAAACGACTGACATCAATATCATCGCCATTCGGAACGCACCTTTTGATAGCCGGTTATGGTCCGAAATTAGTATTTTATCAATACTATTAAAACTTGAATATCTCTTTAACCTGGGCTTAAAAAATAATATCATTATTTCAACATGTAAGTATATTTTAACCAGTACAATAAGTTGACACTGCTGTATTGCAAGGTAATATAGTTGATAATTGCATAGCTTTGAATTTTTAAACGATTTTTTGAAAACTGGGGTACATAATTAAAAATGTACTTTTGCAATAAAAATGCACGTCTATTGATGAAACTTTTATGTCATTTATTATTGTATTTTCTGATTCACAGCAGTTTTGAAATACTGAACAGAGTGATCTTTAGATATTTTTTTTTCTATCGAGTGTAATATTATTAATCATGTTTCTGCTTTTAAGAATGTCTATATGAAATGTTCAAAAATGTCATATATGAATCTTAGAACTGTATGTTTAATATTTGTGACGGTACAGTCAATCGAAATTGTTTGAAAACGGGAAAGTAGCGCCTTAAGAACATTACACAGTTAGTGGTGTTATTACCAAACACGACATAATAACATTAGTTCCATTTCGAATGAGCACTCACACTTATAGAGTCAATGACACTTTACGGGAGCTTATTAAAAACTCTCTACATATCCTCTCTATATACACGCTATATACCCGTATCATAACATTAAATTAAACTCTATGGCAGCGAGTTTTACGATTGAAGCGCGCTGACTCGGCGAACATAACACGGAGTGAATAAAATAAGATATAATTCCCCATGAATATTATCAGCGAGGTGGCTTTGTTTTACGACAACTATCTTTTTTTGTGTCGCGTCTCCTTTACAAGTGATTTTCGGGGTTCCTTTCCTGGGATTGACGAAAACTTTTTCTTTTCAATTCGATCTTTCATCTGAATACACGGCATAGCATACTGGCTTTAATTCACGCGCATCTTATCAGATACGGATTTAAGGTCAATAGCACTTTGAAGACGCATTTTTGAAGCAATAGAATTCAAAGACGCATTCGAAATCGTAAGATTCGAATACGATATTCCAAATTCATTATTTTTGAATATTCATTCCGTGAATTCTGCAAAGAGTGATCCTACACACTCGTTTTTAATTTTTACTAGAGAAATATACGCAACGTGTAAACGATCCATTTAACGTACAGTTCATCGCTGATTTTTTATATTAATAGTTATTTCGTACCGATTGTTATTTTTTCTGCTTGAAGTTGAATCTAATGTAGAATTCGTTTTAAATGACAACACTGAATTCGAGTGATTCGAAAATCTTTAAAATTGGCAACAGTAGGAAATAATTTCCCGCGTGATTCCTATTCGTCTTAGAATTCAAGATTCACTTCTGACAATTAAAAAATGCGTCTCCTAGAAAATAGAGTAGTAGAGAGCAAAAGTAAGAGTCACCAGAGTCTGCGCTGGTACCTCTATCTTACTTATTTCTACCGCAAAACAGCAATTTTTTTAATACAACTTAGTTGGCAAACAAGCACACTGCCCACCTGATGGTAAGTGGTAACAGTCACCTATAATACACGTGGCTCCTGTGAGATTCGCAGCAAATCTGCAATTCGCAAGAACCACAGTATACCTTGTCAATTTGTGACATAAGATGTAAAGTCACGGTACCCATTAATTTCTCTGCCATATCTCATCGTTCAAACCAGAACACAGCAATGCAGGCACTGCTACTTTGCGGCAGAAAAAGGCTGTATTCCGGTTTGAAGGGTAACACAGGCAGTGAAATTACTAAGTACTGGTGACTTGACATCTTATGTCACAAGTCGGCAACGAACCACTACATTGCATTAGGGTTCTTGTAGGGGTTGTAGTTTTGCAAATCTTACAGTAACCATTAGGCAATTTTAGCACATACCATGGGATGGGCAGTCTGCTTGTTTGCCCATTTGTTTGCCCATTTAGTCACTTAGTTGTTTAAACCGCCTCCGTGGTCTAGTGGTTGAGACCGGGGAGGTCCGGGGTTCGATTCTCCATGTGGGCAAAAAATTTTCTGCTCGATTTGATTGGTGGTAGGTCTGAGTCCGCCTGGTTAGCTACCACCATCTTACCTAAGTTTGTCGCCATAATAACAATGTTAATAGCATTGTTGAGTTCCGACAATTAGAGGTAAGATAGCCAGTTTCTCAGTTGTCGAGGAGTCCAGGTGAAGCTCGCTTCCACCTTCAGCCTTATCATCACTTACCATCAGGTGAGATGAAAGCCAAGAGCTGCCCCGTCGTGTCTTAAAAATGTCGAGCAACAACAAGCGGCACGGTCGTACCATCCTTTTTCTCGAAGTAGTTCAGGCCATTTTCGACCCCTCTATAACTTCGTTGTGGATTAAACTAGAAGCCTGAGTTTTCAGTAACCAAGCAGGCATTGTATAAACTTGGTATATTTCAAATTTCATTCAATTTGAACCAGTAGTTTAAGAATTATAAATGTTTTCTATTTCTATTTCTTTCTATTTCAAAGTTTGATAATTTGTCACTCACTCACTGACTGACCGATCATCAAAACTCGTGTATGACGCGTTTATCGCGTGCATGCATAAAAATAATGTGTGTGCGTTGTAACATATTGTTCTATTTCCACGTAAATAAAACAAGAAACTACCTTTTAATGTTAGTACGCGCCGTACGGAACCGCGAACACGTCGATGGCTCACATACGTACATGTTTCAATATTCCCCACGTCGTAAAGTGCAGGATTTTATTCCCGGGCCGCCCCCCTCGTCGGCCGATCCCAGCCTCTATGAAGTTATTGAAAATGCGGCCCGGACCGGACGGGATGTTTTAATCCGCCATTTTTAAGGAATCGTTTGCGGATCACCTTATAGTTAAGGCGTTGTAGATCGCATTTATTCAAGTCATCAAAATCATCATTTCAATTTCAATTTCAATTTATTTGCATTCCAAAATGTTACATAGATGGTTAATATTATAATTTTATTATTGACACAATTTTGGACCCTGTTGGGCACAGCAATATAGAAGAGAGGATAACGTCATAATAGTTCTTTTTTTTTCTTTTTTAAAATAGTATACATGTGTTAATAAAATAGTTATTAGGACAATCGATTTGAATTGATCATTAACGCTTTTACTATTCTCGTATATGAATTAATATAAGTCATTGAAATGTTTACTGATTTATTGTTGTAAATCACAATTATTGTACTGAATATTATTTATATTTTATTATTAATTTCGTCATTGAATTTTAATTTGTCGGTTTAACTCTTTGTTGTGTAAATATTCATTTATTGTATTTTTATTAATATTTTGTATTATGTAATTGCATCATAAATTATTATATTGTTTTCTTATTATATATTATAATTTTTGTACTGATATTATGTATGTTTTTTTTACAGTGTGTAAAATTTATTTATACAGTGTGTAAAAAAACCCTGTCCGATCCATTAGGGTAGTTTTAGGTATCAAGATTTGGTTCTATTTATGTAATCATTTTCATTAAATGAAAGAAAAAAATTACCCTGTTGAAAAAAGTAAAAAAATTTAAAAATTGAAATAGATTGAAAACTAGATTATAAAAGCTTACATACCGTGCATAAAAAGAACCGCTTGCTTACCACTGTGTAATGCTCTAATAATGAAACATTTCTCCCATTTTATGGGTAAATAGTATTCAATAGGTGACAAAAATGCAAACTTTAAAAATCGATAGCAATGTTATTTTCTTGAATTAAGAAAATTGGATATTTATTTTGGCGATTTTAATTAGATACCTATATGCCCCTGTCAGATCTGACAGGGTTTTTTACACTGTATAAAATAGGTTACACAGTAAGCAGAATGTTATAATAAGTTTATGAGTCTCACTATGTTTGGCCATTTATTGAGAGATATCATTTTTATACGGAAAAGACTAATGTTGGTATCTTTTAGGTTTTTTGGTAATTTATTGAAGATTCTAGGAGCCATATAGTAAAAGCTATTTCTTTTTAGTGCGGTTCTCGTGATTGGTATAATTAGCAGGTGACCATGACGTCTACTCTTTCTTAATTGGCCACAAGATATGTTGGGAAATAGGAGTCTATAAGATGTGGTCGACAAGTATCCCTGGTTCTTAATGATTTTGCAGCCCTTATGCACTTATTTGTGCTCTAAATACCTGTCATTTATTAGCACAGTTACCCCAAAAGATTATGCTATACCGGAGGATGGAGGTAACATTACCGTTGCTGTTATAACTGTCTCTCTATTATGGTTATTATTATGGTAGAGTCATGTTGTAAAAATTTCCTGAGGTATATATATCCATAATTAATAGTTGAAACTTTGTCATCACCAGAGCTCATAAATATCCCCACAAAGAGGCTCGAGCTAACCCTTAGTTAGGGTAATTAGGCCTCAGTCAACCACGCTGGCCCAGTGCGGATTGGTCGACTTCACATACATCTTTGTATTTCTTTCAGGTTGCGTCACGATGCTTTCCTTCACCGTAAGAACGTCGGACAAATGTACATATGAAATTCGAAAAACGAAAAACACATTGGTACATGGCAGGATCGAACCCTGGACCTCCCGATTAGAAGGCCAGTGCCGAGTCCACAGCGCCACCGACACACAATTAACGTACACTGTGATTCTTGTGATGGTTGCATATTTGCTGCGAATCTCACGAGCCGCATGTACTATAGGTGACTGTTACTACTTACCATCGGGTGGGCAATATGCTTGATTGCCAACTTAGTTGCATAAACAAAAATTTGTATTGTTGTGGGATGAAAGGTGCTCTGACTAATACTTAAGCCAATTTCACCAGCTCTCTGCCAGCGTTGGGAGACCGATCCCGAATATGGGCAAATTGCGGCGGATATGAAGATTTTTTTTATGAAAGGCCAAGCAAATGACCCTATTCCACTTGGTGGTAAGTAGAAATAGAGTCCAAATGTGAAGATAGCTAGTGTGGGAGAGAGATTAAACGCCGCACTATCCACCCTCACCTTGCCGACCTGCAAGGTGATTCCTTACGCCTCTTTTAAAGGACCCGGGATTATAGGACAGGGGAAACACATGCACTGGCAGAGGAATTTCTTAATCGTGCGACATTGAAATGAGTTGCCGAATTTCATGGTACGCCTTTGTAGAAAGATGTAGAAACGAAAAAATAAAACTCAAATTATGAAATTAATTTGAATAAGTCAATAGTATTATTAATTCATTTTAATGCTACTGACTATAACAGTTAATAATCGCGAAGCTTAACGATGACCTTATTCAGTTAAGGAGAGTTCGATTAAGTTTGAACTCGATTAATCTCGCACTTAGGAAGTCAAACAGACCCTTCTGTGTTGGCGCATAATCGGCACTGCCCTCGCGTCCTGAACTACCTTAACGGCCCACCCTACAAGCCTCTATACGTGCACAAGATATCATATTAATAGCTTAGGAAACAGAACTCTCCATTTGAAGTAAGACTCTGATTACGCGAATGTAAAGATCAGATATGGGAGGGTAAGGACCTATGCGTCTAATGTCCTTCTAATCGGAAAGTCCGGCGTTCGATCCTACCATGTACGTATGCTTCGTTTTTCGAATTTCTATGTACATTTGTCCGACGCTCCTACGGTGAAGGATAACATCGTGACGCAACCTGCATATATCTGCGAATAAATTCAGAGGTGTATGTGAAGCCGACCAATCCGCACTGGGCCAGTGTGGCTGACTAAGGCTTTTTTTTTTTTTTTTATCGAGTGGAATGCATTTGCGCACCTGCCGTGCCCCTTGGGTAAGGGCAAGGGTGTGTGGGACTACACGGCACGAGGCCGCGACTACCCACTAAACCCCTCGGGAACACCTCTCCGGCCATAAGATAAGCGACTACGTGCATGCGCAGGGCGCTGGCACGCGTAAGTCGCTTGGCCTGGCCCGTAATAAATACGGGCCTCCCTTCTCCACCAGAGGCATGGGACCAGCTAGTGTCCCCTAGCTGCTTCCATAGTCGTAGGGGTCGAGTGCAATACACAGTACCCAACCATGTCGCCCGCCGACCCCCACTAGGACGGCGGAACTAGGGCATTGTAAGCCCTCCGTCGCCGGCTGACTAAGGCCTAAGCACCCTAACTTGGGGTAGGCTCGAACCCCTCGGTGGGGACTTACGTATATGAGCTATAATGATGAGTAAATTTATCGATATATCAATTAATTTTATCAGTTTGGGGTAACCATCTAGTATATAGAGTTGAGTTTCGATTTTTATAAGTTACACTACCTACTATACTAGTGCCTATAAACAAATTTGAATAGAGGAATAATTGCCTTAATCAATGATATTATACATAAAGAGGCAGATAGAAGCACTTCTTATATTTACTTCCACTAATAATAATTATGAAATTCGCGTTTACACACTGACCAGTATTAAAAGAATATTCTGGCAACCCAAGACATAATTATTGTGACGTTTACCTGTAACTATGGATCGTTCCCGTTGGAAAAATAAGAACCACCCCACCCAATAGCCAGCGGGGTGGAAACGCGGATTGATTACATTGCTTCTGATCGTGAAGGCATTCGCCTTAAACAGAAGGCAACACGATTACTGGACAAAATATTCGTTTTATGCTGTATACACAATATACACATGCTTTTCGAAAAGTTTGTACTAATTTTGCTACTACTTATTATTATTAGAGTGCTTATACCTTAGCATACGTATGCTATAGCATTTTTACGCATCAGAATGCTTATGTTACGAATTGTAACTTCTTGCTATGTCTATGGCCTAACATAGGAATATCATACATATGAAAATATATGTCAGTCTTCTTGACATACTGTGAATTATATGGTGGTTTTATTTAGAAGATCCTTTTAATTATTAAATAACTTGTACGACACGTTAAGGAATACTGTGGCGACCGTGACAACGATAATGTCGGACTTGGAGAATAAGAAAAAGGAGAGAACTGTGGTGAGACGCATTTTTACTAAATGTGTAAATGATTTAGAAGCCGCGATAGACCGCCGTGAAACAGCTATAGAGACTCAAATTCTTTTCGAGAAATTAAAAGAAAAGTATGATCATTTACTTAGAGTTGATAAAATTATTTTAGATTTACTTTTGACTGAAGTCGATGAACAAATTTTAGAAAATGAGCTAGAGGTAGTAATGGAATATAACACGCGGATGTTGAGAGTTATTGCAAAATACAAAGAATTAGCAGGATCAACAACTTCCGTATCTGAAAATATTTCACCAAAAAATATAAAACTGCCAAAATTACAGTTGCCAAAATTTGACGGCAATATACGCAATTGGTTACCATTTTGGGGCCAATTTTCTAAAATTAACGAGGATCCAAATATTGATAATATTGATAAATATCAATACCTTTTGCAATGCATGAAAGACGAAACTGAAGTAAGAAAGTTAGTCGAAAGTTTTCCGGCAAGTGCTTATCCAGATTGCATATCTCAGCTTAAATCCCGATACGCCAGAGACGATTTGCTAGCGCAAATATATATAAGAGAAATTTTTGCACTTGTACTATCAGATAAGAAGGGTACTTTAACTCAACTGTATGATCAGCTAAACGGTCATTTACGTGCATTAGAGACGCTCAAAGTCACTAAAGAAAGGTACGCTCTATTTTTACTGCCGATGGTAGAGTCTGCTCTCCCTAACGAAATTCTTAGATGTTGGGAGAGGAACAAACCTCAAGACAAAGGCGTATCTGATGAACTTACAAATTTGCTTGAATTCGTTAGGAAAGAGGTTGAATCTGAGCAAAGGATTGCGATCACGAAGAAGGCTTTTATCGGAAACATTAGTCATGATCTTAAGGAAATGGATGACAAGCCTGCAACAGCAGAGTGTTTACTAACAAGTACAAAACAGAGATCTTACGTTTGCATTTGGTGTGATAAAGATTCGCATGCAAGTATCGAATGTTATAAACTTAATAAATTAACCCTTGAACAACGAAAGCAAAGCTTAAAAGATAAGAAAGCTTGCCCTATATGTCTAAGAATAGGTCATCATCCCAAAAATTGCAAAGCTTCTGTGAAATGTTTTATATGCTCCAAACGACATTCCACCGTTTTATGTCCCGACTTAAAAACCAAGGAGAGTAAAGTTTATGACAAAAAACCACAAGAATCGACGTCATTATCTATGATTAATATGTCAAAACCGACGTGGCTACAGACAATAGTACTTCATATTGAATATAAAGGCAAGAAAATTCCAATTCGGGCACTATTAGATTCCGGTTCTCAGCGTACATATGTAAAAAATGAAATCGTTGAAAAACTAAATGTACCGGTCTCAGGAAAAGAAAAACTAACACATTGTCTTTTTGGAGGAGTGCAAACGCAATGTAAAGAATATTGTGTCTATAATTTTATGATCCATTCACTAGATAAACAATTCAGTTTTAATTTGTCAGCGATTGGTCAGAATAATATATGTAGCAATGTACCAAAAATTAATGATAATGACACTGACATTGTAAATTTATTACGTAAGTATAATATTACTTTGACAGACATGGGTCATAATTGTACAGATATTGGTTTATTGGTTGGGGCAGATGTTTTGGGATTATTTTTGACAGGTTCAATAATTCAGTTAGAAAATAATTTGACAGCTGTGAACACCAAACTAGGGTGGACCTTACAAGGAAACCAGGTAAGTTCATATGTAAATAGTAATTTTAATGCGATAAGTATGGTCTGTACATGTGACGATGATTTGACAGGCTATTGGGCTCTGGAGACATTGGGAATTCGAGATCCAGTGGAGGAAAAGAGCGAGTCGGAAAAAGAAGCTGATGCGTGGCTGAATTTTAAGGAATCAGTTAAGAGAACTGACGATATGAGGTATGAAGTTGAATTACCTTTTAAAGTAGAATATGGTGGTTTGCTTCCTAACTACGATAGAGCCAAACAAAGATTAGAAGTAATGGTAAGGAAGTTAGTAAAGACGGGAAAATTTCAAGATTACGATAGTGTCTTTAAAACTTGGCTAAGCTTAGGTATTATTGAGTTAGTTGATACCGATTCGGAGATAGGTCATTTTTTGCCTCATAAACCTGTAATTAAAGAACAAAGTTTAACGAGTACTATAAGACCTGTTTTCGATGCTTCGGCTAAGGACAAAAATGGTCTATGCTTGAATGCGTGTCTAGAAAAAGGCATGAATTTTATTGAACTTATTCCCAATTTACTTTTCGATTTTCGTAAAGGTGTAATAGCTATTACTTCAGATGTCGAAAAGGCGTTTTTACAAATAAGTTTAGTAGAAAGTAATAGGGACTACCTTAAATTTTTATGGTACAAAGATGAAACTCTGCAAGAATTAATAACTTACAGACATTGTAGGGTTGTATTTGGTTTGACGTGCAGTCCTTTTATACTTGCAGCAACATTGAAATATCATTTAAATTCTTACGAGGGAAATAGTAAATTAGGTGCGACAGCAAACATGTTAAATAAATCCTTTTATGTTGACAATGCGATATTAAGTGTCGATAGTAGTGATGAGGCTGATCGGTTTATTCGAGAGGCAAAGGAAATCATGTTGGCAGCAAAATTTAATCTCAGAATGTGGGTAACGTCTCATGGTATTAACGAAACAGGCAAAGAAACCATATCAGTGCTTGGGATGAACTGGAATACTCAATCGGATGAGCTGTGTTGTAATTGTGACAACATGCCGTCTATTGAAAGCTTGGCAAATATTACAAAAAGGGAATTGTTGTCGATAGCACAAAGCACATTCGACCCAATAGGTTACACCGCACCTGTTTGGTTGGTTCCAAAACTCATTCTTCAAAAAACATGGCAGCTTAAGTTAGGCTGGGAAGACGTTTTGCCTATTGAATTATTGTCAAAGTTTCACGATTGGTACAGATTCATAATTTTTCTCAATAAGTGTAAGATTCCACGCAGGTTTGTATCGACCAAGGCCTTGAAAGACATGATGGTGAGTATCCATTTATTCGTGGATGCGAGTAAAGACGGGTATGGCGCGTGCGTATTGCTAAGAGCTGAAGAAGAGAATTACGTATCAGTGCAAATGATTGCTGCTAAGTCGAGAATCACACCCACAAAAAAGGTTACTATACCTCGGTTAGAATTGACAGCTGCTTTGATAGGTTCGAGGCTTATGAAAAGTATAAGAGAGAATATTAATCTTATAAATTATCGTGAGTACTGTTGGACAGATTCGAGTGTCACGTTGTGTTGGATAAAGAACGAGTTGTCATTAAAGACATTCGTAAAAAATAGGGTAACCGAAATAAGGAAAAACACTAACTTGGAAAATTGGCACCACATCTTAAGTGAAAATAATTGGGCGGACTTAGCGTCTAGAGGGTGTAGTGCAAAGATATTGTATGAAACTCGTTGGTGGGAAGGGCCTCCATGGTTACGACTTTCACAAAATCTATGGCCTCGATCAGAGTTTGTACATGATGAAAAACAAGTAAATATGGAAACAAAAATAATTGTAAATAATGTAAATATAACATTTTATGATGATTTCCTACGAAAGATTAGTAAATATTTTTCTAAATATTCGAAGATTATTAGAATGGTATCATGGATGATTAGATTTATGTACAATGTTAGACATATTACTAAGAAGAGAGGAGAGTTAAACTATGAAGAGTACGATGAAGCGGAAAAATTGGTTATCAAAATAATACAATCGAAGGACGAAGAAGTTTTAAAGAATAGTAGTTTATCAACATTCACAGATGACGAAGGAATAATTAGGGTAAGAACGAAACTGTTATTGTCAGATTTTCCTGATAGTGTCAAATCTCCCTTTTTACTATCTTCTAAAGACACGATTGTAAAGTTGCTGGTAAGACAAAGACATGAACAATTACAGCATGTTGGTGCCAATCAATTGATGTCTGATTTGCGTGAGAGGTTCTGGATTGTTGGCATGCGGAGGCTGGTAAAGCAAGTAATTTCAACTTGTGTCATTTGCAGAAGATATCGGTCAAAGGCGTCCGCTGCTCCTACCGCACCGTTACCACTTGAACGTATCGTTTGTGCTGCACCGTTCCAAACAACGGGGGTAGATCTAGCAGGACCACTATTTTTAAGAGAAGGACAAAAGTGTTGGATAGTTCTATATACTTGCGCGGTTTATAGAGCTGTTCATCTGGAAACAACAAGATCCTTGTCAACTGAAGGTTTCACAATGACACTGCGAAGGTTTATAGCTCGACGCGGTCGTATGGGTATGTTGAATTCAGATCACGGCACAAATTTTGTAGGAACAAAAAATTTACTTAACTCTTTGAATTGGGATGAGATTCAAAAACATTGTGTTGTGAATCGTATTTCATGGAAAATGAATGCTCCTACAGCTGCTTGGTGGGGTGGATACTGGGAGCGCCTTATCAGGGTGCTTAAAGACTTACTCCGGCGTGTTTTAGGAAAATCTGTAGTAACGTATGAGGAGTTACAGACTATTTTATGCGACTGCGAGTCTACAATGAACGCACGCCCTCTGACTTTTATTAATGACGATAAAGCAGGATATCTAGAACCGTTAACTCCAACACATTTTATCCAACCTATCCCAAGTTCAGAGGTGGTAGATCTGGACGTTATTGATTCGGATAGCTTAAATATGCGATTCCGTTTTATGCAAAAATTAAGGGATCAATTTCGAGAACGTTTTAAAACCGATTATCTTACATTTCTCGTGCAGAAGGGCAACGAGAAGAAAGATACTATTAATGTTGGTGATATTGTACTTCTAGAAACGGAAGGGAAGAGAATAAAATGGCCGCTTGCTATTGTTGAGGAGTTGTTTACAGGTAGAGACGGTGTACAGAGAACGGCGCGAGTCAAAACTTCCACGGGAATAAAAATACGGCCAGTTCAGCGGCTCTACAAATTGGAAGTACAAGGTAACAAGCTCCCTTTCTCTGTCGTTTCTGAATCTAACCAAAGTAACCAGAGTACGGTAAGTGAAATACCAGCTCCAGTACCCTATGTTACTCGAAGCGGGAGGAAAGTAGCCTTCCCCAGCCGATTTCAATTATATTTTTAGTTAATGGGGTAGTGAGATTGTCTTTTGTTTTCTTTACAATAAAGCTATTTCTTTTACATTCGTTTGAACCCATGTGTGTTAATGTAATATGTAATTAATTGATTTAAGTTGATCTCATACTTGTATTTTAGTTTTGATAAAACCCAAGTGCGTTAATGTGATATGTTATTAATTAATTTGACTTATTCCCTATTTTGATTTGTTTCTGCATCTATCGATTGATGAATTATTATATATGATACATTTTCCTGGCGTGGGAGGATGTTACGAATTGTAACTTCTTGCTATGTCTATGGCCTAACATAGGAATATCATACATATGAAAATATATGTCAGTCTTCTTGACATACTGTGAATTATATGGTGGTTTTATTTAGAAGATCCTTTTAATTATTAAATAACTTGTACGACACGTTCAGGAATAGCTTATAAGTAGGACAGACATTCAATATCTAAGATTTCAAATTATTGACGGAGTTTCGGATTGGCGAGACGCTCTTTAATACGTCTAAAAAAACACATAGCATTTCTCTTTAAATATATAATGATTGTATTTCTTCTAGCATGTCCACCTTTGCGTATAATTGTGATATTATATAATTATTATGTTTGCGTGCAGAACCAGCGTGGTTTGATTAAGGCCTAATCGCCCTAACACAACTAGTTAGGGTAGGCTCGTGCCACTCGGTGGGGACGTATATGAGCTGTGATGATGATTATTATATGAATGAAATTATAATGTGCTCACAATTCACAACTTCCCATGACAGCAATACTAAATGATTGAGAGTCTGCAACATGTCTGAAAAAACCCAAATCCCTAAGCTTCTCTTAATCGCACGCACATTCATCATAACAGCTCATACACGTCCCCACCGAGGGGCTCGAGCCTACCCTAAGTTAGGGTGTTTAGGCCTTAGTCAGCCGCACTGGCCCGGTGCGGATTGGTCGACTTCATATACACCTTCGAATTTTTTCGCAGATGTATGCAGGTTGCCTCACGATGTTTTTCTTCACCAAAGGAGCGTCAGACAAATGTACATATAAAATTCGAAAAACGAAAAACATATTGGCTGTCTCGAACTCGATGCACGCACATTGTCTGTCGCTTATTAAAATATCCCGGCATTTTACGTTCATCGTGAAATAGTTGCGCATTATTCCCGGGAATCTCACAGGAGCGGGGACCAAAATCAACAGAGGACCTCGTTAATAGCATTCAAGAGATGTTTTCGCGGGCTCGGCCGCCTTCGGTGCGGAACAAACATCTTTCAAGAATGTAGGCTAGGCGACACAGTGCTAACTCAATACGTCAGTAAAAATATTGCAATTGGTGGTTCATTTCAGTCATATTAAAATCAATTTAAATCAGGGCTAAATGAAATTGCCGTCGACAGACAGATGTCACTTAAGCCGGTCACAGCTCGATTGTCAAATTCTCAATTTTTTGTAACTAGCTTAGAACAATGTATGTTCCTTCACTCACTTTATTGGCATTGTGAAAGAACAAAACGTTGTAGCCGAGTCCATTCGAGCGAAATTAAGAAAATTATTTTTGTAATTAAGAATATTATTTTTGTATTTTAGTCATTGAACCAGCTTTAAATATACAGTCCACTTCATTATAAACAAACCCCACAAAGATGAATTTTTTTTAAATTAATTAGCATTTTTAATGAAAATGCAAAGTCACCTAAATTGGGTATACGAAGTTATTAACAGTGAATAAAGACTACTTTGGTTTAACAAGTACAAAGGAGATCAGTACAGTTCAAAATTTTGTCGCGGTCGGTAAGTGCTCGGTGGCCCAGTAGTTAAGGCGTCAACCCGGTATACTGGAGACGCGGGTTCGAGTCCCGTCCGAAACATTTTTTTTTTCTGTATTTGATTAATTTTCATCATGGTATGATGTTTCAATATTTAAGGAATCCCAAAATATTCAATATAATGTGGAGAATGTAATAACTTTAAAATAGGAAAATTATATTTTGAATATTTATCGCCTATTTTTTATTCACACAAAATAACAAGGAAAACATAATGAGAAAACACTACTAATGCTGCTTATTTCCAGAGAAATTTCTGCCAGCAGATCTTCGCAATATTATTTATGTAAAATATAGTAGACGGTGTGCAAAATAAAACAATATGAACTAAAGTAATAATAAAATTAACTAAATACGGTTAAAACATCATTACTATTCAAATTAAATCGGAAAGCAAATCATAAAATTATATGTGTTCTCGCGTTTACAAAAATTAAAGATACACACATTACATAATAAACCTTCAGAGTTCATTTTGGCGAATTGTAAATTTAATTACTTTAGGTTGTCAATCAGATTCAATATTCAATTCAATCAGTAATTGGTACAAATACTTCCAATATTTTCATATCAATATTTTAACTACACTGCCCATTTTCCGGTCGGCGACACCCAATCACTGCCTTAACAGTTCTGATGACTGATTAAAATAAAAATTAAACAACGCCGCATCAGAAATTGAACCATATCTCAATAACAACACAACTCATTGTTCGAGAGCTATTCAAAGCGTGTTAAGGTGAATGCTTAACTGAATATGGGCGGTAATTGCAGGAGTTTACGCGAATATGTCGCGCCACGCTTTTGTTTATCGACACGGGTGTTGGGAAATTAATATTGTTCGTTCATTTTGTATTCGCGGTATGATTTCGGGGTAAAGAATCCTTTGTGACCTAGCGGCGTGTAAAGCATTGATTATGAAGAGATATATGAAATTCGAGTCTATACTAAGTTTCATCAATATCGGTGCAAACACTTCAAATGAGTAATGGAGCTTTAAACAAAGTTACTCTGAAAAATATACAACAATCCGAAGTGTATTAGGCCACAAACTTTTCTAACGTCCTTAACTATACAAAGACTGACATTTGCGTTGATACAAATTTTAAAATCTGAGTTATCATGGCTATTCTGACAAAATTTCTCTATTATTATATTAAACGATTTTTCTGAACGGGCTTTAAAGATTAGTCTTCATTTTTATCGTAAATAAAAAAAACGTGCTTCAACATCAGCTTAAACATCAAATTTTGTCATTTGAGTAACAAACACACGAATAACAACATTTTAGTGTAACTTGAATTTTTCTTTATATGCAAAAATATTTTCTCACAAAAAATGTTTTTTAACACTAACTATAAGTAAAATGTATCATTACTAATTTATTTTTCAAACTCTCTTCTAAATTTTGCGTCAGAGCCGTAGCCGGGATATAATCGTTAGAAGACAATTACTTTAACGAATACACTCGAGCGAATTCAACAGTATTTTAATTTTAATAATATCTGTAGCCGCAGCAAAGTTTGTGACTAGTACGGAGGACGAGGGTCACTCCGCCCGAAGTTTGCCCATAATTGAGTTTACTTGACTGTTAACGGGAATTATTCACTCGCTGCCAGGGACATTACACGTTAGTAGACCCGGAATTACTGAGAGGTTCGCATGTGGAATTTAAATATTGTTTACGACGAGCTGCGAGATTTGATTAGTTTTTTTATTATTTATTATGTAAGGATAATTGTTTAATATCTCAGGCTCTAATATATTTTGTGGCACTGCACAGTGTTAAACTGATTATGTATAATTATATGTATTCTTATATGCCATCAATTATGTCGTTGAAGATATGCACACCAGAAAACGAGTATATAATGTATGCTTCTGATTATGGGCTTTGATTTTATTGTTTTGCTTATGTAACTCAAATCATTCATAACGTTTTTTGATCTTATTAATATTGCTGTGCTTCATCTTGCTAATATTAGGATAATGGAAATTTCATATCCTTCCAAAAGACTCAAAAATATTCAGACACACAGTTAGTAAGATCTCTGCCACTGGTGCTACCTTTAAACTTAATCCTATCCATTCTAGTCACACCACAGATCCACCAAAATGCCAAAATATTTAGATCCATACATGATTGTAGCTGAGTTGATCAACTGAGTTGATCAGTTCCTGAGACTTGTCGCCATTTCATTGTTATCATCAGTCCAGTGAAGAAAAAATCCAGCAGGCACCCTGTCCCCTGCGCTACCCGCGACAGCGATACGTCAACAAGGCCCGGCCGGCGCTGTTTTTGCGCCGGTGGTGCTCGGATTCATTCGTCAAAACAGATTTCAGACGCTTGATAAAGAGATCTGATTTATATTTGACATTTGGGCGACGGAGGATATATTTTTTGTGGATGCTGCGTGAGATCCTTGTCTCGCGGGAGTTGTAGACATCGAGAGCTATTTTTTGTATCCGCGTGTCGGGAAGCATGTGATATCGCTTTCATGTTTCGTTATGGATTATTGGGTAACTTTTTGCGGAGCGACTTTTTCCGATACCATGCTTATCTATTCGTCGTGGAGTGAGATTTTGTTTTCGGGAGTGATAATGTGATTTCTGTAGTTACTTTCGATGTTGTTCAAAGTTACAACCGAGAAATTTTGTTTGAGTTAATAGTAGATTATTAACCAAGGGCATAAGGCAGTGTCTTATGTCACGGGTGTGGACTAGAATCACGAGTGTAACGAAGGATCCTGGAATAAGGAATCATAAGCGTACAGAGATTTAAGACTAATCCTGATTGCAGTGAGAGATTTAAGCTCACCCAAGACCACCCGTATTCTAAGTGGTTCTTCAGATCTTTCCTCGATTCTACTCAATCTTGAAGTGTGAAATCGGTAGTTTTAGTTGTAAGAAAATGTTCTCCACTCACCCTCAACTTATCGACCTTCCTCGGATGAGGTGAGGAATTATGTGTCAAGCTCAAGATACATACCTCACGACCTACCTTAAGGATTACTTGAGAAAGAACATTTAGCGCTGATTTGAAAAGTTTGCAGTACCTACTGAATTATTTATGTATTTTAACGTGAAATGGATTTCTAAGAATTCATCGACTACATCTATGAAGTCGACACCCCATATAATTTCATGAAACGCCGTTATATACGTGATGCCGAAAACCCAATCGAGGATTACTCGAGTTTCGACTAAGAATACGCATTCTGAGGTTTCTTTGAGGAATTCCTTGAGATTACCTCAGTTGAGGTATGTTTGAGGAACAACTTAGAATACGGGTGGACTGCTTTATCTCCGAGGAAAATACTCTATGTACCACCTGCAAGAAATTAAGAACAAATACTTAAGAAATACAGCATTTATCCAGAACTATATTAATTTGTTAGGAAATTATAAATTACTAGCTGTGCCCGCGACCTTGTTCGCGTGGATGTCCGAAAATAACAATATCGTGATTATATAGCCTAAAGCCTTTCTCGATAAATGGACTATCCAACACAAAAATAGTTCCCGAGATTAGTGTGTTCAAACAAACAAACTCTTCAGCTTTATAATATTAGTAAGTATACATTATCTTACTTTTAAAAGTCACGAAACTTTTGTATTGAATAAAATAATTAAAAAAATTTAAGTTAAGCGGTTTTATTGCAAAAAAAGACAATAATGACGTAAATAAAGTAATAAAAGCTAAAAACTGAATCAGTAGGTCCTAGGTACTAGTATTACCAGTCATCACAGCACTCGCCTCATCAATCTAGGGCATTGATCAAACAAAAAAAACATGCGCGCTCTTGACTAATGAAGTTATTTGATTTATAACTCAACTAGTTTATATAATATTATGAGTGTTGAGACACAGAGAGATGTTGTAAAGTATAAAGCAGTATAAGGAAGTCAACAGACATCGAAAAACGACTCCAAAATAATTAAAATCCCGTTAACTTTAACTCGCAACCAATCCCTGGTCCCTCGAGACGGGTCGGAAGGCAAACAAACCAGAAATCTGTTTTGGCAAATGAACTCCAGTTTGAAGTGCCACCGGACCAAGGGTGCTCGGCTCGAGGGTGCGGAGGTTGCTGTACCTTCGGAATACCTTCAAGTCTCCGGCCTTTCGAGTGCCAAGTTTGCTGACTCTATCGGTAATGATTAGAAAGGGATATGATTCCGAAACCATCATTATATATACGGGATATGATTCGACACAGTAAGAAGAGAGCTGACACGTCTAATCTTGTAATAGAAGTTGAGCTCAAACTTTTGTTTTTAGGTCAGCTTTCAATTAACGACTCTGTAACAAAACAGGGAGAAAAAAATAGCCCTTTCTGGTTTTTTTCTGGTTCTTTCCAGTACAATGTTTTACCGCCGTAGACTTGTGAACTATTGGCGTACTTCCTTTGACGTGAGAAAGTAATTATGTAACAGTCCAATTTGGTACCCCTTTGCTTGGGTACCTCCGTCTTACCTATTTCGACCGCAAAACATTGCTGTGTTCCGGTTTGAAGGGTGGCAGTGAAATTACTGGGTACCGTGACTCTACATCTGATGTCACAAGTTGGCAACGTACACTGTGATTCTTGTGTGAGTTGTAATTTTGCTGCGAATCTCACAGGAGCCACATGTAGGTATTATAAGTGATATTTGGAATATAGATGTCGTAGGTCTCAGCTATCACTCCCTGTTATTCCATCCCTAGAGGATCGTCGAGCTGTAAGGGATCAGCTATTCCTGTACAAACTGATTCATAATTTATTAGATTCGCCTTATTTATTAAATAATGTACAGTTAAGATGTCCTCGCTTAAGCGCTCGCTGTAAAGATGTGTTCTATGTACC
This sequence comes from Schoenobius gigantellus, assembly GCA_963935595.1. NCBI lineage: Eukaryota > Metazoa > Arthropoda > Insecta > Lepidoptera > Crambidae > Schoenobius > Schoenobius gigantellus. The sequence goes on along the minus strand of OZ012542.1, from coordinate 64,886,691 downwards.
CGCCATCAGAATCAAGTATGCCAAAAATTTGTTCTTGTTTCGTGCATGTCAGTCACACAATAAAAGGTTTATAGAGATAGATATTTTAGACTTCAACATAAGTGTACATAAATTTAAGAACCTTGTATATCACAAAAATCCCTAGTTTACTGATAATTTCTTTCTCTGTGGTATCTGAATTTGTTTGTTTGTAAGTACTATGATTTGTATTTTTTTTGTCGTTTCCTTGTTTTTAATGTTTAATCCCTGCTCAGAATCGTATGTGTTTGTTGTCTGTGGACACTTCATTGGTTTCTGTATAGTGACAATATAAAGGACATTGCTCTGCGTCCATACATTGTTCGCTCCAAAACCAACAGCAGTGAGAAAATGCTTTTCGTATAATAAGACATTAGTAAATACTGTACGTCCACATCAGTTACTACGGACAAGCTTCGTAATCAAATTTCATATCAAAATAAATCAGATTTTGAGGTTAGTTGAAGTTACATTTTATTTCGTTAGAGCAATACACGTAGTCCATACCTATATAATTATTAAAATAAAAATTATTGCAATAATCTAAGAACGTTATTATAGCCACGTAATAAACAACAAGAAATCTCGAAATTATAGAGCAAGTCAAAAACACAACGAACTAACAAGCGACAGCGCGCGATTAGTCAATTGACGTATGTTTTAATTTAATTTTCGTTGTAAATTGTGAAACAAATCACGAAAAACATAATTCATACAAATAAATAAATGTCCATACCTACATAAAATCGACTCAATTCTATTCAGTCGAGCGAAGGTAACAATAACCATTCGTTTATTTTACTTCATTTGGTTTTGTTTCTGAAAGTACTTTTATATATTTTTGATTTGTCCGTCGAATTCATATATTTGTTATCAGTGTTATAAAATATGTATATAATTTTGATGTAAATCTATGTTTATCTATGTTTGTAAAAGTAACTGTCTGTGTTCCTAATAAAGATAAATAAATAAATGTCTCCAAAGATCGTGCCCAAATTCACTGGTTGCTATTCTCCTATCGGATTGATTATTACCTGTCTCTCCTATACACAATCCTTTATATCCCTTCGCACCAGCCTACCTTACGACGAGGTTTCCCAGGAAATCTACTTGTGTACGCCAACTGCTCTATTTTGCAAAGTGTATATAGTTGATAATTGCATAGCTTCTAATGTCACTTGCGCGCTGTGATCGAACGAAAACGTTACTTTTGATTTTTGGCAAACTGGAGTAGAAAAGTAAAAATGTATTTCTGCAATTTTCTAGACAATAAAAATGCACATATTATTATATCGGCAAAACTTTTATGTCATTTATTTTCTCATTCACAGCTGTTTAAAAATATTGAACAAATTGATCTTTGGATTTTTTTATCCAGTGAAATATCATTTATCATGTTTCTGGCTTATAGAATGTTTAGATACTACTCGTATGTTCAATAATATCATATTTGAATTAATGAATTGTTTGTTTTATATTTGTAGCGGGCGGTACAGTAAATAGAAATTGCTTGAAATCAGGAAAGTGAAGCGCCTCTGCAAACATTCAAAACCTGCGACTATTCCTACATCTTCCTCCACATTTCTCGTCATATTCAACTACTTCAACTTTGAAATCTAGTCAACGTGACTAAATAATTTAGTTGCTTATACGATTTTAGTCTAAGAGCAGAGCGAAGGTATAAGGTATTTCATCAAACTCGACACGTTTCTTGGAACCTTTTAGAGTGCCATCTCCCTGGCTGCATTAGGTCGCTGACAGCACCCTCGCACGGCAACTGACAGGCTTACTTTGGCGAGGCGTCGCTGAATCTTCAATTTGAGACATTAGCCTTGAATGTCGCGCTTAAGGTCATCGAAATATACGCACAAAGACAAACTAGTACTTTTGTTAGCAACACTTTGCATCTATACTTATGCTGCTTGAATGTTAATCTTTTTATAAAAATAATAGCAGCATACTACGTTAGCGATTTTTTATTTAAAACTTTTATTGCAGATCTATTTTGTTTTACATAAAAAAATATTTAACAGAAAAAAATCATTGTTTGGTTTTATGAAACCACGATGCAAGTAAAACATTTTTCGGTTCGTAGGCATTTAACTGAAAATTTTCGGATAATTATGCGATTAAGGGTATTAAATCGCGTTTTTAATCTTAACTTATATCCTTTTCCTCTGAAAAGAAAAAGAAACAAAATGTATAAAAGAATAACGCTCTACACCAGGATCGAACCGCCAAGCTGCCACACAGATTTAAAGTCGAAGATCTAACGCATGGACCAATCCCGACCTATGAATTAGTGAAATTAAAGATCTCAAGTTTTTGTATAATGCGACATGCGATAGATGGGCGAAAAAAATCGAGGCGATGTATAAAAAAAATATTTTAATAAAAGCCGACTGCAAAAATATAAAAGTAAAACATAATTTAAGAATACCAATATCACATTTTTTATTTTTAAGACGTTGCGGATGGAAGGTTCGTTTTGACGCGAAGTTTGACGAGTTTGACACAGTTTTGACCGTCTCTCTCACAAGGTGCTCCGGGAGACATTCTGATGGCTGGTATACCCTGGCATCACCCGATTGCCTGGAAGAGCATTGCTCTTTAGCAAAAAGATCACCTATTGTTTCATTTCTGTTTCAATTCTTGTTTTTTTTTCTGTTGTACATACATTGTCTTTATGTGCAATAAAGAGTTTTATCATTGTTATTTTTTATATTTTTTTATGAAACCGACCGGTGCGAATTTAACTCACACTTGACCATTTCTTTTGTTATTGTGACAAATAGCACATTCCAATACTTCACAATTACAAAACACTTTAAATCTTTTACTCCGATCATATTAGTCAAATAGCTTGCATCAAACACCATCATGTTGATTCTGAAAGTGAAATAATTTATAGACCACTAGTAAACCCAAGTTTATTTATAAAATTAACAGACATTCCAAGACGATTTCCAACAAGACAAAGGTATAATTTATATCAACCACCAACGACCCTAAAAATGAATAGTAAAGGTCCCAATAATATGGCTATAAAAATATTTAATAAGCTACCCGAGTCTCTTAAAAAAGAATTAAATACAAAACAATTTAATAAATCCCTAAAAGACCTTTTAGTTAAGAAAGCATACTATAGCTTAAATGAATTCATGAATGATAAATCTTAGTTGCGTTATAGAATGAATTAGTTTCTTCGGTACAACAAATCGTCGTCGTCGTATTAATTAATTGTACCTATTTTTAAGACTATTAAGTAATGAAATATGTAATGACATTTAGGTAATCCAATTTAATTTTTATTTTATTTTATTGTTAGTTTTAATGAATTTATAATTTTATTCAATGATTATTTAAATTTATTATTATATGACATTATTTTAATTTTGACCATTTGTAACTTTTAGTAACTATGGAAAGGAACTGCACGAGTCGCGATTGGGCAGTTCATTCGTTCTGAGATACAGGCTTTGTTAGCTTAGTTCAGCCACCAGTCTCCTACAATCTTATACATGTACACCCTAGATTAAGATCAGCTGAACTGCATTATTGTTAAGATTGTGGAGAAAATAAAAAATATAAAAATAAATATATTATTAGTTCTTCACCGGCCCACTTCTCGAACGTTCATGCGTTATCTACGTTTGGTAGTAAATCAATGCAATAAATACTTTGACTTTGACTTTAAAGCTCAATTTCCGAACAGGTCTAGACTCTACTCTTTTTTTCTTCTACTAAGTAGTTTTTGCAGACATCTTTTGTTTGAATGTACGCATATACAAGGATAAGTATATTTCCATTTAATAACAATTTCCACATAATTTTTGACGTTGACAAGCGCCTGTAAAAACCTACGTTGAATAATGATTTGTTGAATTTCGAAAATTGCACCTCTCCCGAACAATATCGCGAACGTTAAACAACAAGGCCCACCCGAAGGAACGCAGGTAACCCCTTGCTTTGACACGTTAATTAAGAGGCCAGCTCAGCATCCCTAAACGGAATTTCGCGGAAGGTTGCGGCGGCGCCCGAATGAAATAAATTAAGCAAATCCATTAAAATCATTTCGTCTTTCATGTAGCGATCGGGGGTGGGAACAAATTTTATTTTCGGATACGTAATTGCCGAAGCTGTGTCGGGGGCGCCCCGGCAGCCCCTGTTTGCTCTCGAGGAGCTCGAATTCATCTGAAACAGATTTGCGCTTTGTTTGCGGAGCAACCATTTTAATCTTAACAAATAGAACACGGTTTTCTTTAATGCGATCAGAGTGTTTGCGAACGCAAATTATGCAGACACTCGCGTCGAGGACTGCTTTGTGTTCGGCCTGACGTCTACGCAGCATTAAGGCTGAAATCGATTATGTTAAATCCTCACTTCCTTACGTATATTATAGATACGAAAGTGAGTCTGTCTGTTCGGTACACTTAACTAGACTGCTAAAGCGATTGAGATGACATTTGGTACATGCAACGTGTCAACAAAATAGAGCAAAATCTCAGACACCCTAACTTATTTTAATTATAAAAGAGTTATAAAAATTACTACATTATCTACCTGTGTGTGTGTGTGTGTGTTTGTGTATGTTACTTATAATAGTAGTATGGTAAATTTATAAATGTACACCTCGTCCCGCATCTACTTAATTTTTCACTTCCGCTAGGGTTGGCTGGAAGAGATCTCTTCATAAGATAAGCTCGCCCTTGTACATGTTTGTTGTATACTATGTTTGTATTTGAAAAATGTGTATACAATAAAGAATATAATACATTTTACCCGCGACTTCGTACGCATGTAGTTTTTCAAACAAAAATATGTGGGGAATTTTCCTTTGAAAGGATTTGCTAAGAGAATTTTACGTACGAGTACACCATGATGTCGTGAACGGCTTCGTCAGTTTTTTCTTTTTTTTTGTAGATAGGATTTTTTTGGTCAAGTCTAATTTTCAAGTTATTAAATCGAGTCAGTTGCTTAACAAGTTTGACTTTGTCATGAAGAAAGCTAGCTCCCCTAATTGTAGTGTGTGCGACAAGATTGAGGACGCGGTTCACTGGATGGCGGAACGTGTCGAAAACCAAGAGCAAAGGGTCGAATTATTCAATAAATTTAAGGTCGACGATCTTAACGATGGCGTTTTACAGAGCACTCGAAGTTTACCTACAAATTCGCAGCGGAAAGCTTAAAAGCTCTATAGTAATATTATAAGTTTAATTATGACCGCCTCCGTGGTTTAGTGGTTGAGATCACGAGGTGTTGATTGGAAGGTCCGGGGTTCGATTCCCCATGAGGGCAAAAGCTTTTTCTACTCAGTTTGGTTGGTGGTAGGGCTTCTGAGTCCGCCTGTCTAGCTAGCACCGTCTTACATAAGTTTGTCGCCATAATGACAATGTTAATAGCATTGTTTTCCGATAATTAAGAGGTAGGATAGCCAGTTCCTCAGTTGCTGAGGAGTCCAGGTGAAGCTCGCTTCCACCTTCGGCCTTATCGTCACATTTACCATCAGGTGAGATGAAAGCTAAGAGCTTCCCTGTCGTATGTAAAAAATACATCTTACCCAGAATCACGATTGGACTATTGTGCTACTGTATAAAAAAGCCCTTCCTAATTAAATAAAGATTTTAAAAATTGAGCCAGTTGACTCGGTTAGTCGAGCCTGATGCGTCAGCTCATCGCTTGGATTCAAACTGAAGTCTGATAGCTGGGGATCATTGCCGCCCTGACACGCGCGCGGAACGCGTCGTTAAACTAATCCAGGGCTTAACTTTATGCGATTTTAACGTCCTGTTTGCCGCTGTTGACGCGTAAGCGACGATCCAGTGTGTCCCGGAAGACACTGGTGTTTTATATACGAAGATAACCGTTTTTTGAGGGAAATGTTGCTTGCCGATTCAGCCCCTTTTTATAGCCCTTCAGGTTATTTTGAATAAGTGTATGAATAGACATTTGGATTGATTAAAAGACCTAATGAACCTGGATGGATCTAAATGAGATGACACAGGCAAGATCAGATTCAAAGTACTTATCTCAAATCCCAGTCCCAGTACATAAAAACTGCCCAAGTACAAGTTTAACTCGCGCACCGAAGCTTCCGTATAAATTTATTTAAGGATATAGGCAAGGCGTGGAACCGGTTTGAAATATAACGGTTAGTACCGGTTTATTTCGGTTTTGCTCTGATCTTATCTTGAGAACGTGAACTTTACTATAACCTCAATAAACCGGTTAAATTGACAATCGGCGGATTGCATCGTGTTATTGACTTGAAGACGCGTACGGCTGTGCAGTACGTTTTAAGGTACTTATGTTGATGTCTGATTTGCGCAGTGGATTTACAAACCACTATTATTTCTAATTATTTAACATGGGTAGAAAGCAAACGTTTATAAAATATAGGTGCATACATACTTTGATTACACTGCAAACAACACTAATTCAAACTGGAAAGGAGTGAAGTAGTTACTGAACAACACTAAACAGTGTCAATCTTGCGTTCGTATTAACCGGTATTTATTACTCCAAACCGGTTTATTGAATAAAATCTTTATGTAGAAACTCTAACAAGAACTGGTTGAAAAAAAGCGGTTTACTGGAACGAAACCGTAATGAAAAGATTTTGCGCTAAGTACTGATAACGGTTTGAAAATTTAACCAGTATCCGAGCCTTGGATATAGGTTCCTAACCAAGTACATATTAACAGTTTGCACCTTTTTCACTTAAAATGTGCTATAATAGCTTGCTTTTTGCCAAATTTATAATAACAACGGGAAAAGTCTGCCCTGTGCCCGTGCTGTGCCCGCGAACTATTTTTCGCCATAGTAATTGTCAAAAAAAATGTAAACATCACTCTATCACCTAGGCGTATAAATAATAACCTGCGAACTATTCTGAGACCTACCTTATTATATAAACAGATACTATGAAGTTGTATGTATAATTTTTGTTTACCCATCTAAATCACGACCACGAAAAGAGATGCTTAACTTTATCAATAGCGCCACCAGTCTTGTAATACGTCAATTTCATTTGATTTTGAGTCCAACACGCGAATTTATATACCGGGTAGAAAATTTTGATTTCATGCACAAGGGCTACTCTCTAAATCTTTTGATCTATGGGGTGGCCGTTTTCAGCATGACCCAAATCTTTGTGTTCGTCTGTCTTTGCTTTCCTTCGATATGTTGGCCCCTAGGCCACCTAAAGACTACGGATTATCACTAGATAAAATTTTGTTTCGCCTATTTTAATTTTTACAAGCTTTTTTTTACTTTCACCTGTCTCACCTTTCACGTGTCCGTAATGAAATCTTGCAAGCTAAATTTGATCCACTTCCCGGTTTCCGATTGAGCTAAAATTTTGCATGCATGTGTATATCGCGTGACAATGCAATAATAAAAGCTAGTCAATTTTTATTTACTATTAATTATTTTTAGATTTTAATTCATTGAAAAAATAAACTAAAAAAAGGTTTAGGTGTGCTCTGAGTACTCAGAGAGTAGCCCCGCAGGTAGTGTCCTCTGTCCGGCCGATCCCATAATTGATGTGCCCCATAAATCCGCGGCGCGTGCACCATTTAGATCCCCCCGCACCTCCGGCAATAAAAGCGTTATTAACCTATTAAAATAGCCAGTAAAATCGAGTGGCAGTAAATTTTTATTATTAAAATTAAGCTGGAGCGTTAATGTTATTTTCGTGTTTACTTTCCGGTTTCTGTCGAAATAATAACGGATTATCTTATCGGAAATAATTCATGAAATAAATGAATTGTGATGATGAGACTGACAAAGCTTCGGATTTAAATTTATTTATTTACTTATAATATAAGTAGAAATTTTTAGGCGCTGAATACACCGCTCCGGCGCCGGCGATCATTCCGAAATGAATTAATATAATGGGTTCTTTATTGTACAAAGAGCAACTTGCATAACAAAAAAAAACTTTATTTTTGTTTATTTAAATTCGGCACTCTGCCACACACATGTGCTAGCTACATCTAATCTGTAATATGCCGGACCACGGAACTTCAGTAAGCGATTTGATGCAGTAGATAATATACTGAGTATCTGCTGTGATATCAGTAGTATCGCGACATCACAACAACAGCAAAAGAGGTTATGAAACACACATACACATCACGCTCACACAAACAGACACACACACACACACGAAGAGAGCGAAGAAATTCAAAGGTGTATGTGAACGTGAAATCGACCAATTCGTACTGGGCCAGCGTGGTTAAAGACCTAAATACTAACTTAGGATAGGCTCGAGCTCGGTGGGTATGAGCTGTGATGATTATTAGTGGAGTTATTCGAGACCTTTCTAGAAGTTCTCAAGGATTGGGTAACGAGCAACTGCGTAATGTTACCAAGAGATTTGTCCTGTCTATTTTGCCCTACAGTATCCTTACGCCGCCGCCTCTGACACATCGCAACCACATCGGAAGCTTCATTTATAATTCACTGTGCAGTGCTGTCATTAGCCTCATCCGCACATATTCGAGCGATGTAAGCTACGATTATGTGTCTTATTGGTAAATATCAAGTAAACCAAGAGGATGTATGCAAATACAAAGTCAGATGTTATATATCTTCTTCTTCTCTATTATATATATTAAAAATTAGTAGTAAAAACATTTGTACAAACAAGCTTTTATTTAAAACTTGTTGCTAAATTTATCTATCAAAATAAACAATAATGCGAAACTTATTTAACTTGATCTTGATGATTCCAAGAAAGAAATTGTTTTTATAAAAAAGGTAAATCTCGCGACAAAATTTAATGTTAATCTATCATAATAAATTGCTGCACCTCTGTTTAGCGGTAGAAGTAGGTAAGATAGATCCTCTTTTTTGTGGGGGGAAACCAGTGACCACACCTTACCCGCACAGTGCCAGGCATACAAATTAAAATCCTTTGGTGTTCTCCCAGCTCTCGTAGGCGCGGGTGGTACGGTCCACAATGCGATACCATTACCTACGCGCCCGGGTTAGCACGACCGTATTGGTCGAGCTATCATCAAGGGGGGGATTGTCCTCGTGTACTCGGACAATCCCCCAGACGAAGGAGCCTTGCGGCGGCGTGCACAGGGCCAAACATGTACGCAGGCCTCCACGGCAGGATCATTAGGCACGCATAAGCGTAAGCGATGTCCGCCTTCTTCTGAAGAAGGCACCCCTGCAGCGACCCTGGTACAGAGTCTCAAAAAGAATTAATAATTTACTTACATGAGAAATTTTACAAAATATGAGCTATGTAACTCGAATGACATACAAAGTAACAAAATAAAATAACATGTAGGTAGTTTTGTATAGACCGCCAGCTACCAATACGATAGTGGTGTACACGCGCACGGAGCGTGCGCGCTGTAGGCCAAGCACGAATATTTATAAGATTCGTAACGTTAACGTATCGAGTCCGCGATACGATGACGCCAGTACGTAGCACGAAGCACCTTCGCAATCGTAAAATATTCGTACGTTTGCGATAGCCGCAGCCTTCGAATTTGACGATACTACGAGTATACGCCAAAACCTTGTTCGTGCTCGCAAACTTCATACAAATGTACAACGTTACGCTTGTGTTACGCTACGAAACTTTGCACTAAAGCTTCCTGCTTCCTTGCTTCCAAATTTAGTTCCAAGTACGCCGTGCTGTACAATTCTTATACAAATATTTCACGATGACGATACGCGAATACTTCGACGCAAATGTTAATGCTAGCCCTACTGGACTAACGAAACTGGAAGCGACAGGCGTTCTTAAAGCAAGTGAGCATTGACAAGAATGTATTATCTTATCTACCCTGACTGGGTTATTTCTTAAATAAAATTTTAATAACTTTTTGAAAGTTTTTTTTTATAGGATAGGGGGCAAACGAGTAAACATATCACCTGATTGTAAGTGATTACCGTCGCCCATGGACACCCGCAACCCCCGAGGAGTTACAAGTGTTCTCATTGATTTGATATTTAAATAAATTTTACATTTAAACAAAGGTTATTATATTTTTGTCTAATTAATTCTCGACGTAACAATCGCTAACTCAATTATTCCTCCGAAGAGAAACATTAAAAACCGCAGCTTTAAAGTAAAGGAATCATCCGCACAAAAGTGATTAAATCTGTTTATCGCGTTACTTGGGGAGTTCGAACGTTCAATTAACTGAAACAAACACGACACAACATCTTTAATGAGCAATCGGCTGGCTCACTTTAACTGGGGCGTTAAATGTAATAAAAGCTTTATAATTAACGAATACTTTCTTCGGTTATTGCTTCTGGAGTGGTTTTGTATACAGCGGCGGGCAGATATAAGCCATCACTTACATTAAAATACAGCAAGAGAATAACATTGAACCTGTTCTATTTAAAAAGTGAGGCAAATACATATACTTTTTTCAAAGCCATATTTACAAAGATTGGCTAAGAGCATGTTGGATTCGCGCCACCAAGGTTCCGCAAAAAGTTAATTATGTATTATATATAAGTTACCAACTGTGTACTACGTATTTACGATTTTCAGATTTTTTCCGTAACATGTACTATAAGACTTCATATGCCAACATGATTCTACGTCAACGGGAAATACTCTATAGCTTTTGATTGCAAAATTTGGGAAAAATTGCAACATAAATGGTGATGATATTTCTTGATCGCGTTGATTTGCAAGAATGAATGAATGAATGAATTTGATTTTAGTTTAATATCTTTACGCGTTCCTGAGAAGAAGGGTCTTGACAGACGGATAGACGGAAAACGAAGTGATTCTATAAGGGTTCCGTTTTTTTTCTTTTGAGGTATGGAGCCCTAAAAATGAATAAGTGTCACCTAGAAGATGTAAAGTATCGAATCCGACAAGCAAAAACTCATAATACACAGCACAGAGTCCACGGCGCTATACTAGACGCGCTCACGAAGCGCGCGCACGCAGCAAAAGCTGCTTTTTACAAAATGTGCAACGTCCTTTCATAACAGCTCATACACGTCCTCACCGGGCTCGAGCTTACCCTGAGTTAGGGTGTTTAGGCTTTAGTCAACCACGATGGCCCAGTGCGGATTGGTCGACGTCGCATACAAGTTAGGATTTCTCCGCGAGTCTAAAATCAATTTCAGTTAAAGACATATTAGAGTTGAAAGATGCTATTCGGTCCACGCTCTTGTATGAATGAGAGCTTGGTTCCTTTTGAAAGAATTTTATAGCCGAATACAGAACAGCTTCCTGATTGTGCTTGAAAAAACAAAACCAGTAACTTTATTTCGTCAAGATCTATTTAGTCTTGGCACAGTTTTGATTAATTTATTCCACTTTATAAATACACTAGCTTTACTTTACGCAGCTCGGCCCGCTTGTTTTTGTTTTCCCGTGGGAATTTTATATTTTCCCGTAGCAAACATAATTTTGTAATAAATGTTAATCAGGGATAATGTAGTATCCTAATGGTGAAATAATTTTTGAAATAGGTTTAGTAGTTTTTGAGTTTATTCGTTAAATACATACAAATACAAATCTTTGCTCTTTATAATGATAGTGTAGATAGTGGTGTAGACAAGCCTTTACTTTTTTCCCAGCGACCGCTTATTCTCGCTCGTCGGTGTACAACCTTCATCGGTGTGTTTATTAAACTGATCCGCCCTGCCAAAGCTAACAACTTCTTATTTTGACGGCGTTTTAATTAATTAACGATTTGCTGCTGAAGCGAGAAAACGAGTGTACTTCTGGCTTTTTTGGCGGAGGCTCGAAGCTGAGGAATTATTTTGAAGAATCAAAAAGTTTTCCTTAAGTATTTTGTTTTTACTAAACTCAATACTTTATTTGTTTTAGCCGATCTGGGGACGTGCCCACCTCTCGGAGTGCCAGATAATTGTTTTGCTGTATGCATGCAATTAACATAATTATCTTTTAACCGCCTCTATGGTATTGTAGTTAAAACCACCCGGTGGTAACCTGAAGGTCAGGAGTTCGATTCTTCGTGGGGGCAGATATTCTTCAGCTTAGTTTGATTGGTGATAGGACTTCTGAGCCCGCCTGTCTAGCTACCACCGCCTTACCTAAGTTTGTCGCCATAATAACAATGTTAATAGTATTGTTGTGTTCTGACAGTTAAAGGTAAGATAGCCAGTTCCTCAGTTGTCGAGGAGTCCAGGTGAAGCTCGCTTCCACCTTCGGCCTTATCGTCACTTGCCATCAGCTATGATGAAGGCCAAGAGCTTCCTTCTTGCGTGTTAAAATAATAAACAAAATTTGGTTCATGATAAAAACTGCCTGTTGTTATAGAAACCAAGCAGATTGCATTTATAAAGTTATCATTATTACTTTGTCTTAAGCTTGAGCTGCGAAAAGGGATGAAAGGGGTGTCTTCCTACGGTAATCGCCTCCCCTTCAAACTGACAGCGCCCCCACTTAACTCTACCGCGTTCACACAATGTTGCACAATGTCCACCAATAAATTAAATAAAAAATGCATCTGTAAGCCAAATAACAACACGTGGGAAGCACGTACGTATTGACCAAAAATTCTGTTCACAAACCGTCGGCTGGCGGTTGTAAAACAAAGAATTCACAACGATTTCCCGCGACTATTACCGAATTTGTTTTTCCCGTTTTGTTTACGCCATCCAACTGAATTCCTTTTGAAGTGGATTTCAGGTCACTGTATTTAGTTTTAAGCGGTTGTCCCTAGTTTCGCCCAAGCTAAAGTAAGAGAGAAAAATTAGAAATTATTTTTGTGTATGTTTGTTTATAATATCTCTTTAGTGGATTAGCGGAAAAGCATTTAAACAGATTAAGGGTCAGAGAAAAATGATACATTACAACTTTGTCCTGCAAATGCAGCATTGCCGGGCGATCGTGTCTATGCGGGCCGCATGCATCATAGAGTCCAGCAATGCTCAGACTCAGATGTGGCCAAGGCTTGTATAGTGCCTTTTATAAGCATGTGGTTAAATTAAAACATATGACATTAATGTTTCATTAATATCGTTTATTAAAATTGAATCTAATACTCAAAATATATTTGGTTTTACTTCTGTAGCCATTTCATAGAAATAAGCCAAAAAGTTTTTAGACAACTATTACAAGATTTCTCATTTTTGCATTGAATAAAATTTTCACACGTTTTCTAGTATCTGTCCCGCTTCTTTAATTTCGGGTGGTGTTAAAATATCATATCATCACTCAATGAACACATTTTAAACAGTTAAATCAAATACAGAGAGAAGATAATCACTTGATATTACAAATGAACAAAAATAGACAAGAGAACAAAAAAAAGGCCCGCCGACAAAGATTTCTTTTTGTCTCTACTTTTCTTCTTTATTCATGTAACGGAGCATTCTTTTTGCCTCGCCAGTTTTAAATTTAAACATCTTTAGTAATCAAGTACCACAGGTTTTAAAGAAGTTTGTTCCATTTTCAAATTACATTGCCGCCAGATAAGAAATTTGTGGCCGCTGCCTGGCCCGGAACTGTAAGTACGATTTATCTCAAAGGTTTTTTTTTTTTTTAATCCCTATTCACTACTCCTCTGACTTAATCAGAGACTTTGTTATTACTTCATCCTTTCATACCAGTTCTCGCATTAATTCTTCTCGCACTTTCATTCCACATACTTTTTCTTTCTTTCATCCTTCACCTTTCTTTCTTACTTACCTACCTACTACTTACTACCTACTTGTCTACTTTTAATGGGAGCGCAGTTGGGTTACTTTTATTTATTTACTTACATTGGTTTATAACATTATTTTACAGTTACAGTGGCGGTGGTTTTACTTTATATTTATACAGCTTTAGTTTACATTTACATTTTACATAATTCCACTACAATTTACTTTTCATGTTTACAATTTACGTTTCGCATTCGTGTATACAATTGACTATCTTTATACAATTTCTTAATTCTTAGTACTTAACTTAACTTCACAATTATTGTTTATTAATTTTGCATATATACTATATCACTTAGTTTAGTGATATTTTACATTTATGTTACGGTTTTATTCTACTCTGTATTTTTGTTTTACTTTATATTATGAATTTACATTATTTCATTTCAATTTTTTCTCCTGTCTATTCGATGCTGGTTATGGTTCCTATTTACTATGTTCCTGTGTCCAGGTATTTGGATGTCTGTTGCCATGTGTTATTACTACGATAGTTTTATTACTATACATAAAATTCAATTTTATGATTGCAATGTAGTTGGCATGTGTGCAGGTTTTGTTTGTGTGCGTGTTTGTTTGTGTTTGTGTGTGTGTGTGTATGTTTGTTTGCGTGTGTAATGCGTGTGTGTGTGGCCTGTGACTTGTTCAATATATTGAATATCAGATGGTGGAAAGTGATGGGATGTAATACTTTTAAATCTCATCGACTTTACTTTTAGTATTTAAGTATCTCAGTCGTAGGCCACTCTCGCCCTCGCAATGCTGTCCCATTTTCTTCGAATGGGGCAGCATTGGCTGAAGGCGTTGTGCGAGATGTCGCTGTTGTTCGCGGCTTTGCAGTTAACACATATTGGTGTGGTTTCATTTTTTGCTTCCTCGTACTCCGCCTTCTTGTGTGGGCCACCACAGTGGCTGCATTTCTCTGTTTTCTCTGCACAGTATTTTCTTCCATGCCCGTATCCTAGGCACATGGAACATTGAACCAGTGGAGATGTGTCCTCCGCTCGAACCATTTGTAGTTCTACTCGTATTCTTCCCTTTTCAGTCATCCTCTGCCATACAGGGGGTGAGACAGCAAGGACTATATGGAACACTTGGGGATTTCTGGTTCTTTTCCTGTACTTCACTTCAATTTTTCGCCCTTCTTCGTCGAGACCATGAAGGATTTCCTTGTTTTGTCGACTTATTGCACTGATTAGGTCTTCATCAGGCTGGTCGAAATGAACGAACTTAAGTGCTACCAATGGCTTCTTGTTCTTAATGGTCTCGACATTGAGTTCTCTGTCAGCTGCTTCCAGTCTGTCTATCACTTTTCTCCTTGCTTCTAGTGTCCCGCAACTAAGTACCACCTTTTGGTCCCTGGTTTTTCGGATTCTATCCACTTCTATGTCCCCCTCTCTAGCATTCATCACCTTTCTTATCTTCTCTATCACTCTCTCGCTTGTATCCATCTTATCTTTTGATGTGACTACTACAGAGTGCAGCGTTGGTCTTCTTCTCACTTAGGAAGGCTGATTTACAGCCGCTATAGCTGCGTATGACACTTCTGGTTTACTGTTCCGTTCTGCAGCTACCACTTGTTTCATCTCATCCATCTGCCTCTTATTCTCTTCTTTCATTCTTCTTATCTCTTCCCTGTTCTCCCTTATCATTTCTTCCCTGTTTTCCTTCATCATTTCTTTCATTATTTCTAACATTCTTTCACTTACATTCGTCATATCGTTCTTCTCTACTTGTCCCTCTTTCTTTTTCTTCTCTTTCAATCTCTCGTTTTCCTTCCTCATATCCTCGCACTTTTTCCCCAATTCTTCGATTTCTGCTACCATCTTGTTTTGTAATGCGTCTGTGCTCTTGTTTTCCTTGTCTTTCTTACTTTTCTCAAGTTCATCTTTCATGCTTTTTACGCTTTCTTTCAAACTCACATTTTCTTTTTTCATCCTTTCGTTCATTCTCTCTATTTCTCTCATTCTTAATACATCTCTTCTCACTTTTTCGTTCTCTTTTTCTAACTCTCTTATTTTCTTCTCATTAATTTCATTCTTCTTTTGCCATTCTTTAGTTTTCAGCTTTTCTTTCTCTGCACTCTCATTGTCATTCTTTCCTCCTGTCTTTTTCTCCATTTCTTTTATTCTTTCCTCGCTTACCTTTTTCTCACTCTCTTTCAATTTCTTGCACAATCTTTCCTTTTCTTCTTCCAATTCCTCTATTTTCATTTGAAGTATCTCTTTCATTTCCTTCAGCTCACTCTCTGATCTGTTTAGTGCGATGGCTAATATCTCTGCCCTATCAAAGTCTTTTTCTACTTGCTTCCTGAGCCTTTCCTTTTCTTCTGTGCAATCTTTCTCGCAGTCCCCTCCTCTTTCATTCTTCTCTTTCAAACTCTTTTTCAAATTTTCTATTTCAATTTTCGTTCTTTTGTCCTTTTTCTCTTGCTCATCGCGGAAACTTAGTATTTCTTCATCCAACTCTTTCGCACATTTTCTATACATTTCCATTTTCTCTTTCATGTGTTCTCTTTCTTCCATCATGCCTGCTATCCTCTCCAATTTTTCCTCACACTCTCTCCCACACATTCCTTTGCTTCCTTTCTTATCCCACTCTGTCAGTTTCTCTATCTTCTTTCTCTGCTCTTCAATTGTTTCCCTAAGTTCGTACTCTACCCCTTTGGCCTCTTGCTTCTGTTTATTCAACGCCAAGGCTCTCTCTTGTTCGGCTTCTTTGACGAGTTGGAACAGCGCGTTGATCGCCTTTGTGACCCCCTCCTTTATCTCTGTTTTTAAGTTTTTCGATTCCCCCAGGAATTTCTTCCCCGACAGAAGCGAGTTTTTTGCCTCTTTGAGGCGATTTGGGGCTTCTGGGGGACTCAAGGTCTGGGTTTGCTCTCTTTCGTTCTGTTCCGCTCCTTGTAACTCCCATATATCCACACTTTTCCGGACGTTAATTGTCCTGGATGGTCCTGCTTCTTTTGATACAGCTTTTTCGGCGGAGGGTCGGCGCGCGGGGGCTACCGGGGTACGTATCGTCGCCATTGGGGTAGTGGTAGGTGGGTGTATAGGGCCCTCGTCAAATGTAAGTACTACACAATTTTATTTGATATATATTTATTTTGTATGTGTGTTTGTGTGTGTGTATATGTTTTATGTATGTTTAGAGTGTTAGTATTTTAGTGTATGTATATATCCTACAATGTATATATGTATATATATTGTATGTATATGTATGTATATATGTGTATGTGTTTGTGTGTCTATGCGTAGTGGGTTTTTTGTCGCCGCGGATAGTGCCTGCTTGTTCAACAAGTCGGCACAATTTGTACCCCCGGGGTATGTGGTGGCTCTATGTGTAGAGCCGTACACTACCCGGAGTTCTCGCAGGCGGGATCCCTGACCTGCTGTGTAATTGTGTATGTATGTATGTGTATTTGTATACGTATGTCTGTGTTTTTATGTGTATGTAGATGTGTATGTATATCTATGTAGCGAATGTATGTTTGTATGTGTGTGTGCGCGAGTGGTGTCCGCGAGTGGCGTCTACTTGTATAACAAGTAGGTCCAACTTTTCACCCCGAGGTATGTGATAGCTCAAAGAAGGTTGTATACCGTACACGTTTGAGAAAAAATATTAAAATCGTTCTATCACGCTTTTACGCGACAGACTTAAATCGGTTCCGCGGCGCAGCCGTAAAAGCGTGTCAGACAGTAGGTACTTTCAAATGCAAAAAACAAAAACAATTTGTGAAATAGTTCAAAATGTATTCCACTAAAATATTCCGCAGGCCGCACGCGTCCTGACAGCTCTAATCAGAAGTGACGTGTTAATTTCGAAGTGACGGCAGAGTGGCACTTCCGCCGGCCGACGGCCGCGTCGATCGTCCGGGAACACTGGCAAAGGGCTGTTTCGCCAATAACAAAGCTGAAATTCTGGCAAAATGGATTGGCAGTTGAGCATTCGCCACGCTTCTATCAGATTTGATGGCCGTAATACACATAATTATATAACAAAACTCAATTTTTTGACTGACGGGTTTCATCTCGCCCGTCAGTTCATAGTTCATTACGATATAAGTGCGTATTGTGGTAATAACTTACGAGGCAGAATTCCAGCCAGAGCCGGAGGTGAGGGCGTTATAGAGTCGAGTGTGTATAACCACAATAACAACATAGGCACGTATATCGTACGAATTTTCAACACACTTGTGAGGAAAAATACTTAACATACTGAATTTTAGAATTAAATTACACAAATTATTGTTAATTTCTGGATGAAATTAAATAATGTTATGAATATAATCGTTTGAAAAATCAATGTAGTTCGGTAATGTCTTTTATATTACCTCTAGCTTATAATAAATACAGTACATTACTGCTGTGGCCGGCATGTGCAGCATTACCGGACTCTGTGTTGCGTGCCTCGGCTAAAACACACGCGTGTTTTACGAGCTGCTTTATGTTTCTAAAACCGGAGAAATTATATCCAATTTACGAGCAATTGTGTAGAAAAAAAGTAAACACAATCTTTCTATCTTACCCTCTTACACACTCTTACTCTCTGAGATTTCTTTCAGTCAGCATTGTGCCAAGCATATTAAATGTACGGTACGGTCGAAACATATGTAAAAAACTGTTTAAAATGTAATTAAAAAATATAAACTAATAATTCCGTTCTTATTTAAAATTCTGTTTATGGGAAATTAACTTATTGTGGTATTATCACGCGATGAGTGCTATGTCGCCATATTAAATGTATGGAAGATGGAAGCATAAATTATTTGGATGTTCGGATACATGCAGTTTATTTTATAAACCATTATTAATACCATGTGATAGAGATCATAAAGCACTTTCAGGATCAGTAATAAATTTTCCGATATCTTATACAGTACCTACTGGAGGGAGACCCTGTACCAGGGTAGTCTGCTTAGGTACCTCCGTCTTACCTATTTCTGCCGTAAAGCAGCAGTGCTTGCATTGCTGTGTTCCGGTATGAAGGGTAAGATATGGTAGTGAAATTACTGGGTACTGTGACTTTACATCTGGTGTCACAAGTTGGCAACGTACACTGTGGTTCTTGTGGGGGTTGCAGTGTTGCTGTGAATCTCACAGGAGCCACATGTATTATAGGTGACTGTTACCACTTACCATCAGGTGGGCAGTTTGCTTGTTTGCCAACTTTCTGCAATAAAAAAAAGTTTTGAAATAATCGAATGAGATGGCTTTTCATTTCCACCCAGTATATCTTTTTTTTTCTTTTGTCTTAGAGGTGCTAGAAGCCGCCATTTTTAACCCCCGACGGAAGAAGAGGGGTGTTATAAGTTTAAGATGTATATCTGATCTGCGTGTCAGTCTGTGGCATCATAGCTTCCAAAACAATGGACTAATTTTGATGCGTTTTTTTTTGTTTGAGAGTTGACATGATCGAGATGGTTCTTAGCTATAATTGATGGAGATCTGTCCTGAACAGATCTCGTTTGAAGATCATTAGCTTGTTTCCTAGTTGATGAAGGGATCCCACCAACTTTCACAAATCTGAATGATATAATGTTATAATTATGATTTAATGGTATGCTGTTTCTTTGGTGGTATTTCCATGATATGGTAAGCTCTGATCAGCAACCTACTGAAATTTTTTAATAATTTTTATTCAGTTACAACTTTAACTATTATATCTCCAAGACCCTTACCATAGAGTAGAAGCTACTAGCTACAAATTTTCACAAACGTCCCACCATTACACAACCGCGGCCGTTAGCCGAGACAAAATTGAAAATTATACAGTCGACCTCCGAATACATTAATAAATTAACCCTACAGATAATGATATCTGCTATAATAGAAGTTTATTAACATAATAATGATAACCTGCCTTCGCCGCGCCCCCTTGTCCCGTCCGCGGAAGGTCGCGAATCGCGCGCCAATATCACGATGACAAATTCACATCGAGCCGGGTCTAATTCATTTTGCGAAGCTCGGCGCTTGTCTGAAGTTATTTAAAAGTGGTTTTATCCATTGTCTTATCAGGTTTAATGGAATCCGGCTGAGACGGGCCCTCGTCCTAACACTTTAAGTCGCGTCTTTCCCGCTGGCTTTCGATGGAGATATAAGTCGGTCCTTCTTGGCGTATTGCGTATATTTTTCGGTTAAATAGATAGATAGATTAATTCTTTATCGCACACAGATATAGAAACAGTAATAAAAGAGCAAATGTCATAAATGTTAGTAATAAACGTGATTGGCCGCCGTGATTGAATATCGGTTAGGAGGACATTTATTCATTAACTGCGATCGGTCCCAGATACCGCAACTAATTTCTAAATTCAAATATTTCAATGTGTACGTTTTATATTATATATCTAAGCACTGATTTGCAGCATTTTCAACTTGTTTTTACATCATCGCGTTTTAATAGCTCTTGACGCTAGGTATGTTAACGTAATGCATTTATACCGGGTGTAACGGAATACCGAAATAATATTTAAGGTTGTTGATTAACAAAAAAAAATGTTTTATGACTATTCTTTGTATTTTTATTATATGTCTACTTTCGATTTCTATTAAGTGTATTCCGTTACGTCCGGTATATTTTTGTGTTAGTTTTTCTCAGTGAAAAATAGCTCGGTTAAAAATGCTAACATTACTAAAGAGATATGCAAAACATGGTTAACATTGATGTAGGCGTGAAAAAATGGTGATGCCGGGAAAGCATGCCCTTTCCTTTTCCATACGTTGAACAGTTTGTTAGCAAGTAGGCGCGTGCATTTTAAACCGATATAAAAATTTTTATTTGTGATTTAATGAGTATACTCCTGAGGTGACCCCATTGCCACCAAGTTGTGTTTTTTATAGATATTCGGGTATTTACATCTGATGGTCCTAATATCATGCTACTGAGCAGATGATGGAAAGTTTTTGGTAGGTTAGAAGTTAAGAAATTGTTTTATATGGAACTTTGCATTTTCTTTAAAAATGCTAAACAAATTGAAAAATGAATAAAATCAGTAAAGAAAAATATTTCGTCTCGGACGGGATTTGAACCCTCGTCTCCAACATACCGTGTTGACGCCTTGACCAACTAGGCCACCGAGCGCTTACCAGCCCCAACGAAATTCTTAGCTCATTAATCTCATTTGGTCTTTGTTAAGCCAAAGTAGTCTTTATTCACTGTTAATAACTTTGTATCAACATATTCATCAGGGTTCCGTAGCCAAATGGCAAGAGACGGAACCCTTACAGATTCGTTATGTCTGTCTGTCTGTCTGTTTGTCTGTCTGTCTGTCTGTCTGTCCGTCCGTATGTCACAGCCACTTTTCTCCGAAACTATAAGAACTACACTGTTAAAAAAACTTGGTAAAACTTGGTAAGTAGATGTATTCTGTGAACCGCATTAAGATTTTCACACAAAAATATAAAAAAGCAATAAATTTTGGGGGTTCCCCATACATAGAACTGAAACTCAAATTTTTTTTTCATCAAACCCATACGTGTGGGGTATCTATGGATAGGTTTTCAAAAATCATATTGAGGTTTCTAATATAATTGTTTTCTAAACTGAATAGTTTGCGCGAGAGACACGTCCAAAGTGGTAAAATGTGTGTCCCCCCCCCCCCCCCCCCCTGTAACTTCTAAAATAAGAGAATGATAAAACTAAAAAAAATATATGATGTACATTACCATGCAAACTTCCACCGAAAATTGGTTTGAACGAGATCTAGTAAATAGTTTTTTTAATACGTCATAAATCCTACGGAACCCTTCATGGGCGAGTCCGACTCGCGCTTGCCCGGTTTTTTTCTTCAATTAATTTAGCATTTTCGAAGAAAATACAAAGTTCTGTATTAAATTTATGAGATTGTTTTGTCAATAAAATGGAAAGTTATTGACGCGTAGTTTTATTCATTCAAGTGATTCAGGCAAGGTAAAGTGGAAAGTCTAATTCCTAAACAATAAGGTTGTCGAGAGTTCGGAATTAATTCTTTCAATACTGTTTGCAGCGAAAAAAGTTTTATTTTAAGTTATTCTGGTGTTTGCCTTGCGTCAAATTCTAATACGCATGTATTAAAATTTAAATAACTGCCAAGCAACGGTCACCTTAAAAAATAAATTAATGAACAATAAATTAATGTAGTTAGTTGAAATTTTACACCTTCAATATAAAAATGTGTTGTTATTATGTATTCTGATATTGGTTTTATTTTTTGTTATGTGAAAATTTTTACAGGTATATATTTTTTGTAAAAAATATATTTTTTTGTTTTTAATATTAAATTGAATCAATTCGATGCAGAAGTCAGTTTAATATTCATAGATAGCAAGAGCCGTCAGACGAGAAAGATATGCTGATCCCCCTCAGCATGTCTCCCTCAGTAACGTAGAACCTGATACTATTCAATCTTCGTGCTGGTGGAAGACTGTGAATCTAGACGTGGTCTGAGGTTGATGATGAAGCAGAAATTGCGGCACCCACAATATGAAACAGTTCGTTTCAGGTAATTTCGTAGGCGAAATCCTGGAATTTGTAGCAACACACATCAAGAGTTACATCAATTTTAATGTGGCTCCTCAGTCCAGATGTTTGGATTGAGGAGCCACCTAGAACTCGGAAACTATTTGGTGGTGCCCGGAGTAGACACCACCACGTCAGCGTTTCGCCGAATGATGCTTTGATTGCTGAATCCAAAAACCGATACAGATAATGTTTACCTTGTCTCCGTTCAGTCTGCGTATGTAGCCGGTGGACTTCCTGAGCTAGCTCGAAGGAAGTCGCGGCTCCTGAAGTTCTGCGGTGGATCCACCGGTGGAGACCGGAGCACTACAAATGCCTATTAGGCCACCACGGCTCACACACACGACGATAATACTTTTGCACAACACCAAGCGGGCTTTCGCACCCCGATATTAGGTGCGCCGCGCAAAACACAATTTGTTAGTTAACTTATATTACATTTTATTCCGGCCCGGACATAACCTCTAACAATGTCATGACATTTCGACCCGACTCGACTGACTTGTTACATGCGGCCGGCCGCCACAGACTATAATGCTGTGTTGCCACTCGCTCTACCTCGAGCGTAAACATCCCCCCGCTCCGGACAGTCCTGGACTGTCCGCCAAATCAGTCTAAGGGGAGGCGAGAAAGAGTAGCGACCGCGCGCTTCAAAACAGAATCCCCAACTAGGACCTCGGCAAACCTGGGCACACCATCAGACCCTAGAGTAAGTTGGACAATGCGTCCGCGACGCCAACGTAGGGGTGGCAGGTTTGGGTCCTTCACTAACACGAGGTCTCCAACCCTCGGTGGGTTTATCTTATCTGACCACTTAACGCGCTGTTGCAAAATGTGTAAGTATTCAAGGTGCCAGCGGCGCCAGAAGCTCTGGGTAAGCTGCTGGAGCAACTCAAACCGCGAAAGGCGTCCTGGATTGATATCTCTATAAGGATACTCGGGCAGGGCGTTAAGTGGTCTGCCTATCAAGAAATGGCCCGGCGTGAGGGCCTGCAAATCGTTCGCGTCGGTAGACAACGGACATAACGGACGCGAGTTGAGAACCGCCTCAATCTTATGAAACACCGTCGCGAGTTCCTCGAACGTGAGAATAGTCTCCCCAATAACGCGGCGAAGGTGAGTCTTGGCGGCCTTTACAACAGATTCAAAAATCCCTCCCCAGTGAGGGCAAGACGGCGGGGAGTATCGCCATGTTACCCCCCTACGGGAGAGTGTGGATCCGATCTCAATATTATTTTTATCTAAAAATTCACAAACTTCTCTTATATGTCTATCAGTGCCCTTGAAGTTCGTCCCACAATCGGACCGAATTAGAGAAGGCAGTCCCCGGCGGGAGACAAATCTGCCTAACGCTGCTAAGAAAGCGTCCATGGTGAGTGCACTCACCACCTCCAAATGAACGGCTTTAGTGGCCAAACAAACAAACACACACAAGTAAGCCTTTTCAGTCTTAGCATTACGGAGTCGCGACGTTTTTATAGTGAATGGTCCCGCGAAATCAGTTCCAACTCCTAAGAAGGTCATCGATTCATTCACACGATCAGCAGGCAAATCACCCATTTGGGGCTGCATCGTCTCGGGGCGTAAACGATAGCAGGGCAGACATCGAAAGATAACAGATCGGATAATTCTTCGCGCTGACAAAATCCAAAACTCCCGTTGGAGGAGCGCGGTCAATGCATTACATCCGACATGAGCACTCTTCACATGGCGATCAATGATCAACAATCGCACCAATGGTCTGTCCTTGGGGAGCAACAGGGGATGACGTGATCTATAAGGCAAGTTAGCGTGCCTCAATCGGCCTCCTACACGCAACAATCCCTTATCATCCAGAAAGGGAGTCAAACGCACCAAGGGTCCCTTCAATTTGGACGTCCCGGTACGGAAAATCTTAAGTTCCGGTTCAAACGCTCTAGACTGGGTCATACGCACCCAATGCAAGAGAGCATCTTGGCGCTCCTGCGGTGAGAGGACCGGACACAAATCTTGGTCCTGAGGCCGGCGACAATTTCGTATAAATCTTCTTATCCAAGCGGTCACGCCGAGCAACTTGTCCAGAGAACTGTAGCGGTCTAATAAAAATTCCCGCTCTGGAGCCGCCATAGTCTCGACAGCGTGAACACGCAAGCCCGGATTTGGTACCTTCACCACAGCTGGTGTGGAAGGCCAAGACGGCTGTAACAACCATTCGGGACCCCACCACAGAGTGTGGTCAATAAGCTGAGGGGCTTCGCTGCCACGTGATGCACAGTCAGCAGGGTTTATTTCACCTGGCACGTGGCGCCAAATCAACGTGGCCTTCGAGGCCTGTATTTGGGATACCCGATTGGCCACAAATACTTCCAGGGAGTGGACGGAGTTCTTAATCCAACACAGGACAACCTGACTGTCGGACCAAGCAAAGAGCGACTCAAAGTCCACACTACGTCCCAGGGTGTCAACAACGTGGTTCATCAAACGAACCAGAAGAGTAGCTCCAGACAATTCTAACTTCGGAATCGTTAATCGAGTCCGAAGTGGAGCAACCTTACTCTTAGCAATTAGCAAGTGGAGCTTAACAGCTCCTCTATCATCGACCGTCCGGATATATACGACGGCTGCGTATCCACTCTCAGACGCGTCACAAAAGCCATGAAGGCTGGCCGTAAACCGTCCCTTAGGCAGTATATGTCTAGGGATACTAACACGGTTAATGTCGGGGAGAGACAACATGAAGGACTCCCAATCTCGCAGCAAACGGCCCGAGAGGGGCTCATCCCACGACACTTCGGCTGACCAAAGTTCCTGTAGGAAGCACTTCATCCAAAACACTACGGGACTAATCCAGCCATTTGGGTCAAAGGTACGAGCTACTGTAGACAAAACCAACCGTTTCGTCCAGACCTTGGGGCTTGGCAGCTCCAATCGATAGGTGAACGTGTCCTGGACAGGTCTGTATTGCACTCCCAAAACAGACAGTAAATCTGGAGTGTTGGCATTCTCAAAAATATGAGGCTCCTGCTGGTGGTCGTCTGGCAAGTCACACAAAAGCTGAGGTGAGTTGGACATCCACTTCCTCAGTTCATAACCACCAGCCCCGAGAAGAGCAATTAGTTCATCTCGCAAAATCAAGGCTTCCTCGACACTAGAGGAGCCCGTACAAATATCATCCACAAATGCATCCTCCTTGAGAACCAAGGATGCGCGAGGGTATCGTAACCGCTCACGTTCAGCGAGTTCCACAAGTGAGCGAATTGCCACAAAGGGGCTCGAACGCAAACCGTATGTATTGGTGTTCAGCTCGTAGACCAGCATGGGATCTCTGGGATCCTCCCTCCATAATATGAGCTGATATCGTCTATCGTCCGGGTGAATCACAGTCTGCCGAAACATCATCCGGATATCGGTCACAAAGACGACGGCATGGCGACGGAAGTTGGTCAATACATCGCCCACCTCGTGGTGCAACTTCGGTCCAGCATGCAGACATTGATTCAGCGAAACTCCGGTAGACGTGGGAGCTGACCCATCAAAAACAACGCGTATCTTCCCAGTGGAAGGTTTCAAAACCGCGTGGTGAGGAAGAAAATTATGTTCCTCGTTTCGCCAGTCCAGTCGCGAGACCGACATGTGCCCCAGTTGCTCATATTCTCGCATGAAGTCGACATACTTCTGTTTGAAGTCGGAGTTCCTACTCATACGACACTCCATGGACAGCAGCCGCTTCTCGGCCAACGGCCGGGAGCTGCCAAGTGAGGGGCGAACTGACAAAAAGGGCAAACGAGCCGTCAGCCGTCCCGAGTGAAGGCGACCTGTATTGTTCTGGTAGAACAACTCACACTCCTCGTCCAAGGGGTTCACTCGCTTCACGGTAGGGGGCTCTTCCACCTCCCAAAACCGTTGAAGGACATCCGATAAGGTGGAGCTAACAGTTATGTAACTGTCCACTGATGGAGATGGTGGGTTATGCCTAACTGGTCCCATCACTACAAACCCAAGCGATGTAGATAAGGCTACCAGCCCACCCTTCTGTAACTCTCTCCTCTTCCCACAATACACGCGGCCTAGAACATCGGCACCGAGCAATAAGTGAATCGGACCGGTTCGGTGGAAGGAAGGGTCAGCCAAGGTCAATCCTGATGTCGCATCAACGACAGCGCGCGAAACGTGCTGTTGCGGAAGCTGACCAACAACCTTCTCATAAACAATCACGGTAGCGGCAATTTTGGGCGCTGAAGAGAAGTGGGGGGAGAAGGAGAACAAAACCTGACCGATCGGATCCGGGATCCGCAGGTCTCCGATTCCTCGTACCGATTCAAGGTATGGAGATGTGTTCAAACTCAACTGCCGGACCAGCCAGCTGGAGGCAATGCAACCCTGAGCTCCCGTATCCAAAAGGGCGCGAACTAAAACAAAAGTGCCCCTCGGGCCCCACACCTGTACGGAGGCTGTTGGTAACAGCACCTGCTCCTGTGGGGGGGTTGCAGCCGACAGTTGGTTTAATGAAAATCCTCCCGCATTCCCCGCAACGGGGGGGAAGGGGGGTTCAAGGAAAAATGCGTGCGCGGCGGAGGAATAGGGCGCTCAAGGCGCTCGAGCGGGTCCCAATCCGGCACGTACACACCCCGACCAAAGCTGCATCGGGGGGCCGGGCGGTGCCCATGATGGGCGAAGGTTGGGGGAGCCCGTGATAAACGAGGTCTCTCCATCATAGGGGGAGAGAAGCGTATCGGCTCCCGACGTGGCTCCCTAATAACAATCCCAATCCCGCGGTGGCGCCTCATAAGCGGCGCGTCGATCCCCCCCGCCCGTAGGGGGGGTGGGGCGCCCAATCCTCTCACTGGAAGGGGGGCGCCTGTCCAATCTCCGCGAAGGGGTGGCACGCCCCTCCGATCTCCTCGGAGATGTGGGTGACCTACGAGGGCCCCCGCCCGTGTGCGAGTCCCTCTCTCTCACCACCTCACGAGTGTCTTTATTATTAAAGCACAAGAGGGGGTGATGGGCCCCTCCACAACAGTGGCAATCTCGTGAGTGGGGGCAAGCCGATGCCATATGAGCCCCCAGACAGCGGTAGCACCAATTCCGCTGCTTGGCCATATTCCTACGCCCCTCGGTGCGTAGGCCAACAAATTTGGGACAGGCCGGCAAACGATGGCCATCCCGCTTGCAACACTTGCAAGGCATCGGTCTCTCCCCGTGTGGAGAGTTCTGCCGCACTGCAGTATACTGCTTGTGCGGGCGGCGTTCTCTCCGTGGCGCTGCCCGGGTTGTCTCATAGCGGCCTGTACTCGGTCCCGGTATAGGAGCCAGATCCAAGTGGTCGGTCATCCGACACTCATCCTCCAAAAATCTGAGGAGATCCGAGAAGGGGGGGAGGTACGAGGCACTATTGCCCCCGTATCTTTGTTCAAAGCGCCCCTTCATCTCCATGGGAAGCTTATTGAAGATGAGGTGGAGCAATATGAAGGACCAATATCATAACTGTCATCATTGACAGGTAGATGCTGGACAAGTACACCAGCCTCTCCACGTAAGGCAGAGAGCAAATAGGCCAATTTCTGGCTAGGGAACAGGTCGTCCCTCGAGTGAACCAGGCTATCAAAGAGGTTAATGAACCCCATCCAAGAAGCCAGGTTCCCATCAAAGGTTGGGATGTCTAAAGTGGGCAGTCTGCCCAGCAAGCCGGCCGGGGTAGGCTTGACCTCCCCGGGCGTGCACGACTCACCCCTCCGGGCGGATAGGATTGCCTGAGCCTTGTTTATAATCACATCCGCCTGTTCAAAACACTGATCATAATCGGCATTAAATTGGTCGACTGCCCGCAACTCAGCGGCACCCTCGGCTGGGTGGTCGAGCAGATATTGTTGATGAGCAACGAAAAGCTTCGAGACCCGCCATGTACCAATGTGTTTTTCGTTTCGAATTTCATATGTACATTTGTCTGACGCTCCTACGGTGAAGGAAAACATCGTGAGGCAACCTGCATACATCTGCGAAGAAATTCAATGATGTATGTGAAGTCGACCAATCCGCACTGGGCCAGCGTGGTTGACTAAGGCCTAATCGCCCTAACATAGGGTAGGCTCGAACCCCTCGGTGGGGACGTATATGAGCTGTGATGATGAACGAAAAGCTCCTCCAATTCCTTCAAGCGAGCAGGTACTCCCTCATGCCGAATTAACAAAGCCTGTTCTCGGTCTGGTCGGTCTACCAAAGCGACGGCACTAGCAAACCATCTCAAAATCTTTTGTGCACCCGCGCGGGCACCACTAAGCGGACCGACTGGCGGGACCATTTTGCACCAAAATTAATACACGGACAAACAGACCGACAACCGCAGACAATAAAACAGATCGGGAGGAACTTCAAAGGCAGAACAAAATATATAAACAAACCAAAATCAAGTGTAAATGCTAGAACTTAACTAGAACAACAAAGGCATTTAACAATAGAATTTTTCAAACAAATTAAATTCAACTATTAAGTCAATAACTTAACAAACATAATATTCAAAGGCAAACAAAACAAAATCAAATGTAAATGCTAAAACTTAACACAGCAAAATAGTGTATTACAAGTTTACAACAACAGCAAAGTCATTTAGCAGCAAAATTTTTTTAAACAAATCAAATTCAAGTATAAGTTTACAACTTAACAAACAAAATATTCAAGGGCAAAACAAAGATATGAAAAAACAAACCAAATCAAATATAGGTAAATGCTAGAACTTAACTAGAACAACAAAGGCATTTAACCACAATTTTTCATATACAATGACAATGACAACCAGTTAGGGAGATCGGTCCACAAATGAGATTGTAGTCGGTTTAAAATCAGCAATCAAAACCAATTAATATGTATTGCCCGTTTGGACAACCAACAAGATTACAATATTAATTCTACAATACTAATCAACCACTCAAATCTAAAAACCACGCTCTGCTACCAAAAGATGGTGGTGCCCGGAGTAGACACCACCACGTCGGCGTTTCGCCGAATGATGCTTTGATTGCTGAATCCAAAAACCGATACAGATAATGTTTACCTTGTCTCCGTTCAGTCTGCGTATGTAGCCGGTGGACTTCCTGAGCTAGCTCGAAGGAAGTCGCGGCTCCTGAAGTTCTGCGGTGGATCCACCGGTGGAGACCGGAGCACTACAAATGCCTATTAGGCCACCACGGCTCACACACGCGACGATAATACTTTTGCACAACACCAAGCGGGCTTTCGCACCCCGATATTAGGTGCGCCGCGCAAAACACAATTTGTTAGTTAACTTATATTACATTTTATTCCGGCCCGGACATAACCTCTAACAATGTCATGACATTTCGACCCGACTCGACTGACTTGTTACATGCGGCCGGCCGCCACAGACTATAATGCTGTGTTGCCACTCGCTCTACCTCGAGCGTAAACACTATTATATGTACATTTTTGAAAATTTTGTATCATTTAGTAGTCATTTTGTCTGGTACCTACAAAACATTTGGTCCCGATACTGCTGAAACTCACAGCCACATTAAAATTGATGTGTGTTGCTACAAATTCCAGGATTTCGCATACAAAATTATCTATTTTTCTATTAAATCAGGACGGGAATTTCGATTGATTTCGTGATGTAGCTCCTCAATCCATATAGGTACGCACACACACATTCGTAAAGACAGAAAAATGATTAATTATATTTCACTCAATGGAAAAAAAACCAAAGATCACCCTGTTCAATATTGTAAAACTGCTGTGAATCAGAAAATATAATTATAAATGACATAAAAGTTTTACCAATTGATGTGCACTTTTATTGTCTAGAAAACAGTTAAATATTTTTTTTTGTTTCGTAGTCTAGTTTCCAAAAATCTATTAAATTAAAACAAAGTGAAAAGTAACGTTTTTGTTCGGCCACAGCGCGTAAGCGACATTAGCAGCTATGCAATTATCAACTATATTACCTTGCAATACATGAAAGAATTACCTTAGCGTGAAAATATTACGCCAGCGGATGTAAGTAGTGAATTCTCCAAGTCGTGATAGTGCTGTGACGAAGGTACACGTTGTCCAAAATCACGGGGAACCACAGAATATAGATCTCTACAAATTTTGAACTTGCAATGTCTATTAGACCATAGCGTATAATTTATTTTCTTTTTGACCCTATCATCTAGTGACAATTCGAAATTTCTAGATGGCTTAGGGCTAAATACCTCAATGGACCAGACAGGCAAACAAACAGAGGGCGGGTCTAAAGATGAACACATAAGCGTTACCAAACTAAATTGGTGTTACGCTAAATACACCTATTACCCTATATGAATATATTTCGAGCTTTAATGTTCAATTTCGTTCGTCCACGATCTGCCCTAATATGTAGTTATATTATAGTGGAATATTTATATATTGTTTACAGAACTGTAGGTCAGGCTGGTTAAAAATGGACGCGGCCAAAAGCGACGGCAATAACTTTCAGGGGAATATTTGCAAGCCCCTGTTTGCTCGTCCGGGGTCACTGTAAACAGTGGGGCGGGGGGCTACTCCCGAGTCGAATGCGGTATTTTGGCTTATCGATATCGATTACACCGGTTGTTAATACCGCTTAGAAGTGAACGCCGAAATAATATTTGAGGATTAAATAATTTTAATATTAGGTGCATGGACCCCAGGTGCTTGTCTGAAATTTGGGAACTTAATAGTTTCCGAGTTAATCAACTTTAAACTGAAAGCAAAGAGTTCCAGTGACAACCATAGTCCAGCTGACTTTGGAATAAACACAAAAGAAATGTAAACACTGAAAACATAAAACATGGTCCGCTGATGTAGCGCTGTCGACACTTGGTATCAAAAAATTATTTATTTAGTTTGTACGGAAAAAGTAGCCTGATTAGCCTCAATATTTTTCCTACAGAATCTTCACTTCTAATGGATACATACCCTTGAATATTATTTGAGTTCCGTTACACTCTGTGACATGTCTTTAAGCTCTGTGCCCGCGACATTATCTGCGTGGTTTTCAGTTATATAGTAAGTTCTGTAATATTACGCGTTCCTAGGGAACTCATTAAAATTCGGGATGAACAATAGCCTATGTCTTTCCTCAGGGCTTAAGCTACCCCCAGAATTTCATTACAATTGTTTCAGGGGTTTTAACCACGAAAGCGTAACAGATAACGTTACTATCTATATTTATAATATTTATATAGGGATTTGTAAGGAAATAAGGATTCATCGATTACATAATATTTACTTGTCTGTTTGTTCTAATTTATGCAATCATTTGGATTCATTTACCGATGATAATGGCAGAAGTTTTCGGCTTTTTGACTTAAAAACTTTTTAGACTTAATTCGTTATATAATGACTTACATAACAATTATCTATTTAGGTGTAAAAACCGGCCAAGTACGTGTCGGGCCACGCGCAGTGTAGGGTTCCATAGTTGCAAATGCTAACTTTGAGTTCACACTCCCACTTCACAACACGTTGCCATAGATTACTAAATACGTTGCTATTAAATTAGGCATTATTATTATTATTAAAGCTGCAATGATTTTATATTTCCTTAACTTCACGTGTACTTAAATTTATATTCAGTACTAATTTTTTAATGAAATTTTACTTTTCACGAAAATTAATCTGAAGGATTGAGATTGGAATCGGATTGGGAATAGGCCTCCCGCGGCCTTTTGTAGGATATTCGGGAAAATGGGAATATTTTATTTGCACGAGAGACCACGGACCGCGGAGCCATGTTTCCTGGCCTTAGTCACCTGAGCAATGGCTTAGATATTATTTAGAAAGGGCGAGACTCAGGAAATAAGCCCAAAGGCTAATCCTTAAATTCGCGGTGGCTGTGTTTCCTCTAAGTCAAGTACGCAGAACAAGACTATTTTCATCGTCCAAAGCCTGTTCCATCCAAAGTCTTTCAATAGAATTTGCCAATCTTAGTACTAGGACGTGTCGAAGAATTGGCAATATTGGATGATTTTTCAATCACAACTCTGTGTTTTTTATTATGACAAAGTATAAAATTCGTTTTCAATTAAAGCCTGTCTATAGCTGTTTAGATAGAATTTGCTAATTTTAGGACCATGCTGTGTTGCAGCATCAGCAATATAATCAAAGACATTATAAGAGATAGACCGACAATACGCGCGGCCTCTAAGAAACCCCCTTCAACCACAACAGCGGTCTGGCGGCCGCTACTCATACTGTATTTGTACTGCATTCGACTGTCGAGCGCGCGTCATGTTATAAAAATACTTAAACATGCCCAAATAACTTCGTTTTGTAGTGTAAAAAACGAACAGTAATAAAAACTAAATAACATTGTAACATTATTTATTACCGATGAGTCTTAATTATTCTTATTTATTTAGCTATTATCATATCAAAATTGGTTGAAGGGGACTTCATACATTTCGTTTGCATTGTTGGTCTACTCTTATAATGTCTTTGAATATAATGATGATTTTTCTTTCATAACTCTGTGTGTTTATATAGCATAGTATATTTCTGGGAGACAGATAACACGGTAGTTATGTAACACGCCATGTAATTTATATGCCAATTAATCTGTCTTCAAACATTCATAAGTCTAAGCTATGCCAATATTCGACGCCTCCCACACGCGAACTTTGAACTTTGTCAGTTCAGTGTTACTGACACATGCGTGTTTGCTTAAGCGCTCCACACACAGAGGCGGAAGCGGGACGGTGGCGGTACGATAAGCGATACTTGCGCCGCGCCGCTTACGCGGGCAGTTTCTGTATGGCATGCTTCATAGCAACACGAACATTACACAAAAATCCGCTCCGCTACCGTCCCTGTTAGTTATTATGCTCGATTCGCGGGGCAGCGCGCGACAGGACTCACGCGGCCGTCGTGTGCGCGGGACCTGCCATTTTTTCAAGTAGCAGCACTGATACAATGTCCTCATGTAGTTTAGTTCAACATGGTGATTTTGATACTTTGTAATAAACAATTTCACAATATTTTTTCTTCATTTCTGTCGAAATATTACAGATATCAAGAAATTTTAACATTCATGAAATCCAAATACAGCGATTTCTTATAAAAGGTTCATTGTTGGAAGTTCATTGAAACTAAACATTATCTAATATTTAATTTTAAAAAAGTATCAACTCTTTATTCCCCTACTATATTCAGTAGAATGAAAAAAAGACAATTCTTTCACAAATTTAACATTCTAAATTACTACATAAATAAAAAATATTACAATATTTCAAGTATCAAAATGTATTTTACCTTCTGTAGACAGTATTACCAGAGCTAGAATTTTTGAATTTGCCGCTTTTTTCCAAGCTCATGTTTCGTGTGCCAGACTCTAGTCGCGAATCGAAGTCGGGATTGAGCACTGACCGGGCGACCCGGTATCTGTAATTGTTATTGTCTTGGCGGTCTATCTAGGACCCCTTGTTTAATGAAAATTCTGTATATATTATGTGTTGTGACTACTCCAGAAGAACAGTCCAGCCGCATCCAAGTCGTGGAACGTCAGTGGCTCGCCTTGTGGCGATCAGGGCCCCCTGTTCTGTACGCCACGGTGCTCAGGAAAGAAGAAGAAGCTGGACTGTGAGTAGAGTCTTAATTAATTAACAAGTTAGGTATTGTTAGGCAACTTTCACGTGCCTCCCAACACAGCTGCGAAACGCGGTCGTATGTACTCCCCGTGGTGGTGGCTAGTAGGTTTAAGCAAAGTGTTTCTGCTTAACACCATCACGGCCGAGTATTGAACAGTCCCCCTTGTCGCCTCTGTGTGTGGAGCGCTTTAAAGTGACGTGACTGCTTTAGGTATAGTAGAATGCCGAACTGATATTTGACAGCTAAGCGCTTATTGCATTCTATGGAGTTGTATTGGTATATGAGTCAATCAAAACTACGTCTTAACTGGTCGACACTCGTTTAATGTATATAGAGGTGAAACGATTTCCACAGTATTTATATCAAGTAAGGTAGGGTAGACTGACAATATAAAATATCAAATAATATGTAGGTATTATTAGGGTAGGTAGCATTATATTCTATTTTTGTATACATCCAACAAGTTGCGACCTGACTCACTATCACACTGCCAGCACAAGAATACCTAAGCTGAACTACACCCCTACGGTCTACGGACCTAAAGAGGCCGCATTGGCAGAATCATTATATGATCATAACATGATTCGTATTATGAATTGAGTGCAATTCATTAAAAACAAATTGTATTTGTCAGCTTCGTATGAATATTCGTAAAATTATCCCAATCGACACCTAAGCAATACCTAATTTGTAATAGTAATGTTCTACAGTTTGCTTGTCTGAACAAGCACACAAAATTTGGTTCCTGCTCAAAAAGTAACCTTGTAGGTATATTATATAATATAGAATAGAATAGAAATCATTTTTATTATCACAACACAAACGACGCGCTTACACAAACAATAAGTTAATAAATGAAACAAATGCCAAAAACTTACAGTAAAAATATAAAAAAATGAACATAATGTTAATACAAGAATTATTGTGATCGCACGTCGCAGGCTGTGACAACGAGGTCCACACTCAGCTTGTTGCTATGCTACGACACAGACGTAACACAGCGCTGATTTTCAGTGTGAGCTCCAAGTGACGTGCGGACGCGAGGCCACACATACTATACACACTATATACTACACACACACCGCGTTGAGTGCGATGCGACACCGCCAACCCGGCATACAACAGTCGCATCCCGCACTTCCCGCAGGCAAGCGGGGCGCCTGCGCACCATTTATTTACGTAAGGAAATGATCAGAGCGGGCATTAATGACTTGTACAATTAAAAAGAAAATGACAATAGAAACTTATACAGAACTATGATAAAACTGAGTACAAATTGAATCCAGCACCAACATGTATCTAATAGGTAGGTAGGTAATATATTATATTCTAAAACATTTATATATCAAACTAGGGATCAGCCCGCCAGCATTGCCAGCGTGGGTAATTTATATTAAACTATTACCCGCGCGAAGCTGAGGCGGGTCGCTAATTTATAAATATAAACCTTCAACTTCTACTGCGGAAAACTACATTAAAATCCATTGCGTAGTTTAAAAGATCTAGGCGTACAGACAGACAGCGGGGGCGACTTTGTAAATGTAATAGATTCATAATGTATATAAAACTATTATTATCACCAACAAAGGTCGAAGCTAGGCGAATATTGACACGGAAAATCCCATCAATCAAGTTGTTATTGTGACAAACATCTAGGCTATATAATTATTTCGTTCCCATTAGTCACAATTCTACTAGAACGAAGTTCAGGGTAAATGATAATGATTGATTCAATATTTTTTTTTAAAGAACGTCGCCCCACACTAGGATTTTCTCCTGTGTCGTGGGTGCAGTTACAAACATAGAATATCACATGCACATACGCCTAGACCGGAACAAATTTCTGTAGGCCATACAAAATATCTGTCCCGAGCGGGAATCGAACCCGCGACCCGTTGCGCAGTAGGCGATCATTCGACTTCTGCGCTAACCGTGCCGTATTTTATTGTACAGAGGATCAAAGTAGCAATAGGTGACCTTATTGCTAAGCTATTTCTACCAGGCAACCTTAGAGTTGAGAAATGTAACTTTCTAAACCGAAACAGAAACTCTAAAATCAGACTGTAGTTTTTAAAATCACGAGAAACAAACATTACATTAACATTAAAAGAATTACTCGTTTGATTTTCCTG
Organism: Schoenobius gigantellus; assembly: GCA_963935595.1. Taxonomy (NCBI): domain Eukaryota; kingdom Metazoa; phylum Arthropoda; class Insecta; order Lepidoptera; family Crambidae; genus Schoenobius; species Schoenobius gigantellus. Next base: position 64,850,797 of record OZ012542.1, on the reverse strand, counting down.
TGCTATTTTAACCTCTTATTGGTTGAATTTTCAAAAATCTATTCTTAGTGGATGCCTACATCATAATAAAAATTATCTATGTATCCAAATTTCAGCAATTAATTCCGCAAGTTAAATAATGCTATCTTTTAGTTACACGAATACTACACATATATAAATACTACACATATAAATAAAACTACATTTTTGGATCTACCCGCGTATATTTATTTTCATAACATTTTATTTATTTAGTCCGACATTTCGAACGGTTTACAGCATTCGTGGTCACGGGATGACTGAAGCTGGTGGGTGTTAATAATCCGAAACTTCGGGCTAAATTATTAAAGGGGCTATGGGCGCTAGCTTAGACATTTAATATTAATGTGCAGCAAATATGGTGCTACTTTTAGAATTTTTATGCCCCATAGTTTATAGCAAAAAAGTTTCTAGAGTCTGAAAGTCGAGGATCCAGAGAAAAATGAAGATGAGCTATTGCTAAGTAACTCTTCTTTTACACACAAGATGGCGCTAACACCTGTTGAAATATATTTCATGAATAATATTCTGAAAGCTATAACTACTTTTTTTTTAGTTATAATCACCACAGACTCGTGGTCCGTGCCTTTGTTATTTTCATTTTCTTATTGATCTATTGTGTTCTTATGTATTTCCGACTACTCTTATATCCAGGGTGAGTTGCACATCCCCTAAAATTGAACTATTCTACATGTTCTTATGTATATAATCAAACATATACAGATACACACACATATATGTACATACACATATATACATATAGATACATACATACACAAAGATATATATATTCACATATTCCCAAAACATTATATACGGTACATTTATTTGTCTAAGGATATATCAATTTTAACTATTTAATTAACTATGTCTATACTTATATCAAATTTTAATCTTTAATCTTATAACTTTGCTAAGGTTGTGGCTAATGGGACTACCTCTAGAGGGATTCGGGTTGAGGCGGTTCATTTTCCGCACCTAATTCGCTGCGCGTGTCTGGGCTCTGACAGCCATTTTCTGGAAAAGGCAATGAGGCGTCTAATGGCGTCATCCTCCTTCAGCTCCCGGTAGTAATACGTGCAAGTCACCGTGTGCCTTGTTATGGCGACCACCGCGTGAGGGACACTGTCGTGGACTGGGTTCTTTGGTTCCGCTCCTCTGAGCACAATCACGTGGTCGTACGTTAGCCCCTGTGCTTCATGGATCGTGAGCAACCTAAACTTTGCTCCAGTGCCGAATCCATCCCTCCTGTGCACTTCTTTCTCATCTTGAGTGAAAGTCAGGAAGAGAGTATTGGAGTCACACCTTCGCAGTCTCGCTCCCGAAGCCATTCCGCAAGTCAAGGACCTCAGTACTTGCCAGGATGTGTAAATGCCCTCGTAGATGTCGTGGAGAGCGTACACCACATCCATCGGATTTCGGTGTATACAGAGGAGCTTTTCGGTAATGGACGCAATGGCAGCAGGACTTTCGTAACACTTTTCGAATAGGTCGTTTCTGTCGATGAAGGGGATCTGGTTAGTGTCTGCCATCAGAACCAGTTCCTTTGCTCCGGTCAGCCTTGATGCCATAACTTGTGACGGGGCAGGTTTGGGTAAATGAAACCCCCAAGTCCACAAAAAGATATGTATTTAAAAAATTAATACCCGTTAGGGTCGTGAGTTAAGCCCTTAATTTGTGCTTCGCTGGTCGGCACTTCCCTGTCTGTGAAGTTCCTCGAAGGTGCAGACGGATGGAGATGGTGGAACGTGCCGAAATACAGCTGCTCAGGTGCTACTGGACGGGAACACCGAAGACGTCAGTCTTCCGTCGATCTTCAATCGTTTTAGTCCAAAACTTGTTATTTTTTTTTATTCCAAAACTTGTTCCCTGGAATTAGTAAAGTCCAGCATTAGAACACGTCCACCATTAAGTTCCTTCTGGCCATCACACGAAGAACACAAAAGGGAGTGACCAGAGGCTGGTGAAGTGGCTTTATTTTAAAGAAAGCAGAGTGGAATTTACAATATTTATATTGATTAATTTAATGAGGCTGTTAAACTAATATTATTTAAATGTTATAAATGATTAAACTGAATTATAAGTTACAAAGTGATATTTTTAATTAATCGAAGGTAGAAATTTTAATAATGTTACTATAGAACAATGAAGCCTCGTATTTATGCAAATCATTAAACATTATGAAAAAATATGAGAATCTACATTAATTCTGAAATAAATACAATCAAATATAATTATCAGAAATGAATACAACAAATAGCTTTAAGCGAAACACTAAGTACATAATAACTGTCTGTTCATCACTTACCCAATTTGGGGAAGAAAACACTTATTTAACGACGCAAAATGTGCGTTATTATACTTCTAATTAAATAATTTCGAAATTGAAAAGAGGCCAAAAGACAAATTTAAAAGTCGTTGCTGGAACGATATGTCTTTGCTGTCGGCTATTGGAATCTCAACTGTGCACCGTATGCAAAGCGAATGACGCGGGCGCTCAACATAAAATAGTGTCTCGCATCGAAACAATGGAAGCGGTTTATGGTACCAGCGTACACACAACACGTAAGAACATTTCGTGTTATTCGTAGGTTAACTATAATGAGTTAATATTTATTATTTATATGCATCTTAAAGAAATCTGATTTTACTCGTTTTAGAATAAGTTATATTATATTAAGAATAAGTTCAGAACATTTTATAATTATAGTTTGTAAATAGTAGTAGTTTTTAATTTTTATGTCAATTTAATGAAATTTGTGATGTAATTTATAGTTTAATGTTTATTTTCCTTTTTAAATAAAAAATACTTTGTAAGTAAATTAATCTTATGAACGTGCAACGTTACAAACTGTGGCTCCAAAATGGACCAAGAGAGCCTCGTCCACTAAAAGGCGCTTTAAAGCTCTCGCCCCATTGATCAGGACCGAGGCAATTGTTCTTATTTTCCCCTTTGCGACCGCCCCTAGACGACTCGTCACTTCGTCCGACAGCTCTTTTGCCGTTTCGAGTGTACTGGTGATTATCAAGTCTTCCTTTATTCGGAAGTTCTTGAGGAGCCATGTGGTCTTCCCACACCCCGGCACCCCATCCACCCACCTGATTGCCAACTTACCCCATGGCTCTACGATCCAGGTTCCGGTCACGTTTTTTGCCGTTACCAGAATCCGGCTCTCCAGCATGAAGCGAGTGCACTTAGCAATCACCACTATTGGGTCATCGATCGGTGCATAGAATGTGAGGGCTCCTCTTTCTTCTGTCGCTTCTTGATCCACCCGCACCATTCCTGATGTGCCACTGTATGTCGCCATCTGTCTCTCAGTTATGGGGTGATTCCAAGCCACCACCGTCCCGGAGTTGTTGTCATAGACCACAGCCCTCGCCTCGTCTAGAAGCTCCCGTAACAACACTCGGGAGTTTATTTGAAATGCTTCAAGTATCTTGCTGCAGGTGATGTGTTTTACCTGCAGCGTCGCCCGTAGTGTTTCCACGTACTCCAGGTAGGCGTTGACTAGGTCGTCTCCGTCTCGGTCTGATGATAGTCTTGGCGGCGGCCTCACCCTTCCCATGTCGGCCAGTGTGGTTTTTGTGGGTTTGAGTATCGAGGGTGCTCTATTTTTGGGGTCCGTGGTCGTTGCTGTCACGCTCCTTGGTCCCCGAGGATGGGCGTGGCCCAAGGCAGTACATATTCCCCTAACGAGGTCGTCTGTCGGGGATGGCCTTTGAGGCTGGAGACGTCGCCTATTATTTTCCTCCTGCACTGCCTCCTCATGCTGCATTTGAGCTCTTGCTGAGCCACATTCCATCTGGCCGTCGCGTGGACTCTGCTCTAGATGTTTTAGCTTTTGCTAAAACATCGATATAGTCGAGTTTTTCGCCTCTCCCTTCGTACACAATTATTTCGTGTTTTCGGGCGGCCTCCAGTAAGGGAGTGTAATCCGACACTTTCCCTTTCTCGAACATCACTTTCATGACGTCCACGCTGATGACCCTCGGATCTCCGTCGAGGCATGACAACAATTCCCCGGCTTTTGTGAAGGGCGACTTATCGTCCATGTCCCAGTTCAAGAGTAAGATGGACTTATTCCTGGAACGCACTATCCTGCATTTCTGTCCGGCCAGCATTACCTCCGGCATTGAACCAAAAACTTTCTTCTTGATGGTCGCCCTGGTGGTGCTGCCTTTTAGCAGGACTGCTAAGCCAGGTGATATGGCTATGTGCTTCCTCGTTCCCGACATGCAGAAACTGATGCCAATCCTCTCTTTCACGCTGTCCATGAAGAGCGCCACACCCCTTTTGATAAGGCCTATTTTCCCCCTTTCCCCACCACTCAACCAGCGATCTCGCGGTATTGTTAGCGCCACGTGACCATCGCCTTTCCGGATCCCGATGTGGTAGGTTTCGAAGACATTGTTTTTGTTAGTAAGCTTATATAATATAATAAATCTACAATGATATACTACAGGTACTAAATACAATTCTAATATTATGTCTAAATTTTAATACTGTGCAGTTGATTATAATACGAGTATTTTCCTAAATTTTTTTTTACAATAGTACAATTGCGCAACTCGCTGCGGCTGTTGATATTGCCGATGCCCGTACGCGATGTTGTGCCGTGGCTTCGATGAGGTTTGCGTGCTGCGGATTGATCTGCTGCCGCACAGTGGTATGCAGTTGTGGCTCTGAAGAGTGGCGAGGAGAAAGTGACGAGAGCGAAACGTCGTTGAAGTCTTTCGGGTACTCAGTTGAAGTAGTCTACAGTGATCTCGTAGCTGATATTTTCGGAGCTCTACGCAATCTCGTGCTACGGCTGCCTTGAATGGCTACTACAACGGTTTGGTAGTCCACGTGCCGTAGTCCTGCTCGCTATGGAGCGCTTTGTGTAGACGCTACGAGAGCTTATTTAGTCTCCGCCCTAGTGCTACGACGTATCCCGAAAGGGGTGAGGTTAGGGGTGCGGGTGTTGGGCGGGGGGTTATAATGCAATTTAAAGACATTTTTTTGACATTTGGCAGTTTGACCTACAAAATAATATATGGATATTAAATGAAATCTACAAAAAAGATGTTCTGCTTTGTCATGAAAAAAAAATTAAAAAAAAAACACAAAAAACGACGAACTTTACACTTCGGTAAAAAAATACATGCGGCATGTAGGTACTTGAAGATTTTCTTGCTTTTTCTCAAATCAATATTTCATTATCAAATCTCCGAAGAGATGGTGGCAATTTCCGGTCAGTACTAATGTACGCACGTATTTTTGTTTTAGTTTCAAACAGGGTAATAATATTTTTTTTTATATGTATGACCCGGCAAATGGCCTCCTCCCGCCTGATGTTAAGCGGTGAAAGAGGCCCAAATGAGTTGACAGATAGAGTAGGGACGACATCGACTATCCTACCTGCCCGCCCCTTGCCGGCCCAAAAGATGCTTTTTCACGCCTCTTTTGAAGGAACCCATGTTGTAGGATGGAGGAAACACGTGCGCAGGTAGAGAATTCCAAGTGTGGGATGAACGACAGAAGAAGGAATCTTGGAATTTCTTGGTACGGTGTGAAAAGGAGGACACAGTGTACGGATGACTCCGAAGGCCCTTACGCGTGTTTCTGTTAAGAAATGGAGAGGGAGGGATAAGGTTAAAGAGCTCCTCAGAGCATTCCCCATGGAACATTTGGTAAAAGGCGCTAAGAGAGGCGATGTCACGACGAAGTTGTAGAGGCTCGAGGGTGTTAGTTAACTCTACATCGCCAATAATGCGAATAGCGCGACGCTGCAATCTGTCCAGAGCATCGAGCAGGTACTGAGCGGAGTCGTCCCAAAGGTGCGAGCAATATTCCACGCAAGATCTAACCTGAGTTTTATACAACAAGCATAGTTGGTCCGGCGCAAAATACCTACGCACCTTGTTCAGGACACCGAGTTTCCGTGAGGCAGTAGTTATGACGGATTCGATGTAGTCTCTGGGGTTCAGATCGCAGCGAATGTTCATTCCGAGCCAGGTGATGTTGCTCTCTGTGTGAAGGGTTGTGCCCTGAAGAGAAGGAAGGGGGAGGAAAGGTGACCTTTTCGCCGAAAACGCGCACACCTGTGTTTTCTTAGCATTGAACTCAACAAGATTGTTGGAGCCCCATTCGGAGACGAGGTCCAGCGTCCTGTTGAGCTCAATGATAAGATTCTGCCTCTCCCTACCAATATCACCACGAGCAGCCCCTGAGCTTCCGTGATATCCCCCATGCACTGTACTGTCGTCTGCATAGCAATAAAAAACTTACACACAATGAAAAAAAGATTATACTACCTACTGTTCTTTTCTAATAAGAACCCATTTGTAAAAAAATCTATTAGGAAATCATAAAAAACACAACAGTGACAATTACTTGATCTAAATTATTTGCGGGATAATTAAATTTTCTCTGTCTAGCTACCATCAGGTGGAATGGAGTCATTTGCTATAAAAACAATCTTGTTGGTTACAACGCCGACTGTTACGGAACGGAGCGTATTATGAAACTTTACTAGCGGAATCTATGGTCTCATACGCATTCGAAAGTCTGCGGGAACCGGAAGCAATAATGTACCTATATATTTCAAATCTGATATACTGGGCTTTATTCGAAATAATAACACCATAGTAAATTAATAAACAAATCCGATAAGTGAAGTTTTATTTAAATCACAAGTTAAAGTAACATCAGTCACTCATTCAGTCACAGTTTCTTCTGACATATACAGTTGAAGTTCCGTAGTGTAAAATACACAGCGACACGGGGAACAACGGACACAAAATTCCATTTACGGATAGAGCATCTCTTCCGACTCTAGCAAACACGGTCCAGAGCTGTCAGTGTCCCGGACCGGACGCTCGTGCAGTCCGGGCCATTGTCTAATTGTATGAACCGGGCTCCCGAGGGCATCCGCCGAGATTTACGACATAGCTCGCGACATGAACAGATAGTTCTCTACCAAGATGGGAATTTCTATTAATGATCAAATAAAATAAAGACATTTTGTATCTTAACCAAGTTGATAGTTCTTACACACAATAAGTAAACTCTTTGCTTTCACCTCATCTAATGGTAGTGACGATAAGGCCGAAAACCTTACACTCTTCAACAACCGAGACATTCGCTATCTTACCTCTGATCTTCAGTACTCAATAATGTTATTAACTGGATTATATTTACCGGAAGGAGACTCTATATCAGGGTCATCTGCTTGGGTACCTCCGTCTTACCTATTTCTGCTGCAAAGCAGTAGTTCTTGCATTGCTGTCTTCCGATGTGAAATTAAGGCACTGAAATTACTGGGTATCCTGACTTTACATCTGATTACTAGTTTACAACGAACACTGTGGTTCTTGAGGGGGTTGCAGTTTTGCTGCGAATCCCACAAGAGCCACATGTATTGTAAGTGACTGTTACCACTTACCACCATAATACATGTGGCTCTTGTGAAATTCGCAGCAAAACTGCAACACCTAGAGGACGTTGCCAACTTGTGCCCTTCAAACCGGGACACAGCAATGCAAGCACTGCTGCGTGGCAGAGATAGGTAAGACGGAGGTTCCCAAGCAGACGACTCTGTTTTTTCAGTCTTTCTACTGAACCTAGATGTATGAAACAGCAGATTATTTGGCGATTTCAAGATTGTTCCCATAGAACTAGGATCAATAATAAGGTACTTTATAGGCATTTATAGGCGTACTAATGACCTCACCTGGTCATCTAACGTCTTAGTAATATTACAAATGGAAAAACTAGCGACGATGGATGCATAGAACTCCATTATCTACACAGTGTTTCATGGACTTCCAAAACTTTTTATTCCGAAACTTCTAGGGGATTGATACATATGTGTAAAACAGAGAGCAATTAGTTTTTAGTACCTATACACCATCTTTTACTTTGGCTAATGTATTAAATAATACATCAATGGTTCGAAATCAACATATCAAAAGAATTCATGTAAGTTATTAATTTTCAGAAGACCCTTCACAGTAACAAAATGGCGCAGCCGTGACGTCATAAGTGTCTGCTGTCCTCTGATTTACGAGCGGCGAAATGACCTCCCTATTTCCTCGCCTTCGCGGACCCAAATCAACTCTAAAGCTATTGGATTACGGCTCTGATTTGCGGCTTTGAACAGTTATGTCGATTGTCGAAAGTAATGTCTCAGTTAGGGTCAATTTGGTTAATAGTGGGGATGTTGAGGCTGGCTTTCGGCTTGTCATTCGATTGTACAGTCACAGTGTGAAAAAACTTAACTTATCTCAATCATAATGTTAAGAATTGTTGAAGTTTTGTGAAATAATAAATATCACACACACTCAAATACACAATATGCACGCATATGCACACTCACTTACACATTATCCCCCTATATCCTTCCTGTCATATGTAGAGTGCAATATTAAATCTAGACGTAGATTAAACTACAACGAAGCTCAAATTGCATACTCGTTACTACCTGTGCTACGGTGCTACGGTTTTTGTAGCACTACGTCGTAGCATGTAGCGCAAATGTCATTTTATTCGCAGCGGACATGCCTTTATCTTATCTAATGGTAGGATTACAAGCGGAGAGTAGAGAGAGAGAGAGAGAGATTATAGAAAACTTCTCTAGAAGACACCGTTTTTCTTCGAAACATTGTTAGCCTATAATAAGTCTAATTTACTTTACATTCATCATCACAGCTCATATACGTCCCCGCCGTGGGGCACGAGCCTACCCTGACCAGTTATAGTAGGGCGATTGGGCCTTAGTCAAACCACCCTGGCCCAGTGCGGATTGCTTGACTTTACGTACACCATTGAATTTCTACGCAGATGTATGCAGGTTTCCTCACGATGTTTTCCTTCACCGTAGGAGCGTCAGACAGATGTACATATGAAATTCGAAAACGAAAAACACATTGGTACATGGCGGTCTCGAACCCGGACCTCCCGATTGGAAGGCAAGTGCCGAGTCCACAGCGCCACCGATGCTCATACCTACATGTATCTTACAAGAACTATATCTTGTAAGAATCGCAGCAAAACTGCAACCCTTACAAGAACCACAGTGTACGTTGCCAACTTGTGCTCTATTTTTTGTATATTTGAGTGCAATAAATCTATATCCGTCTTTTCTTTTTGAGGAGCGCAACCCTAAAAATTAAATGTAATTACTAATAACACAAACATACTTATACCCACGCTTCGTAGGTATAAACAAATATAGCGTTCAACAAGTTGGCACCAAAGCAACGGTTGGAAATTTTAATAATCTCCGCTCAACAAAGACTATAACTCCACCTATTTGCTCAACTTTATGAGGCCTGGTTATATCAAAGTCGGTCAAACCGCGCAACTTCCCCGGCCTGACCGAACCCGCGACCGCCGAAGAACAATTTTTATCGAAAATCCAATTCCGAGTTCGCAGAGGCCCGCGGCTAACCCTTCCGCCGCGAGTGGCCATACATAACGTTTTTATCAGAGCGTTGTCATCGGGCCCGCGCGACCCGCCCCCCTCAGATTGACAGTTTAATCACCTTTTTGTTCTTGGCCGTGTATCGGAATTTATGGGAGATGACGCCACCGATAAATTCCAATTATTCTAATTCCCCGGACGCGGATTCGCAATCACGAAATTAAATGAATAAATGAATGGGTAAAAAGTTACCCAGTTTCAAGTGAAGATACCGAAATTGTAATTCCCCTATTCGCACTTGGGTCTGCATCTTGTCAAGTGTTTTTGAACAAGTGTATTCAAACATACACACTTGTCAAGTTACTAGATTGTAAAGGCGTAAAGGTAGGATTCACGATATTCATATCTACATTTATCTGACGCTCCTACGGTGAAGGAAAACATCGTGAGGAAACCTGCATACACCTGCGAAGTAATTCAAGGATGTATGCGTGGTTTGACTAAGGCCTAATCGCCCTAACATAACTTGTTAGGGTAGGCTCGTGCCCCTCGTCCTGCGAGGTGACCTCCTTCTTCCACGAATGGAGGTCGTCTGCTTCCCAGACGACACGCTTGTCGCGGTCACAGCAAAAACGGGGGAGGAGGCGGCCCACCTTGCGTCGGTCGGCACCTCACTTGTCGTCCGACGCATCCGCCTCCTGGGCCTGGACGTGGCTCTCGATAAAACGAGGGCCATGATGTTCCATGCCTCTCGTCGCAGGATCCCACCGGGGCTCCGTGTCCGAGTGGGGGGGGTCCTCATACCGGTCGAGGCACACTTCAAGTACCTCGGCCTGGTTTTCGATCCCCGATGGAGATTCGAGGAGCACTTCAAGCTCCTCACTCCACGGCTGTGTGCCGCCGCAGCAGCACTCGGGCGGGTCCTCCCTAATGTGGAAGGGCCAGGATCGGCATGCCGTCGACTGTATCACGGGGTGATAAGGTCGATGGCACTCTATGGAGCTCCGGTATGGGCGGAGTGCCTTTCCCCCCGAACGGCGGTCCTCTTGCGACGTCCGCAGAGTGTTAATAAATAAACTCTGTTGCTTAAAATATGAGGAATAAATTCATACCATTATTTAGTTTTGTCGACAAATTAACAATGATTTGTGTTATTTATATTTAATCAACAAATTCAATTTATTAGGTATTTATCCTCACAAGTTTGTTGAAAAACATCGTACCATGTACGTGAGAATATTGGTTATACACACTCGACTCTATTATGAAATTCCGCCTCGTGAGTTATAATAACGAATTTATATTGTATAGTAGATCAACTTTTACACCTAACACCATTATACTATATCCTTACATATTATAAAACAAAGTCCCTGCCGTATCTGTCTGTCTGTCTGTTCGCGATAAACTCAAAAACTACTGCACCGATTTTCAAGCGGTTCACCACTCGATAACGTGATTCTCGAGGAAGATTTTAGTATATAATTTGTTAAGTTTTTGTATTTATTTCTGTGTACATTAATGATATTTATTGAAGATGTCGGGAAAAAATAAATTAAGGCGAAACGTAGTTCGCGGCCACAGCTAGTACTGCATAATAATATAACTTGAATAATAATAACCGCTTACAACAAAAACATTCAAATGAAAACTAAATTAATATTATTCCGCAAAAGAATCATTCAAAGTAATGAAACCACCAACTTTGAATGTCAATCTTAAATATTGGACGCTAAAAATGGACTACCTGGTAAATGCGGGGGCGGCTCCTGAAGAATCAGGAAAATTAACCAATTATATTCCAAAAGTACTGGCGATCGTCAACTGTGGCGAGCTCGCACGAAAGTAGACCTTGTTATTATGCGGACAAGGTTCAATAATGTCACGCTCTTTGTTAGCAGTATCTTCGGATTTGAAATGTCAATTCCCAGGGAGGAAATGAAATGAGACGAAGGAACCAAAACATATTTCGGCGCGGTATAGCGACCTGGGAGCTGATTCTCGTAGAAACGACATTTTCTGCACTTGAATTTGATAAATTAGTTATTGTTAATTGCACATAAACACTTACGACTATTATCTTATATATTTATTTATTTATTTATTCATCATGTACGATAACTTTTAAGATGTACAAGACAATTTAGAGCAATGGAGGGTGGCACTTGAGTCAAATGGGTTGCGCATCAGTAGAACTAAGACAGAATACATGGTCTTTAACTTCGATCCGGATAACTCAGCGCACGCGGACGTCAGGCTAGATGGCACGGCTCTACCTAGAGTAAACAATTTCAAGTACTTGGGTTCCGTTATTTCGGCGGATGGATCTATTGAAGCGGATATAACTCATCGGGCAACCTGTGGGTGGAGTAAATGGCGTACTCTTACAGGAGTACTGTGCGATAGCAAAATGCCAATTAGAACAAAAGGCAAGGTCTATAAAACAGCTGTTAGATCAGCTCTCCTCTACGGTAGCGAGGTATGGGCTGTGAAGAAAAGCCACGTACAGAAGCTACACACGACCGAGATGCGAATGCTGCGCTGGGCGGGCGGAGCTACACTTAAAGACAGGGTGCGCAATGAACACATAAGAGGTACCTTTAAAGTTGCACCAATTGCAGAAAAAATCACGGAGTCTAGGCTGAGATGGTACTGTCATATACAGCGAAGACCAGACGACCATGTCGTGAAAAAGTGCCTTTCCATAGCTACAAAGGAGAGGGGGAGGGGAAGGCCCCCAACTACGTGGATGACGAATGTACGCAAGGACATGAAGCAGTTGGGGCTTACAGATGACGACGCATACCAGCGGAATAAGTGGCGCCTCAGCACCAGGAAAGCCGACCCCGCGTAACGGGAAAAGGCGAGGCCAAAGAAGAAGAAGAAGATCATGTACGTTTGTGTACAAAGGCGGACTTAATGCCTGGGGCATTATCTGCCAGTCAACCTTTGGTTTATATACAGGATTATTTTTAACCCCCCGCCAAAATTTTATAGAAAATAATACAAAAGGTATGGACAAGGAAAAAATATTGAAATCCACATATTACGAGCACTTTTTAAATTAAAAATTTTAAGGAGCTTGTGCTCATCATCATCATGATTCCAGAACAGACGAAAAATCTCTAGCGTGCACAGATACCTAACATTGATAATGCAGCGACCTTGCGCTGGGCGCTGTGCGCAAAATTTTAATGAATACAAAGAACAATGGTCACTTTCTTATAGCGATTTTTCACCCAAAAAAATCAAAACAGAGATTTTAAAAAATACTTATTGTTCTGGTTAAAAAGTGCATGTTAAAATAATTATATTATTTTTAGTCCCCATGTTAAAGAGATATTCAGGTTTTAATATTATTGATAAGATTCGCATTTCGGACCGTAACTGGCTGTACGGATGCGTCCCGAATGGCGATGTTATCAATGTCAGTGCTGACAGAATCCAACCTGACGCCATTCGGAATGCACCTAAAATGTACTGTCAAATTACAGATGCGTTCAGGCTCTCGGAGTATAGTAAAAGGGCGGAAAGGAATTATATTTATGCGTTCAAAAAGATTTCTTATTTTATTTTGTAACTTTTTTATCTGGGGTTTTAAAAATATTTTAAATACATACATTGGTTACATATTTTATTAGGATCACATTTATTAATAAATTAATATCTCTATTTTTCGCTTATTTTGGGAAGAAAAATGAACATTGTTCATTGGTTTACGTACGGAAAAGTTAAAACAAAAATGTAATAAAAAAAGTTGTTTTTAATAAATTAATTGTATTACCGCTATAGAATGAGATAACAAAATTTGGCGGGGGGTCCTACAATAATACTGAATATCAAATCTTGCGTCACGATTTTTGCCCGGGATGGACCACGAAACTTCTTAACCGATTTTGCTGAAATTTTACTTGCTGTGTGTAATTTGGTTCAACTTTAAGACTAAGAAGTCAGCAATAAAGATTTGATTTGATTTGACTTTAAAGATAGGATAAGTTTAAGCAATATTTTTTATTGCGAATTAAAATAATTAATAATTGTTGGTTTCAAAAATTTCAACCAGATGGCGGTATAAGTTAATTTATCGACACAATATAAGTTGGGTGCCTAATTGCCCTGTAGATGGCGTTGTGTTTTTTTGATTTCATTATGCTGCCGTCTATTCTACGGCATATTATGTGTTATTATCACTTTTAAACTTTCGCGTTGCATGATTGACATGAATAAGAAAACGAGAATTAACGCTATAAAATAACCTTTTTAAATTGCCTAAGGAAAAAGATAGTCTACTTTTAAATCAGAACTTTAATAAGCTCTCAAAGGAACGAAGTCACGAGTAATATAGCTAGTTCCAAATATTTTAAATTTAGCACGCAAAATAAATAGAACAAGATGTGTTGAAAAATTTCGATGCTTTTGTCAATCCATCGAAGTTCGAAGTCGATCACTCCAGAATAGTCCTCGTGTTTCGGGCTTCAATAAATCACCCCCCACCCTACTTCGAACACAACTTTGGCCGAGTCAAAAATCTTAATAAACGTTTCCGTCAACGCCAACTGCCATTTTCTTTCATCGGCGAACGGACGCTGACATTGTAGCTGTGGGTGTTAATTTTTGTTGGTTTGTTTCTGTTCACCGCGGCGCATTTTCACCGCGGCGCATTCGGGCCAAGATCTATTTAGGGTTCTCTGTCGCGTAGCGAAAGGCTATACGGTCAAAAAAAGAAGGAAAAGGAAGGAGCTAAAAGTAAAAACAGTATTAAAGTTAAAAGTTGGATATTAACAAGAAATCATAGTGTACCGTAGGGACCGTAAGGCTTCTTTCTGAGGTTTTCCATAAGTACTTCAGAAGGGCGTCCTATGAAAAAGGCGTGAAGAGGTTTTCACAGGGTCAACAACGGGAAATATGGCAGGTATAGAATCTTGATAGAACATCTTGGATATCAACATTGTCTAAGGTCTAAGGAGAACTTGGCTTAGAATATCAATTCTTAAAGATTGGATTAAGCACTTTCTATGGAAAACTGCTTCTATGGAATACTTGTTTCGCGGACGCATCTCGGTGAAGATGGAAACAGGACAGCTGAACGTCATAAGAACACCGGTGAGACCAATCTCAAGATTGAGAACGCGAGATGCCTCGCAAATGAGCGCTCATTCGATTCCTATATCTGTGATGCCACGCTCTAGAACGGATTCAGACGACACGACTCGAGATTACTGCGGAAGCCGTTTATTAATATTATTATGAATTTCGAATCATCCTTTTATGAATTAGCTTATGAGAATTAGATTGAGCAGCATGAGCAACCCGACTGTATAGAATTACCTTAACACAGAGAAAACCGCGGCAAAATAACCTCATATTGTGTTTTTATCACTAAGGGGCAGACGGAGCGTCGCGGTCGGTGGCGCTGTCAACTCGGCATTTGCCGATCGGGAGGTCCGAGGTTCGAGACCGCCATGTACCAAAATGTTTTCGCTTTCAAATTTCTAATGTACATTTATTTGTCTGACGCTCCTACGACGAAGGAAAACGTCGTGAGACAACCTGCATACATCTGCGAACAAATTCAATGGTGTATGTATGTGAAGTCGACCAATCGCAGCACTGGGCCAGCGTGGTTGACTAAGGCCTATACACCCTAACTTAGGGTAGGCTAGAGCCCCTCGGTGGGGTCGTATATGAGCTGTTATGGTGATGATGAAGTGGCAGACGAGCAAACAGCCCACCTGCAGGCGTAGCACGGGCTGCCAAGACGGGACTTGAGTCACGCATTATCTCACAATTTCAGTGACGTAATATCTATGTCCTAAAGCGTAGCACGGCGGCGCGTATTGAGACTGCGGTCCGATAACAGCGCTCACAGTGCTAACAATTATAATCGCCTTGTCCAAATTAAAGAGAACACTGAAAATGCTATCAGCATGCTTACGATTTCGGTCCGAAAGAACAGGTACATTCATTTTGAACCGAAAACACAATTATCCAACGTCAGACTGACAGTTCGCATAAAGTGATTTCACTCCAGAACATTAGCGCCGTAAGTTCTATATGACGTTAACGATGACGTCATGTGGCTCTCCATGCAGGCTAACGTTAGCGCGCTCACAACATTTCGGGACGCGTTTGAGCGTGCTAATAGTGACTTTTATTGTTTTTCGGAACGTAGCCTTAGTGTGACTGACATGATAAAATTTCTTGACGCTTCTCAAGGGATACGTGTCACTGAGTCTTATCACAAATTTCTTGGCAGCCCGTGCTACGCCTGCTGATGGTGAGCGGTAACCGCCGCCCATAGACTATTCCAATATCAGGGGCATTGCCAGATCGTTGCCAACTTTGAGTACTATGCTCTCTTTAAACCTCTCTTGAACAGCGATATGTCGTAGCGTTCGGGAAACATAGCAGTGGGAAATTCGTTCCTGAGGCGTCACGTTCGTGGTGAAAATGAGCCCATTGTGTTGCCAAATACCTCATAATATATTGTTCCCAAATGAGCTCATATTCTTCTAGAGCGTGGTCGCCAGACCTAATGGGATTGACGATGACTCTACTATCGTGTTCGGGATGTTGGGACGTTAGTCAGCAAGTACCTCTGGTTGCAGGCGGCTACAGGCTGCGATAGCCACTTTGCATCGAGGGATCTATTTTTGAACTATCATAATCATATTGATATGAGAATCCCGAGAATAGAATCCCGAGAGAGCTCATATACGTCCCCACCGAGGGGCTGAGCCTACCCTAAGTTAGGGTGTTTAGGCCTTAGTCAATAACGGTGGCTCAGTTTGGATTGGTCGACTTCACATTTACATACACCATTGAATTTCTTCGCAGATGTATGCAGGTTACCTCACTATGTTTTCTTTCACCGAAGGAGCGTCAGACAAATGTACATATGAATTCGAAAAACAAAAAACACATTGGTACGTGGCGTCATTATGTATTACTCTTTTTTAACCAGAGATTTGACATTTTTTTCGTGATAAAAAAAATTAATGCTAACATTATAAAACTTCTATTTTTTATTCGAACGGACAGAAACCTAAAAATGTAAGCAACCGTACTTACTATGGATAGTGTAGAATAAAGATGTAGGGAATTATAGTGGACTGTAGCTGGATAATATGATATTAATAAAAATCAAAGAATATGGTTTTAACTAGGACTATGTATTCATGTCAAACTCGTAACTAATGTAAACAAAATTTGAGTATCAAAAGCACCATAGACATATCAAAATATAAACTAGAGAAGGTAATTCTCAACACTCTCCCCTCCTGTGACAAAAGTAAAAAAAATAAATTAAATGTAAAAAACCTTTTTAAAAACAAGCTTTTATTTAAATGCGCTAAAAATAATTAATAAACTTTTACACTAAAACTTTTACTTATAACGTCATTTCACATTTGACACAATTTATATGACATAAAAGCTTGTCGCGAGAAACCAAAACTATTGAGAAGTCTAAAAACTGGGACATTAACTCTAGCTTGTAAGCAGTATGAGCTTTACTATAGGCAAAATTAGCCTACTGGGCACGCAAAGCTGGAGTTAATTTTCCTACGATGGCGTTCAAAAGCTCTGGAGATGCTAAATATTCGACACGATTAAGTAATTTTATTGTCTCCACACAATTTCAAATTTTACACGCAAAAACTACAATTTCATTAAGCGGTTCTGAATTACCTAATCTAGGCAAAGATCTAACTCTATTAATTTCAAAAATTAAAATATGCTCACTCCGACCAAATCTCTGATTCAAAGTAATTATTATTTGGTCAGGATCTTGGGCAGCAACTAATAAAATAGCAACAGCCTCGCGGGCTGGACCGCGTAAGCTGTTATTAAGCCTAAGGAGATTATCTGCTGGCGAGAAAGAAGATTTCGTTTCTTCATATATTCTTTTAAAAATCAACCAATCAGATATACTACCATCATAGAAAGGTAACTGCGTCAGACTCACTCTTGACTTTCCATCGCCTAGCTTCGCAACGGCTCGAGCGAGTTCATTGATGGGATCGTGACAGCTGGCAGCCCTCGGACCGGTAGGAATATTATGCACAGGAAGGACAGGAACAGATGCAGGTGCCTCAGGGACAGATGAATTCGCTGGAAAAGTTACTGAGGTGGAGAAACCGGCATTCGCGCTTGCCTGTGCTACCGGTGAAATGGGAACCTGGGAAGCATGATTACGATTATCATCAGAATGACACTCTCTTACTTCTTTACGTGTGGTTTCGTTGCGAGATAGCCAACTTTCAACTTGAGCCAACGAAGAATGTGAGCGACTGCGACTACGACTGGATACACTACCATGTTCACTGGCGTCAATTTTCGCAAGCTTTGCTTGATAATCTAGATCGCAGGCTTTCTTCTCAATTTCCGCGTACCGACGGGCGTGCTCCACTTGTAGCGCCAGCTTACGTACCATTCTCATAGAAGTCGACGATCGATGCGAAGACGTAGAAAGAGGTACAGAAACAGCAGTACTCTTACCTGCAGAAACTGGCATACTACTGATCAGCGAAGGAGCTACCTCAAGTGGCACGTCCACTTCTGGAGCAGATGCGGATTCCTTTTGAATTTGACTTCTAGTCCGAACCATATTCGAATGACAATAAATTTGAAAAATATTTATTATGTAGAAATTTTACAGAAAACGGCGACGAAAGGACCAAAAAGATGTAGGGAATTATAGTGGACTGTAGCTGGATAATATGATATTAATAAAAATCAAAGGTTTTAACTAGGACTATGTATTCATGTCAAACTCGTAACTAAGGTAAACAAAATATGAGTATCAAAAGCACCATAGACATATAAAAATATAAACTAGAGAAGGTAATTCTCAACAATATTTCTCATAAATTCTATTAATAAACTATAACGTCTGGACTATTTCCTTTATTAATACAAAAACCTTAATTATGTCCAAGGTCAAAATGCTTAGCTGATGTCTGGAATGAGTACTAGAAATAAATAAGTCTGGGTATTTCAAGTGGCACAAATGAGAAGTTAGAGTCGATGAAAGGCACGAGTAATTAAGCGATTACGCCATGTAGTGACCTAGTTTTAAATATTGTGATACCTTGAAATATATTGCTCCCCTTCATTAATGTACATTTCAGTACCTATTTATAAAGTTTATCCAAAGCTTCCGCTCCCTCTACCTCCGCTATGGACAGCGGGCTGCTGGACCGGGTGCTGAGGACTCTGTTCCCCGATCCCGGTCCGTTCCAGCCCCCCAGAATGGTCCCCCCGGATGCTCCTCCGGAGGAAGTGGCTGTCGCTATCCCTCCCGTGTCGAACGTGGAATTTGACACGGTGAGGGAACGGCTCCGGCGCAAAAAGAAGGCGCCGGGACCGGACGGTGTCCCAAGCAGGGTTCTGGCCCTCGCCCTGGGATACCTCGAGGAGCGGTTCCGAGGGGTGCTTGAAATATGCATCGCCTCGGGCCGCTTCCCCAGTCGATGGAAAGTGGGTAGGCTCTGCCTGTTAAGGAAGGAGAGCCGCCCCGCAGATTCCCCGACTGGGTATCGGCCGGTGGTGCTGCTCGACGAGGCCGGGAAGTTTTTCGAGAAGATTCTCGCTTCCCGCATCGTCGAGCACCTAGAGGACCGGGGGCCGGATTTGGCTAACAACCAGTTCGGCTTCCGCACCGGCCGGTCCACGATGGATGCGGTGGCCCTCCTTAAGGGGTGGACGGAGGAGGCCACAGCTCGTGGGGAGACTGTTGTTGCGGTGTCTCTTGACATCCGCAATGCTTTCAACAGCCTGCCCCACGAGTGCATAAAGGAGGCACTCCGCTTCCACCGGGTGCCTCCGTACCTCCGCGCCCTCGTGGAGGACTATCTGCAAGGCAGGTCCATCCTCTACGAGGGGCCGGACGGGTGCGTCCATACGTGGGCAATGGCGGCAGGTGTGCCCCAGGGTTCCGTACTAGGTCCTCTACTATGGAACCTGGGGTACAACTGGGTCCTGCGAGGCGACCTCCTTCCACGAATGGAGGTCGTCTGCTTCGCCGACGACACGCTTGTCGCGGCGAGAGCAAAAACGGGGGAGGAGGCGGCCCACCTTGTGTCGGTCGGCGCATCACTCGTCGTTCGACGCATCCGCCTCCTAGGCCTGGACGTCGCCCTTGATAAAACGAGGGCCATGATGTTCCACGCCTCTCGTCGCAGGATCCCACCGGGGCTCCGAGTCCGAGTGGAGGGGGTCCGCATACCGGTCGAGGCACACCTTAAGTACCTCGGCCTGGTTTTGGATCCCCGATGGAGCTTTGAGGAGCACTTCAAGCTCCTCACTCCACGGCTATGTGCCGCCGCAGCCGCACTCGGACGGGTCCTCCCTAATGTAGGAGGACCAGGATCGGCGTGCCGTCGACTGTATCACGGGGTGATACGGTCGATGGCACTCTACGGAGCCCCGGTATGGGCGGAGTGCCTATCCCCCCGAACGATGGCCCTCTTGCGACGGCCGCAGAGGGTCATAGCAACCCGGGCCGTGCGAGCTTATCGCACGGTCAGCCACGGCGCAGCCTGCGTTCTTGCGGGCCAAACGCCGTGGGATGTCGATGCACGCGTACATGCAGAGGTGTATCGACATCGGGTTGCCGTTAGAGAACGGGGGGGACGATCCGCTCCCGAGGAAGTGGAGCGGGTTCGTACCCAAGCGCAGAGGGAGGCTCTGCGTCAATGGGGTGAGGCACTCGCCTTCCCAGCTGCTGGCCACCGGACGATCGAAGCGATACGTCCGGTGTTGGAGGAGTGGGTAGGGCGCCGGCAGGGCAGTCTCTCGTTCCGCATGGTGCAGGTATTGACCGGACATGGCTGTTTCGGTCACTACTTGCACCGGGTCGCGCGTCGGGAGGAAACGCCGCAGTGTCATCACTGCGACGCTCCCGACGATACTGCCGAGCACACTCTGTTGGTGTGCCCGGCCTGGCGACGCCAGCGCAGCGAACTCAACGCTGCGCTGGGAGGCGGAGACCTCTCGCTGCCGAGCATGGTCGTGGCCATGCTCCGCGGCGAGGCGGAATGGGGGGCTGTCGCCTCCTTCTGCGAGGACGTCATCTCGCAGAAGGAGGCCGCGGAGAGGGAGCGGGAGAATGATCCTCAAGCCGCTCCCATCCGCCGCAGACGGACAGGCAGGCGAAGGCGGGCATTCGCGCAAGCAATGCCCGTCTAATGACCCTGCCGTGGGGGCCTGCGTGCACGGTTGGCCCCGTGTACGCCGCCGTAAGGCTCTCCGTCTGGGGATTGCCCTGGTGTTCTCGGGCAATCCCCCCTTGGCGATAGCCCG
The DNA here is from genome assembly GCA_963935595.1 of Schoenobius gigantellus. Taxonomy (NCBI): domain Eukaryota; kingdom Metazoa; phylum Arthropoda; class Insecta; order Lepidoptera; family Crambidae; genus Schoenobius; species Schoenobius gigantellus. The sequence goes on along the minus strand of OZ012542.1, from coordinate 64,830,065 downwards.
ACCAGCTAGGTCGGGCTAGCCCGGACGCGTTGGTAGTGGTAGTCGCAGTGTGGACCCTACCACGCGCGTCCAAAAGGGCAGGAAGAACACCGAGGGGTTTAGTGGGTAGGCCTGGCACTCTGCCGGGAGAGCCCCACACACGCTCGTCGTCTAGCCAACGGCGAGTACGGTGCGGTCACGCATTCCCCTCGAAAAAAAAAAAAAAAAAAAAGGTTGGAAGCTATGTTCATCAATTCAAAAGTTATTCTCAACACTTAATTAGGCGAGTTATGATTGAGTTTAACTTTTACTGAATAAAATGATTATATATCAAAATAAAATTTATAACCATTATCTGAATGAAGATGTGTAGCTGACTTGACATATAAAGATGTGAGTGTGACTTGATATCTTATTCTTCACATCTTTTCCGGAAGGAGACTCTGTATCGCAAAGCAGCAGTGCTTGTATTGCTGTGTTCCGGTTTGAAGGGTATAAGATATGGTACTGAAGTTGCTGGACTTTACATTTTGTCACAAGTTGGCAACGTACGCCGCGGTTCTCGTTGGGGGTTGCTGATTTGCTGCGAATCTTACAAGAGACACATCATGTACTATATGTGATATCTTCGATTAAACTTTTATCACTTACACACCTGCGAACCTGTTGTAAAATGTAGAAAAACAAGAAAATTGACTATTCCTAATTATGATGTAATTTTTTTTGAATTTTATAAGTTTAATGATTTTTAGAATATAAGACATACTTAACCTAACATTTGCACATTGACTATGTTCAATAGAATATGTGATACACTCTAAAATGTAAAATATTATAATTACTAACCATATTCTTGCAAATAAATATTACTACTACTATAAAAATTCTTTTGAGCAGTTGGAAAGCATGTTGGTATAATATATTTCAAGCTTGCTGTAAGTTTTCTGAAAAAATATAAGTAAATATTTATGGTCACGCTTTGTAGAAAGAAAAGAAAAAACCTCATACCGTTAGATATAAGATAGCATATTATTATTTATATATTTTAAAAAATATATTCAACAATAAAAATTGTATCTATTTTCTTCTTTCACAATTCGTCAATATTGAAAGCGCTTAGTTATAAAATAATTCAATCAAGCAATGACAAAAAGATTCCTCCACTGTTGTATACATATAATTAAGAATATTGTTGAACAAGCAAATCTCAGTTTAATTATCGTTTAGGATATAATTTCATTTGCGGATTTCGTTTTAATTAAATTACCAATTCTAATGGGTCGATCCCGTTGGATGGCTGTAAAAAGTACGCGCACCTTCGGGAGCGGGATTTGTTCTGGAGCGATTAATCTCAAGTTTTGTTCAATATATCAAACGAATTGTATATTAATAAAAGATCGGTTTTGTGATTATATGTTTAAAACATTAAATTACTAAGTTATTTCGATTATTACATTTTTCTATACCAGACATTTTGAAGACCTTTTTATTATGAATGTAGGTATTAATATTTATTTTTAAAAGAAAATAAGTCAGAACAGTGTCTGCAGTGAACAAATATTACCTACAAAGGTTTCTATCGATTTAAAGTCTAGACCAACGGACTCGTTTTCTAGGTGATGCTTTCATTTCATGGTGGCATTTGATATTATTATAATTCTATCACATTTCGATAATTCCAAGAGCTGCTTCATGATAAGACGTCGATTTCTACGGAAATAACCTTTAGATTACGACATTTCTTTCGCCTATACTTCCTGTTTGGAATAAACGATAATAAAATGGATCACAATTGTTGTATGAAATTTTCAACAATTATAAGTAATTGTTATTTAATCAAAACTTATTATCGTTACAACTTAATTAAATATAGACCGATTTCTTTGCATAATTCATAATCTGATCTGAGGTGTTGAAATAAAATAAAGGGATACTATGCATGTAACATAAATAGGAAATAATTGAAATGGGAACACAAAAGACTTTAATTCTAATGAGGTAGGTAATAAAAAAATATTTTTAGTTGAAGGTAGTCCATGATCAAAGCAACTAACAGGAGCTAGAGGGGACACGACGAAGAAACGCCAGTACGGAGCGTGACGGAGCTTAGTAGTAACAATTTTTTCTTGTATTTTTAAAGAAAATGCAATCTCATAAATATAACATTTCTAAGTTTGCTTAATTCTTAATAAATTTTTACTGATTCATAAATGTGTAGATTTCTAAATTGGTGACTAATTCGTTATTATTAACAGTGTGTAAAATGTATATTGCCTACATTGTCTTAATAAACATAAAAGATATCAACGCAGCAATTCGGTGGCCTAATATATTGGTATTGTATTGGTGTACCTAGAGTTTTTTCTGGCCCATGATTTTGTTTGAAGTTATCACTCATCATCACAGCTCATATACGTCCCCACCGAGGATCTCGAGCCTACCCTATGTTAGGGTGATTAGGCCTTAGTCAACCACGCTGGCCCAGTGCGGATTGGTCGACTTCACATACACCTTTGAATTTTTTCGTAGATGTATGCAGGTTGCCTCACGATGTTTTCCTTCACCGTAGGAGTGTCAGACAAATGTACATATGAAATTCGAAACGAAAAATACAGTGGTACATGGCGGTCTCGAACCCGGACCTGCCGATTGGAAGACAAGTACCGAGTCCACAGCGCCACCGACGCTATTATCACTATTTGGCGTAAATCATAGACTTTTGAAACGGTAGCCAATATCCTGGGTTGGACACTAGACCATTATGAGGTGAGTACGCCCCTTCCCTCTCTATACATATACGCCAATGCCTAATAGTCATGGCGCCATTACGGTATGTTAAAGTCGCAGCTTGGATTGCTGCGCCTGGGCGCCTGGCAAAGCCGCGGCCGTACCGCCTAACTCAAAGCGATCGCCATGAGTTAGGCAATCCCCCCCCCCCCCCCCCCGGTCTCCAGAATCCGGCCTGTCGCAAGCTCGAGTTGTTTGCTCAGATTGTGCTTTTTACAAGCTTTTATTTAACTTGCAATGTAAGTAAGTATGTATGTTCGGGTGAAATCTTGCAACTCAATTTTGAAGCAGATATCTTTAACCGATTGAGCTGAAATTTTGTACACTCGTTGAGTTTGGATGACAATGCATGGTTGACTGTGTGACGTCATTCTAAATCCAAGATGGCGGCATACCCAAGATGGCGGACCAATTATTTTTAATGCACCCCTACAATATGGGTGTCAAATAAATGGTCTTGCTAATAAATGAAAAATAATGTGACGTCACTATTAATCCAATATGGCGGACTTCTAAAGCTTGAAAATCAATTTTGAAGTAGATATCTTTAACCGATTGAGGTGAAATTTTGTATACACACACAGTTTGGATAAAAATGCATGGTTAGCTGTGTGACGTTATTCTAAATCCAAGATGGCGTCATACCCAAGATGGCGGACCAATTATTTTAAATGCACTCCTACAATATGGGTATCAAATAAAAGGTCTTGCTAAGAATAACTTGTAAATTAAGTGATGTCACTATTAATCTAAAATAAAAAATCAATTTTGAAGTAGATATCTTTAACCGATTGAGTTGAAATTCTGTATAGACTTTCCGGCAAACGACCTTGCGACAATGATGCGTTGAATGAGATGAACAAACTGAGAAACGTGTCCAGTGATATCTAAAAAGTAAAAAATTAAATGTAAAAAATCCTTTTTAAAAACAAGCTTTTATTTAAATACGCTAAAAAGAAAAAAACTTTTACACTTAAACTTTTACTTATAACGTTAATTCACATTTCACGATTTATATGACATAAAAGCTTGTCGCGAGATTTACTTTTGTAGATAAACAAGTAAATTAAATAATTTCATATATTACAATTTTCAAACTAAGTAAATACGAGTAGGTACTTAAAAGTACTCTTTTAAGTACTTTTAAGTTATTACACACAAGTAAATCTCGCGACAAGCTTTTAAATCATATAAATTGTGTCAAATGTGAATTAACGTTATAAGTAAAAGTTTTAGTGTAAAAGTTTTTTTTTTTTTTAGCTCATTTAAATTAAAGCTTGTTTTTAAAAAGGTTTTTCTACATTTAATTTTTACCATTTAGATGCGTCTGGTAATTTTCAACTTCCTTTCCTACTATGCACATTTTCCCATTATGATAATTCTTCGTGATTTCGTTTGTCACAAAAACATTAAATTATTACTTACCACATTATTCTTAGTGTATTTTTAGACGTAGACGGCCTGATCAAAATTACCACCTAAATTATCAACACGAATCGTTTTCCGCGCCGCCGAAATCAGAACGGTGGGAAAACAAAACGTTTTGCAGACAATGGGACTTTTTTAATCAACACCGCTCGGCTTAATGTCCTCTAACCGCCCGCTCTCACAATTCACGTGACAATGGCCGTATCGCGATTCAATTCGACTAATTATTTTTTTTGCCAATCCGATACGCAAATCTCTATTAATTTCATTGGCTCGTAAAATTTGATTCCTTCGCGTTCGTTATTTGAATAAATTGTGACGTTATGACACTTTGGTGCGCATGTGACGATGTCGTTGTTTAAAATGATTGAACATTCTTTAATTTTCAGAATTTTAATTTGGGATTCTTTAGGTCAACGGTTTCTGTATTAGGGAGATTTTGGATCGGTCTATAATAGGGCAGGGCAGGGTAGAGGTGGGTCGACCATAGCTTTAAAACCCACCTTGCTAGCTATCACCGCCTTACCTAAAGTCACCATAATAACAATGCTTATAGCATTGTTATGTTTCGAACTGGCTATTGGTTGAGGACTCCAAATGAAACTAGCTTCCATATCGTCACTTACCATCACGTAAAATCAATTCCAAAAGCTTACCTGTTGAGTGTAAAAATAGGCTTAGCAGGTGCTGTGAAGCCTATATTAGAAACCATAGGTAAATTGAGTTTGTTCCATTCCGGGCCTTAAACACAGGGGTTTTAAAAATGCCTATGTGGACCATGTTTTTATGACAGCTTTTTTATGGATGAGAAATCCAGGTGACATTTTTTAAGAGAATATTTTTTATGGTAATATTTGTAGTAAAAATTAAAAAGAAAGAATTACGATCATCAATATGCACTATAATAATTTATTAATGTACTCATATTGTCGAGCTTATTGAATTTAGTGAATCATGAACGTCTCTACATACAGAATGCATTAAACAAAAAAATGCATACTTTGAGCTGAATCTCTTACAGATAAAAATAATGATGCGCTCAGTGCAGTTAAAAATATAGTGTAAGACGCTCTCCGTTCGGAGCACTTTATAACAAACTTTTAGTTGGGTTCAAGTTTAGAGATTAAGCGACGCAAAGAAAGCATAATCTTATATATAAATTAGATTATGATTTATCTCGTGTTACAGTACTTATTATTGAACTCCCCCGAAACGAACTGAGAGAGAGAGAGAGAGAAATATTTATTGACCCAAGACAAAGTACATTTACATAACATGGACAGATTGTGATTTTCACATATAACAAAACATAGATAACATTTAAAAGTAATAACATATAGGCACAAATATTAGGTCAATCAGCACCCCGCCTCAGCTTGTGGTGTTGTTGTGAAGCGAAATCGCATCGCGACAACGCTGGTATTCTGACGGAGCCTGTCGGTGAGCGGGGAAGACAGTAATGTACATATAAGAAACGTTAACATACAAAAAATAAGAAAAAACAACACACTGTGGACAAAAGAAACAAAAAATATAAAAATATTTTACCAAAAATAAAAACCGACTTCAAAAACACTGAAAAGTTAAAAATAATATAAGAATAGGTACAGACAACATCACACTTCTTCTATATTGAAGTCGGCGCCAAACGATGATCTCCTAGAAAGTCTTCAAATTTGTCACCGACTCTCATCATCAGATCCTACGGGGGCGACAAACTTAAGTAAGATGTTGGTAGTCAGCCAGGTGCAGTCAGAAGCCCTCCATTTTATACAACTATCCTGGCACACAAATATACTGTCCACATGTTAATAATTAAAAGCAGTCACATATGGTTCTTAAAAATTCGCAGCGAATCTGCAACCCCCACACGAACCACAGCGTACGTTGCTAACTTGTGACATTAGATGTAAAGTCACGGTACCCAATCATTTCACTGCCATATCTTACCTTCAAACCGGAACACCGCAACGCAAGCACTGCTTTGCGGCAGCAATAGGAAAGACGGAGGTACTCGAGCGGAAAAACAATAACCCAGCAGAAAAACTTAATATAACCTGGCTATATTACCTCTAATTGTCGCATCACAAGAATGTTATTAACGTTGTTATTATGGCGACAAACTTAGGTTAGACGGTGGTAGAAAGCCAAAGTCAGAAGACCTACCATCAAACAAACCAAGTAGAAAAACTACTGTCCCCACCGGGAATCGAACCGCGAACTTCCAGTTCAATACCCGGTGGTCTCAGCTATTAAGCCACGGACGTGGTAATAATATGAAAAATTAACCGGATTAAAACCAATGTACTAATTACCATCTTTGAGGTGTAAAACGTAAAGATGCATAAGTCCATTTAAACTTTACTTAGGTTTCCTAAAGTAAAGATAAAAAACAAATTCGCCAAGTAACCGCTTATGACTTGCGCCGCCCTCAGGAAGGAGCAGTTTTGGTCGCGTGCCAGCGGCCGGACGTGAGGCAACTTTGTCACAACCGGGTAAAAACTCAATTTGTGTCACGTTGTTTAATTGTCAGTGGACTTAAGGACTGAGAGCTTTCGGAATTGCAAACAAAACTTACAACTTTAAAGTATTGAAAATGTGCACGCTGAAACCAAGAAGTACATATAATTTGTACACCATATAATTTGGATACTGCTTACTCTCGTGGTTAGAAATTTGACTTTCCTTTAAAACTAAAAGACCGGGTTTAAGTCTCAGTTGAGGTAAATAAGTGATGTTTCATTTAAAGTATTAGGGTGTTAGATAGAAACCATGATAAGTTCATTATTTTCCTATCTGATACGTAAAAAGCTTTAACGTAAGGTGGGGTGATATGAGGTGTAATATTTATTGTAGATATAAAAAAGTATGTTTAATTATTATGTATGATATGTTTCTGCAATAAAATTCTAAGTTATATTCAAGAACTCAGGTTTACAAATTTAAACTTGTTATCAAAAATTATCCTATGAAAAAAACATATAATGAAATGTCCGATTATATGACGGACAAAAAATCTTGGAAATTAACTCACAATTCTAATATTTAATATTAAACAGAATTATTACTTGTAGGCACAGACTGGTTCTTGATTTCTCAAAGTGACTGTATTTTGCAGCTGAATTACATTTAGTCTGCATTTGATTATTTTAATATTTTATAATTAGAAGTATGCTCTATATTTTAAAGGTTTTAGTATTTTTTATTCACATTTATACGATACGGTGGCAAATGAAAAACAAAGAACTTATTCGTTTCTTGAAATAAAAAAAATGTGATACTTGACGTAAATATCTGTTCCAACTACTCAGCCGGCTACCATTAAATTTATGTTTAACAAACATATGCTATATGTTAATGTTTGCGATTTAAAGAGAAAACAAAAAAATAAACCTTTCGTGTTTCTTGCCTGTTCTTTTCGAGAAGGCTCTACCAGTTATCGAACAGGTATAGAGTCATTTTTTTTATTTTGTTGTAACTTGTATTTGTATACACCTTAAAGTATGTACATACAAGAATTTAGTAATTTAATTGCTAAATATCCTGGTTAATTAGATTTTAATAAGTTTCTTGGTTAATTAATTTTTTGTGATTTTGTTTGATGTCAATGACTGCCTGTTTGAAGGGTTTGAAGGGTAAGATATAGCAGTGAAATTACTGGGTGCCGTGACTTTACATCTTACGTCACAAGTTAGCAACGTACACTGTGGCTCTTGTAGGGGTTGCAGATTTGCTGCGAACCTCACAGGAGCCACGTATTATATTATAGGTGACTGTTATTACTTACCATCAAGTGGGCAGTTTGCTTGTTTGTCAACTTAGCTGTATATATTATTTTTTACCATTGACACTCGAGCAAGGGCTCGCAATTCTTCAAAAACAGTGAATAAAACGCTCTTTGTTTCACTGAGTGAATAAAAAAAATGGAATTTGGAACATGCGCGAATATACGGATTATAGTAAAAAAAAGGAAAACGTGCAAAGACGTTGCACACTTTCGCTATAAAAACGTACTAAAAACCACCAAAACGTAATAACTAAGTTTCAAGAACTGTTCTAACTTTACAATTAATTTCTAGTTCTTTTGTTTTCTATTGTTCTTTTATGTATTACCCATAATAAAATTTTATTCATAATCACAGAGTAATAATTTTCTCGCAGTCAATGATAATAAGTAGAGTATAGTAAGCTCCTTGTCAAACTATACTGATTGCCCATTGGACCGTCCTTATGGCGCTCGTAATAGCGGCGGTTTTCGCAATGTCAATGTAAAGCTTGAATGGGAGCTTACTGTACCTAACACGTGAAAAAAAATTCATCTTGGCTCTTGTATCCCTTGAACCGCTCAGGATTCTATTCTAGAATCCTTCGCTCCTCTCGGGATACAACTTAGTGCCTCGAAAAGAATACACTTTTTTTTCACTTATTAGGTAATCTACTATTTATTAATCGCCCTCGCTTTCTATCCTATCCTCTCCCATGTTCCAATCTATCTCAATTACTTGTCGCGTAAACCTTAAGCATGTGCGAGCATGAACAATAACCAGCCATTAATAGACTCGTATACACAACCGAATCAAAGGATCGAGATCTAAACAGAGGCACAATAAATATTCCACGAAGGTCGCATCAAAGGAAATTCTTACAATATTACGCCCCGAAACATAATTCACTTTATTCCGATAACAAATTCTAGTCTCATTAGCTGTGCCAAGGAATTTGTGAATAGATAAAATCAGAGCTTTCCGTGCTACATTCAATTTCACCTTTGAACACATAAGCGCAACTTATATTAAGGCAAGTAACATAATGACGGCACATTTTTGATGATATTACATTTTGAACATTCCCCGCGCGGGAGTGAGTGACAATTTACGTAAAAGGTCTGCTGATATTAAATTACTACACGTGGAGTTTTGTGTAGTGGGTGATTTCGTTCCGATGTGAAGCAAATTATGTTGCTAATTCAGCTCTTCGGTCGATGTGTCGATTCACTTTTTTTGTGTGAATTTAATCGTTCGCTATGTTTGCCTTCTTCAGTGGAGTAGTTCAGACCTAACTGAGATAGAATAAATAGATTTGTTGGTTTATTTACTGGCAGGAACTAAGATAATTACCATTACCTTACTTAAGCGTATCGTTATAACTCGGGGTGTGCTCGTCTACACTATTATTATAGAGGAAAGATTTGTTTGTATGTAACGAATAAAAATTACTGGACCGATTTCAAAATATAGGCTACAAAATTGTTTTTCCCACGGGAAATTATAAATTCCCACGGGAATACAAAGAAGCTGCGTAAAGTAAAGCTAGTTTCAAATATGTTACAAAGGTCCACACAGCAACACGCCAAACGTCACGTGCTCAGCTTGAGACCGCTCTAATCTCGCTTGTAATGTCACTCAAACGTAAAGCTTGACGTGTTGCTCACTGTACTTACTTATTTTAAGGAGAGGTTTCCCAGGAAATGTACTCGTGGATGGCGACTGCTTTATTGCAAGGTAATATAGTTGATAATTGCATAACTTCTAATGTCGCTTACGCGTTGTGACTTTTTACAGGTTTTAATCGATTTTTGGAAGACTGCAGTATAAAATAAAAAATGTATTATTGCAATTTTCTAGACAATGAAAGTGCGCGTCTATTTGTAAAACTTTTATATCATTCATTATTATATTTTCTGATTCACAGCCGTTTTAATACATTGAACAGAGTGATCTTTGGATTTTGTTCTATCTAGTAAAATATTATTAATCATGTTTCTGTCTTTAAGAATATTTAGATAATACATTCAACAATATCATATACGAATTTGAGAACTGTATGTTTCATATTTATGGCGGTACAGCAAATCAAAATTGCTTAAAAACGGGAAAATAGCGCCTTAAGTCTTAATATAAAGGAAAAGAAACATTAAACAGCCTGTCACAAAAGTAGATTACATCCATAAATTAATCCGGATTGAGACCGGATGAATGAATCCGGATTGATTAATCCGGAGGGAGACCCTGTACCAGGGTCGTGTGCTTGGGTACCTCCGTCTTACCTATTTCTGCCGCAAAGCAGCAGTGCTTGCATTGCTGTGTTCCGGTTTGAAGGGTAAGATATGACACTGAAATTACTGGGTACCGTGACTTTACATCTGATGTCACAAGTTGGCAACGTGCACTGTGGTTCTTGTGGGGGTTGCAGTTTTGCTGCGAATCTCACAGGAGCCACATGTTTTATAGGTGACTGTTACCACTTACCATCAGGTGGGCAGTTTGCTTGTTTGCCAACTTAGAAGCAATAAAAAAATATCTTTAAAATATTCCGTTTTTTTTTGTACTTGAAGCTAACTAAAACAAGCTAAACTAAAGGACACAAATTTTGCTTAGTTAATCATTTGAATTTGGTACAAGGTACTATGTCTAGTGGTCTATATAGATAAAGCATCTATTGGCAGAAATGAAGATGGTGAAGTTTTGAATATCGACAGGAATCTTTGCGGAAAAGCAAAAAGCCAATGTCTTGAACGAGTTCCCTACTCTGTGGAGCCTCGTAGAATAAGAAGCTAGCTTTTTTCCTTGTAATTTAAATTGTGACGGTTGCTATTGTTATTTATTAGTTAAGCAATAACCGCCTCTGTGTTCTTGTGGTTGAGACCACCGGGTGTTGAGGTATGGGGTTCAATTTCCTACGGGGGCAGAAGTTCTTCTTGCTCGGTTTTGTTGGTGGTAGCTACCACCGTTATACCAAAGTTTGTCGCCATAATAACAATGTTAATAGCATTGTTGTGTTCCGACAATTAGAGGTAAGATAGCCAGTTCCTCAGTTGTTGAGGAATCCAAGTGAAGCACGCTTCCACTTTCTGCCTTATCCTCAATTACAATTAGGGGAGACGAAGGCCAAGATCTTCCCAGTCGTATGTAAAAATTAATGACGCTAAAAATTGTAAATTTTGCGTCCGCTCCCCGCTTGTGAATTGAACCACGCAGTTATAAGCGGTTGGTGTTCTGCCAGGATGTGGACTATCTCCTTTATCCGGTGAGTAACTCGATTTGCGTCGCGCATAATGAAAGGCGGAGTGATATAGTTTTTCCTGCGAGCGGTGAGGCCGATGACATTGTGAATGTCGTGGGAGAATGGAGCTGGGAATTGTGTGGTCTTACTAAGGCCTTAATTACTGTGGTCTAACTAAGGCCTTAATTATTGTGATCTATCTAAGACCTTAATTACTGTAGTCTAACTTACGCCATTTTTAAGAGATGTAATGCTGTTGCGCACCGTGCCTGCTGATGGCTAGCCGATAAGCTAATTAAGCTAATTAAGCTAATTAATGGGTATGTCCCTCACTTAGCAGAGAAATGTGGGACTCTCCCTGCTAAGTGCGGGACATACCTATATTTGATCTTGTCTTGACTTTAATGATGTAAAATTTTACATACCTATATGTTATTAAAATAAATATTTATTTATTTATTTATACCCATTAAAGCCACCATAATTTTCATCATGTCTATAGCCACAAAAATCTGGAGTCTCGGAAGCCCCAATTCTGTAAACCAATATGATCACTCAGCGAAAATATTTTTTGAAGCATCCGTACGTGTCTTGTACTATTGATGTCAAAAAAGTACAGTCTCACAAATAAATATTCCAGGTTATAGGACAAAGTTGACAAACGACCAGGCTGCTCCTGATGACTACCTGATGGTAAGTGACTACAGTCGCTTATAGTGCAGGTTCCTCAAAGATTTGCAAATAATGTACGTTACCAAGTTGTGACATGACATGTCAATACACAGTTCCCAGTAATTTCACTCCCTGTGTCACCCTTCAAGTCGATCACAGCGATGCAAGCGCAGCTGCTTGATGGTAAAAAATGGATACAATAGAGTCGTTATTAGTGACTCTATTTAATAGTGTATTAATAGTGCTTATTAATCTTTCAACACACTTGCTTGTAAAGAGGATCTAATTTCACCGGTTTCAAATACATAAAGCAGCTTGTAAAACACGCGTGTGCTATAACGCAAATAGTGCGGTTATAATATTATAACAGCACTAAAAATTGCTTCCGAGAAACCTTTAAGTGTTATTCACTGCTGATTTAATAATGGATTTGGCCATCTCTGCATTTGAAAGAATCCATACTAATATTATAAATGCGAAAGTGTGTCTGCCTGTCTTGTCTGTAACCTCTTCACGCTTAAACCGCCCGCCGAACCGATTTAGTAGAAATTAGGTATGGAGATAGTTTGAGTTTTGAGGAAGGATATAAGCAGATTGGATAAAGAATAAGCTACCCAAATTACTAAATCCATGCGGACGAAGTCACAGGGTAACGCTAGATTGAAACTGCTTACATTGTTTCACCTTAATATTGTTGTCAATTCCAGCCCCTAGGTATTTAACAAACCTTATTTGGTTTTTAAAAGGTGACCAGATTTACAGATACATAATTATTGGTTCATATTTAAATCATATCTGTGCTGGATTGCTATTCGTTCCTTTTCTATGATCATCAATGGAACATTACATCAAAAAACCATTTACTTTGATTTTCGCCCAAAACGAATCGAAAATCGACAAATATCGACACGTTAATTCAAATATAGAACCCCAGATCGTTTGACAGAAAGACTTGTTCACCCGAGGCCCGGAACTATGGTTGCGGTTGGCCAGTCGACTTTGGAGCCCGAAGCTATTTTACGGATATTACTGGATACTTATTGGACCGCGGATTAAGTGATCCGATCCTATGACGGTCGACTAAATATTTAATTATTTATTTGGGCACAGTTCCCGTAATAGTGTCTACTATAAAGTGCTTAATTATGTAAGCATGGGTTCTCCTTCAATATTTACACTTTTGGGTACAGGATGTCACTGTTTCTGTAATTTTCTCTAGATATTGTGTAATATTTAGTTAACTGTTACCCTTCATAGGGGGCGGAGGAGTACCGGGGCGAGGCTTAGTTGGATATGGGGATACAAGGGGAATATCGCTGATGAACTTAGGTCCTACAGCATACTTGGGTGGCTAGGCAGCAAAGCCTGTATTTATATAATTAGACTATGCCGTCAAAAATTAGGATGTAGAATTTATCAAGTTATTAAAGTGAAACGTTTTTTTAACATCGCCTCAAATCTTCAAATTTCGTCCATTTATCGCATGTCGTATTATACAAAAACGAGATCTTTAATTTCACCACTGCCTAATATTAGGTCAGGATTTCACTACAAAATGCGATTTTAATATCTAGATAGGTAGAATAGCTTAGAAAATTTTCAGTTGAATCCCTACGGTCTGAAAAAAGTTTCACTTGCATCGTGATTTCATTATTACCGACTGATAAATAATGCAACGCTGTTTCGGAAGAAGAATCTGTTCAAATATGTTGTTTTTTTTTCAGGTAAGCCATGACGGATAAAGCTGGTGCCAGACTATAAGAAAACATCAAGTAAGGTAACATTATCCATTACGTACATGATCGATCACATGACAAATAACTATGGGATTTTATCAGACCACGTGCACTCGTTCACAGTGAATGCGATATATTTATTTACTTTGAGATAATATTCGCAAGTTACACTTGAGCGCTCATGAACGCCTCTGAATATTTTGTAGGTAAATGGTTGGCATTGCAACTCAGTTGTTACAAACAAATTCTATATTTTTAAGCTATTGCATAGCTTTTATCGCGGGCTTTGAGCGCGGTGACCGAATCAAGAAATTCCGTAACGAAAAAAACCTAACACCTCCCACTCCGACCGGCGGCAGACCTATTCGCAAACTACGGTTGGTAACTAGAACTGTTATTTTTGAAATACATTTTATATCCATTACTAGTTAAGTGATCTTATGTCTTACGGCAGCGTTCATGATAGCAATAATGGATGATAAGTTCCTTTCAAAAATGACAGTACTAGTTAGCAACCGAAGCTAGAGAATAGGCCTGCGGCACAGCGGTGCGGCGTTGAAAGCCGTGCATCGTCTAACGTCGTTTCAGTTCGGCAGACTTCGGCACGGTGTTTTGACGCGGTATTTTCCAGATATTTAGAGGATATCAAGTCTCAAACTTTTGTTTCTTATTTCATATCATAAACCTATAGTTTCAATGATAAAAATTCCTGAATAACGTACATGCATTGTATGATAATAAAAATATTTTAAACAATATTAACTTCTCATTTATTCAATACAAGAAAAAAAAATGTTTTCTTATCAGTCACCACGCTCAAAAAGTGTAACTTATTACTAAATTAATATCAAAGAAAAAATACTGCATAAATAAAATAAATAAATAATTATAATTGCATATTAAGTTGATAAAAAATGGTATGCAATAGCTTTACCGCGGCAGTCCCCGAGTGCCACTTTAATTTTTTTTATACTACAAAGGTGGCAAACAAGCATGTAGGTCTCCTGATGGTAAGTGATCACCACCGCCTATGGACGCTTGCAACACCAGTGGTATCACACGCGCGTTGCCAACTTTAAATATAAATACCCCTTCAGGCCTTTTTTTAAGAACTCCATGCTGTAGTCCTTATTGAAAACCCCGGAAAAGAGCTCATTCCACAACATGAGCGTACGCGGGAGAGCGTCTCGAGAACCGTACTGTACGCGACTATTTTGGTTCTAAGGTGTGAGGATAACACCCAAGGTATGGGGCTTGAAACACTTGTTTTGTAATTTTATGGTAAAACAAATAATACAAATATAAATAAATGTACTAGCAGCACCCGCAGCTTTCCTTGCTTGGAATTCAACTTGGCTTTAGCGTGATGTTATACAGCCTATAGCCTTTCTCGATAAAAAGACTATCCAACACTAAAATATTTTTTTTAAAATTGAACCAGTAATTCCTGAGGCTAGCACGTTCAACCTAACAAACAAACTCTTCAGCTTTATAATATTAGTACAGAACAGATAACAACATGAAAGTAATAGTGCACGCAAATTGTATGCGCTGTTCGGGTAAGCATGAAATATCGCTATCATTTCTCTCGGCGGCGTCTCGTACGTGACTCCTGCCTGTTACTGAGATCCTGGTAACTTAAGTTTCTCCAACTGTTTTGCAGTGATCAAATCTCATTTTAAGATATCAAAACTTTTATAAAGTGATAATAAGTTTAATAGACACTCATGAAAAAGTTTGAGTTAATTTTAATACGCTCCCTGAATGTAATCATGAATCTTTGCTTTGCTTATACAACTAAGTTGCTATACAAACAAATATACTAATGGTATGTGGTAACAGCAACATGTGGTCCTTGTGACTTTTGATTCGCAGCAAATCTGCAACCCCCACAAGAAAAACAGGGCACGTTGCCAACTTGTGACATAAGGTGTAAAGTCACGTTACCCAGTAATTTCACTGCCATATCCTACCTTTCATACCGGAACACAGCATCAATAGGTAAGATTGAGCTACCCAAGCAGGCGTTTCGGGTACAGAGTCTTCCTCTAGATCAAAATTATCAAATTATCATAATAGAGGGTAGTCGGTCCTAGAGTCATTTCTGTGCGGAGGATACTTCAATCTTGCCTATTTCTGCGGCTGTATACACATAGGAGCGTATCATTTTTATATGTGTATTTAGTTTTACTATGTTTGTTTTCAGAGTAACCTGGAGCACCTTCGGATTACATTAGATCATTGTTCTGGAGATTCTGTTGACATTTTAGCCGAATGATTGAAATATTTAGCAATTGGCTAGATGACTAAAAAATTTTTTTGCTTTAATAGAAGCTCATTCATATAATAAACATAAAGAAAAAATCGGTTTTCGAATAACTATAAAAACAACCGAGATATAAGGTATTAAAGATTTTTCTCCATCTCTTTCTAGCAAAACGGCAATTTACAAGGAGTCAATATGGCCGTACTCAACAATGACGTCACAGTTGATGTCGGATCTCTCTGTCTAATCGCCTTCAAATTAACAACTTAAAATGCTTGTATCTAAGGTATTTCTAAGCCGATTTTAATTCTAATTTCACAGGACTGCGTCTTTTTCTACGGTATTTTAATATTTAATGACGAGACGTAAAAATTTGAATTCAGTCATCATCCCAATTCTATTGTGTAGTTTTCTTTGAAGTTTTGGTTCTGTTTTCTGGAGTTTAAGTGATCTTTTATCAAAGAAATGCTCACATAGAGAAAGAAAGAAAGAAAGAAAGCAAACATTTATTGACCACAAGCACACATATACATGAAAAATATTATACTTTTCCTAGCTGTATAAGAAAGTTATTCATAACGACCAATTAGGACCTGACCTTAGCTTTAGCTGCAACAGACTAGTTTGATGCAGTGTTGGTATTCTGGCCGGGACTAAGTATGGTAAAATATATAAAACAATTAACAAAAAATCATACAAAACAAAGCAAGAAAAACATACAAAACGGTGCAGACACGCATATATAATAAACAAACAAGCAAAATACAAAACAATGCATTCACGCTTACATCAAATATTAACCATGTTTTGCGTTTCTTTTATGAAATGTTAACATTTTTACACGCGCTATTTTTCACAAAGGGAAACTAAACCAAAAATCAAGATATTGTTTAAGTGGCACGCATGACGTTAACATGCAATGCCAGCCCTGTCAGTGTCAAAAGCTAAAGAAACGCGAAGATGCTAAAAATATAGAAGTGACAACTTATCTCTCAGAACCGTTTATACCAGACAAATAAAAAAAAACCTCGCCCCATACTAGGATTTTCTCCTGTGTCGTGGGTGCAGTTACAAACATAGAATATCACATGCATATACGCCCAGACCGGAACAAATTTCTGTAGGCCATACAAAACATTTGTCCCGTACGGGAATTGAACCCGCGACCCGTCGCGCAGTAGGTGATCACTCGACCTCTGCGCTAAACGTGTTTAATTCAAATTCAAATTCAATATCCTTTATTCAATTGGGATTTTACAATCGCTTTTGAACGTCAAAGAAGCTACACCATTGGTTCACAAGTCTACGGCGGGAGTAGTATTGAGGAGGACTATTGAGTAATAATATTTTTTACTCTGTAGTGAACATGTTTATATAGTCATGAGTGTATATACTGACATATGCAAATTAGCAATTGGTCATTTTGACTTCAATGTATTTGGTCAAGTGAACATTTTGTCACTTGTGCTGATACTAAATGCCATGGAGCCAGACGGCTCCATGGCATTTAGTATCTTGGTCATTTTGCCTTCAGCGTATTTGGTCATGTGAACATTCTGACATTTGGCCATTTTCTCATGAGGATTTCGTACATTTTGACATTCTTGTCTAGATTGGCGTAGGCCGATAGTGGTACATCATCATTACTGTCTCAATTAGAAGAGATAATTTCACATCAACTTCGCTGTTTTTATCACTCTTGACATGCTCACATGAATGCTCCTGAGTTAAGACTCATCTTCAGATACCGATCCTGAATCTCCAGATTCTATCTCAAAGTCGTTTTCTTCATCTAAAACTGGTAATAATTTAAATGACTTAACTTAAATGATATTATTTGTAATGAGTTTTGATCTATTTAAAATGGAAAACATACATAAATAAACAGAAAACTTTGATTAAAGTCATACAACTCTCTTGCTGACCACCACTAGACTGATTTAGCAACACTAATCGGAGAGGGTACGTCCTAATTCCAGCTACTGAGAAATCCAACTTCGACATTTTCACAGTTTTAAAATTATTGCAAATTTTGAAGGACTGGGGCGTGTCATACCCTAGCTAGAATGCGGAAGGTTAACCAGCTACTTTTGATCTCGAAATTCCATCAAATTGTGACCCAAAATAAATATATTCTGTGACTAAAGTAACTCGATAACGAAAATATTCTCGAGCTAAAACATATTATAAATATTACATTAGAGGGACATGCCAAATGCACCGCGCGCGCAAATTGTGCGAAGCCAAACCTGGGTTCGCTTATCGAAGAATCTGAAAGCCAGATTCGACGAAAGTTCCGCCAATCGAACGCAAACTTTATGGTAAACACGCAAATTCGAGTTCAGTTCGCGAGCACGATACCGCCAGATCGTATCGAAAGTTGATGTTTTGAATTAATTTCGTAGTGCAGTAGAGGCGGCAGGCGAAATGCGGTTTTGTGTAAACAATCGTAATATCTACTTTGCTTCGAGTGAAGAAGTAGAGACGGGTACTTGTTCCGATATCGATAAATAAAACTTATTATTCTGTGAATGAATTTGAAATTTTAAATGTATAATGCGATTTTGCATTTTTTTAAGGAGTTTGTTGTAGTGGAGTCGCAGTGTGGACCTTACCTAGCGCGCCCATAAGGGCAGGAAGAACACCGGGGGGTTTTAGTGGGTAGGCCTGGCACTCTGCCGGGAGAGCCCCACACACGCTCGCCGTGTAGCCAACGACGGGTACGGTGCGGTTACGCATTTCCCCCCGAAAAAAAAAAATGGTTGAGCTTGCTAATCTCATAGGAACTCCTGGTTCGAATTGAAAAATATTTTTTGTGTTGGATAGCCCAATTATCGAGGAAGGCTTTTATTACACCAAAGCAAAGCTGCGGGCACAGTAAGTGCTAAATAAATTGACACTGGCTTAATAAAGTACAAAATAGAAAATCATTTATCAACATCAAAGTACAAAAACATTTGGTGTTTTGTTCGGTCAAGCGTCGGTCACGGCATGTTAACGTGACGCCATAACAACAAGCTACAGTTTTAAATCCATCGCGATACAAAGTTTTTCCTTATATCGATTTATTAATTTTTCAAGACTTATTTAATTCAACACCTGTCAAAATTGACATTTCTAGTATTTTTTGGGCATTGTTTGACTTACTCTTTCTTATTATTGTTGTAATTTTTCTAGATAGGTTATTATACATTTTATAACATTAAATTTACTTAACATTACTCTATTGTAAGAATGACGTGCTATTTGGCTAAGCAAACACAATATTTTCTTTTGTTTTAAATGGTTAGTATTTACTACATTAATGTACCAATGTAATATCTAACTTAATCAATATGCTATTTGTGATATACATTGTATAATTAAAGGGTGAATTCTTGAGAAGGGGCAATAATATTTGATTTGCACACTGGTTTACGATAGAATATGAGGAACCTTCATACTTAATACTATAATGCTATGTAACATATTCTGTCAAATAACAGAATTATAACTATTAATCATATGTTGTAAAACCTTAAATTAAGGGACATTAACACTCACATTTCGTCAATAATTTAAATTTCTATCCAATAATGGCCATATTTCCACTATCCGGACATTTATTCTAGAATCAAACCAGGGATCTTGCGATAAACAAGCCAATGTTTCCCATAGTTACATTTACACAGTTTTGATTAAAATGGATATTTACTAATTTAAATAATATTTAGCTTTGAAAGTTATTAAAAACTGTATTTATTATAAATAAATAAATAAAAACACCTTAAATATTTAACCAATAATAAACGCTACTTACATAATCGAATATTTTATTCTTCAAACGAATAAACACGTTCGTACCAAGTTTATTATCAATAACGAAAGTACTGTGTGTCTTTTTACTGTACGTTTGAGATAAGAAAATGGCCAACAATACTACTTATCTATTACCCGAGTCGGGGACCGCCCTGCGTTTGCATTTGAATTAGGTACCTAAATAAAATTGAATTTTATTCGTGGGGTGGCAACCCTAGTGTGTAAAATCTATTGTGTTCCGATATGGACTTGCAGATCGCGAACTTTCTCCTGTTTGATTTTCTTTAACTATAATTCTACGTTTGAAAATTTAGGGTTGGCGAAATGCTGTGGCTTATTAACTAAGAGAATATAGGCAATGATTTTATACCTTATATTTATAAAAGTTGTATCTCCACACTCCCAGTTCATTGACACAAAGAAATCTCTTTTAGAGGTAAGTCCACCGTTGTACATGTTTTTATGTCTCTGTTTCTTTTTAGCGGATGTCATGAGCGTTTAGTGATAACGACTTTATTTACACGGGTACACGGCGCAAATTCAAACCTGCGGCCAGATTGTTTGGTTTTGATGATGGAGCAGCCCTACCCAACTAAATAACATTCACAGAACTAATTTAATTGTACAGTTGTTGTTTCTGTGATTTTTATAAATTATAATGAAGTAAATTCTTTTTTTTTTCTTTAGTCCGCGCCAAGGCGGTCAAGCAATGTGTTGAGGGTATTGTGTTATAGATAATAAAAAGACTAAAAAGTGTCATTTTCTGTACTTAAATGGTGATCATGCAAATGGAGTCACAAGGTTTCTAATATTACGTGTTGATGTGTTTATGGTCTATCGCTGTGTCAGGAACAGTTTTCGGTTCAAGTGTAGGCATGTGACATACCAATCTTATCTTATCTTGTCTTATCTTCGTGTGGGGGCGGCCCAAATTAAATTGAGCCTTCGCTCTTTGACCCACCATGGATCTTTTGTGCTTCCCCAAGCTTTAGACCGTAAAGCCATCGCTACCTACGGTCCAGTCTATCGTGCCCGTGAGCTCAACGATGTCCTTCGGTGTGGTATGGCCCTGTAGTCCTCTGGTTTTGGGTATCCAATTCCCGTCAGCCTTAATCTCCTGGAGGCTAGGGTATCGCAGTGGCACAGCAGGTGTTCCATGCTTTCGTCTTCCTCCTTGCAGGCCCTACAGATTGACATCCCAAAAGTGAATTAATATTGAATATTATTATAGATACCTACATGAATGAATATAGAATGCATGTTAATTCTGTAAGATTTGAAAATCGAGGATTATTCCTCCTGCAAGGACGCCAATAGTACGAGTACATTGCCGATTTGTGACATAAGATGTCAAACCACAGTACCCACTAATTTCACTAATTGTCTTACCCTTCAAACCGGAACACAGCAATGCAAGTACCTCTGCTTGGCTGCGGAATTAGGTAAGTCAGAGGTACCGCGCAATCGACTGTGGTACAGAGGTTCTCTCTCGTAAAATCTTGTAGTTCAAGGACAAGTTTACCTTTCAAAGTATCTTAAGCTAGTGTGAGTAATCATTCACGTGAAATCGAAGTGTTACCCCGTTCAAGATACGTTTAAGTGGATAGCTTTCGCACAGCGGGCCCAGCCGCCCGGCAACTCCGGCGCCACATGGCTCGAACATAATTCCGCCCGCCCAAGATATTTTTGAAGGGTCGCTGTCGGGACACGGCTGTTCGGCGCTCAGGGGATAATGGATTTGTAATATTGTTTATGCTACTTTGCATATTAGTTTTTGTGTTTGTTTCAGAGCCATTTAAGGAGAAACTGATGCCCAGTTTATGTTATGGCTGAAATAATGGGTAAACATAGTAGGAATTAAATGCTTACATTCCCATTACTCAGTTCGAGAGCTTAGCGATTTTATGCGGAATTTGAGTGGACTTACATAGAGCATTGAAAGTCTTAATACATAGAGCGTCAGTGGTGCTGTGGACTCAGCATTGGCCTTCTAATCGGGAGGTCCGGGGTTCCATCCTGCCATATACCTGCATAAATCTGCGAAGAAATTCAAAGGTGTATGTGAAGTAAACCAATCCGCACTGGGCCAGCGCGGTTGACTAAGGCCTAATCACCCTAACATAGGGTAGGCTCGAGCCCCTCGGTGGGGACGTTTATGAGCTGTGATGATGATATACCAATGTGTTTTTTCGTTTTTCGAATATCATATGTACATTTTTCCGACGCTCCTACGGTAAAGGAAAACATCGTGAGGCAACCTGTATACATCTGCAAAGAAATTCAAAGGTGTGAGTGACTCAGAACTTCTTATACAAAGTCGGAGGCGAGGCGTCATAAGTTTGGTATCTTGTATCATGAGATGTCTATTATTCTAAAACGGCTATACGGATTTTATATAGAACTTTTCATTTTCTTTAAAAGTGCTAAATAAATTGAAAAATGCGTAAATGAGTAAAGAAAAAAATTTCGTCTCGGGCGGTATTAGAACCCGTGTCTCCAATTCCGTATTCGTTTTTCAATTTATTTAGCATTTTAAGGAAAATGCAAGGTTATACAAAAAAAATTGGTAAGTCTACTTTAGTCTAAGCCAATTTTTAAGAAATCTGTAAAGATTTCTTAATTGTATGTTGATGCGTAGTTATTAACAGTGAATAAATTTCAAAATAGATGAATACATAGATAGTAAAATATAATATATTAACTATATTATTTTTGACTTGTAGGTGCTTTCGAAGTTAGTTTTATTTTTATAAAAAAAATATAGCTTTGCAATCCATCTATATTCTATATCTTACAGCCCCAAGCTTCTCATTCACGCACTAGTAGTTTTGTGTATAGAGCTACGTTTATAAAACTACAACAAAACCTCCATAACCGAATCGAGGCGAAGCAAAACGGTAGTTCACACAAATCGCCGCCAACTTAAATAATTCGCCCTTAACCTGATTTGCAATTGTAATTAATTTTAACTGAAACAACGTAAATAATTGCGCTAAGGGAGCGTAATGTTTTAACAATGTTATTAGTTAAATAGTCATCGGCTGCCGGCTGCGAGCGGGGCCCATATTGGCGCAGGAATAATAGCCCTTGTTAATAAAACAAATTCATTTAACAGCGCAATGGGTTTTCTGTACACGTGCGGTAGGGCTGGCACATAGGGTGATCGTAATATTAGATTTTACGACATGTGTAAAAATGCGGATTTGATTCGAGGGGCACAAGGACTGGGATGATTTTTTTTCGCGAGCTGTGTAGTCTACTTTTTATTATTGTAGACTGTAAGAAAATTAATCTAATATATAGAAATCTCGTGTCACAGTATGTCATCGAACTCCTTCGAAACGGCTTAACCGATTTTTATGAAATTTTTCGTGTATATTTATTAGGTCTGAGAATAGGTCGTAGTCTATTTGTTATATTTCTAGGTGAAAACGGTTGCCCTCTCCAGCTATTTTTGGGTATTGAGCTTTATTAAAGCGAAACGTATTAGCGGACACAACTATAGTTTTCATATAAAAATTTATTTTCTGTATAT
Organism: Schoenobius gigantellus; assembly: GCA_963935595.1. Taxonomy (NCBI): domain Eukaryota; kingdom Metazoa; phylum Arthropoda; class Insecta; order Lepidoptera; family Crambidae; genus Schoenobius; species Schoenobius gigantellus. The sequence continues at coordinate 64,806,862 of OZ012542.1, read as the reverse complement.
TTTTTTTTGAGAATTTTTTCAATATTCTTAAAAATAATTCTGCTATTTAGACCGGAGGCGAATCCAATAAATTACAAATCATAAAAATCGGTCCAGCTGTTCTTTAGTTATAAATGGTGTAACGAACCCGACGTTCTATATGGATATTGTCTAACATAGATGGTTGATTAGTAACAGACCGATGTCTTTGGGCTCTGATGTTAAATCCCCGACAACCCTCGTCGTGTCAACCCTACGCCCTTCACTGTAGAGCACGCAACTGCTTTATTCCGAGGGCTCGTGGAGCACTCGTTCGCCATTAATTATACAGTATGATTATTGTCCCCGTCCACCTGAGCGTGTGGGGGATTTTCGTACCGCATTTGCAAAATTAAGCACATCGGGTACTGGATGGGACCACACTACAAATTGTCCTAAAATTAATTTAACGTACTATGACTAAAATCCACGGTCGCCTGCTTGGGTACCTCCGTCTTACCTATTTCTGCCGCCAAGCATCAGTACTTGCATTGCTGTGTTCCGGTTTGAAAGGTAAGATATGGCAGTGAAATTACCGGGTACCGTGACTTTACATCTTATGTCCCAAGTTGGCAACGTTCACTGTGGTTCTTGTGATGGTTGCAGATTTGCAGCGAATGTCACAAGAGCCACAAGTACTATAGGTGACTTGTACCACTTACTATCATCAGGTGGGCAGTATGCTTGCTTGCCAACTTAGTTGTATAAAATATACTGTAAGCGACTGCAGCCAGGTGGGAAGCCTGCTTATTTGCCGATTAAATGACATAAAAAAATCTTTAACGGTTTCTCGAGTCCTCCAAAAACATAACTCTCTGAATCGCGCGCTTATACAACTCGCAACAAGAATATTCGCAAGAAAACAAGAATTACAAGCAAGTTCTTGCGTGACGCTGCAAGCTGTCGAGTATGACGTATAGTGTTCAGTCAGCGGAATCCGGCAGTTGAGGGGCTATTCTCGTCAGTGGTGAACGAAGATTCATTTCAAGTTTTCAACGTTCGGCTGAAAATGTGGTATCGTTGTAAGACTGAAATTAAATTTTGAGCGATAAAATAAAGTAGATTTTTTTACAACTAAGTTGACAAAAAAACAGGTTGCCCACCTGATGGTAAGTGGCTAAAGTTTCCTAATACATGTGTTTTTTTAGGAGATTTGCAATAATACAGACTCTAGGCCCCTGTGTACGGTGCCAACTTGTGACCTAAGATGTTATATTTGTACTCAGCAACCTCACTGTACCAAGACTCTGTACCACGGTCACCTGGTTAGGTACCTCCGTCTTCCTTCCTATTTCTGCCGCAAAGCAGCAGTGTTTGCATTGCTGTGTTCCGGTTTGAAGGGTAAGATATGGCAGTGAAATTACTGGGTACCGTGACTTTGCATCTTATGTCACAAGTTGGCAATGTACACTGTCGTTCTTGTGGGGGTTGCAGTTTCGCTGCGAATCTCACAAGAGCCACGTGTACTACACTGGTGAGTGGTACCACTTACCATCAGTAGGCTTGTTTGCCAATTTTAGTTTTATATTAAAAAACATTATCCTTCAAGCCAAAATACAGCAATACGAGCTAGAGAGATGATATGATACCCGAGTACATGACTGGTTCCGAGTCTCCGTCTGGTAGGACGCCAATGTACGTTGCCAACTGTGACATAAGATGTTAAGTCACAGTACCCAATAATTTCACTACCTGTCTTACCCTTCAGGCCGCAACACAGCGATGCAAGTATCGCTATTTGACGGCAGAAATTGGTAAGATAGAGGAACTCATGCACACTACTCAGATACTGGACTCTGGGTGAGGTAGATTAAGCTTTAATTTGGTTACACGTGAAGTTGTGTTAATACTGGTGGCCGACCATTTTGCAGACCCTATTGCTCCAGCCAGGCTGCTGGTTCCTGCTAAGTCAAGCACCGTTAGCTGCGTCAGGTGCCAAATGGGTGGACAATCGCCAATCACTCTAGGGATTAAACTGAAAGCACTATCTCACAGAACTCAACCAAATGACGTTTTGTTATGTTACTGTGTTGTGTTACTCGTCAGAATTTTGGAACTTATTGGCGAAGGTTTGTCAGTACTATTACGATAGCAACAAGGAGTTTTGCGTGATCCAAGCTTTGTTAGGTAATACTCATATGCTCATCGTTCAGTCTGTCTGTCCATTCCATCTCTGCTACTAGATCTCGGCCTCTGGACCACCTAGACTTAAATGTTTTATTAGATAGGTATGAATAGGATTAGGTATGAAATCCTAGTTTAGCCTATTTTGGACTTTTAGATCAGACACGATAGACGTGTAAACATATTCGTTTTCGCGCTCTTAGCCGTAGTTTTCGTGAATAATATCGTAAAACGTTCTTGAACATTCCAGCGAAAACGCGGTACTTCTATAATGTTTAAGAATGGCGTCCAATATTCTAGAAAGATTTCGAAACTACTGGAAAGCTCTGGAATCTAATACAAAAGTGTCCAATGTTCTGAAACATTACAAACCTATGAGAAAATTTCTGGAAGGCTGCGGTACTCTTCAGTGTAACGCTCAAAGCAATAACTACTAGTGACAATAGTTTAAGTTGTGTTGTACTGCGCAATGCAGATTGTAATGTGTTTTAAGTGGTCTTGTATGCTTAGTGTTAGAGTATTTGTTGCCGAGGCCATAATAAACATTTTCTTATGAGCAAATTGGCATTTTATGTACCCCCATCCGTAGCAGTAGCAGGCCTCCGTCACTATGCGCTTAAGGAGATAAGTACCTACCGTTCCGCGCACACTGTATAAAAGCAGCAGGGCTGCCGCGTTGCGCTCGGAGTATATTGTTATGTGTACCGCGGTCTTCGCACAGTCGATAACAACGTTTCGCGTGCTTTCTTGCGCGCGCTTGATTATTTACCATCAGCAACAACCCTGTCGCTCGAGCTCGTAGCGTTGCAAGGCTTCAGAATACTAATAACATACGCTAACGCATAGCGCTAAAGTATGATTCAGCTTGGATGCTTAAAGTTTAGTTTTTTTTTATTGCAGAAAGTTGGCAAACTAGCAAACTTCCCACCTGATGGTAAGTGGTAACAGTCACCTATAATACATGTGGGTCTTGTGAGATTCGCAGCAAAACTGCAACCCCTACAAGAACCACAGTGTATGTTGCCAACTTGTGACACAAGATGTAAAGTCACAGTACCCAGTAATTTAACTGCCATATCTTACCCTTCAAACCGGAACACAGCAATGCAAGCACTGCTGCTTTGCGGCAGAAATAGGTAAAACGGAGGTACCTAAGCAGACGACCCTGGTACAGAGCCTCCCTCCAGTAAAAATAAAATGTCGGCTTTCTTCAAGATCGAAGCAGTGCAACTTCTGTACGTAGTACTATTATCTATTCTGTGGCAGTACCTAAATTCGAGTATCATTAAGAATAGTCCCTCGATGCAACTTTGTTCCGCGCTCGACCCACTCGCTCGTTTCGTTCCCATTGTTTCCCTTTTAGTTGGAAGCGATGATCTCTGTTGTTCCTTTGTCCAAATTGTTGGCGACAAAGTTCGCTTTATTGTCAGTGTTGATTAATGTGTTGATACTGGACTTTGTCAAATGAACCCTTCTGATGTACTATCGGGGACGCGCTCAAGTCTACATTGTCTGTGCGCGAAATGAATTCCTCGAAAGAAATCCTTCATTTGATGTATGATCAATTAAGTAAATGCTTTCGTAACGCAAACATTTACTTGAGTTTAAATGGAAAAGAAAAGCATAAATTTTTTTACTATCCATCACAGAACAATTCCGATATACAGTAAGCTCCCATTCAAGCTTTACATTTACACTACGAAAACCGCCGCTATTACGAGCGCCATGAGAACGGTCCAATAACTTGACGAGGAGCTTACTGTTCTATCGAGACTTTGCTCAAGTCAACATGGTTTGTTTTCTAAATAAACATTTCGTAAGAAATACTTCATCTAATTATTTTATACAATTAAGTTGGTAAACAAGCTGCCCGCCTGAGGGTTATTAACAACAGTCACCAGTACACGCGGTTGCCTTAAGACTTGCAAGTCTACAACTCCTTTTTTTTAACGTTGGGAAATGCGTTATGCATACCTCGCGTTTGAGACAGCGCAAGGTTATGTCGGACTCTCCGCGGCACTGGGAGCAAAGTGCCATTAAGAGACCGCGGCCTACCGACTAAAACCCAACGATACCCATCACGTAAGCCTTGGTGCGAGCATGTCCATCATCGCCGCATCCTCCGCATTGACAGATGAAGAGGACAAGCTGAGGAGGGACGTATGCTACCAAAAAATTACAGACCATGGGAACCCTTTCGGACACTTCCATGACCTCGTCAGCGTCTGCACGCCTATGGCGAGCCCCACTCACCTCCCCTAAATGGAGAGTCCGACGCTCCTGGGCATTTGGAACATCGACGACTGACAGTGACCTGTGCAATGCAAGACTCGAGCTTCCCAGGCCTAGGTCCCGCTGGTCACCGTCAGGAGTGAGAAGGCGGATAAATTGCCTCGTTCTTCACCCTACCCTCCTGCGATGGCATGGATCCCTGGAGCACTCTGCCACATTTTTCTGTGTCATGACTTCGATACAGAAAGAGTTCATCGCGTTTCAGGCTTCCTCACTCCCGACCATCCTCTAGATCAAAGACGGAAGAGATTGATCGGGGCCGAGGCACGACACCAGTGTGCTGCGCTGGGAGGAAAAGGCAGCATACTCTTCGAGGGTATGCTGTACTGAGTCCTCAGCAGCGTCACAGTGATGGCACTGGGAGGTCAGCTCACATCCTATCCGGTGCAGGCAGCCGTGACCGCTTATGATCGGCACCAGGTGGTATGTAATTGACTCATGCTTCTTTTCCGCCCATGGTTTTAGCACAGGAAGCAGAGCCTCTACGATCCTCCGGAGAGTTCCAGAGACCGGCCCAAGCTCTCCTGCCAGAGGCGGAAATCTACAACCCCCTAAGTACGTTGCCAACTTGTGACATAAGATGTCAAGTCACAGTACCCAGTAATTTCACTACCTGTGTTACCCTTCAAACCGGAACACAGCAATGCGTGCCAGCTGCTTGGCGGCAGAAATAGGTAAGAAAGAGGTAACCATGTAGACGACTCTGGCACCGAGTATCTCTCTGATGAAAAAATATTTAAACAACTTCCTTAACTTAATTTTTTTAAATTTTTTTTAAGCCGCCCATTGTACTATAATTATAATTATGTATTTTGTTAACTTAAAAACAGTAGATCAGGCTATACAGAGCTGTCAAATGTCTCTATAAAAATTTGAACTTTAAACTGTTTAATGTTAAGTTCAAAGTTGATTGAAAAAATATGCGTTTTCTGTTAGCCTGACATGTTGTTGACTGTACTGTAAACGAGTAATCATTTGTTTGACTTTTATACCACTCCCATCTACGAGTAGTCCGCTTTGCGTAAGTGTGCGCAGCGCGAGCCAAGTCTCCGAAGCAATACCGACCCATCTGCGCGGGAGCGGACGACTGAAGCTTCTTTGAGCTTGTCCAGATCTGATGAAGCAATTATGCACGCGCGTTTCGAATCGCGCGATTGTGAGATACTAGAGGTTCATACGTTCTGTCCACATGCAGTCGCGCATTCTACCACTCGCGCGTGAATCGCGTACAAGTCGCGAGTATCTCGACTCGCCCGTGGGCTGAGCGTTCTGCGCGCGAGTCGAGGTACTAGGAATGCCATTGCTGCGCCCAGTACACGCGCGTAGATGACGCGAGTGGACGTATTTAAAATGGCGCGTGAGATTAAACCAATCGATACTGAACATTTTATTGAGGTTGTGGAAAAAAGAGATTTTACTGATATCCGGAAAAAAATAAAAAACTGTTTTTGGTGTACAACTAAGCTTCAGGTACAAACTTAAAAACATGCTTTCAGTCACCCTGTCTTGCGAAATGGGATGCACTCTATATTGTCTATTTTCTATTTGCTTGCGTCGTTTGCGTACGCAAGCCATAACACAACCGCTTTGTCACGGTAATAGTATAATACAGTATGTGGACTCGGCCCCTCTTTGAAATTTTATACGGCCGCTCGGCATCGCTTGGTGCGTGGCCCGCGGTAGGGTTTCTCGCTTACCGACCGTGCGCTCCGTTTGACTCGTGATATGCAATCCAAATGCGATCCCAGATCGAGGCGCGTACTCATAGCGCGTGCTTCGAAGTCATTCTACTGTATATACTATTACCGTGGCTTTGTCGTGATTCATGTCGCTGACTGCCTTAAGCCGTGCAGAATTGAACGCACGCATATCGCGTTATCTGAGCGCAATATAAATTTCAAACGTGCAAGTCTTCTCGCGCGTTCTACGCGTCATCTGGACAAGGCCTTTGACGAGGTCTTAAAAACCAACAAGGAGCGGTTCGTCGCGCGGCACGTTCAAGCGCGGCAATGCTTGAGCTGCCGCGCGAGGCGACCCCGTCCACGTAGAGCGCGGCTGCCGCGCGAGCCAATGTTCGAGGGTTTGCCGCGCGTAATTTATACGCAGCACCTTTAATGGGGTCTGGTATGCCCAATATGCGCTCTCTTTTTAACCGACTTCAAAAAGGAGGAGGTTCTCAATTCGATGCATATGTTTTTTTATTTTCTTATTTGGTGTGTATGTTATGCAATACAACTCCGCCAATTGTGGACTGATTTTAAAAAAATCTTTTTGTATTTGATAGAGTATACTCCTGAGGTGGTTCTATTGTCACCAAAGTCAGAATCTAATGATAAGATCTCATGAAAAGCAAGGGAAACCCTCAAATTTTGTAGGTACGTCTAACGTGTTTCATGTTTTTTTCAATACCAGCTGGAGCTGGTATTAAATTATGGTATAAACATCACATTTCTATTATGAAGTCGGTGCCAAACGATGATTTCCTAGAAAGTCAATTTTGCACCGACATCAATATAAAAATGTGATGTTGACTGTACCTATTCTTATATTATTTATAACTTTTCAGTGTTTTTGAAGTCGGTGAATTTTGATTTTAAAATTTCAAGACTTATAATATGACAAAAATGAAACTATTTTTCAATTATATTAATAGCGTTCTGTTTACAATAAGGAGGGATGAAAATGTTCTGGCATTTTTTTATGTATTTATCATAATATTAAGAATAATCCCCTGAAATTTCATGACTTATACTATGCCCAAATCGATCCTTTTTAGAGGACCTGAGAGGATAGGTACTCTCTTTAAAATTCTCAGGTAGCTTACACAAACCATTAGGGGCTGCCAGAAATGACTATTATTGTTAACCACGTGCTATGGATTAAGTCAGTCAGTAACTTTTCGTGACTTTTGAAATGACAACTGGAAATCCGTCGCTGTCATTTAGTCTAAAAATAGTCTCGCGTGGCATATGATCGTCTACCCTGGTCGAACATTGGCTCGCGCGGCTGCCGCCCGTTTATATGCACCTTCAGATGAGTAAGATTTCGGCTACGGCTGCTACGGTAATTTAGCTCTCAGCGCTACGTCGCTACGGACAGGTTTCGTAGCGCTACGCCGTAGCGTATACCGCGTTCGTAGTATAATCTTTTCTGCTCATTTTACCAAATTGAGGATATAAAGACAATTTGTTATACATATATCATTATTTTGGTCTAATGCAACCATATAACATAAAAAAACAAGAGTCGTTTCACAGTGACGAGAACCTCGTCATAGAGCTGTATTTCTAAAACTATATCCTACATGACATGACGTGATTTTCTTGGCTAGACATTTTACGACAAATCGAGTGTTCGTGTTATTACTACAATGCAGTTGCATCATTAATAATTATTAATTATAATCATAATCCCTGTATTGCACGAAATATGATAACAAATAGGTGGTTCATAAAATTGTTAGGTTCATAGTATATGTTACTGTCCTACAGCATGCAAAATTTTATTACAGTACCGTAAATTAATTAATTTTAATGTCAATTATAAAAGTGTAAATATTAATCCAATAAGTTCTATATCAATTAAAATTCAATACTGTTTCAATAAATAAACTTTAAAACCGATCTAAATTACCCTTATGTTAATTACACAAAATAATTACATTATTCTAAAATAGCGTATATTTACGTAGAGTACACATTTACATTGAATTAATATCTTTGTCATTCAAATACGCGTCAACAGAATAATATGATTATATTGGTTCTGTTGTGCGAGTATAACTTATATTAACTACATATCATTATAGTGATATCTGCTGGCAGAGATAGGCTGTAGGAGACACAGGCTACTTCAGGAGACGTAAATATCGATTTATGATCGAAACATGACCTTTTTAACTGACTTCACAAAAAGAGACGTTTTTTTATATTTGTTACCTCATAACACTGTCATTTATAAACCGATTTGTCAAATTCTTTTTTGTTTGAGAGGGTATACTTCCAAATTGGTTTCACTATCACCAGATTCAGGATCTGGTGTTGGGATCCCAGAAAAATTTAAGGGAAAACCTTAAATTTAATAGGCGCTTCCTACGTGTGTTAATGATTTTTCTGCAGCTATTTGGGTATTTGCGTCTGTTAGTTATGAGTCGAGCTGATGATGGTAAGATCCTTGAAATTAGGAAATAGATGTTAAATACGGCAGGGAAGCTCATGGTCCTCATTTCACCTGATAGTAAGTGACGATAAGGCCGAAGGTGGAAGCGAGCTTCACTTGGACTCCTCGACAACCGAGGAACTGGCTATTTTACCTCTAATGTTACTATGGCGAAAAACTTAGGACAGGCGGACTCAAAAGCTCTAGCGCCAACCAAAAGACATTAGACACACCTAAGTTACGTCGGTAAGCTGATATACAATTCACAAAAAATATTAAATTAAATAAAAAAAATATTTAACAAAAATATAAACCGACTAACATTAAAATATGATTTCATAAACATTAAAAATCATGTTTATAAAATCACGTACACACATTCGAAGCTAAATGTTAATTTGTACCAAACAACGGCAACTAGGCAACCTCAGCATAGAGTTATAAAACTTATTATAACTATACTTAGAAGCTTATATGAAAGAACTTGTGTCTAGCCATTCGCCAACGTATAGCTGAAATAACTTTATGACGAAGTCCTGATAATTTTCATAGGAACTAATCACAGTGGTATTTTTCGTCGGTGGCGCTGTGGACTCGGCACTTGCCTTCCAATCGGGGGGTCGGAGTTCGAGACCCGCCATGTACCAATGTGTTTTTCGTTTCGAATTTCATATGTACATTTATCTGATGCTCCTACGGTGAAGGAAAACATCGTGAGGCAACCGGCATACATCTGCGAAGAAATTCAATGATGTATGTGAAGTCGACCAATCCGCATTGGGCCAGCGTAGTTGACTAGGGCCTAATTACCCTAACATAGGGTAGGCTCGAGCCCGGTGGGGACGTATATGAGCTGTGATGATGAATCACAGTGACAATATCGCTTGACTAAACAAATTTTTTTCATACAATCCATTCTTGTTATCAAAGTCTTAGCAGGGAGACTTATAGCCATTTAAACCAACCTTATTTAGCTCAGGGGACTCCAAAGAGGTATGCTGTCAATTATTAGGGTTCCGTAGTAAACAAGGAACCCTTATAGTTTCGCCATGTCTGTCTGTCTGTCCGCGGTTTTACTCAGAGACTATTAGTACTAGAAAGTTGTAATTTGATATGGGTATGTATATTAATCATGCCAAAAAAGTGGTAGCAAAAAATATTGAAAAAAATTTTTTTTGGGGTAGCTCCCATACAAGTAATGTGGGAGTAACATTTTTTTTTCTCGACTAACCCATCGTGTGGGGTATTGTTGAATAGGTCTTTAAAAAACAGTGTAAGGTTTAGAATACCATTTTTTGATTTAGGGATCCGTTTCTGAAATATTTGGTTTTAAAGTGCAACATTTTGTTAGAAGTAAGTGCGGGGGGGCACTTACCGTTAGAGGGGGGAGGGGGGCTCTAACTGCTAAACGGTTATACATGGACACGTGAAAAAAATTACAACAGTAGTATATATAACGAAGTTTAAAGGAAAACTATCAGAGTTGTGTACTAAGTACAAACTAAAAAGTTATAGACGACTAACTTATAAAATGTACTCGGAAAAGTAAAAATTCATTGAAAATTAGTACTGAATATAAATTTACGAACCAGGTGAAGTTAAGTAAAATCATTTCAGCTTTAAACATAATAATAATGCCTAATTTAATAACAACGTGTTGTGAGGTGTGAGTGTGCACTCAAAGTTGGCATTTGCAACTACGGAACCCTACACTGCGCGTGGCCCGACACGCACTTGGCCGGTTTTTATTATATTTAACTAGCTTTCCGCTCGCGGCTTCGCCTGCGTTATTATTGTTTTCCCGTGGGAATTTTATATTTTCTTCTAGGAAAAATAATTTTGTAGCCTATTATATAGAGTCTTCTATATGATAGGCTACAAAATTATTTTTCCTGTTAATTATATTTAGTTATTTATATTTAGGAGCTCGGATAATAAATTTCATAGAAATTGGAGCAGATTTTCCATAGAAACTTTCAACCCCTATTTTGCACCCTAAGGGGGTGAATTCCAATAAACCATGAAACACGTGTCCAATGAAATGTTTTTAAGAGCATGAATCTTAAGTTTTATCAAAATCGTTGTTAAATTAAAAAAATCCATACAAACTTGCAACCTCTATTTAATCCCTTTAGGGTTATTTTTTTTAAATCCCTTCTCAGTGGTCTATAGATGGAAACTTCTCCTTTTATATATACAGGATGTAAAAAGACGTATACCGAAGCCCGCGTCTACGCATTCAGACCATTAAATAAAGCAATATAACGAAAAATCGATTATGTGAAACGAAATTAATTTTTAGGCTTAAAAAAACAACGACAATAAATACTACGCAATATATGTAACGCGCGCCCGCGCCGCGCCTGGCTTGCGCGTCCGGACATGTGAGTCAGTGTGACAGTGTGAGTGCGTGTAAAGCAAGACGAGTTTCCCGCGCAAGAGATTCCTTTTCAGTCATAAATTTTGTTAAGAAATACTGATTTTTTCGTAGATGTTTCTTTGGACGAAAATTATCAAAATACATTTCAAACAGTTTTGTATAATTCAAATTCATTTATTTCAATTTAAAAATATGTTAAAAATATACAAATCAATAATATTATAATAATTGATTTGATTGGTGAAATTGGTTATAAAAATTTCGAAAAAATGTTTGTAAATTTAACCTTGAATATCTCGGCAACTATTAGTTAATCATGGTCATCACAACCATGGTCTAGAAGTCAAAAACTATAGTGATGATGGGAGCAATACGTGGGTTTCGGCTTCGGTACCGGTCTTTTTACATCCTGTATAGATAGATGAAAAGAATGTGACAGCATCCCACCTAAGAGTATCCTAAGCTAAGGCAAGATTGGTGAAATTGGCTATTAGTCTTAGCAGTGAAGTCTTAGCACGGAGCCTTAGCAGTAGAGTCTGTGTCTGCGCGAATACCTCTCCCTTACCTGTTTCTGCCTCCAAGCAGCGGTGTTAGCATTGCTGTGTTCCTGTTTGAAGGGTAAGTCCGGCAGTGAAATTACGTACGTGGGTACTATCACTAAGCAACTTATGTTATACTAGCTGACCGTATGCAACTTTGTTTGCATTATAACTAACTTTTCCCGTAGGAGAACTTTTCCCGTCAAAAATCCCGTAGGAAAATTACCCTATGTCCTTTCCCTGGTCTCGAACTATCCCTATACCAACTTTAATCAAAATCGGCTCAGTAGTTTCGAAGCCTATTCAATACAAACAAACAAACAATCAAATCTTTCCTCTTTATTCTATTAGTATAGATGTTGGCAACTTACATTGGGGTACTTAAAGGGGCTCTAGATAGGCGATTGAAGCCAGTTGCCATCAGGTGGGCAACCTGCGTTTGCCAGCCAGTTGCGTATAAAATAGCAATTATAACTGAAAATACGATCAAATAACTATTTAAAAGACAAGCCTTTGTGAAGTGCACACAGAACCAATAAAAGTGATGGTAGAGCGGCCCCGTTAGTTAAATGGGTGATTCCACGAAAATAAGACCACTGTTAATGGGTTTTCTTCAGTCTCTAGTTAAATATATGCTTAATTTAACAGTAACGTAGCAACAGAACTGTATTCAAATTAAAAAAATATAATATTGTTTTTATGTACAGTAATCTCCCATTCAAGTTTTACATTTACACTTCGAAAATCGCCAGTATTATGACGACATAAGACGGTCCAAAGGTCAAACAGTATTACTTCACAAGGAACTAACTGTACCTCTATGTGAATTATACATGATATTATTAAATACTAGCTGTGCCCGCGAACTACGTTTCGCCATCAAAATACTTAACACAGTGTTTAGTTTTTTCCTCCATTTTATTCCATAATGATTCAACTTTATTCTGCCTTTCTTGAGCATCGGCCATTTCGAAATTAGGACAATTTTCGTAAATTCATAATGCTCTTTTTCTAACAGTCCACAAAATTAAATACATTACATATTACTATAAACACTAAGTATTATTATTGTTTTAGAGACATTATTGATATTAATAAATTCTTCTTCAGTAGAAAGAACTACACAGTTGCAAGAATAATCTTTATCGTATTCATGTTTCGAATTAAAATAAAGAATTGTTAATAAATTAGAACTGTATACGAATAAAGTTTAGATTTTATAATAGGTGTTGGTAACACCAACAAAATATATTTTTTGGATATGACAACTTGGCCAATTTTGACTGGTCGTACAGTAAGCTCCTTGTCAAGCTATACTGTTTGACCTTTGAACCGTTCTTATGTCGCTCGTAATACTGGCGGTTTTCGTAGAGTTAATGTATAGCATGAATGGGGGGGTTACTGTACAAATACGTTTTCCGTATTCGATATCCGATCACGGAATACAGACACGGAGTTTCGTGGACGTAGCGCAGACGTTCGTTTCTTCTCATTCGGGATTTCTACCATTCTACCTAAACGTACGTACAGAACATGTTCCGTTCGTAATTAAAACGAACGTGTGCGGCAGTCAATGAGTATTTTGTATAGATTTGATGCATTCGGATGCCCGCATTCAGAAAACGAATGCGAAAAAACGTATTTATGCGGTTAGCCTTAAAATGTATTGAGACTTCCGTTTTTGTAACGTGTACTGTGCGATATAGTGTTGCTGGCACAGTTCGGTTAGCAAACTCGCCGTGATGACTAACATCCAACACACAAACTTGGAGTTATCGTTAGTTAGTTCACGATCGTTGCATTATCACGGTCTTGAAGGACACTAAACACAGGTAACATCTAACATCGAACATCCAATAGGCCCCGAAGCGGTTCTCAAACTTTTTTGGTGACGGAACCCTTTTGGAAAGCGAAATACTTGACGGAACCCTAAAATAAAACAATAGCTTTTAAAAGTGTATTCTTTATTAATAAGCATAACGAAAGTACGACCAGAGAGGGTGTTTTGATTTTTCTAAATTATTGCGGAACCCCTTATAGGGACAGTGTGGAGCCCTAGGGTTCCGTGGAACACACTTAAAGCATGGCTGCTCTAGGTACCCTTCAGGGCCTACTTTCATTTAATACCCCTATTGCTGGGTTTGAAAAGCAACTGTTATCCGTCTTTTTTGAGCGGCGGTCATGTTGAATTTACGTCAATGTTGCTACGTTCATAGTGCTCTACTGATCAAGGCCTTTCATATGATACCCATATTGCTGGGCTTAGAAACGAACTTTTATCAGTTTTTTTTTTGAGCAGTGGCCATATTGAATTTTGTGCTTTTTTCCTAGGTTCATAGTGCTCTACTCTTCAAGGCCTTTCATTTAATACCTATATTGCTAGGTTTGGAAACAAACTTTTATCCACCTTTTTTGAGTGGTGGCCTCAATGAAGGGAAAACTAAATGTATAAAATTTGTTTTACCCAATGTTAAAGAGGTTCACACCACTGTTAACATAAAGCATAAAAATGTGGACCTTGTGGATACCGTAGTATTTCTTGGTATTACTTTAGATTCAAAGCTTCAGTGGGGCCCACATATTGATAAATTGTCGAAGAGACTTAGTTCTGCAGCCTACGCTGTATGGAAAATACGTCAGCTGACTGATGTTGATACAGCAAGACTTGTATACTTTGCCTATTTTCATAGTGTGATGTCGTATGGCATTTTGCTGTGGGGAAATGCTGCCGACATTCAGACTGTTTTTGTGCTGCAAAAAAGGGCTATTCGTGCTATTTATAACCTTAAAATAAGAGACTCTTTGAGAGAAAAATTTAAAGAAATTGGTATTATGACCGTCGCGTCGCAATATATTTACGAGAATATAGTATATGTTCATAAAAATATACATTCGTTTTGTAAAAACAGTGATATTCATTCAGTAAATACTAGGCAAAAGAATATGTTAGCGTTACCAAATACTAGGCTTAAAAAAATTAATAATTCTTTCAAAGGCCTTTGTGTACGTTTCTACAATAAAATCCCAAATAATATTAAAGCACTTAACTTGAATAAATTTAAAGTCGCTATCAAGGGCGCACTTATGAAAAAAGCATATTATAAAGTGTCTGATTATATGACAGATAAAACTGCTTGGGATTGACAAAAAATGTGATAATTGACGTTTAAAGGGTGTTAACACTTTGTGATAGTGGGATAAATTTCATTCGAGTAACTGTTCCACTCACACCGACAGGCATTTCTATATTATTTAAAAAAATGTTTGTGAAATATAATATTGTAATGTTGGCATTTTAAAAGAGGAGACAAAAAAAATACAAGACCTTCCGAGTTTCTTGCCTGTTCTTCTTGAGAAGGCTCTCCCAATTTCCGAACAGGTGTAGAGTCAATTTTTTTTTTTTTTTCATTTGACTTGTATTTGCACACATCTTAATAATGGTTGGGGTGTGTGTACATACAAGGATTAAATAATTTAGTTAATTAGATTCTTGGTTGAAGATTTTTATGTTTTTATTTTGACGTCAATAAGTGCCTGTAAAGGTCTATATTGAATAAAGATTTTTGAGTTTGAGTTTGAGTTTCATTTGATACCCATATTGCTAGGTTTGGAAACTAACTTCTATCCACCTTTTCTAAGCGGCGGCCATGTTGAATTTATGTCAATGTTGCTAGGTTCATAGTGCTCTACTCATCAATGCCTTTCTTTTGATACTTATATTGCTGGGTTTGGAAACGAACTTTTATACGTTTTATTTGAGCGGCGGCCATGTTGAATTTAGGGCGATTTTCCTATGTTCATAGTGCTCTACTCATCAAGGCCTTTCATTTGATATGCATATCGCTGGGTTTGGAAACGAACTTTATCGGCAGTCATGTAAAATTAAGTCAACGTGGCTAGGTTCAATGTGTTCTACTCTTTAGGTTCTTCGTTTGATATCCATGTTCCTTGGGTGGATCCAAAAAAATGTGATCCGTCATTTTAGACATTAGGATCAAGAGGCCCGTCCCGTCCCTCTACGCGTAACCCAGAACATTGCAGTCAGATTTTTTTTTTAATTATCAATATTAATCTATTACTTTTAATAGTTTTAGATGGATGAAAGAGTTTGATTCCTTAGTCCTAATGTAAAAACATATAACACCTTTCAAAATACCTTGAAAAGAGTATATTCATTTTTAAACATTTCAAATATTTCAAAAATTGTACCGATTTTGTGAAAATTAGTCAAGAATTAAACCAATCTACCAATTTTATGGTCACTCGATAAGTATTATCATAAAAAATGCTTTATACATTGGTTGTATGGCTTGATCTTTTTGCCTTTCCACCACGGTACGACATAAGAAAAAGACAATTTGGTTGGCGAAATCCAGTTGGGTACAGCCATTAACAGAAAATATTAAATTTTATTTGTACTATGTGAAACACTTCATTCCTGCCTTAATTTTCGAAATCCAATTACTTAAGATCAGGCTGTATGGCGTAGTTCCATTGCCTTTCCTTCGTGGAAGAAAATACCTTCTCTCTGTACTATGTGACAGACTTGTCAAAATAATTTCACGTGCGCCATGTTGTTTTTCTACCTAAAGCCAATTCGAAAATTTTATATGGTATTTTTTCACTAAAAATAAAAAGTGAATTTAAACAAACGAAATTATGCCTAAATGTTCTTCCGGAAAATTCTAAGCATTGTGGTGTAAGCCATATCAAATTCTGTCCAGTAGTTTCGGAGATCTTTCCGGACAAACAGACAAACAAACAAACAAACAAACAAACAAACCAACAAACAAACAATTTTTTTTTAAACTATTCTATCGTGTTCTGCTAATGATTTTAAGGCGACCTGTGTAATTTTTTTCTTAATATTTCGCAATTACAGATTTTTGTACCCCTACGATTTTATTATATATAGAGATTTAATAATACCAGAGACAGATGCACGATTGTGAAGATAACAGTTTACTTCAAAATTGCATTTATTTCATAAAATTGTTAACTTATACTATTAAGTAACTGTCTATATTTCAACATGATTGATTGTTATTAATTTTAATATTTTGGATGATTTTCTATTGTAATATAAACAAAATCAGTTAAAAAACTGATTTTAAATGTAAAAAGTCTACCAGGTTTTAACAACTTTTAAGATGATTTCAGTATAATTTCTATGTTTATGTGACGTTGTAGTATTCGTAAATATGTAATACCAACCATTTATAATTATTAAATATAATTTGTAATTAACTGTATGACACACGCGGATAAGAAGTTGTCCTATTTTTGTAGAATCACCCAAACAACAAGTTGCAAAAGCTAAAAAACTCCCGGCTCGCTGTACCGTGGTGCCTTATGTTGCAGCTCTTTTGGAGTTACTCGGGCGCGACTTCGAAAGGTGTAAGCTTCCAAGTTAATTGTTGAAAGCGATAGATGGTTACTTCGAGCTTTTGTCTCCGCTTCGTGTTGAAAGTTTTTTTCTACAAGTAATTGATTTGTTTTAGTGACGAGTTTTTTGTTTTGTTTCTTTTGTTAGAATGTTTGTGTTAATTGCTTTTAATCGACTTCATAAAAAGGAGCGAGGGTTTTGAATTTGACGCGTGATTGTTTGGGTATATTTATGTTACGCGATTACTCCGCCATTTGTGAACCTACTTCTTTTGTATTCGAAAGAGAATACTAATGAGATGGTCATATTTTCACCAAAGTCAGGATCTAGTGATGGAAGCCCAGGTAAGTAGAGGGAAACTTTCAAATTTGACAGGCACATATCACATTTTAAACCAACTTTTTTTTTATTTACTAATTTAACACTCCACAGACTCGTGGTCCGTGCTCTTTCCATATAATCTTCTCGTTTTGATCTATTTTAAGTTATTAATTATTATATTAAGACTTACGACTACTTTTTACTCCTAATCTAAGTTGCGCAACTCAATCAATTTAAAAATTTAAATATATATCTTAATAATATTATACATTTTTCTTTATCTATGGACTATTTCACAATTGCATCATTATTATTATTATGCCAGTACTCCTGAGTAACTTATGCTAACAAGATTTGGTCAGTTAATATATTTGGCATATGTTACGTTTGTTTTTTTATTGTTTTTTTTTAGTTAAACCAACTTCGAAGCAGGAGTAGGTTCTCAATTCGATGCGTATGTTTTTTATGTCTATGTTACGCGATTACTCCAACATTTTTTTTTGTATTCGAAAGAGTAGGTATACTTCTGCGGTGCGGTGATTGTCACTAAAATCACGATCTGATGATGGTATCCCAGGAAAATCGAGGGATACCCTTAAATTTTACAGGTACGTCCAATGTGCTTCATGTTTTTGCCGAAGCTATTCCGTTCAAGTATTTGCGTCTGGTAGTCACGAACCGAGCTGATGATGGAAGGATACTTAGCTTTTAGGAGCTAGAGGTTAGTTTTTTTTAATACAATAGGCACGTTTTGACTCTTTGTCGAATTCTTTAAAGTTACTCGCACTTCGGTGACCTGGCATTAAATTCACCTAAAAGATAAAAAAAAATACAAAAAATTACAACCGACTTCTAAAACACTTAAAAGTTAAAAATAATATAAGAATACAGACAACATTACATTTCTATATTGAAGTCGATGCCAACGATGATTTTCTAGAAAGTTTTCTTTAGCGAAATTTCGGGAATTTATTTCATCGAAATCTCATCCGGGACCACCTAGAGACGTTGGATTTTCAGTAGGCTGTAAGGTCTAATTGTAGTTATGCCGATTTTCAACATTTGGTGACATTACCTAATTTTCATAAATTCAATATAATTATGGGTTATAGCAACTCGGTGAACTGGATTTTTGATGCTGAGTATAGAAATACTGAAACTAGCACCCAAGACCTACATCTAGGTGTACTAGGGATCCTGAGCCCGACCCTTATTTCGTGTAATAATTAATATATGGCTTTTAGTACCTTCTTGCACTCATTTTATGATGCTGAATTTGAAAAAAAGTTATGGTAGTACCCAGTGCGTCACCCTAAGTTCATGCGACTAAAGTTATTGGCTCTAATTTCGTCCAAATTTTTTCTAGGCTTTCTCAATCTCATGCACTTGTTCAACTTCCTCAAAATTTTCCCCTCTATATTTATCTATAAATATGGGTCATGACGCAGCATCCATGTTATGGTCTTGAAATATTTGTTTAATTTACATGTGGCTAGATCTTGTTATGATCTGCCTGGAATTTACAATGAGACGGAACGTAGAAGCGAGCCTTGCCTAATCTACTTCATCACAGATTGAACTGGATATCTAAATCTAATGGTCAGAATACAATAGTGCTTCTAACCTTTAAATGTAGATTAGTATAGAAAGCGAGTTTAGTCATTAATGTGCGGCTTCGAGTTTATGACGATGGGTTCTGATCCCGTGATAAGTTCAACGTTATAAGTTTTCGTAAAATTAATTATGCATATAAATATTTGTCATCCTTAACAATTATGCATTATTAATATTGAATAGATTAAAATTACGGAAATAAGTCAATCTGTGTCATTATTAAACTAAAGTATATTTGCTTGCTATGTTCTAACATGTCCGCAAAAAAGAGCTATACTCTAGCCCGTAAAGAAATAATTAAAGTTAAATTAAAGTTAATTCTACGTATATTATCGCGTCACTATCAACCGCGAATTAAAAATTTTAACGCACTCCTAGAGAGTGGTTACACAGCCTCGCAACTATCCCTCACACCGCCTATCTTGGTTCGTAAATTAAATTTTTATCGCGCACACACCCCATAAAGCCGGGCTTGTCATAGAACAGTGTTTACAATTGCTGCAAACGTCTACTCTTGGTTCACTAGCCCGTTTTATAATACTTGTGGATGGATGCATTGACGGTATATTAAGGGAGAACTAGCAAAAGACTAATTCTTTTGCATCGCTAAGGGTCATACGATTAATCTATACTAATATTATAAAGCTGAAGAGTTTGTTTGTTTGTTTGCTTGAACGCGCTAATCTCAGGAACTACTGATTCAAATTGAAAAATTCTTTTTGTGTTGAATAGTCCATTTATTGAGGAAGGCTTTAGGCTATATAACATCACGCTACGACTAATAGGAGCTGAGCATCAATGACAAATGTTGCAAAAACGGGTAAAAAATATACGGCGAAACGTAGTTCGCTGGCACAGCTAGTAACTAAATATGTAGTAAAGACAAAAGTACATATTTATGTTTTTTTTTTGGAGTTCTCTTGTAACACATTTTAACAAAACTACTTTTTTATATCATAAATTCTTTACTGTTCTATTACCACTATACTCTTTTATTTTTATATATTTATTTTTTTAACGTGCGTGTGTATTCTGTATCTTATGAACACATTTTCTAGCTATATCATTTAAATGTTTCTGCGTGCATACTTGCACACGGAATGCCTGCTTGTAAAATATAAATCGATCTGAAATAATCTTAAGCGCCACTTGCAAAGAAAATAAGTTGCCTCGGCTACCTCGTCATATTTCTACACACAACGCGCGAAAAGTAATTAGAATTAATGACACAAAAGTTCATAGCGAACTTTTCCGCAGATCATTTCGCCGTCACAGAACTCGCCGAGTGTATTATGTGTCTGGATATATTTCATACAGTTTGGTGAAGTCGTGGATTTTCTTTCCGATGCCGAAGTTAAGTAATTTGATTAGTTGGAGGAAAATACCAATAAAGTGTGTGATACGGTGCCGAAAACTTTTGTTTGTTCGGTTCGTGTGTTCGGTGTGGATTTACTTTCTTGCGTTCGCTTTTGGTGTGTTTTTTGTACGGTGCTGACCCAAATCCTCGCTATAAACTAGGGCTAAAGGATTTATTGTAACATCGACTGGATAATTTATGTGTACATTATCAACTCACGATATTTAATCATGCAAGGTCTCGAAGTCGCTTCCGTTCAAATATCATCATCATCACAGCTCATATTATTATACGTCCCCACCGAGGGGCACGAGCCTATCCTAACTAGTAGGCGATTCGGCCTTAGTGAAACCACGCTGGCCCAGTGCGGATTGGTTGACTTCACATACATCTTTGAATTGCTTCGCAGGTGTATGCAGGTTTCCTCGCGATGTTTTCCTTCGCCGTATGAGCGTCAGATTGTTAAGAACTACAAACAATTTCAATCGTTAAGAAGTAGGTATATTATATAGCAAAACTTCCGACAAAAATGTCAGTAGTTGGTCCAACGACAGTCGTTGGAGCGCAGCGAAGGCGAGAACATCCTGAGGATGCCACGTAAAATATTTGCATGTTGGTGTGGTACAATTAGTGATATCCCTTTATCGTATGCGATTGAGGGGCGGTGCCCCGCGTAGTTAGTACTAGTACCAACTACTGTCATTTTAGTCGAAAGCTTTGCTATATACCTACTCCTTAACAATTAGTAACGGACTTCCGAAAAATAACGCCTGACACCATTAATACAGCAAAGAATTTTCCCGATCGATCCCCATACATTGGGGGGGGGGGGGGGGGTTTGAGTTAATGTTTGCTACTTATATTATTTCTTTCCTAACTGTGATTCCATGATCATGTTAATAGATTCAAGCTTTTTTTATGTGCTTATTTAAAAAAAAACAAACTAAACAGGTGCGTAATATTTTTACACACTGATCTTTTTAAATAATTAAATAAAATAAATAAATCAATCATAATCAGATTGATTTATTTACTAAAATAAAATCATTTTACCCTTACTCACACACGCACCTTAATAAAATTAATTTAGGTGAATCCGTAAACAAGAAACTAACAAAATATACAGTGACCTTAAACACTTGAACGAAATTGACACTTGGTCCGAAATCACACAACAAAAGGACAGGCTTCAAAGGAGCGCCCAACTTCTAACGAGATAGCTCACTTTTTATGGACCAATCTGCGATATCTCCAAATAACCAACTATCTGGCCAAATACAAAGGGGAACTCTTACAAAAGAAACAATAAGGCCTTTTGTTTCGTAAACAATCCAATTAGTGTTGAGAAAAGACGGCGGAGTGGGGCGCAATTAAAAAAGGGTATCTTTGATGTCAAAAATTCGGACGGTCAGATGACTATTGGGCAATTCGACGGCCATTTTAATGAATTTTATGATTTCTTGTTCATGTTACTCATAAAAATCAACGTATTCTTTAGCAATATGATATTGATACAAATACTTCTATTTACACCCCTAGACATGCTCTATGGCGCTGGATTTTGATAAACAACTAAGTTGTCTAACATACAGACTGCCCACTGAATTAAATGTATTTTATATTATAGAACTAAGTAAATATAAATGTCAACTACAACTTAGCTTTAAATATTATAAATGTAATGAAACAAATATAAATGTGAAATAAGGGTAATAATATAGTTACATAAAGTCCAAAAATATACATGTAATTATTAAAATATAACTATATTAATAAATGTTTACAAGTCTCCAAATTAAGACAATATCGTAATATATAGATGTTATTTTGTTAAATGTTACTATAAATATTAATAATATTAATTTAATTCCATATAAATATTTCCTAATAATGACATATTCTGAATATCATAATAATAAAATGCTGTGATAGTAAATTAAATAAAAATGTACAACCTGTGTAAGTTCATAGATAATAGTTCCAAAATATGATGACACTAGATTTAAATAGTTTTTTTTTATATGTAAATAGTGCATGCTTCTTGTACGGGCCGATGCCAGTACAAGAAGCATGATTGCGAAACTATATTACAGTTATTGTAATATAGTTTCGCAATCAGTTCACCGTCATCAAATGTAGCGTGCACTCTTTATCAATCAAATCAATAAACAGTGTTCTAAACTATCCTCTCTTACATTCTGTCAGTACGATACCCGTACATATACACTTCTCTCCAAAATTGCTGTGCCTTAACAAGGTCCATAATGATACTATTTATATTTGTCAGCTAAAGAATACTTATAAATTGCAATAAAGAATTTGAATTTGATAGCCTCAGTCACCTAAACTACGTGTACAAGAACCATAATGTACATCGCTTAAGCATAAGCAATCAAGACCCAGTATCTAGTAATTTATCTACCTTTCTTACCCTTCGAATCGGAACAAAGCTACTTTGCAGCAGAAATAAGTAAGATAGAGGTAACCACGTTGACGCGTGAGTCTTCCCTTGTAAAAAATAGACCAAGTGGACTCACCCACGGAGGGTTCCGTACAAATTTATCTAAGTATATAAATTGCTACTACATATTTACGGTTTCCAGAATTTTCCCTTTACACATGTATAACACATTGCTTCTTGCCAAACTTTATGATTCTAGGTCAAACGGGATACACTAGGTTTTAATTCCGTCGAAAATTTTATAAGTTTGTGAAAATATGCGGCATAAATAGTCATATCTTTTAATCGCTCTGACTTACACGTTTGATTTTTTACAGCTAAACGATATCACAAACCCGTGAAGTTGATATAAATTCAACTAGATATCTCTACACATTCTCATAAGGTTTCTACTTTTTTTTGGATGACGGGATCCTAAAAAGGTAAAAAATTCTTACAAAATATGGAACAATTTCCGCGTTCACATCCAGCTTAAAACAACAAACAAAATGAACAAAAAATAAAACAACTTTCCATATACTAATCAATTAACCAGCATACAATAAATAAATCATCAAGGACAACAACAACAACAATTAATTTTTTAGCACCGAAACTTGTTTGTATTTAGGCAAGTAAAATATTAGCGCTCTCGTCTGCCCAAAACGCACGTAATGTGTCCCTGCGGAGCTCAACAAAGGGATTAGCCATTCGAGCTTTTGATGACACTTTGTGAAATTAAAAAGTCACCAGGCGAGAGGCTCCGACGCGCACTTGCGCAGATTGTAGAGTTTCACTAAAGGTGATATCATTTCATCTAGAGCTCACTTTGGACGCAATTTTCTTAGAACTCTCCCGTTTTAAATAATTAATCACAGAGATGAGATATTTTATGAAATGTCAAGGTTTTTAATTTAAAAGTTTATTTTTTATGTGATTAAGAGCTTTCAGGGAATTGATGGGAATCGCGAAACTGATTTCATTAAAGAAACAAGTGTTTTATTACTTACATTATTCATAGCGCTTAAACGGAAATAGGTCAATTATCTCTTGTTTATTTATTAACAATATTTTAACCATCAATTTACAAAAATAACTAATGAATGCCTAGATCTTTAACCACCTCCGTGGTCTAGTAGTGAGACTGTTTGTTTCTGATCTGGAGCTCCGGACCTGGATACTTGGTTTGTTTGATTGTAGGGTTTCTGAGCCCACCTGGCTAGCTATACCAGGTACCAGGATCGCCTCCTTGGGTACTCCCGTCTTACCTATTGCTGCAGCAAAGCAGCAGTGCTTGCATTGCTGTATTCCAGTTTGAAGGGTAAGATATGGCAGTGAAATTGCTGGGTACCATGACTTTACATCTTATGTCACAAGTTGGGAACGTACACCGTGGTTCTTGTGGGGGTTGCAGATTTGCTGCGAATCTCACAAGAGCCACATATATTATAGGTGATATAGGTGACACTTACCATCAGGTGAGCAGTATGTTTGTTTGCCAACTTTGTTGTATAAAAAAATATAGGTCTATATTCAACCTTATCACAATTACCATGTTTTGATGGCCCAGAGCTTCTCTGTCGTACGTAAAAAATCCAAATTAGGTATTTCTTTGATAATATGTTCTGGTTCCTATGGTAAAATATTTTGTGTTTTCAAATGTATGAACTACCTGTGGACCAAATTCGAGTTTATTGAGTATTTTTTAATAAATTAAGACGTTCAAGCAGTTTTACTTTCATATTTATAAATAATACTATCTAGTGATTAACATTGTACTATTAAAGGTAACAAGATGTTATATGATGTCATATGTTTTAATTCTACTTTCTGTTCCTTCAGTAATATAAACATCTTTTATCAAACTGTCGCAAATTTACTATCATAAAATTGTATCGGTAGATTCAAATTCAATACACTTTATTTAAATTGGATTATTATACATATAAACACTTTTGCACGTTAAAGAAGCTACGCCGATTCAATCAAGATATAAATTAAATATAAAATGTGTTTTCATATCATCCGAAACCACTAATGAGTTCAGATCTCAGAGTTGCGAAGTTACTTTAAAGTTGGACAAACTGTCAGCTCCCCGACTGCAGCACCGAAAGAACGCGCAGTTAATTCAGAGATAACTCATTTAAGTGACTCGGACTAACAAAACAACAGGCAGCTACAGATAACAAGGAATGTTCGTTGCTGTTTTGGAATGGGAAAGTACAGTGTGTGAGGCGCGCTCAAGGAAAGAATCAAAACAAGTGGCTCCGTTATTATAATATAGTAAAAATATAATAAACGCAAACTAGTGCAGTAAAGTTGAATTTATACAATCTATTAGAGTCTATTTATCCAGAATTATCATTATAGATACGAGCATACATACTCGTAAACGAAATTAAATAGTAAGGTGAATCTGGTAGTGTTGTGTGTTGTCAATTAACATTAACAAGATAAAAGGAATCAATAAGTTTCTATTGTTTATGTATGATTAAAAGTGAAAGTGAAATGTTGAAGAAAATATTAAAGAGTGAAGATTTCTTACACGAATAGTTAGAATAAAAGTGCCAAAATTATTTGGAAACCTAGAATAACTGCATTGATAAATTTATCTTGTGAGTACCTACACTGACTATTACGAAAAAACTAAAAAGGTTAGTGCACAACACCACACATTGATTACAGTTGATGTTTTGATGGTTAAATATATTTTTTTAAACTTGTTATTATTTATACTTGAACAAAAATGGCACAGCATTCATTGCTATGTTCCGGATGTCTGCAACAGATAAAAGATCGGCAATTTTTGAAATGTTCACTGTGCGATGAATTTTATGATATCGTTTGTGCAAACGTATCAGAAAAGCGTTTCTATAATATAATGACCTCTGATCATAAGGCCCAATGGAAGTGTCAACGTTGTATTTGTAAAATGCCTAAGATAAACAACACAAACACTCCAGTCCGATCCAAATCACCTGACTTAATGCAACCGCAATTAAATGACCCCAACGTCACATTAAGAAGAAAAAACCTAAATGGGTGCAATATTTTTTCCATAAATAATGATACCAGTTTAACTGTTGATGAAATCATTGACAATACACAGGGCAGCCAAATCACTACAGTGAACCAGACGTTAATAGACCAAATAAGTGAATTGCTAGATATTAAATTGGGTAATATAAAATCTGCCATTCTATTAGACATAAAAAGTACTTTCCAATTAGAAATCAACAATTCCATAAAAACACTACAGGAAGAGGTATCACAAAATATAATTTTTTTGAAAAATGACCAGAAATTACTTGAAGAAAAAATTTCTGCAGTCGACAAAAATATTGAAAAAATAAACCAACAAATAAGTGACCTCCATAATTCAAAAAAAATTGTACTATATGGTCTAGAGGAAAAACAACATGAAACATACTATGATCTTTTCGGCCATATCTCTCAAATTTTCAACAATATTCTAGACTTAGACATTCACCCTTACATTGAAGACATTAAACGGATCGGAAAACATGGCACACGAAGACCAGTTTTAATTGAGCTGATAAGCAAGCGTATGACAAAATACATAACAAATAATGCACGGAAATTTAAAAACACAGGTCTATCCGTGGACAACTACTTAGATGGATGTAAATTAGAACAAAGGAACACGCTTCGTAAACAGTTACATTTGGCAAGAAAAGATGGTCACCATGCAATAATAAAAAAATTCAAACTTTACGTTAATGGAAAGGAATGTTCTTTTTACGACGACACCTATAATAAAAAACAAGCCATAGCGACAGCTTCATATAAAATACATACAGGAATTGAAGGAAATGTTTCACTCACCACAGACGATACCACCTCTAATAAAGAACAGCCATTTCATTGAAGGTCTATCAGTAGCGTACCAAAATATCCAAAGTATCGGCAATAAAATGGACATAATAGAGCATTTGTTATCAGATATAAATCTGGACATTTTTATACTATCAGAACACTGGAAAAATTACGATTATTGTAGTTCCCTGATAATTCCTGAATATAAAGTGGCTTCAATGTTCTGCAGGAAAAACCATAAAAGAGGAGGTGTCTGCGTTATTACAAAAGAAAATCTAGACTATATAGAACGCGTAGATTTAAATAATTTTTCTAAGGAATTTATTATTGAAATTGCTGCTATAGAATTAACTAAATTATGAACAAATGAATATACATATTTATGAACAAATGAATAAACTGTTAAATAAATTAAAATGTAAAGACAGAAATAAGTACATAATCATTGGAGGGGATTTTAATATAAATATCATCGAAAATACAAGATTATCTAGTGAACTCTTAAATTTTATGCGATCATCTAATCTAAAACAATTAATCAAAGATCCTACACGCGTCACGAATGAAACAGCTACATGCATCGACTTAGTTTTTACAAATTTCGCCGGCTTAGTACAAAGATGCTACGTCACAGATTATGGGTTATCAGATCATAAAGCTACTTACTTAAAATTAAATGTAAGCAAATTACCAATCAAGCAGCAAATATATTTTGAACAAAAACGATTATATACAAAAAAACAAATAGGATTGTTTATAACCTTACTATTACGTATAAATTGGGATAATATACTTAGCAAAAATAGAAACATACATGACAATTATGCAGAATTTTTAAAAACAGTTAAATTTATTTTAAACATTCACATCCCTATAATAAAATTAAAAATTAGAAAAAATCCAAAAAAGAGTTGGTTAACAGTTGGTTTAAAACGGTCATGTCGGCATAAAAGAATCTTAAAAACAATATTAAATGAAACAAAAAATAATACAATTAAAAATTATTATAGACTGTACAGTAAAATCTTAAAGCAAAGCATTAAAACATCTAAACGTTTAGCATATATCAAGAAAATGAAAAAATCCGACAATAAAATAAAAACAATGTGGAATATAATTAATACAAAAACAGGCAAGAAAAAGAACAAAAGTCATCAAAATATGAAACTAATTATAAATAATGAAATTTTAACAAATCCAAAAACAATATCAAATAAATTTAATGAACACTTTGCCTCCGTTGGAGAAAACTTTAATCATAATAATAAAGAACCATTAGATAGTCCTATCGTAACGAACTCACCAATAACTTCAATGTTTTTAAGTCCAGTAAGTGAAAAGGAAATTTTTAATATAATTAATAAAATAAAAAATAAGCACAGTTATGGCATAGATGAAATTCCACCATTCCTAATGAAACAATGCTCACATGAACTTATAACCCCACTTACATTTCTGATAAACCAAAGCTTCCACGATGGTGAATTTCCAGACCAACTTAAAATAGCACTAATAAAGCCCATACATAAAAAAGACGACAGGAACAACCCAAATAATTATAGACCCATTGCACTGCTTCCAACTTTTTCAAAAGTATTTGAAAAAGCAATGTATAATAGGTTATATAAATTTATAGAAAAATTTAATATACTTGATGAAAGTCAAAATGGATTCAGGAAAGGTAAATCCACAACATTAGCCGTATTTCAGTATATCCAAACTGCTCTCCAACATATTGATAGTAAAAAACACGCAATAGGCATACTACTAGATATGTCAAAAGCTTATGATAAAGTTCCATACAATTTGCTCCTAACGAAACTTTATGATTCAGGTATACGGGGCCCAGCATATAATTGGTTTAAGTCATATCTAACGAACAGAAAACAATTAGTTGAAATTGAGCATTATATTCAAAATACTAAAGAAATCAAAAAAATACAGTCAAACGAAAGGCGGTTAACCTGCTCAATCCCCCAAGGAAGCGTATTAGGTAGCATACTCTTTATAATATTTATAAACAATCTTCCAAAATGTTTTGATAAATCTGTAATCCTCCCAGTTCTCTTTGCTGACGATATATCAATCCTAATAAAAAGCGAAGATTGCACAAATACTGTAACACTTATCGAGGACACTCTAAAAACTGTAACACTCTGGCTCAAACAACATAATTTAGAAATCAATACAGGAAAAACTAAACTCATGCAATTCCGACCATATACGAAACCACCTTTAAACATCAAAATAACTTTTCAAAATACACAAATTCAACTAACAGATACATGTAATTTGCTTGGCTTGCATATTGACACTAATATTAACTGGAAGTCCCATATTGAACACATTAAAACAAAATTGGCTAAATTTACCTACGCACTTTTCGAAATTAAGTATAGTACAAACACAGACACTGCTCTTTCCGCATATTACGCTTACGCCTATGCATGGTTAAAATATGGAATAATTCTTTGGGGTAATAGCGTGAATGTGAACGAACTGTTTTTGATGCAAAAGAAGCTAGTAAGAATTGTAGCTCAAATCGATAACTCACAAAGCTGTCGACCATATTTTATAAAACTTAAATTACTTACTTTAACATCGATATATATACATGATATATCTACTTTTGTTTTCAAAAATATAGAAATATTTAAAAAAGTAAAGGACACCCACAATTTAAATACCCGACATAAAGACAGACTTCATCTTCCATATTCTAGACTAAAAATGCTAAACAGTAGTCCTTTTTTCATGGCAATAAAAATTTATAATAAAATTCCCTCAGAATTAAAGAAAGAATCCAATTATGTCACATTTAGGAAAAAATTAAAAGAATTTTTAATCGAAAAATGTTATTATACTTTAAATGAATTTTTCGCATAATCACAGTTTTATATAAATGAATTTTTCGCATAATCAGTTTTATTTTTTATTTTTTTTCGCATAATCACAGTTTTATATAAATGTTTTGTTGTGATAATGTGCTGATTTTATATTCATCGCATTTTGTTCCATTCATTACGATAAGCTATTATTGCGGTGCCTGTAAAAGGCGACCAAGTCCCTAAGGACGTACCTAGCTTTAACATCAATTTATACACTTGGTTGGCAATAAAGAAATTGAAATTGAAATTGAAATATAATATTGATCTTGGCGAAAATCAAGAATGTTTGTAATGAACCTTGTTTATTTCCTTTTTGTCGCTTTGTTCATTGTTACAGCTTTGGTGGGCTGCACAAAGTAAAAAATGTATATAAACATATATACACACGCACACATATTTTTTTAAATTTTTTTGTTTACATTCACCTGTCCCTATGTCTGTAATGAAATCTTGCAAGCTATATTTGACCCACTTCCTGGTTTCCGATTGAGCTGAAATTTTGCATGCATGTGTATATCGCGTGACAATGCAATATTATGATGACATGGAGCTGATCTAATGCTGGAGCTGGAGGTGACCATAGGAACTCCGCTATAAAATGACACAATCCCATTGATTTTCGGCTCATTTGATTGTATTAACGAGTACTAAAAGCTTGTAATTAAATAGGTTTTTTTAAATAATTTAATAACTTCTTACTCATTGAAGCTAAATAAGTATTTTATCCAAAAACATTCGAGCGTTTTTTCATGTGCTTTAATAATAAAGCTCAATAATATCAGCTTAAGATCTGAATATATAAAAATCCGATAAATTGGGTATTGCCGCGTAACCCATTTCTCATTCTAGATAGAGGGAAACTGTTTAAAGGAGTTCAAGTGTGTGAAAATGAGGCGACCTAGTAAAACATGCTATAGATCAAATTAAAGGCCGATGACCTTAAGGATGAGAAGCGTCGGTGGCGCTGTAGACTCGGCATTGGCTTTTTATCGGGAGGTCTGGGGTTCGATTCTGCAATGTACCAATGTCTTTTTCGTTTTTAGAATTTCAAAACATCAACCTGCACACATCTGCGAAGAAATTTAAAGGTGTATGTGAAGTTGACCAATCCGCACTGGGCCAGCGTGGTTGTCTGAGGCCTAAACACCCTAAATTAGGGTAGGCTCGAGCCCCTCCGTGGGGACGGACGGACGTATGTGATCTGTAATGATGACCTTCATGGCATGACCTTAGGGTGAGGCACTGAATGCAAGAATTATATTTCCACATTAAGCATCAAAAGGCGGATCCAAGATACTACAAGCTATATATAAATTTTAGATTAGATGAATTCAAGGTCAATGACCTTAGTGGCACTGACTCTGGGGTGGCAATGGGTTCTAGAATATGATCCATCTGGATTAAAAAAATATATGTTTTGCTATTAAATTCTACCCATTTAATACTATTCCTTATTTACTAGAACTTATAAAAGTAATCAATAGCAATATTGACATTTACATACGAGTATGCACAGAGATATCATTAAGTGTTACCCAGCTGTTCACTAGTTGTTCGGGAGCTATCAGGTTCCTTGGCAAACTTAAATTGGCTCCGAATTTATCGCCACCGAACGCGGGATTCGCTTGATTAACGAGTGGCCTATTGGCACTCGCCGCAACTAATAATAGTTACTTAAGTGTTCCCAATGAACTCTCAGTTAACTAAATTTGCATTCATACTAATTTTATATAGTCTAGCTGTATAAAAATAAATTGTAATCGCTTAGGTTTCAAAGACGATTATTTTGTAAATACAAATATATAATAAAACATTGAATAACGGTGTATATAATGTATATGTAGGTGTATTATGCCTTAAGCACATACCTATATTATTATATTTGATTATGATATTTATGGACTGTTATTATTCTTTGTTGGAGTTTGACAGCCGCTTATTGGTCTACTAGTCTGACAACCTCGAAGAAATTTGGAGGTCCGGGGTTTGATTCCTCATGAAAGCATAAATGTTTGTATATGGATTGAATGATGATACATGAATTTAATGTACCTATAAGATTTACGTGTCTAATTTTATCGCATCCCCACAGTTAATTAGGTTCTTGACAACTTTTTTATTGTACAGTATTGTATTAAACTGAACTAACATAGCAATTTAAATAAAATAAAAATCCTTTTTTAATTACAAATTTCACCTTGATGCATTCCCGTGGTGAATTGCCAAAGAAAGACTTTGGGCCAGAAAGGGTTTCAACCCGGTTAATTAAATTAAATCCCAAACAATAAATTCGTCATTTCATCACAACTCATATGGTTGGTACCCCACGCACATCTCGGAGCTCCTGTTGGACGTCGACACCAGTCAAATGCCGATTTCGGAGAGAGGTTGACACGATAAAACGGGCATCCCTCTCCGATGTGCACCGGCGCCGTCCAGATCTTAGTCTCGGGATAAAGCCACCAATCTCCCGAAAGCGCTTATAAACTTTCGAAACACAGGATTGGCTTATGTGGGGCCGACGAGCGACAACCCGCTGGCTGAGCCCTTCTTGCAATAGGGCTACGATTTGTGCTGCTTCTGTAGGTGTTGTCTCCATTGTCGTACAAGGTAAAGGGTCAAAAGTGGCGGAGATGTGTACCGGTCAACGTGTGAAAGTCGACTGATAAAGAAAATCCGATAACAGGTGCTTTTATAGGGGGTCAATAGGTCGCAACTCGTGACGTAACAAACAATTGAAACACGTCTTTTTCGATACACCTTAACTTAATGCGGAATGGCTCCATAAATACTGGCTTGTTTTTAATGAATTCGGTATCAGTTTAAAAGTAAAGAGTTGAACCTTTAAAATAATGATTATTAAATATTTAATAATTATTAAATATAAAATATTAATAAAAATAAAATATTTAATAATTTACGATTATTAAAAAAGTATTAACTACTCAAGATAACGCGCAACCAATTTCAAGTAACTGATTCCAAACTTTTGCTCGCGAGTGTACATCCTCACCGAGGGGCTTGAGCCTACCCTAAGTTAGGGTGTTTAGGCCTTAGTCAACCACGCTGGCCCATTGTGGATTGGTTGACCTCACATATACCTTTGAATTTCTTCGCACATGACGAAGGCCAGTGCCGACTCCAAAGCGCCGCCGACGCTCCTTTATTGATTGGAAAAAGTGAGTAATCACAATAAAAACGAAAACCCAACCATAACCCTGGAATCACCAAATAAATACAAATGAAGTTAGAGCGCATAAAAAAGTAACAAAATCACTCCCGACGGAATTCATTTCAAATTTTGCGAACCGAAATGTCTTCGGGTGCTATTTGCATTATTACCAAGTTAAATGCGGAAACTGGATCGGAATAATAATGATCTCATATAAATTTGAGTCCGGCCCTGGACTTTCATTCGAAATGTCATTTTTTTTCTCACCACTTTAAGTACACATTAATATTTATGCGAATAATGGTGTCACGGTTCAGTTTGAATGCTGATCGGCTTTTTTCGACATTATTGTGAAGGGAACAGCATCAGTAGGTTTGCTCTGAAACCAATTCCGCTGATCAACATTGATGTGATTTTGCGGCCTCTTTAGTTGTAACTGTAGCCAAATCGGATTGATATTCCCTATTGTAGATTAAGGGACATTGAGATTAAGTTACTCGGGATCCACGCATAGGATGCTGACGTTGCAAATCAAGAGCACGGAAAATCGGAATTGATTTCAAGACCCCTACTAATGTTGAGCAATTACGCAATCAGGTTCTAATCTACGTAGATCACTACGAAACAAGCTCATTGACAAATGTCGATTTATGTAATAACTAGCTATTGCCCGCAACCCCCCCCCCCCCACGCCACCAAGCACGCAAAATAAAAGACAGTACAAAATTGGCATTTGTGAAATTTCGCGAAACAATAATAATCGTTATGGAAAAGGCGTAAAGCTACCAGTATTTACTAAAGAATTACCAGATCTTACAGGAGCCACATTGTCTTGGACTTACACCCCACAATAGGATTATTTGTCTGTGCTATTGGCGACTGCACCCACTCACCACTAGATACGAAGTCTGCTTGTTTACCAACTTCGATATCTAAGAAAAACCATTCATTATCTTCTTTCACCTTTCCTTCATTAATGCTTTCACACACGCTCGTCGTTTAAGGGTGTTCCTTTGTCCTCTTCAATATGCATATTTTCTGATCATTCAGATATTCTGAGCCTCCGTGCGGCACCGATTCAACTTTTACGATAGCTCACGTCAACACTCAGCCGCCTTACGTGGCTTATCGCAATCTACGCCACAAACAAACAAATTTCGTCGCCGAAAAAATTATAATTGCGCCAAAAAATTATCACCACTCCTTCAGATGTTTGCATCACTTGTACTTCGCCTTATATTTTATGTAAATTACGTATTTTTTCACCGCGAAAAGGGGCGGCCCGTGAATTATTGCCGCGCCGAGATAACGAAGTGACTTGGGTCAGTCGAGACGTTCTACACAACACTCGTTTGCTCTGATGGATTCCTTTATTTACCCTTTGAAGCTCATGCTGCAGGTCGACGTTGTGTTTATCTTCGGAAACTGTGCTTCGCATAACTCACTTTTCTATACGATTGTCAGGTCAAAACTGTGTGTTTATTGGTAAACAAATACTATGAGGTCATACTAAATCTTTATGTATAACTCGAATACGATCGCATTCCAGCTGGCTATATAATCCAACCATAGCAGCGTCAAAGATTTTAAAAAGCTTGGGATTTATGCTTGAAGGACTTATTCCTTCGGCTTTATTTTAAATTGAATATCATTATTTTCCAGTATCTTGGTGAACAGTAGTGCCCTAGTCGTTTTTTTTGAACCCTCATAACTTGGGTTTGGATTACACCAGATAAACAAAATTCTCTGGATATGATGTCAATAGTGGACTGCCGGCCGTTTCTTTACTACAATAATGTTTCTGTATCTCTGTTTATTAAAGATGCCTTATTGTTGTTTTGATGTTTATTAGTTTTATATTTAAATGTTATTTTATTTTTTGAAAAAAAAAATTAAAAACACCATCAAGGTTTAACCAACAATAATAGTAATTTGCTAAATATTCTTTCATAAAAAAAGAGACGTAATCGTGCCCAAAGTTTTCATAAATTGAATAAAACATTACAATTCATTAGTCACTGAAGTCATTCAAAAACGAACAATGGAGACGCGCCAAGTCAATTGTACTGCAAAATCGTCAATAGCATTAATTAATTAGGCAACAGGGCATCCTCTAATAAATACTCCAATTTATAAACTTGACAGAAGTCAAACAGCATCGATCAAAGTGGGAACAATGAGCTGCCTAATTACTGCGATTAATTCTTGCGCCGTCGCATCTCAGAAACTACGTTGTCAGGAGACAAACATCCATTGTCCCTTGTAATTGGCACAAACGCTGGGGTGCTACCAAAATTTTCTGTCTCCAAGGTTTTATTAATAACAATTAGTGAATCTTCAATTGTTGCTCCTTTATTGAATCTCGCATTATTGGTATTGTCATTAAAATTTTCAAGCTAAACTTCGAGGTAAATTTTGCTATTGTTAAACAAACTTCAAGTTTTAGTGGCTGTCTCAATGTTAATACTGCTGAAGAAATTGTATTATTTTTGAAAGAAAACTAAGCTTAGATCTTCGTACGACAAAGTGACACTAAATTTAAAGCATCTAATAAAATAATAAAGAAAACCAAAGGAATAAAGGACAGAGATCAGATATAGAGAACTCTACAAAATTAAACGAAACTAATCAGAGGCGATTGTAGAATTTAGGATTTAACCGACAGACACAACGTTGAACTCAAGAAGTGAAATAAAAAGTGGGTGGGGTGGAAAAGAAGCACAATAAAAATAAAGGGACGGATAAACCGCGAATCTTCAGTAATTGTTGCATAGAGCGGGCGTGCTAACGAGCCGAGTCGAAATAAAAGAACTTGGGGCCATGAGACGGGCGGGGAATAAATAATGAACCAGTTTAACTTTATACCTTTTTTAGTTTGTTGAGAATTTTAAGAGACTCTTGATTTTGAACTCGAACCCATTTATTTTCATACTTATTAATAATATGCACAATTATCTTGGTTAAGTCTTATTGACACGTTTTAATAAAGTAGCATGAATATTATTTATAATCAATGTATTGCACAATGAACAGCCAATACGTTGTGTGCTCAGGTTTGAAGGGCAAGGTTTGGCAGTGAAATTACTGGGTACCGTGACTTTACATCTGATGACACAAGTTGGCAACGTACACAGTGGTTCTTGTGGGGGGTGCAGTTTTGTTGCGAATCTCACAGGAGCCACATACATATATTATAGGTGACTGTTACCACTTACCATCAGGTGGGCAGTTTCCTTGTTAGCCAACTTAGTTGCAATAAAAAAAATGTAATATATTAAAAAAAAGTACTAAAAATACCTTATCCTAAAAAAACTTTAATTAATCAACAAAGCTAATCATAAAACAAAAAAACTTGATCTAAAAGTTAAATCTATACACTCGCCGCTGTCAGCCCACTGACACTGCCACTTAACTGCCACTTAAAATACTTCGCATATCTACTTATAATCCCCCGGAAAGTAAACAATCAAGCATTATATTTTCATATAGATTATTTATTTATTCTTTATGTACAAAACAAGTACAAATGCGGACTTAATGCCTTAGGCATTCTCCACCAGTCAACCTTAGGGTGCTTGAGAGACTGTTATGCACATTTTGTAGAATTTTTTGACAAAGTAATTATAAAATAGATATGAAACAAAAATATTCAAAAATGAATAAAGAAAAAAAAATAGATTTTTTTTCTATCCCGCCCGAGACTTTTTACTTTATTAATTTAATTCATTTATCGATCTAGCATTGTTTGACAGTAGCATTGCTGTTTTGACAGCAGTCATTAAAGTAGTTTACGATAACTGCCTTTTACAATACATCAAGATAAATAATAGCATCGGAAAACATCGTAAACAATCGTCCAACTTATCAAAGACAATTGACAAAAAGCAATTATGTCCTAAAAATGTTTCATAATTCTGCTCTATATCATCTTATACACGTAATACGAAAATACGAAGTTTATCTTGAAGTACTCTACAGTATTAAAAATTACTGCATATCGACCGCTCGACCATTCGAATCAGCAAAAAATCATACGATCACCGTCATATTTGCTGACGATCCTTAATTTCCATTTCCATGCAATAATCTGACCGCCACCATCTCAACAGTCTCCGTAATAAGAGTGGAACAAAAAGGGAAGTTTTCTTTGATGGAAATAAAACGGCTCGCTCGTTATGGACCGCCTGCATCGCTGATTTATCGGGTTTCGGACTAGAATGTGACGCGAATTAATGTTTCCATCTCTTGATTGGACAACTCGATGCATAGTGCACGTATTGGCAGATCTACAATCGCTTTTTCGTGCAGGTGATAAACTAGCTTCTCCTTTATCTCAATTTCAGCAGTATGGCTATGGATACGTAGGATCGGGGGCAAATGCATGTGGTTAAAGCACACGCATTGACAGCATCGCCCTCATTTAGCTCTGGTAAACGTATGTTTATTAATATCGCTTTCTGATTAAATACATATAAATTGCATCAATTGTAGTTTTTATATAGTTAAATATAAAAATCTTTATTCAATATAGACCTTTACAGGCACCTATTTACGTCAAACAAATTACATGAATCTAATAGCCTAATAAATTGATTAAACATTGCAACAATCAAAAATATAAAGTAAGGAAGGAGTTAAGGAACAAATTCAAATACAGTTGTTGATAATATAGTTAAGGAACAAAATTTTGACACTTCAATTCCTTCTTTATAATGAAATTATTATTAATCCTTTCTGAGGGCTTTGGGTTTTATAGATATTTATTTATGTTTGGGAATTCAGGTATACGTTTGATCTAAATACACATCAAATAAAACACAAGTTGTGTTCTACTATTTACGAGCATGGTGTATTGTTAATCAGTAATGAAAATAAATAACACCAGTTTCACTGACAATGTTTTCACTGTGGCAGCAGTTTGTAATCGTTTCAATTTGCTCACCGCCATCGAATAGCTTTCGAATCACTCAAAAAGGGTTGATTGCATTTAACCAATAACGGGAAGGTACTCGAGTCGTGCTCAGGCCGCTTCGGCGAATTCGGAATCTCGATATTGCAAGTGTAAAAAAGATTCGTTTGAGTGAAAGGGAAACTCTTTTCATATCCGCAATTTCAAAGTTCAGTTAGCAACTACTAAAGCGCTATAGTACTATCCATACAAAATACTTTCCGTAATCTATTTGAAATGAATGAATATTATAATGGTGCATTTATAAGGTTCGCATTTAACGTCACCCTTTTAAACTTTTAAAAGGGTGAAGTTAAATATTGACAACACAGCAGGCTTGAACTATCAAAATACGTATAAAAAATAAATTAAGTTTGTTTGAATGGTTTTGGTTTGGCTATGTTACATAGAGACAACGAGAAGGACCTATTGATTTGGATGATTCTTGTCGCTTTCGATTTATTGAAATAATTATTATTAATATATATATATATTTTGACTATAAAATGTGTAATATTATCACTATTAAAATATCAATATCACTTTTAAAATGTATAAATATTGGTAATTATTTTTCCAATGTATTATCACATCTTCATATTGTAATTTATATCAAAAGGATATACACTAAATCCCAATCTATTGCTTTTTTTATTATTATTATTATGTTTACTCCACAGCCTCTTAGTCCATGCCCTTGTTCAAATTATTATTATTTTTTTTACAAAATTCCTTTTTAAACTCCTTATAAATAACAATTATCACTTAGTAACTTTTTTTTTCTACATTTG
Source organism: Schoenobius gigantellus (assembly GCA_963935595.1). Taxonomy (NCBI): domain Eukaryota; kingdom Metazoa; phylum Arthropoda; class Insecta; order Lepidoptera; family Crambidae; genus Schoenobius; species Schoenobius gigantellus. Next base: position 64,768,597 of record OZ012542.1, on the reverse strand, counting down.
CGCAGCTTATGAATTAAAATATACTTTACAATATAACTATTATGATACCCTACCATATTATACTAAACAAACGTACAAACGGCAACGCTTCAGAGCCCACATATCGACCATGAGACAGATCTTATATCGCTCGTAATAGTGCAGGTTTTCTTAGTGCAATATAATGGGCTCTACGCGCCGCCGACCGCACATCACACACATACATACCAGTTGTGAACTTTATCATAAATACGTACATTTATACTATAATATAAAACTATATATAAATTTAATGAGGGATTTTTCGGACAACAGACAAGGGGGCGCGCCATCGATGGCGCCATGCCAGGTGGGTCATTGTCTAAGAAAAAATCCACCACAATCGCCATCAATTTGATAACGATTGCGCCGTTAACACAGGGCTCAACGACGCGACGGATGGACGGCGACTGTCAAGTGTAAGCGATTGCGATAGATTCTCTCAGACAATAACCCCGCAGGCGCCACACACTATAAGCAGTATTCCGCACACTATAAGCAGTATTCGCACTGTTTACAGTCTGCGAAATACGACACCGATGCAATGTGCAATCGAAGCGCCATCCACGGCGCACCCGCTCATCCGCTATCCAGGGATTCCTCATTATGCATGCATTTTTCTGCTAATGGGGCAGCACCTAGATCGCTGCGTTATTTAAGTCTTTGAACGCCATCTGCAAATTATAATTTTTTATTTCATCGTCAGTTGCTGAGTTGGACTGGGCAATTAGTTGTTTTATGGCGTCATGCTCCTTATGCTCCCCACAAAAGTGTATACATGACTCCGTATGCTTGGAAATTGCCACTACTGTTTAGTAGCGGTCGCTTTGGATTATTCAAGCTATCAATTTATATCCACTTGGTAATATCAACGTAATGCACGTTTTTCAATCATACTAAACCGGTTCAATAGATTTGCTTTAACTCTAGCTATTGATAGATTTTAATCTAGATTAGAGCTCTAAACAGTGCTACACAGAGAGTTGGAAAGAGGTACGCCTTGAGAGCACTATCTCGAAACAAAAGTTATTGTACCCTATTGCAACAGTAAGTGTACCGCAAACCACCAACACCCTCACCTACATGAAAGCAATACTTATTTGAATAGTATCCCGATAAAAGTTAAATTTGATAACAGAAGCCAATGGGAAATAAATCTATCAAACAAACATCACAAAGGCACATGTTCTCCCAAAAGACGCGGCCTGTCCACCAGAATGCCTTGCGAAGCAAAAGCGATAAGCCCAAAGGTCGGAAGGACTATCGACCCCGCCCCGGGAGACAAATACTTGGTACATAATTAAGGGAACAGGAAAGTGTGCTATTGGCAAATATGCGTAAGCGAGGTCGAACATATTTTATGTAATACCCGGGAGGTATGTGCAGGCCAAGGAATGATAATACGATTTGTAACGGAATACAGGACACGGCTCGTTAACTAGCCAGTCTAATAGTGGATAAAATATTTCGTATACCCATATGTGTAGGTTATATGGATGATATTGTTATGTGGTTGATTTGTTTGCAAGTCTTATCGGATAATGCTATTACAATGTTACTGCATCTATATTTATTGTGTCTCTCTATTTTACTTACCTCTTACCAAATCCCTAATTAGCTTATAAATACGATAATAACTCTGTATGCCTGTCTTTTACGCTTTCACTCCTAAAGCTCTGAACCGATTTTAATGAAATTCGGCACAGAGATAGTTTGAATCCAAGGCAGGAACTATTAGCGCCCGAGCGTAGCGAGGGCGCCAAAGACTTTAACCCGAGGTAAACACTGTGCTTTTTATTACGAATACACGGAAAGTAAAAATAAAACAATGAATTAGCTAAAAATCGTGTAAATTGTATTTTACATAAATCAACAACTTCTGCTTTAGCCCGCTTTCTCTTATAAAATCAAGCGATAACTCCATACCTGAATCAGATAAACTCATTGTGTTAATTATTAACACAATGCTATACAAATATAATTAACAGTTAATACAAATCTCTGCTATTCAGAAGTATTAACAAAACTCTACAAATGGAAAAAACAAATGAAGATCGCATTGCCGCTTTCCCGCTTATTTTGTATTTTTTCTGTGGCCGGCCAGCTATTAAGCCATTATTTTTCATTTTCATAATTTAAAAAATGGTTAATATTTTGTCCAAATCTATGTTATTTAAAGAAATAGTTGAAAATAAATTATAATAAAGTCTCTTAAAATAGTACATTGCTACCCTAGGGGTGAAAGTAACTTATTTAGTCCCGAGACGGAGATTGGCGCACGAGCGTAGCGAGGGCGCCTATAGTTCGAGGGACTAAATAATTCTTTAACCCGAGGTAAACACTGTGCTTTTCATTACGAATACAAGGAAAGTAAAAATAAAAACATGAATTGGCTAAAGAAAAATAAGTGAATTTTATTTTAAAAAATCAACAACTTCTGCTTTAGCATCTTCTCTTATGAAATCAGGCGTTCAATCCATATTTGAATCAGATGAACTCAAACCTCTGCTATACGGAGTATAAACAAAACTCCATAACTCGACAAAACAAATGAAGATCGGATTGCCGCTTTTTCGTCTATTTTGTTTTTTTTTCTGTGTCCGGACAGCTATTTAGCCATTATTTTTCATTTTCACCATTGAAAGAGTGGTAAATATTTTGCACAAATCTATGTTATTTTAAAGAAATAGTTGAAAATAAATTATAATAAAGTCATTTAAAAAATATATTCTTTAATGAATACTTAACATGTTTCAATAGAAATGTGAAAATAGAACTAGTTTCTTCTTTTTAAATTGACAGCTGTCAGTTGAAAGCGATTCTCCCTAGGGCTGAAAAGTGTTACTTTCAACCCGCTCCTCAGGCAACTTCACACCTACTTTCAGAGTATGAGTAATGAAAAATATATTCATTAATTGCTGTAATTGAGTGGCTGTATAGAAAGTAGGAACATGGTTCAATAAAAATGTGACAAAAGAACTACTTTTTTTTTTAAATTTGACAGCAGCTGTCAGTTGAAAGTGATTCTCTCTAGGGCTGAAAAGTATTACTTTCAACCCGCTCCTCAGGCAACTTCAGACCTACTTTCAGAGTATGAGTAATTAAAAAATATATTTACCCTGTAGTAATATTACATTTCTGAGAAAGAATTATTCTACTAATACTTTCGTTCTCTTACTAAAAAGCGGTGTAATACATTATAGGACTTATAAAATAGATCGAAGTCCCAGTTTGAATGAAAGTTTATATAATACAAACGTTACGTATAGTATTATATAGCCTTAAGAATAGGCTAGATGACTAAAAAATTTTTTTTGCTTTAATAGAAGCTCATTCATATTATAAACAAAAAGGAAAAAATCGGTTTTCGAATAACTATAAAAACGTCCAAGATATAAGTTATTAAAGATTTTTCTCCATCTCTTTCTAGCAAAACGGCAATTTACAAGGAGTTTATATGGCCGTACTCAACAATGACGTCACGGTTGATGTCGGATCTCTCTGTCTAATCGCCTTCAAATTAACAACTTAAAATGCTTGTATCTAATGTATTTCTAAGCCGATATTAATCCTAATTTCACAGGACTGCATCTTTTTCCACGGTATTTTAATATTTAATGACGAGACGTAAAAATTTGAATTCAGTCATCATCCCAATTGTTGATTTTATTTTGGGTTATGTTACCGTATTTTTTAAATCATGTGTCATTAATTTGGGAAAACGTGTAGTTTTATGAACTTGAAGGAATGAAGGAAGAATACTTTAATACTAAGCTTCAATTTCCAATAAGTCACTCTAAATATACACGCAACGTGGCGCAAAAACGTCTAAAACTACCATTGTTTATAAATTTCTATGGCAAACGGACATGATACCTAATTTATTAAATGAACTGCCGCAAAAACGAAATAAGCTCAAAACAATTTTAAATATAAATTTAAAAAATCTATATTAGCAATCTTTTAACAAAAAAAACCAACATTTTAGAGGTCAAGAATTAATAAATGTGGAGACAATTTTTGACATATAAGTAAATCACCACAGCCTGTATAAGAAAATTCAATGTGCGCTTACCTTCCAAATTTTTATTGTCACCGATGCACAGAGGGACACGCTCCATACAAGGGCGGTCATAAATAGTTAAAGTCCTGTTACTATCAATACATTGTATTATTTTAGTGACTTATAGTTGTAAAAGTGTTTTAGGAACATTAAAATGAAAGAAGTACATGTATTTACGGAATAAAAAACGTTTACTTCGGTAAACGGTGATTTAATCATTAACTTTGTAGTTACACTACAAAAGGGTTTTAAATCGCGCATACCATTGTTAATCCAGGAGTCCAATATTTTGGCACAATCGGGACACAGGAGTATAATGTCCGTGAATAATTTTAAAATACATGTTAATACAAAGGCCTTTGCAACAGCCTTTGAGCTTTTCAATATGATATGAATGATAAAAAGCCATCCTTTTTTATGAAAATATAACATTGTCGTTGAAAATTGCGAAAAACTTTTATTAAGATCGAACATTTTTCATTTTTACAGCAACTCCAAGCCATTTTTTTATTTATTATTTTTGTTTATTTTTTAGTTTACAGTTATTTTTGTCATGAAGAATTACTACATGATTTCTTCAGACAGAAAGCTCCAACAACAATATTATCGTCAGATTATGAACCAATTCTGCTAATGTTAGGCATTTACGAGTAAAACGTGTCAATAACGCTTCTATCGCGAACGTCGTTGGTGGCGCTATGTAGTGTTTGACAGTGTTATCAAAAAAGGAGGATACCCGATTTTGCCCCACTATCAAGGTCGACGACCAATATACCGGTATTTCTAGTTAAATATATTTTATCAAAACATGATTTTTCAGTGTAATATAAAACAGATAGAAGCTACAGTTATTTTCGGCAATAAAATAAAAACTTACATGCATTTCCTGTTACAAAATGGCAACTGCATATTTATGCATTTTTTCGTTGTAGCTACAGTAACACATTTTTCTATGTTATGCATTATTTCTTTCAATACATTTTTATATATTTGTTTGTAATAAATTATAAAATATATTACATTTCATCATTTCAATTACAAAGCAATTTTTTCAATGACAGAAGGTTGATAAATCGCATAGAGTATAAAACCCCGTTTTCCATCTAAGCAGCGCACCATTTTTTACGCTAACATCAATATTAATTTATATTTTGCGTTTCTTCTATACAATATTAATGTTAACATTTTTAACAACGCTATTTTTTCACAAAGGCAGTCTTATTCAAAATATTGTATATTTTTAAATGTAGCGCATTACGTTAACATACGCTGTTCGATGACGGTCAAAAATCCACAGAGCATTTACCCTATCAAAAACTAATGATTCGCGATGATGTTGAAAATTCTGCAAATCTGTACTTAGGTGGAACGCGTCTAAAATAAGTCGCATCGTTGCTTGCGATTTTTGTTACCTACACACATTGATTTACTACCAAACATAGATAACGCATGAACGATCGAAAAGTGGGCCGGTGAAGAACTGCTCAATCGCGACTCGTGCAGTTCCTTTCCATAATAATAATGTCCTCCTAACCGATATTCGGTCACGGCGGCCAATCTCCACAGAGACTATAGCCATCTGCGCAGGAGATATTATAGTGCACAAGTGACTGCGCAAACGCAAGTGCACTCTCTGTTCCTTCACTCGCCTAGTCCGATGGGACGGTTAACCGACACGACCGGGGCGAGATCAGGCGCAGGACCCACTGTTTAACGTGCCTTCCGAAGCACGGAGGAGCTTGAGATGTTCTTATTTTGGTCACCCATCCTGGCGATAGCCCGACCAGTGAGGTCGGGCTAGCCCGGGCGCGTCGATAGTGTTAGTCGCAGTGTGGACCCTATCACGCGCGCCCATAAGGGCAGGGAGAACACCGAGGGGTTTAGTGGGTAGGCCCGGCACTCTGCTGGGAGAGCCCCACACACGCTCGTCGTCTAGCCAACGGCGAGTACGGTGCGGTCACGCATTCCCCTCGAAAAAAAAAAAAAAAAAAGGGCTGACCACAGCGAACGTTGCTTAACCATAGCAATCGTTCGCTGAGCGCACGCGCCAATGCTCCACCAAGCTCCTTTCCATAGTGAGTGATTAGCTGTCGGCACGTAAACATGCCGAAGTGCGCATTCAAAAGTTGTGGTAATAATAGCCAGAAACGGCAGAAAAAAGACGGGATTTCATATTTTGCATGAGTAAACTCTTACACATCTTATCATGTATTCAAATATTCGATTTATACGAAAAAACCAATCAAAAACAATTATTTTAATCATAAACATGTCGCTTCGCGTCAGTGTCAGTACATCACAATCGTCTCGCTCGCACGGGCATCGTATCACGATGTGTTATCTCGTTCATGCGTTGGAGCGTCAACGCGATAAGCAATTTCAAGCATTATGATTGAGAGTAGAAAGTTGATATTTTCTTGTAGCAATTACTAAAACGTCGATTGATCTGTGGCTAGGTATGAAATGATGTAACTTCCTACAGTTGTACTAACAGACGATCCGATTTGGTTGGATCTAACGTGATCTAAACAAATGAGGAGCCGACGCGCCTACAGACGGTCCGACGCGGTTGGCAATCCAACAGTAGGGATGCCCTAAAAAGTATTATGTACCTATATCGATATCGATACAAAATACTATTTTGGCCAATACAAAAACATAATTTGTCTTTGCGAAACTCCAATAAATTAACACCTTTTGTTTATATTTTATAAAGTTTATAAAATTAGTTTATAAAGAATAAATAAATAGGTATAGATAGATTTCATGGTTGTCCTTAAGTTTTTGAGGTAATGTTTGTTACAAATATTTCGTTCCTGTGATCCTACTCTATCGATCGATATGATAAAAATCCCGATCCAGACAGGTTATTATTTAGCCGTCTTTGAATGCGGTTGGATTTGCTTTTGAATTTAAAATTATGAATTCTTTCCGCAAAGTTATATCTCCGGTATTTAAGGTACTTTTCCTCCATGTGGCATCGCCGTCGGATGCCTTATATTGTATCACTGAATAGCTCCATTAGGTCCATTCGTTTGGGAACTATGAAGCCACAGCCAGACATCCAGATATACAGACACACAGATACACATGTTAAACTTATAACACCCCTTTTTTTCCGACGGGGGTTAAAAAATTATCGTACTTGTAAGAATATTGAAACAAAAGTATCAATACCACAAATTCAAAGTGTAGAGTACAGTAAGCTCCCATTCAAGCTATACATTTACACTACGAAAACCTTACAATTTCATAGTGCTGAGCAAGTATGTCTCCGATAGCACGAAGAGCACGGTTGGTGGGCGCGTGCCTACCAGATACCGTCCGAGCCGTAGGCAGCGCCAGGAGGCGCTGCCGGCGACGCGGCGCCACCAGTCCCGCTGTATCACTAGAGATGTTTGTGGGAACCAAGATACGGAATCTTTCCAGTGCCTGCGGACTGTCGATCCCCTGATGCAATATCGAAAGATAATGTACTATCAAAAGCATGGCTCTTCTAAGCTTCAGAGTTTCCATTTCGGTCATACCGGAAACGAACACTGAAGGGTATAAATAAGGATAGTACCCGTAAAGTTTTTTATAGATCCAACGAGCAAATTTGCGTTGTATTTTTTCCACCATAATTACATATTTTTCCTCATGGGGATTCCAAACAATTGCACCGTATTCAAGCTTGCTGCGAACGTACGCAGCGTACAGTACTTTTGCAACTGTTGCATTGTCAAATTGTGATGCTGTTCTTATTACAAAACCTAACATCCTTTGTGCCATCTTGCAGATATTTCTTATATGTGTATGAAAATCGAGCCTAGAATCTAATATTAAGCCTAAATCCTTAATGTCATCTTGTCTATCCATTGGAGCGTCATTTAAATTATAATTATAAACTATCGGTCGTAATTTGCATGAGAAGGTAATTATCTTATATTTGTCATTATTAAAAGGGAGATGATTGTCGTGGCTCCATTGAGACATGGCATCGATATCCCTTTGTAAAGCCTCTGCGTCCACTAGCGTTTTAATACCCAGACTCAACTTTAGGTCATCAGCGAATAAAAGACATTCAGATGCAGATACTTTTTCTGGCAGATCATTAATGAATATGAGGAAAAGAGTTGGTCCTAACGTGCTACCCTGACTTACCCCTGACCTAGTGTAGTAGTCACTGGAGTCATATCCATTTAAACGAACATATTGACCACGATTATTGAGAAAGTTTGAAAAAAATTGCAGGAGTTTTGGTGTAAAATCAATGATTGCTAATTTCTGTAATAGTTTATCGTTGTCAACTAGATCAAACGCCTTCTTAAAATCAAAGTAGGCTGCGTCTACTTGTCTACCATTATCCATTTCAGAGTGGACATAGTCCACATGCGCAACTAAATTTGTAGTGGTAGAACGGGCTCGTCGAAACCCATGTTGGCTATTGTGCAATAAATGACCAATCTGGCTACAAATATGATTATTCAGGATTGCCTCAAAGGTCTTGGCAAAAACTGACAAGACCGCAATCGGTCTATAGGACGAAACATTTACTCCTCCATCTCCTTTCGCGACGGGGGTGACCCTAGATAGTTTCCACCTTTCAGGGTATCTTGATTGAGACAGAGACAGATTAAAAAGGTGCAATAGGGGCGAAACTAAAGCCGATATGCAGTCCTTTGCCAGAAACACAGGAATGCCATCAGGCCCGCCAGAAGACCGCGGTTTAAGACGTTTAACAGCTTTTCTCAGATCTGTCTCATCAACTGTCACAACAGAAACCGCAGTTGAGTCACGTTTAGTATGAGCAGCCTGGGCTGCCTGGAAAGGCTTCAACAAAGGAATGTTTTCGTGGAACACAGAGGCAAAATAACGCGCAAAAGCGTTGACTGCGGCCTGACCTTCCACCTCAGTTCCCAAATATGTGTAGCTTTCAACACGCCTTCTATAATTTTTTTTATTTTTTATATATTTCCAGAACTCAGCTTGGCCGGTTTTTTTTTCATTTACTTGTATTTGCATACAGCCACAGATAATATAACGCTACAGCTTAATTTTGTTTGAAGATTATAAACATATACAAGAATAAAATAATTGATTGTTAAAAACCTTAGACATGTAAGTTTTAGACTTTCAAGTTGTGATAGATTGTAGAGTTTTGCATAGAGGTATGATTGAGGCAAATTCGTTTAATCGGCCTTAAGATTTAAGACCACAGTAAGAAATAGAACCTTCAAATATATAGATTAAATCTGTCACCACACAGACAATGTGAGAAATAATAAACCGGTTAAATTAAGTAATATCATTAAGCATACTTTACTGAATTATAAAATCTTGCATAGCGGAGAACGCTCTAAGCTAAATTAAATGCGTTTGAACCATCTCTTAAACTTTGTACGTTCATCGTGAAGTTATCAACGCCGCTTGAGATTAATTTAAACAATGAGTTTAAGTGTTTGCAATTCATTAGTCTCTTTGTATTGTTCAAAGTTATTCTCCGAAATTATTTACGTTTCTCGTTATTTAAGTTTATTTAAGTCTGAAACACCTGCTTTATTACAACGATATTGTGATCTTTGAATAAAATTTTTATTTATGGCCGCCTCAAATTTTATATCTAGCTTTATCCTTGCATCTAATTTGTGAAATGCTGATTTATTTAATATTTGTGTTCACTAAATCATTAGAATATGGAAAAAATATAAGTTTCAGACTTGCCGTATAATTTTTCATTAGACGTGGTGAAAGAAATTTATGATTCTTTGCAACTGTAACTTCTGAAGTGTAGACATCACATTAAACTAAATTCCCGTTCAGTTCTGGATGTTTTGGGAAAGACTCCCGAAGTATGTATAAATGAGGTAAGTTTTAAGCCTCCATTATAAACGTGCGGCTCTGAGGGATAACTCTTGGGCCGGCGCTAATGAAATTTCAAAATTTATTCCTTTCGTGATTTAGCGAAGATTATGATTATTAAGTATGGTTGGAGTTATGTTTCAAAGCAATATTTCTTCGTCATTCGCTTCTTTTATGTTTCTTTGTGGGATTCGCATACAACTGTATTGTTTTAAATTAGTATTTTTTATTCAATCTTGTTAAACTTATATTTTATTTTTTATTGTTTAATTTTCATTGTATTAATAATGTATAAATCATATGTAATATAAATTTTTGTATAAATCATGAAATTGATCGACCTTTCATCGCGTTTATTATTTAGAAACGTAAGTCCATTGCACCACCCAAAACTTAGACATTAAAACACTGTCAAATCCCAAATATTTCGTTTGTCTACAATTGGGATGATGACTGAATTCTAATTTTGATGTCTCGTCATAAAATATTAAAATACCATAGAAAAAGATGAAATCGTGTGAAATTAGAATTGAAATCGGCTTAGAAATACATTAGATACAAGCATTTTAAACTGTTAATTTGGAAGCGATTAGACAGAGAGATCCGACATCAATCGTGACGTCATTGTTGTGTACGGCCGTATAAACTCCATGTAAATTGCCGTTTTGCTATAAAGGGATGGAGAAAAATCTTTAATACCTTATATTTGGTTGTTTTTATAGTTATTCGAAAACCGATGTTTCTTTCTGTTTATTACATGAATGAGCTCCTATTAAAGCAATAATATTTTTTCATTCATCTAGCCGATTAGATATTAGATAGACTAACTTTTAATTTACTAAAGTAATAACTTTTATTTATAGTCTTCTATTTGACTTAAACATTTAACATTTACACAAGCAGGTAAAACATAAGATGTTTTCTCACATACGTGGACGATCTAATTGAATGACGTCTTCAAACCTCTCGAGACTGAAGTATTCGCCGCGACAACTGGCCGAAAAATGTTCCCCATATTTCGCTTGATAAATATTACACTATATTGATGTGGAGTTGTTGACAGAGTTTCGAAATGGCTCACTTAATTTGCACTTGAGTAAATTTGTACTTCATCCAATCAGATCGTATCTTTATTTTGACAGGTTTGAGAGTTTATGAACTTATTTTTCAGGTTCAAATCATGTGACAATATTTAGATAAATTTGATTGAGGAAATCACGCCTAGGGTAATTTGGTGATAAAATTGAGTTTTGTTGTTTGTCTATTGTAGGTTTTTTAGAAGTTGAAGATTCATCAATAATTATCGTATGTCTATGACTTGTGTGCGCGCGTGTGTGTTCTTGAGTGTGGGCGATCTCACAGTTCGTAAGTAATTAGATATTAGAGTGATAATTAGTCCTCAATGATGTAGAAATTTTGAGTTTATTTTTCTACCATTAGTATTCCGATTTCTGCTTAAATTTAGAAACGAATACGTTTATAACATCACGCTACGACTAATAGGAGCTGAGCATCAATGACAAATGTTGCAAAAACGGGTAAAAAATATATGGCGAAACGTAGTTCGCTGGCACAGCTAGTAATATATAATAGTATCTGTAGTATAAGCATATTAGAGCAACTCGATCAGGCCAGATAAACCTCTGTGTTAGATAAGGTCTCTGTGTTAGATACATATATGTAGCCAATGCAATTGAAATAAATTAAAAAAAAATTGCTGCTAGCAGAAATTATGATGTAGGCACTCAGTTTATGGCACATAGGTATCATTAAATAGTTACTAATGTAACAAGTTTTTGATATAGGTATTTTTTCCGTTTATTTGGGATAACAAACAGTATACACAAAATACTTATATAATACTTATATATTAATATATGGGTGAACTTTTACTTATATAGATTCGCACTTGGCCGGTTTTTTTTGTAGAATATGATTTTTAAACGTTAACTTAGTTATATTACACCAGAAAAAAAATCCTAAAGATTTTTCAGTGATTTCAATTGAGAATCATGGTCTAAACTCGGATCTAAAAACGGACACCGTCACTGACACCCGGTATAAACAATAAATTATAGCTGCACGGAAAAAACGTAAGGGTTAAAAATAAATAAAATACTGTTGAAAATAACCCAGCATGTTTGTCAATATAACGCCTGCAAAGTTTGTAGCTAAAATCAAATATGTCAACTTTGTTATCATTACTTGATAAGTATTAACCGTTACAATTTGTTAATAACACTTCTTTATTGATAACATAGTAGCATTCATTAGTAACAACAAAGTAAAATCGACTGCATTTAGCCAATTTTACTAGGTTACTACAACCGGTTAACTCGGTAACTGCTGCAAAGTTACTCGATTTTCTCAAACAACTTATTAGGCTACTACAACCGGTTCACTCGGTAACAGCTGCAAAGTTACTCGGTTTTCTCAAACAATTTATTGGGTTGCTACAACCGGTTCACTTGGTAACGGCTGCATAGTTACTCGGTTTTCTCAGCCAATTTATTGAGTTACTACTAACGGTTCACTAGGTAACTGCTGCAAAGTTACTCGGTTTTCTCAAACAATTTATTGGATTGCTACAACCAGTTCACTCGGTAACTGCTGAAAAGCTACTCGGTTTTCTCAGCCAATTTGCTTGTATCCCACTAAAAAAATAAGATGAATCATTGAAGTCAAAATGCTCGTTCACGACAGCTTTAATTTCTTCATCATCCCCAAATTTTCTTTCCTGAAGTTCTTTTTTCAAATTTTTCAAGATAAAAAAGTCGCTGGGACTTAGGCCTGGACTGTAGGATGGGTGATTCACTTCATCAAAGCCAGTTTCTCGAAGGGCTTGCCTCGCAATTCGCGCCGTATGGACTGGCGCATTGTCTTGAAAACACAGAATTTCTTTGCAAATTTTTCCTCTTCTTTTTTCCACAATAAGATTGCGTACTTTTTTATAAGTGCTGCATAATACGCGGCGTTCATTGTAGTTTTTTTTGGTAAATAGACAATGAGGAAAATTCCTTCCGAATCCCAAAAAATAGTAGCCGTGAGTTTCGAAGTCGACTTTTCGACCTTAAACTTCTTTGGCGGCTTCTCTCCCTTGTTTAGATTCTGGATCATATTGTCGAATCCACGTTTCATCCACGGTGACAATACGGTTACAAATTTCGTCCAAATTGTCATTGCACAAGTCGATAAACTCCATAGTGTCGTGTGTGTTCTTTCAACTTGTCCAACGTTTGACTGTGGCAGGACGATGGTCCAGATTCTGGATAAACTGCAGACTTTTCTTCAAAAATCTCCTTTGCCGTTTTCCCCTTTTTTACGAAGAATTTTATGACGGCACGATGTTCCAATTTCGTGTAATGCAGCGATGACTCAGATATGTTGATGTTTACAGATCTTCTTTCACAAAACACTAGTGACTAGCGCGAGTGAGTTTCTGGTTATGAGTGGGTGCGAGATCGATCTACCGTGGTTGTTTGTTGTTTTAGCTGAGCAGAGCGGTTATTCCTCTTTTTGATTTCTCTAAAGGTTATTCCCAATTAGGTAACTCGGTTGTTACATAGTTTAGCAATAATGTAGTTTGCTATAACTAACCGATTATATTTACTCATTTAAAAGGAAATAAGTAACGTGACTCGAATTAATGAATTCATCTTATATATCAATAGATCAGTTGATGTCTTAAAATCAACCAAAAATTACTCGATTAAAATCAATAAACAATTAAGTTGGAATCAAATAAGTTCTACTCATCTATTATTAAATAAAAATGTTTGTAAAAATCAACCAATTGAAATAACTTGTTTAAAAACAACAGCATACTTATTGTTGTTATAGCGTTGTTATGAAATATGGTTGCTACATGGGAAACCTACTAGTGGGTATATTTACAGTGACATGTGTGAATCGAGACGATATTTCAAGTCTCAATTAAAATATTGTCAAGATAATAATAAGCAAATACAAATGGACATTATTGCTCAGCACCATAAAAATAAAGACTTTTCAATGTTTTGGAAGTGTACAAATAGGCTTAGTCCCAAGCTAAGCCTCCCTGCGAGTGTCGCTGGCATGTATGAGCCGCAGGATATAGCAAATGTATTTCAAAATTGCTTTCAAGTTGCCTCCCCGCTACCTGATATGCATGGGGTGCTCGGTGTTGAGGAGGGTGCCCAGGATCACAGTGTACTCTTTTTGGCTAAGGATGTGGCTACTGTAATAAGGAAAATGACGAGGGGAAAGTCACCCGGGCACGATGGCCTCACCATCGAGCATCTTAGGTATGCAGGTGTGCATCTGCCAAGGGTTCTCTCTATGTTTTTTAATTTTTGTTTAAAGCACAGTTATTTACCAGCGGATCTGATGTATACGATCGTTGTACCAATATTAAAAAATAAGACTGGTGATGTATCGGACATAGCTAACTATAGGCCCATTTCGCTAGCTACAATCATAGCTAAGGTGCTGGATAGTCTGCTTGATAAGCAATTGGATCAACACATTTATCTGAACGATGCCCAGTTTGGATTTAGGCCAGGCTTATCCACGGAGAGTGCGATCCTTTGTCTTAAGCAGACCGTACAGTACTACACAACCAGAAAAACGCCTGTATATGCATGCTATTTAGATTTATCCAAGGCATTTGATATGGTATCATATAAATTGCTGTGGCATAAGCTTAAAGATGAGACCAGTGTTCCCCCTGAGGTCGTGTCCTTATTTAGCTATTGGTACAAAAACCAAAAGAATAGCATTAAGTGGGCAGGAACGCATTCAAATGTGTACGGGTTGGAGTGCGGGGTGAGGCAGGGGGGGTTGAGCTCGCCACGCCTCTTCAACCTGTACATGAACAATCTTATCGTTGAGCTTAGCAACGCCAATGTCGGGTGTCATGTTGATGGCGTATGCATCAACAATATAAGCCACGCGGATGATATGGTGTTGCTGGCCCCATCGATAAGTGCAATGCGTAAACTGTTAAGCATCTGCGAAAAATATGCTGTAGCCCATGGACTCAAGTATAACGTCAAGAAAAGTGAGTTCATGGTTTTCAAAGCGGGCACAAAAACTTACTCTGTAGTACCTCAGCTTCAACTTTGTGATACACCTTTAAAACAGGTTGATACATTTAAATACCTTGGTCACTGGGTGACAGAGGACTTGCGGGACAATATGGACATAGAAAGGGAACGTAGGGCGCTGGCCGTACGTTGCAATATGTTGGCTCGTAGGTTTGCACGTTGCAATAACAATGTTAAAGTGACACTTTTTAAGGCTTATTGCCAGACATTTTACACGTGCAGCTTATGGGTCAATTTCACGCAGCAGGCGTACAGCGCACTAAGGGTTCAGTATAATAATGCATTCAGGGTGCTGCTTGGTCATCCGCGATTTTGCAGCGCGTCGAATATGTTCACCGAGGCGCATATAGACGGCTTCCACGCGTTGATCCGAAAACGGTGCGCTTCGCTTATGGGTCGTTTTCGCAACAGCACAAACAGCATTCTGAATGCATTAGCCACCAGATGGGACTCTCCTATGGTGAGGCGTTGGGTTCACCTGCACTGCACGCCAGCATCGGTGTGTAGATGAGCACAGTTAGTTTATAATTATTATTTATTTTCCTTAATTTTGTTTGCATTTACTACTAACATAGGTTAAGAAGATTGTTACTAACAAAGATATGGACTCCGTCTGAAATAAACGCATTTATTATTATTATTATTATTAAGTGTTGACAAAATCACTTAATAGTTTTGGATCATATTTGAAAGTGTTAAAATTTACCAATTAAGCTATTTGTTAATAATTAATGTTTTATTTGTTATTAGACAAGAATATTTAGCAATACACACAGGTCTGCTTTATACCAAGTTCACTTAGATATTTTTAGTTAAGTCTTAGTTAAAATTTACCGATGTGATTGTAACCGAGCCAAAAAGGTACTCTGCTAAAATAATATTTTTTCAGTGTGTGCTACCAACAATGTTATCCACATGTAATGACTATTGTAATTTTTATTGTATTTGAATGTATTGTATTTTTTAAATTAAAGAGGTTCAAAAGCTGTTATTGCTAATTTTATATTCCTGGCTGAATTCTTTTGTAATTTCTTTGCGTTTATCATGTGATGACCATCTACCTGATGTTAAATAAACACCATTGGTGAGGAGCGGTACGGCTTTGGTTGCTGATTGGCGGAGTGCTTCGCGAGCATATAAGGTTGGGTAGGACCTCATCAGTACCCTCTAATACTCCTACAGATGAAGCTTTTTACTCAGTCAGGCTGCTCATTATAGTGTAAGCGCGGGGTATACTAGTGTTCAATTGGGAAATGTTATCAGTACTTTGTGCTAGATGCGTAGTCTGCCTTTTGCTACTAACCGCGTGTCTCTGATCACAAGCGATAAAGAACACATTTATTTATTTGACATCATAAATAATTTATTATTAAAAAACATAGAAGCGCTACAGTTAGCGGCCGCGGTTCTGGTTTGGAATGCATTGACGCGCGATCACTCTGTATGTGAAGGCATTCAAGGAACGCCTCAGGCATGGAATTCGAAACGCGCCCTTTCCCGGTTCGGCCTCTGTGTGTTCCGCGCTTAGTACCGCTTATAATTAGGTGGCCCTATGTTTGGCACCCATGTGGTTGAAACAATACTGATGTCATTCAATTTTCTCTCATAATTCCGTCCCGTGCATCAAAAAAGAAAAACGAGAACCTTATAGGATGAATTCATTGTCCGTGGGTCTGTTTATCAACATCTCTTTTCTCAGGAATTCATACAGATATTAAACTGATATTCATATCAAATACTTTGATCTACGATCTCTTTCTGCTGTGAAAAATTCAAACTTATAAAGGAGCGTCCCCACTAGGGCCGCGCGGCTTACGAGGCCTAGCCGCGAGGCTGAGCCTCGTAAGTGAGGACGCGTTGCAAGAGAACAATAAAAGCTCGTGAGGGCGAGCCTCGCGGCTTCCGCGGCCGCGCGGCACTTAGTGGGGACGCTCCTTAAGTTAACGCGTTCAAAAGATATGTCGCGTATTTTGCGATTTCACAAGGGAATCAATACCTATCCTATAGGATCTTCTACCTACTTCCCGTTGACCTTATGAAATTTGGCAAGAAGCAATATCTTACAGCATATATTTAGGAAATACCTATTTATGCCGCAACGCAGCAGTGCTTGCATTGCTTCCTGTATTCCGGTTTGAAGAGTAAGATACGGAAGTGAAATTACTGGGTACCGTGACTTTACATCTGATGACACAAGTTGGCAACGTACACTTTGGTTCTTGTGGGGGTTGCAGTTTTACTGCGAATCTGTCAAGAGTCACGTGTATTATAGGTGACTGTTACCACTTACCATCAGGTGGGCAGATTGCTTGTTTGGCAACTTAGTTGTAATAAAAAAAGGTACCTATTAGTTTTATGTATGTTCACCGATTACTCCACCATTTGTGAGCCGAAAATTCTTTTTGAAATCGAAAGAGTATACTGTCGTGGTGGTCCCATTGTCACTATGTCATGATCTGACACATGAAATCGCGAGAAGTCTTTAAATTTCATAGGCACATCTAACGTGTTTCATGTTTTTGTTGAAGATATTCAGGTATCTACATCTAGTAGTCATCATATTATGATACTGAGCTGACGATGGAGGATCCAGAAATTTGAGCCAGAAATTGGTGGTAAGATAGAGGTACCCATTTCGATGACTCTGGCACAGAGTCTCCCTCTATGTAGTGTCTGTCAATATCATGAGCATCAGATCCACACAAACGACTTGTGGCTCCAACTACGTCCCGAGCGCCGATAACCCGGCAGATTCAATTTGAGCCGTTTGCACTTTAAAAGCTTCCCAAATTGTTCGAGACAAGGAGTCTCCTAATGCAATTAAAGCTCTCGGCTTACCTACAGGCAAATTAATTATTATCAAATTCTTTGAACACCGTACCTATCCCAAGTTCCCCGGGAATGTTCGGCGCGAATCGTAAGTGATTACAGTCAGGATCAGAGATTAATTGTTTATCCAAATCGATCCGCCGTATTTATGCTGTGATTAACTGAATCAATTAAAGTTCGTTAATGACGTTTGTGTTGTGGCGCCTGGTACCGGCTCTGGTTTAGTTTGATAGGGTGTTGATTTTCACAGTGACTGGATCGTGTAATGTATTAATTGGCTCCGCATTAGAAAATGTATTGAAATGTGAATAGTTTGACAGTTTTCGAAAAATACCTACATATAGGACGTTTATACAATTATGGGTATATCAAAGAAATGTATGTAATACTTCCATTGATCTACCAACAAATGGACTTCGCGACCGCGTTCCAAAAGTAGCCCAAAAAATTCAGATCCAAAATTCAATTTCAGTATGATTCAGATCCAATCGCTTGTCATATGGTGAAGAATTTGGTGCAAGTGAAATTGAAAACCACACTAATGTCAATACGACTTAAATTAAATTATTGATACATCGTCGTTTCGGAATTTTTTGGACACATTCTTATTCTTGTATTAGACCCGACGTTCATTTGTTTGTAGGTCAATGAATACTTCCAGTACCTTTAGAAGTTAAGGATCCTTCCATCATCAGCTCGGCTCATGCACTCATAAATTTTAAAGGTTTTTCTCTATTTTCCTGGAATCCTATGATCAGATGCTGACTTATGTGACACTTCCTGGGTAATTGTCACGTCTATCACGATCTCCTTCGATTTCACAGCCATTGCGTCGTGTCGTGAACACTAGACTCTGCGCCGACTTCCTTTTAAAAAGGAGCGATGGATGGACGGTGACTGTCAAATTGTAAGCGATTGCGATAGATCTTAGACAATAACACCCCGGGACCACGTTAGGAATATACTCTATAGAGAACAAAAATAATTTAGAAAATCGCTTCAAACTCCTAAAAGTTAAAGATCCTTCCATCATCAGCTCGGCGCATGCGTCTATGAATTTTAAGGGTTTTTTGTCGATTTTCCAGAAATTCTATCATCAGATCTTGGCTTCGGTAAGAACCAGACCAACTCAGGAGTATACTCTATTGAATACATAAAAGAATTTTGAAAATCGCTTCACAATTGGCGGAATAATCGCATAACATACACACAAAAAAAACATACGCGTCAAATTGAGAAAGTCCTCCATTTTTAATTGACTTAAAAAAAGGAGGAGGTTCTCACTTCGATGCGTATGTTTTTAATTAGTGTGTGTGTTACGCGATTACGCCGCTAATTGTAGACCGATTTTCAAAATTCTTTTTGTGTTCGATAGATTATACTCCAAGAGTGGTCTCAAGATCACCAAAATTAGGATCTGATGATCGGGTCCTATAAAAATCGAGGAAAACCCTTAAATTTTTAGGTGTGTCCAACGTGTTTTTTTGTTTGTATATTACGATTACTCCTCCAATTCTGGACCTATTTTAATTTTTTTTTGGATTCGATAAAGTAGAGTCCTGAGATGGTTCCAAGGTCACCAAAGTCAGAATCTGATGATAGGATCCCATAAAAATCGAGCGAAACCTTAATTAAATTAGAGTTTCTCAATTCACTAAAAAGATAAAAATAAGAATTATTTTACAAAGAATAAAAACAAACTCCAAAAACACTGAAAAGTTAAAAATAATAATAAAGGAATTGGTACAGACAACATCACACTTCTATATTGAAGTTGGTGCCAAACGATGATCTCTTAGAAAGTCTTAGAAATGAGTCCTATAGTCACTTTTATGATATAGTTATTAGTGCAGTGTAGTCTTAATGCTATCTGGACATCTTGAGACCGACCCAAATTTGGCACCGACTTCAATATAGAAGTGTGATGTTGTCTGTTCCTATTCTTATATTATTATTTTTAACTTTTCAGTGTTTTTGAAGTCGGTTTTTGTAGATTCCGTACCCAAAGGGTAAAAACGGGACCCTATTACTAAGGACTCCGCTGTCCGTCTGTCTCTCCGTCCGTCTGTTCGTCACCAGGCTATATCTCATGATCCATGATAGCTGGACAGTTGAAATTTTCACTCAGTTGTTGAGGAGTCCAGGTAAAGGTCGCTTCCATATTCGGCCCTATTTTCACTTACAGCAGATAAAATGAAGGCCAGGAGCTTCCCTGTTATTATCTAAAAATTAATCTAAAAAAAAATAAAGGTGGAAACGTGTCGCAAGCCATCAGGGGCTCTTTGTTATCTATTCGTTAATATTAAACGATGAATAGCATCACCCGAGCCCTGAATAATGGTGCCCAAAGCTTTAGATAGATCCACGTGTCTGCCCCTAAGAAGTTTCCAATGTGAGGCGAGACGACGGGACATTTCCAATTAAATAATGTCACAGCTTCGCTCGCAGATTCCTTTGTGCCATGCAAAGAAGCGAGAAGCCGATAAAAGGATTCGCTTCCATAAGACGTTTGTGGGCAGTACCTTTCTTAAAATGTGACTAGTTACTTATACTACTGCAAATGTTGCCTGAACATCCTAATGTTATCAATCTATAATTGGAATGACACTATTTTGACCACAATAACCCACTCCTGTGAAGGTTGGCGGCTGTACACTGGAAGTTGTTGACGAATATGTTTACCTGGGACAAATAGTCCAGCTCGGTAAGTCCAACTTCCAGAAAGAGGTAAATTGACGAATTCAACTCAGCTGGGCAGCGTTCGGGAGGCTACGCAGCATATTCTCGGCCAATCTACCGCAGTGTCTTAAGACGAAAGTCTTCAATTCAATGTTATTAATCTATATTTGGAATTACACTATTTTGACCACAATAATAAAGGCTACCTGAGAGAAACCAGTATTAAGAATTTTGTCTTTTCTGAATATATTATAAAACTTTTTATTATAACATATTCAGAATATGAGCATTAGCCTTTATATATATGAGCATCTATAAAACAGCTTATTGTTGTACATTATTACCTAACAAAATCCTTTAATATTGTGATAAATTCAATATTAAACACATTTTTTTCCTTAGCAACCTTTATTTCGATCTTCTTTTGCGATTAAGGGAACCACAAAGATATTGGGCTACAAACATGTGTATTCAGAACCAAGGTGCTGCCCTGAGGTATGCGCAATAACTGCTCGTATAAACACCATTATACGCGGACAATCCCTGCCAGGTCCCCCGTCGTAGCGACAGCTCCCTTCATTGTTGATTTGTGTAGGGCTGACACATCGACTACCCTTCGACAAAGAAAATTCGAAATCTTATGAGACATCTTTCTAAATGTCTTGCTTAGATTTTTCTAAGTCTTTTCTCAAATGCTATCCAACTGTTTGTCTCAACATTTATCTTGTTTCTAAAAGTGTAAATGATAAAGTTTTTGTGATTTTTAAATTGATATTTTAATAATTACCATTAGAGAGATTAATATTGATCATAATTATATTATACCTGTGAATAAGAGTTTCTATTTCTTTATTAACTTACAGTTTATTTTCTTCGAAAAATAATAATTAAAGCTGAAAATTCACTAGTAGGAGCAAAACTGTAATTAAATCCCGATTTCATTAAAAAAACTTTTATCCAGTCCACAATATTCGTAAATATAATAATGCAAAAGTTTCAAATTGAAAGTTTGGAATAAAACAAAACGCGTTAAAATAGATTTTTCACTTTAAGCATGGAACGTGTGTAGGATTTGTACAATGTTTTCAGATTTTTTTTCAGTCGACATTTCTTAATCCATCCACTTCTGATCACAATAGTGCTATAGCGTCTGACATCAGCGAACGTGCTATCAGTACACACACTATAAGTGATATTGAGGGACTGCCTGACAATGTGCATAAGTTGCTGGAATCAGTGGATATAGCAAAAGGAGCTGGGCCCGACCACATATCTCCTATTTTAATTGTTAAATGCGCAGAACAATTAACGAAGCCACTTACCATCCTGTACCAGCGTTCTGTCAAAGAGAGTTCAGTTCCTACTATTTGGAAGTCTGCCTATATTACCCCCATCCATAAAAGCAGCGACAAAGGAGACGTAAAAATATTAGAAGGAATAGTTTACGCACAAGTATACAACAGTTTGAAAAATGTTTTTATACCGGAGCAGCATGGTTTCATTAAAAACAAATCAACTACGTCTAATTTACTATCATTTATAGATTTTACAACATCAAAAATGGTATCGGGTGGACAGGTGGATGCTATATTTACTGATTATAGTAAAGCATTTGACCGTATTGATCATAAAATGCTTTTCCAGACATTATTGCGGGCAGGTATCCACGGTAATTTGTATAGATGGTTTTCCTCATATATTGAAAACAGGTCTCAGGCAGTTGCGGTGAATGGTTGTGTTTCTGAATGGAAAATTGCACCTTCTGGTGTCCCACAAGGATCTTTATTAGGCCCTTTACTTTTTAACATCTTTACTAACGATATTAGTACTTGTTTTCACCATTCACACTTTTTAATGTACGCCGACGACATGAAGATCTTTAAGCAAATAATTAATCACTCTGATTGCATTTTATTACAACAAGACCTCGCACGATTCGAATCATACTGTCAACGTTACAAATTGGATCTTAATGTACTAAAATGTTACTCCATGTCTTTTTCACGGAAGCCAAATATAATAGACTTTAAATACAAGTTAAAAGCAGTCACACTGAAAAGAGTGAACGAAATCCGTGATCTAGGTGTGGTGCATGACACGAAACTGTCGTATGAGAAGCACATAGATTATATCGCCAATAAGGCCAACAAAATGTTAGGTTTTGTTATGAGGTCATGTACTCAATTCACAAATATAAAAGTACTCAAAATACTTTATTGTTCATATGTTCGCAGCATCCTCGAATATTGTTCACAGGAACCCACAGTACAAAATTTATATAAATAGATTGGAATCTATACAACGCAAATTTACAAGATACTTGCAGTTTAGATGTAAGAAGTACAATAATAGTTACGAAGCTAGATGTAAAAGACAGCACCTGCTACCTCTTTGTGTACGCAGAAAAGCCGCCGACATTACATTCTTAGACAAAATAGCGCAGTCAAGAGTAGACTCCCCTTATCTCCTTGACAAACTACACTTCAGGGTCCCCGGTAGGTCTGTTAGGATACAATACCCACTTTTTGTACCACGAAGTGACACTAACTACCGCAAAAGTTCATTTTTTGTAAGAGCTGCTAACTCTGTCAATGAACTGGGAGACGTCCCCAATTTAGACTTGTTTAACACAAGCTCTTCCAAATTTGCTTTGGTTGTCTCGCGGCAATGGTTCGAGTCGGTTCTCTGATTGTCAGAAAATAGTGTCGTAGACTTCAATCCTTATGTTTTCTTTAGTATTACATACAACATACAAGCTTTATAGTTATTTATATGCGAAAACTTATTAATAGTCTAGAGTTTTTTTAATTAGATGTTAAATAGTTATTAAATACTGTTTGTTTTCCTAATAAAATAAAATTAAATTAAGGAGACACCATCACTGTAGGTACTCTTGATCACTCTAGCCTAGCCATGTCTCTTCCTAAAGTGGTCAGTGTGGCTTGGTGTTGAGAGTCTTGTTCGTATTAGCAGGGTACACCGCGTGCAGGTACACCGCGTGCAGGTACTCGTAACTACGCTTACTCGGAGGCTTTCGTTCTATTCGAATCATTCGTGATGAGGAGTCTAGGTAAAGCCCCTTCGGCCTTATCCTCCCTTACCATCAGGTGCGATGAAGGCTAAGAGCTTCCCTGCTGTGCGTAAAAAATATCATAGTGTAGAATTTTCCTCATAAACTTATAGTAAGTTCGGTTTTGCTTATCAGTGTTTTGTCTCATTTCTTCTTATGAAATTTGGTTTATGTCGGTAAAGGACAAATTATTTATTTGAGCTAAGTCATTAAGCACATATGAGTAAAGAGGATGAAGTGACATATATTTGTATTTGTATGTATGATTATAAAATTGATTCCACTGACAGCCCTGACTTAACCTCGTGTCCGAAGTCGGTATCTTTTCGTGAACAAAATATCCGCACGTCGGCGATTCGGCGTCCATCACGTGTCCGGCTGTTTAGAGCACAATAACCCATTGTCCGTTATTTGATACGCATGGGGAGTCCCTTTTCATAATAAATCTCCTTCTACACCTATTTTTTATATTGAACGTATAAAAACGTTGATACGTTGTGACGTCGCTGTATTGTTCGCGAAGATTTTACGGGGAAATTGAAAATGATTGGCGATGAACTGCAGCCGGAAGCTGCCTTAGTCAACACTAACATACATGCATGCATGACATTGGAGCGTTTAACAAACTTAAGGATTTATTACTAACTAGCTGTGCCCGCGACTTCGTCCGCGTGGAATAGTAACGGCTAGTCCGATTTTGATAAAAAGTAGCCTATGTTATACCTTATATAATTAGCTATCTATTAGTGAAAGTCCCGTCAAAATCGGTAAAGCCGTTCCGGAGATTAGCGGGAACAAACAGACAGACAGACAGACAAAAATGTTTTAAATTGTGTTTTTGTTATTGGTACCCGTTATACATTCATAGCCATTTAGTAAAAACTTGTTATTTTGACATTACAAACAGACACTTCAATTTTATTTATTTGTATATATAGAGTATAGATAACAGAGAACATTTTTTTAGGCTGAAAGAGATGATAAAATCGCAGGTGGAATCAAGCTTTACCAGGACTTCACCTACTGAAGAACGGGTACAGAATAATTCTGTTAACCCACTTTCGCTAAAGCATAGTTTGGTTCTCAATTGCGACATGTTTGCTTATAATATTTGCCCAAAAGTCAACCAAAATCGATAGACGAAGAGTGATACCCGTCGTTTGCAATACATCGCTGCGCGCTCTCCACGTAACATAAAGGAGCAAGTTCGCGCAGTATTGCAAAATATGATGGTCACGGAAATATCAATGGATAAATTTTTTTTTTTGAGGAAATTTGCGGCGTTGAATTTTCTCACTGAGCTTGGGTCATATATTCTCCGCTCATTTAGTCGATTGCGAACGAGTGGATTAATTGATATGTCGTAAAAGCTGATTTTAATTTATCGTGAAAAAAATAAAACTTAGAAAACGCCATCTTAATATGAGCAACACCTTTACTTTAATGGAGAGAGTATCTACTATTTTACGTTATTGCTTACGTCGTTTTCTTATGCGTACTTTCCTCCTATCTCATGCGATGCTCAAAACCACGGCTCCAGCACAAGCTCCCTGTAACAGCCTGTTTTTTCTATGCTCAGTCTCTTATTATTTCATTCCTTATTATTATTTCGCATAGTAAACCACCCCCACCTTATCTCGGCAAACCCGTCCATTCCATTTCATAGGTCTTCATATAATATTGTAGCAGATCAGAGCAGTGCCTCTGCTGTGTTGGAAAATAGATGAACCTGTCTTCATCTTCGATGTTATTGTAGCTTAACATCAAAGCAGATAAGGGTAAGAGATTTCGAGTCAGCAGTAAAAAAAAACTTCTTGCTATTAACAGCAGCATTGTACGTCGAACGATGAACGAAACGCTGTCAATCAATATGAGTAGCTCCTCAAGTAGGTATGTGATAGGATGAGCTTTACAGTCAACACTAAAAAACTTGCTATCAACAGCACGATTGCACGCCGAACAATGAACGAATCACTGCTAATCGACCAGGGTAGCCCCTCAAGTGATTGATAGGGCCGTTGAGCAATCCGCGGCCGGTGGCTGGTTATCAGTCTATAGAGTGATTTATTGGCCCTCAGCCCTATCGCGATGGAGCGGCAACCTTCGAGCATTAGCTGATACACCGTGCTCTGATTGCTCGTTCGAGATGACGAGATTAGCTCCCGCGTTTTACCCGCGCTCCCGAGGGATTTCCGGAATTAAAAGTATTGTGAGGTGCGTTTGTGAATATGCCGTTCCAACGAACAGGCTTTGAAAAACTAGAGGCTCGGTTATGTTGAAATGTATAGTTTTTTTTTTACAACTAATTACCACAAAGTGTTGCTGATTTGCCACTTCGAAAGGTTAAAGCGCATGTCAAAAAGACTCTTTATGAGTCAAGATTATTAGAAAGACAATGATTATTTGAATGACGGCAATGCTTGGTGTTATTTTATAGAGATCACTAATTTCAATGTAAAGAAATGTTAAAGCGTATAGCTATTTATAAAAGCAAATATTATTGCGTTAGGTAACGACATAATCATTGTAAAATCGATACTTCTGATAAAGCTGATAAGTTCCCTACTGCCATCATTCTTATCAGCTAAAATACGTTCTGAGTGGGTGAAAAGTCATTCGAGAACGAACCCTAGATCAGAGGTTCCCAACCTTTTACTCTATGAGCCTTACCCAACATTATGCTAAAATACTGTGCCCCCCTAGAGTCAAAAACATTAAGCAAACGATGAAAATATTGATGTGTTTAGTTTTATTCAAAAGATGATTGCAACGTGTCGCTGACTTTGCTAAGCTGTCACCGTCCGCCTCGCACGAGTTTATATGAACAGTTTTAATAAATATTCTTTAGACAATTTAATTCTAGAGTCGCTCGCTGCGCCCGTCTTTGTTTCACTCTACGCCCCCCAAGTGGGGCGCACCTCACTGGTTGGGAAACCCTGCTCCCCTAGCACGTCCACCTAAACACGATATGATAAAGCGGTTTATCGCGGTGAACTGTCAAAATACAATAGGGTTTCGTCGTATTTTGACAGTTCACCGTGATAAATCGCTTTATCATATCGTGTTTTGGTGGACGTGCTACGGGGGCTGGCCTAGATGGTAGATATAGATGAGCTGCTAAGTAGCGAATGTGCGGAAACAAGACAAAACACGGAGTAACTGATCCGAGGATGATCCAAGGAGTAACATTTTTATTAATAAGGCCGACAGTGTATAGCAACGTATTATTTTGTAGTTGAAGTAGTATAGGTAGTCATATAGCCAACCGCTCATATCAATATAAAACTGCTATTTACATAGTTACTCGGGTTAAGCTACGCTTTACGATTTTATTTTTTTGTCTGATCAATGCTTTAGATAGATTAGGAGAGCGTTGTGATGACTGGTGCCTTTTTTTTCTTTTTTTTTTTTCTCGGGGGGAAATGCGTAACCGCATCGTACCCGCCGTTGGCTAGACGACGAGCGTGTGTGGGGCTCTCCTGACAGCGTGCCAGGCCTACCCACTAAAACCCCCCGGTGTTCTCCCTGCCCTTAGGGGCGCGCTAGGTAAGGTCCACAATGCGACTCCACTACCCACGCGCCCAGGCAAGCCCGACCAACCGGTCGGGCTATCGCCAAGGGGGGATTGCCCGAGAACACCAGGGCAATCCCCAGACGGAGGACCTTGCGGCGGCGTGCACGGGGCCAACCGTGCACGCAGGCCTCCACGGCAGGGTCATTAGACGTGCATCGCTTGAGCGAATGCCCGCCTTCGCCTGCCTGTCCGTCTACGGCGGATGGGAGCGGCTTGAGGATCATTCTCCCGCTCCCTCTCCGCGGCCTCCTTCTGCGAGATGACGTCCTCGCAGAAGGAGGCGACAGCCCCCCATTCCGCCTCGCCGCGGAGCATGGCCACGACCATGCTCGGCAGCGAGAGGTCTCTGCCTCCCAGCGCAGCGTTGAGTTCACTGCGCTGGCATCGCCAGGCCCAGCACACCAACAGGGTGTGCTCGGCAGTGTCGTCAGGAGCGTCGCAGTGATGACACTGCGGCGTTTCCTCCCGACGCGCGACTCGGTGCAGGTAGTGACCAAAACAACCATGTCCGGTCAGTACCTGCACCACGCGGAACGAGAGACCGCCCTGCCGGCGCCCTACCCACTCCTCCAACACCGGACGTATCGCTTCTATAGTCCGGTGGCCGGCAGCTGGGAAGGCGAGTGCCTCGCCCCATCGACGCAGAGCCTCCCTCTTTGCGCCTGGGTACGAACCCGCTCCACTTCCTCAGGAGCTGGTCGTCCCCCCCGTTCTCTAACGGCAACCCGATGTCGATACACCTCCGCATGGACGCGTGCATCGACATCCCACGGCGTTTGGCCCGCAAGAACGCAGGCCGCGCCGTGGCTGACCGTGCGATAAGCTCGCACGGTCCGGGTTGCTATGATCCTCTGCGGACGTCGCAAGAGGGCCACCGTTCGGGGGGAGAGGCACTCCGCCCATACCGGGGCTCCATAGAGTGCCATCGACCGTATCACCCCGTGATACAGTCGACGACGCGCCGATCCTGGCCCTCCCACATTGGGGAGGACTCGTCTGAGTGCAGCTGCGGCGGCACATAGCCGTGGAGTGAGGAGCTTAAAGTGCTCCTCGAAGCTCTATCGGGGGTCCAAAACCAGGCCGAGGTACTTGAGGTGTGCCTCGACCGGTATGTGGACCCCCTCCACTCGGACACGGAGCCCCGGTGGGATCCTGCGACGAGAGGCGTGGAACATCATGGCTCTCGTTTTATCGAGAGCCACGTCCAGGCCCAGGAGGCGGATGCGTCGGACGACAAGTGAAGTGCCCGTGTCGAATTCCACTTTCGACACGGGAGGGATGGCGGCAGCCACCTCCTCAGGAGGAATATCCCGGGGGACCATTCTGGGGGCCTGAAACGGACCAGGATCAGGGAATAACGATCCCAACACCCGCTCCAGCAGCCCTCTGTCCATTGCGGAGGTGGAGGGAGCGGAAGCTTTAAACTTCCCTCTCACCAACCGGTACGGACGCCCCCACGGATCATCGTCCAGGAGCCGGATGAACTGCTCCCTGGACTCCTCTTTGGCCCTGCAGATTTGGTTACGCAGGGCCTTCTTGGCTGCCGCATACACCCGCACGTAAGCGCGCCGGGCCCTCATGCTAGTGGTACGCAGGTCCGCAATCTCCTGCGTCCACCAGTACACCTGCCCCCTTTCGGGGCAGGCCTGCGCCCTTGGCATGGCGGCTTGGCAGACGACTTTCATGTCGTCTGCGAAGAGATCCGCCATGCCGTAGACATCCCCGGCGAGGTGGGGCGGCACTTCTGGCCACGCCCGCACCATTGCCGCCTGCTCCGCCACATCCGGGCGGAGCTTGGTGAGCGCCCACCTTGTAAAGGCGCTCACCGCGGAGCCTCTGTGGTTTGGGGCCCCTTGGGATGCCGTGGAGACCTCATATCGGACATATAAATGGTCCGACAGGGTCTCCACTTCTTCCTCTACTCGCCAGTCGTTAATTCGACTGGCAAGTGAGGGGGTGGCAAAGGTCACGTCCACTATGGACGTGCCTTGCACCCGGACGCAGGTAGGGGTGGAGCCCCTATTCAAGATCTGGAGCCCCAGGGACAGAACCCAGGACTCCAAATCTCCACCCCTCGGACTGGTTCTGGAGGACCCCCAAGCAGTAGACTACGCGTTGAGGTCCCCCGCGACTAGCACAGGTACCGAGGCCGTCCTTCGGACGACCCCTTCTAATGCAGCCAGGAAGACCGTGAAGTCCGCCCGGCTGCGATTGGGGGAGAAGTAGGTCGACACGACCAACATTCCCCCCCACATGGCGGCAACGTAGCCAGTGCCCCTCTCTTTTAGAATGAGAGAGGGGGCTGTGCCACGCACCACCCGCATTATGGCGGCAGAACCATCCGCCGCCACCAACCAGTTGGGCGACTGTGGCGGAACGTAGTACAGCTCCGACACAATCGCCAAACCCACACCCCACTCCACCGCGGTCTGACACAGGAGGTCTTGTGCCGCGGCGCAGTGGTTTAAGTTCGCTTGGAGGAACCTTGTGGGACCACTATACATTGGTGATCTCCATGGGCTCCTCCTGGGCCGCAGTTGCGGTCGGTGCTGCCTGTGGTGACGAGGATACCGGTGGTGTTGGGTTCCTCGGGGCCACGATCACTTTCACTGGGGCCAAACGACCCCTTACCGGCGGGGGGTTACAGTTCATACCCCCCATGCGGTGACATGCCGGCCTCTTGGCGTCTGCACAGACGGCGCAATTTAGCGCCGCCATGCAGTCCACCGTCTTATGCCCCTCGGAGCCGCAACGGAAGCACAGTCCGCTGCGATCCTTAGCAGAGGGGCACCGTTGTATTGGGTGGCCCATGCCCATACAGCGGAAACACTGCATGGGCCTCTGCTCTAGAAGTTGGATGGAGGCAGAACTCCATCCAACCTCGATGCGCCCGGCTTCAGCCAGGCGCTTTGCCGCCTCAACTGGCACGGAGGCAAAGGCCGCCCCGACGCCCCGCACCCCCGTATGAACGCGGCCCACCTTAATGTGGTGAGCAGGGCAATTACCGGCTGTTGCCAAAGCTTGGCAAAGCTCCTCGGCCGACACCGAGTCATCGATGCCAACGACCCGGATGTCCGCCGTCTTTACGGGACGCGACACTTTCGCCTCGTCCCCCAGCACTTCCCCCAGCTTTGCAGCCAGGGTGTCAGCCTGGCATGGGGATGTTTCTTTCGGGAGCTCTATGATACGAGCCCCGGTTATCCCCGTCCGAAATTTGGCGGGCCCAATTCCTAATGCGCCAAGGCTTACAGAAGCCTTGGCCTTGGCGATAGCCTCACCATAGGTGAGACCTTTTGCCACCGCTTCTGGCTTGAGCGCCACGACCACCGCCAGGGAGCGTGGCGCCTTAGGCAACTTTGGTGCCTTTTGCGCCTCGGGGGCCCTCTTGGGCACCGCATCACCTGCCACAGGCTTCTTGCGGCCGCGCCGCACGACAACGGTCCATGAGTCCTCAGCCGGTACTGTGACCTCCGACGTGGAGGTGACCGCCGCAGGTGTTGGGAGCGCAGCCCTCCTTTTGACCACTCTTGCCGCTTTTGGCATATTAGCCGGCGGGGCAAGAGTGGTGTTTGCCGTCGCAGCCTCCACTGGCCGTTGCTGCGGCTGCCTTACGTGGTCTGAAGCCAGCGGCGGTCTGCGAACCGCGGCTGGCATAAGACGCCCATCAATTTCCAGGCCTTCGAACCTGGCCGAAACCATAGTGCCCACCTGGGCTAACAGCTCCCGCTGAAGAAACTCAATTGTCTCAAGGAACTCCCTCTTGGAGATCCCTTCAGCGGAGGCGACCTCAGCCGGTTGGGCCTTCACGGGCTGTACCTCCGGCAGCTCCTCCTCTAATGCGTTGTCAGAGGCAACAGCTTCCGACTCGGCAGTCGCCACAATTTCGGGGGCGGGGGTCGCTACGACACGACGACCCTTCGGGCGCTCCGCCCCTCGCTCTGAAAAGGCCCGACGAAGGGCCTTCATTTCACCCGTCAAGACGTCCAGTTGACCCCGAAGGCG
This sequence comes from Schoenobius gigantellus, assembly GCA_963935595.1. Taxonomy (NCBI): domain Eukaryota; kingdom Metazoa; phylum Arthropoda; class Insecta; order Lepidoptera; family Crambidae; genus Schoenobius; species Schoenobius gigantellus. The sequence goes on along the minus strand of OZ012542.1, from coordinate 64,737,437 downwards.
TTTGTTGTCGGCTTGAAGCCGACGCACTTCCTCTGAGGTCTTCCTGGACGCCAGGGTGCGGACTATCTCAACGAGTGAGTCAGAGGCGTCTTTAATTTCCTTCACGCAGGTCCCTTTCAGGTTTTTGGACCTGCGTGTAACTCCTACTAGCGCCTTCGCGCTCTCCTCAGCCCTGCTGCATAGCAGCTCATCAGTGGGCTCAGGGGAGCGCTTCCCCTTGCCCTTTCTCTTTTTCGAGGAGGCCGCGGTGACCTCCGGCTCCTGCTCGAACTCCGATTTATCGGAGTCAGTGTCGTCCTCCAACTGTTTGGCTTCCCGCCTAGCTTGTGAGAGCCCGACACTATGCGCCAGGCCTCCTCTACCCCTTCTAGTTCGAGGAACTTTCGGGGCATACGGCGCAGTTACTTCCTCTGCCTCGGTTGTAGCGTCCAGGTCCGTAACCAATGGATCCTGGAAGAAGCGGCCCAGTGCCGACCGCTTCCTTGCTACAACTTGTTTCAGCCGCTCGATTTCCCTATAAGCAGGGCGAGTCTCGGACACGTCATCTACGCTTTGACGGGGCGCACCCCCAACGACGCTCTTCAGTGACAATACGGGGGACACCTCACCGGCGACCAATTTCTTCGCACTGCCATTGACCGGTGTGCCGCTCTTCAGGTTCCCGGATTTCCCTAGGGAAACAAGTTTAATAGGGTCCCTAATGGGACCCTCCTCACCGGCAGTGTCCGTTTCGGACAATATGTCCGTCTCGGACATGCTCCAATTCTGGGCCCTGCCCAATAAAGATTCCGTTGGCGAAAACAGAATTTAAAAATTTTGACTCGTCAACACACAAAACCAATAACAAACACAAGTCCAATGTCTATACGGACCACTCTGCCATGCGTTGATCACGACGTCAACCGACGAATCCACAAAAACAAAATCGTCGAGATAAACAAAAACAAAACTTAAGACTAGTCCTAAAAACTATCTTAACCCTACCTAGAACTACCTAAAAACTACGCAAACAATATCATTAAAGCACAGAGCAAACAATAAATACACGGCCGTTTAAATCGAATTCTTGGTCCGAAAAATGTGCGACCCACAGTACACCGAGGTGATGTAGGGAGACCCAATTTTCGGCCCAAAAATTCCCACACTCAAAATTTGACCCACTTACAGAGCCACCAGGACGCCACAAGTGGTGTCAAAAGTTGCGTCTAAGGGAGATCCACAAGTTGCAGAAAACCCGAAAGTCCTACAACCCGTAGATCCCGAGATAAACGGAAAAAACAAAAACGACGCACTCACACAAAATGAAAAAGTTAAAAATCAAAATTAAAAATATAAAACAAAAATTAGGCTATATGCCACTAAAACTAGAAGATGCGCAAAAAAATCTAAATTTTTTTGGCGCAAACAAAACAAAGAAACAATAAAAAACAAAAAAGTTATTAAAGAAAATCCAAATATTGCTGTTTTGGCCTTCAGGGGCCAAAAAGCAGAAAAACTACAACTAAAAATAGAAATTATGAACATAAAAATCTACAAGAACAACCAAAATAACAAGAAAAAAATAACCAATTTTTACAAGTAACAACGAAAAAATACAAAAGAAACAACCAAAGATAAACCCAAAAAACCAAGATTTGCTATTGCAATTTTTGGGGCGCTCCGTACTGGGGTGGACACGGGTGAACAGTGGCACGTCCGGCACGTGATGACTGGTGCCTAGGACATACTGAATTATTTTCAGCTTTAAGTACATTATCTACTTATTATATTTATTGTCAATAAAACCGTTTTTTAACTTACCCAGTCCTTAGTTTCTTACCCTTTTGCGAGTCCCCTAACGCAAAACACGCGATATTACAAATGATCCAAGAAAACAAATACGGGCTAGGACGTAAACAAACAAAGAAACTTGTAAACACAAACAATGAGTAACTCGAGCCATTCGCAATCATTAGAAAACTTAAACAAGACGAGCGACGTATCGGGCGATCGCCGACGCGTCTAATTGAGATTTATGTTGCCCTGGTAATTGCATCAGCGCCGAGCTCAAGAAGGTGCATTATTGTATACTGTAGCGATCTGATGCAGTTGATTGGACGGGGTTATTCAATATCAGCTTCGTTATTATGTTCTTCTTTTATACAATAATAATAGAGCGTCGGTGGCGCTGTGGACTCAGCACTGGCTAATCTAATAATTCTAATCGGGAGGTCAGGGGTTCGAACCTGCCATGTACCAATGTGTTTTTCGTTCTTAGAATTTCATATGTAGATTTGTCTGACGCTCCTACGGTGAAGGAAAAGATCGTGAGGCAACCTGCATACATCTGCGAAGAAACTCAATGGTGTATGTGAAGTCGACCAATCCGCACTGGGCCAGCGTGGTTGATCAAGGCCTAAAAGACCTAACTTAGGGTAGACATCGATTTTTTTGATAGATCCAGTTTATTTTATAAACCTTTTCAGTTTTATAATATCTTATAGGTATAGTTTAGAACTGGAAGGTGGGCAGGCTCTGCCTATTGAGAAAGGAGAGCCGCCCTGCGGATTCCCCGACTGGGTACCGGCCGGTGGTGCTGCTCGATGAGGCTGGGAAGTTCCTTGAAAAAATTCTGGCTTCCCGCATCGTCGAGCACCTGGAGGACCGGGGGCCGGACTTGGCCAATAACCAGTTCGGCTTCCGCACCGGCCGGTCTACGTTGGACGCGGTGGCTCTCCTCAAGAGGTGGACTGAGGAGGCCACAGCACGTGGGGAGGCTGTTGTTGCGGTGTCTCTCGATATCCGCAACGCTTTCAACAGCCTGCCCCATGAGTGTATAAAGGAGGCACTCCACTTCCACCGGGTGCCTCCGTACCTCTGCGCTCTCGTGGAGGATTACCTGCAAGGCAGGTCCATCCTCTACGAGGGGCCAGATGGGCGCGTCTATACGTGGACAATGGCGGCAGGTGTGCCCCAAGGTTCCGTACTAGGTCCTCTGTTATGGAACCTGGGGTACAACTGGGTCCTGCGAGGCGACCTTCTGCCACGAACGAAGGTCGTCTGCTTCGCCGACGACACGCTCGTCGCGGCGAGAGCGAAAACGGGGGAGGAGGCGGCCCACCTTGCGTCGGTCGGCACCTCACTAGTCGTCCGACGCATCCGCCTCCTGGGCCTGGACGTGGCCCTCGACAAAACGAGGGCCATGAGTTTCTACGCCCCCCGTCGCAGGAACCCACCGGGGCTCCGAGTACGAGTGGAGGGGGTCCGTATACCCGTCGAGGCGCATCTCAAGTACCTCGGCTTGGTTCTGGACTCCCGATGGAGTTTCGAGGAGCACTTCAAGCTCCTCACTCCACGGTTGTGTGCTGCCGTAGCCGCACTCGAACGGGTCCTCCCTAACGTGGGAGGGCCAGGATCGGCATGCCGTCGACTGTATCACGGGGTGATACGGTCGATGGCACTCTACGGAGCCCCGGTATGGGCGGAGTGCCTCTCCCCCCGAACGGTGGCCCTTTTGCGACGTCCGCAGAGGGTCATAGCAACCCGGGCCGTGCGAGATTCATCGCACGGTCAGCCACGGCGCGGCCTGCGTTCTTGCGGGCCAAACGCCGTGGGATGTCGATGCACGCGTCCATGCGGAAGTGTATCGACATCGGGTTGCTGTAAGAGAACGGGGGGGGACGATCCGCTCCTGAGGAAGTGGAGCGGGTTCGTACCCAGGCGCAGAGGGAGGCTCTGCGTCGATGGGGCGAGGCACTCGCCTTCCCAGCTGCCGGCCACCGGACGATAGAAGCAATACGTCCGGTGTTGGAGGAGTGGGTAGGGCGCCGGCAGGGCAGTCTCTCATTCCGTATGGTGCAAGTACTGACCGGACATGGTTGTTTTGGTCACTACCTGCACCGGGTCGCGCGTCGGGAGGAAACGCCGCAGTGTCATCACTGCGACGCTCCCGACGACACTACCGAGCACACCTTGTTGGTGTGCCCGGCCTGGCGACGCCAGCGCAGTGAACTCAACGCTGCGCTGGGAGGCGGAGACCTCTCGCTGCCGAGCATGGTCGTGGCCATGCTCCGCGGCGAGGCGGAATGGGGGGCTGTGGCCTCCTTTTGCGAAGACGTCATCTTGCAGAAGGAGGCCGCGGAGAGGGAGCGGGAGAATGATCCTCAAGCCGCTCCCATCCGCCGTAGACGGACAGGCAGGCGAAGGCGGGCATTCGCTCAAGCGATGCCCGTCTAATGACCCTGCTGTGGAGGCTTGCGTGCACGGTTGGCCCCGTGCATGCCGCTCTCTGCCGTAAGGCCCTCCGTCTGGGGATTGCCCTGGTGTTCTCGGGCAATCCCCCCTTGGCGATAGCCCGACCATCTTGGTCGGGCTTGCGCGGGCGCGCTGGTAGTGGTAGTCGCAGTGTGGACCTTACCATGCGCGCCCATAAGGGCAGGGAGAACACCGGGGGGTTTTAGTGGGTAGGCCTGGCATTCTGCCGGGCCAGCCCCACACACGCCCGCCGTCTAGCCAACGGCGGGTACGGTGCGGTTGCGCATTTCCCCCCGGAAAAAAAAAGGTATAGTTTAGAAAAAATCAAGTGATATCACTTATCATTTCCACCTTGTACTTATATTGAATTTATTACGAAAATTAAGGTTTTTGCCCAAGGTGGCAAAACGTAAATTCGGAAGTAATGTTTCCACAATGGGCTAAGCTGCAGTCGTTTATTTTCATTTCATTTCATTTATTCACAAGAATTGTACCTACCGGCTTACACATATTCCAACACGCCGGTAAGTCATGAAATTGAATTATCAATATTATCTATCAACGAATAATACATGCTTAATTATTTAAAAACAATACATTGTTAAATAAAAATGTCAAAAGAAAAAGTCAAATGCTCATTGAATATTAATTAAATTAGATGTAAAATTATATGAATGAAATATTAAATTGAATTACAAACAAGAATATAAAAATGTCAGTTCATACTCTATTATCTATAATTTTTGTGCGATGCTGATGATATTCGAGTTTACATTTACCTGTTATATGTAAACTTATTGTACTATTTAATTATATAATAAGGTATGTTAGATGACCATTTAAAATTATTATTAAATGTTGTACAGAATGCTATCACCACCACATACAAACTCTTCGAAGTTTTGGTGGTGTTCATGTCGTGTATGTTTAAGTGATTTTGTATTGATAAATAAATTTAAAAAAAATCTAGTGATAACCCAAAGTCTCTGGGTAGCCCTGTAACCTTTTTCGGTGAGCATGAGAGAGAATTGTAAGTACCATCAGGTCGTGGGTAATTTTTTTATGAAATTTCAAGAGCCTACCTGGAGAGGTGCATGGATATATTTTTAGAGGGCGCCTCCATACAGATGCAAGCAGACTTCAGATGTGGGAAGGATCTAATAAAATACTCAATTTAGATACAACATGCGGTTTATTAAATAACAAAAAGTTACTTAGCTTAATCTAAGGATCGTACATTTAAGTGTAGGTAGGGAATAACTTGGTAAGTTACACTAGTGGGGGAATCATCTTCTTCATCCACAAAGGCAAAAAATGTTGGTGACTGCTCCCTTCCACAGGTTCATTAGGGGTACTTTACCGCTTGTGTAAAACAATAATTTTGAAATGAATTTCGGAGTTAAAAAAATATAAGAGGTATTACCTCAGGCCCACATAATCACAAGTATGAGAATGAATCGGAGGTTAGATGTTACAAATAGTTGCCCGAAGACTCGCCAACAGCGGCAGTCCCTCCTTAATTATTGTAATTGTGGAAAGTGTAGGGAAATAGAAAAACTAAGGTAGAAAACCCTAAAACAAAATGACAATTATTAGAACGTGGTCATGTAATGGCGGACCTACGCCACAAGCAGAATTGCAATAAAAATTACAACTTACCATGTTTTCCATGGGTTTTATTTATAGAGATTAAAATTGAGAGTAATCCAGCCCCTGATGGGTTTGGATAAAAAATAGGGTCAGCTCATATCGAGCGACTGCCCTTCCACGCTGCAGAACGGGAAAGGGCCGGATTTGATCGACCTCATCCTGACATTGACAAATGACAACGTCAAAGCGAAACAACGGGGGTCAATCAAGGAATCGGGCCGCAATTCATGCACCGTAAATACTATCGATACATAGATCAAAAATACTACTACCTCATCCGATCCGAATAACAGATATCAAATCAGTATGATCTCCTGCTTCTGAGGAGAATTTTGAAGGTACCTCCTTAAGGGAGGCACGGAACTAAACCCGGAAGGGTAGCCGCAAGGTGACCTACTCTGCTATAATTAATGCCAGCACAAAGCCCAACAGCATTCACCCTGCGACGCCGCGGGGTTTCTACAAGCCTAGAGACTAAATTAATTCTCTAAGAAGTATACTAAAATAATTTGAAACTTAAACCATTCCAAAACAAACATAGGTAACTCGACATAATTAAACAAAGCGAAAGAGATTAATTAATAAGCCCTTTTAAGTATAAGAACGCGGTATCGATATACACCTACTCGATAAGACGATATTTCTTCTTAATCAATACCGCTGCACTAGCTCCACAGATGATCAAAACACAATAATATTCTATCCACAGACTCAACAAGGACCATCTTACATCATAGACTTTCACAAATCTATGTTCTACCTAAACTATAGAAACTATCCCGCGAAACGCCTAAGTGTCTTTCTAAATATGGTAATATTATTAAGAGGTTTAAATATCTAATTAAAAACTACTTACTTAAAAAATCACAACTTGAAACAAAACTAAAACATCACATAATATATTTATTACTTAGAAGTGGCAGAAGGCTTCGAGTTCCTTTGCCTATTCACAAAAGAAACGTTCAGAGGAATGTTGACACTGACATTTTATTATTAGGTAAACAAATTACATAATGTTTTTCGAATGAAAATTGCAATTATATCTCTCACAAGGCCAAAAATGTTGTGATGGTGAATATACAGTGTTACAGTATCGGTTAACGTGGTAAAGAATTATTTTGTTTAAAAATTTAAAATTTTTAAACAAAATAATTCGCTGTAAAAACAACGAAAAAAAAGTCATTCATGAGTGCAAAGGTCAATGTTCATTTCAACTAAACCATCAATTACTCTTATCCACAAACAAGAGAACCGAGGCAATGGAGTTCAATGCACTCAAGCTATATAGGTCACTGTTCAAAACAGCTTATAGACAACACAAGGTCAAGGCCTTGTATTCCCACCTATTTGTACTCAATGTTTCATACCATGTACTAAGAATGTAGGTCTAAAAACTTATAATAATGAGACAAAGTTAATGAAATTTAAGAATGATTAACATGTAAAAGGTAATATTATATTGTTAATAAGTTATCATTATTTCAAATAAAATAAAAGATTAGGGCAAGTAATTAACACAAATAACCTCACTAGCTGTTAGTAGAAACTCTTGGTTAAAGTTTCATACTTCCACAAGTATTACTTGTAATGTGTTAGACTTTTACAAAGAAAACTTCGTTAATAAAATAATTGAGTGAAAGTGTGAAATTTTTTTGTAAGTAAATAGGGTGAAATACAAAGTATCATTTATCAGTCAACACATTAAGTGGAGCTATTACAGAAAAAAAATAGTGTTAATTAGCATCGGGCATTTCGCCTGGCCTGACTATGTCTTTAATATGCCAGCGACCAAGGAGTTTGCCATTCAAAGATTTCAAAGTAAACACCATAGGAGAGTGTTTTTCATGTATTATACATTTTTCAAATTTTGGTGCAAGCTTGGCAGAGAAATGTTTACCAGCATTAGAGAGCGGATAACATCTTTTATATACTATTTGTCCAACTTGCAACTCTACATGCCTTCGCCTCAAATTGTAGTAACGGGCATTTTTGACATGAGACTTTGTAAGATTTGATTTTACTTTTTCAAAAATTAATTTTAAATCTTTCAAAGTGTTAGAAAATGAGTAAGTATTATCTACTGAGATCTCACTATGACCCACAGGGTGATCAAGGTTGTAGTATGATCCGTCAAGAATCATCTCCCTACCAAATGTTAGAAAGAAAGGGGTATATTTGGTCCCATCATGAACGACAGTGTTCAGAGCACATTGCACCTCAGCTACGTTCTTATCCCAATTTCTATGATCAGAACGCACATAGGAAGCAAGTGACCTAACTATTTCTCGGTTCACTCTTTCAGTTTGGTTAGTTTGGGGATGGTAAACTGGATTGTAAAACAAGTGAGGAATCTGATACTTACTTATTAATTCTCTAAATTCTTTTGAAATAAATTGGGGCCCATTATCAACATATATGTATTTAGGCACTCCATGTATGAGAAATATTCCCTTCTCCATACATTTTACTATGTTCTTTGCAGTTACTGTTCTTAAAGGAAACATAGTTACATATTTACTAAAATAATCACAACACACAAACAAGAAGCGGTTTTGTGAGTAAGATGGGGGAAAAGGTCCCAGTATGTCACATGAAATAGCTTCACCTGGTTTAGTGATTTGTTTGGGGTTACCCATTAGTCCAGATGGTTTTACATTAAGTGGTTTATAGCTGTTACATATTTCACAGGCAGAAACATATTTTTTAACGTCTAAAAATAATCCAGGCCAATAGTATAAGTCTGAAACTCGCCTGTGTGTTTTTGCTACACCAAAATGACTAGCCGTAGGATTGTCATGAAATTTGGATAAGATTTCCAAGCGCATTTCTAAAGGTACTACTAACTTCCAGTTAAATTGCGAAGTAGTTTTATATTTATTCTTAGTTAATCTAAACAATTTATTATTTTCTATTTTATAGTTAGGACATAAAGATGGTCTTTGGAAACATTTTTGAAAAAGATTTTTATACCACACATCTTGAGTAGAAGAGATATCACTTATGGAATCAATTTTAATCCTAGACAAAACATCTGGTACAACATGTTCTTTGCCTTTTTTATGAATAATTTCAAAATCAAACTGACTTAGTCTACAGGCCCATCTATTCAATCTACCAGTTGGATTCTTAAGTTTAGAAAACCAAAGCAGTGATGCATGGTCAGTGATAATGTAACATTTTCTACCCTCTACATAAATGTGGTATTGTTCCAAAGCATTCAAAATAGCTAATAGTTCTCTCTCAGTGGCTGAATAGTTAACCTCCTGAGCATTTAAAGCGCGACTACAATAAGCTATGGGGTGGTCTACATCATTAAATTTTTGTGTGAGAACAGCGCCTATGGCATATGAGGAGGCATCTGTATGTATACTAAAAGGTTGATTATAATCAGGGCACTTCAATATGGGTGCAGATACTAAGGCTGTCTTAAGTAAGTTAAAAGAATTGTTGGCCTCATCGGACCATGCGAAAGATACTTTTTTACTTGTTAAACGAGACAAGGGTCGTGAAATTTTTGAAAAATCTTTAATGAATCTACGATACCACCCAGCCATTCCTAAAAATCTTTTTATATCTTTAGCATTTTTTGGTATAGGAAAGTTTGAGATAACATTCCCTTTAGAGGGGTCAGGCATTAAATTAAAGGCATTCCAAAAATTTAATCCAAAATGTATAGGAATTTTAATCTTAGGTTGAATAATAAATTGTAAAATTTCAAGTTGGTTTTTGTAAGTGATAGGCAACATCATATATTCAGTACACAATAATTCTTGACCACTAGCTACACTTAATTGCATTGGTTTGCTGAGTCTGTGTATAGGAATACCTACCTCTTGAAACAAAGTGTGGCAATGATTGCCTAGTACAGAACAAGAGGCTCCGCAGTCAAGTAAACCTTTCACTTTAAGACCTATAACATCTACAGATAAGTAAGGCCGCAAATCCTCTGAAGGAGGTTCAAAGTAAGTCTTCTCTGTATTAAAGTTTGAAACATTGGGCCTATGGGAACTAGAAAAGATTGAGTTAATTAGTTTTTTCGATTGAGAGCAACTAGGACACTCTGGAGTTCTAACTCCTTTATTTCCACATTTAAAACAGATTATTTCACGGGAATTACGGCAATGACGGGTCTCATGACTGTTCATACCACATCTATAACAATTTTTAAGTTTGGAAAAGTTAGAATTTATTTGACTAGTACTATTCATATCATTAGAAGTGCTAGGTTCCATAGAAGCTAATTGTTTTGGTTGGTAAGAAGTGGCCTGTCTTTGAATTTTTGAGTTATTGTCTTTCTTAGAGTAAACAAAGTCAGGTGCATAGGAATTATTGCTCAATTTTGGTTCACAAAATTGGTCTGCTTTTACTTTAGCTAACTCAATTCTCTTACACAAAGATTTTAGTTCTTGAATTGAAGTAATGTTATGTAAGGCTAACTTTTCACTATATTCTGGCCGTACATTTCTCAAAATAATGTCGAGTTGCTCTTCATTAGAAACTTGTTTATTCAAGCGGGAAAACATACCCAAAATTGTTGACAAGAACACTACAATAGTTTCAGATTTCGCCTGTGTTCTTTGGCGAATCTCTTGTAATAATAAATGGTCTAAATCCGGAATGTCGAAGTCATCACTAAGAGATTCAATTATATCAGAGTAAGTTTTAAAATTGAGTTTATTGGCCCCTATACCAATATAAAGCAGGTCCCTCTAAAATATCAGGAAAACCATCAAAAATAATCTCCTTCGGTATTTTCCTAGCCACACGAAGTTCTTCCAAACGAGTGATAAAAACTCTAACACAAGAATCACCAGTAAACTTTAAATTCAAGGAGTTGAGGTTATATGTTTTTGGAATCTGGAGAAGTGTGCTGATGTTTTCTTTTGGTTCATCAGCAGACTCCTTCGATGCAGCCTCCTCAAACACATCCTCCTGTTCACCTTCAAGTCGCATCAACAGCGAAATCAAAGTAGACTTAAGTGCAACAATATCTGAGTTAGGGTCAGATATTCTTGAGAGACGACACAATAAGTAATTACTGCGAGACACTAACCTCTTTAATAGACGTTCGTTAGAAAATACATCCTCCTGAATACCTTGTTCAATGTCGGTTACTTTCGGGGTACATATTGCCAATTCCGCAGGCTGGTTACAGTCACCGAATGTATCGATGGCCTTTAGGCTGCCACGACGAGCCAATTTTATTGTGTGCCTGAGCAGTTTCCTCAGTTCGTCGGTTGAAGAAGATGGTTCGGCCGGCAAATGTCTTATGTCAAGTTCATGTAACAATTCATCTTTCAACAAGAATTCAACAGGACATCCTGCAGTAACAAAATCCATGTTAGTAACTTATACAGTACAAGTATGATATAGAACAAGTAGTAAGTAAGTCTTATTTTTTGACTTCAAAGAGTACAGTTAGGTAAGCTAGATATTGCTTAAACAAGTTATCAAAGTAGTTTAATTATGTAAACATACATTTGAGTTTTAAGTAGGTATAAATCTTTTAAATATAATATAAATTTTTTTAGGTTATATTAATTTACAATTATATGCAAGATATGTATATTTTAAAACAAAATATAAATGCTTTTTATAGCAAAATTAACATTAAGTAATATAAAATGCCTTTAAAGACAAAAGTGACAACAAGTGTAAAGACACAAATTAAGATTTGGCTTCAAGTACTATGCTAAATTAACAGATGAAATTATTAAATCATTCCCACTGAAGTCTTCCAGGCCCCACGTTGGGCGCCACTGTAACCTTTTTCGGTGAGCATGAGAGAGAATTGTAAGTACCATCAGGTCGTGGGTAAATTTTTTATGAAATTTCAAGAGCCTACCTGGAGAGGTGCATGGATATATTTTTAGAGGGCGCCTCCATACAGATGCAAGCAGACTTCAGATGTGGGAAGGATCTAATAAAATACTCAATTTAGATACAACATGCGGTTTATTAAATAACAAAAAGTTACTTAGCTTAATCTAAGGATCGTACATTTAAGTGTAGGTAGGGAATAACTTGGTAAGTTACACTAGTGGGGGAATCATCTTCTTCATCCACAAAGGCAAAAAATGTTGGTGACTGCTCCCTTCCACAGGTTCATTAGGGGTACTTTACCGCTTGTGTAAAACAATAATTTTGAAATGAATTTCGGAGTTAAAAAAATATAAGAGGTATTACCTCAGGCCCACATAATCACAAGTATGAGAATGAATCGGAGGTTAGATGTTACAAATAGTTGCCCGAAGACTCGCCAACAGCGGCAGTCCCTCCTTAATTATTGTAATTGTGGAAAGTGTAGGGAAATAGAAAAACTAAGGTAGAAAACCCTAAAACAAAATGACAATTATTAGAACGTGGTCATGTAATGGCGGACCTACGCCACAAGCAGAATTGCAATAAAAATTACAACTTACCATGTTTTCCATGGGTTTTATTTATAGAGATTAAAATTGAGAGTAATCCAGCCCCTGATGGGTTTGGATAAAAAATAGGGTCAGCTCATATCGAGCGACTGCCCTTCCACGCTGCAGAACGGGAAAGGGCCGGATTTGATCGACCTCATCCTGACATTGACAAATGACAACGTCAAAGCGAAACAACGGGGGTCAATCAAGGAATCGGGCCGCAATTCATGCACCGTAAATACTATCGATACATAGATCAAAAATACTACTACCTCATCCGATCCGAATAACAGATATCAAATCAGTATGATCTCCTGCTTCTGAGGAGAATTTTGAAGGTACCTCCTTAAGGGAGGCACGGAACTAAACCCGGAAGGGTAGCCGCAAGGTGACCTACTCTGCTATAATTAATGCCAGCACAAAGCCCAACAGCATTCACCCTGCGACGCCGCGGGGTTTCTACAAGCCTAGAGACTAAATTAATTCTCTAAGAAGTATACTAAAATAATTTGAAACTTAAACCATTCCAAAACAAACATAGGTAACTCGACATAATTAAACAAAGCGAAAGAGATTAATTAATAAGCCCTTTTAAGTATAAGAACGCGGTATCGATATACACCTACTCGATAAGACGATATTTCTTCTTAATCAATACCGCTGCACTAGCTCCACAGATGATCAAAACACAATAATATTCTATCCACAGACTCAACAAGGACCATCTTACATCATAGACTTTCACAAATCTATGTTCTACCTAAACTATAGAAACTATCCCGCGAAACGCCTAAGTGTCTTTCTAAATATGGTAATATTATTAAGAGGTTTAAATATCTAATTAAAAACTACTTACTTAAAAAATCACAACTTGAAACAAAACTAAAACATCACATAATATATTTATTACTTAGAAGTGGCAGAAGGTTTCGAGTTCCTTTGCCTATTCACAAAAGAAACGTTCAGAGGAATGTTGACACTGACATTTTATTATTAGGTAAACAAATTACATAATGTTTTTCGAATGAAAATTGCAATTATATCTCTCACAAGGCCAAAAATGTTGTGATGGTGAATATACAGTGTTACAGCCCAAGGGTGAGATCTTGATGGAATGGACAGATAGACAGACAGATGGACAGGCAAACAGAAAGACGATATAAGCATTACCAAATAAAGTTTGCATCACTCTAAAAAGAATCCATAATTTCGGTACATATGTACCTACGTAAATGTACATATGTACCGAGACTATGAACGACTTTTTCATGAATACTTACGTAAATATGTCTTAATGACTGTTATCTGGGCAATAATCTACCAGCGGCATAGACAACTGAATAATTTATGATATAAACCATAATATTTTTACCATCAAATCGCCGTAAGGTATTTCGACGGAATGATTGATGATTTTATGATTGTGTTATCTATACTAATAATATTATAAAGAGGAAAGATTTGATTGTTTGTTTGTATTAAATAGGCTTCGAAAATACTAAACCGATTTTGATGAAAGTTGGTATAGGGATAGTTCGCGACCAGGGAAAGGACATAGGTTAATTTTATTACGGGAAAAAAAATCCACGAGAAAACAAAAATAACGCGGGCGAAGTCGCGAGTGGAAAGCTAGTTTTTATAGAAAAAGATGAATGAAAAATTCACTGGCTCTTGAAATAATTCCGCTCCATTAAACCTGTTATTGTTCTGTATTTCAGTCGATGGGCGGTATTATACTGATTATGGGCGAAGCGTACCTATAATCGGAACAGGTAACAATAATAAGTTCCGCGAACAAACAATACGGAGCCAATATGTTTCTCATTTGGATATCGTTAGCACGAGAAAAGGAAATTAGAAAAAGCCACCTCTTACGAAGGAAACAGTAATTGTGAATTCGAAAATCGAAATTTATGAACACCATACACCTACAACTGAAAAGACAAAAAATATTAATTTCGAAACAGGTTATCGGAACTGATATTTTTCTTAATCAGATATCAGCAACATAACAGTATCTTAGAAGCGTTCCAACCAATTACATTTCGCCGACGAAACAACAAAGAATGGAAGCATTATTTTCGCCTGTACATAAATTCCAGTAATCAAGTGTTTCCACTCGAGTGGACTCGCCAGGAATATGCTCAGGGTCTGCGGAGTGTCGCTTACGTTACGGTCGATGGCTCCCGCTGATGTAAGTAAGAGTGTACAGGAATCAGTGCGCCGTTTCACACGCTGTTAGTTCGTGGAGTGCTCATTATCGAGAACGCGGAGCCTTTGGAGCGGCTTGGGCTAACGCGAGTTAACGCTTCCACGGCGGTGGGTATCGGTATTGCGATACCGATATTGGCGTACGCAGTTTTTGATAGCCACTGCATTTTTACCTTTAACTAGGTTTCATTGTTGCTGATGCAGGGTTGTAATAAATGTACAGATACTTACGCGATAGGTGTTAGCACGAGCGTAAGTGAAATTCGCATAATTCGGGGTATAATTTAAATTGTATTTGTAATTTAACCAGCTTTTTAAAAAAAATCAATAAAAAAAGTGTTCTGCGTCTTCAGCTGTTTGATCCTCGCCTGAGACGAAACTTATTCTTCACTAGCTGTGCCCGCGACTTCGTCCGCGTAAAATAGTAACTTTTGTTGAAGTTCATAGAATGTAGCCTATGTTATACCATATATAATTAGCTATCTATTAGTGAAAGTCCAGTCAAAATCGGTCCAGCCGTTCCGGAGATTAGCGGGAACAAACAGACAGACAAAAAAATAATAATTGTATTTTTGTTATTGGAACCCGATATACATTCATACCCATTTAGTAAAAACTTGTTATTTTGACATTACAAACAGACATACTTCAATTTTATTTATTTGTATAGATTGGTTTTTTAATTTATTTACCATCTTTAAAAAGAATGCAAAGCTCTATATATATCATTATTTTCTTAAACTTTTAATAATTTTGTGTTAAATACTTACAATTAATCACGTTTTTGTGTTTTTCGTTTCACGAATTTCATTATGTACATATATCTGACGCTCCTACGGTGAAGGAAAACATCGCGAGGAAACCTGCATACATCTGCGAAGTAATTCAAAGGTGTATGTGAAGTCAACCAATCCGCACTGGGCCAGCGTGGTTTGACAAAGGCCTAATCGCCCTAACATTATTACTAGTTAGGGTAGGCTCGTGCCCCTCGGTGGGGACGTGTATGAGCTGTGACGATGATGATGATGATGAATCACCTTTAAGTCAATTATGATTATGGTTATTTATGTTTATTTAACATGCTGGTTTTGTCGTTAAGTAATCATAATATAAAATGTATCCATGTAAAATAATAAAAAAATGTTGTTTATACGTAAGGTGAAATGTTAGAATTGCGAAAAGACCTAATAAAGAGAAATAAATCTCACATAATTACCTAAGTTTAACAAATTTTCGATTGGGATCAGAAGATAAAGAAAATATTAATTTCTTAAATCTTAGATTATACAAAAACAATTCGTCAACCGTAGTTATTTTGATATGAAAGGCATTATAAATTATAGCCAAAAGGCGTTATAAAAGTACTAGCTGTGCCAGCGAACTACGTTTCGCCGTATATTTTTTACCCGTTTTTGCAACATTTGTCATTGATGCTCAGCTCCTATTAGTCGTAGCGTGATGTTATATAGCCTAAAGACTTCCTCGATAAATGGACTATCCAACACAAAAAAAAAATTCAATTTGAATCAGTAGTTCCTGAGATTAGCGCGTTCAAGCAAACAAACAAACAAACAAACTCTTCAGCTTTATAATATTAGTATAGATATAATCGAGTTTTGCAGCGCTTAATGAAATGATTCATCAACGACATAAATGAAAATCGCGTATCTCCGAATTCTCGTTAGTCGGAGTAGCGTAAGCGTATTTTCGGGTCGGTTCAGATCGGCACTAACTTTAAGATACTTTGTCTACGCTATACTCCTGTAGTATTATATCATCTGTGGTAAAAGCAAGTATAATCAAATTCTAAAAAAATCGCGTGAATTAATAACAATTATCTTTAAGGCAGCATATTCATAATAAGTTCACGAACTCCAAACTGCGACTAACTTCGCAAATGATCAAGCTCAAGTTTCAACTTGTCGCAACTTCGACGTAAGCTGTTGCTTAGTGCAAATAAGACTTCTACGCTCGTCGCTTATTCCCGAAAATTCCCGGACTAGTTAAGACCCTGTTGGATTGCGATACGAATTCCAGACGATTTGTTTGTCGCCGTTATGTGCGACTGCATTAAGGGTGTAAAGAGAATGATACTTGGACAGGTTTAAACAGGATAATTAGATTTAACATAATTAAAATGATGAAATATTTTGTTGCGATAGAAATGTGGGTATGATCAAGCAAATAATTACGTTTTCTACTAAATAAATAAATAATTTACACCCATTTACTAACTCCGTCTCCGAAGAGGTTATTGACTATTTTATCGCTTTTTTATATGTGACTGCATTTTCTTCAAAAATGCCAAATAAATTGAAAAATGATGAATAAATCAACACGGTATGTATGCATGTACCATTTGTCTGACGCTCCTACGGTGAAAGGAAACATCATGAGGTAACCTGCATACATCTGCGAAGAAATGCAGAGGCGTATGTGAAGTCGACCAATCGCAGCACTGGGCCAGCGTGGTTGACTAAGGCCTAAACACCCTAACTTAGGGTAGGCTCGAGCCCCTCGGTGGGGACGTATATAAAGTGCTATGATGAAAAATAATGAAGTAGGTCCTAGGCAACAGTCATCGCACTACTCTCCTCATCAATCAAGGGCATAGATCAGACGAAAAAGGATTTACTTTAACCTTTAAGTATGGACGTCATTTTTTCATAACACTATCCTGGACGTGTAGTCTCTCAGGCTCCTATATTAACTAGTGTTTTTTTAACAAAATTATTTTAAATAGCTTGAATACTATAGTCAACTTAAAGAATGGTTTAGTTATAGTAAAAATACGTGAATATATAAGCCACTTTTTTATAATAATTCTAGAAATATACACAATTAAAATATAATGGCACATTTTTGGGTAATTTTAAGTACAACTACGTTATCAGCCGTAAAATCAACTAGAAATTATAAAAAAATAAATATTTGCCATACTCCTCTTATTTTTTAACTATTCCAACATAAAATAAATAAATAAATAAAATATTTTTATAACACAACTATGGACGTGTAGCCTGACAGACTCCAAAAGATTTTTAGATAAGTGTTACTCACGTAGTTGTCATTGAATGACGTAATTTCCTCCTTCGCTGGTCATTTTGATACTAAAACTGAAGCTACTGAGCTACTCAAGTGTGGGGAGCAGGGGGAAGTACACAAAACTTAGAAACTAACATTCACCAGGAGCCTGTGAGGCTACACGTCCATACTTAAAGGTTAAAAATAAAATCATGGGGCGTAGCGTAACCTAAGCAAATATGTAAATAGCATTTATAATGATATGAGCGGTTGACTGTTGATAGAAATTTCACGCGCCTCATCTTTAATTTTTGCATAAGATCAATGTATTGAAGACACCTAATAATCTTCTACAATAACACCATTGGTAATGTTTTCCATGAGTACATTTTCAGAAAACAACTAAACTACTACTAAAATAATATTATAAATGAGAATGTTTGTCTGAATATATCTGTTTCATTCACTTTTAAGACCCTGAACCGATTTTGATAAAATCGATATAAATATAAATAAACCAATGAGGATTCCTCCTCATTACCCTTAGCCTTTTTTTTTTCGAGGGGAATGCGTGTCACTTTTCACCCCGAATTTTCTCAAGTTCCCGAACAAACACGCGATATAACTGAACTTGCAACAATAGCTAGTGTTACCGTAAATTCCACCATGCTTTTAAACTAAACAGCATTTTCTCTCGAGTCCTCACCAGTTAAATCTCCGCTGTATTCCATTTCGGTAATGTGTCGGTTATCTACTGAGACAATAATAATGTCACCACTGTGATATTTATACATCGCGGAAATCATGAGCTAGCTGGGAGCGCCCCAACTTTGCCAATAAAGCCGCACAGAGCGCCCGAACAGGCTCCGACACAGATATCATCGTATAATAATAGTCACTTTATGCCAGCACTGTGCATTTTTTCAATATGGCATGTAAAAAGTTCTACAGCCTCAGTTTTATCTGAACTTTAACAGAATCTTCACATCGCAAAAACGTGTAATTAGAGCAGTTTTTAAATAAGGGTCTAGAGTCTCCCTGAGAGAAAGATCCAATAATAATAGATTATTAACCAAGGAGATAAAGCTGTGTCTTATGTTATGGGTGTTGAATGGAATCGCGGCCGTAACGAAGGACTCTATGGTTAATGAATTAGTCAATCCTCAAAGTGGTGAGGGATACAACGCTGTTCTGAGCGCAGCGAGATATTTAAGCTCACCCAAGACTAAGACTGCTCTATCCCCGAGGAAAGTACTCTACTTTTCGCACCATCCGCGTGATAATAAAAACAATACCTAAGAAATACATCAATCATCAAGTAATCCTTAAAAAAATACTTAAAATCGTACTATTTAAAAAAATCACGAAGATTCTGTATTGAAAAACTACACAGAAAGCGTGACTTATTTAGAATCATTATTATAGAACTGTTAGAATCATTTTCGCTCATAATATAAGACTTTTTTATCAAAATTTAAGTACTTTTGGTGTTCCAAATACAAATTGACTCAAACCCCAGAAATTCAGTACAATATTCAACCCGTGTTTCAAGAGGCTTAAAATCACTAACTCTATGTTTGGTTAACATGACACAAAATGACTAAATTTATGTTTGGGTTACATGACACAGAATTTGTCACTTTTGAGCAGGTGGTGCGAAAAAAATATTACTTATCTGTCGAGAATATTTGACTTTAATTTGGAAAATTCACACTAACTACCGACTAATGAGTCAACATTGTTGCATAATAGAATACCCAGCGCGAGCTGTACACAAGCCTTGACAATTCGGAAGCACATTCCGACGAAACATAACAGCCTAATTTGAAATAAGACACGCCGTAAAGCGTCGCTGTGAACCAAATTGCCTCATAATGGCTTAACGCGAGCGCGGCAGCCATTGTGATGACGCGTTAAATATGGCGGTATGTGGGCTATGCATCGGCGAGATATGCAGACGCAACGCCGGGAACAGCCAAGCCAAGAGCCAGAAGCTGTTTTAATAACTATACAATGTGTTTCGTATAGTAAACACCTCGGCAAACTATGCTTTTTGACCTTTGGGCCACTCGCTAGAAATAGCGACGGATTTCGTAGTGCTGTCGCATAGACGTAGCGCACACTGTAATTACCATTTACCTTACCTTTAGTGTTGTTAAAAACCAGAATCGTAAAATTAATGTTGAAATCCCCCATACAAATAGTTGGCTCTGTGAGAAAAATGTATGGAGAATTATAAAATTAATCTTGCAATTTCGAATTTTCAATGGCGCCATGTAGTTTTGGCTTCATATCGTGTGACCCAAACAACCTGTATAGAATTCATGCTTGCTTGCTGTGTTTCGGTTAGTTCGGAGTGTAAGACAGGCAGTGAAATTACTGAGTAGAGTGACTTGACATCCGCTCCGTGTCTGAATATCCTATGTCACAAGTTGGCAACTTACACTAGGGTCTTTGTAGCGGTTGTAGACTGCAAATCTCATAGGAACCACATGCACTATAGGCGACTGTAACCACTTTGTACCATTTAGTGGGCAACGTGTTAGTTCACCAACTAGTAAAAAATAGTTATTTTAATTAAGTTCAACGGTTTTATTGAAAAGGGGATAATAATATTTTAGTAAAAGCTTAAAAATAATTAGTAATAAAACTAAATAATAGGGTATGAACTCCATATTTGCCGGTTTAGAAAGTCGATCATGCCATATCCAAAGTATGGTTGAAATGGATTTATGTTGCTGACTATGGAAATGCTGATACTTACACTGTAGACTTATACCTAGAGTCATGCCAGTAAGGTCCCTGACACTTATTTTACCCAAACGTAATATGGCTTGTACTTACCTTGCTGAATTCTTCTTTTGATGTTGAATATGGAAACATTAATTCTTTTATTCAAGGGACATTAACTCTTAATTCCTCCAACTTTGTAAATATAGCTTGTTTTTACTAGATTTCCTCTTTCTTATACATTTATTTGAAAACATATTGGTACGTGGGGTTCGAAGGGTTTATTCGACGCTTTTACGGTGAAGGAGAACATCGTGAGGAAACCTGCACATACCTGTGAAGAAAGAATTTCTTTACAGGATGTGTGTGAAGTCGACCAACCCGCACTTGGCCAGCGTGGTCGACTAAGGCCTAATCGCCCTAGTTTAGGGTAGGCTCGAGCCCCTCGATGGGGACGTATAGAGCTGTTGATGATACATTTATTGAACTTCCCTAAATTGTTTCCCTGTATACCTATCCAGCAACGTGGGTGAAGCGGCAACACATATTTCAGGGGTTTTGAAACATTTTTTTTAGTTTTTGGTTGGTATATTCCAATTAACTTAGTGTTGTTACATTGATAGCATTCAAGTGAATTATGTCTTATCTAATGCAGATATTTGGTATTGCCCAGTACAGAACAACTGAAAGTTATATACCTAAGTCGCCGGGCTGCAGACAGGCCCTACATACATCCTCTGTTCCATCCTTACGGGTCCTGATAATGATTTGGTCCTGTATTGCACGGATAAATATTTCGGTTTCCTTAAAAAGCTCCCCGAAATGCACGGACGCATAATATTTATGTAATATAGATTGCCATACTCGTATATTCAAAGATAATATTGAATATAAATTTCATGTTGGCATCAAGCACCGTACTTGCTGACTTTTCAGTTTATGTAAAGCGTTGCATTAAAAGTTTGCAGACTAAATAAAACTTCGCATCGAAAATATAAAGGACTAAAAACTAAATGTATTGTTTCAACATCACGGGGTTGCTTATAAGCGCTTCGGAGCGAAACCTTTTAACGAGAGTCAATTTCATTAGTGCTCACCGAATTTTAAACGAGTCTAAGCAAATTCACTGCTTTTGTTTTTTTGTTAGCTCAGAAAGCGTTGATTATTTACAGACTGTTTTTGACGTCAGCGCTGTACAAC
This sequence comes from Schoenobius gigantellus, assembly GCA_963935595.1. Classification (NCBI taxonomy): domain Eukaryota; kingdom Metazoa; phylum Arthropoda; class Insecta; order Lepidoptera; family Crambidae; genus Schoenobius; species Schoenobius gigantellus. The sequence goes on along the minus strand of OZ012542.1, from coordinate 64,715,976 downwards.
TCTGCATTATATGTAATAATAATAATAATTCTTTATTTACCCATAAAATACAAGTTTGGAGAGAAATCGAAAACTCCCACACTAGGCAGTGCCTGTCAGGTGGGAATTTTAATAATCTGATTAAATAGGACACTAGAATGCAGTACGTTACAGTAAAAGATAAAAAATAAAAAGGTAATAATAAAAAAGACAAACAAACACAAAAATATTTACAATTACAAATTATTAGCTTACACTGAAATAGATGGTATAAGATGTCCCATCACACGACGCACTGGTAAGTTCTGACTTCAATTTAAGCCTTGCTTTGCGTAGACTAAGTTTATAAATGTTTAGTTCATAATTTAGCTTGTTATAAATGAAGGGCTCGTTCCATCTTCTTCAGTAAGAAGATGGAACGTCTGGCAAAAGAGGTGTTGACTGAGGGAATAGGGAGTCGGAACGTGCGTTTTCCTAAGAGAGTATGAAGAGTGGCTCATTTAAGCACCTATTTGTGAGCTTCCAGACAGATCTTCAGCAGATATAGTCTTCTGACACTAAGGAGTTGTGTCTCTTGATATAACTTAGTGGTGGAAAAACGCAAGGGTTTCTTCAACATTGTTTTCAGCACCGCACGCTGAGCCCGTTCCAGTATTATCAGGTGAGTCCCAGCAGCACCTCCCCAGGCTGAAAGGCAGTATGTTAAAGTTGATTCACAAAGAGCAATGTATATAGACTTCAGTAGGTTCCCGGGTGCAATCTCTCGCTATAGTTTCATTACGTGAATGAACTTTCTGACTCTGCGGGATAACACAGTTATCTGTTCCTTAAATGACAACCTTTCGTCTATTACAATGCCCAAATATATAGTGCTAGAAACTCTTTCCAGTCCCATGCAATCGCACAACATCGCTGTAGAGGAAAAAGCAGTCGAGCAGGTGTGTATGATGATTTCTGTATTGAGCGACGAGGAGGAGGCAGCGGTTTTGTGAAAGCATACAAAATTGGTTTTACTGGTGTTCAGGGTTAGAAGATTGTTCTTCAACCAAGCACAGATCCCACATATGTATATTCTTTACTTGCGAGCGCGCGAACTGTTTCGCTTTAATAAAGCTAAACACTGTAGTCTCCTTATTTTCGGATGGGGGTTTGTCAGCTTCCTGAGAGAATTTAGAAATTTCGCTGTTGTCTTCTGTAATATTGGAAAGGACATTGCTCTGCGTCCACACATTGTTCGTCCCAATACCAACAGCAGGGAAAAATGCTTTTCGTATAATTAAATATTAGTAAATACTATACGTCCACATCAATTACTACGAACAAAGTCCGAAATCGAATTATATATCAAAATGAATCAGATTTTGAGGTTAGTTGAAGTAACACTTTATTTCGTTAGAGCAATACACATAGCCCACGCCCATTACTGACTTTAAATGAAAGTCCAGACAGTGAGTACCTCTCTCCAGGACACTTTCTGGTTGGAGGATCACTAATATCACGACCGCAGACTGATCCCGATCATATGTCTTTGAATGCTAGATGGCAGATGATTCAAGCGATGAATAAACACTTCTGGAAGAAGTGGTCATCTGACTACCTACAACAACTTCAGATACGTAGTAAGTGGAGAATACCTACAAAAAATATGGAGTTGAATGACGTTGTCCTAATAAAGGATGAAAACGTCATATGGATGCTTATCTTTGCCTCCAGATTGGAAGAACAGTTGAACATTATATACAGCCATATATTAAATATAAGCTTATACTGCCTGCAATCAAACAAAATACTATGCTCTATAAATAGAGTTATTTATGAATTAAACATTACCGAGTTAATATGTAACTTGAGAATCCACAATGAAACAATATGTTCTGTAAAGAAGACACCTTGTCACGAGCGGTGGATCAAGTTACATCACAATGACAGGTGGCTATTATCTTGCTGTGGAAAATGCTACGTACGCATATTTGCAGTGACACTGGAATGATAATGAAAGAACTTATCGGGAATGGGATTATAGAAGTTGGTGAAGGTTGTACAGTCAAGAGCGATATCTTCTCTATCTTTGGACATACCAATTACTTGAGCAGTGTTAAAGTTCAAAATGACGTAACGATGTTGACTGAAACTTTGATTCTGAACACTATACATAACACCTCGAATTTAGAAGAATATTTTGCCGAAGATCATAATAAGGAGTGGCGTAATATTGGGACGGATGTCAAAAATCTCATAGAACAAGAAAACGCTAAGCTCAGTATACACGACGTGCATCAATATTCCGTCCTCTACATAATAATCATATTAATTATTATTGCTGGTGTCATTTTTCTACTTAAGCGATGGCGTAAAAACAAGCGAGCAGTCAACATAGCAGCAACGAACAGAACACAGGCGGTGTACTCAATCCCAATGGAAACCATCAAGGATGTGACGAGTGCCCCTCAAGTTCAACCGAGATCAGCGCGCCTGGTCATTCCTACCTCATCTACCATAGACTGATGTTAAAATAAGTTTAACTTTAAATAATTTCATGTTTACATATTTTCTTAATGTTAAGGGTATAGATATATAACAGTTGATTTGTTATTTATATTTGAATGTATATTTAGGTTTATTTTAAAAAATATTTTGTAACTTTTTTATGATTCTTAGGTATGTCCTTTGTTACATGCAGAGGTGTATCGACATCGGGTTGCCATTAGAGAACGGGGGGGACGATCCGCTCCCGAGGAAGTGGAGCGGGTTCGTACCCAAGCGCAGAGGGAGGCTCTGCGTCAATGGGGTGAGGCACTTGCCTTCCCAGCTGCCGGCCACCGGACGATCGAAGCGATACGTCCGGTGATGGAGGAGTGGGTAGGGCGCCGGCAGGGCAGTCTCTCGTTCCGCATGGTGCAGGTATTGACCGGACATGGTTGTTTCGGTCACTACCTGCATCGGGTCGCGCGTCGGGAGGAAACGCCGCAGTGCCATCACTGCGACGCTCCCGACGATACTGCCGAGCACACATTGTTGGTGTGCCCGGCCTGGCGACGCCAGCGCAGCGAACTTCACGCTGCGCTGGGAGGCGGAGACCTCTCGCTGCCGAGCATGGTCGTGGCCATGCTCCGCGGCGAGGCGGAATGGGAGGCTGTTGCCTCCTTCTGCGAGGACGTCATCTCGCAGAAGGAGGCCGCGGAGAGGGAGCGGGAGAATGATCCTCAAGCCGCTCCCATCCGCCGCAGACGGACAGGCAGGCGAAGGCGGGCATTCGCGCAAGCAATGCCCGTCTAATGACCCTGCCGTTGAGGCCTGCGTGCACGGTTGGCCCCGTGTACGCCGCCGTAAGGCCCTCCGTCTGGGGATTGCCCTGGTGTTCTCGGGCAATCCCCCCTTGGCGATAGCCCGACCAGCCAGGTCGGGCTAGCCCGGGCGCGTTGGTAGTGGTAGTCGCAGTGTGGACCCTACCACGCGCGTCCATAAGGGCGGAAGAACACCGGGGGGTTTAGTGGGTAGGCCTGGCACTCTGCCAGGAGAGCCCCACACACGCTCGCCGTCTAGCCAACGGCGAGTATGGTGCGGTCACGCATTCCCCTCGAAAAAAAAAAAAAAAAAAAAAAAAAAAGGTATGTCCTTTGTTGTATTCTTGGTGGGCAGGATGTACGGAGCACCGTACAATAATCTTAGTCAGCATGCCAATTACCCGCAAAATATAGCAATAAATGTATTTAATTTAACTCACTACAATGTTGCAAATATGCTTAGCACCGCATTTATAGAAACTATATAAATGCTCCTAATTGGTAAATAAATCAGTGTTAGAACGATCTACTGGGTTTGTTTCGTAAGTTAACATCCCTTCACCACACTGAAAAAATATTATTTTAGCAGAGTACCTTTTTGGCTCGGTTACAGTCACATCGGTAAATTTTAACTAAGACTTAACTAAAAATATCTAAGTGAACTTGGTATAAAGCAGACCTGTGTGTATTGCTAAATATTCTTGTCTAATAACAAATAAAACATTAATACCTTTGTTCACGCTCGAGGAAGAGCGAGAGGCGGCACTGCATTCTAGTCTGTGCAGTGACAGCTTTTTTGGCGGCCGGCCGCATGTGATATGTCAGTTGAGTCGAGTCGAAATGTCATAATTTGTGGTTAGGATGATGTCCGGGCATCCATAAAATATAATACACAATATTCAAGCAAATAGTGATTTGCGCGGCGCACCTAATATCGGGGTGCGAAAGCCCGCTTTGTGTTTGTGTGTCAAAATCGCGAGTGTGAGTCGTGGTGGCCTATTAGGCATTTGTAGTGCTCCGGTCTCCACCGGTGGATCCACTGCAGATCTTCAGGAGCCGCGACTTCCTTCGAGCTAGCTCAGGAAGTCCACCGGCTACGGAGGAGACGGAAGGAGACAATTGGAGCCAAGGTAAGTAATACCAGCTTTCTATGAGTTGGTAGTCAAATAAAATTCAGCAATACAAGTCGGTGAAACGCCGACGTGGTGGAGTCTACTTGGGGCACCACCATCTCTTGGTAGCAGAGCGTGGTTCTTAGATTTGAGCATTTGATTAGTATTGTACAATTAATATTGTAATCTTGTTGGTTGTCCAAACGGGCAATACATATTAATTGGTTTTGATTGCTGATTTTAAACCGACTACCAGCTCATTTGTGGACCGATCTCCTTAACTAATTGTCATTGTATATGAAAAATTGAGGTTAAATGTCTTTTGTTGTTCTAGTTAAGTTCTAGCATTTACCTATATTTAAATTTTGGTTTGTTTTTTCATATCTTTGTTTTGCCCTTGACTATTTTGTTTGTTAAGTAGTAAACTTATACTTGAATTTAATTTGTGTAAAAGATTTTGCTGCTAAATGACTTTGCTGTTGTTGTAATACACTATTTTGCTGTGTTAAGTTTTAGCATTTACATTTGATTTTGTTTTGTTTGCCTTTGAATATTGTGTTTGTTAAGTTATTGACTTAATGCTTGAATTTAATTTGTTTGAAAAATTCTGTTGTTAAATGCCTTTGTTGTTCTAGTTAAGTTCTAGCATTTACACTTGATTTTGGTTTGTTTATATATTTTGTTCTGCCTTTGAAGTTCCTCCCGATCTGTTTTATTGTCTGCGGTTGTCGGTCTGTTTGTCCGTGTATTATTATAGTGTTTATTAATTTTGGTGCAAAATGGTCCCGCCAGTCAGCCCGCTTAGTGGTGCCCGCGCGGGTGCACAAAAGATTTTGAGATGGTTTGCTAGTGCCGTCGCTTTGGTAGACCGACCAGACCGAGAACAGGCCTTGTTAATTCGGCATGAGGGAGTACCGGCTCGCTTGAAGGAATTGGAGCAGCTTTTCGTTGCTCATCAACAATATCTGCTCGACCACCCAGCCGAGGGTGCCGCTGAGTTGCGGGCAGTCGACCAATTTAATGCCGATTATGATCAGTGTTTTGAACAGGCGGATGTGATTATAAACAAGGCTCAGGCAATCCTATCCGCCCGGAGGGGTGAGTCGTGCACGCCCGGGGAGGTCAAGCCTACCCCGGCCGGCTTGCTGGGCAGACTGCCCACTTTAGACATCCCAACCTTTGATGGGAACTTGGCTTCTTGGATGGGGTTCATTAACCTCTTTGATAGCCTGGTTCACTCGAGGGACGACCTGTTCCCTAGCCAGAAATTGGCCTATTTGCTCTCTGCCTTACGGGGAGAGGCTGGTGTACTTGTCCAGCATCTACCTGTCAATGATGACAGTTATGATATTGCAAGGGCGTTGTTGACCGCCCGGTATCAGAATGTTCGCTTGCTAGCGGACACACATGTGGCTGCCATTTTAGGGCTGCCACGAGTATCGCGGGTCTCCTCATTGAGGAAGGAGATTTTGAACCCGCTGCTGAGCGCTATTAACGCGCTCAAACGACTTGATCTACCGGTGGACCAGTGGTCCTTTATTTTGCTCCACCTCATCCTCGATAAGCTTCCCATGGAGATGAAGGGACGCTTCGAACAAAGGTACGGGGGCAATAGTGCCTCGTACCTCCCCCCCTTCTCGGATCTCCTCAGATTTTTGGAGGATGAGTGTCGGATGACCGACCACTTGGATCTGGCTCCTATACCGGGACCGAGTACAGGCCGCTTTGAGGCGACCCGGGCAGCGCCACGGAGAGAGCGCCGCCCGCACAAGCAGTATACTGCAGTGCGGCAGAACTCTCCACACGGGGAGAGGCCGAGGCCTTGCAAGTGTTGCAAGCGGGATGGCCATCGTTTGCCGGCCTGTCCCAAATTTGTTGGCCTACGCACCGAGGGGCGTAGGAATATGGCCAAGCAGCGGAATTGGTGCTACCGCTGCCTGGGGGCCCATATGGCATCGGCTTGCCCCCACCCACGAGATTGCCACTGTTGTGGAGGGGCCCATCACCCCCTTTTGTGCTTCAACAATAGAGACACTCGTGAGGTGGTGAGAGAGAGGGACTCGCACACGGGCGGGGGCCCTCCTAGGTCACCCACCTCTCCGAGGAGATCGGAGGGGCGTGCCACCCCTCCGCGGAGATTGGACAGGCGCCCCCCCTCCAGTGAGAGGATTGGGCGCCCCACCCCCCCTACGGGCGGGGGGGATCGACGCGCCGCTTATGAGGCGCCACCGCGGGATTGGGCCGCGGTTATTAGGGAGCCACGTCGGGAGACAATACGCTTCTCTCCCCCTCTGATGGAGAGACCCCGGTTGTCACGGGCTCCCCCAACTTTCGCCCATCATGGGCACCGCCCGGCCCCCCGATGCAGCTTTGGTCGGGGTGTGTACGTGCCGGATTGGGACCCGCTCGAGCGCCTTGAGCGCCCTATTCCTCCGCCGCGCACGCATTTTTCTTCGGACCCCCCTTCCCCCCCGTTGCGGGGAATGCGGGAGGATTTTCACTAAACCAACTGTCGGCTGCAACCCCCCCACAGGAGCAGGTGCTGTTACCAACAGCCTCCGTACAGGTGTGGGGCCCGAGGGGCACCTTTGTTTTAGTTCGCGCCCTTTTGGATACGGGAGCTCAGGGTTGCATTGCCTCCAGCTGGCTGGTCCGGCAGTTGAGTTTGAACACATCTCCATACCTTGAATCGGTACGAGGAATCGGAGACCTGCGGATCCCGGATCCGATCGGTCAGGTTTTGTTCTCCTTCTCCCCCCACTTCTCTTCAGCGCCCAAAATTGGCGCTACCGCGATTGTTTATGAGAAGGTTGTTGGTCAGCTTCCGCAACAGCACGTTTCGCGCGCTGTCGTTGATGCGACATCAGGATTGACCTTGGCTGACCCTTCCTTCCACCGAACCGGTCCGATTCACTTATTGCTCGGTGCCGATGTTCTAGGCCGCGTGTATTGTGGGAAGAGGAGAGAGTTACAGAAGGGTGGGCTGGTAGCCTTATCTACCTCGCTTGGGTTTGTAGTGATGGGACCAGTTAGGCATAACCCACCATCTCCATCGGTGGACAGTTACATAACTGTTAGCTCCACCTTATCGGATGTCCTTCAACGGTTTTGGGAGGTGGAAGAGCCACCTACCGTGAAGCGAGTGAACCCCTTAGACGAGGAGTGTGAGTTGTTCTACCAGAACAATACAGGTCGCCTTCACTCGGGACGGCTGATCACTCGTTTGCCCTTTTTGTCAGTTCGCCCCTCACTTGGCAGCTCCCGGCCGTTGGCCGAGAAGCGGCTGCTGTCCATGGAGCGTCGTATGAGTAGGAACTCCGACCTCAAACAGAAGTATGTCGACTTCATGCGAGAATATGAGCAACTGGGGCACATGTCGGTCTCGCGACTGGACTGGCGAAACGAGGAACATAATTTTCTTCCTCACCACGCGGTTTTGAAACCTTCCACCGGGAAGATACGCGTTGTTTTTGATGGGTCAGCTCCTACGTCTACCGGAGTTTCGCTGAATCAATGTCTGCATGCTGGACCGAAGTTGCACCACGAGGTGGGTGATGTATTGACCAACTTCCGTCGCCATGCCGTCGTCTTTGTGACCGATATCCGGATGATGTTTCGGCAGACTGTGATTCACCCGGACGATAGGCGATATCAGCTCATATTATGGAGGGAGGATCCCAGGGATCCCATGCTGGTCTACGAGCTGAACACCAATACATACGGTTTGCGTTCGAGCCCCTTTGTGGCAATTCGCTCACTTGTGGAACTCGCTGAACGTGAACGATTACGATACCCTCGCGCATCCTTGGTTCTCAAGGAGGATGCATTTGTTGATGATATTTGTACGGGCTCCTCTAGTGTCGAGGAAGCCTTGATTTTGCGAGATGAACTAATTGCTCTTCTCGGGGCTGGTGGTTATGAACTGAGGAAGTGGATGTCCAACTCACCTCAGCTTTTGTGTGACTTGCCAGACGACCACCAGCAGGAGCCTCATATTTTTGAGAATGCCAACACTCCAGATTTACTGTCTGTTTTGGGAGTGCAATACAGACCTGTCCAGGACACGTTCACCTATCGATTGGAGCTGCCAAGCCCCAAGGTCTGGACGAAACGGTTGGTTTTGTCTACAGTAGCTCGTACCTTTGACCCAAATGGCTGGATTAGTCCCGTAGTGTTTTGGATGAAGTGCTTCCTACAGGAACTTTGGTCAGCCGAAGTGTCGTGGGATGAGCCCCTCTCGGGCCGTTTGCTGCGAGATTGGGAGTCCTTCATGTCATCTCTCCCCGACATTAACCATGTTAGTATCCCTAGACATATACTGCCTAAGGGACGGTTTACGGCCAGCCTTCATGGCTTTTGTGACGCGTCTGAGAGTGGATACGCAGCCGTCGTATATATCCGGACGGTTGATGATAGAGGAGCTGTTAAGCTCCACTTGCTAATTGCTAAGAGTAAGGTTGCTCCACTTCGGACTCGATTAACGATTCCGAAGTTAGAATTGTCTGGAGCTACTCTTCTGGTTCGGTTGATGAACCACGTTGTTGACACCCTGGGACGTAGTGTGGACTTTGAGTCGCTCTTTGCTTGGTCCGACAGTCAGGTTGTCCTGTGTTGGATTAAGAACTCCGTCCACTCCCTGGAAGTATTTGTGGCCAATCGGGTATCCCAAATACAGGCCTCGAAGGCCACGTTGATTTGGCGCCACGTGCCAGGTGAAATAAACCCTGCTGACTGTGCATCACGTGGCAGCGAAGCCCCTCAGCTTATTGACCACACTCTGTGGTGGGGTCCCGACTGGTTGTTACAACCGTCTTGGCCTTCCACACCAGCTGTGGTGAAGGTACCAAATCCGGGCTTGCGTGTTCACGCTGTCGAGACTATGGCGGCTCCAGAGCGGGAATTTTTATTAGACCGCTACAGTTCTCTGGACAAGTTGCTCGGCGTGACCGCTTGGATAAGAAGATTTATACGAAATTGTCGCCGGCCTCAGGACAAAGATTTGTGTCCGGTCCTCTCACCGCAGGAGCGCCAAGATGCTCTTCTGCATTGGGTGCGTATGACCCAGTCTAGAGCGTTTGAACCGGAACTTAAGATTTTCCGTACCGGGACGTCCAAATTGAAGGGACCCTTGGTGCGTTTGACTCCCTTTCTGGATGATAAAGGACTGTTGCGTGTAGGAGGCCGATTGAGGCACGCTAACTTGCCTTATAGATCACGTCATCCCCTGTTGCTCCCCAAGGACGGACCATTGGTGCGATTGTTGATCATTGATCGCCATGTGAAGAATGCTCATGCCGGATGTAATGCATTGACCGCGCTCCTCCAACGGGAGTTTTGGATTTTGTCAGCGCGAAGAATAATCCGATCTGTTATCTTTCGATGTCTGCCCTGCTATCGTTTACGCCCCGAGACGATGCAGCCCCAAATGGGTGATTTGCCTGCTGATCGTGTGAATGAATCGATGACCTTCTTAGGAGTTGGAACTGATTTCGCGGGACCGTTCACTATAAAAACGTCGCGACTCCGTAATGCTAAGACTGAAAAGGCTTATTTGTGTGTGTTTGTTTGTTTGGCCACTAAAGCCGTTCATTTGGAGGTGGTGAGTGCACTCACCATGGACGCTTTCTTAGCAGCGTTAGGCAGATTTGTCTCCCGCCGGGGACTGCCTTCTCTAATTCGGTCCGATTGTGGGACGAACTTCAAGGGCACTGATAGACATATAAGAGAAGTTTGTGAATTTTTAGATAAAAATAATATTGAGATCGGATCCACACTCTCCCGTAGGGGGGTAACATGGCGATACTCCCCGCCGTCTTGCCCTCACTGGGGAGGGATTTTTGAATCTGTTGTAAAGGCCGCCAAGACTCACCTTCGCCGCGTTATTGGGGAGACTATTCTCACGTTTGAGGAACTCGCGACGGTGTTTCATAAGATTGAGGCGGTTCTCAACTCGCGTCCGTTATGTCCGTTGTCTACCGACGCGAACGATTTGCAGGCCCTCACGCCGGGCCATTTCTTGATAGGCAGACCACTTAACGCCCTGCCCGAGTATCCTTATAGAGATATCAATCCCGGACGCCTTTCGCGGTTTGAGTTGCTCCAGCAGCTTACCCAGAGTTTCTGGCGCCGCTGGCACCTTGAATATTTACACATTTTGCAACAGCGCGTTAAGTGGTCAGATAAGACAAACCCACCGAGGGTTGGAGACCTCGTGTTAGTGAAGGACCCAAACCTGCCACCCTTACGTTGGCGTCGCGGACGCATTGTCCAACTTACTCTAGGGTCTGATGGTGTGCCCAGGTTTGCCGAGGTCCTAGTTGGGGATTCTGTTTTGAAGCGCGCGGTCGCTACTCTTTCTCGCCTCCCCTTAGACTGATTTGGCGGACAGTCCGGGACTGTCCGGAGCGGGGGGATGTTCACGCTCGAGGAAGAGCGAGAGGCGGCACTGCATTCTAGTCTGTGCAGTGACAGCTTTTTTGGCGGCCGGCCGCATGTGATATGTCAGTTGAGTCGAGTCGAAATGTCATAATTTGTGGTTAGGATGATGTCCGGGCATCCATAAAATATAATACACAATATTCAAGCAAATAGTGATTTGCGCGGCGCACCTAATATCGGGGTGCGAAAGCCCGCTTTGTGTTTGTGTGTCAAAATCGCGAGTGTGAGTCGTGGTGGCCTATTAGGCATTTGTAGTGCTCCGGTCTCCACCGGTGGATCCACTGCAGATCTTCAGGAGCCGCGACTTCCTTCGAGCTAGCTCAGGAAGTCCACCGGCTACGGAGGAGACGGAAGGAGACAATTGGAGCCAAGGTAAGTAATACCAGCTTTCTATGAGTTGGTAGTCAAATAAAATTCAGCAATACAAGTCGGTGAAACGCCGACGTGGTGGAGTCTACTTGGGGCACCACCAACCTTAATTGGTAAATTTTAACACTTTCAAACATGATCCAAAACTATTAAGTGATTTTGTCAACACTTAATAAGTATGCTGTTGTTTTTAAACAAGTTATTTCAACTGGTTGATTTTTACAAACATTTTTATTTGATAATAGATGAGTAGAACTTATTTGATTCCAACCTAATTGTTTATTGATTTTAATCGAGTAATTTTTGGTTGATTTTAAGACATCAACTGATCTATTGATATATAAGATGAATTCATTAATTCGAGTCACGTTACTTATTTCCTTTTAAATGAGTAAATATAATCGGTTAGTTATAGCAAACTACATTATTGCTAAACTATGTAACAACCGAGTTACCTAATTGGGAATAACCTTTAGAGAAATCAAAAAGAGGAATAACCGCTCTGCTCAGCTAAAACAACAACACAACCACGGTAAATCGATCTCGCACCCACTCATAACCAGAAACTCACTCGCGCTAGTCACTAGTGTTTTGTGAAAGAAGATCTGTAAACATCAACATATCTGAGTCATCGCTGCATTACACGAAATTGGAACATCGTGCCGTCATAAAATTCCTCGTAAAAAAGGGGAAAACGGCAAAGGAGATTTTTGAAGAAAAGTCTGCAGTTTATCCAGACCATCCTCCTGCCACAGTCAAACGTTGGACAAGTCGAAGTCACAGACGAAAACATCGCCAAAGTGAAAAAAATTGTACTGGAGGACCGTCGAATAAAAATGTGGCAGATAGCAGAAGAGTTGGGCATCAGTAATCCTTTGCACATGAATAAAATTAGAGCACCTTGGGTTCCAAAAATGCTCACGCCGCTCGATAAACAGCGTCGAGTTGAAACTTCTATGGAGTTTATCGACTTGTGCAATGACAATTTGGACGAAATTTGTAACCGTATTGTCACCGTGGATGAAACGTGGATTCGACAATATGATCCAGAATCTAAACAAGGGAGAGAAGCCGCCAAAGAAGTTTAAGGTCGAAAAGTCGACTTCGAAACTCACGGCTACTATTTTTTGGGATTCGGAAGGAATTTTCCTCATTGACTATTTACCAAAAAAAACTACAATTAACGCCGCGTATTATGCAGCACTTATAAAAAAAAGTACGCAATCTTATTGTGGAAAAAAGAAGAGAGAAAATTAGCAAAGACATTCTGTTTTTGCAAGACAATGCGCCAGTCCATACGGCGCGAATTGCGAGGCAAGCCCTTCGAGAAACTGGCTTTGATGAAGTGAATCACCCATCCTACAGTCCAGGCCTAACTCCCAGCGACTTTTTTCTCTTGAAAAATTTGAAAAAAGACCTTCGGGGAAGAAAATTTGGGGATGATGAAGAAATTAAAGCGGTCGTGAACGAGCATTTTGACTTCAATGATTCATCTTATTTTTTTAGTGGGATACAAGCAAATTGGCTGAGAAAACCGAGTAGCTTTGCAGCAGTTACCGAGTGAACTGGTTGTAGCAATCCAATAAATTGTTTGAGAAAACCGAGTAACTTTGCAGCAGTTAGTAACCGTTGCAACCGTTAGTAGTAACTCAATAAATTGGCTGAGAAAACCGAGTAACTATGCAGCCGTTACCGAGTGAACCGGTTGTAGCAACCCAATAAATTGTTTGAGAAAACCGAGTAACTTTGCAGCAGTTAGTAACCGTTGCAACCGTTAGTAGTAACTCAATAAATTGGCTGAGAAAACCGAGTAACTATGCAGCCGTTACCGAGTGAACCGGTTGTAGCAACCCAATAAATTGTTTGAGAAAACCGAGTAACTTTGCAACTGTTACCGAGTAAACCGGTTGTAGTAGCCTAATAAGTTGTTTGAGAAAACCGAGTAACTTTGCAGCAGTTACCGAGTTAACCGGTTGTAGTAACCTAGTAAAATTGGCTAAATGCAGTCGATTTTACTTTGTTGTTACTAATGAATGCTACTATGTTATCAATAAAGAAGTGTTATTAACAAATTGTAACGGTTAATACTTATCAAGTAATGATAACAAAGTTGACATATTTGATTTTAGCTACAAACTTTGCAGGCGTTATATTGACAAACATGCTGGGTTATTTTCAACAGTATTTTATTTATTTTTAACCCTTACGTTTTTTCCGTGCATATTCTACACTCACCACAGCTACAATTGTACACACCGTACACATACATATACAATTATTAAAATAATAATTATTAAGAACGTTAATATAGTCACATAGTAAAGAACAAGAAATCTCGAAATTATTTAAGCAAGTCAAAAACAACAAATATAACAAGCGACAGCGTGTAGTCAATTGACGTATGTTAACGTTGTACATTGTGAAAGAAGTTATGAAAAACACAATTTATACAAATAAAAAAATGTGCATACCTACATAAAGACGACTCAATTCCATTCAATCAAGCAAATGTAACAATAACCATCGTTATTGTTACCTTATTTTACTTCATTGGTTGATGAATATTTGTTATGAGTGTTATAAAATATGCATATAGTTATGACGCAAATCAAATCTTTGCTGATCATGGGGTGATCTTCTACATTATTCTTTCCCCATTCGGACTATTAGGAAGGATGAATTTCGTCCTCTTGAATTCTGAAAATCCGTTAACGATCACGTCAGATTAATAGCATTTGTATTATTCGATATATCTTGGCTGTAGTTAATGAAATCATTTCTTTTTTTCAGGTAAGTGAGCGAATGCAGAGTTCGTGGTTCTGGAAATGATGAGTTTGAGAGTTTTGCCAAAGACACCATAAACCAGAGGCAGGCTTGTAACAAGGCGCTATGTCACCGTAGAGCGCTCCACACACAGAGGCAGCAAGCGGGACGGTAGCGAGCGAAATTTTTTGTACTGTTCGTGTTGCTATGGACCACGCCACATAGAAACCGCTCGCGGAGGCTACGCGGCGTAAGGAAATCGCTTACCGCAGTCACGGTAATAGTATAATACAGTATGTGGACTCGGCCCCTCTTTGAAATTTTATACCTACGGCCGCTCGGCATCGCTCGGCTTGGTGCGTGGCCCGCGATAGAGCTACTCGCTTACCGACCGTGCGCTCCGTTTGACTCATGCGTAGCATTCGTAACAGCCCTTGCAGCTATGCGATCTGAGTGCGATCCCAGATCGAGGCGCGTAGGCATAGCGCGTGTTTCGGCCGTTTCTATGAAGTCATTCTACTGTATATTATAGGTCATAGTATATAGAGTAGAATGACTTCATAGAAACGATCGAAACACGCGCTATGCCTACGCGTTTCGATCTGGGATCGCATAGCTACAAGGGCTTTTACCCTCCACCAACCCATGGCCCTACTCAACCAATCGTGGTTATACGGGCCGTTACAGCGGGAGATGTGCGCGGAACCTGCGTAATCGCACTCTAGCCGCGCACACTTCTTGACTCCCTACAAGTTATTTATATCTTTCTCCTGTTTGTCCCTGTGTCCCTCTCTCCTTACGGGTTGGACAACACACGTCACACCTTCGGTGTCCGCCACCAGGTCGCCGTGTGCCCACCGTTGTGGTACCGCTGGCTTCGTCGACCTTTCGTCTCCTCTTCTTTCTTCGGGCGGTTGCCCTCTTCTTGCTTCGCCTCTTCTATCGAACCCAACTCCTAATCGAGTACCACCGTCGCGCGAAGTCCCGTAACCGCTGGAAATTCGCCTCCGTCCGGACCCGTCTCAAGCGCTTTCACCTTATCGACCAAGTCCCTACGCGCCTCACTGTACAACCTACACTCCCATAGTGCGTGATGCAGGTCCTCATCCTCGCACTACCCACAAGGACACCTAGCACTGTCGACCAGTGACAACCTAAACAGCCTACCATTGAAATGACCATGCCCCGTCAGTAGCTGTGAGACTTCGTAGTCCGGCTCGACCCAAGTAAACCTGAGCCGGGCCGCCACGTCCGGGAAGAACCGATACGTCTCCCTCCCCTGTTCCGATGTGCCCCAACGCTCCTGCCAGGAGGCAAGAGCGGACTCAGATGTTCGGAGTCGGGCACTCCGTAGCTCCTCTTTGGTGGCGCGGCCTTCGCGCACTCCGCCTAGTTCGCCTGCCCGGATCACCTCGAGGTCGGCCGGTAATACACCGGCCAACACCGGTAATGCGGCAGAGCTCGTCGAGCGGTACGTCTTGGTCAGAAGAATCAAGGCGGGTCTCTGGGTGCGCAGTAACGCGCTCCGCACAACGTGAAGGGCCATATAGGTGCCCTGGTACAAGACTTTGAGCGCCTTGTGCCGAATACCCCAAGAGGACGCCGACACTCTCGACATCTTGCCGAAGCAATTTGCCGCCCGCTCCCCTA
The DNA here is from genome assembly GCA_963935595.1 of Schoenobius gigantellus. Classification (NCBI taxonomy): domain Eukaryota; kingdom Metazoa; phylum Arthropoda; class Insecta; order Lepidoptera; family Crambidae; genus Schoenobius; species Schoenobius gigantellus. The sequence continues at coordinate 64,700,381 of OZ012542.1, read as the reverse complement.
TCGATGTCGCATGCCGTGCGAACGATAAGCTTGCGTCGACTACCACTCCCAGCACCGTGGTCGACGTGACGCTTCTGATCGAGGTCCCACCGAACCTGATGACTGGTGGCCTCTAGAATTTTCCCCTGATCGTCATAGTTGCAGACTTAGCAGGAGAAAACTCCAGTCGATTACGGCCCCCCCAGTCGCCGACGAGCTGCAAAGTCGTAGAGGCCGAGGCCTCTATGCTCGCCCGGGAATTGGCCTCGGTCAGAATCATCACGTCGTCGGCGTAAGCCACGACGCTAACACCCCCAGGGAATGGCAGTCAAAGCAAGTCGTCCATTAGCACGTTCCAGAGCGTGGGTCCCAGCACCGATCCCTGCGGGCAACCCATCGTTGCCGCCTTCGACACCTTGTGATGACCTACGGACAGGCTCACGTGACGTTTACGGAAGTAGTCCACCAGCATCTTAAAGATGTTTGGTGGACACCCCCCCTGCTTCACCTTGAGCAACACCATCGGCCACCACGCGTTGTCGAAGGCCCCAGAGATATTCAGAAAAACTACCTGCAAATACTACGACGAACTCTCTCGCGCCGCCCTGAAGATGGTGTTTAGGGCAGACACCGTCTACCGGCCTCGAGTGAATCCGTGCTGGCGATCCGATAACCTCCTGGTAATCTGCGGAGCGCAGCTCAACATTACGCGTTCGAGAATCTTACCAAAGATCGGCAACAAAGTAACTGGGCGGTATGCTTTCGGGTCGGTAAGGGGCTTGCCGTTCCCTTTCGGGATGACAATCAGCTTACCGACCTTCCAGACATCCGGAAAACAGCCCTCCCGGACACATCGCCTAAACACCTCGGAGAACTCCGCCGACGCGGCCTTCCAAGTGTGCTGTATCACGCGAGCACTGATCCCGTCGGCTCCCGGCGCCGTGTTGGGAAGATCCCGGACTATGTCCCTCACAGTTTCCTGGAAAGAAAGAGGCGCATCTTCTCCTGGAGGTGACATAGAGGCCATAAGACGCACCTGCCTGTGATAGGGAGTGTCCCTGGACAGATCGTCGTCCTGGTAAAGTGAGTACAAGAGGCTGTGCATGGCCTCGTTCACACTACCAGCATATCCTTCGGCGTAAATCGTGCCGTTAATAACATTACTTGGCGGTCTATGCCGTCCGCTCGCGAGCCGGTACGCCTGTCCCCAAGGGTCCAGGTTTCCCGAGTCCGCGATTTTCCTAAAGTGCAAAAGTTGCGCCTCCTCCATGGCTCCCCTATACAGGATGTCCCAAAAAATAGTGTCAAGCGAAAGTCCAGAGTTAGAGCACCTCTTGGAGTACCCGAATCACCCCCATGTATGTTCCGCGATTATTCGTAGTTTTAGAGTAATAATTTTTTTTCTGACTTTTTGAAAATTTCGATCTAAAAAACTTGAAAATTTTTAATAAAAAAAAGTTGAACATATTTTTATGTTTTTCTTTTTGCCACTGAATTATCTTTAGTGCTTCTTTTATGTCTAAAATAATCAGCTTCGTAACTTTAGTGGAAATTTAGAAAACAGTAGTGTAAAGTCAAAATTTGAATGTTAGTGAATAATTACTTAAAAATTCATCTTTAAATTAAAAATCTAAACAGGCGAATTCATGGTTTCTAAGTATGTGTAAAAACTTCTCTAGACTCTCTGCATTCATAATAATTTAAAAAAAAAGTACTTAATAGGGCTACTTTGGCTTAAATCGGCCATCAAAGACAGCAAGGTGAAAATTTCATAAAACTCGACTTCTGAATATTTTTTTTTTTAAATTCCAATTATTTATTAATAAACCAAAAATGATTGTAGAAAAGCTAAAAATTTATTATTTGAAGGTCAAAAATAACTGTTCCTGCTGCCATCTTTAATAACCTTTGAAGGTTTATTATAACTTAATAAATGAAACAAAACATTATTTTCAAAGTATTTATTATTCGATCGCTTAAAGAAAGTTTTCAAAATGACGACCTTCGTGCTCAATACATATTCTACATCGTCTAAAAAAGTTTTCTTTTAAATTTATAAATGCAATTCTGTTGTTTTTTATTGTTTCTTCCGCTTGTCTTAATTTTGTTCTTAACACTGTGACGTTTGTAATGTCCTTGGCGTATACTAATTCCTTGTAGTATCCCCAGACGAAAAAATCTATGGGGTTCAAGTCGGGGGACCGTGGCGGCCACGCAATGGGCCCTCCACGACCGATCCATCTGCCTGGAAATGTTTCAGACAAATGTTGTCTAACATTTCTAGCAAAATGGCATGGAGCGCCGTCGTTTTGAAAAATCATATTTCTCCGCGTTAATAGGTCTACATCTTCTAATAAGACACCGAGATCACGTCGTAGAAATTGCAAGTAGGCCTCGCTGTTCAGTCGGTCCGGTAGTTCGAACGGACCAATCAGCAGTCCGTTTAGGATGCCTGACCACAAATTGATACTAAATTGTTCTTGGAAATTAGATTCCCTTGTGAGGTGTGGATTTTTAATACTCCACGAATGGTAGTTATGCGCATTAAACACCCCACATCGCTTAAAATGTGATTCACCAGTCCATAGAATATTTTTAAAGAAATTTTCGTTTTCAGCTTGTCTCCGTAACATTTCCTGACAAAATGCCACCCTTCTCGGGTAGTCTGCGGGCTTGAGCTGCTGAACTTTCTGGATGTGATATGGGTGAAAACGCTCTTGATGAAGTATTCGATGTGCTTGTGATTTCGGAATTCCGATTCGACGTTCTATTGTTCTTACACTAACTGATGGATCTCTCACCACTTCTTCGACCACTGATTGGACAGTATCTGGGTCACTCATTTCAGATGGGCGCCCCGATCTTCTACCTGGTAGGCGTCCTTCCATGTAAGAGTTATGTACTCTTAAAATCATGCGATGATCAGGCCAAGTTTCAGGCTGAGGTCCACCTCCATTTTGTACTTGCTGCCGGAACAACCTGGCTGCTTCAGAAGCATTTCCTCTTGCATATCCATAAAAGTAATGCATAAGAGCGTATTCTTGCGATGAAAAAGACATCACAAAATGAAGAACTTGAAAAGTCCGTTAAGAATGCCAAATTTGTCAAAATCCCGTATTCACACAAAACCAAATCGTAATCGCACTCAAGGTCCGTAAAGAAAGCAAAGTTCGTCAAATAATCACAAACGAGCGTATCGTACGTAAGGCGCAAACAAAAGCAGGCAAACGACTGGCGCCAGAACACAATAGGCGCTCGGACTACACCCCCCGCCTCATCCCCTTGTCACAAAGAATAGCATTCCTCAGTTACAGTTATCCATTTCGCCAATGAGAGTGAGAGAGAAAGCAATAATGCGGTCTCTTTCATATCCTCTCACTCAGGCAATTTCTTAGCAGGTAAGTACTGCGTTACATCCAACACTACAACCGATGTGATCCGCGAGAAAAATATTTAAATATGGGTTTCATGAAGTTAATTTTTGCGAAATTGTAATTAATCTGAACCTTAGAAATTATAAAAAGACCAGATATTTTTTTTATCATCTGATAGGAATTTGGTAAATTTTATGAAATTTTCACCTCGCTGTCTTTGATGGCCGATTTAAGCCAAAGTAGCCCTATTAAGTACTTCTTTTTTTAAATGATTATGAAAGCAGAGAGTCTAGAGAAGTTTTTACACATACTTAGAAACCATGAATTCGCCTGTTTAGATTTTTAATTTAAAGATAAATTTTTAAGTAATTATTCACTAACATTCAAATTTTGACTTTACACTACTGTTTTCTAAATTTCCACTAAAGTTACAAAGCTGATTATTTTAGACATAAAAGAAGCACTAAAGATGATTCAGTGGCAAAAAGAAGAACATTAAAATATGTTCTACTTTTTTTTATTTAAAATTTTTAAGTTCTTTGGATCAAAATTTTCAAAAAGTCAGAAAAAAAATTATTACTTGAAAACTACGAATAATCGCGGAACATACATGGGGGTGATTCGGGTACTCCAAGAGGTGCTCTAACTCTGGACTTACGCTTGACACTATTTTTTGGGACACCCTGTATAAACGCCTATGCGCATGCAATCGATCCTTGGCCTCGGCCTCGACGAGCCCCCCGGCCCGGCGAGTCGATTGCCAAGTCCGACGCAAAAAGTTGTTACGCCTACGCAGCTTGTCGAGTTGTGAAACCACCACTCGTGCCCGTGCGACTTCGTACGCACGACACCCAGGGTCTGCTTCGCGGTGCTCCCTACCAAAGTGGTGAACTGAGCACAGATCTCCTGGGCGGACCGATTCCACCTTATACTTCCTACCCGCCCATGGATCCCACGCTCAAAACGTGCCCAATCGACCCCATGATCCCGCAGCTTCATCGGCTCCTCCCCAGGCGGTTCAGCGCGAGGAGTGGGCCGACTTGCCACTTCGAATGTTATGAGCCGGTGGTCGCTCTCTATGTGATCTGGCAACACTCACCATCCGGTCGCCAGGATGCCTCTCGTCAGTGTGAGGTCGATGTTGGAGGCACCATTCGCTGTTGCGAATGTAGGTGGCTCGCCCTCTGCGTTCGCCAGCCTAAGTCCTCGAGCCAGGATAAACGCCTCCATGCGCTCACGGCGGTGCGTGACGTCTGGCCCTCGCCCCGTATACTGCCGCGGTTCACAGTACCACATCGGCGAGTATGCGTTAAGAGTCTACCCCTATGATGACTCTCTTCCCGCGAAGGGAATCGAGGACAACGCCGAGATGTTATAGGTGAACGTCTATATCGTCTCTGTACTGGAAGTACGCGGACACCATATATACACCTTCTTCGTCGAGAAGTACATGACACATTGTGCAGTGCGTGTTCGACAGATGTTGTAAGAAGGCGCATGGGAGGTCTTGACGACGAACATAGATTGCCGCCTTGGCGTTCGTACCGCACTGCAGAAATCTGCAGGCGATAGCTACAAGGGCTGTCACGAATGCAGTTCACCGCAGGGCATATGCGCGAGTCAAACTGAGCGCGCGATCGGTAAGCGAGCAGCCCTTACCGATCGCGAGCGGCCGTAGGTATAAAATTTCAAAGAGGGGCCGAGTCCACATACAGTAATACTACGAGAATTACCGTGCCGCAGTTCTGCTACCGTCCCGCTTCCGCCTCTGTGTGTGGAGCGCTTTAATGATATAGCAACCCGTCGCTTTCCTGATCTTGGCTGCAATTCTGCTTTTTTAATTATATTTTGTTTGTAATTTTCACTGGCTTCTCAAAAAGGAGGTGGTTATCAATTCGATTGTATGTTTTTTATGTTTGTTATATCATAACTCTGACATTTATTAACCGATTTGGAAAATTCTTCTTTTGTTTGAGAGCGTATACTTCCTGAGTGGTCTCATTGCTACCAAAATCAGGATCTGATAATTGGATCCCAGGAAAATCTAGGGAAACCCTTAATTTTTATAGAGATGTCCAACGTGTTTAGTTTTTTTTCTGAAGCTTGTCAGGTATATGCGTCTGGTAGTCATGAGCCGAGCTAATGACGAAATGATCATTGACATTTAGGAGTTAGATGATATTATTCAAATACAATAGGCACGTATTGACCCTCAGTATTTTTCCAAGTTACTTCGGTGAATTTAATAAAATCATGTAAAAGATTAAAAGAAAAAAATAATTTAACAAAATAAAAATAAAAAAAAACACTAAAGAGTCATAAATAATATAAGAATACATACAGCATCACAGTTTTATGTTCACAATATTGTTAACAGAGATCAATAAATAACTATAACCACAGACTAATGGAGATACTACGTATACTATAACCACAGACTACATAGAGATACTACGTACCAGTAGTATTACTATTCTCTTTGCTACGTACTATAACACAAGCACAACCACAGAGCACAATTTAGTACAACAACCACAGAGTAACCTACATACATACGGAATCCACCACAAACTATAAATAAGGGCAAAAGTACAATGGGCGCGTTAAAGATAAGCTCGGATTTGCAATATTTTTTGCATCAACGCTTTTCATTTGCTTTTGGTACCGTTTAACTTTTCGTGCTAGATTCGTGTTTCACCTTTAAAACAGTTTGTACCTATCTACCGTAACACGTACCACTTATTTAGTTTAAGTTTATTTTAGTATTATCTATTTAGTAGCAATGTTGTTTTATACTTTTTAGACAGTAAGGGGAAAAAAATAAGTTGCATTTTATAGTGTTTTTGTTTATTGTTTGTTCTTGTTCACAACTGGTTCAGGCTGAAAACCAGCGCTTTTGTTACAGTAATGTAACAAAAGTTTTGAGCTGAGCCTGGACCTTTTGGCCTCATTATTCGGTTCTGTTTTGTTTTTTGTCTGACTCACACAAAAGTTCAATAAACTTTCTTTCTTTCTTTTATATTGAAGTCGGTGCCAAGCAATGATCACATTGAAAGTCTTAAAAAATTAGTTACTTAAAATTTGCCACCAACTTCAATATAAAACTGTGATGTTGTATGTATTCTTATATTAGTTATTACTTTTGGTGTATTTAAGTCGGTTTCTATTTTATTAAATATATTTTTTAAATACTCTTTATACTTATGAAAAGGCCAATCAGCAACACTTTGTAGCACATTGTTGTAAAAAGCTACACATTTCCCCATAAAAGTGCCTCTAGTTTTTTGAAGCGTCAACGTTGGGACGGCAGACATTTGACTTGGGGTTCGATTGCACATTGATAATAATAAGGAGTCGGTTACACACGTTCATGTTGTATTAAACCCACTATCCGATATAATAAAGGGATATAAATAAAGCATAGAGCTAATCCTGCGCGGTTTCGCGGCGTGTGGCCAGCACTGACAAATCCCATGACATTACCGCCCGCTGCAGCCAGCATCGATGTAATTAATGCCGGAAATTATCCGACTCGTTAGCTCGCTGGCGTGGTGAAATACTGGCCAGTTACTGTTGACTTGTGTTGCATGGACCAACTCGTTTACTAGTCACGCGAGATAGTAACGGGACTTTTGCTAGTATACCAGCAAGGAAACTAAAAACATTGGTTTTGATCAAAAGATGATGTTCCACAGATTCCGTTGTACAAAACAGTCAATATTTTGTCTAATTATAAACTGAAAGGCACAAAGTTACAAAGGTTATCTGAAATGCGAGACCTTGGAATTCACCATGACTCTAAACTTCTTTTTGACGGGCACGTTGATAGAATTATTAAGAGGGCTTCTCAGGCACTGGGATTTGTTATGAGATCTTCGGCTAGCTTTAATGACATCAAAACAATCAAAATATTATACTGCACCTTTGTTAGAAGCGTCCTAGAGTATGGGTCAGAGATCTGGAATCGGCGCTATAATAAATATATTGATCGCATCGAGCAATTGCAGAATTTCTTAAATTTTTATGTTACCGACTCAAGTTGCCTTACAACTCTAGAAACTATCTTAAACTCTGTTCGAGGTTTCACCTTCTTCCTTTGCAAAAGCGAAGAGAAATGTCAGATATTGTATTTTTGCTAAAGCTAATTACTAACAAAATTGATTCACCTGAGCTTCTTTCCAAAATTTACTTTGATATTCCATCAAGATCAATAAGATACTACATTCCAATTCATCTACCGGCAGTTTCAACAAATTACTGTCAAAACGCATTTCTGTGGCGAGCAAGCAAAAGCTTAAACGAGATTTGCAAAACATATTATGACTTTGATATATTTTATTCTAGCATAACAACAGCGTGGCGGTTATTAAGCCAAGATTTCTTTTCTAAAGCATAAAAAGGGATTTGTTGCACTCACAATATTAATTGTCAATTTTCTTTCATCGTTAGCAGAACATAATTAATTCATTATCTTGTCCACACGTAAAATTATTTAATTTCTTGATTTTAAACGTGGAGACCTATCATTGGCCAATTGTATCTATTTATTGTCAATTGTATGTTTTATGTGCTGTTGGTCTTCCAAATAACAAATTAATAAATAAATAATTTATAAATACATCATCATTATTATCACCACAGCTCACAAACATCGTCACCGAGGGGCTCGAGCCTACCCAAGTTAGGGTGTTTAGGCCTTAGTCGACCACGCTGGCCCAGTGCGGATTAGTCAATTTCACATTCACCTTTGTACTTCTTCGCAGATGTATGCAGGTTGCTTCACGATTCCATTTTCAAAACCCAAAACTTTGTCGATAAAAGTTTATCGATGCCAATGAAAAACACGACAAAAATATCAACAAATTAAACGATATTTATCTATAACTTATGTCAAGAAAAGCTCCATGCTAAGTGTATCTTATCTCTATAATAGTATCGATAATTATTTCTATAATTATATTGAGTTTTTTTATCGAGAGTTCCACGCTCTCACTGCTGAGATGATACTCGTAAAATACACATGACAAAACTAAACATGACAAAGGAAGCGATAAAATTCCAGTCCTATCAAATAACTGTCAACAGGTCATCACCATGTCTGCAATTCTGGCTGTCAACCGCATATCGCGTAACCGAACAGACATTCACGCGCAAATAACTCCGAGAATAATCCCGGGACACGAGCGACCGAATTAATGTGTCCCAAGATTGTTTTCAGCTCGCTCATGAGCCGCGCCCATAAATAATTTTAGGCAGAACTTGACTAGAGGAATTCGGATCTAAGGATGTGGCTTGAAGTTCAGCGGTAGTCTAGGCCAGTCAGTCTAATAGTTTTCAAATGACATTCAAATCTGTATAACAAAAATTTCAGCGAGCGTCGGCGGCAATTTGGACTCGGCGCTTGCCTTCCAATCGGGAGGTCCGAGATTCAAGACAGCTATGTACCAATATGTTGTTCGTTCCTCGAATTTCATATGTACAGCCGGCTTCAAAAGAAGATAACCGTTTTAGTATCATGTCACATTAATTTTTAACAATGCAATATAGGTGTAACCATACTAAATAAAAGGAATAGTTGGTGTGATATGGTACTCAATCTGCTCAAAATGCGTATCTACTTTTGAAGCCGGCTGTACCTACATTTGTTAGACGCTCCTACGGTGAAGGAAAGCAACGTGAGGCAGCCTGCATACATCTGCGAAGAAGTTCAAAAGTGTATGTGAAGTGAAGACTCATCCGCACTGGGCCAGCGTGGTCGTGGTAAGGCGTAAACACTCTTACTTAGGCCTCGTTTACGGAGACGCGGGGCGTTGCGCGGCGCGGCCCGCTCAGAATTCAAACATATGGCGTTGTATGAGTGCGTTTACGGAGAAGCGATTTTACACGCCTTTGCTTGAAATGGCGCGTTTTTTACGGCCGAGCCCGCGGATGGCACCGCCGCGTCCGTCGGTGTTCCCGTCTCGCATCTCTATGAACAACATCGTATATTGCCATATGTTTGTGTTTACGCGTGCGATTATGAGTGCCGCTTCACGCGCCGCCCCACCGTAAACAGAAAAAACGTCTGACGCGCCGCGAGACGCCACGCCACACGCGACGCGCGACGCCCCGCGTCTCCGTAAACGAGGCCTTAGGGTAGGCTCATAGTAGGTAGACGCATATGAGCTTTTATAATGAACAAAAATTTCATCGCGGGCAGTATTCGATCCTGTCTCAAGTCAATACTTCAACACACTATGTTAATGACATTAGCACGTATTGTACGCAAGGCCGGATTTAATTATGGGGCAATGTAGGCCCGAGCCCGTAGCGGCAATTTTTAGGGGCGGCAAAGCGGCCAATATAAAGTGGGACTTAGAAAAGAAAAATATTTCAGTAGCCGACATTTTGAAAATGGCATATACATTTATGACCTACCTATCAATATCTACAATTTGATATCCCAACCAACATTATTGTTTTGTTTCGTATTATTTAGTATCATTGTTTGTGCTTGCCATTACATTTTTTTACTGTTCTTGTTTTGCGATACAACTCTTCAGTGTAATCGGCGGCAATTTCGTTGAACCCATAGGCGTAAAATACCTATGTAAATCCGGCCCTGACTGTACGTATTAATCCAATATATCCAGAATAATAGTGTTCATAAGCGTAATACCAAAACCGCATGTTTGCTTGACACCCGTCAAAGTTATCAAGTCTAATTATAAATTTTTGTACGAATGTTTTTGCAGTTCTTAATATAAAATGTCTTTAAAATATTAAATTCAATTCAATTCAATATCTTTATTGCATGTCACAAGTTTGAAAAAGATGTTAGTCTAAATAAAAAAGAACATATGTGACACCCTGTAAGGGCGTAGCAATTATAAAGAAGTATTATTATCATGCAACATTAAATTAAATAAGCTCAAATTATTATAATAACAAAACAATTACATTTATCTATCCTATATAAATTATATCACATTAAATTTATTAAATTAATAATAATTCATTAAATTAATAACAATCCATTAAATTAATAACAATTCATAAATAATAATAATAATAACAATAATATTGATTATGATAATTGAATACATATCTAATCCATTAAAACAATTGCGCACTTCAATTAATGTAACATTAGTGTTTGTCTTGAAAAAATTCTTGCAAATTATAGTAACTCTTATTAATTAAGTATCTTTTTAAATGTTTTTCAAATGTTGACTTTTTTTCAATATTTTTAATATTGTTGGGGATGTGATTAAAATTTTTTATGACCATTGAATGAGGGGCGGAGTTATATAATTTTAATTTGGATTTGGAGAAAGGTATGTAAAATTTATTTTGATTACGATTATTTCGTCTTACAGATAAAATTGGGGAATATAGATTTGTATGCTTCCTTACAAATTTACATGCCTCGAAGATGTATGTACATGTTAATGTTAATATATTTAACTTTACAAAATACGGTTTACAAGAGTCCATTTGGTCTATATTAGTTATAATTCTAATACATTTCTTTTGAAATATAATTATTTCATTGGCGATACAGCAATTTCCCCACAAAATGATACCATACGATAATCTCGAGTGAGCATAGTAATATAGATAAGACACATAAATTATTTTGTCTGACCTCTTACAAAATTTTAATTAGACACATAAAATATTAAAAACGAGTAAGCTTTACTTTCGCCTAAGAAAGAAACGGGAAAGCAATGCAGTTGAAATTTCGCTCGGGTTTGACGAGTCTTCGGTGGCTTGTCATGGAAGCAACACAATATGATGAAGAAGCAGGTACGAATCCTGCTCGAGGTTATTTTTTTCGCATTGCTTTATTTATTTATAAACATGAGTAATTATATATATTTCACCCAATCCCCGCTCAAACAACAGCCCCTGCCCAACTGCCTAATACAACTAAGCAGTAATTACTAAAGCGAACTATGAGGGCCTATTCGAGCCTCTGTAATTATAACGATTTGATAGTTTGCGTCGCCGTGACACGCTCCTCAGCTCAATTAGTAAGCGGTGCGGGAGCACAGTGTTGAATAACATGCCACTAAACTAGGCCCTAAATAGAACTACGTGAGTGATATCTTAATGTCAGTTTCGATGTGGGATGCGCACAGTGGGCAGGTACTTTTTTTCAACATTATTAATCGCCTCCGTGGTCTAGAGGTTGAAACTCAGACCAAAGAAACTAATGGACTCGAAATATATTCACTATGGTACGAATAAATTTGCGGCCTGTCGGCCATTACAAAGCACCGTGTTGATGTGGTAAATAAAATCTATCAGTGTGAGCGTTGTTTGCATTGATTTACTACCAAACGTCGATAACGCATGAACGATCAAAAAGTAGGCCGGTGAAGAACTGCTCAATCGCGACTCGTGCAGTTCCTTTCCATAGTGAGTGATTAGCTGTCGGCACGTAAACATGCCGAAGTGCGCATTCAAAAGTTGTAGTAACAATAGCCAGAAACGGCAGAAAAAAGACGGAATTTCATATTTTGCGTGAGTAAACTCATTACACATCTTATCATGTATTCAAATATTCGTTTTTTTACGTAAAAACCATTAAAAAACAATTATTTTAATCATAAACATGTCGCTTCGCGTCAGTGTCAGTACATCACAATCGTCTCGCTCGCACGGGCGTCGTATTACGATATGTTATCTCATTCATGCGTTGGAGCGACAACGCGATAAGCAATTTCAAGTATTATGTTTAAGAGAATAAAGTTGATATTTTCTTGTAGCAATCACTAAAACGTCGTTTGCTCTGTGGCTAGGTATGAAATGATGTAACTTCCCACGGTTGTACTTAAAATAGTTGCCGTAATAATGCAGAATAAGGTTCAATTCGATAAATACGGTACTTTCTTTATGGTCATTTTCATTCGGGCGTGCATATTCAAGTATACAATCAGCGAGTACAAATGTATAGTCGATTAGGTGACAGATTTCAAGCGCGTTTTTGTATGAAGCGCTCTATCTACGTTTGGTAGTATATCAATGGTTGTTTGTGAGTGCTTTTTACAATTCTATGATTTTCATTGAATTTTTAAATAAACTGTATGAAGAAAAATATATTACTGGTGGATTATTGGATGCGGAGTTCCTAGTTTTTTCCGCCGTCTTAAAGCTCCACCACAAATAATTGGCACGCTTTTTTGTGGGTATTTAATGTCCTTTGGTTTCTTTGGTATGAGGGTTGATACCACCCGGTTTTGATCCGAAGGCCAGAAGTTCGATATTCTATAATTTAGTTGGTGGCAGGGCAAGAGTTCAGACAGATTCTCCCTTCATCTTAAATGATAAATGGAGCAAACTGCTCTTTTTTGAAGGATTCCAAGGTCCAGGGGCTCTATTTTTGAATCATTCGTCCGGCATCGAGCGTCACAACGCTTTTCAAGCGTCATCTGTGCACAATTCCTATTGATTTTTGTTTCCCTTGCGATGAAAATTGATAGAACATTACGACGAAGATCAATATTGTTTTGATTTTCGTCGACAACGAAACAAAACGAAAATAAGTAGAAATCGAACACTGACGAGCGCTCGATGCAGGAAGAATGATTGAAAAATAGGGCCCCTGGTCAAGCTCGCTTCCACTTTCGGGCTTGTCGTCACTTACCATCGGGTGAGGAAGGCCATTTATTTATCATTTAAAACTCGAAAATTATGAATACAAGCCTAGTAGAATAATTTGTGTTCAGTGATAGACAGTTTTCTTATTTTTTATGTAAAATGCAGTGTTAATTATGTAAAATGTTATACTTTGATTATGGGGACATTTTGAAGTATGTATTTCTTTTTAAGATTTTCAAATATCTTTATGTGATCCGGATTCACTGCCCTTAAGTGTATTTTTACCGACAAAAAAACGGAGGAGGTACTCAATTCGACGCGTATATTTTTTTTAATGTATGATCACGCATAACTTTTTACAGAGAACTCCGATTTTGATGATTCTTTTTATGTTGAAAAGGGTATACCCCAAGGGTGGTCCCATTTAAATTTGAAAAAAAAATTCCTACCCTAAGGGTAGGAAAACTGAAAATTATTGTTGATTTACTCACTAATTGTGATCAATGACCACTCATTACTTCGTACAGAGTGTAGTGCTTTTCCTTGCTGAATTGTAGAAATATAGGGAAATCTTAAAGTTAAAGAAAAAAAACAAACTTATTCCTTTAGTCCGATACAAAATGAACAGCTTTATTCTTGTAGGTACATAATTATAATTCACTTATGCATATGTTACGGAACTAAACAAAATCCCTCGATGCAAAGCACTTAACTTAATGTTTAATCAATACAAGCCAAGGGCAGGATGGTTCAGGTTTGTTTGATCAATCTCGGCAGGTAAAAATCAGGTACAAATTGGGTACAAAACTACAAAATGAGGGGCAATAAAGTACACCAACAAATAGTTATAGGTTTCCTTTTTTTTTTAAAGAAATTAGTAGTTTTCCCCGGAGCGGTTGTTAGTAGATCATACCTTCGATGCTAAGTTTCTGCGATCACGGGTCAGAGATATAAAATTCCAGTTTCTTAAGATTATTCTCTGTTTCTAATATTACTTGTGTAATTCCACAGAATTCCTCCTCGATACTAGGTTAGTTTGTCTAGGTAAGCAGCGGAGCCCTACGGCCTCCGGGAACTGCCCTGGAGATTCATAGCACAGTGTTAGGTTAAAAATATAATTAAATATGCCTATAATCTTAGGGTCAGTGGGTCTAACACTGAGTTCTGAAGGAATCCCAGTCAATACATTTGAATTTCATGTAATAAACATTGCAAGTTAATTCCAAACATAATTTTCAATGAATTGTCTAAAGTTTCTTCTTATTGGTTAGTTAATAAAAAGGACATATGGAGTATAATTATTGCTATTAATAAAAAGAAAACAGCTTAATTTGTGAGTTATCTGCCAAAGAAGGATGTGAAACTTAATATTGTGAAAATTTAGAATTTAACATGAAATTCGCAAGTATTACTCAATATATGCATTAATCCCACTAAGATGCCGCTTACTATCAGGTTTATTTAATGAAATAGGGGATGAAAAAGGCGAATTTTGGAAATGTAATATGTTTGATTTAATAATCAATTTACCCACAAATAAAAATAAAATTTGGTCGGTGCGACTTCAATATAGAAGTGTGATGTTGTCTGTACCTATTCTTATATTATTTTTAACTTTTCAGCGTTTTTGCTTTTAAGTTTTTTCGGCGCTTCAATTTTTTGTTAAAAAGTTTTGTAATGATCGCTCAAAACAATATTTCAATATTGTTTTAACCTTGCTATAAGCGATCATGGTAAGGCCCCAGGTGTAAAGTCTATTGTTTCCCATTTCACTTGTATTTGAATAATATATCTTAATCAAGGCTCTGTGTATGTATTTAGACAAAGCTAAAATATTTAATTATCAAATGTCGCATTTAACTAGATTAAGAATTAGATTATTGGTCATTAAGATTTTATTTGACATCAATAAAAGCCTTTATTAATACTTTATTGCACATAAACAAAACAGAAACAATAACAAAACTCTTAAAACTAATGTGGACATAGCAGTCTTATCGCTGGTAGCGATCTCTTCCAGACAACCTTTGTCTACGGATACTTATTTGTATAAGGCAGTGTGCCGTCATAAAAAAAAAACAATAAGCAAAAAATTGAAGATAATAATATATAAGTACTTACATAATACATATTAATGAAGTAAATACGTGAACAAAATATCAAATATTATACCTAAAAAAATATATAAACGTTATAAAATACAATATAAATAAATAAAACAAGGTAAATGTGACTATGCCATGAGATGGTTATGGACCCTGTTTTTAAAAGTGGCAAGCGTCTTTGACTGTCGAATATCTCGGAGCAAACAATCCACAATTGTGCAGATTTCACTGTAAAGGATTTTTTGAAATAGCCCAAATGGGTTTAACTTCTAATTTTGTAAAGATTTTTGAAAAATTTGTAAAGGTGAGTATTTTAAAATAAAATTTATACACGTTTGTTTCACAGTTGTTTATACTTTTGAATTTCAAATTATTCGTAACCATAAAACCTCTTAGCATTATTTAACCTGCTATCCATTGGAAGTCACCAGAACTAATATTATAACGCACGGTGGTTATAATGACCCCACTAAAATGAAGCTGCACGCAAGCTATGTTCAGTAGACAGTGAGCACGAGCCAGCATTACGCAAGCGAGGCTGAGCGGAGTGACAGCTATCAGCGCGTTAATCAAATTGTAGCTCTGTCGCTGACTGGACCCGATGGCGAGGCACTACATTTGCATGTAATGG
Organism: Schoenobius gigantellus; assembly: GCA_963935595.1. Classification (NCBI taxonomy): domain Eukaryota; kingdom Metazoa; phylum Arthropoda; class Insecta; order Lepidoptera; family Crambidae; genus Schoenobius; species Schoenobius gigantellus. Next base: position 64,684,707 of record OZ012542.1, on the reverse strand, counting down.
CTGCCCGGGATTAAGAACCGCTGTGAACGTTCATGCTTTACGCGCTTCCTAGTTTAGTCGTAGTTGTATCAGTACAAAATCAAATCGAATTATGACATAATCACTTTTGCACGTCAATGAAGCTACGCCATTCTACAGGCTTCTACAGGTATACGGCGGGAGATTTTGTCCTAGTAAGAACCAGCAAGGGCTATTTTTTCTTCCTGTATTTTTACAGAGTCATCAATTGAAAGCTGACCTCAAAGCAAAAATAATTACGAAGTTATCTGAATTTGACACAGATCCTCAAGCAGAATCTAAGTATGGTGGGGTCGCATTATCGTGAGGATTCAGGTCAACGTGTCACGATAGAACTTGGTGATGAAATTGTATCGCTAAAACTATGTCTACCGATTGATGACATTAATGGCCATTTTCACCAACCTCTTCTTAACTTAGGGCACTCTTTAGTAGCATGCTGTTACATTCTTTTCATTAAAGACAAAAAGTGACAGCATACGTCTTAGGGGCTTCTTAAGCTAAGTTATGGTTGGTGAAATCGGGCATAAGAGTTGCAGCTAATCCATATTATTAATGACAATGGGAGTCAATCAAAATCAAATTGTCTTTAATCAAAAACTCTCTTTTGAATCGTCTATAGGTATTATTTTATCTACCACCCGTTCAGGACATCTTTTTAACAGACTTCAAAAAAGGAGGAGGTTTTCAATTCGATGCGTGTTTTTTGTGTGTGTATGTTACGCGATTACTCCGCCAATTGTGGACCGATTTTCAAAATTCTTTTTGTATTCGATAGAGTATACTCCTAGAGTTGTACCAAGGTCACCAAAGTCAGGATTTGATGATGGAATCCTATGAAAATCGAGGGAAACGCTTTCACTAAAAAGTTAATAATAAAAAATAATTCACAAAAAATAAAAACTGACTTCAAAAACACTGAAAAGTTAAAAAATAATATAAGAATAGGTACAGACAACATCACACTTCTATATTGAAGTCGGTGACTAATTTTAAGACTTTCTATGAGATATTGTTTGGCACCGACTTCAATATAGAAGTGTGATGTTGTCTGCACCTATTCTTGTATTATTTTTAACTTTTCAGTGTTTTTGAAGTCGGTTTTTATTTTTTGTTAAATATTTTTTGTCTATACATTCTTTAGTTTTTTGTGGGAATTGTAGTTTTGTAGTAAAAACAATTTAAAGTATATACCACCACCACAACTCATAAATTATGTCCCCACCGAGAGCTCAACTCTTCCCTAAGTCAGGGTATTTAGGCCTTAGTCAACCATCATCTGAACTAAAGGTGTGTACCAAATATCAGATCAATCTGTCAACAGGAAGAGGGTAAAATTTCAACTACTACATTTGACCCAAACAAGTAAACAAACAACCTGTCCGAAATTGAAGGAGCCTACTCGAGAAAAACGGGCAAGTATCTCGGAAGGTCTAATCTTCCTTTCATTCGCTAATATTCTAAATAATCATTGACCTTGTAATAAACTTTACTCGCGACAGTCTTTCTGATATGAAATGGTAATTTGGGAACACTTTGTGGAAGCTTATTATAAAAACTATACATTTTCCCAAAAACAATCTATTAGTTTTATGGAGCGAGTAGTAGCTGTAGTGTCGATAGAAAAGGACAAACATATTCACCATAGCGCAATTTTCTTGGTTTGAAGAGCTTTGTTCTTCGTAAGAGTACCTAATGTTTGTACTGCGACTCATATACAATACCAGAGCCATTAGCTGTGTAAACCGAATGGGTGGAGTCCAATTTTGTTACTTGAATAATTTACCCAGGCAAGGTTGGCTATGTAACGAGAGACGATATACCTATTTAGATTTTCGCTTTCGCCACATACGTCAGTACCTGCTTAAGAAAATTGTTACGTTGTCAAGGATAATTAACCCCGATGATGTATTCAAGTACCCATTATTTGGAGTGTACTTGAACGTTAAATATTTGTAACACAAGCAAAAAAGTAATCAGATTTGGATGAGAATTGACGCACAAATAGTTTGTTATCCGATAATACTGTATTGTTATCCAGGTTTTCACCACTCGTAAGACATGCAAGTGATATCGCAAGCAGAAGATGGTATTTAATAAAATTTTAATTTTATAAAATGTATATATTGTGATCAGTCAAATAGAAAATGTTAAAAAATTTACGTTAAATGATTAAGTCGAAAACAAGACTTAATTAACCTCAGTGAGACTCAATACCAGAAGTAGACTTATGGCCAGCTTCACCATCCTGATCTCAGCTTAGGAAACTACTATGACGTATGCTTACTCTTTTTCTCTTTAATGATGTGACAGCATGCCACCTAAGAGTATCCTAAGCTTAGACAAGGTTTCTTCTGTCGTCTCCGTGTATACCTCTGACTTACCTCTTTCTGCTGTCAATCTAGGGTACTGTGACATGACATCTTATGTGACAAGTTGCCAACGTATATTGGGACCTTCGTCGGGGTTCTATGTTGGCGAATCTTACAGAAACCACATGTAGCTAACGTATGCTTCATATCCCTGTTTATACTCACACCCACGAACCTATTGCTAGCTCAACTCAATCAACTCTGCCATTGAATTAAATTGTAATTAATAGTTCGCAAAGTATTTAATCATTAGTATACACAAGCAAGGCTTTGATTAATACTGTCTCTGGCGTTATCCCGTCCCGCTTATGTAACTACCCATATTGTCGCGGGCCACCGTCTACTTGACAAGACATTCTATAGCTTGGATGAAATTCTGATTTGCTATAAAAGTGGTTTTCACTTAGTCTTCGGGGTCCCACCAACTATTCTGGCGTTATATCGTCGCGCTTATGTAACTACCTACATTCTTACGGGCCACTGTCTACTTGACAAAACATTTTATAGCTTGGATGAAATTCTTATTTGCTACAAGCGTGCTCGGCAGACGTTGTCCCGCCCGATTACAGCGCCACCTACCGGGTCCAAGTGTACTTTTAAACCTTCCCTGTACCTATTCAAACACACACAGCAAATTTTGTAAGAATCTGTTGATCCGCTTCAGATTTTTTGCGAGACTAACACATAGCGATTTATTTTTATATATAAGAAGATAACAGTGGTTGTTTGCTATTTCACTTAGTCTTCGGGATCCCACCAACTATTCCCACTGATAGGTTTCTGTAAACATGTCTTCGGGGTCCCACGGACTAGTGGGACCCAACGGATTCTTTTAATTCCTGAAACGTATCCCAAGTTCCACTGATTAGTGTCCTCCAGCTGATTTCTGCTGCCCTGGTACATTACGTGAATCTTTAAATAAAAGCGAATGTATGCAAATGTACCAGGGCACCAGAACTTGTATTACGCCTCTGTTTCTTTGTTGTTCATAGAGATCCAGACTTAGATTCTCCGTGAAGTTATTAAGCTCTGTTTATTAGGCAGCGGCTCATGTTTTTTCAGCTTTTGTGCTAATCTATCCATCTTACCGTCTGTCGGTCTGTCCGTTCCGTCGATATGTCGGCTTTTAGCCTCTTCAATAGATGATCATGAATAATTAGGTCAGAGACCTTGGACGAAAAACCTAAAATTTTTAATTTAATATGGTTAGTAACTTATTCAACAAGATTTTTGATGCTGAGTATGGAAATGATGATATCCAAGACCTACGACTAGGGTCATGCCACTAAGGTCTCCAACATTATTTTCGTCCAAATTTCATGGATAGTTTATAATTCTACGTGGAACTCGTCTTTTGATGCGGAATTTGGAAACAACAGTGCTTCACTCTAGGTCTAGGGTCATACAAATCGGATAGTCATACAAATGGATTCATCCAAAGGACAATGTCGAAAATCACCCCATGACCAACAAAGATTTGATTTACGTCATAATTATATGCATATTTTATAACACTCATAACAAATTATGTATTCGACGGACATATCAAAAATATATAAAAGTATTTTCAGAAACAAAAGCAAATGAAGTAAAATATTCGAATGGTTATTGTTACCTTTGCTCGACTAAATAGAATGAAGTCGGTTTTATGTAGGGATGGACATTTATTTATTTGTATGAATTATGTTTTTCATAACTTCATTCACAATTTACAACGTAAATTAAAACATACGTCAATTAACTTCTCACGCGCTTGTGTTTTTGACTTGCTTTATAATTTCGAGATTTCTTATTCTTACTTACTTCTTGTTCTTACTACGTGGCTATAATAACGTTCTTTGATTGATTGTAAATTTGCAAAAATTTTTAGGTATGGACTATGTGTATTGCTCTAACGAAACAAAGTGTATCTTCAACTAACCTCAAATTCTGATTTATAATATATAAAGGTCGTAGTAATTAATGTGGACGTACAATAATTACTAATGTCTAATTATACGAAAAGTATTTTTTCACTGCTGTTGGTATTGGGGACAATGTATGGACGCAGAGCAATGTCCTTTGATATATTATGGTTTTTACTAGATTTTTCCATTCTCACACACTTATTCCACATCCTCAAATTGTTTTTCTACGCTAATATGAGTCTGGTTTCAACAGGATTTTTGACACATTTTTACTTTCATACAATAATAACGGTCCTGCGTCAAAACCAATTTAAATTGAGGCGTCATTGACACGCTATAATAGCGTTAAGCTGCCACAGATACCTGCACCATTAAAATTTTGACAAAGGACGTCTTCTTACCAAGTCCGCACTTAACTAGAATAATTTCACAACGAAGTCTAACTTCATCAGATTTAAATAAAAGTTCCCGGTTGAAACAAGAGCTGGGGTTGTCGCGTAATGCGTTTGACGTGCAGCGGTGTCAGATGTTCTGTGAGTTCCCGAGACGCTCTACGTGCTTCCGCTAGGGCTGCCACCTTCGTGTAGCTAAATATCAAGTACCAGCCTCAAATCTCTAGGATTTAGGAGTTAGATGATATTATTCAAATACAATAGGCACGTATTGACCCTCAGTATTTTTCCAAGTTACTTCGGTGAATTTAATAAAATCATGTAAAAGATTAAAAGAAAAAAATAATTTAACAAAATAAAAATAAAAAAAAACACTAAAGAGTCATAAATAATATAAGAATACATACAGCATCACAGTTTTATGTTCACAATATTGTTAACAGAGATCAATAAATAACTATAACCACAGACTAATGGAGATACTACGTATACTATAACCACAGACTACATAGAGATACTACGTACCAGTAGTATTACTATTCTCTTTGCTACGTACTATAACACAAGCACAACCACAGAGCACAATTTAGTACAACAACCACAGAGTAACCTACATACATACGGAATCCACCACAAACTATAAATAAGGGCAAAAGTACAATGGGCGCGTTAAAGATAAGCTCGGATTTGCAATATTTTTTGCATCAACGCTTTTCATTTGCTTTTGGTACCGTTTAACTTTTCGTGCTAGATTCGTGTTTCACCTTTAAAACAGTTTGTACCTATCTACCGTAACACGTACCACTTATTTAGTTTAAGTTTATTTTAGTATTATCTATTTAGTAGCAATGTTGTTTTATACTTTTTAGACAGTAAGGGGAAAAAAATAAGTTGCATTTTATAGTGTTTTTGTTTATTGTTTGTTCTTGTTCACAACTGGTTCAGGCTGAAAACCAGCGCTTTTGTTACAGTAATGTAACAAAAGTTTTGAGCTGAGCCTGGACCTTTTGGCCTCATTATTCGGTTCTGTTTTGTTTTTTGTCTGACTCACACAAAAGTTCAATAAACTTTCTTTCTTTCTTTTATATTGAAGTCGGTGCCAAGCAATGATCACATTGAAAGTCTTAAAAAATTAGTTACTTAAAATTTGCCACCAACTTCAATATAAAACTGTGATGTTGTATGTATTCTTATATTAGTTATTACTTTTGGTGTATTTAAGTCGGTTTCTATTTTATTAAATATATTTTTTAAATACTCTTTATACTTATGAAAAGGCCAATCAGCAACACTTTGTAGCACATTGTTGTAAAAAGCTACACATTTCCCCATAAAAGTGCCTCTAGTTTTTTGAAGCGTCAACGTTGGGACGGCAGACATTTGACTTGGGGTTCGATTGCACATTGATAATAATAAGGAGTCGGTTACACACGTTCATGTTGTATTAAACCCACTATCCGATATAATAAAGGGATATAAATAAAGCATAGAGCTAATCCTGCGCGGTTTCGCGGCGTGTGGCCAGCACTGACAAATCCCATGACATTACCGCCCGCTGCAGCCAGCATCGATGTAATTAATGCCGGAAATTATCCGACTCGTTAGCTCGCTGGCGTGGTGAAATACTGGCCAGTTACTGTTGACTTGTGTTGCATGGACCAACTCGTTTACTAGTCACGCGAGATAGTAACGGGACTTTTGCTAGTATACCAGCAAGGAAACTAAAAACATTGGTTTTGATCAAAAGATGATGTTCCACAGATTCCGTTGTACAAAACAGTCAATATTTTGTCTAATTATAAACTGAAAGGCACAAAGTTACAAAGGTTATCTGAAATGCGAGACCTTGGAATTCACCATGACTCTAAACTTCTTTTTGACGGGCACGTTGATAGAATTATTAAGAGGGCTTCTCAGGCACTGGGATTTGTTATGAGATCTTCGGCTAGCTTTAATGACATCAAAACAATCAAAATATTATACTGCACCTTTGTTAGAAGCGTCCTAGAGTATGGGTCAGAGATCTGGAATCGGCGCTATAATAAATATATTGATCGCATCGAGCAATTGCAGAATTTCTTAAATTTTTATGTTACCGACTCAAGTTGCCTTACAACTCTAGAAACTATCTTAAACTCTGTTCGAGGTTTCACCTTCTTCCTTTGCAAAAGCGAAGAGAAATGTCAGATATTGTATTTTTGCTAAAGCTAATTACTAACAAAATTGATTCACCTGAGCTTCTTTCCAAAATTTACTTTGATATTCCATCAAGATCAATAAGATACTACATTCCAATTCATCTACCGGCAGTTTCAACAAATTACTGTCAAAACGCATTTCTGTGGCGAGCAAGCAAAAGCTTAAACGAGATTTGCAAAACATATTATGACTTTGATATATTTTATTCTAGCATAACAACAGCGTGGCGGTTATTAAGCCAAGATTTCTTTTCTAAAGCATAAAAAGGGATTTGTTGCACTCACAATATTAATTGTCAATTTTCTTTCATCGTTAGCAGAACATAATTAATTCATTATCTTGTCCACACGTAAAATTATTTAATTTCTTGATTTTAAACGTGGAGACCTATCATTGGCCAATTGTATCTATTTATTGTCAATTGTATGTTTTATGTGCTGTTGGTCTTCCAAATAACAAATTAATAAATAAATAATTTATAAATACATCATCATTATTATCACCACAGCTCACAAACATCGTCACCGAGGGGCTCGAGCCTACCCAAGTTAGGGTGTTTAGGCCTTAGTCGACCACGCTGGCCCAGTGCGGATTAGTCAATTTCACATTCACCTTTGTACTTCTTCGCAGATGTATGCAGGTTGCTTCACGATTCCATTTTCAAAACCCAAAACTTTGTCGATAAAAGTTTATCGATGCCAATGAAAAACACGACAAAAATATCAACAAATTAAACGATATTTATCTATAACTTATGTCAAGAAAAGCTCCATGCTAAGTGTATCTTATCTCTATAATAGTATCGATAATTATTTCTATAATTATATTGAGTTTTTTTATCGAGAGTTCCACGCTCTCACTGCTGAGATGATACTCGTAAAATACACATGACAAAACTAAACATGACAAAGGAAGCGATAAAATTCCAGTCCTATCAAATAACTGTCAACAGGTCATCACCATGTCTGCAATTCTGGCTGTCAACCGCATATCGCGTAACCGAACAGACATTCACGCGCAAATAACTCCGAGAATAATCCCGGGACACGAGCGACCGAATTAATGTGTCCCAAGATTGTTTTCAGCTCGCTCATGAGCCGCGCCCATAAATAATTTTAGGCAGAACTTGACTAGAGGAATTCGGATCTAAGGATGTGGCTTGAAGTTCAGCGGTAGTCTAGGCCAGTCAGTCTAATAGTTTTCAAATGACATTCAAATCTGTATAACAAAAATTTCAGCGAGCGTCGGCGGCAATTTGGACTCGGCGCTTGCCTTCCAATCGGGAGGTCCGAGATTCAAGACAGCTATGTACCAATATGTTGTTCGTTCCTCGAATTTCATATGTACAGCCGGCTTCAAAAGAAGATAACCGTTTTAGTATCATGTCACATTAATTTTTAACAATGCAATATAGGTGTAACCATACTAAATAAAAGGAATAGTTGGTGTGATATGGTACTCAATCTGCTCAAAATGCGTATCTACTTTTGAAGCCGGCTGTACCTACATTTGTTAGACGCTCCTACGGTGAAGGAAAGCAACGTGAGGCAGCCTGCATACATCTGCGAAGAAGTTCAAAAGTGTATGTGAAGTGAAGACTCATCCGCACTGGGCCAGCGTGGTCGTGGTAAGGCGTAAACACTCTTACTTAGGCCTCGTTTACGGAGACGCGGGGCGTTGCGCGGCGCGGCCCGCTCAGAATTCAAACATATGGCGTTGTATGAGTGCGTTTACGGAGAAGCGATTTTACACGCCTTTGCTTGAAATGGCGCGTTTTTTACGGCCGAGCCCGCGGATGGCACCGCCGCGTCCGTCGGTGTTCCCGTCTCGCATCTCTATGAACAACATCGTATATTGCCATATGTTTGTGTTTACGCGTGCGATTATGAGTGCCGCTTCACGCGCCGCCCCACCGTAAACAGAAAAAACGTCTGACGCGCCGCGAGACGCCACGCCACACGCGACGCGCGACGCCCCGCGTCTCCGTAAACGAGGCCTTAGGGTAGGCTCATAGTAGGTAGACGCATATGAGCTTTTATAATGAACAAAAATTTCATCGCGGGCAGTATTCGATCCTGTCTCAAGTCAATACTTCAACACACTATGTTAATGACATTAGCACGTATTGTACGCAAGGCCGGATTTAATTATGGGGCAATGTAGGCCCGAGCCCGTAGCGGCAATTTTTAGGGGCGGCAAAGCGGCCAATATAAAGTGGGACTTAGAAAAGAAAAATATTTCAGTAGCCGACATTTTGAAAATGGCATATACATTTATGACCTACCTATCAATATCTACAATTTGATATCCCAACCAACATTATTGTTTTGTTTCGTATTATTTAGTATCATTGTTTGTGCTTGCCATTACATTTTTTTACTGTTCTTGTTTTGCGATACAACTCTTCAGTGTAATCGGCGGCAATTTCGTTGAACCCATAGGCGTAAAATACCTATGTAAATCCGGCCCTGACTGTACGTATTAATCCAATATATCCAGAATAATAGTGTTCATAAGCGTAATACCAAAACCGCATGTTTGCTTGACACCCGTCAAAGTTATCAAGTCTAATTATAAATTTTTGTACGAATGTTTTTGCAGTTCTTAATATAAAATGTCTTTAAAATATTAAATTCAATTCAATTCAATATCTTTATTGCATGTCACAAGTTTGAAAAAGATGTTAGTCTAAATAAAAAAGAACATATGTGACACCCTGTAAGGGCGTAGCAATTATAAAGAAGTATTATTATCATGCAACATTAAATTAAATAAGCTCAAATTATTATAATAACAAAACAATTACATTTATCTATCCTATATAAATTATATCACATTAAATTTATTAAATTAATAATAATTCATTAAATTAATAACAATCCATTAAATTAATAACAATTCATAAATAATAATAATAATAACAATAATATTGATTATGATAATTGAATACATATCTAATCCATTAAAACAATTGCGCACTTCAATTAATGTAACATTAGTGTTTGTCTTGAAAAAATTCTTGCAAATTATAGTAACTCTTATTAATTAAGTATCTTTTTAAATGTTTTTCAAATGTTGACTTTTTTTCAATATTTTTAATATTGTTGGGGATGTGATTAAAATTTTTTATGACCATTGAATGAGGGGCGGAGTTATATAATTTTAATTTGGATTTGGAGAAAGGTATGTAAAATTTATTTTGATTACGATTATTTCGTCTTACAGATAAAATTGGGGAATATAGATTTGTATGCTTCCTTACAAATTTACATGCCTCGAAGATGTATGTACATGTTAATGTTAATATATTTAACTTTACAAAATACGGTTTACAAGAGTCCATTTGGTCTATATTAGTTATAATTCTAATACATTTCTTTTGAAATATAATTATTTCATTGGCGATACAGCAATTTCCCCACAAAATGATACCATACGATAATCTCGAGTGAGCATAGTAATATAGATAAGACACATAAATTATTTTGTCTGACCTCTTACAAAATTTTAATTAGACACATAAAATATTAAAAACGAGTAAGCTTTACTTTCGCCTAAGAAAGAAACGGGAAAGCAATGCAGTTGAAATTTCGCTCGGGTTTGACGAGTCTTCGGTGGCTTGTCATGGAAGCAACACAATATGATGAAGAAGCAGGTACGAATCCTGCTCGAGGTTATTTTTTTCGCATTGCTTTATTTATTTATAAACATGAGTAATTATATATATTTCACCCAATCCCCGCTCAAACAACAGCCCCTGCCCAACTGCCTAATACAACTAAGCAGTAATTACTAAAGCGAACTATGAGGGCCTATTCGAGCCTCTGTAATTATAACGATTTGATAGTTTGCGTCGCCGTGACACGCTCCTCAGCTCAATTAGTAAGCGGTGCGGGAGCACAGTGTTGAATAACATGCCACTAAACTAGGCCCTAAATAGAACTACGTGAGTGATATCTTAATGTCAGTTTCGATGTGGGATGCGCACAGTGGGCAGGTACTTTTTTTCAACATTATTAATCGCCTCCGTGGTCTAGAGGTTGAAACTCAGACCAAAGAAACTAATGGACTCGAAATATATTCACTATGGTACGAATAAATTTGCGGCCTGTCGGCCATTACAAAGCACCGTGTTGATGTGGTAAATAAAATCTATCAGTGTGAGCGTTGTTTGCATTGATTTACTACCAAACGTCGATAACGCATGAACGATCAAAAAGTAGGCCGGTGAAGAACTGCTCAATCGCGACTCGTGCAGTTCCTTTCCATAGTGAGTGATTAGCTGTCGGCACGTAAACATGCCGAAGTGCGCATTCAAAAGTTGTAGTAACAATAGCCAGAAACGGCAGAAAAAAGACGGAATTTCATATTTTGCGTGAGTAAACTCATTACACATCTTATCATGTATTCAAATATTCGTTTTTTTACGTAAAAACCATTAAAAAACAATTATTTTAATCATAAACATGTCGCTTCGCGTCAGTGTCAGTACATCACAATCGTCTCGCTCGCACGGGCGTCGTATTACGATATGTTATCTCATTCATGCGTTGGAGCGACAACGCGATAAGCAATTTCAAGTATTATGTTTAAGAGAATAAAGTTGATATTTTCTTGTAGCAATCACTAAAACGTCGTTTGCTCTGTGGCTAGGTATGAAATGATGTAACTTCCCACGGTTGTACTTAAAATAGTTGCCGTAATAATGCAGAATAAGGTTCAATTCGATAAATACGGTACTTTCTTTATGGTCATTTTCATTCGGGCGTGCATATTCAAGTATACAATCAGCGAGTACAAATGTATAGTCGATTAGGTGACAGATTTCAAGCGCGTTTTTGTATGAAGCGCTCTATCTACGTTTGGTAGTATATCAATGGTTGTTTGTGAGTGCTTTTTACAATTCTATGATTTTCATTGAATTTTTAAATAAACTGTATGAAGAAAAATATATTACTGGTGGATTATTGGATGCGGAGTTCCTAGTTTTTTCCGCCGTCTTAAAGCTCCACCACAAATAATTGGCACGCTTTTTTGTGGGTATTTAATGTCCTTTGGTTTCTTTGGTATGAGGGTTGATACCACCCGGTTTTGATCCGAAGGCCAGAAGTTCGATATTCTATAATTTAGTTGGTGGCAGGGCAAGAGTTCAGACAGATTCTCCCTTCATCTTAAATGATAAATGGAGCAAACTGCTCTTTTTTGAAGGATTCCAAGGTCCAGGGGCTCTATTTTTGAATCATTCGTCCGGCATCGAGCGTCACAACGCTTTTCAAGCGTCATCTGTGCACAATTCCTATTGATTTTTGTTTCCCTTGCGATGAAAATTGATAGAACATTACGACGAAGATCAATATTGTTTTGATTTTCGTCGACAACGAAACAAAACGAAAATAAGTAGAAATCGAACACTGACGAGCGCTCGATGCAGGAAGAATGATTGAAAAATAGGGCCCCTGGTCAAGCTCGCTTCCACTTTCGGGCTTGTCGTCACTTACCATCGGGTGAGGAAGGCCATTTATTTATCATTTAAAACTCGAAAATTATGAATACAAGCCTAGTAGAATAATTTGTGTTCAGTGATAGACAGTTTTCTTATTTTTTATGTAAAATGCAGTGTTAATTATGTAAAATGTTATACTTTGATTATGGGGACATTTTGAAGTATGTATTTCTTTTTAAGATTTTCAAATATCTTTATGTGATCCGGATTCACTGCCCTTAAGTGTATTTTTACCGACAAAAAAACGGAGGAGGTACTCAATTCGACGCGTATATTTTTTTTAATGTATGATCACGCATAACTTTTTACAGAGAACTCCGATTTTGATGATTCTTTTTATGTTGAAAAGGGTATACCCCAAGGGTGGTCCCATTTAAATTTGAAAAAAAAATTCCTACCCTAAGGGTAGGAAAACTGAAAATTATTGTTGATTTACTCACTAATTGTGATCAATGACCACTCATTACTTCGTACAGAGTGTAGTGCTTTTCCTTGCTGAATTGTAGAAATATAGGGAAATCTTAAAGTTAAAGAAAAAAAACAAACTTATTCCTTTAGTCCGATACAAAATGAACAGCTTTATTCTTGTAGGTACATAATTATAATTCACTTATGCATATGTTACGGAACTAAACAAAATCCCTCGATGCAAAGCACTTAACTTAATGTTTAATCAATACAAGCCAAGGGCAGGATGGTTCAGGTTTGTTTGATCAATCTCGGCAGGTAAAAATCAGGTACAAATTGGGTACAAAACTACAAAATGAGGGGCAATAAAGTACACCAACAAATAGTTATAGGTTTCCTTTTTTTTTTAAAGAAATTAGTAGTTTTCCCCGGAGCGGTTGTTAGTAGATCATACCTTCGATGCTAAGTTTCTGCGATCACGGGTCAGAGATATAAAATTCCAGTTTCTTAAGATTATTCTCTGTTTCTAATATTACTTGTGTAATTCCACAGAATTCCTCCTCGATACTAGGTTAGTTTGTCTAGGTAAGCAGCGGAGCCCTACGGCCTCCGGGAACTGCCCTGGAGATTCATAGCACAGTGTTAGGTTAAAAATATAATTAAATATGCCTATAATCTTAGGGTCAGTGGGTCTAACACTGAGTTCTGAAGGAATCCCAGTCAATACATTTGAATTTCATGTAATAAACATTGCAAGTTAATTCCAAACATAATTTTCAATGAATTGTCTAAAGTTTCTTCTTATTGGTTAGTTAATAAAAAGGACATATGGAGTATAATTATTGCTATTAATAAAAAGAAAACAGCTTAATTTGTGAGTTATCTGCCAAAGAAGGATGTGAAACTTAATATTGTGAAAATTTAGAATTTAACATGAAATTCGCAAGTATTACTCAATATATGCATTAATCCCACTAAGATGCCGCTTACTATCAGGTTTATTTAATGAAATAGGGGATGAAAAAGGCGAATTTTGGAAATGTAATATGTTTGATTTAATAATCAATTTACCCACAAATAAAAATAAAATTTGGTCGGTGCGACTTCAATATAGAAGTGTGATGTTGTCTGTACCTATTCTTATATTATTTTTAACTTTTCAGCGTTTTTGCTTTTAAGTTTTTTCGGCGCTTCAATTTTTTGTTAAAAAGTTTTGTAATGATCGCTCAAAACAATATTTCAATATTGTTTTAACCTTGCTATAAGCGATCATGGTAAGGCCCCAGGTGTAAAGTCTATTGTTTCCCATTTCACTTGTATTTGAATAATATATCTTAATCAAGGCTCTGTGTATGTATTTAGACAAAGCTAAAATATTTAATTATCAAATGTCGCATTTAACTAGATTAAGAATTAGATTATTGGTCATTAAGATTTTATTTGACATCAATAAAAGCCTTTATTAATACTTTATTGCACATAAACAAAACAGAAACAATAACAAAACTCTTAAAACTAATGTGGACATAGCAGTCTTATCGCTGGTAGCGATCTCTTCCAGACAACCTTTGTCTACGGATACTTATTTGTATAAGGCAGTGTGCCGTCATAAAAAAAAAACAATAAGCAAAAAATTGAAGATAATAATATATAAGTACTTACATAATACATATTAATGAAGTAAATACGTGAACAAAATATCAAATATTATACCTAAAAAAATATATAAACGTTATAAAATACAATATAAATAAATAAAACAAGGTAAATGTGACTATGCCATGAGATGGTTATGGACCCTGTTTTTAAAAGTGGCAAGCGTCTTTGACTGTCGAATATCTCGGAGCAAACAATCCACAATTGTGCAGATTTCACTGTAAAGGATTTTTTGAAATAGCCCAAATGGGTTTAACTTCTAATTTTGTAAAGATTTTTGAAAAATTTGTAAAGGTGAGTATTTTAAAATAAAATTTATACACGTTTGTTTCACAGTTGTTTATACTTTTGAATTTCAAATTATTCGTAACCATAAAACCTCTTAGCATTATTTAACCTGCTATCCATTGGAAGTCACCAGAACTAATATTATAACGCACGGTGGTTATAATGACCCCACTAAAATGAAGCTGCACGCAAGCTATGTTCAGTAGACAGTGAGCACGAGCCAGCATTACGCAAGCGAGGCTGAGCGGAGTGACAGCTATCAGCGCGTTAATCAAATTGTAGCTCTGTCGCTGACTGGACCCGATGGCGAGGCACTACATTTGCATGTAATGGCTGCCCGGGATTAAGAACCGCTGTGAACGTTCATGCTTTACGCGCTTCCTAGTTTAGTCGTAGTTGTATCAGTACAAAATCAAATCGAATTATGACATAATCACTTTTGCACGTCAATGAAGCTACGCCATTCTACAGGCTTCTACAGGTATACGGCGGGAGATTTTGTCCTAGTAAGAACCAGCAAGGGCTATTTTTTCTTCCTGTATTTTTACAGAGTCATCAATTGAAAGCTGACCTCAAAGCAAAAATAATTACGAAGTTATCTGAATTTGACACAGATCCTCAAGCAGAATCTAAGTATGGTGGGGTCGCATTATCGTGAGGATTCAGGTCAACGTGTCACGATAGAACTTGGTGATGAAATTGTATCGCTAAAACTATGTCTACCGATTGATGACATTAATGGCCATTTTCACCAACCTCTTCTTAACTTAGGGCACTCTTTAGTAGCATGCTGTTACATTCTTTTCATTAAAGACAAAAAGTGACAGCATACGTCTTAGGGGCTTCTTAAGCTAAGTTATGGTTGGTGAAATCGGGCATAAGAGTTGCAGCTAATCCATATTATTAATGACAATGGGAGTCAATCAAAATCAAATTGTCTTTAATCAAAAACTCTCTTTTGAATCGTCTATAGGTATTATTTTATCTACCACCCGTTCAGGACATCTTTTTAACAGACTTCAAAAAAGGAGGAGGTTTTCAATTCGATGCGTGTTTTTTGTGTGTGTATGTTACGCGATTACTCCGCCAATTGTGGACCGATTTTCAAAATTCTTTTTGTATTCGATAGAGTATACTCCTAGAGTTGTACCAAGGTCACCAAAGTCAGGATTTGATGATGGAATCCTATGAAAATCGAGGGAAACGCTTTCACTAAAAAGTTAATAATAAAAAATAATTCACAAAAAATAAAAACTGACTTCAAAAACACTGAAAAGTTAAAAAATAATATAAGAATAGGTACAGACAACATCACACTTCTATATTGAAGTCGGTGACTAATTTTAAGACTTTCTATGAGATATTGTTTGGCACCGACTTCAATATAGAAGTGTGATGTTGTCTGCACCTATTCTTGTATTATTTTTAACTTTTCAGTGTTTTTGAAGTCGGTTTTTATTTTTTGTTAAATATTTTTTGTCTATACATTCTTTAGTTTTTTGTGGGAATTGTAGTTTTGTAGTAAAAACAATTTAAAGTATATACCACCACCACAACTCATAAATTATGTCCCCACCGAGAGCTCAACTCTTCCCTAAGTCAGGGTATTTAGGCCTTAGTCAACCATCATCTGAACTAAAGGTGTGTACCAAATATCAGATCAATCTGTCAACAGGAAGAGGGTAAAATTTCAACTACTACATTTGACCCAAACAAGTAAACAAACAACCTGTCCGAAATTGAAGGAGCCTACTCGAGAAAAACGGGCAAGTATCTCGGAAGGTCTAATCTTCCTTTCATTCGCTAATATTCTAAATAATCATTGACCTTGTAATAAACTTTACTCGCGACAGTCTTTCTGATATGAAATGGTAATTTGGGAACACTTTGTGGAAGCTTATTATAAAAACTATACATTTTCCCAAAAACAATCTATTAGTTTTATGGAGCGAGTAGTAGCTGTAGTGTCGATAGAAAAGGACAAACATATTCACCATAGCGCAATTTTCTTGGTTTGAAGAGCTTTGTTCTTCGTAAGAGTACCTAATGTTTGTACTGCGACTCATATACAATACCAGAGCCATTAGCTGTGTAAACCGAATGGGTGGAGTCCAATTTTGTTACTTGAATAATTTACCCAGGCAAGGTTGGCTATGTAACGAGAGACGATATACCTATTTAGATTTTCGCTTTCGCCACATACGTCAGTACCTGCTTAAGAAAATTGTTACGTTGTCAAGGATAATTAACCCCGATGATGTATTCAAGTACCCATTATTTGGAGTGTACTTGAACGTTAAATATTTGTAACACAAGCAAAAAAGTAATCAGATTTGGATGAGAATTGACGCACAAATAGTTTGTTATCCGATAATACTGTATTGTTATCCAGGTTTTCACCACTCGTAAGACATGCAAGTGATATCGCAAGCAGAAGATGGTATTTAATAAAATTTTAATTTTATAAAATGTATATATTGTGATCAGTCAAATAGAAAATGTTAAAAAATTTACGTTAAATGATTAAGTCGAAAACAAGACTTAATTAACCTCAGTGAGACTCAATACCAGAAGTAGACTTATGGCCAGCTTCACCATCCTGATCTCAGCTTAGGAAACTACTATGACGTATGCTTACTCTTTTTCTCTTTAATGATGTGACAGCATGCCACCTAAGAGTATCCTAAGCTTAGACAAGGTTTCTTCTGTCGTCTCCGTGTATACCTCTGACTTACCTCTTTCTGCTGTCAATCTAGGGTACTGTGACATGACATCTTATGTGACAAGTTGCCAACGTATATTGGGACCTTCGTCGGGGTTCTATGTTGGCGAATCTTACAGAAACCACATGTAGCTAACGTATGCTTCATATCCCTGTTTATACTCACACCCACGAACCTATTGCTAGCTCAACTCAATCAACTCTGCCATTGAATTAAATTGTAATTAATAGTTCGCAAAGTATTTAATCATTAGTATACACAAGCAAGGCTTTGATTAATACTGTCTCTGGCGTTATCCCGTCCCGCTTATGTAACTACCCATATTGTCGCGGGCCACCGTCTACTTGACAAGACATTCTATAGCTTGGATGAAATTCTGATTTGCTATAAAAGTGGTTTTCACTTAGTCTTCGGGGTCCCACCAACTATTCTGGCGTTATATCGTCGCGCTTATGTAACTACCTACATTCTTACGGGCCACTGTCTACTTGACAAAACATTTTATAGCTTGGATGAAATTCTTATTTGCTACAAGCGTGCTCGGCAGACGTTGTCCCGCCCGATTACAGCGCCACCTACCGGGTCCAAGTGTACTTTTAAACCTTCCCTGTACCTATTCAAACACACACAGCAAATTTTGTAAGAATCTGTTGATCCGCTTCAGATTTTTTGCGAGACTAACACATAGCGATTTATTTTTATATATAAGAAGATAACAGTGGTTGTTTGCTATTTCACTTAGTCTTCGGGATCCCACCAACTATTCCCACTGATAGGTTTCTGTAAACATGTCTTCGGGGTCCCACGGACTAGTGGGACCCAACGGATTCTTTTAATTCCTGAAACGTATCCCAAGTTCCACTGATTAGTGTCCTCCAGCTGATTTCTGCTGCCCTGGTACATTACGTGAATCTTTAAATAAAAGCGAATGTATGCAAATGTACCAGGGCACCAGAACTTGTATTACGCCTCTGTTTCTTTGTTGTTCATAGAGATCCAGACTTAGATTCTCCGTGAAGTTATTAAGCTCTGTTTATTAGGCAGCGGCTCATGTTTTTTCAGCTTTTGTGCTAATCTATCCATCTTACCGTCTGTCGGTCTGTCCGTTCCGTCGATATGTCGGCTTTTAGCCTCTTCAATAGATGATCATGAATAATTAGGTCAGAGACCTTGGACGAAAAACCTAAAATTTTTAATTTAATATGGTTAGTAACTTATTCAACAAGATTTTTGATGCTGAGTATGGAAATGATGATATCCAAGACCTACGACTAGGGTCATGCCACTAAGGTCTCCAACATTATTTTCGTCCAAATTTCATGGATAGTTTATAATTCTACGTGGAACTCGTCTTTTGATGCGGAATTTGGAAACAACAGTGCTTCACTCTAGGTCTAGGGTCATACAAATCGGATAGTCATACAAATGGATTCATCCAAAGGACAATGTCGAAAATCACCCCATGACCAACAAAGATTTGATTTACGTCATAATTATATGCATATTTTATAACACTCATAACAAATTATGTATTCGACGGACATATCAAAAATATATAAAAGTATTTTCAGAAACAAAAGCAAATGAAGTAAAATATTCGAATGGTTATTGTTACCTTTGCTCGACTAAATAGAATGAAGTCGGTTTTATGTAGGGATGGACATTTATTTATTTGTATGAATTATGTTTTTCATAACTTCATTCACAATTTACAACGTAAATTAAAACATACGTCAATTAACTTCTCACGCGCTTGTGTTTTTGACTTGCTTTATAATTTCGAGATTTCTTATTCTTACTTACTTCTTGTTCTTACTACGTGGCTATAATAACGTTCTTTGATTGATTGTAAATTTGCAAAAATTTTTAGGTATGGACTATGTGTATTGCTCTAACGAAACAAAGTGTATCTTCAACTAACCTCAAATTCTGATTTATAATATATAAAGCTCGTAGTAATTAATGTGGACGTACAGTATTTACTAATGTCTAATTATACGAAAAGTATTTTTTCACTGCTGTTGGTATTGGGGACAATGTATGGACGCAGAGCAATGTCCTTTGATATATTATGGTTTTTACTAGATTTTTCCATTCCCACACACTTATTCCACATCCTCAAATTGTTTTTCTACGCTAATATGAGTCTGGTTTCAACAGGATTTTTGACACATTTTTACTTTCATGCAATAATAACTGCGTCAAAACCAATTTAAATTGAGGCGTCATTGACACGCCACAATAGCGTTAAGCTGCCACAGATACCTGCACCATTAAAATTTTGACAAAGGACGTCTTCTTACCAAGTCCGCACTTAACTAGAATAATTTCACAACGAAGTCTAACTTCATCAGATTTAAATAAAAGTTCCCGGTTGAAACAAGAGCTGGGGTTGTCGCGTAATGCGTTTGACGTGCAGCGGTGTCAGATGTTCTGTGAGTTCCCGAGACGCTCTACGTGCTTCCGCTAGGGCTGCCACCTTCGTGTAGCTAAATATCAAGTACCAGCCTCAAATCTCTATATTCAGCTGCGTGCTCCTAGTTATTACTATATAAATACAGCTGTGCCCGCGAACTACGTTTCGCCATATATATTTTTCCGTTTTTGCAACATTTTTTCATTGATGCTCAGCTCCTTTTAGTCGTAGCGTGATGTTATATAGTCTATAGCCTTCCTTGATAAATGTACTATCCAACACAAAAAGAATTTTTCATTTTGAATCAGTTCCTGAGATTAGCGCGTTCAACCAAACAAATCAAACCAAGAATAGTAAGTACAGATTGTTAGGATAAGAAGGATAGCTATAATACTCGTAGCTCTTGCTTTTGCTATATAAGGCGTTAGAAGTCTAGAATATATTGAATTTATATATGAATTTTAATGTTTTTGACCCTTTTTTTTTTTTTTTTTTTCGAGGGGAATGCGTGACCGCACCGTACTCGCCGTTGGCTAGACGACGAGCGTGTGTGGGGCTCTCCCGGCAGAGAGCCGGGCCTACCCACTAAACCCCCCGGTGTTCTCCCTGCCCTTATGGGCGCGCGTGGTAGGGTCCACACTGCGACTACCACTACCGACGCGCCCGGGCTAGCCCGACCTAACTGGTCGGGCTATCGCCAAGGGGGGATTGCCCGAGAACACTAGGGCAATCCCCAGACGGAGGGCCTTACGGCGACGTGCACGGGGCCAACCATGCACGCAGGCCTCCACGGCAGGGTCATTAGGCGGGCATCGCTTGTGCGAATGCCCGCCTTCGCCTGCCTGTCCGTCTGCGGCGGATGGGAGCGGCTTGGGGATCATTCTCCCGCTCCCTCTCCGCGGCCTCCTTCTGCAAGATGACGTCCTCGCAGAAGGAGGTGACAGCCCCCCATTCCGCCTCGCCGCGGAGCATGGCCACGACCATGCTCGGCAGCGAGAGGTCTCCGCCTCCCAGCGCAGCGATGAGTTCGCTGCGCTGGCGTCGCCAGGCCGGGCACACCAACAGGGTGTGCTCGGCAGTGTCGTCGGGAGCGTCGCAGTGATGACACTGCGGCGTTTCCTCCCGACGCGCGACCCGGTGCAGGTAGTGGCCAAAACAACCATGTCCGGTCAGTACCTGCACCATGCGGAACGAGAGACTGCCCTGCCGGCGCCCTACCCACTCCTCCAACACCGGACGTATCGCTTCTATCGTCCGGTGGCCGGCAGCTGGGAAGGCGAGCGCCTCACCCCATCGACGCAGAGCCTCCCTCTGCGCCTGGGTACGAATCCGCTCCACTTCTTCAGGAGCGGATCGTCCCCCCCGTTCTCTGACAGAAACCCGATGTCGATACACCTCCGCATGGACGCGTGCATCGACATCCCACGGCGTTTGGCCCGCAAGAACGCAGGCCGCGCCGTGGCTGACCGTGCGATAAGCTCGCACGGCCCGGGTTGCTATGACCCTCTGCGGACGTCGCAAGAGGGCCACCGTTCGGGGGGAGAGGCACTCCGCCCACACCGGGGCTCCGTAGAGTGCCATCGACCGTATCATCCCGTGATACAGTCGACGGCACGCCGATCCTGGCCCTCCTACATTAGGGAGGACCCGTCCGAGTGCGGCTGCGGCGGCACACAGCCGTGGAGTGAGGAGCTTGAAGTGCTCCTCGAAACTCCATCGGGGGTCCAGAACAAGGCCGAGGTACTTGAGGTGCGCCTCGACCGGTATACGGACCCCCTCCACTCGGACTCGGAGCCCCGGTGGGATCCTGCGACGGGGGGCGTGGAAACTCATGGCCCTCGTTTTATCAAGGGCCACTGCCAAGCCCAGGAGGCGGATGCGTCGGACTACTAAAGAGGTGCAGACCGACGCAAGGTGGGCCGCCTCCTCCCCCGTTTTGGCTCTTGCCGCGACGAGCGTGTCATCGGCAAAGCAGACGACCTCCGTTCGTGGCAGGAGGCCGCCTCGCAGGACCCAATTGTATCCCAGGTTCCATAGTAGAGGACCTAGTACGGATCCCTGGGGTACACCTGCCGCCATTGCCCACGTATGGACGCGACCGTCCGGCCCCTCGTAGAGAACTGACCTGCCTTCAAGGTAGCTCTCCACGAGGGCGCGGAGGTACGGAGGTACCCGGTGGAAACGGAGTGCCTCCTTTATGCACTCATGGGGAAGGCTGTTGAAGGCGTTGCGGATGTCAAGAGACACCGCAACGACAGTCTCCCCACGAGCTGTGGCCCCCTCAGTCCACTCCTTGAGGAGGGCCACTGCGTCCATCGTGGACCGGCCGGTGCGGAAGCCGAACTGGTTGTTAGCCAAGTCCGGCCCCCGGTCCTCTAGGTGCTCGATGATGCGGGAAGCGAGAATCTTCTCGAAAAACTTCCCGGCTTCATCGAGCAGCACCACCGGCCGATACCCAGTCGGAGAATCCGCGGGGCGGCTCTCCTTCCTTATCAGGCAGAGCCTGCCTACTTTCCACCGACTGGGGAAGCGGCCCGAAGCGATGCATAGGTCAAGCACCGCTCGGAACCGCTCCTCGAGGTGTCTCAGGGCGAGGGCCAGAACCCTGCTTGGGACACCGTCCGGTCCCGGCGCCTTCTTTTTGCGCCGTAACCGGTCCCTCACCATGTCGAATTCCACGTTCGACACGGGAGGGACGGCGGCAGCCACCTCCACCGGAGGAGTATCTGGGGGGACCATTCTGGGGGGCTGGAACGGACCGGGATCGGGGAACAGAGTCCCCAACACCCGATCTAGTAGCCCCCTGTCCATAGCGGACGTAGGGGGAGTGGAAGATTTGAATTTCCCCCTCACCATCCGGTACGGACGCCCCCACGGATCATCGTCCAGAAGCCGTATAAACGACTCCCTGGACTCCTCTTTGGCCCTGCAGATTTCGTTCCGCAGGGCCTTCTTGGCTGCCGCATACACCCGACGAAGTTCAGCTTCCTCGTCGGGTGTAGTTCTAGCGCGCCTACGACACCGCACGTAGGCGCGCCTGGCCCTCATGCTGGTGGTACGCAGATCCGCAATTACCTGCGTCCACCAGTACACCTGCCCCCTTTCGGGGCAGGCCTGCGCCCTAGGCATGGCGGCTTGGCAGACGACTTTCATGTCGTCGGCGAAGAGCTCCGCCATGCCATCGACATCCCCAGCAAGGTGCGGCGGCACTTCTGCCCACGCCCGCACCATCGCAGCCTCCTCCGCCACATCCGGGCGGAGCTTGGTGAGCGCCCATCGAGGAAAGGCGCTCACCGCGGAGCCCCTGCGGTTCGGGGTCCCGCGGGATGCCGCAGAGACCTCGTATCGGACGTACAGGTGGTCCGATAGAGTCTCTACATCTTCCTCCACTCGCCAGTCGTTGATTCGACAGGCGAGGGAGGGGGTAGCGAAGGTCACGTCCACCACGGACGTGCCCTGCACCCGGACGCAGGTAGGGGTGGAGCCCCTATTCAAAATCTGGAGCCCCAGGGACAGAACCCAGGACTCCAGATCTCCACCCCTCGTATTGGTGCGGGAGGACCCCCACGCGGTAGACCACGCGTTGAAGTCCCCCGCAACTAGCACCGGCACCGGGGCCGTCCTGCGGACGACCCCCTCTAACGCAGCCAGAAAGATTTGGAAGTCCGCCCGGCTGCGATTGGGGGAGAAGTATGTCGAGACGATCATTATTCTCCCCCACATGGCGGCAACGTAGCCAGTGCCCCTCTCTCTAAAAACGAGAGAGGGGGCTGTGCCACGCGCCGCCCGCATTATGGCGGCGGAACCATCCGCCGCCTCCAACCAATTTGACGACTGTGGCGGAACGTAGTACGGTTCCGACACAATCGCCAAACTCACTCCCCACTCCGCCGCAGTCTGACACATGAGGTCCTGTGCCGCGGCGCAGTGGTTAATATTCGCTTGGAGGAGCTTAATGGGACCACTAAGCATTGGTGGTCTCCATGGGCTCCTCCTGGGCCGCAATAGCGGCCGGTCCTGCCTGTGGTGCCGGGGGTGCCGGTGACGCCGGGCTCCTCGGGGCCACGGCTAGTTTCACAGGGGCTAAGCGGCCCCTGACCGGCGGGGGGGTACAATTAATCCCCCCCATGCGGTGATCGGCCGGCCTCTTAGCGTCCGCACAGACGGCGCAGTTAAGCGCCGCTGTGCAGTCCACCGCTTTGTGGCCCTCAGACCCACAACGGAAGCACAATCCACTGCGGTCTTTGGCGGAGGGGCTCCGCTGGATTGGGTGGCCCATGCCCATGCATCGGAAGCACCGCATGGGCCTTTGTTCCAGCAATTGGATGGAGGCTGAGCTCCATCCAACTTCAATGCGCCCAGCTTCAGCTAGGCGCTTTGCCGCCTCCACCGGCACGGAGGCGAAGGCCGCCCCGACACCCCTAATCCCCGTGTGCACTCGACCCACCTTGATATGGTGGGCCGGGCACTCACCGACCCGCGCCAGGATTTGCCCCAGCTCCTCGGCGGAGACCGAGTCGTCCAAACCGACGACCCGGATGTCTGCCGTTTTTACGGGACGCGTTACCTTTGCCGCGTCCCCCAGGGCCTCCCCCAGCTTCGCTGCCAGTGTGTCAGCCTGGGATGGGGACGTCTCCTTAGGGAGCTCGATGATACGAGCCCCGGTGATCCCCGTCCTAAACTTTGCCGGTCCGATGCCGAGAGCACTGAGGCTGACCGAGGCCTTCGCCTTGGTGATGGCCTCACTATATGTAAGGCCCTTCGCCACTGCCTCCGGCTTGAGGGCCAATACCACCGCCAGCGAGCGTGGAGCCTTGGGCAGTTTCGGTGCAGGCTTGGCGGCTCCGGCGGAGGCGCCGGCTTTCCTGGGCGTCGCCCCATCTACAGCCGTCAACTTTTTGCGACCCTTACGCACGACCACCGACCAAGCCCCGTCGACCGGCGCCGCGTCCGTTGCTGCGACCCCCGTGGAGGAGGGTACCGCCACTGGTGTTGAGGGTGCGGCCTTCCTCTTGATCGCTCTTGCCTCCTTCGGCATGTTGGCCGGCGGAACAAGTGTGGTGTTACCGGTAGCGGCCCTTGCTGGCCGCTGCTGCTGAGGCTGAGGTAGCAGCTGTGGCTGGACTACGCGGTCTGATGCCAGAGGCGGCCTACGGACTTGGGCCGGCATAAGCCGCCCATCAACCTCGAGGCCCTCGAAGCGGGCCGACACCATTAACCCGACCTGGGCCAGGAGCCCCCTCTGAAGAAACTCCATGCTCTCCAGAAACTCTGTTCTGGAGAGACCCTCAGCGGGAGCGGCCTCAGCCGGTTGGGCCGTCGGTAGCTGCACCTCCGGCAGCACCTCTTCCATGGCGTTGTCAGAGGCAGGATCCTCCGACTCGGCGCTCTCTTCAATCACAGGGGCTGCGTTTGCACCGCGGCCCCTTGGGCGTTCTACCTCCCGTTCCGAGAAGGCCCGACGCAGGGCCTTCATTTCCACCAATAGGCCGTCCAATTGGCCTCGGAGGCGTTTATTGTCAGCTTGAAGCCGACGTATCTCCTCCGAAGAATTTCTGGACGCCAGAGTGCGGACAATGTCGACAAGCGACTCCGACGCATCCTTAATTTCGCGCACGCAAGTCCCCTTTAGATTTCGTGACTTGCGTGCCACTCCCACGAGCGCCCTCGCGCTCTCCTCCGCCTTGTCGCATAAGAGCTCGGCTGTGGGCTCAGAGGAGCGCTTCCCCTTGCCTTTCCCCTTTTTGGAAGGGGCCTTCGCCAGCTCCGTTTCGAACTCCGATTCCAGTTCGGTATCCTCTGGCTGTTGGAGCTCCCGCCTTGCCTGGGCGATCCCAACGCTATGCGACAGGCCTCCCCGGCCCCTACGAGTTCGGGGAACCTTAGGCGCATATGGCGCCGTAACATCCTCCGCCTCGGTCTCCAGATCCGTTATCAGTGGATCTTTGAAGAAGCGACCCAGGACAGATCGCTTCCTCGGAGCGGGTTGTGACAGTGTCAAATCCACCTCCGACAACGACGGTTTCGTTCCGCTAACCATTTCCCTGTAAGCGGGACGAGACGCACTCAAGCGAGCGCTCCGACGGGGTGCTGACCCCCCG
Organism: Schoenobius gigantellus; assembly: GCA_963935595.1. Lineage (NCBI taxonomy): Eukaryota > Metazoa > Arthropoda > Insecta > Lepidoptera > Crambidae > Schoenobius > Schoenobius gigantellus. The sequence goes on along the minus strand of OZ012542.1, from coordinate 64,658,724 downwards.
ACGCTCGATAACGACAACATAGGAGACAAAACCCCTTCAGCACCCTTAGACGCACCACCATCAACAGGCGAGCGGCTTTTTTCTTTCCTGGTTTCCACAGGAAACCTCACGCTATCGGAAGCCCCGATGGGCCCCCCCTCGTCGGCGCCATCCGTCTCGGACATAATGTCCGATTCGGACATGCTCCAATTGTGGGCCCAGCCCAGCAAGGAATTTGTTGGCGAGAACAGAATAAAAACTATTCGTCACACAACAACCAAAAACAATCAATCCAAATCGTAGGTAAATCAGTCACGTCAATTCGAAGCCAAGTCGTATACAAATAGTCGCCAATGTAAAAAAAGTAATAATAAAAATCAAAAACAAGGAAAACAAATCTAAGTCTAACCTAAACCTACAAAATACAACAAAATATTAAAAAAAAAATCCTTATACCTAACAATAAGAAATAATAAAATGAAAATAGCACTATCAATAACCAGAAAATAAAAGATAACGTACAAACAATACCAATATAGTACAAACTACAGTAATAGCCGGGCCGGGGCAATGACCCCCGCCGCGCCACTAGCACAAACACTGACTTACAAAAAACGAAAACCTTATACCTAGGGACACCAATAACCAGAAACAATAACAGACGATGAAGTAGTAATTTGTGTATTTGACTTCAAACACACAAATTATTCAACAAACAAGACAGCAGCAACAACGAAACAAAAACGAAAACAACAATAATTAAACCATACAAACTACGAAGGAGTGATAATTAAATCGAGATCGACGCAACACACTAAGAAAAGGGGTCAGGACGCGCGCGCTCGCTATGACAGCTCGCTCGCGACCAATGTTTTTGACCCTAGGTGGAATAACCTTTGACCCTAGGTTCATACTCTGCTGTCTAGTGAAAACCTAAACTAGGTGGCCCAGGAGTCAACATTTTGATAGAATGGATAGACATTGTAACCTTCTTAGTTGGGTAGAAAATAAAAAGGGGAAAAGTTACAAATTAAGTATTTAATTTAAGTAATATTTACAAAAAAATCGTCAGAAAAAGGAATTACTATTGAAAACTGTAGGTAGCAATTTAGAGAGGGTCGTGAGTTGATTTTTGGGCTGTGGACACTAGTAACCGCCTGGGGGTACCACTTAACTGGCCGCGACGTTGAAGGTGCAGGGCGTCGGCGTCGGGTGGTTGACTTCGGTAACGGGTATTCGTGGCGGTGTAAATGCGGTCGTCGTACGTCAGCTCGTACGGCACCAGCTCCAACGAGCGGTAACTCCAGTATTGGAATCAAACGTCAGGAATCCTCTACTCCAGTAAGGGAACTTCCACTCCAGTACGGAAACCCTGGAATTTATTATATTGGACACTTTAGCGTTTGTCCGAATTTCCAAAACGTGACTGCAACATCATGACGCGAAGAAGGTGCGAAGCGGTAAGCAGTGTAAGTAGGTACTTTATAATTCGGTGATCGATGATGTTGCATTCACAGGCAAAATTTACAGTTTATAACAAAATTAACAATAGAAAAAGAAATAGACATGAAAACCATACATAGGTAGTGATCATGACAAATAGTTAGACATTGAAATTAATAAAAGGGCAGCCTATGAACAATCCCAATCATGATAACTACATTAGTGTAATTATCCTAATTGTTATTGTGAACAAAAACGAAAGGAAAGTTATACGATTTCTAAAATTAGATTGATAGTGAAAACATTAATGAATTGCGGAGGTAGATATGGAATAACTCCAGACCGCATGGTATGATTTGGCTGATTCGACTAGTTACAGTAATTTGATATAGATCTAATACAATACAATATATAAATGAACTATTTTCTTTAATATTCTAATGATAAAGCACTGATATCTATGTTTCTACAAACAAACCACAGCTAAGCATGATATAAAAAATATGCAACACTCACCCAATCGGGGTAAACACAGTACTTGGAATAGAAAACTCACAATATTAGTGAATTACTTATTAGTTTTCAACTTTAGATTATTAATGTTCTGTAGATTTTTCGAGTAGAAGTTTTCGCTCCAGCAAGCAAATAATGAGAAAAGGACCCGGCGTATGCCGTACTTGAATATATATCGCGTATGGCTCGCGAGTGAGAATATTGTCTCTCAATTCATCAATCCGCTCATACGTTCACGATTTCGTTTCTAAGGCTAGCCGTTCATTACGGGAGCGCAACCAATAACCGTCCTTAGCGTTTAGGCACTAAGGAAGAAAATCGAGTAAAGTGGAGCCATTGCCCAGTGGCAGGTCGGTTGGCGTATGGAAACAATAGGCGCGTGACGTCACCGAGAGCTCAGCGATCGACTGGTTATCCTAGTTTTGTAAACAAACGGCGCGCGCGCAATTATTTCATATTATGTATTTAATTTATTAAAAGGTTAGCTTTATTATTCGATTAGATAGATTCAGGTAATTTATAGCATTGTATTTTGAATTAGTTTAATTTATTAATAGTTAGATTTCATTTTTCAAAAGAAAGTAAGCAAATAATTATAAATTAAACAGCACACCGTTACAACATACAGACAAACGGACGACGGTCGGAAAGATGAGCAAATAACTTGGTGAAAATTCAGTGAAATAGTTCCTATTATCGAGCCAGGGGGACGATTATATAACTCATCGGCTATCAGGCGTCGTATAGATTTAATAATTATGTATGATGAAAACCGGCTTTTAATACATTTAGCATTTTGTAATGGCGCCATCGGAGCGGTTTCGATATATCTGTGAATGGAATCGACTTATCACAAATAAATCGACATATTTATCAAACGCATTAACATTGTTCCGTTAATTTTCAAGTCATCTAATTCGATTAATTTTGCCTATCAATTTAAAATGACCATCCATCGCTGACAGCCCTAACCGAGTGGCCTTTTTAAAATTGCAACGGACATGTCAGCAATGCGGGCAAAACCAGTTTTCACAGTTGTCCCCCAGCATAAACCGTTCCAACTGTGTGCACTCGCCTTTAGGGAGTTGTCAGGTTCTACAAGCCTTAACTGAAACCCTGTTCGATACAGTGATAACTGTAAAAGTAGCTGTAATTCGTATTGTAGCAATATAAAAGCTAACATAACAGATATGAAAGATATTTATTCAGTTGTTGAATAAGTTGAACCTATTATGACCATACTCATCCCAACTACAGTAAGCCTAATGCTGTTTGTAAGTATCCTTGATAAATAGGCTTAGCCGATCTCCTATTACGCACGGGAAGAGTAGATGTTTTAGATGTCAGCCTTTTTTTTATTGGCAAGAAAGCAAACTCAGTCTCGTAGCGGCAAGCGCGCGAGGTAGCAGTGTCCCGCTCGCGAAGTATAATTAACAGTGTTTACGTTCGTTCGCGTATAGGCCTAGAAACCAGTTCTCAGTGCGCGCGGCGCGTCGCCGTCGCTTGTTTTTGATTGAACTATGTATTATAGCCGACGAAAAAAATGAGTATTATTGAAGATTACGATAAGAAGTCCATTAATGAGGATGTTGACGCTGACAACATGAGCTTAGAGTCAGAAAACACACAACAGCAGGAGGAAGATATCAACCAAATAAGCGTAAATCCTGATATGCAATCACGGAATGTGAAGAGAAACAGAGAAGAAGATGAATGTGAATGGACTTTAGTAAGACGTAAGGAAAAAAAGTTGAAAGATGAGAACAATAAAATTCAAGTTTATATCACAAGCAATGAGCGACTACCTAAACAATTTTCCTTGGCAAAATTGTTCAAAGAATGTGATATACTTGATATTACCGGAATAAAATATTTGAACCCATTTAAATTGCGCGTTGAGTTCTCTAATGAATTAAGCATGAATAAGTTGAATTCTTGTCAAACATTAATTGATATGGGCTGGAGATTCCAAAGACCTTTAGAACAAAGCACATCATATGGAACTCTGCGCGACGTAGAAATTGACTTGACGGAAGAAGAAATTTTGAAAAGAATCAAATGTCCGGAACCAGCAAAGATTAAATCTGTGTTGCGTTTTCAACGAAGAAGCGCTAGTGGAAACGGTTGGACACCAAGCGAAACCGTAAGGCTTGGCTTCCAGGGATCCTATTTGCCCTGATCCTATGTATTTGTTGACAATTTACGCATTAAAATTGATAAATATATCTTCCCGGTGTCACAATGCTCTCGCTGCTGGAAGTTTGGTCACACGTTTAAAAAATGCCCTTCACAGAAAATAATATGCCCTAAATGTGGAGGCAACCACGAGAACTGTGAAACAATGCAATATAAGTGTGTAAATTGCACAGGAAATCATATGGCCTTGGTCAAAAGTTGCCCGGCTTTCTTGAAAGAAAAAAAGATCCGAGAATTGATGGCAGATTTCAATTGTACGTATCGCAGAGCATTAACAACATATATAGAACCAGAACCGTTAGTATTAAAAGAACCTAAACTGAATACTCCAACAAGCATACCATCAACCAGTTATATTAAGAATCCTAGCCCTACATTCCAACCTTGTCAACCATGTTACGGGTCTCCTTCGTATGCAGAAATAATAAATACAAGTGCGGTGATACATAACAATTCGGAAGTTAAAAAACAAAAGTCTACACGGAGAGAACAGCGGTCTGAAAAAGTCAAAACAGAAATATTCCACAAACTTGACGAAGACATGCAAGAAACTGAGATTTTGAACGAAAAAGCACAAGAGACTCGCGAACGTGGAATTAACTTAAGTGAGCTTTTGTTTAGATTAAAAGCGATAATATTTTCTAAGCGTGACTCGAATCACAATAAAATTAGAAAGTGTATTAAGTGTTGCTTAGAATGGTTTATTTTGGTGATGACAGATAATATTAGTGACTGGCCGGTGTTGAAATTATTATTTGATTATCTTAATGGATAAGTTAATTAATATTAATATTGTGCAATGGAACGCACAAAGTGTTAGACCAAAAATAGTAACGTTAAGTCAATTATTACAACAAGAAAAGGTTCACATTGCTGCCTTAAGTGAAACATGGTTAGTAGAAGAAAACAGACTTAATATTAACAACTATCTTATTTATCGCAAAGATAGGCATGATGGTTACGGAGGAGTAGCTATATTGGTTCATAAATCGATCAAATCTATAAAATGTAATATGCAAATTATAAATCCAGACATTGAAATAATTCACATTAAACTTTTTAATTGCGATCACATTGAAAATGTGATCTCAGTATATTGCCCACCCTCCTCACGGACTAGTCAAAATGACTGGGAACAGATTTTATCTAATTTTTCGACAAAAACAATGTTACTCGGAGATTTTAACGCTCATCACGTGACTTGGTCAAATAGGACCGATTCTAGAGGCACACAACTTTTTAACGCTATAGCTGAGAGTCCCTACGTAATATTAAACAATGGAGAATCAACACGATTTAAAATTGTGGGTGGTAATCTACAACAATCTACTCCCGACATTTCTCTAGTTACATCGGATATAGCGTTAAGGTCTGATTGGAAAGTATTAAAAGAATCTCTAGGTAGCGATCACCAATTTATTAAAATCACAACAGGCATAGTATTTTACAATAGTTGTATAAAACGTAGAAACATAAATAAAGCAAATTGGTACTCATACAAAAATTATCTAGAAAGTAAGTTTACACACATCAATTTATCAGAAGATTTACAAAAAACTTATAATGAATTCATAGAATGTATAAATAGTGCAGCAGATTTCAGTATACCAATTACAAAAATTTCTCAAAACCCACAATCTAAGTTTTCCGCTAAGCCATACTGGAATGAAGTACTATCCAAATCAGTAGCTGAAAGACGTCTGGCTCTCACTACCTTTAGACGTAATCCAACACCTCATAGTTATAATATTCTTAAAGACAAAATAAGAATTGCACAAAAATTGATACGTAATGCTCAATCTAAAGCATGGCATGAATTTTGTTCTTCTATAGACTCTACAACATCACAAAATGAAATGTGGCGTAAAATGAAATGGCTTAAAGGTTACAGGACGGATGGGCAACATATTTCTAAAGATTATTCATATCAACTCTTACAATCTTTGACTCCAGATTTTGTTATAAATAAAGAACCAAAATTTGTTAGTATGAATTCCGTTTTAGGTGCACCAATTACAATACAATAATTAAATAAATGTATACCAACTAAAGATACTAGTCCCGGGCACGATAACATCTCGTATTTAATGATAAGGCACCTCCCAGACATAGGCAAACACATATTATTAGAACTGTACAATAAATTTTACTCTGAAGGCTTTGTACCTGATCAATGGAAAGATATCATTATAGTACCTATCCCGAAACCAGGTAGAAACCCAGAGTCAATATCTTCCATACGACCAATTTCAATGATATCATGTATATGTAAGATCTTCCATAACATATTGAAAAATAGACTAGAATGGTACATTGAACACCAACAAATACTATCAAATAATACTACTGGATTCAGAAAAGGTCGCTCTACATTTGATAATCTTGTAAATTTAATATGTAAAATACAAATAGGATTCTTAGAAAGAAATTCAACCTTGGCTTGTTTCATAGATATCGACAATGCATATAATAATGTGGATGTGATCAGTTTAGTGAATTTATTGGATAAATTAGGGGATGGAGACAAAATATGTAAATATTTATGGAACTTTTTAAAAAGTAGATACTTAACGATTCAAGGTGATAGTTCTATGTGCCGACGTTCATATCGGGGTTTGGCGCAAGGTGACCCTTTGTCTCCGCTTTTATTCAATGTTGTTACTTCGCATATTTGCAAATCCATCACAAACGTAATTATCTCGCAATATGCAGATGATTTTGTATTGTTTGTCACTGACTCGCGCTTAAGTGAAAGTATTAATAAATTACAAAGCGCCATAGATGCTATCTACTATTTACTTTTAAACTTAGGTCTAGAAATTTCGGCATCCAAAAGTAAAATATGTATTTTCAGCAAGAGTTTCAGAAAAGAAGACGTTAGACTCCATATAAATAATTATAATTTAGAATTAGTAGATAATTTCAAATACTTAGGTTTGTGGTTGGATCGAGGACTTAGGTGGTCCAAACACATAAACGAAATAACACAAAAAGCTACGAAGTACCTAAATATTTTTAAAGTCCTAACAGGACCAAAATGGGGCATACACCCGAAACATCTCAGGCGGTTATATATATCTATTATACGTAGCAGAATAGACTACAGTTGTTTTCTCTATGACAATAGTTGCAAAACTCACTTAAATAAATTAGATAAATTACAAAACCAAGCTTTGCGGTTAATAGGTGGTTATATAAAAAGTACGCCCATTCATGTGATGGAACATGAATTGAAGATCCAACCATTACATGTGCGTCGATATTACCTTGCTGGAAAGTTTTACTTGAGAAGTAAATCTTTTACAGATAATTATTTGATGAATTATTTAAATGAACTCAGTGAGCTGTGTAAAAACTTTTATTGGAGGAAAAAGAAGAAACCTCTTTTAGTAAGTTTGCACGAAATACTAAGTAAGGTGGATGTACACAATAGTCAGTCACTAGAAATGTTTTCCATGGACACTTGGGTCAGCAATGTGGATTTGTCAGTTGTAATTAAAAGTCATTTAGATGCAATAAATAGTGCTAAGCGTGTTTATAATGTAACAAAACTAAGGAAACATTGTGATGAGTTGATAAATAATGAATACAAACATTCGTACAAGATATTTACAGATGGATCGAAAAATGAAGGCAGGGTAGGAGCTGCTTTTTTCGATCCACAGTAAAGAGTTTCGAAAAAACTTAAAATAGCTGCAAATGTGTCTATAATGACCGAACTGATAGCAATTGATGAAGCTATGACATATATATTAACATTAGAAAAATGTACCAGTAAGTTTGTAATTCTTACAGATTCGAAAAGTGCACTCCAACATCTGGCTCGATGCACCTCGAATTTTCGAGGCGCACCGATAGCCTACGAAATTATCAAGAGAGCACTAAATCTCCGGAAGGCAAATATAAGCATTGTGTTACAGTGGATACCTGCTCATATCGGAATACATGGTAACGAAGTAGTAGATCAGTTAGCGAAGGAAGCAATAGATGATGGCATTCCCTTTAAGCATTTACCAACGTTCACGGAGCGACTATATATAATCAACAAACAATCTAATGACATTTGGAAGGTATACTTTGATGAAAGGTCCTTGCATAAAGGAATATGGTATAAAACCATCCAACCTACCTTTTCAAGACAGTCATGGATAGATGAAGCCGATATGAGCAGGTATGACATTACTACGGCGCTTAGGCTTCGATCGGGACATATTCCATTGAATAGTTTCGGGTTTTTAATGAAAAAATACAGTCACCCAATTGCACTGAATGCGATCAATTAGAAGATGCGTGCCACATATTAATGGAGTGTGTACGGATCGAGGCCGAAAGACACCAATACTTAAATAGATATAATATAAATTGCTATAATGTAGGTTGGTATAATAGTATTCTTTTTTTTTTTAAATACAATTGACTCGGGTCTATTTCGCGGTTAACAATAACTATATTGACTTACTGTTTCCCGACGTTTCGGCCGAATTACATCAGGCCGTGGTCACGGGATGACTGCCGAGGCTCAGCGACGTCTTCGCAAAGCGCGGGTTTCACGACTACCCTCCGCTTGATCTTCAGAATTTTTATCAGTATCGTCGGTACCTCGACATACCACACTCACGACATCTACACACTGACGTTTTTTACAAGTACCGCACTGCCTAAACTTGCTAATAACAGGGTTCCAGGTAGTTGATAAACGGTATCCATCTTCCCGGTTGAAGTTTTTATGTTTTTTAATTTCAACCGCTTCTCGTGCTATTCTGGAATAATAGTGACGATCGGTGGAGAGGACCTGAGGTTTGTGCAGTTCTATCCAGTGGTTGGTTCCTGAATCCAGCAAATGTTCAGCAATGGCAGACTTACCCTTTTGCAGGTTTTTGACAGCTGCGATATGTTCCTTGACCCTTTCAGCTATTGTCCTTTTGGTCTGCCCGATGTAGGAACTACCACAACTGCAATCAACCTTGTATACGCCAGGGGTTTTTAGAACGATATATCGTTCCCTTGCAAACCCCTGGCGTTTGGGTCAAGGAACATATCGCAGCTGTCAAAAACCTGCAAAAGGGTAAGTCTGCCATTGCTGAACATTTGCTGGATTCAGGAACCAACCACTGGATAGAACTGCACAAACCTCAGGTCCTCTCCACCGATCGTCACTATTATTCCAGAATAGCACGAGAAGCGGTTGAAATTAAAAAACATAAAAACTTCAACCGGGAAGATGGATACCGTTTATTAACTACCTGGAACCCTGTTATTAGCAAGTTTAGGCAGTGCGGTACTTGTAAAAAACGTCAGTGTGTAGATGTCGTGAGTGTGGTATGTCGAGGTACCGACGATACTGATAAAAATTCTGAAGATCAAGCGGAGGGTAGTCGTGAAACCCGCGCTTTGCGAAGACGTCGCTGAGCCTCGGCAGTCATCCCGTGACCACGGCCTGATGTAATTCGGCCGAAACGTCGGGAAACAGTAAGTCAATATAGTTATTGTTAACCGCGAAATAGACCCGAGTCAATTGTATTTAAAATGTGTACAAATCGCGGAAGTCTAAAAACTTTAATAGTATTCTTGCCTTTCCTCTAGCAGTACAAGCCAAGATGCTATACAAACTAGTGGAAAAATGTATTAAACGTAGGTAGATAAGTGTGTGTAACTATGGGGGTGACATGGTCACAATGTGACAAAACCCTTTTAAAAAAAAAGAAAAAAAAAAGAAAGCAAACTGCCCACTCACCTGATATTAAGCGGCTACAGACGCCTACACTACAGTATACGTAGTTCCTGTAAGATTCGCAAACCTACAACTCCTACAAGGACGCCAATGTACGCTACCAACTTGTGACATAAGGTGTCAAGTCACAGTACCCAATAATTTCACAGTCTTACCCTTCAAACCGCAACACAGCAATATAAGCACCGGTAACTGGTACCCATCAAGGCCAAGTGATAATTGTAGTGCAGAGAAAATGCAATGCTACAAAGCTCGGTAGCTTATCGAGTAAGGGGATAAGTAAAAAAAGAACTCCCCATTTCTCACAGTATAAAACCAGCTTATCGAGTAAGTGAATAACTAAAAAGAGGACTTTTCAATTCTCTTAATAGAAAATCATCCAATGTCAAACTAATATAGATTACTTTAAGATTGCAAATCTCAGTAAACATTGTATTGATTTAACAAAGGCTTTTGTATTCAAAGTCTTAGGTTATGTGCTGCTTTAGTTTCTTTTATACAGATCAGTCGTCTTAAGCCCCTTTAATATTACATGATGTCACTTTATCCACTTAAATAAAAAGGGGTATTATTTTATTCAGAGGCGCTTAGAATAATCCCGGGTCGCGCAAGGAGACAATTTGGTTCCCCTCTACGGCGACGCCTAAATTTTTCATCTGCTGTCAAGGTGATTGTGGAAATTCATTTAATCAAAGTTGACAATTCGAAGTAGAAGCTAAGTGATTTGATAAAAGTGTTCGTAAACAAAAAACAAATTTGATTCGATTCGCTTTTTATTTTGTAGATAGCTATTAATTTATGTGAATTTATTTTTTGTGAACGCAAACTACTTAGAATTCACCGAGAGAATATCAAACGAGACAAAACAGTGTACTGCAAAAATATTTTCGATAAAACTGGCTAAATGTAGACTAGAGTTTTGAGCGCTCTATATTTTCGCAGAGTGGTAATTGCAGTAAATGTTTTTTAAATAATTAACTGGAAGGTGGCCATAAGAACTCCGAAATAAAACGACACAATCCCATAGTTTGGGCTTATTTCATTCGTATTGAATGAGTAGTACTAAAAGCTTGTGTTTAAAAATGTATTTTCTAATAATTTATCTTGTTTTACGGTTGATTTTGCTATACAGGTTGTCCCAGAAGCCGACGTCAAGCCGAAAGCAGGTGATAGACTAACTCATATATGTTATCAGAAAAATATAAAAAAAATCTAAGTCACCTATTTAAAAAAAAATCTAGCATTAAAAAAAATGGATAAAATTTACACCCTGTGACGGTTTTTTCACTGTTGTTGCTACGATTCTTGACTTTTCTAAACATTTTCTTTTGTTTTGTAATCCTAAATAATGTTTCTGTATACTTTAATCTAAAATTTAAAGCCAGCTGCTCCAAATTAGAAGAATATGCCATTTTTATCTAAATTAAATATTCAAAATTAATTTTTCGCATAGCTTTAACAAGCTGTACTGAAAAAAAAATGTACTATGCGAGTTTGGCAAGTAAATGCAAAAGTTGGCGCATTCAATAAGGATTCCAAAATGGTATGATACTTGGTAGATTATTTCTACGATTGCAGACAATATTTTTTTTTCCAAAAACAGGCAGTTTTGAACAAATTTTTCTTACGTACTCAAATTTATTCTAATGTACCCATGGTTTGCTTTAAGGCCGTAACTTTAACATTCTAGTTTGAGTGAGACCTGGAGAGTCATTTTACGAAGTGTGAGAGAGACAGATAGTGAAATAAATTAAATACACAAAAATTGTTTAACATAATTTATTTAAATGTCAAAATTTACAACAGGTGTTCAAACTGTCTTCCTTCAACTCTAATGCAGGCTCGGGCTCGACATCTTCTTAAAAAAGATCGGGCTATCAAGCGGGCGAATCTTCCATTATTAACAAAATCATTTGCTTTTATTATTCTTTGCCGTAGGTCAGTCACAGTTTCGATTAGCTTTGCGTAAACTTTTTCTTTCACCGCTCCCCAGTAAAAGAAATCTAATGGATTTAAATCTGGGGAACGGGCTGGCCACGAGATAGTACCAGATCGTCCTATCCATCTGCCTGGGTATTCCTCATCGAGATATTCTCTTACTGAGCTGGCATAGTGAGCTGGGCAACCATCTTGTTGAAACCACATATCTCTTAGAATGTTAAGTGGCACATCTTCCAGTAGATTTGGCAAATCATTTTGTAAAAAATGTAAATAAACTTCACCAGTCAAGGCGTCTGGCAGCTCAAAAGGACCTATTATTTGATCATTTAAAATTCCGGTCCACATATTCACTTTCAATCGATATTGTGATCTATCTTGCCTCATCAAATGAGGATTTTCGATATGCCACTCGTGTAAGTCGTGTAGGTTCATATAACTATCTTTTTTAAATGTCGACTCAGCTGACCACAAAATTTTTTCGAAGAATCGCGGATCTTCTCTGTGTTTTTGTAGCATTGTTTTGACAAAAAGCAGCACGGGGTCGATGGTCCCGGGGTAGTAGAGTTTGTACTCGCTGTACGTGGTACGGGTGTAGCTGATTTCTTTGCAAAATCCGATGGGCTGTACTTTTGGGTACTCCTGTGCTTCTCTCTATTTCACGTACAGAAATACTCCGATCATACTTCGAATCTCTCCGTCTCTGTCACGTTAGCGTCACTATCTGTCTCTCTCACACTTCGTAAAATGACTCACCAGGTCTCACTCAAACTAGAATGTTAAAGTTACGGCCTTAAAGCAAACCATGGGTACATTAGAATAAATTTTAAGTACGTAAGAATAATTTGTTCAAACCTGCCTGTTTTTGGAAAAAAAAAATTGTCTGCAATCGTAGAAATAATCTACCAAGTATCATACCATTTTGGAATCCTTATTGAATGCGCCAACTTTTGCAGTTACTTGCCAAACTCGCATAGTAAATTTTTTTGCAGTACAGCTTGTTAAAGCTATGCGAAAAATTAATTTTGAATATTTAATTTAGATAAAAATGGCATATTCTTCTAATTTGGAGCAGCTGGCTTTAAATTTTAGATTAGAGTATACAGAAACATTATTCAGGATTACAAAACAAAAGAAAATGTTTAGAAAAGTCAAGAATTGTAGCAACAACAGTGAAAAAACCGTCACAGGGTGTAAATTTTATCAATTTTTTTTAATGCTAGATTTTTTTAAAAATAGGTGACAGATTATTTTATATATTTTTCTGATAACATATATGAGTTAGTCTATCGCCTGCTTTCGGCTTGACGTCGGCTTCTGGGACATCCTGTATAAAGTAAAAAGAATAGTATGTTAATTATTATGTACTGTTGGCGAGGTACTACCCATCTTTTTTTTGGCGAGGGAATCACTACGATTCAAGAAGGGACAGTAAAGCTGACAAAGCCGCCCCTTGGACATGCCATTGGACTCGGGTATAAACTCCATACCTGGCTAAACCACCCTCCAGCAACTTCTACCCCCATAGAGGCACGATCGAGATCGGCGCTAGCCATTCCCCTAGCGCACCCCCTGGAGACAGGCCCGACGGTGAGCCAGCAGTGCTGGCCCAAGCGCTGGGACTACTCTACGGAGGGGCGGCCAAGTCGAGCGTGCTACCCATAGCAAAATCGTGGCGTTCTCCAAAATGATATTCTATTTCAAACATTAAACATTACCACATATTTTGTATATGTGAGATAACTACTCGAAGTGTGACTGAGAAAGAAGTTCGTCACAGTATGTACTTTCTTACATCGTGAATATGTCATTCATACTACAAAGCGCTTTGCTTTCTCATTCTTAACTGAAAATGTGGTCCGTTTAGTGTTTTGTAGTTTTCTATTTTATTCCAAGCCCTCAATATGGGTTTCAAATAAAAGGGCATGACTAGTAGAGTATAAAAATCTCGTGTCACAATGTTTGTTATCGAACTTCTCCGAAACAACTTGTCCATTTTTTTTGTGTATATTTGGTAGGTGTGAGAATAGGTCGTAGGCTATGTAATTATTTATACCCTCTAAAAGTCTAAAGCTAGTTAAACCATAAAAAATTAAGCTATGAAATAAAAAAATAAAATAAAAAGGTAATTTTCTTAGTTAAACGGTTTTATTAAAAAGAAAGATGATGATGATTTATAATGTACCAAAGCTAAAAAATAATTAGGTAGGTCATCAATCTAGGGCATTGATCAGACACAGAAATAAAATCGCCCACATTCTACTGGTTGACTGGTAGATAATGCCTCTGGCATTAAGTTCGGTTTTTGTAAATTTCTTTTAATGTTATACGATAATTTAGATAGATATTAATTAATAAAGAATTAATTAATATCTATCTAATATCCTTTGATGTACCAACAAAATCTATTTAATGTTTAATTTGATTTTTATCTAAGTGCTTTCCAAGTACATGAAGACCTAGAAACAAATCTCGATATTGCTGGTCCATTTCTTTGGGCGCATTAGAAGCTACCCAGGTCGCATTCTGCACAATTCGCCTGAATTTTTCAGTGCCCCGGAGTGGAGGCGGACAAAGGCATCGGTATCTGTTTATCGGTGACTGCACTTCCCGCTTTATTTCTTTCAGTTTCGCCGCCGAAAATGCGACGCAAAACAGTTATTCTGCAGGTTCATTTTTGCAACTATTTTTGGGTGCTTTGGACGGAGCGAAAATATCTGTTCAGTGCTTGTTGTGTTTTAAGTATATTTGGGGCTTGTACTTTTATGTTATGTGCCGCAGCTTTGAGGTATCGGTGGATAAGCAGAAAAGCATTTTAGTATATACCTAAAAAGGCATCGTATAAAGTAGTAATGTCATTGTGTAAACTTACAGCAGTCTGAACAATCTTTAGTGAGCCTGACAGAATATACAAAAGAATATGCAGAGAATTACACGCCTGCTCAACTTTTAAATTAATGATATTGTTGTTTTTGAAGAATGTTTTCATGTTGTTTAGTTTATTCCATTCCTGATAATAATGTTGTATATGCCTGCAAAGACATATCTTTCATCCTTTAATATTTGCATATATGCATTTTTTAATGCACACTGATATTTTCGATGGTCTATTTGTCTTAATAAATAAATAGAGTTTTTGCATTTGTCAATCATCATCATCATCATTTCAGCCAGGAGACGCCCACTGCTGGACATAGGCCTCCCCCAGGCATCTCCAAATCGATCGGTCCTGCGCCTTCGCATCCAGCGGCTTCCCGCGACCTTCACCAGATCGTCGGTCCAGCTTGTGGGGGGCCTAACAACGCTGCGTCTCCCGGTACGCGGCCGCCACTCAAAGACCTTTCCGCCCCAACGGCCGTCAGTCCTGCGAGCTATGTGTCCTGCCCACTGCCACTTAAGGTTTGCAATTCTTTGGGCTATGTCGGCGACTCTAGTTCTTCTACGGATCTCTTCATTTCTGATGCGATCGCGTAGAGAAACCCCGAGCATAGCCTTCTTCATTGCCCTTTGAGTGACATTGAGCCTTCTGATGAGACCCATTGTAAACGGCCACGTCTCAGTTCCGTACGTCATCACTGGCAACACGCACGAATTGAAGACTTTCGTCTTAAGGCACTGCGGTAGATTGACCGAGAATATGCTGCGCAGCTTCCCGAACGCTGCCCAGCCGAGTTGGATTCGTCGATTTACCTCTTTCTGGAAGTTGGACTTACCGAGCTGGACTATTTCTCCCAGGTAAACATATTCGTCAACAACTTCCAGTGTAGAGCCGCCAACCTTCACAGGAGTGGGTACTACATGGGAATTCACCATAATTTTGGTCTTGTCCATGTTCATTTTAAGACCCACTTGTTCGGAAACTCTACATTTGTCAATGGTTTCATCAAATTGTTTGATTAATGAATACATTTAGATACTTTCAAATTGCTAATGAATATGCAATGAAAGCGGGTTGGGACCGTGGGACATGGTCCTGTTGACAATAATAACAGCATTAGCACAGCAAACGGTTGAGTAGTACATACTAATTCTGCTCTGTCAGCCATTAGGGTTGTCAACTTGTCACAAACACTGTTTTGGCGTTCAAAAGAATTGATGTTCTCGGTAACACAAAAGGACTGAGCGTTTATTTGCTGATATTAAGCAACCTTCGCTGTATACAGAACATTCATGAAATGAAATGAAATGAAATGAAATGAAATGAAAATGAAAATATTTATTTGCAAGAATTTTGGGTACAGCTGATATTATTATTATTTTTTTCGATATCCCAGCAAAATTCAGCCATACAGGCATACAAATATTACAAAAATTGTCAGTAATGAAAATTATTAATGAAAATTATTAATTAATTATTATGTCAAGTTTTAAAATTCATATATTCTGTCACGCTATAAAAACTATATTTATACAACCATTCCGTCAAACATTTCTTGAATGCATTTCCTGTCAATATTTTAATATAACTGGGAAGGTTATTATACAATACAATACACATATTATAAGCATTTTTTCTATAAATGTAAGTGCAGCATTCAGGTTTAAATAAAAGGTCCGCATACTGAGCTCTCAGGTGTTTAGTTCTAACTTCATTCAGTTTTAAAAAATATTCTGGATGGGACACTACTAATAAGCAGGCATTCCTTATATACATGCAAGCCAAAGGTAAAATTTTAAGTTTTTTGAATAACGGTCTACAGCTATCTGGTGGCCACGTGTTTGTCATTGCTCTAATACACCTTTTTTGGAGTATAAAGACCCTGTTTATGTCTACAGAGTTTCCCCATAGAGTCAAACCATAACTGAGAACTGAGGATACGTGACCATGATAAGCTGTGATAGCTGCGTCTAATGAGACAATATCATGGGTGACCAAATTTGAATCATATTGAGCTTCTTCGTACTTCTTGAGGGACGAGACTGCCGCCTGAATTAGCCTCACTGACTCATAAAAAAGCGTTTGGTATGAAGCTTAAATATACTACTTCAATAAATTTGCCACATAAGCAATAAATATAAGCAACATAAACGAGATTCGCACTCGCAGTCAATCACGAAAGTGGTTTGCGGGGCTTTTATGTGAAACTGTAACTTGTATCTGTTATTATAATAATAAAAAAATGAAAAAACAGTTGGTCCGGTTAATAGTACCTACCATGAGACTGTGAGTGGAAAGAGTGCACCTTTGTTTGCGCAAATACTGTGATAACTCCCGCGCAGGTTAATTTCTGTTAAAACGCCGGCTAGGAGGATTTTTAATGTGATTAAGATTTCCATCCGCAATTTTACCAGCAAAATCTTTGTACTACACTTTTCATCATTTCCACTCATCAACGGACGAGATTCTGAAAATATTTGATGATAGATAGACATTTATTGCAATTCATGATGATGATGAGACATATAAATTTTAAATTAAATTAATAATATTTATCATAATGAAACATAGTACGTACACTTCCAACTACAGACTTATTGGAGTGCTACAAACTTTCGTTTAATTAAAATAAATATTTTTTAAATAATTGATTAATTAATAATGAATACTAACATGGCTTGTAAGTAATTGTTACTAACAATGGATCATTGTCATCTGAAAATAATAATATTACGAGTATTATTACGTTATTTTAATGAGTTATTGGAAAACAGCCTATTTTCTAGGTATTTTTTTTGGAATTATTAACTTTAGTCACGATTTCTGCTTTTGTGAAATTTCCAAGTTATCAGTCACCATGACGAGGTCTGTTGCCGTTTTCAATCTGACTATCGAGAAAGACTTCGAAGCTTCGCCCGCGCGGGCCTCAATCGCTTTGCTCGAAATAGAAAATTTAAAAACCATTAAAACAAGAATACGCCTATTCGCCCGCACACCTTTCCCTTTCAGTTGCCAATTCACACAACAAACAGTAGTAACGGTCGCCATTACAAACTGTCGGGGCGAGGCAATCGGGGTAATTGCCAGCCCTGCCGAACTAATTAGCCGTGCGCTCCACCAATCGTTTCTAATTAAATAGCCGTAAACACGTGAAATAACGCGCGGGTAATTGCGAGCCAAGCTCAGTTTTATTGTACAACCTTGTCGCATCGGCCGTTTAGACCCCGCTGACCCTGAGGGTACAAGGAATTAACAAGTCAATTAATAAGTTCGAAGGGTTGAGTTTTAAGATGGAGTTATGAGGCTTTGGCGCGTGCCGCTTAACTTCTGATTGAGAGAAGAGGTGGGTTATATGGGTGTACTGAATTGACATTGGATTGGATTGGATAAAAGTGTTGTATACTCGAAAAAAAAAACAACAAACCCACATTAGTTTCAAAATTTCCACTCAAAACTTCAACGTAAACCAGCGAAATATCGCCACAAACCGCACAATGTGGTCCGAGAAATTAAAAGGCGTTCTTTCAAATCACGCACAGAGCTCGGTAATGGGATTGTTTCGAAACAGTCGGCGGAGAATCGAATCTGGCCGAACAATCGAGCGTGGTGGCGTTGTCGAACGCGACGACAAAGCGGTGTATTGTGGAATGAAAGCGGTGAAGCGCGAGACCGATTCGCCGATAGGGTTCCTCACATGAATGGTGAGGGGCTCCGACAAAATCATTTCTGTCGGTCCTTTTAACGTAGTTTCCATTTGGATACCCAAAGCTAAGCTATTAAGTATGCTGTAGAACTCTGGTCCCATTGGCGCATGTAGGGGAGGTAAGCAATTGGAAGCCCTTGGCCTTCAGCCGAAGATAGAAGCGGGCTTCACATGGAGTCCCCAACAACTAAGGAATTGGCTATTACCTCTAATTGTTGAAGCACAACAATATTGTGTAATGCAAACTGTCATTGTGGCGATAAACTGTGAGGTAGTCTATCAATGTCTAAAGTCTACTTTTTCACTAACCTAAGTTCACTAACCTTGTCTTAGCTTAGGACAATCCTAAGTAGTATGATGTCACTCTTGTCTTTAATGAAAAGAATGTGACAGCATGCCACTTAACCTTTAAGTATAGACGTGTAGCCTCACAGACTCCAGGTGAATGTTTGTTTCTAAGTTTTGTGTACTTCCCCCCGCTCTCCATACTTTAGTAGATCAGTAGCTTCAGTTTTAGTATCAAAACGACCAGCGAAGGAGGAAATTACGTCATTCAATGAAAAATACGTGAGTAATACTTATCTAAAAATCTTTTGGAGCCTGTCAGGCTACACGTCCATAGTTGTGTTATAAAAATATTTGTAAGCAACTTTGTTCTCTTTTTAGATTTTCTTGAAAACTTTAACTTATTTATGTTGGAATAGTAAAAAAATAAAAGGGAGTATGTATGGTAAATATTTATTTTTTATAATTTCTAGTTGATTTTACGGCTGAAGACGTAGTTGTACTTAAAATTACCCAAAATGTGGCATTATATTTTAATTTTGAGTGTTTCTAGAATTATTAAACTAAACCATACTTTAAGTTAAATATAGTATACAAGCAATTTAAAATAATTTTGTTAAAAAAAAACACTAGTTAATATAGGAGCCTGTGAGACTACACGTAAAGGATAGTGTTATGAAAATATGACGTCCATACTTAAAGGTTAAGATTGCCATAAGCTAAGACAAGGTTTGTGAAATTGGTCATTAGTCGTCGGAGCGCAGCGAAGGCGACAACATCCTGAGTATGCCACGTGGAGTGGAGAAACGCGTCGAATCTAAGTATTTGCATGTTGGAGTGGTACAAATTGTTGATATTCCTTTGTTGCATGCTATTAAGGGGGAGCGGGCGGTGCACCATTGGCCTGCGTAGTTAGTAATAACTACCGACGTTTTTTGTCGGAAATTTTGCTATATAGGTACCTCCTCCTTAACAATTGGCAATTGGTCCTTCTACGCATCAGATACACCGATTTTAAAGGAGACGGTGGTAGCTAGCTAGGCGAGTTAACTAGCCCTACTACTGGCCAAGCTAAAACTTCTGTCCTTATATAGAAGTAAAACTTCTGTCCTTATAGGGAATTGAATCCCGGACCTGCAGATCAAAACTTCTAGATCACGGAGACGATTGAAGGCACAAGGAACGAATCTATTTGTTGTGGACTGTATGACTTTCGGGATCAGCAATTGTTCAATATCCATCCCTTCAGGGGTTCGGGGTTGGTTCAGGAGTAGGTAGTACAAGTCACTATAACTTCTGTAGGTATTATACTGCGCACTATAAATTAAAACTCAAAGTGGATCACTGAGCACTGTGCATGATTTATTTGAGATTTTGATGTCTTATATTTATAACCCTTAATATCTTAAAACCAAATACAGACAATTCCTTAACTTATGAAACTTAAGGGTCGCAACTAGCGCGAGGTATAGGGCGTACATTCTTTTATTTATTATCGCTGTCTCTCTCGCACACGTGTTTGTCGTCCCTTACACTATTTATTGGTAATTTATAATCTTTGGACAATTTTGTAGTGCTTAGTAGTGTGCTGGGATTGTTTTATTAGAATCAGTTTACTCGTAACTAGAACGATTCTCAAGGGTTAGCTTTTTTAGCTCAACGGGGAATCCTAAAACTAACGTAAATGCATTTAGGACATTTTTGTCGGGACTTTTAAAGGTTTGAGAAATAGCTTTCGCATTCGCCGCATGCTCACTCGTGCAGCCACAAAGCTCGCCAATTTCATGACAGACAGAGAGAGCGGCTCTTCCCACATAAACACAATGTTGTCTGTTGGCCCACGCGGGGGGATTTCAGCTTATTTGACGCCCAGATTGACTTTATTTATACATCCCTTTGTATCCTTTGCGGGGAAATATGAACTGTTTCATATGATCTCTCGGTTTTTATTAGATGCGTATGTGGCGGGGGTGTTTTGAGTTGTTTTTGCTATTTACCTTTAACATTTCGACTCTATGGCGCTTTTTTACATAAAACATAGAAACAGTATCACCTGATGGTAGGTGAGTATAAGTATAATGCTGAAGCGAGCTTCACGATGTCTCCATAGCAACTAATAAACTGGATCTTAATTACTTCTAATTTTCAGAAGACAAAAATGTTATAAAAATTTTATAATGGCGACAAACTTAGATAATACGGTGGAAGCTAGCTAGGTAGGCTCCTAAACCGTACCAGCATCCAAACCAAGCAATAAAACTTCTGCTCTGCGGGGATTTAGCCCCGAACCTCCCTGGTAGTATCAATTCTCAACCACTAGAGCACGGGGACGGTTTTAAAGATTGCTTATTTTCAGTTTGAAATATAAAACATATGAAATGTAAGATTTTACCATATTACTATAATGAAACTGTACTAGAGTCGGAGACTGTACACGAGTCCACTACATGGATACTAAATTTTACCATATTACCAGAGGGAGACTGCCAGACTGGTCTACCTACACGGGTATCTCTATCGTACCTATCTCTGCTACCAAACAACGACGTTTGCATAGCTGTGTTCCGCTGTAAAGGGTACGGCAGGCAATTAAATTTCTGGGTACTGTGACTTGACACCGTATGTCACAAGTTGGCAACGTACATTGGCTAGAAGTTGTTTAATTTGCAAGTCTTACAGGAACCACATAAACTATAGGCTATTGAAGCCACTTACAATCATGAGGGCAGCCTGCTTGCTTACCAGGTAGAGGTCTCCACTATTAGTTGAGGTACTTACCACTTCGGGAGCGTCGGTGGCGCTGTGACCTCGGCACTGGACTGTGCCCCGAGTAGAATCGGGAGGCCCGCGATCGATCCTGCCGTGTACCAAATTACCAATGTGTTTTTCGTTTCAAGTATTTTATTTATGTAAATTTATCTGACGCTCCTACGGTGGAGGAAAACATCGTGAGAAAACCTGCATACACCTGCGAAGTAATTCAAAGGTGTATTTGAAGTCAACCAATCCGCACTGGGCCAGCGTGGTTTGACTAAGGCCTAATCGCCCTAACTAGTTAGGGTAGGCTCGTGCCCCTCGGTGGGGACGTGTATGAGCTGTGATGATGATGGTGATAATGATAATGATGATGACTTACCACTTTCCCCTTTTTACTATAGTCCGTTTTTTTAACAAACGAGTAATGAGTATGTCTCTCGCGCATTTCCAGAATTGACAGAGTGAGATGGGTCATTGTTAGAAACGGGGCCAACTCATTGTTCTTGTTTTGAAATTGTAAAGGCCCGTTCTTATTGAATAACATGGACTTAATGTTGATTACGCGGGCCAATAGCAACGCAGTAAATTTTCTTTAGTCGTTTGTTAAAAAACGGACTATAGTTGTGCACGTGTGTTTGTAGCCAAATTATATTTAAAGTGAAACCTTTTTTTACATCCCCTCAAAATTTTTAATCCATCTACTGCATGTCGCATTGCTATATCAATTTAACTTATATACATAAGTCGAGATCGGTTTATGCTTTAATCAGTCTGGCAGTGGTTCGATCCTGGTGTAGAGCATTGTTTTTCTGTTTTGTTTATTTTAATTAGTACTTTTTTGTAGAAACGAACAAAAAAGTACTAATTAAAAAAAACAATATTACTTTTTAACTTTATTTTTTATATCTTTTTTGTTTTTTAATGAGTTTTTTATTTATTATTTTCTTTTCAGAAGGAAATGATTTGAGTTAAGGTTGAAAACGCGATTTTAATACCCTAACTCGAATAATTTTTCGAAAGTTTTTAGTTAAATGCCTACGATCTGAAAAAACTTTCACTTTCATTCTCGGATTTGGAGGTCCGTGCTTTCATCGTATCGTGGTTTCAGAAAACCACACAATGACTTTTTTTCTTTCATTCTAACATCATTTATGAACTTTCTAGTAGCCAAATGTAAGCGCCATGCTTGAGACATTATTAAGATTTCTCGATATAGGTAAATGGAAGTTGGCGTAATTATGTCCAGTAACTGGCATTGTTTCTCCCGGGAGGTCAACTGGTGCCCATCTCGCTGAGCGATAAGGCCTTATTGGTGAAAATTGGTTGAATGCTTCAAGTTCTTGAGAGCCCAGGAGCCTCAACATGATCGCTTATACCAAGGTTAAAACAATATTGAAACAGAACACTCACCCCGCATCCAGTGCGGTTTTAATATTGTTTAACAGAGACACCGTTCTTGCTGTATAGCGCCATCCTGCTCCCATTGCGGTTTTAATATTGTTTATCAGAGACACCGCTCTTGCTGTATAATGCCATCCCGCTCCTAGTGCGGTTTTAATATTGTTTAACAGAGACACCGCTCTTGCTGTATAGCGCCATCCTGCTCCCAATACGGTTTTAATATTGTTTAACAGAGACACCGCTCTTGCTGTATAATGCCATCCCGCTCCTAGTGTGGTTTTAGTATTGTTTAACAGAGACACCGCTCTTGCTGTATAGTGCCATCCCGCTCCCAGTGCGGTTTTAATATTGTTTAACAGAGACACCGTTCTTGCTGTATAGCGCCATCCTGCTCCCAATACGGTTTTAATATTGTTTAACAGAGACACCGCTCTTGCTGTATAGCGCCATCCTGCTCCCAATACGGTTTTAATATTGTTTATCAGAGACACCGCTCTTGCTGTATAATGCCATCCCGCTCCTAGTGCGGTTTTAGTATTGTTGAACAGAGACACCGCTCTTGCTGTATAGTGCCATCCCGCTCCCAGTGCGGTTTTAATATTGTTTAACAGAGACACCGTTCTTGCTGTATAGCGCCATCCTGCTCCCAATACGGTTTTAATATTGTTTAACAGAGACACCGCTCTTGCTGTATAATGCCATCCCGCTCCTAGTGTGGTTTTAGTATTGTTTAACAGAGACACCGCTCTTGCTGTATAGTGCCATCCCGCTGTCAGTGCGGTTTTAATAATATTTTATAGAGACACCACTCTTGCAGCGTATAGTGCTATCCCGCTCCCAGTGTGGTTTTAATATTGTTTAATAGAGACACCGCTCTTGCTGTATAGCGCCATCCCGCTCACAGTGCGGTTTAATTATTGTTTTGTGCGATCATGGCTAGGGGGCTGGTTTATATTTGGTGGCTTATAAGCGTTTTAAATTTATATCGTTTTTGTTGAGACAACAGAGAGAGAACAGAGTTGTTTTTTTTTCTGATTTCCTAAAATAGATGTTGAAAGAGGATATTGTTTTTGGCATAACATAAATACACTTACTTACTTTGTACTGAATTAACGGGTGATTTAAATATTTTATGCATGTACTCGTATAAAGGTTTGAGTAAAACTTTTTAATTTGATAATAACATACAAAATTTATATTACTACACAGAAAAGGCTGCACTGTACGTAAAGTAATTTGTCCGTGGGAATCTATCACTTGTCCGAAATTTACTTGTTCGAATTTCATTTTAATCGAAAACGGTTCACCGACCTCTTTTTTGCCATATACCGGGTGTAACTGAACACCCCAATAACATTTAAGGGGCATATAAGTTGGATACTAAATGGATCTTCGATGCTTGTCTGAGACCTGGAACCCCAATACTTACACAGTTATTTGATTTTAAACTGAAAGCAAAAACTTTCAAGTGACAACCATAATCAGCTCTTAACACAAAAGAAATTGAAACACAAAATGACACGTGACAGACGTGAGTGTAGTATTCCTCATACGCTTATGTAGGGCTGTCGGCACTTAATACCAAAAAATATTTTATTTAGTTTGTATGACGTGAGCGTAGTATTCCTCGTACGCTTACGTAGGGCTGTCGGCACTTAATACCAAAAAATAATTTATTTAGTTTGTATGGGAAAGAAAGTAGGTTTGTTAGCCCTAATATTTTTCCTACAGAATCTCTACTTCTGATGGATACATACCCTTAAATGTTATTGGAGTGTTCAGTTACACCCTGTATAATGTTTGCTATATTTTTAAATCATCGAAATATCATTTGACATAGGTGTAATTTTACCGAACAACGTTTCACCGATTTTCAAAATATTTCTTTTACTATTGGTCGAAGTTTCTTTTGAACTTTTTTCATTTGCCATACTTTCACTTCACCAAAACATCATTTTACCGAATATTATTTGGCTACAAATGTTACATTATGTTGTGTATCTACTTAACCTCTGTGCTATCACACCAAAGGTAACGAAAGAGCCAGGTTATGCAAAAAGTGCAAGGGGTGCAGGAGGGCGCAGCCCCGGGTTGGAGCCCCCTGCAAGGAAAATATGTTACAGGATAAAACAGGATAATAGCTAGGTTAGGTTAGGTTAGACATTGTGACTACGCACAGCGGAGCGAGCGAAGCGAGCGAAGCATCAAACTGCATGTTGCATGCTGCATGCTTGCTTGCATGCTATAGGCTTGCTTGCATGCTTACTTGCTTCTTTGTTAGCATGTTCGGAAACACAATACTTCTAACAAATGTTATTTCGGTTAAACATAGCTTCGGCAAAAGAAATTTCGACCAAATGAAACGTTGGAGTAACGAAAAAATCGAATTAATAATAACGAATTCATAATGGAGTAACGAAAAAATCGAATTGATAATGGAGTAACGAAAAAAATCGAATTGATAATAGGTCAAATGATACAGTGGCAAACGTAATTTCGACGAAGTAAAAAAAACGAAACGAAATTAGTCGAAAAGTGTTCGGTTAAACGAAATTCGGTCAAAAAATGTTTGATCGTATGATTTGAATGAACCTTTTTGAATGAATGATGAACCTTTGTCCGTAATTGTTTGCGGGAAATGTACGACAATAATAATATAATAATAATAAATATATCGTCGATACGAGTATTTTTCTCTATCATTATCTTATTATTGATCATGAATTCCGTCCTATCATCATCATCATCACAGCTCATATACGTCCACACCGAGGGGCTCGACCCTACCCTAAGTTAGGGTGCTTAGGCCTTAGGCAACCACAGTGCGGATTGGTCAACTTCATATATACCTTTTGAATTTTTTTTTTGTTTTCATTTACCGCAAGAAACGAAAAACAAAAATACATTGGTATATGGCAGGATCGAATCCCGAACCTTCCGATTAGAAGGCCAGCGCCGAGTCCACAGTGCTACCGACGGACGCTCCTTGCTTCCGTCGTATAATGTCGTTGAATAGCATCGTTGTTGTGTCGTAATTATTATTTATTTAACCAGTACGACAAACTGGAATTCAAAAGTGGGCTCCAACGAAAATTTATCGGTACTTCGATCCGGAAATGAATTATATGTTTATGGCTGGTTTTATTATAATTATAACAAGTTTTAAGACCATAATCAACAAAAATAACGAAATAAATAAAATTCTTCGTTAAACGATACTCAGAAAGGTTAGGACTGTACGGAATATCAAATTTGTTGTTCGCTTAGACCCAACATTTCCCCGTTTCATATTTGAATCAACATTTTAATACAATTTCTAAACTTTCGCCCACGTCCTAACCCGAGTTAATTACAACGATGAGCCCGCTAGCTTGCAGAGCAACCGAAATAATTTCACATCACATAAAGACTTGTTTCGTTGAATTTTTGTCAAAGAAATGTTTGCCGCAAAGCATCTCACATGTCAAACTGTCAGCGCTGCGCTCGAAGAGTTTGTGAATGTTTATATAAAACTAAATTTACAGGATTAAACTGGCGTATTTGGTGTTGACATATTTCAGTAGTCCAATATGTCATTGCTCAGTAATATAATCAAGGATGAGAGTGGCCCAACACTTATCTCTGCGATGAGCAACTCGATCTCTGGGACAGTACCTCCACCTGATAGAACAGCTGGGTTACGAGACGTGGCTGCTTACTATTGCCCTGATAGGTAGACTCCGAGTCACCCATAGAACACTAGAGAAACATGGGAGCTCGAATCGGAAATACGTAGGAATCAAAATCCCGAGAAACTACGAATAAAAGAATGGAATAACTTAAAGAATACCAGAGTCGTTAAAATATGTACTCACATGTTGAACATTTAACTACAGAATATGAAGAAGAATTGTCTGACATAACTTCTGTGGGCGCAGACAATTGTTCACAAATAGCTCGGCCAGCAGAAATAATGGCCACAGCCGCAGGGGCGGTTATTGAATTTTATCTCCTTGTGTTACTTGATATTTTTCGGCATCGGCTTTGCTAGCGTTAATTAAGCGGGGACACAACTAAATGTTATTAATGAGGGACAAAGGATGTTCGGCGAGAAATAAGCTTAGTTTATCGAAGGATAATTACATGGCGATAATGACGAGAGGCAACAATCTAGAGATTTATTATGTTCTCATAAAATTCTTAATATATTGATAAATAAATCCAAACAAGAAACACTAAATAAATCAATAAATAAAAGAACACACACAAATATAAAATTAAAATATATTATTCAAATCCCGCCCGAGACGAAATTTTTTTCTTTATTGATTTATTCATCATTTTTTAAATAAATTGCTTTGTAATTTGTAAAGATTTCTAACTTTCATGTTGATAGGTATATTGATGAAATGTGAGTCAAGACTAGCTTATATGATAGTAAAAAGAGATCAATTTTTGAAGGCTTAGATGGCCTAAATAGTCGATAGCGTCAATATTCAACACGGTAAGAGTACTCGTATTTTGGAAAAATAGGTTCAATCCTGCAAGTGAAATAACTTCTTGTACTTTCTATTTAATTATCAATGCACGTATAGCCTGTTTGAGTAATTTTAAGTTGATTTGATTTCAAGTTAGGCAGAATGCTGTCTACATATCTACTGCAGTGTCTGAATGCGAGTCTCTAATACCTAAAAAGTATTTTTCCGGTACGAAACCGAGACGTGACTGCTTGCAATAAACCCTAAGGTTCAAGGTCACCCGACAAGTAACAAAAACTTTGCACGATCATATCAAAAAGAGATCCGCATGAAAAAAGAAGTTTTTAATGTTTCGTCACAGTACCCAGTAATTTCACTGCCAGCATTCTCCTTCGGGCGGACCGAAACAACGTAATGCTGCTTGCATTACGTTGTTCCGGTCCGCCTGCTGCTTGACGGCAGAACTAGGTAAGATTTAGACTTTGTCGGTGTCTTCCTCTGGTAAAGAGTCAGTGACATAGCCTTTGAAAGAATTTGGAACCACGTAACCTAGCGTGTTTGTCTAAAACCTTTGATAAGATAGAGAATAGGAGACATTTCCTTCACCACTCTTAAATTGTTTCAATTATCTGTTTTAATAATATTCTAGTATGCATTGACTCAATCAAAATTTAACAAAAGTCCTTAAGTAGGTACTACCGGAACAACATAAAATAAAGCCTCAACATTTTCATGGAAATTTTCCGCTCATTTCACGAAGCGTCGTCGTTCAAAAAGCGAAGCCTTTTCGATTTTTCCCTTTACAACCTTAACCACAAAGCGTTTCCTCATGATTACTGGGATCGTTATATTCATTATCAAAGGTCGAGACTCCGGGGGAGGGGAAGGGGGGCCTGATAATTATACTTAGGCATGAGGAAATGCTTAATAGAAATAGTTAATGAACTGTCTCTACCGGTCTTGTTTCCTCGATGGCGATTGACACCGTGATCTTGGGTTAGCTCCTCGTTAGTGCCGCTTGAATGGGTCTATTAGATGTTAGTGGGGTGAAGGATTAAGATTTATATGACAAGTGTTATAACATCTTCCGGATTTGAGAGATGTCATTAAAGTCATAATCTGTTGATAAACATAAATAGAGAGCACATGACACCTTAATGATATGAGCTGATGATATCATAATAGGCATTATGCCTGAGATCCTGAAGGATCAGAGGGCCTAGACAAAGTAACAATTTAAAAACGATAACACAGTAAAAAAACGTATGGGGATGATTTCATATCACAAATCATACATATACTTTCAATACGCAATTTACTTTCTGAAATAAACGCATTTATTATAATTAATACAGAAAGAATATTACGAATTCCAATGTAGTACCCTTCCTGTGAAGGTTGGACAAATAGTCGAACTCGATAAGTCCAATTCTAGCAAGTCGTCAATTGACAAATTCAGCTGGCTAGGCAGCGTTTGGGGTGATACATAGCATAATATCGGCCAATTTACTGCAAATCATGGCGAAAATTTTCAATTGGTGCGTTTACAGTGGATGTCATAAGAAATTTCAAAGCTACCCAATTCAAAGCTACGTAATCGAACCAGTAATGACAATACGTGCAGAAGAAACAATGTCGCCGACATAGCCTGAAGAATTGCGAGCCCTAAGTGGCAGTAGGCAAAGCAAACTAGGAGAGATCAGTGTTGATATCTTTGCTCTATATTTAAACAGTGGACGTCTCAGGCTACAATGAGGACTATGATGCTCACTGTTGGCTCATAATCTGGGGTAACGGCACTGATAACGATAGATTATTATTTATAGCACAGAAAAGATGTATTCGAGCCATTTTCAATATTGCACCAGATGTTTCATGTATATCTTTCTTTGAATCACTGTGCATATTAACCCTTTCGTGTTTTTATATTCTTTAAATAGGCAAATTTGTGATACTGAACAGCCATCTCTATCAAAAGAAAAAGATAATACAACCAGAAACTTAAGAAATGTAGACAGGCTTATTCTAACTACAAATCCAAATACGACACGTTTTAATAATGGTTATGCGATGGGATGTCATTAGGATATTTAATAAATACCCAAAGAAATAAAAGAGTTGCCATTCAATAGATTTAAAAAATTAAGGAACTGGCTAATCGAACGGAGTTTTTATACAGCTAATGAATTTTTTAGATATAAGGCATGATATATAAATAATTTAAATAAATTTACAATACATAAGATTGATTTTTAAGCGTAATTTTAATTAAATGATTCAATAAATTGTAGCTTGTTTGACTTTGTAATTCAATAATTGTTTGACTTAAGATTTATCATAAAGTTGTCATAGAAACAGCTAAATAGGTATTCAGTTCATTAACTCTTCATAACACCCACAAAATTGTGAAATGGTCAGAGCACTTTGACGGTAGGTTATAATTTATTTATTTATTTATTTATGATTTGGTACATAAACAGCTCACATCCATAACATAGGCTTAAATATAACTTAAGTGGTATTGAACTGGGATGCAACCCAAACATATGTACACAGCTCGCAACAACAAATCTTGAAAGTAACAAAATAAAACTACCTATAAATTCTTAAGATAAAATGAAACCTACTTTAAATATACAAATAGCAATAACGTTACATATTGGGGAGAAAATAGGGGGAAAAAAACATCCTAAATATAAAACTTAAAAAGAAAAAACTAAACTAAATGAAGATAGCACAAAAGTTTCCTGTGTTTTTAGACCGAGTCAATTGTCCTTTTGACACATCGCTTAAATGCCGGATACCCACGCACAAATATATCCAACTCCGGGTGCCTAGCCACCATTTGGTTATAAACTCTGCACATACGCACAATGGGGTTGTAGAATGACGTATTATTCTTGTATACACTCAGAGTAAAGAATTTAGGCGCGCGACTTACATATCTAGTGTTGATACTTATAGCTGACAATAGAGTAGGTGAATTGATATGCGAATTCAATATTTTATAAAGATAGAAGAGGTCTGCGTGAAGCCTGCGCAATTGCAGACTAGTCAGCTTAAATTTTTGCAATAAATCCTCATACGACAACCCAATACAATAATTAGTTATCCCTTTTTTTAAGGCGGGATTATCTGTTACGATGCCAAGGCTAAGCCGATTAGAACGCCTACTTGGACGGCTAACATTCCTACTTAAGCCTCTCCATCTCCTGGGGGACCATGGGAGGCACGTTTGGAATCAGGAAATGTTAATTCACCGACCGATGATAGGTCCAGCAGTAAAAACAAGCTTGAACATCACCAAGAACTCGTTAGGCACACTTAGTAAGCCGAATTGGTCGGGCCGAATCGATCCGACCAGGCTGACCCCGTGCTTAGGTTAGAGAGCGCCGGCAAAAGCTAATTTGTCATCCAAACAAATTTTCATATTTTTCCTATCCAAAAGTTAACTCATTATTAAATGCCTTCATTAATCTCACGCCTCATCATCATCATAACAGCTCATACACGTCCCAACCGAGGGGCTCGAGCCTACCCTAAGTTGGGGTGCTTAGGCCTTAGTCAACCATGCTGGCCCAGTGCGGATTGGTCGACTGCATACATCTGCAAAGAAATTCAAAGGTTTCTTTGCAGATGTATGCAGGTTGCCTCACGATGTTTTCCTTCACCGTAGGAGCGTCAGACAAATGTACATCCATATGAAATTCGAAAAACACATTAGTACATAGCGGTCTCGAACTCCGGACCTCCCGATTGGAAGACAAGTGCCGAGTCCACAGCGCCACCGACGCTAACCCCTGCTTTATACAAATTCCCTCAATTTTCTGTCCCATCTGCGGATGTCGAAATTTTTCTACAATAAAAGAATCATATATTTTTTTTAATTTATTTTAGAAAACGTCGCCCCACACTAGGATTTTCTCCTGTGTCGTGGGTGCAGTTACACACATAGAATATCACATGCACATACGCCCAGACCGGAACAAATTTCTGTAGGCCATACAAAATTCTGTCCCGAGCGGGAATCGAACCCGCGACCCGTTGCGCAGTAGGCGATCACTCGACCTCTGCGCTAACCGTATATTCAGCGGAACTCATGGAAACATGTGTTTATTTGTTTCTAGGTCTATGTTAGTATTTCAGAAAAGTAAAATATCGAATCTAACAATGTCTACTGCTATACTGTTCTAACAATTCTATTAACACGTTGTCACACCCCGGACACTCCATACAACGTTTGCAAATCAATTACCTATTACTACTACTTAAACAAATGACGTTCATACACGCGCAAATGTGTGCGTGGAATCTAGTAGGGCTGAGTGAGCGGTTGTCAATCGCAATGACGCGGGAAGTACAGCGACTGCCTTCTCTTTCACCCGCATAGCGCTGTCTCTGTTATCGCCCGGCGCTCGCGTCTACTCGTCCGAGCGATCGCGCACGCCCTTGTTTATGTGTCAGTGATGTCTACAACGAAGTGCCGGGTAGGACGAGGTATTTGAAATGAGT
This sequence comes from Schoenobius gigantellus, assembly GCA_963935595.1. Classification (NCBI taxonomy): domain Eukaryota; kingdom Metazoa; phylum Arthropoda; class Insecta; order Lepidoptera; family Crambidae; genus Schoenobius; species Schoenobius gigantellus. Next base: position 64,626,931 of record OZ012542.1, on the reverse strand, counting down.
GCGGGGAGGTGAGTGGCCGTTCTGTACGTAGTACTATTATTTATTCTGTGACGTTGTTTCAGGTAAGCGAAACTTATGGGCCCTTAGCGCAAGCTAGAAATATTTCTCGTCGTTCAAAAGCGAGTCCCCCGAGTCCCGGTAAGTCCAGATTCAATAGCGCTGTTGTTATTATATTCGCGAGGAACATTTTCTTTGTGGACAAAGTGTGACGCTTTCGTCTTTTGTACAGTCCGGTTTTGTTTGAGTAACAATATACCGTATATTTGCATTAGCTTCGTGTAGGATTTCTCTATGCACAGTTTAAATAATGAGGAAAAATGTTTTATAACCCATAATAAGGATGTACAGAGGGAAACAACTTGGAGAAAGTAGAACAAGACTGTGAAAATAAGGAAAACTTGTAGTGCTTTTGGCTCTAGGTGACATGAACCTTGAATCGGAATAAGAAAAGATTTATGAATAAAAAAAGTAGGTAGATGATTTCTATGGAACTACGTTATTTTATAAGCTTTCATTATCTTCCACCTGCCCCGGTGTAACGAAAGTCTCTGTAATGAAATCTTGTAAGTTAAATTTGACCCACTTCTCGGTATCCGATTGAGTTGAAAATTTGCGTGCATATGTATATCGCGTGATAATACAATATTATGATGACACGGACCTGATCTGATGCTGGAGCTGAAAGGTGACCATAGCATCCTCCGCAATAAAACGACACAACCTCGTCGAGTTTGAGCTCGTTTGCTTCATATTGAAGAGTACTTTGATCCAATATGGTAGCGAGGGTCTGATGCTGGTGATGCTGAGCCATAGGAATTAAAATAAAAGCTTGTTTTAAACATATTTTTTACTATTAATTTTTTAAAGCTACAACCATAATCTTCGTATTTAGACTAATAAATAGAAATGAGCTCATGTTTTAGCATATTAGAAACTCCTCCCTTAAACTGGTGAAATAAATCAGTGTTCCAGTTTCAAGAGTGCCTGTCTCAGATAGTGAAATTACTGGATCTTTGTCCCCTGTTGGTAACGTACATTGGGTCCTAGTTGATGTGATAAATTTGAAAATCTTACAGAAACTTCATGTACTATAGGCGACTGTATCCACTTACTGTTTGTCTGCCAACTTTGTATAAAAAAAATAAGGTGAGTTTCAAACTAACCAAACGTCGTGTTGTGTCCACAAAGTCACGCATTGCGTGCTGTGCTCCATTCGCTTGTTAACTAAGGGCATACTTCAGGGACTGCTATGCAAAGCACCGAACAAACTTGACGCTCTGGGACCTTAGCTGGGACACGTCCTGCTTTATGTTTGCCCTTTCATATTGCTGTCGCCAAATAAAACAGGAAATTGCGACTGGCCGGGGAATAGACTGTCCAATTTGCTGGCGTGGATAGTAGTTTTGTGTCAGCAAATAGAAAGATGATTTATGCGATGAAATATTGGGTGCATATTGTACTGGTTAACTTGGTCATGTGTACGACAGCTAACCTTTAGGTTCTGTTCAATCGGGCGCGTGGGTAGTGGAGTCGCAGTGTGGACCTTACCTAGCGCGCCCATAAGGGCAGGGAGAACACCGGGGGGTTTTAGTGGGTAGGCCTGGCACCCTGCCGGGAGAGCCCCACACACGCTCGCTGTCTAGCCAACGACGGGTACGGTGCGGTTACGCATTTCCCCCCGAGAAAAAAAAAAAAAGGTTCTGTTCAATAAATTGAGGTACTTATTGAGTTTTTTTTTTGTTATCGGTAGCAATATAATCTTCGGAGAAAGGTGTGAAGATATTTTTATTACTAAAACAAACATAAGAGCTCTGTTGACTTCATCATCATCATCACAGCTCATATACGTCCCCACCGAGGGGTTCGTACTCTATGTTAGGGTGATTAGGTCTATGTTAGTGCCTTAGTCAACCACGCTGGCCTAGTGCGGATTGGTCGACTTCACATACATCATTGAATTTCTTCGCAGATGTATGCAGGTTGCCTCACGATGTTTTCCTTCACCTTAGGAGCGTCAGACAAATGTACATATGAAATTCGAAACGAAAAACACATTGGTACATGGCGGGTCTCGAACCCCGACCCCTCGATTGGGAGGCAAGTGCCGAGTCCACAGCGCTACCGACGACTGTTGACTTACCAAGTTTCAATTGCAAGAGAAAGCTGAGGAGCTCGGTGACGTAAAAGTTCGAACGCTTTGGTTTCGATATTGAAAACAAAGCAACCTTCGCCATAATTGGACCCTGGATGGGTGGTCAAAACTTTGTGATTTTGAGTTTCTCCGTGCTTTGGAAGGTACGCTAAGCCGTTGATCCCGGTTGCTATTGCAACCGTTTCTACCCACCAATGCTCATTGGGCCAGCATGGTGGTGTTATAGCCCATGTTTCTCGTGTGTTTCTGCCGCGGAGGAAGGCCTGTGCCCAGTAGTGAGACGTAAATAATCTGTGATGATGATTATGATGAAGAGAAGGCTAGTTGACGAAATCTGATAAAAGGATATTTGAGCTTCCACAGCAAAGAAATGATGATGGAAAAAGAAAGCTTTTTTATATACAGTTGTAGTTGCCAAAAATAAGCAGACTGCCCACCTGATGGTAAGTTACCCATAGTACACGTGCTTCCTGTTGCAAATCTCCAACCCCCACAAGGACGCCGATGTACGTTGCCAACTCGTGACATACTCGTAAGATGTCAAGTCACAGCACCCAGTAATTTCACTGCCTATCCTACCCTTCACACCGGAACACAGCAATGCAAATACCGCTGCTTGGTGACAGAAATAGGTAGGATACGAGGTACCCATGCACACGACTCTGATACAGAGGATAAAGGTACCCACACAGACGACTCTAGTACAAAGTCTCCCTCTAGGAAGCTATGCAATAATCAACCCCGTGGCAGAGTAAGCTTCGTGAGCAGGCCAGGATTCAAAGCTTTTCTAGCTTTCCCAGGAAATCTACACGGCGACGGCGACTGCTTTATTGCAAGGTAATATCTATACTAATATAATAAAGAGGAAATATTTGATTGTTTGTTTGTTTATTTGTTTGTTTGTTTGTTTGTATTGAATAGGCTTCGGAACTACTGAACCGATTTTGATGAAAGTTGGTATAAGGATAGATCGAGACCAGGGGAAGGACATAGGGTACCTAATTTTCCTACGGGAAAAAAATTACCACGGGAATACAAAAATAACGCGGGCGAAGGCGCGAACGGAAAGCTAGTAGTTGATAATTGTATAGCTTCTAATCTCGCTTACGCGCTGCGACCGAACTACGAACGTTGCTTTTTACAAGTTTTATTCGATTTTTGAATATTCGGGGGGTACAAAATGAAAAGTGTATTTTTGTAATTTTCTAGACAATAATTACAAAAATACACGTCTATTTTATTTATTTATTTATTTATTTATTTATTCGTAAGCATGGGTAAGTACATTGGTGTTAAAATACAATTATAAGTTCTGCCATGTTTCACCTTATCGGTATACGAAACAGTATAAAGTAATAATTATTTGGAATGAAGTCAATTATACATAATTACTGAGATACATCCTAAATTCAAATTATTTTACTGAGATTGATTAAAGATATTCCAATTACATGTGGGTAAATTGAACTAAGTGTATTTACAAATTGTATTACAATTAAAAACAAAATAATAATATTAAATGTCAAAAACATAAACAAGTTACACATAATTGAATAATAAATAATTAGCAAAATTAATTAATTAATACATTACATCTCTCAACTAATGTGTGACATAGATATTGACATGAATAGTAAGCAAATAACTATACTAAAAGTTGACAAAAGCACTCAGACAACAGGATTTGTAGAAGAATGTAGTAACCAAGATTGTTTTCGTGTATAATCATATAAATATACTACACCAGAATATAAATGGAGCTATAAATAAATCCGAACTATTAACAGTGAATCTGCATTGGCTTTTCGATCGTAATAATTTTATTGATGTCTTATGTCTTACTGAGCATAATATGCTAAAAGATGACGCAAACTTACTGAATATACCAAACTTTTCGTTGGTTACATCATACAATCGTAACAATAGACGTGGTGGTACGTGTATATTGATTCATAATAAACATGACTACAAAATAGTTTCAGTGGAGAAATATAATATGCCTGGTATTCTCGAATGCTGCGCTGCAGAGCTCACTAAACATAATATAATTATAATTTGTATATATAGACCACCGAGAAATGACAATAAAAATATTAATAATTTTTTCTTAAATGCGGAACAAATGTGTGCGGAATTTTGCCTAAAAAAAAAGAAAATTATAATTTGTGGTGACATTAATATTAATACCTTAAAAAAATGTAAAGAGACTGAAACATTATTTCATCTTATATCTAGCTTCAATCTTAAAATATGCATTAATGAACCGACACGACTAAAAAGCGGCACTTGTATTGACAATTTTATACATAATATTAAGGGATGCAAATATGAAATCTACGAATTTGCTCTTTCTGACCACACAGCTCAAATGTTATCATGCCCAGTTAAGAAAACATACTCTATTACTCACTGGTTTACCGAAAAAAGAGACTACAGCGAAGAAAACTTGGTAAAATTTAAGAATTGCCTGCAAGCTTTAAGTTTCTGTGAGGTTTATGAGGAACTCGATCCGAATACAGCATTTCAAAGTTTTTACGATTTGTTTAGATTGTTTTACGACTTATGTTTTCCATTAAACCTATTTAAGAGAAAATTATGTAAAGCTCCGAAATGGATGACCTCAGGTATACGTAAATGTTCTAAACGTAAACGAAATCTACTTTGGTGTTACAGGAATAATCCAACAGAAAAAAATAAGAACGTTTTTAAATCCTACTCAAAGCGCTTAAATAAAATTGTAAAACTTACTCAAAGGGCGCAAAACGATTATGTGATAAAAAATTCGCAGAATAAAAGTAAAGCCACCTGGTCCATTATAAATAATAATAATAAAATATTTAAGCCGAAGGAAGGCATCAAACAAATTGTTTTCAAGGGGGAAACCGTTACAGATCCATACAGCATTGCTGAGGCGTTTAATGATTTTTTTACAAATAATAGTGGCGGAAAAGCTGCAGTTATAAATAGTTATAAAATAAAAAATGCTTGTGCAAAGTCTGTATTCATGCCACCGACAACGCCTTATGAAATTGATAAATTTATTAAATCATTAAAAAATACAAATAGCACCGGCTATGATAACATTAACTCGACAGTTTTGAAACGAGTATCAAGTGTTATATCTCCTGTATTAAGTCACATTATCAATCTATGCATTTCATCAGGTATATTTCCTGAAAGTCTCAAAATAACAATAATTAAACCACTATTTAAGAAAAGAGACAAACAAGATATCAGCTGTTACAGACCAATAGCTCTAATACCAATATTTTCTAAATTGTTCGAAAAAGTTATAAAAACCAGTCTGTACACATTTTTTGAAAATAACAGCATCTTCGATGACGCACAGGTTGGTTTTAGAAAGAATAAAACCACAAATCTAGCTACATACAAATTTTTACAAACTGTAATGAAATATTTAAACAATAAAGAGCCCGTTGTAGCATTATATATGGATCTAACTAAAGCTTTTGACTATGTAAATCATGAACTATTGCTTTATAAATTGGAGGCCTGTGGGGCAAGAGGTAACGTTCTCAATCTTTTGAAATCGTATCTGAGTGACAGAGTCCAATGTACTCAAATAACTCGAATATGCCCAAAAACAAAAAAAGAGATTATTTTCTCATCTCAATATCAAAAAGTGACCCAAGGAGTACCACAAGGTAGCGTACTAGCTCCCTTGCTTTTTAATATTTACATAAATGATTTACCTAAAGTAGTTAAAGATGACATGGTTTTATTTGCCGATGACAGTACAGTGATTTTTAGTGGTAAGAACAAACCTGACATTGAAAGGAAAATTATTATCACATTGGACATTATTATTAATTGGCTGACATATAACAATTTAATTTTAAATCTTGATAAAACAAATATTATGACATTTAAAAACAGAACTAATGACAAAATGACCGACATGAGCATTAATTTTGATGGACATATAATTAATGAAGTAACTGATACAAAATTTTTGGGTATGAATCTTGATTGTCACTTAAATTGGAAATCTCATATAGATAGTGTTACGACCAAACTGAGTCAGTTTTCCTATGCTCTGCACATGCTCCAAAAAATTGTGAATCAGAATGCTGTGCTCACTGCCTACCATGGTTATGTCGAATCTGTATTAAGATATGGCGTTATTTTTTGGGGAAACTCGGTAAACAATGAAATTGTATTCAAGGCTCAAAAAAGATGTATAAGGGCAATTTGTAAACTTAAATATACAGACAGTTGTAAGTCCTTTTTTATTGATCTTAAGCTATTAACCCTCTCTTGTATTTACATATATGAGATTGTAATATTTGTAGCAACGAATAGGTCTATGTTTGAGCAGTTAAGATCAAAACGTAATAACCATAAAATTTGTTTCCCACCGAGTTTTACTGCACAATATGGAAAAAGTGTATTCTGTATGGCTCCACGTCTTTATAACCATCTCCCTAAACACTTACTAGATTATTCTAACATTGACGTATTTAAATTCAGATTAAAGCAGTTTCTTATAAGCAAAGCATATTATAGTGTCAAGGAATATCTCAATGATACTTTCAAATAATATATTAATAAATGTACTTACTATTCTTAATCTAATTTCATTGACATGTATATTTGACAATAATTATTTTTATATCTCATTGACTTACCATATTAATTGTAATGATTTGTATGTAATTGTAAAAAAACAAGACATTTGCATCCCCTTGAGGGTAGAATACTGTACCAGACAATGTATAACACCTTAATATCACTGTATTTTGCAAATAAAGCATTTGATTTGATTTGATTTGATTTGACATTTGTCACAATAATAAATTTTTTTTTTAATAATATATCACTGAGGTGCACCATTAGATATTTCAATATTGTTGTTAAAGTTTATCTTTTAAAAAATCGTCAATAGAGTAATAAGCTTTGTCAACTAAAAAATCATTCAAAACATGTCCAAATTTAATCAAACATTTTTTGTCTCTTATGTACGACGGTAATTTGTTGAAAATAGTGGGAGCCATACAGAAGATACTAGCCCGAAGATGACGCGTTCGACTCACAATAGTGCACCGTATCATTCCCTGCCTTCTATGTCCTTCTGGATACATTTCAAAGAGATGAATATTCTCCTTAGCAACTTTTGCTACCTCGTAGATGTATATGCATGGGAAAGTCAAAATTTGTAGTTGTTTAAAACGAGGTCTGCATGTTTCAATTTGTTGTATTCGACACATAGTTCTTATACACTTTTTTTGCGCTATGAATACGTCTTTTTTACCAGTCGAGTGTCCCCAGAAGATAACTCCATATCTAAGAGTAGATGACACATGACCATGATATGCCATTAATAGAGTAGACATATTAGCCACATTGCCTAACTTAGAGAGCGCATACGCAAAGCTACGAATTTTTTTAATAATTATGTCAGTATGTGTATTCCATGTCAAATTATTGTCTATCATTAAACCTAAAAAACGTGTTGAGTCAACATCTTTAATGCTTTGTCCTAAGTAATTAATATTCATGTCATAACGTACAATAGTTTGCCTATGTCTAAAATTCATTAGTAAAGTTTTGTCGAGATTTATTCTTAAATTATTATTTTGAAGCCATTGAATTAATTTTTCAAGAGACGAATTAATTTCTTCTTCAATTTCTTGAAGTTGGTCACTTATATATAGTACTGTGCTATCATCAGCAAACAGTGTCATGTGTTGTGAAATAGCATTAGGAAAGTCATTAATATAAAGAATGAAAAGTAATGGACCTAACACGCTTCCTTGTGGAACACCATTAGTTACTATTCTTGAATTAGATACATGAATTTTTTCTGTACATGACGGCATACTTAATCTCTTTATATGTGTAATTTGTATTCTATTGGTTAAGTACGACCTTAGGAGGTCTTGGGCCTTACCTCTAAAACCGTAATTATATAATTTCCTGAGTAGAGTGTCATGATTAACACAGTCAAAAGCTTTCGACATGTCCATATACAGAGCCACGACCTTCTTTTGCTTATCCATATTGGGGTACACTTGAAATAAAAAGTTATATACAGCTTTATTTATAGACCTATGCTTCCTGAACCCATATTGATTGTTAACGAATAAGTGGTTGGCTTCACAAAAATCATAAAATTTGCGGTAAAATATTTTTTCAAATACCTTTGTGAATATAGGCAATAGTGCAACCGGTCTGTAATTGTTAATGTCCTCTTTATTTCCTTTTTTAAATAGTGGTAGTACAATTGTTTTTTTTAAAGCATCTGGGAAAATACCTTCGCTTATACATTTGTTTATTAGTTCAGATAGTATGGGCGCAATTACATCCGCAACATCTTTTACAATTACAGTTGAGATATCATCCCAGCCAACACTGTTGCTGTTCCTCAATGACTTAATTGCATTTAAAATGTCTTGTGGTATAGAAGGAGTCAAGAATATAGAATTAGATATGTCATGATTGAGATTGTAGTTAGTATTAGAATTGTTATCAGCTTTTGCTACGTCAATAAAAAAGTCATTAAATAGATTAGCTAAATCTTGAGGATCATTTATAAGGTTTTTATTATGTTTAATTCTATATATATTTTGTTTAGGTAAATTGTGTTTGTGTCTGTTTATTATGTCCCATGTTGCCTTAGTTTTATTTTTTGCTTTATAAATTTTATAATTATTCTGAGATTTTTGTGTAAATTTAATTATTTTATTGTATCTTGCTGCGTAATTTTTGAAAATATTTTTGTTAACTTTATTGGGCTTGCAACGAAATTTCCATAAAAGTTCCCTTTTTTTCTTTGAACAAAGTTTAATACCCTTAGACAGCCATTTAGGCTTAGTTTCAGCCCTTATTTTTATTTTTTTGATAGGAAAGCACAGATCATACAGTAATTTGAATAACTCATGAAATCTATTAAATGCTGTGTTTGGATCTAATTCGCTAAAAGTATCACTAAATGAATTTTTTTTGATGTAATCTTTAAATTTCCAATTTCCCATCCCCTATTTCCCATACATAGATCCCTCTTGAGCCTGTACCAGTATTTATGTTTAGTGCTTGTTGATACTGGTATTTTAATGATTTGTGTTGTATGGTCCGATAAAGCTGGCTCTATAATTTCGCTAACTGTGCCTCGAATATTATGAAAAATATTGTCTAATAAAGTGCCACTACTCGGCCTAGTTGCTTGCTTAATTGCATATTTTAGATTAAAGTCTCTGAGTATATGTTTTAACGTTGTTACATTTTTACCTGGTGTTCACGCTCGAGGAAGAGCGAGTGGCGGCACTGCATTCTAGTCTGTGCAGTGACAGCTTTTTTGGCGGCCGGCCGCATGTGACATGTCAGTTGAGTCGAGTCGAAATGTCATGACATGCTTAGAGGTTATGTGCGGGCCGGAATAAAATGTAATTTAAATTAAATAACAAATCGTGTTTTGCGCGGCGCACCTAATATCGGGGTGTGAAAGCCCGCTTTGTGTTGTGCAAAAGAGAGCCCGCTTTGTGTTGTGCCAGGTGTCAAAATCGCGTGTGTGAGTCGTGGTGGCCTAATAGGCATTTGTAGTGCTCCGGTCTCCACCGGTGGATCCACTGCAGAACTTCAGGAGCCGCGACTTCCTTCGAGCTAGCTCAGGAAGTCCACCGGCTACGGAGGAGACGGACGGAGACAACGGGAATCGGGGTAAGCCACAATGCTTTCTATGAGCGGGTAGTAGGGCATCAGCAATCAACCCAAAATTCCTTACTCGGTGAAACGCCGACGTGGTGGAGTCTACTTGGGGCACCACCATCTCTTGGTAGCAGAGCGTGGTTTTTAGATTTGAGTGGTTCTTAGATTTGAGTATTTGATTAGTATTGTACAATTAATATTGTAATCTTGTTGGTTGTCCAAACGGGCAATACATATTAATTGGTTTTGATTGCTGATTTTAAACCGACTACCAGCTCATTTGTGGACCGATCTCCTTAACTAATTGTCATTGTATATGAAAAATTGGGGTTAAATGTCTTTTGTTGTTCTAGTTAAGTTCTAGCATTTACCTATATTTGTTTTTGGTTTGTTTTTTCATATCTTTGTTTTGCCCTTGAATATTTTGTTTGTTAAGTTGTAAACTTATATTTGAATTTAATTTGTTGAAAAAATTTTGCTGCTAAATGACTTTGCTGTTGTTGTAATACACTATATTGCTGTGTTAAGTTTTAGCATTTACATTTGATTTTGTTTTGTTTGCCTTTGAATATTATGTTTGTTAAGTTATTGACTTAATACTAGAATTTAATTTGTTTGAAAAATTCTGTTGTTAAATGCCTTGTTGTTCTAGTTAAGTTCTAGCATTTATACTTGATTTTGGTTTGTTTATATATTTTGTTCTGCCTTTGAAGTTCCTCCCGATCTGTTTTGTTGTCTGCGGTTGTCGGTCTGTTTGTCTATGTATTATTATAGTGCATATTAATTTTGGCGCAAAATGGTCCCGCCAGTCAGCCCGCTTAGTGGTGCCCGCGCGGGTGCACAAAAGATCTTGAGATGGTTTGCTAGTGCCGTCGCTTTGGTAGACCGACCAGACCGAGAACAGGCCTTGTTAATTCGGCATGAGGGAGTACCTGCTCGCTTGAAGGAATTGGAGCAGCTTTTTGTTGTTCATCAACAATATTTGCTCGACCACCCAGCCGAGGGTGCCTCTGAGTTGCGGGCAGTCGACCAATTTAATGCTGATTATGATCAGTGTTTTGAACAGGCGGATGTGATCATAAACAAGGCTCAGGCTATCCTATTCGCCCGGAGGGGTGAGTCGTGCACGCCCGGGGAGGTCAAGCCTACCCCGGCCGGCTTGCTGGGCAGACTGCCCACTTTAGACATCCCAACCTTTGATGGGAACTTGGCTGCTTGGATGGGGTTCATTAACCTCTTTGATAGCTTGGTCCACTCGAGGGAGGACCTGTTCCCTAGCCAGAAATTGGCCTATTTGCTCTCTGCCTTACGTGGAGAGGCTGGTGTACTTGTCCAGCATCTACCTGTCAATGATGACAGTTATGATATTGCAAGGGCGTTGTTGACCGCCCGGTATCAGAATGTTCGCTTGCTAGCGGACACACATGTGGCTGCCATTTTAGGGCTGCCACACGTATCGCGGGTCTCCTCATTAAGGAAGGAGATTTTGAACCCGCTGCTAAGCGCCATTAACGCGCTCAAACGACTTGATCTACCGGTGGACCAGTGGTCCTTTATTTTGCTCCACCTCATCCTCGATAAGCTTCCCATGGAGATGAAGGGGCGCTTTGAACAAAGGTATGGGGGCAATAGTGCCTCCTACCTACCCCCCTTTTCGGATCTCCTCAGATTTTTGGAGGATGAGTGTCGGATGACCGACCACTTGGATCTGGCTCCTATACCGGGACCGAGCACAGGCCGCTATGAGGCGACCCGGGCAGCGCCACGGAGAGAGCGCCGCCCGTACAAGCAATATACTGCAGTGCGGCAGAACTCTCCACACGGGGAGAGGCAGATGCCTTGCAAGTGTTGCAAGCGGGATGGCCATCGTTTGCCGGCCTGTCCCAAATTTGTTGGCCTACGCACCGAGGGGCGTAGAAATATGGCCAAGCAGCGGAATTGGTGCTACCGCTGCCTGGGGGCCCATATGGCATCGGCTTGCCCCCACCCACGAGATTGCCACTGTTGTGGAGGGGCCCATCACCCCCTTTTGTGCTTCAACAATAGAGACACTCGTGGGGTGGTGAGAGAGAGGGACTCGCACACGGGCGGGGGCCCTCGTAGGTCACCCACATCTCCGAGGAGATCGGAGGGGCGTGCCACCCCTCCGCGGAGATTGGACAGGCGCCCCCCCTCCAGTGAGAGGATTGGGCGCCCCACCCCCCCTACGGGCGGGGGGGATCGACGCGCCGCTTATGAGGCGCCACCGCGGGATTGGGCCGCGGTTATTACGGAGCCACGCCGGGAGCCGATACGCTTTCCCCCCCCTCTGATGGAGAGACCCCGTTTGTCACGGGCTCCCCCAACTTTCGCCCATCATGGGCACCGTCCGGCCCCCCGATGCCGCTTTGATCGGGGCCAGTACGTGCCGGATTGGGACCCGCTCGAGCGCCTTGAGCGCCCTATTCCTCCGCCGCGCACGCATTTTTCCTCGAACCCCCCTTCCCCCCCGTTGCGGGGAATGCGGGAGGATTTTCATTAAACCAACTGTCGGCTGCAACCCCCCCACAGGAGCAGGTGCTGTTACCAACAGCCTCCGTACAGGTGTGGGGCCCGAGGGGCACCTTTGTTTTAGTTCGCGCCCTTTTGGATACGGGAGCTCAGGGTTGCATTGCCTCCAGCTGGCTGGTCCGGCAGTTGAGTTTGAACACATCTCCATACCTTGAATCGGTACGAGGAATCGGAGACTTGCGGATCCCGGATCCGATCGGTCAGGTTTTGTTCTCCTTTTCCCCCCACTTCTCTTCAGCGCCCAAAATTGGCGCTACCGCGATTGTTTATGAGAAGGTTGTTGGTCAGCTTCCGCAACAGCACGTTTCGCGCGCTGTCGTTGATGCGACATCAGGATTGACCTTGGCTGACCCTTCTTTCCACCGAACCGGTCCGATTCACTTATTGCTCGGTGCCGATGTTCTAGGCCGCGTGTATTGTGGGAAGAGGAGAGAGTTACAGGAGGGTGGGCTGGTAGCCTTATCTACATCGCTTGGGTTTGTAGTGATGGGACCAGTTAGGCATAACCCACCATCTCCATCGGTGGACAGTTACATAACTGTTAGCTCCACCTTATCGGATGTCCTTCAACGGTTTTGGGAGGTGGAAGAGCCACCTACCGTGAAGCGAGTGAACCCCTTAGACGAGGAGTGTGAGTTGTTCTACCAGAACAATACAGGTCGCCTTCACTCGGGACGGCTGATCACTCGTTTGCCCTTTTTGTCAGTTCGCCCCTCACTTGGCAGCTCCCGGCCGTTGGCCGAGAAGCGGCTGCTGTCCATGGAGCGTCGTATGAGTAGGAACTCCGACCTCAAACAGAAGTATGTCGACTTCATGCGAGAATATGAGCAACTGGGGCACATGTCGGTCTCGCGACTGGACTGGCGAAACGAGGAACATAATTTTCTTCCTCACCACGCGGTTTTGAAACCTTCCACCGGGAAGATACGCGTTGTTTTTGATGGGTCAGCTCCTACGTCTACCGGAGTTTCGCTGAATCAATGTCTGCATGCTGGACCGAAGTTGCACCACGAGGTGGGTGATGTATTGACCAACTTCCGTCGCCATGCCGTCGTCTTTGTGACCGATATCCGGATGATGTTTCGGCAGACTGTGATTCACCCGGACGATAGACGATATCAGCTCATATTATGGAGGGAGGATCCCAGGGATCCCATGCTGGTCTACGAGCTGAACACCAATACATACGGTTTGCGTTCGAGCCCCTTTGTGGCAATTCGCTCACTTGTGGAACTCGCTGAACGTGAACGATTACGATACCCTCGCGCATCCTTGGCTCTCAAGTAGGATGCATTTGTTGATGATATTTGTACGGGCTCCTCTAGTGTCGAGGAAGCCTTGATTTTGCGAGATGAACTAATTGCTCTTCTCGGGGCTGGTGGTTATGAACTGAGGAAGTGGATGTCCAACTCACCTCAGCTTTTGTGTGACTTGCCAGACGACCACCAGCAGGAGCCTCATATTTTTGAGAATGCCAACACTCCAGATTTACTGTCTGTTTTGGGAGTGCAATACAGACCTGTCCAGGACACGTTCACCTATCGATTGGAGCTGCCAAGCCCCAAGGTCTGGACGAAACGGTTGGTTTTGTCTACAGTAGCTCGTACCTTTGACCCAAATGGCTGGATTAGTCCCATAGTGTTTTGGATGAAATGCTTCCTACAGGAACTTTGGTCAGCCGAAGTGTCGTGGGATGAGCCCCTCTCGGGCCGTTTGCTGCGAGATTGGGAGTCCTTCATGTTGTCTCTCCCCGACATTAACCGTGTTAGTATCCCTAGACATATACTGCCCAAGGGACGGTTTACGGCCAGCCTTCATGGCTTTTGTGACGCGTCTGAGAGTGGATACGCAGCCGTCGTATATATCCGGACGGTTGATGATAGAGGAGCTGTTAAGCTCCACTTGCTAATTGCTAAGAGTAAGGTTGCTCCACTTCGGACTCGATTAACGATTCCGAAGTTAGAATTGTCTGGAGCTACTCTTCTGGTTCGGTTGATGAACCACGTTGTTGACACCCTGGGACGTAGTGTGGACTTTGAGTCGCTCTTTGCTTGGTCCGACAGTCAGGTTGTCCTGTGTTGGATTAAGAACTCCGTCCACTCCCTGGAAGTATTTGTGGCCAATCGGGTATCCCAAATACAGGCCTCGAAGGCCACGTTGATTTGGCGCCACGTGCCAGGTGAAATAAACCCTGCTGACTGTGCATCACGTGGCAGCGAAGCCCCTCAGCTTATTGACCACACTCTGTGGTGGGGTCCCGACTGGTTGTTACAACCGTCTTGGCCTTCCACACCAGCTGTGGTGAAGGTACCAAATCCGGGCTTGCGTGTTCACGCTGTCGAGACTATGGCGGCTCCAGAGCAGGAATTTTTATTAGACCGCTACAGTTCTCTGGACAAGTTGCTCGGCGTGACCGCTTGGATAAGAAGATTTATACGAAATTGTCGCCGGCCTCAGGACAAAGATTTGTGTCCGGTCCTCTCACCGCAGGAGCGCCAAGATGCTCTTCTGCATTGGGTGCGTATGACCCAGTCTAGAGCGTTTAACCGGAACTTAAGATTTTCCGTACCAGGACGTCCAAATTGAAGGGACCCTTGGTGCGTTTGACTCCCTTTCTGGATGATAAAGGATTGTTGCATGTAGGAGGCCGATTGAGGCACGCTAACTTGCCTTATAGATCACGTCATCCCCTGTTGCTCCCCAAGGACGGACCATTGGTGCGATTGTTGATCATTGATCGCCATGTGAAGAATGCTCATGCCGGATGTAATGCATTGACCGCGCTCCTCCAACGGGAGTTTTGGATTTTGTCAGCGCGAAGAATCATCCGATCTGTTATCTTTCGATGTCTGCCCTGCTATCGTTTACGCCCCGAGACGATGCAGCCCCAAATGGGTGATTTGCCTGCTGATCGTGTGAATGAATCGATGACCTTCTTAGGAGTTGGAACTGATTTCGCGGGACCGTTCACTATAAAAACGTCGCGACTCCGTAATGCTAAGACTGAAAAGGCTTATTTGTGTGTGTTTGTTTGTTTGGCCACTAAAGCCGTTCATTTGGAGGTGGTGAGTGCACTCACCATGGACGCTTTCTTAGCAGCGTTAGGCAGATTTGTCTCCCGCCGGGGACTGCCTTCTCTAATTCGGTCTGATTGTGGGACGAACTTCAAGGGCACTGATAGACATATAAGAGAAGTTTGTGAATTTTTAGATAAAAATAATATTCAAACTCAAACTCAAAAATCTTTATTCAATATAGACCTTTACAGGCACTTATTGACGTCAAAATAAAAACATAAAAATCTTCAACCAAGAATCTAATTAACTAAATTATTTAATCCTTGTATGTGCACACACCCCAACCATTATTAAGATGTGTGCAAATACAAGTCAAATGAAAAAAAAAAAAATTTGACTCTACACCTGTTCGGAAATTGGGAGAGCCTTCTCAAGAAGAACAGGCAAGAAACTCGGAAGGTCTTGTATTTTTTTTGTCTCCTCTTTTAAAATGCCAACATTACAATATTATATTTCACAAACATTTTTTTAAATAATATAGAAATGCCTGTCGGTGTGAGTGGAACAGTTACTCGAATGAAATTTATCCCACTATCACAAAGTGTTAACACCCTTTAAACGTCAATTATCACATTTTTTGTCAATCCCAAGCAGTTTTATCTGTCATATAATCAGACACTTTATAATATGCTTTTTTCATAAGTGCGCCCTTGATAGCGACTTTAAATTTATTCAAGTTAAGTGCTTTAATATTACTTGGGATTTTATTGTAGAAACGTACACAAAGGCCTTTGAAAGAATTATTGATTTTTTTAAGCCTAGTATTTGGTAACGCTAACATATTCTTTTGCCTAGTATTTACTGAATGAATATCACTGTTTTTACAAAACGAATGTATATTTTTATGAACATATACTATATTCTCGTAAATATATTGCGACGCGACGGTCATAATACCAATTTCTTTAAATTTTTCTCTCAAAGAGTCTCTTATTTTAAGGTTATAAATAGCACGAATAGCCCTTTTTTGCAGCACAAAAACAGTCTGAATGTCGGCAGCATTTCCCCACAGCAAAATGCCATACGACATCACACTATGAAAATAGGCAAAGTATACAAGTCTTGCTGTATCAACATCAGTCAGCTGACGTATTTTCCATACAGCGTAGGCTGCAGAACTAAGTCTCTTCGACAATTTATCAATATGTGGGCCCCACTGAAGCTGAAATCGGAGATCGGATCCACACTCTCCCGTAGGGGGGTAACATGGCGATACTCCCCGCCGTCTTGCCCTCACTGGGGAGGGATTTTTGAATCTGTTGTAAAGGCCGCCAAGACTCACCTTCGCCGCGTTATTGGGGAGACTATTCTCACGTTTGAGGAACTCGCGACGGTGTTTCATAAGATTGAGGCGGTTCTCAACTCGCGTCCGTTATGTCCGTTGTCTACCGACGCGAACGATTTGCAGGCCCTCACGCCGGGCCATTTCTTGATAGGCAGACCACTTAACGCCCTGCCCGAGTATCCTTATAGAGATATCAATCCCGGACGCCTTTCGCGGTTTGAGTTGCTCCAGCAGCTTACCCAGAGTTTCTGGCGCCGCTGGCACCTTGAATATTTACACATTTTGCAACAGCGCGTTAAGTGGTTAGATAAGACAAACCCACCGAGGGTTGGAGACCTCGTGTTAGTGAAGGACCCAAACCTGCCACCCTTACGTTGGCGTCGCGGACGCATTGTCCAACTTACTCTAGGGTCTGATGGTGTGCCCAGGTTTGCCGAGGTCCTAGTTGGGGATTCTGTTTTGAAGCGCGCGGTCGCTACTCTTTCTCGCCTCCCCTTAGACTGATTTGGCGGACAGTCCGGGACTGTCCGGAGCGGGGGGATGTTCACGCTCGAGGAAGAGCGAGTGGCGGCACTGCATTCTAGTCTGTGCAGTGACAGCTTTTTTGGCGGCCGGCCGCATGTGACATGTCAGTTGAGTCGAGTCGAAATGTCATGACATGCTTAGAGGTTATGTGCGGGCCGGAATAAAATGTAATTTAAGTTAAATAACAAATCGTGTTTTGCGCGGCGCACCTAATATCGGGGTGCGAAAGCCCGCTTTGTGTTGTGCAAAAGAGAGCCCGCTTTGTGTTGTGCCAGGTGTCAAAATCGCGTGTGTGAGTCGTGGTGGCCTAATAGGCATTTGTAGTGCTCCGGTCTCCACCGGTGGATCCACTGCAGAACTTCAGGAGCCGCGACTTCCTTCGAGCTAGCTCAGGAAGTCCACCGGCTACGGAGGAGACGGACGGAGACAACGGGAATCGGGGTAAGCCACAATGCTTTCTATGAGCGGGTAGTAGGGCATCAGCAATCAACCCAAAATTCCTTACTCGGTGAAACGCCGACGTGGTGGAGTCTACTTGGGGCACCACCACCTGGTTTTAAAAAGTTTATATTGTAATCACCGCATACTACTATTTTAAAATTCACCCTGAAACAAACTCCATTTAGTATTTCAGTAAGCTTTGCAAAAAATACATCAAAGTATTCTTTACGTGTATTTGGTGGCCGATAAATGCAAATAATAATAATTTTATGTTTCTTCAGTTCAATCGCAGAACATTCTATGTAATGTGGTATAGATATTTTGACAATGTCATCGATAGTTTCATATTCGTAGTGATTCCTAATAAGAATGCATGATCCACCTCGACGCTTTGTCCTACAGAAGAAGGAAGTCAATTTAAAATTCGGTACACTAATTAAGTCTACGTCATCCCGCAACATGTTATGTTCTGTGACACACACCACGTCTATGTATTTTTGATTGCCATTTAAATTGTCTAGACATACACTTAGCAGCTCTTTTTTTGTAATTAGTCCGTCGATATTCTGATGCATTATTGAGACATTGTTATACACGAAAAAAAATTCCGTCGTTTTCACCTTTGCTGTTACTTTCTTGTTCTATAGAACTATTGTCATCAGATTTATCATTAAAATATACTACATCAGTTTGAGTTTGCTTTTCTTCTGTAGTTACAATATGTTCATTCTTTTGCTTACCTTGTTTAGAATACAACTCAAAATTATTTTTATAGCTTACGTGTAAAATGTCTCTTAGAAGTCTACTAATTATATTATTAACAAAGTAACGACGAGATGGTATAATTCTACTATAGCCCATATCTACATAAATTGCATTTTGATATTTCAAACTAGTAAATTTAAGTTCATAATTAAACTTTTTTCATTCAGGCACCTATTAAAAGGGATTTCACTGACTATGACATTGGTATTAGGCACAGAGCTTAACCATACGTGTAAGTTAATAAGAAAGTTATTAGGGTCATAATCATTTACACCACACAATAACAAAATGAAATCATTTTTATCGAAATCCCTCACCTCATCATAGGCGGAGTCAACGATGTCTCGAAGTCTTGCACCTGGTTTCAGATAGCTTCTTACTCTATATGTTGGTCCTAATAAATTTTGAAGTGGCTTCCTTATATATTTTCCTTGTTCATCTCCTAAAATCAGTACCTTTTTGAGCGTCTTATCATTTACTTCATTTTTTCTTTTTATTACGTTAGTCTCATTTTTATTTAATTCGTTAGTGATTACGAGTATATCATCATCACAGTTAACTAGTACTTTTTCTTTTTCTAATGAGTAATTTTGGTTTGTGTATTTTAATGATTCCGGACCTTCTTCTATTTGTTTTTCTTCTAAAGTACTGTTATTAGGGTTATCTCCTTGTACTATAGTAGTTTCTTCATTTGGTTCTATTAAATACCCTGAGTCTTCGCCTTGTACCTCTAGGTTAAGTGTATCACGCCTATGTGTGGTGAAACTTTCCCTAATGTTTAAGTTACGCTTTTTCCTCTTCCTATTTGATGTTGTAGGAGTATCCATAAATTGTACTGTTTTGTATCTATCAATTAATTTTTTAGTGCTTATTAATTCATATTTTAATTGTTGGTTTTCAGCATTCAGATTGTCAATTTCTTGTGTAGCAGATTGCAATTCTGCCGTAAGTTTTTCTAGCTGTCTTTTCATTTCACAAGAATCGTTCTCTTCACTAAACGTATTTCCCGGCAGACTGTGCATTGAGCTGTCGAATAGTGATGAATTTGATAGGTCATCCATTGAATTTGCTTTATTTCTATAGTTTCTAAATGTTATGTTATTGGTATCCATTTTATTTGTGTATTATTGAATTTCAAAGATGACAACACCTTATTTAAAAAAGAGTAGTTTTTTAAATCACAGATTCAGTTTTCAAGTGCCGTATCACAATTCGGAACTAGGAGGCTCGGAAGAATCAACTTGTATAATCTACGTGCTGTCAACGTCAAGTGTCAGTTTTATTAACAAACAAATTCTAATTTGCCGGTCGGTATAGCTACTATATTGTAATCTGTGGGTATAACCTCCCTCACTCATTTTGCAATAAAATTTGCGGTGATTCGAAAAAAATAATTATGCTCAGTAAAGTTCTGATTGGTCAGTTTAAATGCTAATAATTTGAGTGTGTGCAGTTTTGAACTAAATAACGATAAGTGTTAATAGTTTTCATCTTTCTTCTCGCTAGAATTCGTATGAGGATGCATGTAAATACCTTTGTCGGGTGAGGATGTTAAATGTTCTTTCTTTTCTTTTAGTTTTAGTACACGAAAACGCTTCTGGATATTTTTTTTAAATTAATTCTTTAGCAAGTCTTCGTAACAATGTTTACTCTCTCATGCACACACACACACTATTCACACGTCTATTGGTGAAACTTTTATGTCATTTATTATTTTATTTTCTGATTTGCAGCTGTTTTAAGATATTGAACAGAGTGATCTGACTTTTTTCTATCAAATGAAATATTATTAATCATGTTTCTGTTTTTAAGAATGTTTAGATAAAATGTTCAAAAATATCATGTATGAATTTTAGAACTGTAGTATTATGTTTAATATTTGTGACGGTAAAGTAATTCGTATTTGTTCGAAAACGGGAACGTAGCGCCTAAAACCAAACAAACAAAAGTCGAGAATTGTTATGTTCAGGTAATTTTCATTAGGACAACATGTTTTCACTCCGATTGATTAACCATGGACTTTATCATTAAAGACTGTATCTTTACTGTAATGATTCTGACATGGAGTATACCTAAGTATCAATTTGTTAATCCGCAGATAGTTACGATGATACCTATATAAATATTTTAATTTCAAATTTTACGAAATTTTCCACAACGACCAAAGAATTACTTAGAATGTCGAGACCCAGATATAAAAATGGAAGTTTAAAATAAAAATCCAATTGAGATCTAAGATTGGTGGGCTCCGTTCTTTTATTGATGGATCATTAGTCCCGACAAAACGGTCCGCCCAAGAGAGTATTGGCAATTATTGTTCAAATGATGTCTTCAACTTTTGTTTCGGAAAGATTTTAAGAGATTAATGGTTTTCGTGTTTCGAATCGTTATTTACATGACATTATTTTGAATGTAATAGTATTAAAAAGCTTTATGCTTTCGGTATAACATGCAAACAGCAAAAAGCCTCCCCGGAGATGAGTATCACCCCGCAGTGAGCGTATTGTGACTGAAATAACGATGGTGATTCAAATAAGAGATATCTTTTCTTATCAACACAAAGTCAACTTTTGTAAGACTTTATTAAATCATTTTTTTTATTGCAACTAAGTTGGCAATCAAGCAAACTGCCCACCTGATGGTAAGTGGTAACAGTCACCTATAATACATGTGGCTCCTGTGAGATTCGCAGCAAAACTGCAACCCTCACAAGAACCACAGTGTACGTTGCCAACTTGTGACTTAGGATGTAAAGTCATGGTACTCAGTAATTGCTGCACTGCTGCTTTGCGGCAGAAATAGGTAAGACGGAGGTAACCAAGCACACGACCCTGGTACAGAGCCTCCCTCCGGTAAAAATCCTCTTCGGCTATATCTTATACTTAGAAAAATCTCGCGTTAAGATGTTTGTTCGGGATAAACTCCGAAAGTACTTAACCGGTTTTGACGAAATTTTGCTTGCTGTATGTAATTAAAAAGATAAGATTGTTTATCTTCATTATCGACCTCAATATTTATTAATACTCAATATCTCGTGTCACAGTGTTTGTGGTTTTAACGATTTTTTTGTGTATATTTGGTAGGTCTGACACCCCTTCCCATCCGACCATGCTGTAATTGATAACTTTTTTTTCTAATATATCAATTTTAAAAACAATCATTATTTGGTCGATAATTGTTTTTCTTTTTGATTAGTAAACATACACGCTCCTTTAAGGCTTCACAGGATTTATGTTACACATTGTATATTAGGGCGAATCGAATAGTTTGCCAAAGAGCGTCGGTGGCGCTCTGGACACAGCACTGGATTCCAATCGGAAGGTACCAATGTGATTTTTATTTTTCGAATTTCTTATGTACATTTCGCACGTCACAAATAAAAGGGTATTAAGTCGAAAAATGTGAAAAAATTATTATTACTCTATATGAAAGTAGATTTTTTTCACTACAAATTAGTAAAACAATGGTAGTTTTAGCATAAATATTTTCTGAAATATTAAGTCAAAATGCTTTCTTGACTGTTCACTCGCGCTGATGCCAACTTAATCAAGATGGTATTTACATTGACTTAGTTGGCGATCAGCGTGCGAACGAGTTGTACGTGTTTATGTTGAATTACGACCCTGTTCACTGTTCGTTTTCGAAAAAAAAAATAAAAATGTGAGCAATCTATATAGTATTGTTTTGTCATATTACCATATTACCTTTCAACTTAGATACGATTTTAGTGTTTCCTTTTGAAATAATACCCTATTGCCAGTGAAATATTATTGAGTTGTGATTTAAATTTAAATCATTTAAAAATGATACCCTATAGCTCTAAATTTCTTTGAGATAATACTATATTGCTTGTTATTTTGTAGACTTATTGCGAGTAGTAAATAATATACTACCTTTTGCCTGCTACCATTCTTACATTTTTCTTAAATTATATCATAATCAAAAACTTTGAAGCGAAATCCGAGGACGGAAAAGATAATATTTAATCGCCGAGGTACACCCCAGAACAATTCAATTGACGAAAATAACGCCCTGATTGCTGGCAAAGATGTTATTGGAGATCTAAATTAAAATAATGATCTCGAAAATAATATGCAGCACTATCATCATTCCTGTTCATCAGACTCTTCGTATTTTCGTCTTCTAGCAAGTGCAGTAGTTTTCTATATTGGGATCCTTTCGAAAAAATTCTGAGACGTATAATGATTGCGAATTTCACAAAAGGACTGTTCACAATATTAATATCTAGAGTTACACCCTTAATATAACATTGATCGTCGAAAGCTGTTTAAACTATATAAGTAGTAGATAGACAAGACTCTTACAGAATCAAACAACATCAGCTACATAATAATTTGTCAGTTTCTGACCTGGTGATGGGGTTGACTAATTGCTATGTATGGTATGAAGGTCAGGGAAAGAGAGTTTGAGGAAATACATTCGTATTCTTTTCAGTTAACTGCTGTGGACAGTAAAAGAACTTTAATGCTCTACAAAAATACAAACCGAAAATTATTTCACAATTCTCTTAGGAAGGGTTACACAAATGGAGGGTAATGCCTGTCATTCTACAGTAGAAAGACGCATTAAGAGATCATTAAAGTCTGGTCCTATTTACAGCCCAGAATACATTAGATTTTTAAAAATTATTGTTTGATATTTTCTAAGACATTAAAAATGTTTGTGACAAGATTGGTAATATTATAGAACTATTTATACAACAGCCCTGAACTACGTTTCGTTTTGATAAAGCTCAACACTGTAGTTTCCTTATGTTTTATATGGAGCTTTCTCAATTTCTTGTGAGAATTTCGAAAAATCCTTCCCTATTGAACGCCTACATAAGCCAACGAACCTATACCGAATTTCATGCTTCTAGCTCTTGTAGTTTTGAACTCTACGTTGATACTTCAGTTAATCACTCGCTAAACCTTTAATACACACAGAAGTCGGCAAAAAGCAGACTGTCCACCTAATGGTAAGTGGCTACAGTCGCTTATTGTACATTCCTAGTATAAGTAGTCGCATATAGTAGAGGTTCTTGTAATATTTGCAAATCTACAACTCCTACAAGGACGCCAATGTACTTTGCCAGCTTGTGACATAGACATAAGATATCAAGTCACGTCTTACCCTTTAAACCGGAACACAGCAATGAAAGGACCGCTGCTTGGTGATAGAAATAGTGATAAAATAGACTCGTTGTTTGTATGGGTACCCTGCAAACGGGTGTGGTACAGATAGTCTCCCTCTAGTATAATTATTCCATCAACCGATAACCCTCAAATAAAATTTAAAGACTTAAAAATATTTTACGTTAAGAAGGATGATTCTCTAACCTTTTATTTAAAAACTTCCTATTCCGATGAAGAGCAATAATAAAATGTTTGTGAGTCTGGATAATACTTATGCCGCAAAAATACCTGTCAATGAAAAAAAGAAGCAGGATATTTTAAAATTAATTGGACAACGACACATTCAACAGACTTATTACCAATTTTATAAATCTTTGTAATTGTAATAAGACATTAAGTATTTTAATATGCCTTAATTATGCCTTATGTTGAACTTAAATAACTATGAATACAAAATCATTAAAAAATCATAAAAAGAATCTTGTACTTAAAAGGAAAAGTAATTTTACCAAGTTATAATAAAAACATATTCTTTCATTTTACATGGATGATAAAAATAGTAATGACTGCTTACAATAATGAAAAAAAAAATAGATTTGTTAATAATAATATTCAAGTTTATTTTAATAGCAAGAATTGCTTTTGAGTGCTTATTTAATAATTAGATGTTTATTTTTATTGGTTTATATTTTAAATCATACTAAACATTATGATTATATTTCAATATTACTTACTTTTCTTGTTGATTATGCCTTAGCATTATTGTTTTGTTACAATATTGATTGATTTTGATGTAAACTTTACTTTCAATAAACTTTTTGTATTACTGCGGTGTTCTCGTTATAAATATAATTATGTCTCACTCAATAAAACCCAACAGTATTTGCCTTGTTATAGGGTATCATCATAAATAACTTCTTAATATTACCCAACTAAAACGAAATTTGGCAAGGCAATACAGTTGTAACTAAGTAATTGGAGTATTTTGAACTGCTTATAGGGTATCTTTTTCACCCAGTCGTATAAAACTGCAAATAACACTAAAACCGCAGTTCATATACACATCAAACTTTATTCGATATAAAGTATGTGAAATTATTTTGAAATTAAGGTATAAATTATTGTTTTTGGTCCACTATTTTTAGTGCTGTGAATTTTCAAACTTTCAAAACGCGATATCTCAAAATACCGTTAGTATAGATAATACCCTTTTGTTTGTGACGTGCGATTTGTCCGACGCTCCTACAGTGAAGGAAAACATCGTGAGGTAACCTGCATACATCTGCGACGAAATTCAATGGTGTATGTGAAGTCGACCGATCCGCGCTACGCCAGCGTGGTCGAAAAAGCCCTAACACCCTAACTTAGGGTAGGCTACTAGGCTCGAGCTCCTCGGTGGGGACGTATATGAGCTGATGATGATGAAATAGTTTGTAAGTTCGTTAAGTGTCTCACAGTTTGTGGTGTAGGTTAATTTATCGACACAACGCTTGGTTATCTAAGTTGGGTATATAACCTTCCAGTAGATTTCGATTTTTTATGCAACAGTCTATTCGTCGTAGTCGACATATTCGTACGAGTTTATGCTTACAACATTACCGATTTTATTGAATGTTTTATGTAATATATTGTTCCCAAACATGCGGATAAATTACAACAATATTGGAATGCGATAATGCTTACTTAAGCTCAAAAAAAAAATCAAAGAAAATAATAAAAAATACTGCACTAAACTAGTGCAGTATTTGTTGGATATTTTAGGAAATTAATATAACATTAAATAGGCGAGTTATTCCATTTATTAATGCTTAAAACATTCTTCTACTTAGAGTTAATGCTCTAAGTTCTACTACCGTGTCCTAAAGCATCCCTTTTTTCCATGGCGATAAAAAGTAACTCTGTATAAATCAGTAACTATACTCGTATTTGGACTGGCTAAGACTGCGGCCACAATATATGCGACACTTCTTACCCATTAAGTTTTGCTTGCCGCAGTCAAGCCTGTGGCCGACATCCCTCCATTCTGCTAAGCTGGATCGTAAGGTCTTAGTGTTTCCCTGTATTTATGTTATGCTATTGTTTTGGATATTCCAAGGATTCTAAGTGTTTTTCTCAAACATTCATTGATGTTCTTTTTAATATAAATGTTCGACGAGGTATGTCGCAATTATCCGTAGACTGATAATTATTTATTATTAGGTCGAGCTGTATGCTAATTAGCATTAAAATCTTTTTTTATTTTATTGATTTGTGAAATATACAGCTAATAACTATAAGTACATTCAGATGACATAATCTAACTTATTAAGATTTTTTAACTATAATTCAGTAAAATTCTGTTGAATGCCCTGCGATATGATGCCTTTACAGCCTTGCACTTCGATTCCTTTGGATTTTTTATGCTCCTCCTTACCTATTGGTTTATTCGTTACTATCGCCACTGCTTGACCTATTGAATTCGAATTTACCGGAGGGAGACTCTGTACCAGGTCTCTGGGAGACTCTGTCGTGTGCATGAGTACCTCCGTCTTACTTGTTTTTGCCGCAAAGCAGCAGTGCTTGCATTGCTGCGTTCCAGTTTGAAGGGTAAGATATGACACTGAAATTGCTGGGTACTGTGACTTTACATCTGATGTCACAAGTTGGCAACGTACACTGTGGTTCCTGTGGGGGTTGCAGTTTGGCTGCGAATCTCACAGGAGCCACTACTGCACTACTGCATTGTAGTTGACTGTTACCACCATAAGTGGGCTTATTTGCTAACTTAGAAGCAATAAAAAAAATCACCCAAAAACTAAAAAAAATAAAAAGGTGGTATAACTCTAATGTCTAATTGGGTTTTAGTCAATTCCAAAGAGGCTTGTTCTCCTCCTGCGAGTTAAGAAATCGAAAGGTATTGTTTTAAATCTTACTTGCCACGTTTCATAATGGGACGGTTCTGCTACATGATCAAAGATATATTATTTTAGTTCACTTCAATCTGATTAAGAATTACATATTAATGTTATTGATGGTGTTCATTATGTTGTTGATCAATAAATAAATAATAACATTAATTTAAAACAGTAAAACAAGTGTACCCAACAAGTGAAACAGTAAGACAAGTGTAAATACTGTGCTATAATGACTGTTTTAGTTTAACACTGTATCGCAGCCATTGGCGTCCAGTATTACAAATACGGTCATTTATGTTGACGTATTTAGTATTCGGTTGTGAAAATGCAATCGAACAGGTTTTGTTGAAACTCATCCATTGATATTTCAAAATCCATATTGATTTTTACCAAAAAACCACGCTGGTACAGCCTGTCCAATATATTTTGACTTAACACTGTTTATTTTGTTCAACGTTTCGAATATCGCACAATATTTGACGAAATAAGGAAAAGTTCCAGGTAACTTCACATAAAACCGGCCAGTATAGAGAAACTGCAATAAACAATCTCAATTCGAAACGAACTAACGCAACAACACAAGACAAACTTGAAATATATAAAGCATAAGCAACAGACAACGCCAACTTTAATTAGCGAAGCGTTCCAACGAGCGGCAAAATGACAGAACAACAGTTATAATGTTATTTCGCCGTCAGCGAGTGCAGCGGAGCAATGCATCTCCCGAGATGCGTTTCGACGTCGCCCTCTGTTGCCGCCGCCATTTTCGCATTAATTTCAACGACGCAAGCTGCGAATTGCTCGTTATGTTGGCGCTGCGCTTTGAATTAAAATACAGTTTGAAATGCATTTTAAAATACAATTCACTTCTTTGCTCGCCGATATGTCTCTCTTCGGGATGTTGCATCCTATTAAAATGATAATTGAATAGTAGATTGTTCACCAAGCGGATAAGGCAGAGTATTATGTGGCGGGTATTTAAGTCTAAATCCAGTGTACAGCGGAGGATTTAAACTTACCCAAGACAAGACTGCTTTATACCCGAGGGAAACACTTTACTTTTTGCACCACATGCGAGAATATAAACAAATACTTAAGAAATACAGCATTTATTCAAAATGATATTAATTAATTTTAAACTATACAACTTAAAAAGTCGCGAAAGTTCGGCATTGTAAAAACTAAACAGAAGACGTGGCTGTACGTGCTTTAATCGCTTTGTTTTTTAGCTTGGATAACTGAAGATTACAAATGTAAACAACATGGCGATTTTTAAGGTGAAACTTTTTTTTATTTTGTTATATTTTAGTATTTTCATGTATGTTTGTACATGTTATCGACACAGAATCATTATTTTACCATACAATATAAGATAGGATGGATGGACTTTTGGTGTTCCAAAATCAACTAATTCAATTCCCAGGGAGAAAGAAAAATCCGGTACAATATTCAATCACTGATTTAGAGGCCTTAAATTAATTACATTATGTTGGGTTTACATGACACAAAATATGTCATTTTAAAGCGGGTGGTGCGATAATGACTTTATGTAACTACTTTATGAGGTTATTTAATACTTGCACTGACGTACGTGTACGTCAATAGATACTTGGGAGAATAATTTACAACGTCAGCAACAGTGATTTCAAATTAACACTTAATTTCTCCGCCAACATTTGAAATGTGCTTCCAATATTTGAAGCTATAGTGACCGTTGGAAATTCCCATCATTTCGACGAAGCATTTATTGAAGAATGAACCTTTCATAACATTTAATTGAATGCTATCGCGAATAGCTCTAGGACGATTCAATTTGTCCCGAACGCAAACAAGCAAGTAAAATCAATAAGTCAGCCAGAGCCGGCCCAAATAGTTGGACGGCAAGAAGATACACAATCGACGTCTTAGAAAATTTTCGTAACGCCATTGTTGTTTAATTTAGGACTCCTCTAACGAAGCAACCTAAAACTGAACCTCGCACGCTGTAATGATATAAATAATTAACATTAACACGAAGTTCCGCGCTCGTGTAAATTTATACGGGGCTGGAGAAACCCGGAACGCTTTGCTAAATAATTTAAATGTGCACCCTAAAGCAGGGTTAATGAAGTCCTGTTCTGTCGGTAATCCTGAAATAGGGTCGTTGGGCATTGCCCTGGTAAGACTTGTGATATTAATAGGCGACTTTGATTCTCGTTATAATAATATCGCTTTTTGGTCACCATGCTGGTATTAGATTGCTTACTTGTCTTTTTAAACCGACGTCAAAAGGAGGTTTATGTTTGACTATATTTTAATGTATGTTCAGCGATTTGTGGGTCGATTTTGAATTTTTTTTTTGAAATTGAAAGCGTAGGGATACTCGTAAGGTGGTCCCAATGTCACCAAGTCATGAGCTGATGATAGGATTCGAACAAAATCGAGGAAAACCTTTAAATTTCATAGGCATTTCCAACGTGTTTTATGTTTATTCTGAAGATATTCAGGTATTCTATTATGTTACTGACCTGATGGTGGAAGGTTTCTGGAAGATTCGGAGTTTATCAATTTATCAATTTATTTAATTTAATTTAGTATAAGTTTAACAGTACAAATAGACCAATGACTTATACATAAAAGCACAATAAAATTTTAAATAAAATAAAATAACAGCACAATGTCAAATTAAAAAAGTCGAATAAAATAGAATGTCAAATAAATAAAATGTCAAATAAATTAATGTCAAATAATATGTCAAAAAGCAAACAAGATAGAACATAATTAAAATAATTAATTAATTTTGAGAAATACAGAAAGTTATAATTATTAGTTAAGTAAAGTTATAAGTAAAGTTATAAGTAAAGTTATAAGTATTAAACAGAAAGTTTAAATACAGAGTTAGAGGATAGTTCTTGCAATATAATGGGAACTTACTGACGTTAGTTTTTAATTAGTTTTATGTTATATAGGGTTTAGTTTAATGGGTATTTTTAATAGGTTTAATTAAATTTACATTTTGTATATGTCAAAAGTAATTAATATTTTATTTTTTTGGAAAAAAAAAAATTAAGTGTAACGAGTTAATTCCCTGAAAATCAGTAAAAACATTAAATAATATTAAATAAAAAAAAACTTACTGACGCGTAGTTCTATTCATTTCAGTGATTCAGGTGAGATGATAGCGGAAAGTATAACTCCTTAACTAATAGTTTGTTAGGAGTTCGGAAATAATTCTTCCAAGCATATGTTAAGACCACTTGGCTCTGATTGCATCAATATAATATTATGTCTCTGTATACTATCGAATATAAGACTATCGGGGAAATAGGGCTTGACTATGTTTATTCATTTTTTTCCTGAAGAACTAGCACAGGTATTTTTGTGGGTCGGCCAGAGCGAGGATCATCTTAAATGCTTTCTCGTCCACGTTTGGATTCTGCAACCATTATTTACATTTGTATACGACGGAGCAGATTCCCCTAATGTTGTTTTAATGTCTTCGTATATGTCCTTTGGTGTTAGTCTTTTTTTAAAC
This sequence comes from Schoenobius gigantellus, assembly GCA_963935595.1. Lineage (NCBI taxonomy): Eukaryota > Metazoa > Arthropoda > Insecta > Lepidoptera > Crambidae > Schoenobius > Schoenobius gigantellus. Next base: position 64,596,928 of record OZ012542.1, on the reverse strand, counting down.
AAGTGCTTGATAACCGCAAATTGTTAAATTTTATCTAAATATACAGCAGCTCTAAATAGACAACAAGTTTAGCGCAGAGGTCGTGTGATCATCTACTGCGCAACGGATCGCGGGTTCGATTCCCGTACGGGACAAATGTTTTATATGGTCTACAGAAATTTGTTTCGGTCTGGGCGTATGTGCATGTGATATTCTATGTTTGTAACTGCACCCACGACACAGGAGAAAATCCTAGTGTGGGGCGACGTTTTTTTAAAAAAAAAAAAAAAAACAGCAGCTATTAATACTGTGAATACCTTACAATGTGACAACTAAATGACTTTAGTGTAATATAAGGAAATTGTATATTTAAGTGTGAGGTATCAAACCATTTTACCTCCACATAGATATTTGAAAATTGCGATTTTACAGTTGTTTTTGTCAGATTTACTAACGAACATAAGATACTGGACACTAATGGATTTGATTAGAAAGCGGTGCTATACGCGTTGTACATTATAATTTGATTGTCCATTTATGGGGCCGCTTGTCGAAGCTAATTACAATTTACAATAGCCGGAATACCCCGGGTGCCCACAACTCACGAGACAGCGGCAGATAGCATCGCAGCTCAATGAATAGACTAATGCAGCTATTATTGGCGGCTGCGTTCCCGGTGCCCTATTATCGCTCCCTGGCTTGCTATCTGAACCATCTAATTGGATTCGGGTAACTGAAATAGATGATTAGCTTAGATCCTTACCTATTTCTGCCGCAAAGCAACAGTTCTTGCATTGATGTGTTCCGATTTGAAGGGTACCTCAGATGTGGCAGTGAAATTACTGGGTACCGTGACTTTATCTTATGTGACAAGTTCGCAACATACACTGTGGTTCTTCTTCTTGCAGTTTTGATGCGAATCTCACAAGAGCCTCATGTACTATAGGTGACTGTTACCGTTTACCATCAGGTGGGCATTATGCTTGTTTTCCAAATTAGTTGTATAGAAAAATATTGATCCCACTTGGGTTTGTATGTAGATGTTTTGGGTAACGGTAAATGGCACGTATATAGATTTTGAGGAGAGTTCGATGTGTCGGGGACCCGGAACTAAGCAGCGGACGTAAGCAAAGCCTATGCGCGCCCCATTCCCCACGAACCGCGTCATAATTTAATTCGGGCCCTTTGATTGGTCCGCGGGTGGACATCCCGCCCGCGGACCAATCAAGGGATAGTCTATAAATATAGGGCCAAATATTGTAGAATTGTAGTCAGTTGAAGTCGTGTTATGAACAAGTCAATAAAGCTCTTAAGTGATCATCTAGAAACCAGTGTTTAAGTAACATCCCTAACAAGTACCTACATACAGTCCACTCTCAACATCTTGGTCCTTCGTGTACATATATGGTTTTAAACATTCTCATTATTCAGGACGACGTTTCGAACCAGCGTTCGTGGTCACGGGGTGACTTGAGCTGGTGGATGTCATAGAGTAAGATCAACACCAGATTTATTATTTTACTTCCTTCATCTCATATATTTATGTGGTCCTGTCCACGCAAACAGAGCTCACGGTATTTATGGTTTTCGCAGTATGTGGACGTGATCTTTTTTATTTTCATGATAGGTTATTATATAACCCTTTCATGAAAATAATAAAATCCCAGGACCGCCATAAACCACAGATCCTCGCCAAAGAATAGCGATTCATCCCAATGCCGCTATATACGCGAGGCTATTGAGAATTAATAAACACCCGAATTTCAATAGACATGACGGTTGGAGTGTTCTATGCTGACCTATTCATTGTTAATATCTACGTAGTAATCAACATCCGATTTAGATAACTTTAGAGACGTCGTGAAAATTTTATGTTTTTGAAACTATTTAGTACTTTTTAAGAAAATGCAAAGTCACAAGCACAAATAATTTATTATATTAAAAATAAAAATGTTACAATCGCTTTGACTATCAACGACAGATGATATAATAATAAGATTTATTTAAAGAAATCAGTATATTGACTTATGCAGGACAATACATTTTTGCATGCTCTTGATATGCATGCTATGAATAGCACATTTGAAACCAATTTATGAATTCCAATTAAAACATAAGAAATAAAATTAAGCTTGCCGTTCCAACGTTAGGCTCCAAAAAACTAGAGGCTCGTTTCTAGGGAAAGGTATAACTTTTTACAACAAATATTATTTTTTATAATATTTGTTGTAAAAACAAACAATACAAATAATACATATAAATATTTTTTATACAAGTAAGTTGGTAAACAAACATACTGCCCACTTGATGGTAGATATAAAGTCACGGTACCAAGTAATTTCGCTGCCATATTATTATCTTAACCTTCAACATAGAACACAACAATGCAGGCACTGCAGCTTTGCTGCAGAAATAGGTAAGACGGAGGTACCTAAACAGTCGACCCTGGTACAGAGTCTTCCTCCGGTGAAAGTTCTACAAAGTGTTACTGACTTGCCTTTTCATAAGTATAAGGCAATGTAAAAAAGACTAATGAGCTAAGGTTACTTGAATGTTGCTTTATGATTTGTAAAAATGGTCTTTGTAAAATTGGTTAAGATAATATATTATTACAGTATATAACATTGGCATCGTGTTGCTAATGCTAAATACTGTAGTATTATATTATCTGTGGCTATGTAAACAAACATTATTGTGAAAAGTAACGACATAATTAAATTTAAATGTTGCTACTTCTGTTAAAGCTGATAAGATCATTCATCTTATCAGACAGACGTGCTCAGAATCCCTATAGAATAGAGCCAACCAGACCAAACAGAAAAACTTCTACCATCCTGCCTCCAGATAAATACCAAGTCAATGAACGAAACAATAATCCCAAGGAAACAGTTAAAAGCAATCCTCTTTTACGAAAAAGCAAAGAAAACTATCCTGCAGAATCTTATCGGCGGAACACAATTTCATTTCCGAACACCAACTATTACGTGGGAGGAAAAATATCCGAGAGCCGATAGATTTAGTGATATAGTAACCGAAGAAATAGACGTTGGCTGAGATACAAAGGTACGAGCGATATACCCTCATTAACGCCCGACTTATGATCACAAACAATAGTTATGTTACATAAGATCTCCGTAGGTACTTAAGAAAAATCAGGAGCGGGATAAGTCTGTCTTGGTTATGTTGGTAGCGGCTCCATCTCCAGTAATACCAACTTAAATTAATTTTCTTTGCTCCGAAGCAATTCCGGCAAGTTATTGAGGCTATAAGGGCACAACGAGCGTGTGTTAACAAAATACAAACAGTTATTATGGTGGCGCACCGGCGTTGACGCTTGGAGCATGTGATGAGCTCAGAACAATCACAATGTGATTTTTTTACTTAACACCCATTCAGGACGTCTTTTAGCTGATAAAAAGAATTGATAAGAAGAAACTTATCAACTTTATCAGAAGCACCAACATTTACAATAAATTATGACGTTCCCATACACAATTATATTATTATAATTTTACATAGTTATTATTTTCAATCGATTCAGATTAACTCGAAGCATTGTTATCATTAAATGATCATTGCAATAATATTTTTCTCATAAGAGCTTTTTCACATGTTCTCGTGAAAGGCAATTCAGCAACACCCTAATGCTGATGTAATGTCAGAAGAAACGCTCTATTATATGGTCCCCCTACAAGTAAATTTTTTTGATAAGTCGACCCGCATCTAACGGCTACCCGCAATCTTCACCAAATCGCCTTCATTATTGAGAGCCTCTAATGCGCCGGTCAGTGCGTGTCGCAGAACGCGACTGGTGCACGCAGCACTATGAAAATCACCTTTGGCTACATACAAACTTTTGTTTGACTAGAGTCTTTGATGGTGAAAAAGATTTTTTAACACTCGAAGTCAAATAAAATATTTCAGATGCAACTTATAAAACAGTACACGGTGACCTGTAAGGTCTACTAGACTTCTACACGCTTACGAGATCGGTAGGATTGCTACGCCGCCGTCACTAATTGGCCGCCTTTACGCTTAAAGGCGATCTGAGGACGGATACCAAACATCATAGACGTGGCACAGAATAATAATATAGCTTTTAAGTCCTATTACATTGTAATTGTTAAACACTTATGTCCTGTTGGCGCAGGGTCTGTAATCACCTGGTTGCGAATTGTAGGCTGCAGTTACAGTTTGAAATAAATTGTTAGGCCGTACGCTTTTCTCTTGTCTCATAATCATTTCAACGCATTTCCACCCCAATGTTGGGCGGAGTCTTTCTTCAAAGGAGGAGGTTTAGTGTAGAGCTTTATTTAAAGCTTTCTTTTCATCGCAGAGGAGTAACAGAGGTCCTCTGAAGTCCCTTACTCTCTTACGACATCCACGGAAAGAAAAGAAGCAGCAGCGGCGACATTATGTATGTATTCCGTCACCGCAAGAAATCTTTTGCTGCCTATGTTGCTTAAAAATGTATTTGTCAAATGTTACCGAAATCGTAGATAGGTGATACTAAGGCGCATAACACATTGCAACGGACACCGCTCCGGTGTGCGGCGTTGCGGTTTTTAATTTTGACTGAAGAATCTTAATTTGTATACAACCGCAGGGTATAACACACTCACACCGCATGCCCGTGCGGTTGTGCGGCGCGCGCGACGGCACCGCACTCCCGGACGGTGATGCGGTGCGGTCCGCGGGGTATGCCACACTGTGTCGTGCCGCAGTATTGTACGGATTTTTGCGTAGAAAGGACGTGCATGCGCGTAATAGATCTCGACATAGATAATGCGGCGATGCGGGGCGTCGTACACCGCAGCTCCGGACGGTGATACTGAGCAAACCGTACGGTGGCACGGTTCCGTGCCGCCGCAGCCGCATGCGGTTTTCGTCCCTCCGTACACCGCAGCGGTGTCCGGTGCAATGGGTTATGTGCCTAAAAGCTAAAAAGACTAACTAAAATGTACCATAACCAATCATACGAAAATTGACCCTCTGAGAACGTAAGGGTTACGTTCAGTTGTAATTGGACGCAGTAAATAAACTTCACAGGTAGATAAATCGCTAGAGGCTATTACTTGGACACAAGCGATATTTTTTAACATAATAGAGGCTACATTTTCCTGGCAATTTTTTACAATATTATCTGCAGCACGGCGGCTTACAGTATTATTGTTCTTTGTTTTGCATTCCACATCATTGGCGTGTATGGTGAATGGTACACGCTCAACATTATCTATAGCTACTTCGATTTTTTTTCACAACTAGTTGCCCCGGCAGACGTTGTCCTGCCCGTTTAAACCTTCCCTGGACCCATTCAAACACGCAGAAAATTTCGTAAAAATCGGTCCAGCCGCTTAAGAGTTTTTGCGAGACTAACACACAGCGTTTCATTTTTATATTTAACTATTGTGGCCCGCAGCGCCACCTATCGAATCCAATTGTACGTATAAACCTTCCCTGGACCTTTTTAAAACATTTATTTACAGAATTCGACATTCACTTTCACTCAAAATCAAATCTAACGCGAGCGAAGCCACGGGCAAAAGCTAGTCTTATCGTTATTAAGATAACGATTTCATTAAAAAAATCTTAAACCTTCTTACCCCATGTAACCAAATTTTATAATGGAATGGCTCATTTTGGAAGAATCACCCTGATGCGAGTTGTGTTTGTAGATGGAACAAACTTCATCTCTTCGCGTCTTAGGAATTTAATGAAGTTTCTAATTAGATATTCACTAACGTTAGTTGGTGCAGTGGATGACTCCGGAAGTTTTGGCTTTGCATCAGATATTTCCAGCGTTATTATTTGAACTGATAATATTTATAGGATAAGTCTGATTTTATTATATGGAGCGTAAAAGATTCTGAATTGTCGTTTTCATTTAAAATAGAAATAAGAATGGATAACTTTAGGAAGGAATATATGAGAGAAAAGTAGCACCAGTGACAGAGAAGATAAGAAGTTACAGGATAGCGTATTATGAGCATGTCATGAGAATAATAATAATAATCTTTATTTGCAAGAATATGGTAACAAATTATGATGCAACATTCAAATGACCCCGACATATCCTGTCGATTGATCGACGTGCAAATTTTAATCGTAAAATTAACTTAAATAATAAAACTTATATAATAAAATTAATTAAAATATTATTTTACTCCAATTACATGATTTTAAATTTTAAGTTGAGAAGGAATGGGAGTCATACTAGAAGAGTTACGGACATGCATAAGAATAGACAAGATCGAAAGGATAAAGGAAGAACTAAGGAGCATTAATGGGTTGCACGAAGAAGGAAATGTATGCGAAGCACTTCAGCGCTGAGGTGACATATAATAGAGGCTTAGAGCATTCATTAAATGACCTAAGAATAGAGGTGAATAGAAGAAGAAGATGTGCTATGATGACCCCACGTGAACTCCTCAACAACGATTACACCTGTCGACAAGCCCCCTTTTTAGGGAGGTGTATACCCAGTAGAAGATTAATTATAACTGAGACGTCTTAACACGCCTTCACGATCAGCAGGAGCCTTGAAAATTTGGCACCAAATATACCATGTAAGTGGATTTAGTTTCTTTCGCTGTCGAGTAAAGAAAAATACAGTTTCGAAAACTGCTCAGAATAACTTTAGCCGTTTTTAGATAACAAGGAATCCGTGTTTGTGGAACAAAACTTATAACTCCGCACACATTGCCAGAAGAGATCTTGAAATCAAAGTTTTATTGAAAGTCTTTTAGAATAATGCTCTCATGTACTGTAATGAGTTTAGTTGAGTAGGTACTGTTACATATTCAGTTTTGAACAGCGATGGGAATGAAAGAACAAGAAGGCACTCAAAAAATTGTACTCCCATAATCAACTCTTCAAAATAGGCATGTTTTCTTTCCAATTTGTACACCGATATCACTTCAATATGTTTCAAGTCAACTTTTCGTGATAATTATTTTAAAGCAATCTGTAGACGAATCCAAAAACCTCCCAATGGAGAAGTTTTATCTTCAGTTCGCGTCAAGACGGTCGAGCAGTGTGATGAGACTATTGTGGTGTTCATAATAGAAAAACTACAGACTGTTTGTTTAAAATGTTTTCTAGTTTTAATTTCAAAGTTTATAAGACATAAAGGATGTCATGCGTCATGAAACATTAAGAAGTGTTTTATGTTGATTGATAAGGATGTTTCAATTATTTCTGATATTGTAATTTATAATATCGGTCAAACATTAGAAAAAGACAAATGGGTAGTTAATAAAATGGTTCATAATCTACTGTTTGTTGCCTAAATCGGAGTTTTGTACTGTCGCTACAATAACATAAATATTTTAAACGATCCTATTATATGCTGAGATACAAAATAACGAGGAAATTTCTATCTTCTTAACCCCGCAAGCAGGCGGCGAATAAACGAGATTTTTCATAAAAACAACAAAGTTTAACTTGTAGAGAATATATCGCAATGTTATCTTATAAAAAGTTTTTGATACCAGCTTCCCGCCCTTAGCTTATCCTATGTTCGGTTCGTTTATATAGTGGGATTTTTATGTTTTACCGCAGTAAAAAGAGTCTTGCCTTTGAAGCTGTTTAAGATCTTGTTAAATTACGTACATCGACCTTCATCTGAATTCCTCAATCAGAGGATACAACAATTTCTCATATAGGTAAAAGGTTACATGGTTATGTTTCCTGAAAGTTATTCTTTCTATTGTTCTCATCTTTATACATAAAAATCCATCAATGAAATGGATAAAAAAGAGATATGTTAATAACATGAGTATTTGATTTGAACACTAGGTGAATTTTACTTAACTCTAGTAATAAAAAGATTCTTAAGGGTGACAATTATTTATCTTATCTCGTGTCAATATGCATAATGCATTAAAACGTGCCAGTACACCAAAATTAAGGAAATCCACCTAAGGATGTGCCCTACTCCGACTGTTATATACAGCGTGCTATGAATAATTCAATATATTTCAAAAAAGTTTCTAGAGTCAAGGATTCCTCCAATGAAGTCGGAGTTCGTAAGTAGTCAGCGCAGGGTTGGCACATTGATACGAGTAGTATGATCTAAAATAAAGTAATTAACCATTTGACATTCTTCATTTTAGATGCAAGTGACAGCCCTGTTAAAATAGGCGACAATTTACTGTCGAGTAGGCATGTAAGAATTATTCATTCATTACGCCTTATTCATTCAATCAATCTGTCAATGTTTTGTCAATATATTGAAGATCTTTCACAGTCTGTCTCATTAACTCGCTCACTTTTCATATCATGAGATTTTTTTAAAATTTTATTTTATGCAAATCAATCAACCAACAATAACGAACACAAAAAAAATGAATTATCCATTTTGATGCTGTCGTTTGGAAATTATGCGCGTACCTAAGTATATTATGACGATTTATTTTTATTTATATGAGATTACAGTTTGGGATTTTTTAATAAAACGCAAAGTTACAAATACACACAAAGATATGTGATGTGTAAAGTGTAATGTAATTTAACTTCAACTTAAGGCTGTTAGATTTTGTTTTCGCGAAAACCAAAACCACGAATTCAGCGCGAACTGAAAACAGACGCTTCATAAATTCAGCGAGCTAATTCGACCGTGTGGAGCTGCGAATGAGATTTCATGATTTCACGATGAAATCATACAGATAACTTATGCATTTGTTAGCGAGGGAACGTGTAACAAAGTCAACATAATAACTATAATAATAAGGGTTCATCGGGTAGCTTGTTTGAAAGCGCCAGAATATTTGACCGACTCAACTTTCTGATGTCCTGTCCATAAGTGCGAACGCACGTAAACGACTATCAGTTACTGATTTTTTGAGAGTGGAAAATGAAACATAATATGGAGTTCTACGTTGCACTTTTTATAGTTCTTGTGCGTTGCAAGCACAAGAACTATAAAAAGTCGGCCAAAAAACGGTGGATTCCGGCCAACCAGGTGAGTGATTCTGATTTTGTAATTCATCGGCAATCGGCTATCGGTCATTGTGTAGATTTGATAATTCTGATTGATTAAAACTGATTTTTAATAATGTTTAACATTCCTAACGTCGTCGTCTGAATGATCTTGGTACATTTTATGAATAAATCAACCAATACTTATAGCTAATAAGCATAGTTCCGCTTTTTTTTACTAAGTCATCCAGTTTGATAATGACTGTCGATCAATCGATAAGTTACAAAATCACCACCCAGATTATTGGTGAAAAATGGATCGTTCGTAAATGCACACTCCCAACTCACCTACCGACAGTTGACCAAATCCATTAAATCCATGACGTGCACTTCTCTCGATGACCACCGACAAAGTGACAAACGTGTGCGTTGAGGCGGTCATGAGAGTCGAAGGAAATCGGGCCGATTATCGAGACTACAAAAAGTCTTGACTACTCCCGAGTGTTCAGACTACTCAAGACATTCTCGCCACTTTAGAAAAAAGTAGGAGTACGTCGTATTTTGATTGGTTCAGTTATGATTACAGTTCACATGATAGCAATTGGAACAAAAATGTGTCGTTTTATTCGTTTGTCCACGATACGAGTTTTTTGAATTTAGCTGTATATATAAAAATAAAATGTTTTTATTTTCAGACAAACAAGCCCATACGTTGTTAGTTATAATTTTTACTTATAGACTATGTTAGTAAAGCTAAACACAATAATAAAAGAACTAATCCTACTAATATTACAAATGCGAAAGTGTGGATGTTTAGATGTCGCGGGCAGAAGCTAGTAATAAATAAAAAACAACAAAACACAGCGTTTACCTGATTCACCGATCCCGCCGCACATGCAGGTTGGTGAACCTGGCAAGCAGGACTGATATATACCTACTGCATAAGCATTAGGCACAATTTTCGGAAAATAATACGATTTTAGGGTATTATAATCGCCTTTTAAATTGTCTTTTTCTTCTGAAAAGAAAATTATAAATAAAAAACAAATTAATAAAAAAACCGGAAAGCAATAAAAAAACAAATAAATAGAAAATCAAAAAAGCAATAATAAATACGAGAAAAACGCTCTACACCGGAATCAAACTATGTACTGCCACACAGATTAAAAGTCCAAGATCTAACCATTATAAGCATATACCAATCCTGAACTATATGAATGAAGTAGTGAAATTAAAGATCTTATGTTTTTGTGTAATGCAACATGCGATAGATGGATGAAATTTGAGGTCATTGTAAATAAGTTTCACTTTAATAATGTCGAATTTTTCACGAATTTCTCGAGAATAGGAAACGAAAATGATTATAAGGCGACATGTAGGGTATTAAAAATATTGTATACGTGTTTTTCTTTTTTTTACACAATAAAAACTTTCGACAATATATTGATTTGATATGTTGCATGACGTCATAATTTATGTAGGCAAAACTACTTGTGAGTTTTGTGACGTAGCGACGCCTGTACGCCTTAACTTTCAATCGATTTATAAATATTTATTTATTTATTTAGACAAAGCAAAAATAAGTTTCTGATAATTTTATTATTATCTTATTGAGGGACTACATAAATTGCGATTTTTCACACTCAGTCCGCACCCCTATTGGCCCCAGATCTAACCTTATCTCGATCCTTAACTCACGGCCACTCCAATAACACTGAATGGGAATCTGAATAAAATATCGCATAAAAAAACCGAGGGACATAAAAATTCCATCCGCCGGCCACAGCATCATTGATCACGCCGACCAAAATTACGACAGCCGGCGAGTGGCAGCCCTGCTCGGCCGCACAATGCCTCGACTCCGGCCATATGAAATATTCATTGAGATCGTTAGCGACTTACTCGAGGCACCCCTGAGAAAGAATACGGCAAAAACAGAACAATAGACCAAAACCGCTAAGGAAATTATTACTGGGGAGCTCCCGGCGCCTTTGAATTTCACCGGTTTCAAAGACGTTTCAGGGTCGGGGGAAATTGGAGCTAGGATTGAATTAAAGAATAATTGTGGACTATTTTCTCTCCGGCACCACTTAATGGTCTGCATCACCCCTACAGGCGTTTCATAAAACTATACATATATAGAAATTCGACTTTGTCCGTTTAAGTTATTAAGTTAATCGAATTAGGTTATATCGTGAGCTCAGCTATATCAGACGTTCCCTCGGGAACGTATTAAAATTTCAGATAAAAAGTAGCCTATATCCTTCCGCTGGGCTTAGACTATCTTTATACCTTTCACCGTGAAAATGTAACAAATAGATAGAGTTACGAAACATACATATACTGAATTGGGGTAATGCTGTATTATAATAATAATGTCCTCCTAACCGACATTCGGTCACGGCGGCCAAACTCAAGGGAGACTAGCCAACTGCGCGGGAGATAAAATTATATAGTGCGTGGTCAACATTGACATACGTAAACGTTACGTACATGTGATTCACTCGCACAGTCCGACGGGAAGGTTAGCCGACACGACCGGGGCGAGATCAGGCGCTAGACCTACTTAAGGTTAACGTACCTTCCGAAACACGGAAAAGCTCGAGATGTTTCGTATTTTGGTCGCCCATCATGTGACCGACCATTTTTTGGGAGGGGGGTAAATGCATGCATTCCTCGTGGTCGAGCCAAACCACGAGGATATGTAGGACTCCCCAGACCATACTCGCCCCGGGCCTACCCATTAAAAACCTCCCCCAGCAGTTCCTCCGTCCGTCACAAGACAGGGGGAAGGGGAGTACAGCCAGGCCTTGTTCCCGCTGACCCACTGCCCGTGACATATCCGTTTCTGGACTCTCCGCCTGGCTCTGCTGCTTTATAGAGCGGCGCAGAATTGCGCAGCTCTACACTCAGAAATTGTTTTTTTATTGTGGTTGTCTTCCACGCGGCCAGACGTTCGTTGCGCCGGCCCCCGACCAGCTCAGTATGTAGAAAAAAATCAAGATTTATTCAACAGTTTGTTTCACTATTTTACACAATAAAAGCTTACGCCTTTATTATTTGCGCAAGCTCTACTATTTAGTTCTAACTTGAGATTATTATCTATTTAGCTTGAGATGCTTTACATTTTCGATCACTAATCTTAACCCTAACTACGACAACCGTTGCTTAACCTTAGCAATCGAAACTACGAGCTCTAATTAATTGACAAAGCTGAATTCAAACAAGTAACGAAACACGCAATTGTTGATATTACAACCTCTTTAATTGCCATACAATCTTCAAGAATCCTTAACCAATTTTACCTAACAAGATGCTATTTAATTACCTTGCTATTTTTGTAATTTAATACCTTGCTATAATACGAGAAGGAACAGCTTCAACAACAACAAATGATCTGTGAAGAAAGGAAAGGATTTTGAACATTAGTATCCCAAAGGTTTGCTAGAAACATGTTACAAATAGGCATTACTACAATTCATTGTGTGATTCATGCGAGTGTCGGTGGCGCTGTGGACTCGGCACTTGCCTTCCAATTGGGAGGTCCGGGTTCGAGACCGCCATGTACCAATGTGTTTTTCGTTTTCGAATTTCATATGTACATTTGTCTGACGCTCCTACGGTGAAGGAAATCATCGTGAGGAAACCTGCATACATCTGCGAAGAAATTCAATGATGTATGTGAAGTCGAACAATCCGCACTGGGCCAGCGTGGTTGACTAAGGCCCAATTACCCTAATATAGGGTAGGCTCGAGCCCCTCGGTGGGGACGTATATGAGCTGTGATAATGATTGTGTGATCATCACTTCAATCCATTTATATTCCATATCCCAGTTCTGGGGGCTTAGACATAGTGACAATTTAAAAACGATAACGAAGTTCAGTAACAACAAAATGTTTTACAAAAAATAAAAATCGACTTCAAAAACACTGAAAAGTTGAAAATAATATATGAATAGGTACAGACAACATCACACTTCTATACTGAAGTCGGTGCCAAACGATGATCTCCTAGAAAGTCTTAAAATTTGTCATGGTCAGCTGGTATTAAATTAGGGTTTCCCTCAATTTTCATGGGATCCCATCATTAGATCCTGACTTTAGTGACCATTGGACCACTCCTGGAGTATACTCTATCGAATACAAAAAGAATTTTGAAAATCGGACCATAATTGGCGGAGTAACCGCGTAACATACACACAAAACGCGTTGGACACACCTAAAAATTTAAGGGTTTCCCTCGATTTTTATGGGATTCCATTATCAGATCGTAACTTTGGTGACCATGAGACCACTCCTGGAGTATCCTCTATCGAATACAAAAAGAATTTTAAAAATCGCTCCACAATTGGCGGCGTAATCACGTAACATACACACAAAAAACATACTCATAGAATTGAGAACCTCCTCCTTTTTTGAGGTCGGTTAAAAATGTATGGCACTGACATATGCCATCGCTAAATAACGTGGCGAATCGATCAAAGTCATCGATATGTAAGTAAGTTAATAGACAAATTGATTCGCAACGAATCGATGAAGTAACGAATTCTTTTTCGTAACTTAAAAAAAAAAAAAAAAAAAAAAACTTCCATATACTGCTCAAAACAACTCATTCTTCATTAAATGAAATGAAATATTCTACCTTTTCTCTCCCATTTCTCAGTTTTGAGTTAAGTACTCATATTATAGATAACCAATATTTTGTTTTTTTCCAAAAAAAAAAAAACAATTCGACACAGCGATCGCTTATCCTTACGTTTTGACTAGGAATTTGTTTACGTTATCTCAAGAGGCGATGTCGAATTGAGTTATTGTTACGCTATGAGACGATTGCCACTTGTCTAAGCCCCCTGGGCACGGATCATTTCCTAGGCGAGAAGCTGACCACCACACCACCATGGTACAGTGGTTAAGACCAAGAACTCTGAAGAACCAGGGTTCGATTTCTTATGGTTGCATAAGTTTTTTACTTGGTCTGGTTGGTAGCTTCCGAGCCTGCCTATCTACCATCTTACCTAAGTTTGTCGCCATAATAACAATATTGATTTCCAAAAATTAGAGGGAAGGTAAGGCAGCCATTACCTCAGTTTTTGAGGAGTCCAGTTGACGCTCGCTTCCACCTTCGGCCTCATCGTCACTTACAATCAGTAGGCCTATTCTCTAACTACGGTTGGTAACTAAAACTGTAATTGTTAAAAAAACTTTATATCCATTACTAGTTTAGTGATCTTATGTGTTACGGCGGCGTTCATGACAGCAGTAATGGATGTTAAGTTACTTTCAAAAATGACAGTTCTAGTGAGCAACCGAAGCTAGAGAATAGGCCTGCAGGAGCCTAAAGCCAAGAGCTTCCATGTTTTGTGCAAAAAACATAGTTTGGTCAACCGTATTCCGATAAGCAAACGATCCCAAGTAGTCTTAAAAAACACAAAAAAAATAACAAATTCATTTGGAGTAAAACTGTTTTCTAACAGCATGATGGACGAGGACGGCAAAAAACTCGTAGAAATATCTTGATCTTTTAAAAACAAGTTATTTTCGCTCCAAGCAACATTAATGCCTACGATAAGACTAATTAAGCTCATTTAATTATGAATAATTATTGTGTTTTATCGTGAATCTTAGGTGATACACACACACACACAGGTGTGAACTTCCAGTAAGAGGTCAATTATAATTCGGCTGGGCCACGTACGGAAAGTTACACAACATATTCTAAGATCATCTACCGCAGGGTCTCAAGACGATAGTCTCCGAGTCTATATTCTAGACATAAAGGGAAATAAAACCTTTCATCTAAGATCCGATACTTTTGTTGAGTACACTTTACCACCAATCTCTGCTTAGAAGCGTACATTAAATTCAGGAGCTGGTGTGGTGGACAATACAAATTAATACAAATCCATCAACACCGCGACCCACTCGGCCTTTCTCCGTTTTCGCATCGTCAGCGAGCGTAACGAGCTCTGCTAATCTTCCGCGGATAGAATCTGACGGTTCGGGATCGGGAGATAATGGTTTTCCTTGTTAGTAGACATTTTTGTTCATTACGTTAAAGTGGCCACTGATTACTGGAATAGATTGGCTCTTTATCTTCATTGGGTTCGCGTTTCGGCAAGATCTGCGCATTTACTCCACGGATAGAGAGATCTGATGATTGATGAATATTTTGTCAATATTCAGGTGTTAGTTATATGCGGTGCGAAAGTTCGAGGAACTCCTTGTAACAGGAACGTAGTTTTTTATTACAACAGAATCGCCAACGTGGGTTTAGTTACCTCTATCTACATAGTATTGATCTGATTTCGATTCGATCCCCATGGAAACATACATTTTCCTGTTCGGTTTGGTAGCTAATAGGGCTAAAGATCCCACTTGACTAGCTACCACCACCTTACCCAAGTGTGTCGCCAGAATAACAATGTTGATTTATTTTGAGGGAGTGTTAGCCGCAGATAGATGTTACAGCTTCACCTTAATTATTTTTAAGAAGGCGAGAACTTTATTGGGTCCTCAAGCCTCGTTTGGCAAACCAAACCTGATGGATTCCTAGCTCAGAGAGGCATCACCAGGTCACCAGGTGGTTATAGCCGGTGCGGGTAACAATGTTGATAACATTGTTTCGTTCCAACAATTAGAGGTAATATAGACTATTTATTTATTCTACAATTTATGTACACACGAAAAACAGCAATACTAAGATATACACATGGCAACATTGTACAAAGACAAACTGCGTCCACAGACAAACTGTTCAAACAGTTTTGTGGACCTTTTGGCTTAAAAACTGTATAAAATCTGTTGTATTAATAAATAAATTAAAAAAGGCACTGCTTATTTCATAGCGAAATGTCTTCCAGCAGCCCCGTCACTAATATAAAAGTATTTAATAAAGTAGTTATGTGTGTAAACACAAACAAAGAAGGTAATAACAATAATAATAATAATGTGGAATGTTGATTCGACGATCATTGTTCCGATAGTTGTTTCGGCGAATGGCTTGATAGCGAAGAGTCTCGACCGACATCTTAAGAGGCTCTCGCTTGAGGAATGGATCAAGGGTCGGATACAGAAAGCAGTGATTCTCGACACGGCACGTATTGTCTGGAGATTCCTCTCTCTGCAGCCCTAACCACCGGCAGCTTGGGCCTTGCCTCGCTGTTGGCGGCATACTAGGTTTAAGTTTTTTATAGTATTTTGTTTTATATATATATATTGTAAAAAACTTAAATTTAAGGATATTTTTGAATAAATGGATAATAATAAAAAAGAATACCTACTTTAAATAATTAAATAAAATACAATATACTAAAAAATACGGATATAAAATAAACTAATAAACTATATTGTTAAAAGATAATAAGCTTTTACTCGCTGCTTAATTATCTTAACTCGGTAGAGAATTCCACAGTCTAACTGCATGCACAGTGAAGGAGTGGGAGAAAAAGCAGCTATTATATTCCTCAGTTGTCGAGGAATCCAGCTGTAGTTGGCCTCCATCTTACCTCGATCTTATCATTACTTACCATTAGGTAAAATGAACACTAAGAGCTTTCCTGTAATGAAAAAAAAAAGATTTCTCCAACAAATACACACCTACCTGAGGCTATGTAGTTACTTATAGAGGACCCAGAGTTGAGAGGAGGGAACACGTGCTGGCAGAGAATTAAAATGTTTAATGTTGAGGATTTCTGAAAGCATTTAGTTCAAGAAATCGAATAAGTAGAGCTTGGGCAACATGAAAGAACGCAATATTCTGCGATCGTGCATCACACCACAAACTGTTATAAAGCATTTCATATTTTCTCCTGCAGCTAAATGGTAATTTTAAAGTTGAAGTCTCCTCGGTTTAAGCTGATACCAATTCAGAAGTTGTAGCGTTCGCCGCAGAGCTGGAATGGAGAGATCGTAATATAATTTATTGCTACTCCGCTTCTTAGCAAAACGTTGAGATTGTAAGAATCGTTCCTTTAGTTTGCGACAATAGTCGTCGTGAATCTGTACCTATTCATTAAGCTTCTAGCGCAAATCGAAAGATGAGTTTTCTTACTCTTGCAATATTGCCAGATTTTAACACAGGGATACTTAGTACCAGAGTCTGCGCGGGTACCTCTTTCTTAATTACTTCTGCCGATAAACAGCTGCCATTGCTGTGTTTGAGTTTGAAGGATACGGTCGACAGTGAAATTACTGAGTACTGTGACACGACATCTTATGTCAAGTTGGCAACGTTGGAATCTTTGTCAGGATTATATTGCATTTTTTTAATGCAATTAAATTGGCAAACAAGCAAAGTGCCCACCTGATGGTAAGTGGTAACAGTCACCTATAATTCATGTGGTTCCTGTAAGATTCGCAGCAAAACTGCAACCCCCACAAGAACCACAGTGTACGTTGCCAACTTGTGACTTAAGATGTAAAGTCACGGTACCCAGTAATTTCAGTGCCATATCTTATGGCCGGTACACACTTTGTTTAGTGTTTAGTGCGAGTGGCTTGTTTAGTGTTAAGTGTTTAGTAAAAACACGTTCGGACAGCTTCTGTTTAGTGTTAAGTGTTTAGTGTTTAGCGTTTAGCGAATAGGAACGCGTTCTATTTTTTCTGCGAGTCGCTCCTCCCGTTGTCCCGCCTTCACCCCTCACTTGCAGCTAAACAGTCACCAAACACGTCTGGACAGATCTGTTTAGTGTTTAGTCCATATAATGAACAAATAAACTAAACACCGTTTACTAAACAGTGTATGGACAGCACCTACTAATCACTAAACAGTCTACTAAACACTAAGCACTTAACTAAACAAAGTGTATACCGGCCATTACTCTTCGAACCGGAACACAGCAATGCAAGCACTGCTGCTAAGTAAGACGGAGGTACCCATGCACACGACCCTGGTACAGAGTCTCCCTATTGGCGAATCTTACAGAAACCACAGTGTACCATCAAGTGTATAATCAGAGACTGTTTTTTATGATGGGTGTTCATTGACTATGAAATTGAAAACGGCCGTCATAGATACCACACAGAGGAGGCCGATTGAAGGAATTGCGGACTAATAGATCCCTAAATCCAGGGGCATTCCGCGACTTACCCAATTGGAATAAGTAGAAATTATGGCGTGTTCCATTTGTCATCGTTCGCACGCATGACACTAACAACGCCGTAAAAATCTTGTCGCTAAGCGACGCGGCTTACGTCACCGCATGTTTATTTATGACGCGCGACATAAGCCGGCTTGTTGCGGAACAAATTGGCTTGTCTCCAGGCGCCACTTGTTTTTGTGGAATTATTCCATCTTGAGATTGGGCCTGGATTAGTTTGCGGGTGCGTTCTTTTAATTTATTGATGTATTAATTCGGCTTAACCATGCCGACGTCCAATTATGTAAGTTATTGCGTATTATGTGGAATGTTTTTACTTATTGTTCGTATGTATGTAAGTAGTTGTAGCGGCGCATTTATTGCTCTCTATATCTTATATCACAACAAGAATATTCCACCTACAGATTTTTGGAAACTTACACCCAACAAAAATCTATAAATAACTACTAGCTGACCCGGCCACACGGTGTTGTGGCTCAGTAATTATGATTACAACGCTGGATGCTTACCTAACCTAGATAAAGTGTTGTGTCAATTGCTCACACCGCCATCTGTGAGAATCTTAAGGAACTTACAAACAATTACGACCTAATTAATTCGCAATTTGTTTGTTTATTATTCTTTACTCAAGTACAAATACAATTTTTTATGTATAAAGGTACAACATAAACTCTTTCGAGTTTTTCTGTATACCAGTACCGTGAGCCGTTATGTAGGTATACATATAAAAAATATTACTTTTTGAAAACATACTTACAACATTACTTACAACATAAGCTTACAAGTAATTAATTTTACGTCTATAATCATAATAAAAATTACAAAATATGATACACATACGCGTGATACAGGCTTAATGAGATAACATATTTATGGCAATAATAAACATTGGAACAATAATCGAGATAAAAACTATCCTATCTTTTAAGTTGGACCAAATTACATACAGTAAGTTACACAAACACAAAATTTTTATATAATACTAGCTGTGTCCGCGAACTACGTTTTGCCATGATAATTTTCCAAAAAAAAAGATCACCAAGTGGTATAAAAATAGCCTACGACCTTTTCTCAGACCTACCAAATGTAAAAAAAAAACATAAAAATCAGTCAAGCCGTTTTGTAGGAGTTTGATAACAAACACTGTTACAAGAGATTTTTATATATTAGATAGATTATTTTAATTAATGTTGTTTTACAAAGGTATCGCGAAAGACAAATTAAAATAACAAGCATTCAGTGGACTAATTTATCAATGTTTCCATTTTCGGGGAAATCTCGAATCTTCAAAGCACGTCTGTATTCCTAAGGTCTGCCGCTAACACGGCTTAAATTCAAGCTAAATTAACTCGGAAATTCGAAGAGTAGTCAGCTTAATAAAAAGTCCCCCTAATAGACGTGAAATAATCTTCCACGGAGTCGTGGCGGCGGCGATTTCCAGAATCGAGCGCCGTCCTTAGGGACGGAGTTTCCAAACTTCGACAATGCGGAAAGTTCCCGGCATAGATTGTGTTTGAGGACGCAGACTTGCCTTCCACTTAGTTAGTATCGTTGTCGATCGCTGTTTTTTTCACACTGGCATAATTCACCCCGAGTTAATAAACGTTAAAAGTGACATATGACTGTTTACTTTGATGATATTCTTAGTGTGTCTAGTAGCAAAGAAGCACGGGGCTTATGTTAAATGGTACCTGTAGGTCAAATGCTTAACAGCGGTTCGGATCCGGGCTGGATTGTCTCACATTTCAATATTTTACCCTGATTTTTATAACTTTAAATTTATTTATCCACTCTCAATATTAATACGTGGTAAACGATGCTGATTGCAAAGTTAATAATGTTATATAAGTTAATAGTATATATGTACGAGCAATGCATGCATCGTACAATTCGCGCGGCATCAGCAGTTTTGTACTCAGTTGACGTCATTCACGCTATTGCATTGTTTTAAGCATATTATTCATTAGTAGTTAGCGATCAGCCAACAAGAGCGCCGCGCCTACTCATTATTTACCATTTATAACATAGGATAGTCTCAGTTAAATATATCAGTTTAATCAAGTTAACAAGTTTATCATTTAATCAATATTGTTTCGGCGTAACCCGAACATTGGTCCTTCGAGTCTTCCGAAAGACGGGATCACTACACGTGTTCAACAGTTCTCGTGTCAGTTTGTGGAGTGCATACGTGTCGTGCTTCTAACCAGTGACCTTTCGGATGAAGTGCATTAATCAACGTCACTGAGGATATTACACCGTTCATCTCGTGGCGTACTGTGCTATCAAGTAAGCACAGACTACCCAGGAATCAGAAGAACCAAGATCTTCTTATATCCAGGGCATCAAGGCTTAAGTGTGAGTCTGCACGCAACCACCAGCATCAAGCGAGGCTTGTGTGCGAGTCTGCACGCAACCACCAGCATCAAGAAATCAGACAAGTAAGATCTGTCCATTTATACATACATATTTTGTCTGTAGATATGTCGACCATAGACGATATCTACTCAAACCAACAACAAGTTGCCAAGGCTATCGAGCATGTCCTTACCAATTTTAACAAGGACAGCGCCGAGAGGAAGACAGAATATCTACAGCGTCGCGTGGATCTTCTAGACAATTATTGGCATGAATTTTTAAATAATCACGGTAGGTTGTCAGAGGTTCACACAGAATCTCACCCCTATTTTACTAATAAGGAATTCGATAGGGTTAGGGAGAGATATGAGGCTATCCGATCACATATTAAAAGTTATCACGCCCCGGCCGGAGCGGAGAGACCAAGAACCCCCGTGTTGAAACCACCAACCTTCGTTGACCGGTCTGGGGAATCTAAGCCCTCACCTTCCTCGCGAGGGACGGCCAGTAAGACTGAAGATATGCTGAAAAAACAGCAGAGTAATCTTAGGGCATTCCAAGGGACTCTTCAAAATTTTGATGTAAACAACTTAAATGAAAATTGGGAGTTTGATGATATATTGCGCACAATTCAAATGCGCTGGGGAATCGTTGACGCATTACATTGGGAGTTAGATGCTGAGCTCAATGGTTCTAACATGGAGTATGAAGAAGTTTTTAGTCGCTATGAAAGAGAATATCACGAGGTAAATAGGGCTATCAACAAAAGACTTTCTTCAAGAGTTCACATGGAGAAGTCCGCGCCTCAAATGGAAATACCACAATTCAGCGGAAACTACCTGAATTGGACCTCATTCAAAGATCTTTTTGTTGAAACAATACATAATAATTATTCAATGTCAAAAGCCCAAAAATTGCAATACCTAAAATCTAAAGTTAAAGGAGAGGCCGAAAGATTAACACAGCATTTAAAAGTGAGTTCAGATAACTACGATATATGTTGGGATATTTTAAATCAAAGATTTAATAACAAAAAACTTATTTTTTCATCTCACATTAATATATTATTAAATATTCCAACAATACAGCATCAATCCATAAATCACATTAAACGCATTCACGATTCAACCTTGGAATGTCTCAATGCCATAAAGAATTTAGGGGTAGATGTTGGTTCATGGGATCCTCTTATTGTGCACATATTGGCACAAAAATTAGATACTGAGTCACACATGGAGTACGTCGCATCACTCAAACAACCAAGGGAATTACCAAATTTAAAAGATTTCTTGTCGTTCTTAGAAACCAAATTTACCACATTGGAATCTTCTCGCAGAAAACAAGATGGAGTATCCTTTCAAACACACCAAGGTACTTCTAAGTCTTACAATTATTACCAAGCTAATGTGGAAAAGCAAAGCAATCTACAGAAAAAATCATTTTCATCAAGCACAAAAATGACAACGCGTCAACCAGGCCAGACTACCAGAGGCCCTAAGTTTAGATGTCCGATGTGCAAAAGCAATGTGCATGGCATTTATTATTGCCGAAAATTCATTGATTTGTCACCAAATGACAAACGTGACATAATATCAAAATTTAAATTGTGCCCGAACTGCCTAAATAATCATCAAAATATTTGTTTATCAGAACATCGTTGTAAAGTCTGCAACAAAAGCCATAACAGCTTGTTACATGATGCATTCTCACAATCAAACGAGGTCATGACGGACACACAAGCTCAGAGTTCGCCTAGCAACACAAATGCAAAAATCACGAAAAGTAGTTCGCACGTGCAACTTTTTAGTGAACCCATCGAGGTTCTGTTGCCAACAGCTATCCTTAAAGTACAAGGAGTTGATGGTTTGTATCATGAAATGCGAGCCTTGTTAGATCAGGGTTCACAGACCTCGTTGATCACCGAAAGAGCGGCTCAGCTGTTAAGACTTCCACGTAAAAAATGTAGAGGAGTAATTTCAGGCGTAGGTGACAAAGATAGCGAAATCAAGGGTCTAATTAAAATAAAATGCGTATCCCGTATTAACGACTTTTCATTTGAAACAGAAGCATTAATAATGAAAAATCTAATAAAAAATTTACCAAATTGTTCATTTCAAATGCCAGAGTGGCCATATCTTAATAACATTAACCTAGCGGATACCGAATTCTATCTTAGCCGCCCGGTAGACCTTCTCTTAGGAGCCGAAGTTTATTCACAAATTTTACTTGATGGTATATGCAAGTCAGATTTAACCCTTACAACAGCCCAGCAAACACAGTTAGGCTGGATATTAAGTGGTAATACAAAAAGAGTTTTTCAATGCAACGTCGTAATGCAAGATCTTGATGACATAAAGAGCTTCTGGGAGATCGAAGATATTTTAGAATCATCCCAATTATCAAACGAAGACCAAAAATGCATTGAATATTACAATTCAACAACCACTAGACGGGATGATGGGAGATATGAAGTTAGGTTACCTTTAAGACCTAATTACCAAACAGAATTAGGTCAGTCCAAACAGAAAGCCATGGCGCAATTTTATAAGTTAGAGAAAACATTTGAAAAGCAAAATAATATTGCAAGTGAATACAAGCTATTTATAAACGAGTATTCATTACTCGGTCACATGACACCAGTGACACCGATTCACGGAAAGAAGTGACCTGAGTATTACCTACCTCATCATTGCGTCATTCGCCAAGACTCAACTACGACAAAATTGCGAGTAGTATTTAATGCCTCCGCAAAAACATCAAGCGGTAATAGTTTGAATGACGTAATGTATAGAGGGCCAAACCTTCAACAAGATCTTCAATGCCTAATCATTAAGTGGATGCAATATAAGTTTGCTTTCACAGCAGATATTGAGAAGATGTTCAGACAAATTTGGCTGAACATCGAAGATCAGGCTTTGCAGAAAATAGTATGGCGTAATAGCAATTCAGAAAAGCTTGAATCATATCAGTTAGCAACAGTCACATACGGGACAAAGGCAGCTCCTTTTCTCGCTATGATGACTCTTAAACAGTTGGCACAAGATGAGAAAGAGAACTATCAAGACAGTTCAGCACCAAGCATACTTCAAGACTCTTTCTATATGGATGATCTCATTTATGGAGCTCATAATGAAAGTTCAGCGAAGAAAATTCAATCAGATCTAATTCTTCTTTTAAAGTCTGGTGGATTCAACCTAAGGAAATGGAAATCAAACTTGCCAGCACTACTGCAGCAGGATCAAGATAGCAGTAAACAAACAGATTTTGATTTTAAAGTTTTAGAATCAACCAAAACCTTAGGACTTGGATGGAACCCTATTACAGACTGTTTTAAATTTCAATCTAAGATAGAATCATCACATATAAAATGCACCAAACGAACACTTCTTTCCGACATCTCCAATTTGTTTGATCCCCTGGGCTGGCTTTCGCCTGTAACAATCAAATTAAAAATTCTATTTCAAAACACGTGGAAAACAAATATTCAATGGGATGAAGACGTACCGGAAGATATATTTAAAGAATGGGTTACAATCTGTAAAAATATAGCAATGATAAAAGATTATAACATTCCCAGGTGGTTGAAAACAGAGGAAAACGATCATATTGAGTTGCATGGGTTCTGCGATGCAAGCAACCAAGCTTACGCGTGTGTCGTTTACTGTAAGAAAAAATCTGTGGTTAGATTAATCGCTGGGAAAACAAAGTTAGTACCGCTAAACAAAAATATATCTTTGCCTCGCTTAGAACTAAGTGGAGCATTACTTTTATCAAAATTAATGGAAAAAATAAAATTATCGTTAAATAACTTTAATATTACAATTTATGGCTGGTGTGACTCAACCGCAGTTTTGGGTTGGCTGCACGGTGATGCCGACCGATGGAAGCCCTTTGTCGCTAACAGGGTAAAACAGATCACTACGTCGATGCCAGGAATCTGTTGGCGCTATGTTAAAACAAATGAAAACCCGGCTGACTGCGCCAGTCGAGGTCTTACAGCTCCTCAGTTGAAAACACACAATCTTTGGTGGGATGGTCCCACATGACTTCCTACTTACCAACCAAACGGTGATGACACCAAACTATTTACGACAGATCAAGAGTTGCGAAAACTTAAACTAGTTCATACCACGCAGCATATTACGGAAAATAGTATCATTAATAAACTGTTAACAAAATATAGTTCTTTATCAAAAACAACACGGATTTTAGGATGGATAAGAAGATTTATTTATAGGAAAAGCAAATTAGATTATTTATCATTAGAAGAATTAAGACAAGCGAAATTAGTCATAATAAAACATGTACAAGCGGAAGAATTTAGCACAGAAATAAGTCAAATAAAACAAAGCAAAAGTATTAGCATAAGCAATAAATAAGGAGTTTAAGCCCTATGTTAGATAACAAAGGCGTGTTAAGACTATCAGGAAGGTTGAGAAATGCAAATATGGACTATGAAACAAGACACCCAATAATCATCCCCAACAACACGCGCTTGGCCGACCTTATCATTGATGAATCACATGAACTTACCTTTCATGGCGGTCCGCGCTTGACGACAGCACTGATGCGACAAAAATATTGGTTGATTGGTGGTATCCGGGCTACCAAAAAGCGCTTGCGTTTGTGTGTTGTTTGTAGAAAGCACCAACCTGATGAACAAAACCAGCTCATGGGCGACTTACCTTCATGCAGGGCTAACAAGTCTCGCCCCTTCTATCATGTAGGAGTTGATTACACCGGTCATGTCCTAGTCAAGGCCAGCAAGGGCCGTGGAATCAAGTCGACTAAAGGATATGTGGCCGTATTCGTCTGTATGGTCACAAAGGCCGTACACCTCGAGCTGGTATCAGACTTATCAAGTTCCGCATTCCTGGCTGCTTTAAGACGCATGGTAGCAAGAAGAGGAGTGCCGGGACACATCTACAGTGACCAGGGTACCAACTTTGTCGGTGCTAACAAAGTATTGCAACAAGAATATGACCATCTAAATCACATCATTAACAAGGACTTCTTAGTTGAAGTAACCAGTATCGGCATAGAGTGGCATTTTAATGCACCTTCCTGGCCATCAGCAGGAGGCCTGTGGGAGGCAGCCGTTAAAAGCCTTAAACACCACCTGAGAAGAGTCATCGGTGAACAAAAACTCACCTTTGAAGAGTACATCACACTCCTTTCACAAATTGAAGGCTGTCTCAATTCACGATCATTGTGTCCACTCACGGAAGACCCTCAAGATATAGACGTTCTCACGCCCGCCCATTTCTTGACAAATGGTCCGGCCTTAAACATCCACGACACAGAAACAGATTTGAGGACGAGATGGACATTGCTACAAAACATTCTCAGAGCACTATGGGAGCGATGGCAAAACGAGTATTTAACACAATTAAGTTCTAGAAGTAAATGGAGAAAACCACAAAGCAACATTAAGATCAACGACATCGTTACCATCAGGGATGAAAATTTGCCCCCAGGCAAATGGGGTCTTGGGCGAGTTATAGCGTTACACCCCGGAAATGACGAACTTGTAAGAGTCGTTAGTTTAAAAACTAAATCAGGCATCATAAAACGACCGATCGTCAAAATTTCAGTTTTACCAGTCGCCACAGGAGATGTGTCACCAGGACCGAAAAGTTCTGAGCCCTCTACCTGTCAAAAAGAAACAACATCTGCTAATTGTATAATAAAACATAAACACCATTATTCTTTTACATCAATTGCATTCACATTGTTATTATTTTTTATGACTATAGTAAGCGGAACACAAGCCGCATATAACATTACACCACTTCAAAATAATAGCATATATTTTGACAACATTACTAATATGCATCTGATAAGAGATGAGTGGCGCCTCGTCGTCTACCAAGACACAACGCCTTATCAACAAGGTAATAAGGCTCTAAGCAAATATATCCAGTACTTAGATCATTTATGTTTGAGCATGAAAGAGCGATCACATTGTGATGGTGTAATGTTGCAACTTCGGCACGAGTTCGCAGAACTGGTTACAATAAAATGTTATCAATTAAAACGATACCTAACGACACGCGCCGGC
The DNA here is from genome assembly GCA_963935595.1 of Schoenobius gigantellus. Lineage (NCBI taxonomy): Eukaryota > Metazoa > Arthropoda > Insecta > Lepidoptera > Crambidae > Schoenobius > Schoenobius gigantellus. The sequence continues at coordinate 64,570,515 of OZ012542.1, read as the reverse complement.
GTCGGCGCGGTTTGATCGACGGCGTGGGCAATATTGCTAACAGCTTGTTTGGTGTACTTGATTCCAGATTTGCCGAAAAATATACACAAGACATAAAATCTATAAAGGAGAATCAAAAGCACCTAGCGTTATTATGGCGAAACCAAACCTCTGTCGTAGAGTCAGAACTCAATCTTCTTAAACGCACAGAATTAGTAATAAATAAACACCATAAAATGGTTAATTCCAAATTTAATTTATTAGAAAATAGCATGACCCAATTCAAGACTGCATTACAAAATATTTCACTATTTAATGAATTTATTAGTACCGCAATGATGACTAACAATTTGTTGTCGAGTCTAAAGAGTATTCAAGAAACGTTTTTAGACACTATTACCAATTTATACAATGGCAAGTTTCAATTCCATTTGTTAACACCAAATCAATTGAAGGAAGAGCTCAGTACCATAGCAAGACAGCTCCCGAAAGATCTATCTCTACCAGTCGACACTTATGAATTTTATGAAATTTACAATTTGTTAGAAGTTAGAGGAAGCCTTTCTGAACCATATTTAATTTTTGAGATAAAAATCCCCTTGATCGGCAGAGACATGTACGAGATATTAAAACTTATTCCAATCCCGTACAACATACGCAACAACACACAAGCAGCTGTTGTTCCTGTATCAGAGTATGTTGCGGTCAATATAAAGAAGGACGCTTATATACCGCTAACAGAGAAAAATTTAGATTTATGCATCAAGAAAGATACGACACTATCATTATGTCGCCCTAAATCCCCAATTTTCAACCTTAAAAACGATCAAAGTTTATGTGAGATACAAACAAATACAAAAAATTGCAAAACAATAACGAGTCTTTGCCAAAATGAATTTATAGAATTACACACATCAGATAGTTATTTTTATTATTGTTGCACTAAGTGCACTCTTAAATTGTTTTGTGAAGATTCTGTAACAGTGGTACCAATCACACAAGCTGGTTTATTTGGTATAAATCAAGAGTGCATTATTAAAACAGCTGATTTCATGGTGTACTCGCAAAGACAATCATCCAATAAATTGACAATCAGTTCAGACATACCAGAAATACGAATTTCGCCTATTAATCATATTGTGAATATCTCCCTACCTGACCTATCTATTCTTGAAAGAAATTACTCTGGCAACCTTAAGTTTAATGACCAAATAGAAAAAATCCAAAACCAAATAAACGACATGAAGAACAGTGACCCTCTTGTTGAGGTTTCCTATCATGACATCCACCATTACGTTGCTATTTACGTAATCTTCGCGGTGGTAGCAATAGGGGTGGCGGCAGCCGCTTATCGACGCTGCCGCAGGGCGGCCGCGCGGACGGCAGCAGCGACGAGGGCGTCGACGCCGGACCGGTCGGTGCCACAGCTCGCACCCGCCGGTAGCTCCAGAAGTGTACAGTGCAGTGATAGTGTTATGGGCAATCAGTGTAGTGTTAGTGTTATGGGCAATCAGTGTAGTGTTAGTGAAACTAATGAGATCTCAAATGTGCGGTTTTCAAAACAAAATAAAAGCACGTCGCCCGTGCTTCGTAGCTATTTCCATAATAAAAACTAAAATTTTAAACATGTAAATTAGTATATTACTAACAACTTACTTCTCTAGCATTAGTTCTAAGTAAAATTGTACTTTCACCTTGTACTTAGATATAATATCATGCACATTATCATTTAATCATTTTACTAACACGAGCAATGCATGCATGTAACGTAAGTTATATGTACTTTGTTTACTGTTTGTTTTCCCATATAAAGTGAAAAAAAATTAATGTACATAAACTGTTTACTTTGATGATATTTTTTTGTGTCAAGTGGTTAAGAAGTACGAGGCTTGATGTTAAATGGTTATCGAAGGTTAGTGCTAAACCGAGTTTCGGATCGGGCCTGGGTTGGCTCTTGCGTAAAAAAGTAGAAACTTACTCATATTATTTAAAAAAGGACTTCACATTAAACTATTTGCCGATCCTTGATGTAGGCTTGTTCTCGCATTCTGCATGACGACTTCACGCAGGTCTTCTGTTAGATGAACTTCAGGAGTCAGGCTGTGCTGTACTACCTCTCTTGATGTATGAACAATAACTTTACTATATCTATTAAAGTGAAATCTGTCACAAACTTTTTAGTCACAAAATATACCTATAAAGATAAAATTTCACACGAAGGTAGGCTATAAGTAGGAGACGTCAGAATAAAAATATGCTTAAAAGTATAGCTAGAAATGTAAATATTTTTTAAATTATCTGCAACTATGACACGCTGCAAAATGCATAAGCTGAGGCTTAGCAAAACCAGATGCACCGGCAATTTCCTGTCCGAGCAAAGCTCGTGTTTCCGAATCCAAAATACTCAGTAGCCGTTGCAGTGTTCATATAAATCGAAAGCTGTACAGCTACTCTCTAACGAGTTCGCAATGATGAACACAATCCCTGTAAAATACAAAGAGAACATACGAGTATGTCTAGTGCGGCATGGGGGTTTTAGGGCATCCCAGCAACATCTTTCTTGAAACAAGACAACGTCACCAGTTTGAGTATACTCCGTTTAAGGATAACGCCCTGGCACTGGCGGCAATAACAAGAGACCAAGGCTAAACATCTCACGCCATCACACCCCGCTGATCAGAAGATGAGGCTCTGTCCAAGGGCTTTTTCGATCCCCAACAGAGAGTGGAGGTTTCAGAGGTAGTTTAAACCGGGTATCCGACGCAAGTAGAGTAGAACCTTTGTGTCTGAGACCAATAAGCATCACCAAGCAGACTGTCTCATTTTCTATCCTCTCGGCTTTTGGAACAACTTAAGCCCTCCTAAGTTATAAACCTTCTGTTGACTCGATCGACTTAACCGTCGTCCATAAGTAAAATCATTTCAAGATGTTGATTACCTTCTGTATAACAAAATAATAATGTTGTAAATATCATTAAAATTACAACACAGGTAGAGAGGAAGACACGGCTCTTGTTTTGAACAGTATTCATTGAAACGGACTGTAGAACGTAACCTAATCTCTAAACCGGCAGCTATTTGCATCACACGGTAAGCTGATTGGAGTTCAAACGCGGTGTAATTAACGCGCGGTCGTTATTTTGACACGCTCTTGTTCCGGGACAAACACACTTCACACACGAATATCACTAAATGTTACCATCACGCTCTGAGCGTTTTGTTTGACATTTATTTTCTAATAATTTTAATTATACTGCGGTTTAGTTAATTTTAAGCGAGGGTACATGTTTAAAGATTGTAGGAGACTGGTGACTGCACTAAGATAAAAAATCCAGTATCCCAGGCCACCAGAGGGCCAATTCTGCTAATAAGCCACCGCTCAACCGAAGCTAAGCCATTGCGTTCGACCAATTAGAGCGTCACATTATCACTTCATCGATCAATAGTACGTTAATACATGCGCACTGATTGTCCGATCGCAATGGTTTAGTTTTGATTCGGTTGTATCTTATTAGTAAAATTCGACCTCTGAGCTTCCCCGCATAGAGTGGATCGCACCGATTAAGAACAGAACCACGGTACAAACTAAAATATAAAGAAAAAATAACTAGGTAACATACGGTTGTACAACAGACAAAAGGCTTTTAGATAGGTTGTGAAAATCTTACGATTAGGGCAATCCCCCACAGGCGTTTAGGACCCGGTCCGTAGCTGGCCGGGCTGTCCCTGGGTAATCCGAGAATTGAGGTTGCTGAGAGCCTGAACCGCCCCGACTATGAACAAGGTGGACATCGAGGTTGGTTTATGGGTATGCTCCGCACTCAGCAGGTAGATTCCCAGTCGCCTGTCGATTTGCCACCGGCGGATACGGTGCGCAACAGCTTTCCACCTCGTAAAAAAGGTTGCGAAGACATTGACTACCTACTCCACATTAAGTAACCAACTTATAAACCTTATGTATATATGTACGGTCAAGAAAATTAATCCACGACCCATCTTATGAACCTTATGTATCCGATCCGATCCATTCTGTTGACATAATATTGTTTGATACTGACAGTGCATTAAGGTCGTCAAAAGTTCCAATAGATGATGCCTAGTTACGTGTAAACAGTGTATCCAAAGTCGTCCTAGTAGCATTCGTAGCTCTTATGGTGCCAAATTGCTTTACGATATTCAACCTTAAACGTACACACTTACAGACTTGCGAACTTAAGTGTGAGCATGTATAGAAAATGAGTAATTTTCTATGAGTGAATGGGAGTACATGCCTGTATATGCGTTTAAATTCCTAAAAACATATGTGTGTAAGAGAATGTACGGAGATGGTAGCTAAGAGGTATATTAACATAAAATCTTTATTTATGACTGGTTATTGTTGTAATAGGGTATTAGCAAATCTGGTACATAAGGTTATCCATTTCCAAGTAGGTAATCAAACTCAATATGTCTAAAGTTATGAGACACATCCTCTGTTCTATGTTGAACATATCTCGGGACGCCCCTCAGTATGATCCGTGGCTACTCTCCAACTTTGACTGATCTTGCGTCTATCTTCACTCCGCCTAATGATTGCTTCCACTCAAAGCTCGATTACCCCAACGGTTACAGGCTCTAAATTCATTGATGCCAACCTTTGTTCTTTATCGGATCGCCTTCTTTCGGGTCCGATCCGTTGGAGTAACCTTTGCATACTTCGCAGCCTTTAAAATTTTTAGTCTGGCCCTTTACTATGAGTGTTCACAATTCGGCTTCGTATGCCACGACTAGAGGGACGCATTCATAAACTACTTTCGCACTTTGTGGAATAACGCCGACAATTTTATGAAGCCATATCAAAGTGACTACTAAAACTTAACTCTCCCGCTCCACATAAATCTCTATAACAGGCAAATGAAACGCCTCGAATTCCTGTTGCATTAGAAAATTGCATCGCGACAATATTTATGGCCGCCATGTTTAGGGGCTTGGCGCGAGTTATGGCGACACCGAGTAATGGCCGCTCCCGTTGACTCTACAAAATGTCGGTGATAAGTAGACATCGCGTATTCTGACGCATGTTTATTTCTTTTTGAGCGTTTTGGCAGACAGGCGCGTTTCACATTGTGGGTTTTTGACGATACCGACATCGCAACTCTATTATTACGACTCTTCTGCTACGAAGGGCAATAGAGAGGGCTATGCTGGGGGCTTCTTTACACGATCGTATCAGAAATGATGAGATCCGTACAAGAGGTACAGTCACAAACATAACAAACAAATAAAGAATTGCAAACCTTAAGTGGCAGTGGGCACAACACATCGCTCGCATCGACAGATGGACAGGTTTCGGTTGACAGGTGCGTTTCTCATTGTGGTCTTTTGTCAATTTTTTTCCGACACTTTCAAATTCAAACTCAAAATATTTTATTCAAGTTAGATTTTACAACCACTTTTGCACGTCAATGAAGCTACGCCAATGATTCACAAGGTTACGGCGGAAGACCTTGTACTGGAGAGAACCAGCAAGGGCTATTTTTAATATATGTTCTTCGTCAATTGGAAGCTGACCTCAAAGCAAAAGTTTGAGTTCAACTTCTTATACATTTGACAATTCTCTTCTTACTATGTCGTTTCCAATACAACAATATTACTTAATAAATAGCTATCTTCTTCTATTCTTTTATATATAAAAATGAAACGCTGTGTGTTAGTCTCGCAAAAACTCTGAAACGGCTCTACCGATTCTTACGAAATTTTTTGTGTGTATTTGAATAGGTCTAAGGAAGGTTTAAACGTACAGTTGGACCCGGTAGGTGGCGCTGTAATCGGGCGGGACAACGTCCGCCGGGCCCACTGGTACTTAATAAATAGTATATACATTAAAACGGATAATTTCTTCAAATTAACACCAGGCATTGGCATCATTTAAATAATCGTTGACTTTATAATATACTTTACTCATCAGAATCTTTTGTTACATGCGCTTTAAACTTATCAAACGGCAAGTCAGTTACACTTTGTGGAACTTTGTTGTAAGAAGTTATACATTACGCCATAAATGAGCCTGAGCACTGAGCACTACTCTACTATTTCCTACGTCTCTCCAACTAAGAGGGGCAATGGAGAGGATTATGCTCGTAGCTCGCAGGAAGGATGGCAGTTGATGCAGAAAAGTCCTCAAGTGGAGTGACGCAGCGTCCATAGAACCTCTACAAGCTGGACCGACGATCTAGTGAAAGCCGCAGGAAGCCGTTGGATGTGGGAGACGCAGGACCGATCGGTTTGGAGATCCATGGCTGAAATGATGATGATGATGATGACTCTACTACTACAATAGCGCAATAGCCAGTAGATGAAATGTTACCAATGACACTATCTTAAGTAAGCATGGCTGTACACTAAAATTTTTTGTACAATTTTTTACCTATTGCAATATTGAGGTAGTTTAATGACAGAATGGGTATTTAGATAAATGAATATTAATAACGCGTAGGTATATGTCATAATTTTTACTCATGAAAAACATTGTTTCTTTTTTTAAAAATGTGAAAATCTCTTTAACTCGCATCGAACGCTTGAAGAGCTTGAATAAATCGGCAAAAATTCTAACTGATTTGCTTTAATAAATATAAAACAGCTATAACTTGAATTTAAAACATAAAACTAGCATAAATGAAACGGCTTCGAGAGTAAAGAGCAATTATCTGGCTGATGTGTATCAATAAATATCAATAAGTTAAATTAAAGACTTGAAACTAACAAATTGAAAACGCCAGCAATTAAAGATAAATCGCCTAATCTCCAGTGAGCTGATCGGCTTAATTGCTTTGGCAATAAATTTGGCGGGCTCGATGTATTAGACCTTGTTTTATCATGGCCTATTAATGAAGTGCCCCTTCTACTCGCCTCAAAGCTGAGGTAAAACGCTCGATTTCACGTCCTTTGGCCGTCAAATCGTCCTAGCCCTGAAACAGATTAACCTCACTTTTTTAAAACAACAACACATAACAAAATCACTTTTTTTTTCAATTTTAAATTGGTGAGGATGCCCGATGATTATGAGTTAATATTTGGCACCGAATTTTTTTTTATTTATTTCAATCTTTTTAGTGAATTCAATACCAGCTCACCGAAGTAGCCGAAAAAAGTACAACTGAGGGTCAACACACGTGTATATAGTGTTTATAAAACTAACATCCAACTTCTAAAAAGCAAGGATCCTTCCATCATCTGCTCAGCTCATGACTACCAGATGCAAACACTGGAATAGCATCAGAAAAAAAACCCTCTATTGACGGAGTTATATGAGTTACCAAACATAAAAAACATACAACGAAATTGATAATCTCCTCTTTTTTGTGAAGTCGGTTAAAAACTAACGGCTAATATTGTGGAACAAGAAATTTATTTCGCCTGAATTGTTAAAACGCCTTTCATTATTTAACAGTGTTCATATCCCAATCACCGCAACATTACTTATATACTATTGTTTATTTTTAAATAAATAATAGTGTAGGTGTATGTGTTTATTTGTTTATTTTTAAACTATGGGAACTATGGTGGTTACAGTCTCCACTCAGTTCTATAAGGGCGGAGAGAACTCTTATGTGACCTATATAGAGCTATGCGGAGAAATATTTAGATTCCAAATAAAATATCCAAAATGTTTCACGACCTTACTATGTTGATTCTAGAAAATATATTGGACATTTATTTTTTTCTTCATCTGAGGGTCGATTCTCACGGATTAAAAAAAGTTGGAATTCGACCTTTTTCTAGAGCGATGGTTACAGCTCAGCTTATCAGAACACTGGACAGTTCTGCCCTTTTTCGGAAGGAACCTAGCTTGACTTGACTCGAGCAGTAGGATAAAATAATTTTTATTATTTCGAGGCAGCAAAAACAGCTGACTTTTCAATATCGACGGACTCAATAATTTTTTCGTTTTCATAATCCGTCAACATCCTTATTCTCTGGTCGCAGGCGTCTGTGTAATATAATCAATAACGGTGTAATTTTCTTTTTTTTTCAGGTAAACACTAACTTGTTTCACTTGGGAAGTAGATTTAGCCGAGTTAAGCATAAGCGGAAGGTTTTGGTAAGTATCGTTAATTAATTTCACATATGACTTCAAGTTTATCTCACGAAATATAAAAAAAACCGGCCAAGTGCGAGTACCATTATCCAGTAGGAATTTATTTTTAAAGTGAATATATAAATCTATATATTTCGTAAATATTTCTAACGTCTACCTGTTGCCGTTATTAATATCAAGCAAAACACAGGCAAAAATCATGTTTGTTGTATGGGAGCCCTCCTTAAATATTTATTAATTCTGTTTTTAGTCTTTGTTGTTATTGCGGCAACAGTAATACATCATCTGTGGAAATTCAACTGTCTAGTTATCACGGTTCATGAGATACAGCCTGGTGAAAGACAGACGGTCGGACGGACAACAGACAGCGGAACTTAGTAATATGGTCCCGTTTTTACCCTTTGGGTACGGAACCCTAAAAACCTAGCCAAATTTCATCTCTCTACCATTAAATCTAGTATTTATATTAAAGTTATAATTATAATATATAACTTAATATAATTATATGTATAAATCTAATGTATAAAATATCACAGGAAAAACTATGGTCAATTAAATGATCCTGTGAATGCTGTTTATTTGGGAAGAATTGCTACATCATCAAAACCAAACAATATGGCTGCAGGTTTAAAAATCATGTGACAGAGACTAATCCCCCAATTCTTGACCTTGGCCAACCCATCACTATTGATAACGATCTCTTCCTGAGATACAGAATTTTTTTTTCAATTTTATTTTAAGTAAGATAGGTTTATAACTTGAACGCGATCAATGTTTTTTTTCGGATTGTCTATGATTAATGACTAAACCTCAGAACAATAACTAAAGCTTTACTCGTAAGTTATTCTGAGGATTTAACAAAGGGCGGGCTTTCACATTTTGTTTTAAATATCAATTGTTTTATCGGCGTGAGCGAACTTGTGAGATTTTTTTATCAATACAATAGGTATTTAATATTTTCAACCAAAAATAAGTGACAAATGCGATGAATTTATGAAATAAAGTCCTAGCCGTTGTAAAAAAGGAGTGTATGCAACGGTATTACGGTACATAATAAAAGGTCTCAAAGCTTTCGTTCTACAAAACTTGGCAAGCCTCGTTTTGTAACATTACTTTGTAACCCTTATTATGTAACTACTACATAAAATACTATTATAGTGGATTTTGGACTGGAGGGAGACTCTGTACCAGGGTCGTCTGCTTAGGTACCTCCGTCTTACCTATATCTGCCGCAAAGCAGCAGTGCTTGCATTGCTGTGTTCCGGTTTGAAGGGTAAGATATGGCAGTGAAATTACTGGGTACTGTGACTTTACATCTTGTGTCACAAGTTGGCAACGTACACTGTGGTTCTTGTGGGGGTCGCAGTTTTGCTGCGAATCTCATAAGAGCCACATGTATGTGGTGACTGTTTCCCCTTACCATCAGGTGGGCAGTTTGCTTGTTTGCCAACTTAGTGCAATAAAAAAAAATGTACTAATTTAGCTACATTAAAAGAATAAGATTAACAGAGTGTTAGCAAGCCAACAAATTCATATTATGCCGAAATAACTAAACAAGACAGACTTGACGATGCTCTTTCGACTTTTCGCTATACTGTCCTATCAAATAAAGTCTCCTTATCATACACTTATCGTTTAAATTAATATTGAGAGCTCTAAAAATCACTGCTTCAAAGACAGTTATATCATAAAGTCGTGTTTAAATACCAAGATGATCGCAAAGCCCAAGCGATAGTGACGGGCGACAAGTTAAGATCCGTACATAAAGCTTCCGATGGCAAAATATCAAAATTATTCAAATTTAACGTTGCGTTATGAGAAATTTCCAGAGGAATCTTCTTAGCCGTAAAGTTGAAATACACCAGGACAGACGTAAACAGCGGAGTTACAGCCCTGAGTCCACGGTGACGTCATTTGCTTTAACTTAGTTATGCTTGGCCGCTTAACGGCAGGGCTGTCAACGCTGTTCACAAATTATTTAATAATATTAACAATTATTTTATTTCGGAAATTATTACATTTTTAGATGGACACGTAAGTATAAGTTGATTATCGGTTAGCATAGATATCTATTTGATTATTAATAATAGTAATAATTGTCTCAATAAAAATAATAATCTTTATTTGCAAGAATATGGTAACAAATTATGATGTAACATTCAAGTTGAGACAATTATTACTATTATTAATAATCAACTTGATAATTGTTAATATAATAATTGTTGAAATTTCTACTTTAAAGCCGCGAAACCAATGTATTGGAAATTTGTGAATGAATGATATAATTTTTTACACAGTATTGCAATTGCTAATTATCGTAAGAACATATTTGTACTCTATTTTTCTAGCGTAAATATTAGTGTTAATGCCTGTGTTGTTTAAAATAACGCCTTAAAAACAATGGTTTCATCTATGAAATTTGCTACAAAAGTAATTATCATTTAACGCCACTAACAATGTCACATATTAACGTGCTATGCTATTAGCCACGTGTGAGGGATATTAAAATAACGAACACAACATGAAGTCAAAAAAAAAACAAAATCCTGTCCATGTTGGATTTTTTTTTGTATTGATTATTTCATTTTAACCAGTTTAGCACTTTTAGAGAAAATGCAAACACACAAATCCCCGCTAATATTATAAATACTAAATTAACTATGTCTGTCTGTCTCGCTTTCACCTAAACCGCTGTAACTTATTATGGTGGGGAGACAGCCTAAGCCTTGAGAAAAGTCATAAGCTACTATTTATCCCGAATTTTAATGAGTTCCTCTGGTAACGTGTGATATAACCGAACTTGCGATATTAATGAATTCCACACAGAGGAAGTCGTGGGTAACAGCTAGTATAAAATAATATGAAGTTCCCTCTACACGGGGTCACTTTTAAACCTCTCGCCAAATTAAATATATACGAAAAAAAAGTAGTATAAAAAGGTCTAGATTACATATTTTTGTTTAAATTCACATTTGACGACCACTTTTTTAATTCCAAAATATCTAAGCGCGTGTGCTCACCACGGCCCAGTTACAAAAGGCCAATTCTGCTAATGAGCCACTGCTGAACCGAAGCTAAGTCGCTATTAGGCGCTATTAGGCGCAAACAATCTCTTTCCACTTTTAATGTAAGCGTAAAGCAACATTTCCTTCAGCTCTGACACCACCACTCCCCCCCCCTAAGGTCATTGATGTCATTGTCGTTAAAAATTAGTTTTATTATTATTATCTATTTCTTTATTATATTTATATATATATATATATATATATATATATGTATATATCTATCTATTTTATTATTATTTATTATCTGTTTCTAGTACTTAATTTTTTTTTTAATTCTCGTTATATTATGATTATTATTTTTTGTTATATATTTATGTTCTGACCACCAACCTAAAACGTATGTTTTTTCCAACCTAAAGGTTGCCTGGCAGAGATCGCCTACGGCGATAAGGCCGCCTATTTTGCTGTTCGTGTATGTATTGTTTTGTATTCTGTAAAAAATCGTGCAAAATAAAGTGTTTCTATCTATCTATCTATCTATCTAAGTCGTTACGTTCGACCAATCAATTCAATTCGTTCTATTCGTTAGTCACTGACGAATCGAACGAATCTCCAGCTTTATACGAATACCTAATTAATATTGATAATGCAGCGACCTTGCGCTGGGCGCCGTGCGTAATGAACAAACAAGTGACCATCATTTTAGTTTACATGCGGAGAAGTGAAAACAAAAATATGAAAAATAAATGTTTTTTCATCCCCCCATCTCGGAAAGAGTATTTTTGCTATTCGATATCTGACCGCCAAAGCCGTTTTTATCCGCCTGAGGTTAAAGTAAATTTGAATTTAGAACATCGCGTGCACTAGGTATGTGATTTCAAAACATCATTATACCTATTTACTTCCATTTCCATGGTGCCGAATTTATCATACAACTATTTTTAAATTTGTTAAAAACTCAGACTCTCAACCTCCTTAGTGTACTTTTGTTTATTTCCTTGCTGAGGGGGGATGAAAAGTTACGTGTTGCACTCGAGTGCAAAGATTTTTCACCTTGTGCTCTTTTGATTCCCTCGCTGACGCTCAGGATTCAAATTCAATTTTAGAATCCTTCGCTTGCTCGGTCATCAAAGTTGAGCACGCGGCTAAAAAGCAACTTTGCACTCATGTATAACAAATAACTATTATTTTATACATTGATTGTAATACTGCAGGCGTAACACGGACCGTGGGTAAAACGGGACATGAGACAAATAACATGTTTCTTATCGCTCTCTCATATAACAATGACGCGAGACGGGACGAGGGTTAGTCACTTTCTCTTTTAGAGTCCACGCGCCGTGCTAGGCCTACTGCTATAGAATGTCGGGTAGAAATTTGACGGGGGTCCAAAAATAGCCCTATAGAAAGGTGTAATGTCATTTTATGAGTGTATAATCCAAAATCGTGTAAATTGTGATTATGTGCATTTTTATTTGTTACATTTATTTAGCACGGCGCGACAGCCCTAATCATAGCTACGTAGTACGTACGAAATTAGTGATTATTACATGAAAAGCGGGCATTTGCATTTGAACAGGAATCCGCGCCTGAAACATTCAGTTTATTCGTGTCCCGTGGGAAATTATGGGCGTCCCCTGAATTGCCCGCGCCGGCGCCGCAGCTCGCGCTGACGAGGCGCCGAGGGTTTGCGGCAAAACGTGGTGCATTTCGACAAAGATATGGAATGCATTTGCATAGATTGCGGCGTTTAAAGGTTTCGATTTAAAAAAAATCATGTGTGGTGGTCAATGACTAACTGGACAGCGTTAAAATCTCTGTTCGCGCAGACCTTTTCCCCCAGTTATCGGAGGTGAATAATTTTTCATCTGCATCAAATTTTAACCCTTTTTTTTTCTCGGGGGGAAATGCGTAGCCGCACCTTACCCACCGTTGGCTAGAAGGCGAGCGTGTGTGGGGCTCTCCCGGTAGAGTGCCAGGCCTATCCACTAAAACCCCCCGGTGTTCTCCCTGCCCTCATGGGCGCGCTAGGTAAGGTCCACACTGCGACTCCACTACCCACGCGCCCGAGCAAGCCCGACCCACCAGTCAAGCTATCGCCAAGGAGGGATTGCCCGAGAACACCTGGGCAATCCCCATCATATTTTAACCCTACCAACACTAATACTTTTGTATAAATCAACACTCACGAAACGCTTAAATTTCGCCAATATCAAAGTTTATAGCACTTACGATTACACCACTAATTACAACTAATGGGAATAGTACTGTCACGAAGACACGGTATGTTAAAGGCGCAGGTTCGTATTCATATAAATATAATTCATAAATTTTTGGAAATTTGTCGCACCTATCAAATATAGTGAAATAGTGGCAGGTGGGCGGCATTGTTTGTCAGCTTTGTCGTGTTAAAGATGAGAGAATCCCAATCCCAACATTTGGATTATTCATTACAGCTATAAACGCTATCTATACATATAAATAAAATTGAAGTGTCTGTTTGTAATGTGAAAATAACAAGTTTTTACTAAATGGGTATGAATGTATATCGGGTAACATTGAGAAAAACGTAATTTAAAAAAAAATTGTCTGTCTGTCTGTTTGTTCCCGCTAATCTCCGAAACGGCTGGACCGATTTTGACGGGACTTTCACTAATAGATAGCTAATTATATAAGGTATAACATAGGCTACTTTTTGCCAAAAGTTACTATTCCACGCGGACGAAGTCGCGGGCACAGCTAGTTTCAAATAAATAACTGTTTGCATTTTCAACTGTCAAAGCATTTGAGAGGCTGACAACGCTGAGTTGAGCTCATTGAACCCTATTTAAAACTTTTTTTAGCAAAACCTGTTTAATATACCTACCGTAGTAAAAAAAATTATAAATGTTACTCTTGAAAATATTTTTGAGAATATCCATGTCCCCAACACAAATTTTAATTGAAATTTCTCTTTAAAAAAAATGCCAAAGACACTCATCAAAAACAGCTTCCAGAAGAAAATCAGAGTTATTTAACAAAGGTTGTTAATTAAATGATTTTCATGGAATTAACTCGTTACACTTAATTTGATAATATGGATGTTTCATATCTTCAAATAAGTTACTGGTTTCTTTATAAAAAATATATTTTGATTTTTTCGCTCAATTTCCATAACCGTAAGTAATCCAGTACAAATCATGTCTCAAGGTCGTTGGCGTTACTCAGCCTCTTAATTTCAATTCATCACATTTACAAGTAAATTTACCTTTAATGTTCATAAAGTCACTTCGCACTAATGGATGTCAGTTTACTTAAACGAAAAGTTTTCAATTTCTTATTATCGCTCCGCCAACAGAGCGAGGTGACGGAATCGTTAAAAGCGTTCACACAAAGCACCATTGTTTCGATATTTAGTTAATATTTCTTGATACAATTCCTTCAGTGATCCTTAAGTACGTTCCTTTGTACTCTAACAATGGATATGTTGTGTTCAATTGACGCAATTCGGGAATTTTTCTTTGAAAATATAGCACCTAGCCGATAGGTGGACACGTTTTCATAATAATGTATTGAAGTGCTTGGCATTGACATTTAATGTTTGGTGGTTTTGTTCCAATGTTGTATAACGAGAAATAGAAAAATAGTTCTACAAAATGCAGCCCAATAAGAAATGTACAGCCAGACACAAAGTCATCTCATTTTACCAGTTTCGACTAAACTTCTACTCGTAAATAAAACGCCACAAAGGTTAAATTAGCGACTACCATTATTACAATCGAAAATCAACCTTAATGAAATGCAAACATCCTTATTATGATCACAGTTATGGCGGATCCAGTGTTCTTTTTAAGTAGATCCACGTATTTTTAGGTCTTAATTGAAAACCTTGTACCTACGTAATTAAATGCTTGATATTAATAGCGAATGTTCACTTTAACTTGATCATCGTACAATAATTGTAGGAGATTGTGCTTGATCTTTATTATTATTTTTTATGTCGTAAATAAATATTATGGATAATAAAATTATTGAAAATGATACATATAGCAAATATTAAGGTACTTGATGGGTTATGTACGACCAATGAAATTAGTGCAAATAAGATTATGTACGTAATATGTTTCTAATTGAATTATGGCAAACAAAATTATTACATTTAAAATTCGGGCAAACATTAGTAAGCCTTTTCGAACATGTTCTAACCACGTTTGGGTTAATAAGTTTAGATTTTATTCAAAATAGCTAGTAAAAACCATTTGTATTTTATTATTTTTGTGTGACGTTTGGCCAAATGAATTACTAGAGGCATTCGAGGCATGAAATGTAAAATAAAAAGAGAAAAAAAAATCTCTAATTTGTCTGTAGCAGATTAGACTAACACCATGGACTTATTGATAAATCCATAACTTATATCTATTTAATTTAATGTTGTATAATAACATAATAATATTTATTTGCCAGAACATGGTGGGTGGACTGAATGAACAATGGATATTAACACATTATTGAGTCCAACATATTCTGTCGTTAAGCGCCGTGCAACTATTGTAGATTAATTTAAATGTAGTCAAATAATATCGTATCGTAATTAGTAACTAAAAAATCTAAATAACTCTGTACTGCGTTTTTATAATGAACTATGACAAAAAATATTAATAACAGTGTTATGTCCTTGCAGCCAATTGGTCCGCACGGCAAACAAGTAAATTTTCTGATTTGTCGACTTTGGACAAGTGACTTTGACAGGAGGGTGGAAGCGCTGCATCCATGGACTCAATGGCTGCATCGATTAGATAGTGCCTAGATCTTTTCATATAGATAGACTAATATTTTAAGCACCATCAAAGGAACGACATAGTAACACGTGAAAATTCATCACCAAAACTTCCGCATTATCTGAACAATATCAAAGGAAGTTCATAGACGACAATATGGGCGGAAATCAGTTCGAAAATAACAAGTATTAATTGCTTATTCGAACTTCGGTTTATTGTGGTACGTGGCGTTCCGATTGACAATAACAATTTAATGGGAATCATCGGCGCGACATCAAAGGTTCAATTATCGAGACACGTTCAATATCCGCTGATAGCGAGGTTGCTTTAGTGATGTCACAGATGTGAGCAGAGTTCTCGAGGTTGGAGTTGTTAGCAAGTTTTAGATGTATTATGTCATTCGAGTCAATTCGCAATTGTCAAGAATGTTTCGGATTATCGAGTCACGCAAGTGAATCATCGGAAACTAGTTTTCATTTAGCATTAATTTCATCTCATAACGTCATATCCGTCATTCATTTAATCCGTCATAACTACTGCCTCACGGAAACTCGGTGTCCTGAACAAGGTGCGTAGGTATTTTGCGCCGGACCAACTATGCGTGTTGTATAAAACTCAGGTTAGGTCTTGCGTGGTATATTGCTTGAACCTTTGGGACGGCTCCGCCCAGTACCTCCTCGATGCTCTGGATAGATTGCAAGATTGCGCTATTCGCATAATTGGCGATGTGGCAACTAACGCCCTCGAGTCTTTACAACTTCGTCGTGACATCGCCTCTCTTAGCGCCTTTTACCGAATGTCCCATGGGGAATGCTCTGAGGAGCTCTTCTACCTTATCCCTCCCTCTCCATTCCTTAACAGAAACACGCGTAAGGGCCTTCGGAGTCATCCGTACACTGTATCCTTCTTTTCACACCGTACCAAGAAATTCCAAGATTCCTTCTTCTGTCGTTCATCCCACACTTGGAATTCTCTACCCACGCACGTGTTTCCTCCATCCTACAACATGGGTTCCTTCAAAAGAAGCGTGACGAAGCTTCTTTTGGGCCGGAAAGGGGCGGGCAGGTAGGATAGTGGATGTCGTCCCTTCTCTATCTGTCAACTCATTTGGGCCTCTTTCACCGCTTTCATCAGGCGGGAGGAGGTCATTTGCCAGGCCCTCCATAAAAAAAATCTTATCTTTCATTTTTCCCGATCAATAGTACCACAGCGAAATTACTAATAGTTCAAACTATTCACATACAAACTTTCACCAAAACCATGAAAAGAAAATACAATAGAGTTAGAAAATCATTGATAAGCTGCTATGCCGTACCGAAATAAGTCTCAATAATATTCGTTAGCAGCATTGTGTTCTGACAAGAACAGAAAGGATCCCCCATGTGGAATTCGGGTAAAAATGGCCTCGCATCTTACAACGATCATTTATCATCAAATTCCGATTGGTTTTTGTAGTTAAAGCATGAGCAATAAGCATTTTGCTTGTATTATTACACGACCATAACAGTTATCGGGTAAATCAAATTCGTATATGACTATGATGCAATCGATATCACAAAAGTCACTCGTATTAAATCGCTAGTTTTAGGTATGTACCTACTACTATGACACACTTCCCGCAGATTGTACACGTACATTGATTTTATATTAGCATGAATATTGCTATTCAACAACCTTTCCCAAAAACTCATTAGGTGGATTTCTACTCATAACATCTTCAATGTCAATATTAGCTTATAGTAACAATATTTCTGAAGTCAAGTTTTGTGATTTTACAGAATTAGGTACGTAAGAATGGGCCAAATAATACTATTATAAGCATATGGCTATTAATATATGGGCTATTTTAAGCATACATTATTTGCAATATCGTGTTTATAATCATCAGTTATTATAATGTATATCAGCGTGTGAATAGCAATCGACTTCTACAGGGACCCGGGTCCGAATAGCCACTCCGCACGTTTAAAGTCGTTCGAATCACCGTGGGCACGCTGACAGTATCCAACCTAACGTCACTGATGACGTCATTAGATTCGCAATCTTGCGTTTACGGCGACTATGCCTCGGGTCGTACTCGTTGTGAGTATCCTGTTATAAGACTGTCAAGTGTCAATGTCAGCGATTGAAAACAACAATAAAGATGGTTAGATTTACTGTGAGGGATGAAGAAAATAATAGGAACAATGGGGGAGTAATTTTTCTGTTGTCTACTTAAGTGCCAATTAAATAATGGGCGTCAATGTCTGAGAAGGGTCAGCGTCATACGCGCGCAAATTATTCCGAATAGCCAACTACTCGTATAATTTGTCGATGTTAGCACGAAATCCCATTCGGAAAAGTTGTGAGCTTTCATATCGCTCTCATCGCTATAAGCTCTTTCGGAACGCTCTTTAAAATATAACCATATTCTTTCTAGTCTGTGGTTTTCAAAAATGTTAGAAGGAATCGTAAAGTCCTTTTTAAATTGAATAAAATATTCAGTGTCCGTTAAAATCTATTTAGTGATAATTATATCTTAAATTATCTTAAGGATTATCACGTCATATGCTAAATTTGTATTGGTTGTTAGGCCAATTTTGACATTGTCCTTTATCCATGGTATAGTTATTCCAGTTTTGCGTTACTGTTGGTGAAACCTAAGTGAACTAAATAGTTACCATTCGCATATCTTTTGACATCTGTCTACTGTCAAGGTGTTGTCTAAATGAATGGGAACGGAATCGTTTCTGATTTTATTAAAACGTTGTAAATAGTGCGTTAACGCCCCTGTTTAATAAGTCCAAACTAGTTGCTTTTACAATAACAACAGACAATTTTTAATAACAGCAAACATCATATAATAATATGTTTAAATGTTAATATGTATAGATACATTCGCAACCAAACCACATTTTTTTAGCTTCCCCCGTATTTATTAATGTCGGTTACGAGTGCTCTTGACCTGACCTTTCTTGGGGATGTGTCTTGTTGATCGGGAGAAATTTTTATATTTTTTATAAGTATCAATCAAGTTATTTGATTAATAACATATAAAATAGTGAGGTAATAAAAAATAAAGTTATTTTAAAAATTACGTAGCAGGTGATTTATATTAATTGTGTACAGACAACATAAAATAAGTATTAATTAAAGGTGTAGTCTTTATCATAATTATCAGTATAATAAAATTAAAGTTACGCTGTATTTCCGATAAAACGATAATAAATAACAAGTTATATTGGATTGAATTCAACAATTTATTCATGTCTGTATTTGTATGATAATCAATTCAGTTCTATACGGTCTCGATAGTACCTAATACAAATGCTAGCAACCGACCATTTCAACTGCGCCAGGTCTTGCATGTAAATTGAATTCTGATGCAGCGTTAATCAAATAACAAGAAGAGTATTCTTGTTATTTGATTAATATCTATTGTTTCAAATAATACAGAGCAATGAGCAGAAAACTATACATTTATTCAAAAAGTGACATAAACTTAAAAAGGAATGTGCCAGACCAACAATCCCGAATACCTCATCATAGCATTCGCAAAAATGACGAGAAAACTACAGCCCGTCAAAATATGCAATATTGTTCGAAAAATAATAAGCCTCTCATCGCTATTGTGTTATGGGCCATTGTGGTCCTACCCCCGTGGAATGGTTAAAGTCGTATCTTGAGTGAAAGCCTTCAAACAATAAGGGTATAACGGCAAAACAGCCCTTATAAATTCCCCTCACGGAGCAACGATTTTAAGTGCCTCTCTATCTGCCAGGGACGGAACGAGGGTGATCATCTTTGGTAATGTGATCTTGAAAATAATCACTTCAGCAAGCACAGGCTGAGCCAAGAGGCACAATTTGTGATTGATCAAACAGTTCTTTATTTCTGTTTTTATTTTGATTGCAGCTGTAGCTAAAGTTAAAACGCAATGAGCAATAAGTTTGATTTAATAATCATTAACATTAAATCCAAATTTATTCTATCATTGTGTATTGATGTTCACGGAAATTAAATTTTACTAATTCCTCAGTGGGCAGAAGATTTTCTGATTTGTTTGAGCTAGCGTGTCATGCAACATGTCTGTCGTCATAATAATATTGTCATTGTTGTGGTACAATAACAAAGAAAATACTCACACACCGCATTCTGAATGCTTCTCTGTCTCACTGTCCAGTTATTATGCTATTTTTTCGTCGGCACTGGAAACTGGGACCTTATCCGTTTACATAAGTAGCCGGAGTAAGCCTGCGATATAAACCGCCGCGGCGTCTGCGTGTTGTTTTTTCATTAAGCAATCCTTGTGGATTTTATGACAAAACGAACGTAAAACCCCCGTGAAAATTGCCTACAGTTTTATTATTAAATTAATAATGGACCTCCTTATTCGCCTCGTCTGTTTTGTTGCAGCGTTGCGAACACTTTTACTCTGACGTTTATCTATTTGCGTAGTTACTTCGTCACAAGAGTTGTCCGAATCAAATCAATTGTTCTCTTGGAAAGCAAATTTTGTCCAAGTATTGTTTGAAGGACTTCATTTTGTAGTTTATCATCGGTCAAGTTCGCCTTCAATTTGACTGTACTGCTAATGTTGTGATACATTACGACAGCTTTAAAAAAAAGTAATTCGTCACAGTCTTGTTTCGACGCTGCAATGTCTGTCTTATTGAAAGCAATCGTGAAATATTTTGAGTTGTACAGTAAGGGGAGTTGTCGTAATCAGTTCAGTCATTTTTCTTGATTGTTTGATAAACACCTGAACATATAACTTCATTCATTTACTATTTATTTTTACTATAATGTCAGCGAAGATGTCTAAGATAATGTTTCATTAGTTGGGGCAGCCTATTTCACAAAAGAACAAGTAAAGTATGTAAATATGCGTCTAATGTGGATAACTTTAATTAAAAGGGAATTTACGTAAGTTATGTAATGGATACCATATTCCATTCAAAATTTGACATGAATAATTGTGGTAAGATCTCCAGGACAATCTTCTGATTATGAAGCCAGGGTATCTGACTTAAATATCCGAGTCCTGAATGAGAGATGGGTTAAAATAAGGCCGCCATCTATTTCAGTGCATTAGCGAAGGCATGAGGCGTTATCTTGAGCAACATACCAGCAAAGTTAAGAAAGATGACTCGTGATGAATCCATTTGCATAATATTAGGCGCTTCACTTTGAGCCTGGCAAGAATAATTAACATCACTTGGTATATGAGGTGTTTTTAGTGTTTGAGAAAACATTTTTGCTATGACACAAATGAAAGAACCTAATTTCTTTAAGCTCTAAAGTAAAAAATAAAGATGAAATGCTTTAAGAAACAACGTAACAACTACAATAATCAAATATCAGATTAAGGAAATTCGAGGAGAGAGCTGGTATAGTTATAAATGTGATAGTATAATTTTTATATATTTTTAATTAATCACGCAAAATTGGTTTCGAACTTTAATAAAACTTCACACGCGGATGAAGCTTGAAGCTTGGCTTGTTATACGTGACACTTTTTCCGTTATTCTATGAAATCTAGGATTATTTAGAATTAACATACGGATTTACCCTAACGAAATCTCGAGCATCATCGAACTATTTTGTAAGCACATACCTTAAACACCAATCTGTGTCATCGAGTAAAACAGTTTGATCTTTTGAGGACATAATCAATCAATCAATCTAAATATTCTTTATCGATTCAGATCAAGCCGTTTTGAATCGTCTAAATTTTATACCTACCGCCCATTCAGGACATCTTTTAGCTGATAAGAAGAATGGCCGCAACAAACTTATCAACTTTATCAGAAGTATCGACATTTACAATAAAATATTTCATAACCATACACAACAATGTCGGTTTACATAAACAGTTATACATAACAATATTTTACATTATAACGAGTAATGTCTACAAATTAACATCAGGTATTGGTATCATTTAAAAATCGTTGACTTTGTACTTAAAAAGCATTCCTTATAAGTGTATTTTTTACATACGCGTTAAACTTATGAAAAGGCAAATCGGTAACACTTTGTGGAACTTTGTTGTAGAAAGTTAAACATTTCGCCATAAACGAGCCTCTACTGTTTTGAAGCGTGTGAAGTTGAAACGGCCAGATTATTTTTATTCCTTCTGTTTAAATGGCGAATTTGGAAATCGGTCGACAGCTTGGGTACCTTCGTCTTACCTATTTCTGCCGCAAAGCAGCAGTGCCTTCATTGCTGCGTTCCAGTTCGAATGGTAAGATATGGCAGTGAAATTACTGCATACCGTGACTTTACATTCTTATGTCACAAGTTGGCAACGTACACTGTGGTTATTATAGGGGTTGCAGATTTACTGCGAATCTCACAGTAACCATATGTACATACTATTGGTGACTGTTACCACTTTCCACCAGGTGGCCAGATTGCTTGTTTGCCAACTTAATTCTAGAAAAAAATGTGTTTTAACTTTTATATACATAAATCGAAATTTCATAAATGTACCGTCCTGCTAAAGTCAATATATTAATTTCTCTAAATAAATCTCCAAGATTGTCATGAACCGACTATTTAACCCAAGCGTTCTTAGATACCAAATTCGTACACATCTGCTTCTATTCATTCATTCATAACGATTTGAATAATCTAACGAGGCCGTACACTTCATTTAATTATATGCTAATTGTATTTAGGTTGATGGGCGTATTCACAACGCACGCGGGAACTGCCTAATTAATTGCAATCATTATAAATTCGGGATCATTATTTATGAGGGTTTCTCTACCATTCTGAAAAGCGTGGCTGAATTTCCTCTGATTGAACCTGGTAAAAATATTCCTACAGAACGTAATGTGCTTATTGACTATGGACAGATTACAGACAGTCTGAAAGTATCTCACAGTGATAATGTGAAGTCAGTGACAACATAATACAAAGTTAAAGCAACTCGCGTTGATATTCAATAAATGTATTGATGAAGGTGTCTTCCCCGACCTCATAAAGAATAGCAAGTTAATACCATTATTTAAATCTGGGAATTAAAAACGATCCTTCAAATTACAGACCAATTTCGATTCTACCAGCACTTAGTAAAATATTCGAAAAAATTGTATCTCAGCAGTTAATAGATCATTTCACATGTAATAACATTTTTCATATGAACCAATTTGGTTTTACCAAAGGTCGTTCCACGACAGATGCTGGAGTTGCACTTCTCAAACACATTTTTGCCGCTTGGGAGTGTAAACAAGATGTGATTGGTATATTTTGTGACCTGTCGAAGGCTTTCGACTGCGTTAGTCACCAGACTCTTTTAAATAAACTCAAACATTATTGTGTCACCGAAAAAGCAATTAGCCTTATGGAGTCTTATTTGTCCAATAGGGTCCAGAAAGTTGTTATTAGCAAAACTGAGTCTGTTGGTGCATCTATAACTATGGGTGTACCTCAGGGATCGATATTAGGACCTTTGCTTTTTTTAATTTACATTAATGATCTCCCACATTTCACTAACAATCTGTGCGATACAGTACTATTTGCAGATGATACTTCTTTAATATTTAAGGTTGACAGAGGTAATGAAAATACTAACGTTGTAAATAGTACTCTTTCTAATGTATTGCATTGGTTCACAATTAATAACTTATCATTAAATTCAAATAAAACTAAATGTATAAAATTTTCATTGCCAAATGTAAGGAAAGTGGATACTATTGTGGAAATGAATAATCAAATTATTGAATTCATTGATTGTACCAAATTTTTGGGCATTACATTAGATTCACGTTTGCAGTGGGATCCACATATTGAGTCCTTGGCAAACAGATTTAGTTCTGCGGCATATGCAGTTAAAAAAATAAAACAACTTACTAATGTTGAAACGGCAAGATTGATTTACTTTAGTTATTTTCACAGTGTTATGTCGTATGGACTACTACTGTGGGGATCGGCTGCTAGTATAGAAAGTATTTTCGTACTTCAAAAAAGAGCAGTTCGCGCTATTTATAATTTACGAACAAGGGATTCTCTAAGAGATTTATTTAGAGAAATTAATATATTGACCTTAGCAGGACAATACATTAATGAAAATTTGATTTATGTCTATAAGAATTATAATATATTTGAAACCAATTTCCACGTTCACAAGTTAAACACAAGAAATAAAAATAAACTTGCCGTTCCAACGTACAGACTCCAAAAAACTAGAGGCTCATTTATGGGGAAATGTATAACGTTTTACAACAAAGTTCCACATAGTGTAACTGACTTGCCTTTTCATAAGTTTAAAGCGTATGTAAAAAAGACTCTAATGAGTAAAGGATATTATAATGTCAACGATTATTTAAATGATGCCAATGCCTGATGTTAATATGAAGTTATTATTCGTTATAATGTCAATAATCGTGTTGTTGTGTATAGCTATTGATGTTAACAAATGTTGTTGGCAGAAAAGAACTGACACTGATTTTGAATTAGACTAAGTTATCAAATGTTTGGTAACAACATAATTTATTGTATTATGATTAATGTATGTCTATAACTTATTTTTTGACATTTTAAGTGTATGTAAGCATACCGATTGTATTTTTTTAAAACTTTCAATGACTATGTAACAAAACCAAAATTGTAAATGGCGATTTAAAAGAGGAGATAAAAAATTTGACCTTTCGAGTTTCTTGCCTATTCTTCTCGAGAAGGCTCTCCCAATTTCCGAACAGATGTAGATTCAACTTTTATTTTTTTTTAAACTACTTGTATTTGCAGACATCTTGAGTAGGTATATTCAGGATGTATGCACATACAAGGTTAAATTTATGTTTCCTTTAAATTAGAATGTTTTGCTTTGTTTTGACGTCAATAAGTGCCTGTAAAGGCCTAAGTTGAATAAAGATTTTTGAATTTTGAAAGAGAAGGAGTTATTAAAAAGGAAGACGCTTGTTTTTCTTATCTCCTTTATCGGATTAATTCAAAGCTGCAATTAAAAGTTACCTTGAGAACAGATGATTTGATGTTAACACGTAATATTCTTAGACAACTAAAAAATCACATCGGCACCACAGCCCATAAATATCGCCACCGAGGGGCTCGGGCCTACTCTAAGTTAGGGTGTCTAGGCCTTAGTCAACCACGCTTGCTCAGTGCGGATAAAAAATACTGAACTATACAGAATTACAGGATTTCTGCCTGTCCGTATATTTATCAGTCAAGATCTTTTTTCTCAGAAGAGCGTAGAGATATCAAATTAAAATTGAATACTCAGGTCTTAAATTGTTGTAATTGTTATCAAATTAAAAGTGAATAAGACAAAGATCAAAAAACACTCAATGAGACCACTTTACGACAATCATAAGAGCGAATGTACTTAAAAAGTGCACTCAATTCCACACTTACGGACGTTCATAATGTTACGTTTGCGGGGTGGGTGTTGTATAGAAAATTCTGAGACACAGAACACTGCACTTTAAAACGCTTCCAAGTCGTAGATGATCGCTCCAATTCGCTTTGTATCGCTTGATCCGCTCCGTTTGCTGTCTTGAAAAGAACAGCTGTTTGTCCGCATTCGCCCACGCGCTTATGGCTCCTCTTCATTATCGGCGAATACAGACGATTACGCGCGACCACGATAGTGTAGAGGGCATATTCGGCTGTACTCGGCTGTGCGCGCCGATGATCGTCTATGATCGCCTGCGACCCGTGAATTGTCGGTTTTCGGGCACGCATCAAAGGGAATCGCCTGTGGTTGCTTATAAACAGACGAACGTGGACGATCGTGTGGATGCTTGCACGATGATCGTGCCGATTATAGACGAGCACACTAGCAACGATCATCGCCGATAATGTAGTGCAGACATTATATAGTACGGCCGGCGAACAATCGAGGCATTCGAGAATGTTCTATTCTCGAAAATTTTGTACCCAATCGATTGTTTGTCTTTCCTTCTCGAAAGTTCCGTGGTACCGCATTCGCGCTCATTTAGTAGGACCGGTGAACATGGGAGGCATTCGAGAATGTTCTATTCTAGAACATTCCTTACCCAATAGATTATTTGTGTTTCCTTCTCGAAAGTTCCGTCGTATTCCCGATTATGTTCTGTCACTGTCAGCGTGTTCTATCTCTGTCAGCCAGCACGCCTAGAAGTTTCTAGACGCATTTCGATCTATCTTTTGTATCTGGAAGGTGCTGACTATTGTTGTCCCTTTCTTATCTTTCTCTCTCACTCACTCCTATTGAAAATTTAGTCGTATATCGAAGTGTGCTTCAAAGGCCCATAAGGGGTCCTGAAAACGCCTGAAAACAGGTTTTCAGGTTATGGTGTGGTTCAATAGAGGATAGCCTGAAACGAGCTGAAAATATGTTTCAGGCGCTTGAAAACAACGGCAACTTGGGTACAATTTAGATATTCTAGTTTGTGATAGAGCACCTCCTGAAACGTGCTGAAATGCGTTTTTAGGCTGCCGAAAACGCTTCTAAGGCCAAGAAAATCACGCCGGAAGTTTGTTATGTACCATCGGCGTAACCATAAGTTTAATATAAGAGTAACAAAAAGATGGTCCAAGGATATTCGTAAGATCTTATTGAAATTACATACATTAAAAAAACAACCTGTAAACAAAACACCTCACCATAAAGAGAACTGTCCAACAAAAGGCGTTGATACACCTAATTATAGTTCCGAGTGTCCAATCTAAGTTGCCCATTGATTTACTAGCCCATTACTGTCTGGAGTGCCCTACATTACCTACGGCGACGGCGGCAGACGAACTTGGACCGTATCTTAAGGAGTTAACTGGGCTTATCGCTCGGATGTCCTCGGAGCAGTTATTGAAATGTAAGATTTACTTTAGCCCCGGCTCGCCGGGAACAAGGTTTCAAATGAGTTACGGTATGATTGCTTTGTGTGTACAAGGTAATCGGATCAAAATGGCTGGCGTTGAAAATAGATTTCCTTTGCGCTGTAAAGTCACTTAGATTTGTGTTGGATAACTTTGGGAGATAGTTTCTACGTTGAAAGATTATTTATTCATTATGTGTTGAACACTTAAAATAATGTTGTAGTAAAAGACATTAGCGCAGTTAATCTATCGAAATATTATAATGCACGGTATTTCAAAATAACCAATAAATAAATCAATTTATCGAAGACTCATTATTAAAATGTCCCATCTCTAGCTGTTTATACTCGCACGTACAGTAAGCTCCCATTCAAGCTTTACATTTACACTAGGAAAACCGCCACTATTACGAGCGACATAAGAACGGTCCAAAGGCGAAACAGTACAGCTTGACAAGGAGCTTACTGTACGAGTAATGTCATTCAACCCAAAATTTACATGTAAATCATAGTCTATTTTGGGTTGAATGACATTAAGTATAAACGTAAGTATTTTGCCGGGTCATACATAAAAAAACAGCTAGAGATAGGACATTTTAATAATGAGTTTATTGGTTATTTTGATCACCACCGTGAATAATGAGGAAATATTTGTGTGAATAGGCCCCGAAACTACTGGACCGATATGAAAAAATCTTTCACATTCCCTTCCATTATATTTTCTGATGAACTTAAGCTACAATATTATTAAAGTGAAACTTTTATAACATCGCCTTAAATTTTTTCTTCCATCAATCCCATGTCGCATTATACAAAAACATGAGATCTTAAATTTTACTACTCCATATAAGTCGAGATTGGTCTATGCGTTGGATCTTTGAATTTCCGAGTATATTAGTGTGGCAGTGGTTCGATCCTGGTGTAGAGCACTGTTTTTTGTTTTTCTAAAAAAAATGATTTTTAAATACTTTTTGTTTTTTTTTATTAATTAGTTTTTTAGAAGGCATCTTAAATCTTTTCAGAAGGAAAAGATTTAAGTTTTAATACCCTTAATCGAAAAATTCTTTGAAAGTTTTCAGTTAAATGCTTACGATCCTTGCATTTAGTTTCATTAAACTACACAATGATTGTTTCTACGAGAAAATATAAAATTCCCACGGGAAAACAAAAATAGCTCGGGCGAATAATAACTAAATCGATAACAATCTTGTTGTAAAAGTGAAAACCCAATTCCTTGAACGAGTTCCTTTTTCAGTGAAGCCTCTTAGAATAAAAGGCTACTTTTTGCCTCATAAACTTAAATATTATATGTTTTCATAAATATATTGTGATGCCAATGTTAGAATATTTGTTTCTTTGTGTTTTCTCTCAAAGAGCGAAAGAACGACAATTTTTTTATTACAAAGCATTTAGTTTCATTCAACAATCAACAACAAGCATTCAACAATCTCTTCATTGCCACGTTGGTCTAGTGTCAATCGCAATGTACTCTATTCCCGGGTAGGGCAAAAGCTTATTGCTGACTTTTCAGACGAGCAAATTATCAGTAGCTCGACGTCTGAAATTAACCCATTCATATAGTGGTATTTAATCTTCGGAACACGACAATGTTATTATGTTATTGATGTTATGGCCACAAACTTAGCTAACCAGACGGGCTCAGAAGACCCTCCACCAACCAAACCGAGTAGAAAATCTTCTGCCTCCACGGGGAATTGAACCCAGAACCTCCAGATCAAAACCATGTAGTCTCAACCACTAGATCACGGAGACGAGTGAAAAGTACACGCGGAAAGAAGTTTATGCGAAAGTTTATGGGGAAATGTATAAAACTTTTAATAACAAAGTTCCACAGAGTGTTACTGATTTACCTTTTCATTAGCTTAAAGCGTTATCGATTTTTAACCGACTTCGAAAAAGGAGCAGGTTCTATGTTCGACTGTATCTATTTTTACTTCGATCATTGAGCTTAATGATCTAAGAAAAAAATAGAACTCATTTTCGCGTACAACTAGTCTGTCATTTCATTTCCTGCCTGTCCGCGTAAATTTTGCCCAGCAACCAACTAGTAACATGAGACTGTTTACACACGACACTGCTACTATTGTTGTGTCATTGCCTCCCACTCCAGCTACGTCAGAAGTAGGGTTGCCAGGTGTCCCGATTTTGGAAGGTATGTAGACACGTCCCGATTGAACCATGATCGGGACGCAGAACGTCCCGATTTTGACCAGATCACAAAAAAAAATCAATTTTCCACAATAGAGCAGTGACTTAATATAATGACTGAATTATCTCGGAATATTTATCCCTGAAATAATTTGGAACACATACACATAAGACTACTACATTATGGGAGTTGAATCAAAGTTAAAATCTTGTCGTTTCAACTTTCTTAGTCATTTCAATCTATTTTCTTTTACCGGCGCCACTTGAAAGTGATAATCCCGATTTTCACAAGCTTCTGCGCGGAAATTTCGCTTTTTAGACCTGGCAACCCTAGGAAGCCACTGATCAATGTCCGTGGTTAATCAAAGCCGAGTGTGGACGGATATTGTCACACTCGCCGTGATGCGGCGTGTGGCTGATCCGGCCATCAATTATCCTCTAATTAGTTTGGAGCAGTTAGGACAATATTTGAGATGCTACAGTGCTATACGGGATTAATATAAATACACTGTGATTTGGTGACGGCTGTGCAGGGGGCGGGTTGGGCCAAGGAAATGGCGCACCAAATATACCGCCGGTGTTTTTATTCTTTCACGTACAAAATATTGTAATAAAAGGCACTGTGTTACAAATAATGACAACCATTATAAAGGTTTATTAAATACAGAGATATATTAAAACTTACCAACCGACCACCGACTTCTAATTTACAAGTATATTCTTAATGCTAACTTAGAATATCGGAATAACGTTCGGTGAATTGTTACATCGAGACGTACAGCGAAGGTAATAGAGTGATAACTCATACTCAAAAAGCTTTATTCAATATAGACCTTTGTAGGCAGTTATTGACGTCAATAAATCAGTTTAGAAATGTAACAAAAATGATAAGCTATGTATTATTAAAACCTTGTATGTACATACATCACAACCATAATTCAGATGTATGTAAATACGAGTAAAAAAAGGTGACTCTAAGGCAAAAAAGGCGATGGCCGAAAAAGAATTCATCATCATCATCATCACAGCCCATATACGTCCCCACCGAGGGGCTCGAGCCTACCCTATATTAGGGTGATTAGGCCTTAGTCAACCACGCTGGCCCAGTGCGGATTGGTCGACTTCACATACATCATTGAATTTCTTCGCAGATGTATGCAGGTTGCCTCACGATGTTTTCCTTCACGGTAGGAGCGTCAGACAAATGTACATATGAAATTCGAAACGAAAAACACATTGGTACATGGCGGGTCTCGAACCCCGACCCCCCGATTGGAAGGCAAGTGCCGAGTCCACTGCGCCACCGACGAAAAAGAATTAAATAATGACAAATATAAAAAATATATAATTAAGGAACTTTGCATTTTCCTTAAAAACGTTCTTACTAGACCTTTAGGTCACCGAAATCTTGCCAGTTCCGATGATTCCTACCGTATGAAGACGCGGATTTAAACACCGCCGAGAATTTTTTTACTTTATTGAGTTTACCCATTTTTTAATATAAAAATTCAAAATTGCAGCCAGATTAGGGGGCAATGCAGTGAGTTGGTATAAAATTAAGGACGATAAAGCACCTCATTACAACCTAACATAATCTTGTTAGTCACGGGGTGCGATGTCAGACAACCTCCTTGTGGTGCACCCTGGGCAACCCGGCAGAATCTCTGCCGCGGGCTAATAGTCTGACGAGAGGAGCCCCATATGGGGCGTGGGATGGCCGAGTTCAACCCGGCGGGCCACTTCGTGTGGCCACCCGCTTCATGCGGGGAAGGGCGAAGTCCCCTCTTCTTATGATAAGAAGAGGTGTGGCTCTCGCTGGAAGCCGATCCCGGCGGCTACCTCTGGTGGTAGTAGGGACGAGGCGAGTTTCTCGTCATGGCGCTTCGCGCCCGTTGGGGATTTCCCTGAGCTTCGGCTCACCCGCGCGGCGGTGAATCCAGTGGGATCTGCCGTCGAGCAACCCGTTACCCGCACTGAGCGGACCGGGGGCCCGGCGCACTGAGCGTCGGGCCGCGTGGAAGACAACCACAGTAAAAAACCAGTTGCGGGGTGTAGAGCGGCGCAATTCTGCGCCGCTCCACAAAGCAGCAGAGCCAGGCGGAGTGTCCGGCAACGGACATGTCACGGGCAGGGGGTCAGCGGGAATAAGGCCTGGCTGTTGTCCCCTTCCCTCTGTCTTGTGACGGACGGAGGAGCTGCTGGGGGGGGTTTTAGTGGGTAGGCCCGGGCCGGGTACGGTCTGGGGAGTTCCACATATCCTTGTGGTTTGGCTCGACCACGAGGAATGCGTAAATGCATTTTACCCCCACCCAAAAAAGAAAAAAAAAATCTTGTTAGTCACATGTTTTCTTAACGTATGCTTTCATCTTATGATTAACATACATCTTATAATTCATCATTACCGATCCTTTTTTTTTCTCGGGGGGAAATACGTAACCGCACCGTACCTGCCGTTGGCTACACGGCGAGCGTGTGTGGGGCTCTCCCGGCAGAGTGCCAGGCCTACCCACTAAACCCCCCGGTGTTCTCCCTGCCCTTATGGGCGCGCTAGGTAAGGTCCACACTGCGACTCCACTACCCACGCGCCCCGATCATTATCGAGCCTAAGCTATCCGAGTTAGACATATAAAATTTCGCCAGCAGGTTACTTTTATAGCGCTAACGTCCACCAAGAGAGTGGTTTTAGAAAATTCAACCCCCAAGCGTTTAAAATAAAGGTTTTAAAGTTCGTATGGAACTTCGTTATTTTTGAGGCTAAAATCACGAACCATTGCTGGGCTAATAAATAGAAGGGAGTGAACAGAGGTTATAGCTATTTTGAGAATTGCACCCTCAAAGGGGGTGAAATGAAAGTTTGTTATATTATGTTCGCGTATCACACTAAAACTACTTAAAGTGCTTCAACGTGACCTTTTCTGAGTGCTTCTGCTTTCTAGTTTGCGCTACGGTTAAATGTAGAGTTGCCAAATATGCAACATAAACGGTAATATATTTTTTGATCGCGTTAATTTACAAGTTGGGAGCGTCGGTGGCGCTGTGGCCTCGGCACTGGACTGTGCTCCGAGTAGAATCGGGAGGCCCGCGATCGATTCTGCCATGTACTCGTACCAATGTGTTTTTTGTTTAACGAATTTCATGTACATTTCGGATGCTCCTACGGTGAAGGAAAACATCGTGAGGAAACCTGCATACACCTGCGAAGTAATTCAAAGGTGTATGTGAAGTCAACCAATCCGCACTGGGCCAGCGTGGGTTGACTAAGGCCTAATCGGCCTAACTACTTAGGGTAGGCTCGTGCCCCTCGGTGTATATGAGCTGTGATGATGAACTTACAAGTTTGATTCGCGCGCGGTCTCTTTTCAACTGTGTAGACCCAAGTCACACCCCGGACACTCCATACAACGTTCGCAAATCAATTACCTATTACTACTACTTAAACAAATGACGTTCATACACGCGCAAATGTGTGCGTGGAATCTAGTAGGGCTGAGTGAGCGGTTATCAATCGCAATGACGCGGGAAGTGTAGCGACTGCCTTCTCTTTCACCCGCATAGCGCTGTCTCTGTTATCGCCCGGCGCTCGCGTCTACTCGTCCGAGCGATCGCGCGCGCCCTTGTTTACTTGTCAGTGATGTCTACAGGGAAGTGCCGGGTAGGACGAGGTATTTGAAATGAGTGCGAGGAGGTGAGTGGCCGTTCTGTACGTAGTACTATTATCTATTCTGTGCCCAAGTACGGGTTTCTGAGAAAAGGGTTTCGACAGATGGACAGACAAATAGACAGACAGGCATACAACGAAGTGATGTCGAGTGGAAAAAAAAAAGTTCGCTTAGTCCGATTGATCGAACTATGGGGTTGAACCACCTAGCCACACTATAATGAATATATAGGCTTATTCAATGACTATAATGAATCATTACAGCAGCCGCGAGAATTACCAACGCTAAAAGAGTTTTTGGGATTCCTAGAGACCAGGTTTACAACTTTAGAAGCATCTCGTAAAAAACAAGAAACACAGCCTCAAAAATCAACTTCAACTCAAGCATCAAAATATCCCAATTTCAAGTATCAAGCATATTCAAACAACAACGTCAACAAACAAGCAGCAATGAAAAGTCTTCATCTAAGATGTATACTGTGTAACAATGAACACGGAATTTATTTCTGCCCAAAATTTATATCAATGTCTCCACAGCAAAAACGAAATACAGTATCAAAACTTCATTTATGCCCAAACTGCTTATTTGATCATCATGGAATAAACTGTATCTCGCAGAAGCGCTGTCGTGAGTGTCAAGGTTTTCACAATACTATTCTACATGACGCATATTCGTATAACACAAACATAGCTCAACCAAGTACATCAAGAAACACGCACATATCCTTGACAATAGCATCATTAAAACGATCGCAGATGTGAAGTTATATGAGATCAACCCAATTAACAACATTGTTAATGTGTCAATACCGAATTCCGTCATTATCGTCAATTCGACTGGTGAACGTCATACGCAACTCTTAGACATAGAGAAGAAACTGCATGTTTTGAAAGATTCTACACCCCTAGCAACAAATGTATCATATCACGACGTACACCACTACGTCTCGATTTACGTTCTGGTGTGCGCTGCGAGCATCACGGGTGCAGTTTTCCTGTGGCGGCGAGTGCGGCGAGCACGGCAGATCACCTCCCCAGTGGCTGCACCAGCTCAAGAGTTAACCAGCGTGCGGCTGTCTTCAATTCGCAACAGCGTGTCTGATAGTCCTCGCGATTGTAGAGATAATAATATCAATGTTCAATGTAGTTTAGACAAGTCTACTTCTCCTATTTGTACTCGCACATCTTTTACACCTATATAAGTAATCTCATCTCATATTCATCTCGCGGCCCGGAATATGTACGGTTCGCCACCGTACATTTTACGGAATCAGCATTTTCTATAATTAAATTCATTTGTATTGTCATTTCACTTACCTGTTAGCATCGTTAGCAAGTAGTCGTGCGACCAAGCGCACATATCAAGTTATACATTACCGCTGTTACCACGTGCAAATAAACATTGTTCTTAAATCAAGTTTTCTTCCTTTTTATCAAGAATTTATCAAGGTGTTTGTGCAAGCAAGATCAAGGCACGAACATACTGGTTTGGTAAGGGGGGATTGCCCAAGAACACCAGGGTACGTGCGTCCAACCGCGCACGTATGCCTCTACGGCAGGGTCATTAGACGGGCATTGCTTGCGCGAATGCTCGCCTTCGCCTGCCTGTCCGTCTGCGACGGAGGGGAGCGGCTCGGGGTTCTTCCTCCCGCTACCTTTCCGCAGCCTCCTTCTGCGAAATTACTTCTTCGTAGAAGGAGGCAACAGCCTCCCGGAGGTACCGGACCCTAAAAAGGTTGTCGGTGTGTGTCGGTAAGGTAAAAAGTGTGTCGGTAAGGTAAAAAGTGTGTCGGTAAGCGCAAAATTCAAGAACGGGCGGACGTTCGTGACTCGGTAAATTCTTTTTTTTTATGTTCATGTTCTTCGTGGATTACGGATAAGGTTCATGAAGGGAAAAAATGGAATAAGGAGGGATTGTATTCACTACCTTTATACCCGTTATTAAAATATTTTTTTAGGTTTTGACAAAACTTTGCATATAAACAAAATAGTCAGTATGTGATTGTAAAGAAAAGTCAGCTGTATTGTTTTATAACATAAAATTCAATTTCAACTTTAGAGTGGTAAACCACTTTTTTGACCGACTGTACCTACGGATCGTAAAAGAGGCATACTTTACCCTTTATTTTTATCGAGAAGCGTTGATAAAGATTTAATTTTCAAACCAACCAACCAGAGAGCCAAAGCCAAGGCTCAGTCAACGCGAAACATAATTTTTGTTAGCGAACAACAAACAGAGACGCGTGTTCAGAACACGCTCGACATACAGGGTGTACATATTACACAAGTTTCCTCGCGAAACTTTTCCGTAGAGGAATATTAAAAAGGAATACTTGGAGTTGCACGCTCGACTTTACATCAAAGAGTCGCTTTCCAATTGTACGTTTGTATTCCGAAGTTACTGGCAACTTCGTGGCATTATACTTAAATAACGCGTTAAGTTCGCTCGAGCTTCTAGTTCCTCTCAAACGGAGTGTTTGTTACTGAGCGTACCTACCCGTGAGTTGCTGATGATTTTGTTTCTTCGAAAAAGCAAAGGGAATAAAAGCCATTCGATCTGTCAATGTACGCAAAGTAGCAAG
Organism: Schoenobius gigantellus; assembly: GCA_963935595.1. Taxonomy (NCBI): domain Eukaryota; kingdom Metazoa; phylum Arthropoda; class Insecta; order Lepidoptera; family Crambidae; genus Schoenobius; species Schoenobius gigantellus. The sequence goes on along the minus strand of OZ012542.1, from coordinate 64,535,486 downwards.
TGGGTACAGGTTGGTTTGATTTGAAAAATACGCCGGTTAAACAACGGGACCAGCATGTTCTGGTAAATGATCACTGGTTCTGGCCCGGAATAACTAGAGCAATGCCTTTCAATCAGTGGGTCGCGAGCGTGGAGGGACGCCTATGAAATGAAAACGGCAGAGACACTAGAACAAAAATACAATATCAGTGAATAGTGTGGGATTGTTTTTGCCACAGCAAAAAACAGCGCCTAGAACGTTATGGTAGCGATCCCTTCGGTCACATTCGTAGCCAAAGTTTCGTTACCAGTAGCGAAAATGGAAAATTTTCCTTCGTTTCGTAACCAGGTATCAAACAACACGTTTTTCTGTTTTCATAACATTTTTTTTCAGTTATGAAACTACACTTTTCCCTTTTAATAACTTTTCGTAACCACCTTGAGAAAGTTTAGTCCTCATGTTAATTCATAGTGCAAAAGATATTGTCGAAATTCTACAAAGCTGTATCACCAACCAAAGTAAGTGCGGTGGCTGATTTAGACCATATATTATATCGGGATGACGTAAGAGTTGACTTAAGGAGCTGACTGCAGTCACACATCTGCAAAGAGATAGAGAACTCGAAAACAAAACCCCACATCGACTCTTCTGCCAGCGTGATGTAGTAATAACCTCAAACGGCGTACAGTAACAACACTAAACCTTCTCAAACGGGTCCTTCTCAATCGGGTCTCTCTTCAAAGGGGAGGCCCGTTTGAGGAGGTTTAATGTTGTTACTGTTCTACGCCGTTTGAGGTTGTTACAACACCATGCTGGCAGATGAGTTGAAGAAACGGGTTTCTCCTCAAACGGGTACTTCTCAAATAGGTTTCCAAATGACGTCCTCAAACGAGAAGGGCGTTTGAAGAGACCCGTGCCCAAAAGTGGGACATGAACATGACAATGTGGGTTGAAATGAACGCACCATAATATGACGTATAAATATTTCTGCTTCCCCTGCATTTGAACCTAATGGCGTTTAGATCAAAAATAATACCCTCAAAAACTAGACTCTGAGCTCTTATAAATTAACATGTCAACACCAAATATACTGAATAAATAAATACATTATTAAAAAATCACCTTGGGCAAGATTTGAAAGAAAGTGAAGTCGAAATCGAAGAAATTTCAACTGTATTGATATATATTATTGCTGTGTATAGCCAAAGTAAACATTGATACAATACTGTGTTGATGACGCAGCTCATACAAACTGTATTGATATATTTTTGCTTTGTATAGCCAAAGTAAATATTGATACTGTAAATAACTTCTTAGTAACTGGCCAGAATGCTTTTTATTCTTGTACATGTTTAGTTATAGAAAAGACAGTCATAAAATTCTTGTCAGATATAGAACGTAGACCATCAAAAGAGTTGCTATGAAAATGAATTCAACAGAATCGCTGTAGGCGCTTTTAATTTCATCACTGTTCTGCTTTTTTTTATTACAAAATTTGAATCCGGCTAATTGTCGCCCGTTCGCTCACTCTTTCGCAAACAGTTCGTTCGGCTGACCCCGTCTCGTTATGGCTTTATTGTTTTTAATCCAATCTGCAGACTCGCGACAGAAAATCCTTTTGTGAATTTTAAATTATTCTTTGCCTTTCCTTCAGAATTAGAAAGGACGAGAGGCCGCCTCGAAAAAATATTTTCACGCACCCTGTATATAAGTACAAAGTGAGCGCTGATGTCTTCATTAATTAATTTCTGTAGACGAAATTGATGACGCGGCTTAGTAGGCAGCGACAAATATTTTTCGCAGCTCCGGAGCCGCCATGATATGTTTGTGAAGGTTTGCTAATATCTTTTAGGAAAAGTGTTCAGATTTTTAAGATATAAATTGTACTGAATCCTACTCGATAATCATTTATTTTTACTTTCCACTTGGTTTTCAGTTCAGTCATTTTCTGACCTCGAAATCAGTATTGATGATCCTTAAAAAATCCTAACTAAAAATCTTTGTTCAACATAGGCTTTTACAGGAAATTATTCACCAGAAAACTAGAAGAAAACGTGATTAATCTTGTGTGTGCATTGGTACATCTGAAATATATCAAGATGTCTGCAAGTTGCACTTTATCTGTAGTAAACTTACTTGTAGTAAAAGGAAATAAAGTTGATCTTTTTTTATGGAGGGCCCGGCAAATATCCTCCTCCCGCCTGATGTTAAGTGGTGAAAGAATCCCAAATGAGTTGATAGATAGAGGAGGGACGACATCCACTATCCTACCTGCCCGCCCCTTGCCGGCCTAAGAGATACTTTTTCACGCCTCTTTTGAAGGATCCCATGTTGTAGGACGAAGGAAACACGTGCGCAGGTAGGGAGTTTCAACTAGTTCGAGGATTAGGTCGGGACTCACTAATATTATATGCTATTACTGTGCCAATAAACATCATTATTGTTTTTACTTTCCGTTGCGGCGTAATGTAAGGCATGTGATGCTTGCTTTTGTATAACGCAGTGATGGATTTGAATAGATTGTCGAATTGTAAGTAATCGTCACATAATATGATACACTTAAGAGTAGAAACCGGCCTATTGCACCATGTCAGCCCTACGCAGATTTTCATCTCTACAAAAAAATTATTACGGTAAACTCACTTACATGAGCTCCTTTCCATCCCTTGATGATTAAATTGTTTTACATACAACAGGAAAGCTGTTGACCTTTATTTCATACTAGCTGTGCCAGCGAACTACGTTTCGCCGTATATTTTTTACCCGTTTTTGCAACATTTGTCATTGGTGCTCAGCTCCTATTAGTCGTAGCGTGATGTTATATAGCCTAAAGCCTTCCTCGATAAATGGACTATCCAACACAAAAATAATTTTTCAATTTGAATCAGTAGTTCCTGAGATTAGCGCGTTCAAGCAAACAAACAAACAAACAAGCAAACAAACTCTTCAGCTTTATAATATTAGTATAGAACATATAATGATAAGTTAAGATAAAGCCGAAACAGAATCTTCATCTGGACTTCCCAACAATAGAGGAACTGGCTATTTACCTCATTTTGTTGGAACACAACAGTGTTATTAGCATTGTTATTACGGCGACAAACTTAGACATGATTTAGCTAGTTAGGTAGCTAGTTAGGCGGCCTCAGGACCTCTACCACCAACCAAACCAAGCAGAAATACTTCTGCAACGGTGGGGAATCAAATCAGACTTGCTAATCAATACCGGCAGGCCTAGTACGGATCGTGGACAAAACGGGACAAGAGACAAATAACATATATTTTCTTCTCGCTCTCTCATATGGCTATGAAGCGAGACAGGACCTAGGTTAGTTAGTCACTTTCTGTTCTATAGTTCACGCGCCGTGGTAGGCCTGTGAGTGATCCCAACCACTATATTATCGACACAGACAAAAAGTAGTTCGAGACTAAGACACCTAATTTCTACCACCACCCATAAATAACCAGACGATAATATTCCGACGACATGAACGCAAACCTGATTAAATCAAAGGCACCAATTCGCATTGCAATTTTCCACTCGCCAGTACATTTGCGCAGAAACGTAAACACTGATCGAAAAAGACATTGCCAGTGGGTACGGGGATTTGATTAAAGCGAATTAGTTCAAACGAGACTGAAGGTGGTACGGACACCAGGTGACGGGTCAGCGGACAGTGAAGCGCTTGAGTAAGGATAGGTACAGAATGTCATTTACTATAACAGTCCCAGACCGATGCAGTCGCGGCGGCAACTTCAACAGCTAACGAGCTGCGGAGGCAGTAAGGGCGTTGCTCCACTGCAGTGCACGCCAATGCTACGCACGTTTGACGTCATTAGTACATGCATGTCCCGATCGCATGTGTCACTCACGCAGGTCAACGCTCCGCACGCTGTACAGGATTGCTGCGTAGGATATGCACGCAGTGGCTATACACGTTAGCAGCGTGGTGCCATCGGTCTAGCTACGTACGCCTAGCTTTCTACAGCAGCACACGGGGAATCAACTGTGTGGGTCAGTCCTTACATTTGTTCGTGACATCGTCAAGCCCTGCGTCTGTGTAAAGCTTGGCCGTGGATGGCTACGAATTTAGTTAGTAGTGGAAACTTCGACCCATGTGGACTGACCGACCCACGTGCGCCGCAGTGGAGCAGCGCCTTAATGTGAGATATAAGGACCACGATGTACTGCCAATTTGTGGCATTGACAATATAGATAGGTAATATAGGTTGCTAATTTTACTGCTTGTTTTACCCATGAAACCGAAACACAGTAATGCATGTACTGCTGTCTAGCAGCAGAAAGAAGTACCAGCACAGACGACTTTAATATTAAGTCTCCCTCTGGTTTACAAATGAAACCAATTAACTGTGAAATGAATTCGATAAACGTGATTTTGGTCCCCACATTTATATGTTAATTATAACGTAGCAGTTTTAAGCAATATTTGAAGTCGAGTATTCCAGCCTGTTAGCCAGAATCTGTTTGGTTTGCGAATTTGCGGGCTTACCATTTTGTACTAGCGTCCGTTCTGTACGTGCCTTACTCGTGAGCGCGGTGGATGGCGTCTGATTAGCTCTCGAATGATCGGATTCCAACGCCGTCTTATTTCAGCGCTTGATTAAATTGTCCAGGTGCAAGCTGTGAGGACTTTTACAGCGACGAGCTGATATGAGAAAGGGAAGGTACAATTCCGAAAGGAGCAATAAAGTTGATTTTATGCTGTGCAGAAAGATTATGCTCCTATTTTAAAAGTTAAGCTAGTTTCGCACTAGAAGTCCGTTCTCGAAACGTCTTAGAGCCCGAAATGTCACCACCACAGCTCATATTCGTCCCCACCGACGGGCTCAAACCTACCCTAAGTTAGGGTGTTTAGGCCTTAGCTAAACTACGCTGGGCCATTGCGGATTGGTCGACTTCACATACACTTTTGAATTTTTCGCAGATGTATGCACGTTGCCTTTTTTTTATCGCAGTTAAGTTTGCAAACAAGCAAACTGTCCACCTGATAGTAAGTGGTAACAGTCACCTATAATACGTGTGACTCCTGTGAGATTAGCAGCAAAACTGCAATCCTCACAAGAACCACAGAGTATGTTGCCAACTTGTGACATCAGATGTAAAGTCACGGTACCCAGTAATTTTACTGCCATAACTAAACCTTCAAACCAGAACACAGCAATGCAAGCATTGCTGCTTTGCGGCAGAAATAAGTAAGACGGAGGTACCCATACAGACGACCCTCACGATGTTTTTCTTCACCGTAAGAACGTTGGACAAATGTACATATGAAATTAGAAAAACGAAAAAACATACGTAACAAACGTACATGAAAGGATTGAACCACTGATCTCCCGATTAGAAGGCCAGTACCGAATCCACAGAGTACCACCAAAGATCCTAAGTAAATAATATATCCGAGCGATGATGAAGTTAAAACGCATGTACTACTCCTGGAAGTAGTAAGAGGAGACTAATAGCAGCAGCAGACTAAATAAATAAATAAATAATGAAGCTTATCGCAATTACGCCGCAGTATGCCCGGCATTGAGCTATATTTTTTACACACAACAGGATAACCTTAGTTTCCATCTTACCTGATAGTAACTGACGATAAGGCTGAAGATGGAAGCGAGCTACACTTGAACGTCTGGAGGAACTGACTATTTTACCTCTAACTGCTTGAACGGACCTCGAGATCAATACAGAGTCACAAGAGGTTGAGGTGATTGTGATGATGAAAGAAACAATGCAGGTTCATTATATTTCAAGCTTGAGTTGATGCCATCACGCAGTTCCCTGTTATTCTTTTAAACATATTTTTCCGGATAATAACTGTTACTGAGAATAGGCCTCAACTCTAGTGTATATACAGCCTTAGTTTTCTCTTAATTTGTCAAAGCAAATGACTCTCTTTATGTGCACAATATGTTTCTTTTTCCTACAATACAATAGTAAGAATAGGCTTATTGCGACAACGGCAAACTCGAGAAACATTTTAATGATGATTCTTTGAACAAATTTTTGAAGGCTGAAGATTGAACAGGGCGAAAATTGGATAAGACTGCTAAAGACAAACAGAGATGGAGGAGGCCCACATCAAAATTGGCATTATTGCAATAGCTAACGATAAAATTTAATATAATTTTCTAATAATGCAACTCTCTTATTTAACGACGTTCACCCTGAGATTCTTAATTCATGTAATTTTTTATTCTGCTTAGATTCTCAAAGGCTATATTAAATTCCGGGTAGCTTTTATCTGTCTACTTTTACTCTGTCGGCTATGAAGAATTTAAAATGCAGTTTCTAGAGGAAAGGGAACTGAATAAGGGTACTCGTCTATATAATATCAAAGGTCTAATAATTTCTTAGCTGGGGATGATTTAGGCACAATAACAGACATCAGGCAAAATAATACATTTTAAAAAGGCATGTTAAAAAGTGCATGCCTGTGCCCAATTACAATTGTGCACAGCGTTTGCAGTGATGACAGTAACTAATCACCTATAATAGAGCCAATTATAAAGAGCCAAGATGGATTTTTGTTGAGTACTCTGAAACTACTTGATCATCATACCAGCCGCAAAACACACTTCTAAACAAGCCTTTACTAAGGAATCCAAGCAGATTTGCACTATCTTTAGTGCTAGTTGATGGGGACGGCATAGGGTGTATCAATATACATTTCTTTTAGATGTTCGAGATTTGAATGACTGTAATGCTCCCCACTCTCCACTACACCTTACCGCTGCTTAACAGCCTAGTGACTCTACCGCAGGGTGGGGCACCCTAATGGCGATGCCTCTCCGATAGAAATTCACCAGATTAGGTTCACCAATAAGGCTTGGGGACCCACCAAAGTTCTTGCCTTTTTATAAATCTGCGGCTAATAGCCTAGGTCCCACAAACAGACTCGGGTACAGTAAGATGTTATTGGAAAAGCCTTACATCCCAGAAAAGTACAAACATTAAATGTATATTACATCGTAATTTTATAATTCTAATACAAGTTTCATCAAAAAGTCCACAATTAGAATCTATGGTAAAGGAACCAACTAAAGAATCAAATACTGCTTGAAATAAGCAGACAGTCAATACACAATCTAAAATGAGCTAATAACTAGAACTAAACAATCAAAAGTACCTATTTTATCAAGGTCGTAAAATAGTGCAACTGTTTATTCCACAAAGACCGGCACTAATTTACAGACACTGAATGATTTCAAAATCTTATAAGTACAAAAATCTAATTAAACGATAAGTTAGATAGGTACATAATATTTTAAATAAGTATTCAACAATTTCGCTTTGTGTGTGCAAACATCCCAACCATTTTAATTAAGATGTAAGCAAATACAAATGAAAAAAATAAGATGATTTTAAGTCTCCTTTTCAGGTAGACAAGCCTCTTATATTCAGTCTCATTAAGGCGTATTATGGCAAGCCACAACATATTTGAGGTTATAAAAAGACCACAAAGAAAACAGCCGAATGTTCGTCTGAGATAACAAGTTTGTCTTTGAGCAACTGGAATTTTTTGGAGAAATAAGAATTTAAATAGCCCACATAAAAACGATAAAGAACTACGCAGTTTATTAGTAACATAATCTTTAAATATTTCAAAGTGTGATTGTAATGGTTTTTAATTATTGTTCAATAGGTATCATGTAAGTGAAGGAGTGCAAGTACACAACATTTTTAGAAAAACAATGATTACAACACAATGGTGTAAAAATCATTTTGGTCACTCGCATAGGTGTAGGAAACTAAATTTATGACATTTAAATCATATAATTCTACTTATCCTAATCTTGACATAGTGCTTTATAATAAAAAAATAGATGAAGTAAGTAATATAAAATTTTTAGGGATAACAATTGACGAAAACTTAAATTGGAAGGAACACATAAATAAAATTTGTAAAAGACTCGATAGTTTTGTTTTCGCATTAAAGCGTATTAGACAAACTGTGTCATTGGAAGCAGCGTTGACAGCTTACCATGGTTACGTTTCATCGTTTCTTAACTATGGACTAATAATTTGGGGTAATTCAGTGGATATTGAGACTGTTTTTAAACTGCAAAAGAAATGCATACGCGCCCTATGCAATGCCTGGTACAAAGAAAGCTGCAAACCTCTTTTCATAAAAATGAAAATTCTATCACTACCCTGCATGTATATTCTAGGTATATGCTGTTTTGTTAAGCAAAATTTTCACTATTTTAAGTTATTCTCCGAAGTTTCTACACGAAGACTTAGATCTGACTACAACTTACTTTTATATCAACCAGCAGCCAATAAATATATATATAAGAAAAATGTTTATAATATGTGTATTCAAATATATAATAAAGTGCCAAGTGACATTAAGATTTTGGACAAGAATAGGTTTAAGATAAGTTTGAAAAAATGGTTGAATGAAAGGTGTTTTTATAGTGTAAAAGAATTTATGAGCTTAAAGCATTAACAAGAAATAAAAAAGATGATATGATATTACTCTGCTCATTAATTGTTTGTGACATATATTATAATTTTTTTTACCTAATAATGTTAATAATAATATATTAATTTTTTCCTTAAAATTTGACGTTAAATGATTATATTTATGTATATTAATAAAATGGACATTGATCAATAAATTAGACGTAAGTAAGACTGATTGTGTGTAATACAAGCATGTTAATTAGATACAAATAATGATGATTATACCGATATTGATGATAATAATTATGTTGACTATAGCATGTAAAATTAGTAATACATAATTTAATAATTAAGATATTTAAAATACAATGTAAATATTTGCACATTGACTTAGTTCAATTGGATATGTGAGACTCTAAAGATTATAAAACATGTAAGCACCATATTCTAGCAAATAAACGATACTATTACTATTACTATGTTGATTTTCAATGGGTAAGGTCCGGACCACACAGTCCCCCTCCCCCCCCTCCATACCGACGCCAATGTACTCAATAGCAATAACCATCTAACAACAAGGTGGAGTTAAAATAATTTTCGTCAATGAATAGCAATAATTGTCTATATAATATATAAGATTATGAATCAGGACTTGTAGCCCTGATTCATTATCGTTGAACCTTAACTATAATCTTTTACAAAAAATAAAACCAACTTGAAATCAAAACCACTCAAAAGTCTAAAATTATGTATGAATACTTATGACATCACTACTTATAATTTTTAATTCGGTGCTAAATTTAAAGACTTTCTAGGAGATTATTGCTTAGCACCGACATCAATATAAAAATGTAATATTGTGTGTATTCTTATATTTTATTATTTTTGACTTTGAAGTGATTTAAGTTGATTTTATTTTTTGTGAAAAAACATAATTTTTATCCTTTCAGTGCAATTAATACCAGCTCACCAAAGTTACTTGAAAGAACATAGCTAAGGATCAATATGGGCTTATTATATTTGAAATACTAACCTCGATATCCTAAAAGTTAACGATCTTTCAATAATCATCTCGGTTTGTGACTACCAGACGCAAATACCTGAATAGCTTCGGTAAAATAAGAAACACGTTGGACATACCTATAACATTTTAGGGTTTCTCTCGATTTTTCCGTGCTCTCATCATCAAATCCTGACCTGATAATCATCGGATCACCTGGAAAGTATACCCTTTCAAACAAACAAAGAATTTTCCTAATCGGTTCAGACGTCTTCGACTAATCGGGGAACGTACATAAAAGATACTGACGAATCCTATAACCTTCTCCTATTTTGAAGTTGGTTAAAAATATTTTCTTCTCTTATAACGCTAACATCCGAACCTCGAAGGAGTTGCGATAGGGATTGAAAACTGCATGGAACTTTGTTATTTTTCAAGCTTAAAAATGCGAATCTTTGTATTTAGATAAATAAATGGAACTGAGTAAGCTCGTTTTTCAGCTTTTCGAAAAGTCAACCCTTGAAATAGAGGTTGTAAATTTGTTGTTTAAATATCACACTAGTTACTACTCAATGCGTTTTAACTGGACAGGTGTTTTTAGCTTCAGCTTTATAGTTCGAATTATTTTAAGTGTGACAGAATACAAAGTATTTTCATGGGATAAGCGAAAATATGGCGGGTGAAACTTTGAACGGTAGCTAGAGTTGTATTAAAATATTTCAGTCAACCTTACTGTACATGAATTGGAAATATACGAGTATAGATATACAAAATATACACCAGGAAATAACAGCATTAAAACATCAAACAGTCAAAAAACTAAAAAGTAATCTAATCAATACAATATTATCACTTATGATGAATGTATCAATAATATTTTAGAGTTTCCAAGACTTTATGTCAATAACAAACCACAGCATGCTCCCAAGTAGTGAAGTTGCCATATTGTTGCCACTTCAGAACAAGGCCCTTACAAGAATCTGTGTTGCTGCCACTCCACAACATACACGAAAAGTCGATACAGGAAGAACATTCGAGTGGCCGCGCAACTTAGTTGGGGCCTTGACATCATAAGGACCTCCGATTCTTGCCAATAAAAACTTGACGAAACTTAGTTTTTATAGTGTACTGTGTCCCAGTTAAACCGAAAGTTGGGGCGTTTCGGGACAGTTGCTAGAGTTGGCTTTTAGTGTGAAATATCTCACTTAATGTATTGATGTATCGAGGAGCTCGAGGGTACCGTGTTCTGTTAGATCGATACAGTTAGGCAACGTTGGATAAAGAAAGCCTGATGGGTGACCAAAATCCTACTTACCTACTAAATAATTCAATTGTGATAATTGTTGAAATGTTGAAATTACCAATAATAATAAAGAATTGATTAAAATTTGGGTTGTTTATTATAACTAAATACATTTTATAACTACTATACTACTGTAATATAAAATTGAATCAAACCATAAAGTTGATAATAATGTTGTATGCATGCCCATTGCATTAATTTGCTAATACCTCACTTGATTTCAGGTAATTATTATTGAAATTACGAAAGCCTCTCATCTAGATTCGAAATCAGATTTTTTTCTGTATTAGCAAACGGGTTTGGATAAAAGAAATATAATTCTGTTATTGAAGCTGATGTCGAAACTTTAGTTTCGAGAGTGACCGAGGGGTTCTTATATTTAAAATGATTGTTAATTCATCATAAAATATACCCTTCGCTGAACTTGGACCTTCCCATAATTTATTTGGTTTCAGCCATCATCCATTAACCCTAACCAACTCCAATCTTTTGATTCAATTAACACCATATCTGTTTAACTGTCAACTGATCTAGTTCCCGAATCAGTCCACAATCATGAGGCTTCTCAAATGCAAATTCCAATTATTAGCATAACATTAATCTACTAAAAAACCTATCCAACTGCAACATTTCATTAACATAGTAATTTTAATCTTCAAAAGAAATATAGTCCCATTAAATCTTGCTATTACCCATCTGACCCACAGTAAGAGACGACAAACTCTCTTTGACTTCAGCAAAGAGACCATAAATCATTCTTAATCAACTGCCGACCTCAAACAAACCGACGATCACCTCCAAGTGGTCCACGAAATGCAATATTTGATCGTCAGCTAAAATTTAAATATAATTATAAATTCTCGACAAAAGTTTCCTCGCACAGCGCCAAACTCGGCGGATCAGCCGCTTCGCTTAATGCGTTTTCAAGTGCTATTAATAATTTAATATCTTCGACGAGCGATACAGTTTACTGAGCGGGACTAATTTGTTTTCCATTTCGATTTGAGAAACTTTTCCCGTGTCGGATTTTTCCTTTTTTCATTTCGACTTTTGCTTCCTCGTAGATATCTGTTACTCATAATTTTAGTTAAGCCTCTTCATTGACCTGCGTCGCTAGGTAGGGCTCACAACCGGTTGAATTAACAAATCGGTCTAGGTCATTTAAGGTTTTAGTAACCGGTTATTTACCGGTTAAAGGTGAAACTGATTTTATACGGATTTCGATCCTGTTTAACGAAATAACTGGTTAAATTTGAGTTTTGAGGATATTAGTGAGTACCAGTACTACCACTTACTTGGATAAGAGGCATACTGTATTTAAATCTAGAATATTCAATAATAACTGTTGCCTACGTTTTGGGTGGAAATCAGTTATATCGCGAGCTGGATACGTGATCCCTAAGAAACTCGTTAAAATTTGGGATTAACGTAGGCTATCTGCGTCCTACGTGGACACCAAATTTCAATAAAATTTGTTCAGCGGACAAAGTTGACGTCAAAGCATAACAATCAAACAGAAAGCGCTACATCCGCATTTATAAAACTAGTAGGGAAATAGGGATTTTCATGCATCGTTAATCATTCATATGCTATTGTAGATAATGATGACGTCTCTATACAGTTTATTTTAAAACAAGCAGCAATGGCTATTCGAACATAATCCCTAAACCCAAGAATACAGCTACAAAACTTGATGTTATATCTTACACACGATAAAGTTCAAAGCTCAGCTCGCACCAGCTCAGTAGGTGTTTACGAGCGGATAAACAAAAATAGTTTTGATGAGAGCTCACTTAAGTTGGCGAAGAAAAACAAAGTGTCAGTTTACGACTCTCAAGATCTGTGAGACTTGAAAGTAAGTACGTGTAGTCAGTCAAACCGGTGATTATATTGTGACTTTAGCATGTACACAAACATTATGAGTTTTACATACACACACAACACTTTATTGCATGACAAAATTACAAACACAGCGAATAACATAAAATCTAAAGCAATATGCGGCGTTATTGCAACACAGCATCCTCTTCCAAGCAACCTTAGAAAAAGGATGGTAAAAGAAAGAAAGACAAAAGAAAGGTGGAGTACTTTGTGCATATTTTTTTTATTTTTATGCCGTTATTAAACGCCCGTACTAGAAAGTAATAGAAGATTATATAGATAACAATTTCAAAAATGAGCTTATGTCTATTCTACTTTTTGATGAGCCCTACGCAATCCGTGGATAAGTTTAACATATCGTTTATTGTACAAAAACTTTCATTTGAATTGAATTGAATTGAAAGTGGCTTAGTTGGCGCATGTTCAGCAATGTGTATCTAAAGTATATTGGCGCTTACTCTTCTTAATTCAAGAACCATGGAATATCTTTTAAAACGCGTCAATCTATACAAGTGCACCAAACAAAGAAACCGGTCAAATGCGAGTTCGACTTCCGCACGCAGGGTTCCGTACCATTATTCGAGCAAGAACGGCAAAAGAATCACTATTTTTGTATAGGAGCCCCCCTTAAATATTAATTTTATTCTGTTTTTAGTATTTGTTCTTGTAGCGGCAACAGAAATACATCATCTGTGAAAATCACGGCTCATGAGATACAGCCTGGTGACAGACAGATGGACAGACAGACAGACGGACAGCGTAGTCTTAGTAATAGGGTGCCGTTTTTACCCTTTGGGTACGGAATCCTAAAAATCATAACAATGAATATGGCACAGAATTATATGTTTACTAATCATGTAAAAAGTCCATAAGCATTTATTTGATTGGTGACTTTTTCATTGGTATTCAAAGTTGATGAAAATTGATGTATAAAAAATAAAGTGAGTAATAATAAACAGTGAGTAGCGATAACAATAAACAATAAACAGGTGGAATAGTTTTTGTTTCGACAAAGGCCCGTGATATTATAAAAAAATGCCAGCAATGTTGTATACATTAATATCAATATAATTTTAATATCAACAAAACTAAAGTTTTAATTATACACTCTGGGACAAATTTAGAGGAACAGTACACCTTTTACATAGATTCAAGCTACTTTTACAACATCATATCTATGTGTGTACTGCGTGTGTGAACTGTGACCTTTAATGCGTTTGTTTGATTGTTATCCAGGGTTCATGACCAAGGCCATAACGGATGATGACAAAATATCCCTATTTGTGACCTGGAGAAGAACAGTAACTTTTAATGGTGGTCTTTTTTATCGCAATCGTACAACTGGTTTCCGCGGTGAATGTTTTTTTTTTGTAGCGAATCCGACGGCTAGAAAGCTGGTAAAACTAAATAAGGTTTCGTATGCTGAAAAACACAGCGTTATCAAAACTAGAAGTGAATTTTTATCGTTCCTCTAAATTTGTCCCTGAGTGTAATATTAAGGGGTACTCTTTTTCTATAATCACTTTGTTATGTTACTAGCTGTACCTGGCATGCGTTGCAATGTGACGTAAATTACCTATGTAAATAAATCATTTAATTTCGATAACAATTTTTAGCCCATTAATGCGTTTTTAGAAAATCCTACGAAAATTTCATAACGATTTTATTCATAATTTAAAAGCAAATGGAGGACAAACACACACATACACACATTTTAAAGTAATAGTTTGGAAGTCATCTTGCATTTTGTTAACTCAATGTAACAACTACGTACTACGAAATACTTTATTTGCCATTGAAATATGGAACTATCTAAGTAATGGAATGACAGCATAAGAGTAGTTGCCACCGTAGGTACTTTTAATAGCAAGTCTCATGGTACTCCGGTAAAGGGGAGGTCTGATAGTGTGTTTCATTCAAATGATGTTTTAGTTCTATTGAAACTAAAGACAAAGCAAAGACAGCAGAGGAAGCTTTTAAAAGAATTGCAACTGATAACAATAGCAGAGCGTACTATAATATAGCAATATTACCTATTCGCGAGCAATATTACACTCTTGTAATCAACTCTAAAATTCCAGGAGCAAGTCGTGATATCGATAGTAAATTGATACCGAATCTCCTGCCATTGGAATGGACCTCGATTTCCCTAAGGTAAACAATTTGTGTTATTCCCCTGAAAATTAGGGCGATGTCTGCAAGAATTCAGTTGCTGAGACAAGAGGGAGTAGTACGTACGCTCAGAGGAATAAGGATGATTATCAAACAGTTTGTGCGGCTATTCTCCCAAATGGTGATGGTCTGTTTTCGTTCGTTAGCTTTTACCGTTTATTCGTTTTCGGTATTGTTTAGAATGATGCTTAATCAACGGATTCATTATGGACGTTCATGGTTCTCTTTTATTAAGCTAACACATTGAATAGTCTACTCAATTCATTATTGAGCATGGGTACAATTATAAACGTATATGATCTAGATTATTCGATTCAGATTTAGATCCTGGGATTTAGTTGTCTCGTCGCAAAAGACACGTTTCTGGTTTCTTTTTGTTATTTAGCTAAAAATAACAGTATAATATTAAAATTATACTCCAATATCCGTACTTACTAATATTATAAATGCGAAAGTAACTCTGTCTGTCTGTCTCTCGCGCTTTCACGCCAAAACTACTGAACCGATTTCGATAAAATTTGGTATAGACATAGTTTGAGTCTCAGAAAAGGACATAGGATAGCTTTTATCGCAGAAATTACCCCATAAAGGGGAGAAAAGGGGGGTTGAAGATTGTGTGGGGAATCTATAACCGCTAAACCGATATAGATTATATGTGGTATGGAGATAGTTTGAGTGGTGGCGAAGAAGAAAGAATAGTTTCTATCCCCGAAATCAGTCTTTAAGGGTGTTAGGGGTGGGTGAATTTGTAAAGGGAGTTAATAAAAAAGGACTTCCAAGCGGACGAAGTAGCGTATAATCCAGCAACGTTTTCACTTAAGGAAAAAAAGTTTGAGCAAAAGATTTAAATATTTTTATTAATGTTTTGCTCAAAGCTACTTGAATTTTAAACCAACTAACAAACTTCAAAATATTTATAGTTAATTCAATCCGTCAACGAAAGTTGGTGTCATGCGAAAATGTGGTATAAAAGATAAAAAGATAATTTAAACAGAGAAATTAATTCAAAACTCTAACGTACTAACAGAATACTTAACTAAATAAAACAGATGTTACGGGAAAAATAGAAGACAATGTATATTTCGTCAGGCATTGTGTCTCGATAAATTAGAGATGTCTCATTATCAAGGCTCGCACTGTAGCAACAGGGTTGATGATCCGATACGAATTATGTTTGACAAGCAGCTGCGCGGTTTGAAAAGCGACCGGATTTCTTCGTGTGTTCGTGATTGTTAGGTACATCGTTTGCATTCTTCCCTTCGATTTTAATTATTGTTTCTGCTTTGTCCTGTTTAGAATCAGTAGGTTTGTTGCTAGTCTAAGTTTTTTATAGAACAAAGTTGGCAAACAAGCAAGCACTTTAACTTTTTACCTTCAGGTGGACCTGAAGGTAAAAAGTAAAAGTCGCCCATAGTTCATGTGGTTCCTGTAAGCCTTGCAAATCTACAACCACTAGAGAGATGCCAATATGCGTCCTAACTTGTGACATAACATGACAAGTCACAGTACACAGTAATTTCACTGCCTGTGTAACTCTTTAAACCGGAACACAACATTGCAGGCAGCGCTGCTTGGCGGCAGAAATAGGTAAGCTAGAGGTACCCATGCAGACGATTCTGGTACAGAATGTCCCTTTGCTTGGTAATAAGTAATTACCCTGAATAACAAGCTATACTCTGTGCCTAAAGAGTCCACGGTGATTGCTTCTTCAGCTTTATTATCAATTCCTATCAGGTTAAATAAAAGCTTGAGGTATCGTCGTTAAGAATATATTAAAAATCTAATCAAACTGCAAATAGTCAGCTGAAAAGTGCTGAGCGATTTATTTCAATATTTTGACAAATATTAATATCTGTGGAATATTTGTGACATTTCACAATCTTATTCACATGTTTTCGAAGGAGTATAAAGAAATTCTAAGTGCAAATAAAACTCGAGGATTCTGGACGTTTTGAAATATTTCCTTCAAAAAATACTGACTTTAAAATGGGAGGTTTCATATTTTTTATAGACAACAGAAAAACCCTTGGCATTTCATATCACCTGATGGTAAGTGACGATGGCCGAAGATGGAAGTGAGCTTTAGCTGGACTCCTCAGCCGTGAAACTAACTTACTTGTAATTGTCGGAAGAGACAAAACTGTTATACGACTAACTTGGGTAAGGCGATGGTAGCTAACCAGACTAGTCTTTTTATAACAAGGGAAATGCGCTTACGCACCGTCCAAGCCCATTATAGGGGCAATGTGTGGGACTTCGCGGCAGAGAGCCACGACTACCCACTAAACCCCTCAGTGTCTTCAGTGACACCTAGGCGGGAGCACGTACAAGGGGCGCGTCGCTGCCGGACGAGATCCCTTACGGACAATATCACGACCTCGTCGGCATTTAAAAGGTGCCCTTCAGGGCAATTATGAGATCGGGCCCACAGGCGGCAATCACACCCCTTTCCTAAAACAGGAAGACTCAGATAAACGCCGCCGAAGTAATAACACAAAGTAGCCCACACCAGATATCTGCTGGAAGCTTAATGCACCACGAAGATGTGGTCTGACATTAAACCCCAGATTTAGAATCCACTGACCAAACCAAGCAAAAAACAGGTGATCTCAACCACTAGTTCATGGAAGCGACTATATCTGACATTGTGTTTCTTATTTTATGTATGTTCACCGATTCCTCTCAATGGTGGACAGCCTTCAAAATTCTTTTTCTGATTGACATTTTTTTTATCATAAGAGATAGTACTATTTTCAACAAGTGAAGATCTGATAGTGAGATCCCAGGTAAATCGAGAGAAGTAAAGATTTCACCTGCTAATGATTAATAAAGGAAAAGGGCTTCTGAGCCCGACTGGCTGGCTACCACCGTCTTACCTAAGTTTGTCGCCATAGTAACAATATAAACGTTGTTACTATGGCGATGGCATTGTTGTGTTCCGACAATTTATTAGAGGTAAGATAGCCAGTTCCTCAGTTGTTGAGGAGTCCAGGTGAAGCTCGCTTCCACTTTCGGCCTTATCGTCACTTACTATCAGGTGAGATGAAGGTCAAGAGCTTCCCTGTCGTATGTAAAAAAAATAATACAAGAAATAATTTCAGCTTAGGCAGGATTTAAGCCCGCGCCTTCAACATACCACGGAACCCTAAACACTAACCCGCCAAAAACACACCCAAAGGAATCTTTTGTTAAAATATTAAAGTGATTGACATTTCTGAACAATTCCACAGTAATACATATACCTATTTACTTCCTCTGTTCTAAGCGGGAGATGTATCATGGAATCGTTCGAAATGAATCTTTGATTCATAACGATAACAAAGCGTATGCGAAATGCTAAGGAAATTTTAGTTTTTTAAATCAATTGATATCAGCGTTGATATACAGTGTGTAACAAAAACCCTGTGAACCATTAGGAGCATGTTCGAAATAGATATTTAAAAGATATGGCGTCATTGAAAATTCGAAAAGAAAGCTCCTCACTTGTTTTAGATAACGAATGTTTTCGATTAGAAGTACTATAAAATTAGGTGGCACAAAGCGTATTCAATATGATGTGGTCACTGTAGCCTACGATCGCAAGTGGACGGGTCATTATGCGCATTACCGATCCAAAATACCACATTGCTCCGACTTTCCTGATAATTGCAACACCACTTCTTGAGGCTTGGAAACTCGTATACCAATGTTTGAATTTCGATAAGAATTACATTCGAATGCTTCAAAATAAGTCCCTTTGCCTCAGCGTCTTGTTAAATAAAATACGAAGGCTCCACGTACCAGGCTTCCTCGTCTCCGGGGAGACGGGCCGCGGGTAATTGCGTACTTATTTTTTCTATAAAAAATTAAGCTTCCTTCTGCGAACTTATTACATTAGGTCAAGAGGGCGACGTAGCAATTGTTTATGTATTAAGTATATAGTTTATATTTTGTACAGGTAAAGAAATCTCGTTATAAGTTTTCGGATAGCTTACGAAAAGCCGTATTATCCCGAACTTCACAAAATAACGTCACAAAGCAATATTGCGCTGATTATACTTATTAATGTACATTCCAATCTGGAAATAGAAGTGAATACTTCCAAAGAAAAGGTTGAAGGTAAAGAGCTTTGGCGTTATACATTAGCATTATACTGCTGAAATAGAACCTATTGTTCAATAAGAAAACAATGAAGATGCAAGCGAAATTGAAAAATATCTTACAAATACTTTAAAAACATCAAAAAGTAAAAATAATTTAACAATACATACCTACTCACAACATCACATTTATATTGAAGTTGGTATCAAAATTTAATTTGTAACTAAAATTATAACTAAGTAATTTATATTTTTTTCATGAATTTCCAGGTGATCGTGATGTTTGAATGTTTTTTAATGCTCTACACATGATGGCTATTAAAACTAATTATGCAATCATGCATACACAACAACAAAGAAACATGATGTTGTCGACAGAACTACATCACTTTCATCATCAATCACAACTCATATTATATCCCCACGTCAGTGTGTTTAGGCATTAGTCAATCGCGTTGGCCCAGTGCAGATTGGTCGACTTCACATACACCTTTGAATTTCTTCGCTGATGTATACAGGTTGCCTCACGATGTTTTCCTTCACCGTAAGAGCGTCAGACAAATGTAGGTACATATGAAATTCGAAAACAAAAACACATTAGTACATGGCGGGATCGAGTTGCGGACCTTACGATTAGAAGGCCAGCTATGAAGCTCATTACGTAATGTAATATTATTAACACGTAATTAACATTATTGTCATTACGTGGCTACATAGGATCCGAACATTTTACACCACAACAGATAAGCTCTTAACCTTTGTTTCAACTCATGGTAAATGACAATAAGGCCAAAGATGGAAGCGATCTTACCCTGGACTCCTCAACAACTGAGGAACTGGCTATCTTACCTCTAATTGTCGGAACACAACAATCCTACTGCTTAACCCATTTATTATGGCGACAAACTTAGGTAAGACGCTGGTAGCTAACCAAGTTTCACATGTCGCCAAACAGACAAAGCAGAAAAATTTCTGCTACCATGGAGAACTGAACCAAGGACCGGATGGTCTCAACCACGGAGGCGGTTAAATTACACGAGATTCTTTTTTGATCGGACCTAAACAGGTAACCTCAGGACAACAAGTAGTAGTAGCTACAGAGAGAGATGATACAGATACAGCCTCTGTAGTTGAACTAGTAAAAGCTGCTACTCAAGTTATTTATGTACCCTCCATTACGCTCGATAGATCAGCGTCGTCTGTCTGTCGAGCATATTCCCACGCCACTCCGCAGCGAGTGCCTAATGCTAAGACAGGATGACTGACGTATGTTGATGCGCGTCATATCACCCGGCCGCAGGAACCTATGCTGGATATAGCAGCCGGCGCGATTATATTGTACTAGCCGAAGCATGTGGTTCCGCTCGGCTAAGTTTCGATCTCGTGGAAAATTCGGGAATCAAGGAAGCCTATATTTTATTTGCGATATTCGCTTATATACCGAGTGAATGATCCATTCAAGTTCCCGTATTTTTTTATCAAATCATAATATTTTTTTTATTGATATATAGCTCGATGGAAAGTTCTTTTGAATCGTCAAAATTGTTTTACCTACAACCCATTCAGGACGTCTTTTAGCTTATATGCGGAATAGACGCAAGGAACTTACGAGATTTACCAGAAGTTACCATACACCGTATATTTGTTTACATAAATAGTTACACACAACAACAATATTCTAAACATTAAAACGAGTAATATCTACGAATTAACACCAGGCATTTGCATCATTCAAATAATCGTTGACTTTGTAATAACCTCTTAGTCATAGGCGCATAACACATTGCACCGGACACCGCTCCGGTGTGCGACGCTGCGGTTTTTAATTTTGACTGAAGAATCTTAATTTGTATACAAAAACCGCAGGGCCGTGCGGTTGTGCGGCGCGCGCGACGGCATCGCACTCCCGGACGGTGATGCGGTGCGGTCCGCGGGGTATGCCACACTGCGCCGCAGTATCGTACGGATTTTTGCGTAGAAAGGACGTGCATACGCGTAATAGATTTCGACATATTAAGGCAGTGATGCGGTGCGTCGTGCATCGCAGCTCCGGACGGTGATACGGAGCAAACCGTACGGTGGCACGGATCCGTGCCGCCGCAGCCGCATGCGGTTTTCGTCCCACCGTACACCGCAACGGGATGCGGCGGCAATGTGTTAAGCGCCTTAAGTCTCTTTTAACCTGTGCTTTATTAATAAAGTTGTATAACGTTGTAGAAGACTGACTTTGGTCTTCTCAGACAAAGTTCCGGATAGATATAGATTATAATTATTTTTTTTACACGAAGGATGTGTTTTGCATTAACCTTGACATAGTAATGAACAAGAGATAATTCTCTACAACAAATAAAGATCAACTATCTAACATTTTTTTTTCATCATCCATCGTTACAAAATTTCACATTTATAACATATTCGAATGGTTTGCAAATTAGCTTTATAGTTTTAAAGTCGGTTTGGAAAAAGGTATAACAACATGCCAATAACTACAACAATTTTTTAATTAACTGTCAGAAAACTCATGCAGTTTAAGTAATCAATCCGATGAAGCTCCTTACTTACCGTCAGGAGACTTTTCCTTGCAGGAAAAACACTTCAAAACCAACAAATAAAACACCTGTTCAATAGTTCAACAGAACAGCAGCAAAAATATTAATTGCTCTCGCTTTCTCGCCAGTTCGTACCCACTCAACTTAATGGCCCTCCTTATCCGTACTCATTACTTCGGGCGAAGCTTGCGAAAAATTAGTTTCGAAGTTCCCCCCCACACGAACATAGTTCCACATACACCCATTTTCTTATTAACCAAACTGTCGCGCCAAATGAAGTGGCGTGGAAATGCTTCTCAATAGGCACCTGTAAAAAGACCGACTCTGCTATTAGTGAGGCTAGTGATGTGTGCGTTGTAACATCGATAATTATTTTACAATGTTTTAATTGAATCTTACATAATTAGTTAAAACCATTCATATATTCTTGTAGGTACATAAAAAACCCTTAATTATAAAAACGCAACAGAGGCGCGACATAAGCAGTAATTGGCAGCTATATTGCAACAAAGAAATCCCTACCTTATCTTTTTTTTAGATACGACAGGGAAGCTCTTGGCCTTGGCCTTCAGGCCTTCACCTGACGGTAAGTAAGGATAAGGCTGAAGGTGGGAGCAAGGTTCACCTGCACTTCTCAATAGCTGAGGATCTGTCTATCTTACCTCTAATTGTCGGAACACAGCAATGCTATTGACATTGTTATTATGGCGACAACAGAGGACCTGCCACCACCAAATCGAGCAGAAAAACTTCTTCCCTCGTGGAGAATTGAACCCTAGAACTACTGATCAACAACCACTAGACAAAGGAGGCGGTTAAATGTTAAGTTACCAGTACCCAGTTATTTCACTACCTATCTTACCCTGTATACCGGAATACATGAATGCAAGCGGCGCTGCTAAGTGGCAGTAATAGGTGAAATTGAGGGACCAGCGTAGTTGACTCTATTCAGTGAAAGGTCAAGTTCAGTGCATATCTCGTATCCATTTTAATTGATTATTATCGATATCTCGTATGACCCACCATCCTTATTCGTCGGGTAATCGAAGGACCTATCTTTTTGTGTTCCAATCAAGGTGGACACCTCCATTGTTGCTGATCTTACACGACGCGCTATAGAAATGCACGCGACTTCTGTTCGTTAGTATTCTATTAAGGGTCTATTCCACCTTAACTAACGTCACTGAATGAAAGTTTGGAAATATTAGAAAGAAACTGAGATTTGTTAGATAGCTGTATCGTACCATAACCTTTGAAATACATGTTTTCAAATATTTATAATTTACTTATTTGCATCAAATCATCATTCAATGAAATCATTTGCAGAGCATTGTATTAAATCGTAAGATCTTATTATGTACATACCTTAAAAATATATTAAATTCGTCATTCATCAGCTAAGTACACGAAACGAAAAAAGATAGGAGTTCAAAAATACACTTTGACTTTGATTCTGCCAACGGGGATAACTGAGTCATAATTAAAATATCAGTAATTCCGAACTCGGCAAAGTTTCGGCGAATTTCGGAATCTTCAGACGAGGCTCGATGGGCACCGAAGCAAAAATGAAGGGACTTAATATTAAAAAAATATGGCCGAAGTAAGACAAACCTATACCTTCGTAAGTTAATTAAAACTTGAGGCAGGCTGAGGAGTGTCCTTGGCATATTTGTATTCAAATACGCATTCGGAAACTGAAGATTTATCAAGACACCAATACATTTTTTATTAACATTCCTCCAAAACAGTAGAAGTCTCCATATAAATGATGAACTTCTAGAATGTACAGAATCACAAAATTCTACATGCATCAATTGACTCTCCAGCACTATTGTCATCATCATTGAACGTGTTAACTCAATATAGAACGCGGTTCCCTAACACGTTTGCTGTCCGGGTATACCAGAATAACACTTCTTATTATAACCCGCTTGTAAGAATGTGCAGATCCTTTAATGAGCTGGCGCGGAGTAACACTGACTTAGATATATTCGTGGGGAGCTTCGCCCGGTACAAAAGGATGGTCACTGATCTCATGAAAGGCAAGTAACTCACATTGTTTAGAATTAGATTAATATTTAGATTCAGGTTTAGTTTAACTTTACAAGATAATGTAATATGTAATAGTCATTTTAAGTTCTTTTTTTTATACTGTCTACTTTTTTATACTTCTTTTTTTTATACACCACGTCTAGTTTTAGGATAATTTAATGTAATGACTGCAAACATGTCATCGCAACATTATTGTCATGCTGTGTACATTTATCCAGGATTACAGTCTGGCCTAGTTATAAAGTACAGTATATTTAGTTAATTATGATTGTAATCTGTCAATGTACCTATACTAAATAAATAAATAAATAGAAATCATGAGAAAATATTAGAAACTTGTCGTTTTACATGAGACGCAAAAATGGAAAGGACAATGTCGAAAATCGTCCCATAACTAACAGATATTTGATTTACGTCATAATTATATGTATTTTTTGTTTTACTTTGCAGTTTTATTGCAGTCGGGTTTTTTGTTCTTAAAATCATTTAGATTTTAATTAAATATAATCTTCAATATACCCAAACATATGAATGTTGGACTATATTAATGGAAGAGAAGTTATCGCTTTTTGTATGAAACTTTTCATTTTCAAAATTCTCCTGATTCAGAAATATGTGGAAAAGTTGTTGCAATTCTTGTTCTATTATTAATTGCACGCTCACATATGAAATTTCATTTATATCGGTTACATTTATATTAGCAGGGCCGATAATAATGCGTCTCATAGAAATAGACATTGGCTCAGTATAAATACGTATCTAATCGTCGTGCCCTTCGTATATTTATGCAAATCCAGATTCATCGATACAGAATCCTACCTACATAAAAATATCATAAGCTCGCCCCGGAGTCGCGGAGGGATTACCAAAATATCAATTTTAGGATTCACGCTACGAAACCTTTTGCGGATTATATCAATGAATCCGCACTAAATAATAAGTAAAACTGTCCCGGCTGCATCTTATTTTGACCCGAGAGTCGTTGGGAGAAGGTGTAAATTCCTCTTAACTGTCGGGACTCCATCCTAGGCGTGTATGTAATTCTTTAACTGCTTATAAAGTTTTAGTGGTCTCTTTTACGGCGCATCGTCAAGTTCCCCACTCTCGGCCGCACCACCGCTTGGATTTGCTTTAATGCCTCCACGATTTTCGGGAATTTTCCTCTTTTCCCCACAGTTTGACAGTTGGGGACGTCGCGGTTAATCGCCCGTGACGAATCATTTCGAAACTACGCTCCTGTTATTATTGAATATAAATGCGGCGGCGTTCGAATTTTAACTTTGTTGCTGAATTTGAACTGAGGTGTCGCGTTGGGCGACAAAGGAGATTATTGTTTGTAATATTGTCCTTGTTGTTAACTAATTTGTAAAATATTTGCAAGTCGTTCAGCGACAGAGTATGTTGGATATATTAATGTATTTAACACCTATTGTACCATATTCTGGCGAATAAATGATGATTGATTGTATTGTTGCTATTTTTGCGTAGAATACAATTTGTGTATGACGCTGAGATTTCATGGGGCTATATTTTCCTTCCAAAAAAAAATAGGTTTTTCAGAAATAGAAGTATCTATAATGAAAGGTTCAATGAAAATAGCTCAATCGTTCCTTATTAATTAAAATCAAAATCCAAATATTCTTTATTCAGTCTTTATCTGGTATATTATACATTAACTAACAGTAGTAATCCATATTAATTATGTTTCATTATTAGGACTCCAGGTCTATTAACTAAGATTTTTTTATGTACGTAATCTAATGCATAATGTAAGTATTGGTAACATCTTACATTACGTGAATTCGAGCTAAAATTATAAGCTGTTAGACTGAAATGCACTTCATTCATTGCCTTTATAATGAGTGCTGCTGATCCAAAACTACTAACTGAGCTAGTAATGGATATGAAGCTTATTTCAATAGGGATAGAAGGATAGTTATTAGAGGATATTATTATAGAGGGATAATTTCAATAGAGGAATAGAGGGATGTTAGGGTCACTCACTTTAATGCATACTGTACATGCATGTATACCTGTCAGCTATGGCTGAAGTATGCGAAAAAGTCGTTTGGTATCCTTCGAGTACAGTACAATAATGCCTTTCGGGCTATGATGAAACTGCCGACATGGTGTAGCGCTTCTGCCATGTTTGCTGAAGCTGGCGTTCCAGACTTTTACGCCGTGCTCCGAACGCGCATTGCTTCATTTTGGCGGAGAGTGTGTGACTCAGATAACGATTTGCTGTGTGTCGTAAAATCCAATCTTTATAAAAACCGATTTTTGAACCATTGGCTATTCACACATCGAAGTGCGATTAGAAAATAGATGCATTTTCTTACCATTTATAATTAACATTTACTTTGCTTTATTATTGTTATTTGTATTAATTGTATTGTTTGTATATGGGTTTTTTGCCGGAAATAAAGATTTATTATTATAATACGTCAGCTTGGGGTTGGGTAATCAGAGTTACGTAGTAGAGTTACGATAGCGGAAACGACGGATATTTTTTTCTTTGATTTCTTGTAGTAGCAATAAAACACTATTATCTACCTCTTTAATTCTTCGGCAAGGTAGTGTTCTTATGTGAAAAAAATCTGCGCAGAATAAATACTTAACTCATCTATTCAATGTTTTGTGGACTGAATAAGAATATAAAGTTAAATGATAACAACGACCGAAATGCGCCCGGACAAAAAATATTTAAGATACATCACCCAAGAGGGAAAATGGCATAGAACAGTGAAACCCAACAGTTTATCAGCAAATTTTACTCGGGCTATGATAATAAAACACGATCAAAATAATGCTCACGCACTAAGAGATACACAACGGCCAGCAGACGAAAACACAAAGGGAAAGTATGAAAGAAATCTGCCTCTCTGGCGAAAAAATATTCGTGAAATTTTATAGAGACGTCGGTGGACGGGATGTATAAAGCTATTGTTATTTTCCTCCACGAGGAAACTCGAAATTGAGACCTAATGCTCGGACATTTATTCTCTTGTGAATTGTTTGAGGAAACGAAAATAGATGGTACATTAAAATTCGCTTCATTGATGTTATGTTCAATTATTTATACGCCTCCTTCCGATTGATGTTGGACAACATTGATAATTGTATTTTTTGTTCAAAATATAAGATTAAGAATGTAATCGAAGCACCGATTTTTTTTAAATATTATTCGCTTATTTCTGAGAGATGTGTGTTTGCACAATCTGAATGAATGTCCATTTTACCATGCTATTGTCTTTCCAACGGAAACAGAAGAATAAATGTATAATTACCTAGTTATGATCTGTTTATATGAAATAATAAATTATATGAATGAATATAAAATGATTGGAATCGGCATACCTCGACTTGGTTCTTTGAAACAAGGGTTTTATACTGGAAATTAAAAATCTTTGAATCGATTTTAAGCACTTTTGTTCGATTTTAAGTTTTGATTGATGTTACTTCATTAATTTAAATATATTTTCTTTGTAATTATGGTATTACATAAGTGCAATAAAGAATTTATTTTGATTTGTCCTTCAATCCTACTTTTCACGAATATTATAAATACATAATTTTGCGAGGGCGGATTTTTGTTATTTATATACGCAAAATGTAAAAGACAAAGGTTTTTCTTCAACCTTTCCCTTTGTATGTAGATAGATGAAAAACTCAGTTTAATATATAGGCTAATTTGACACCCGAATTTCTTGCGAGAGCAGGACTTTCTCAGGTAAAACCACAAGTATTTATATGGGAAAGCTTATCAGAAGCTCTGTTACAATTTGATTCCGTACTCAGCTTCACGCATCCGATATAAACGAATATACTCGTAAGTCTGTTGCCGCGATAGACCAGGAAGTGATGATGCGTGAACATTAACAACAAAAGGAAACGTTCGAAATTCAGAAGAAGACCATTTAATTCACTTGGTCCCTTTGCGTCAAAAAATATACCTTTATAGCAGTTGCTCGGTAGACATCCTATAAGCTCAAAGCCACGAACAACACTAACACCTTGCTCGAAATCAGCGCGGCTGGCAGCTCTGCAGTACCGCTGCCACTGTTGCATGCGTGTCCCTACGGAGGTAGAAGTATCTGGAGGGGTTTTAGCCGAGTATGGGGTCTTCTACCCGAGTCCGGCATATCCTTGGGGTGGCCCCGTCAGTCGGCCCCTTGTCGAATCCGTTTAGGAGGGGAAATCCTCCCCTCCTAAAAAAAAAGGGTGGTTTGTTATCATAATCATTTAGATTGAAGACCCACATTGGTGCCTTTTATCTCCAAAACACTCGCATAACCCAAGCAAGTCGCTTCTTTTAGCTATTAAGCAATACAAAATCGGCTTCCTAAAAATGTTTTCATCAATAATTAACTAATTTCTTACCACTCAACCAAAAGCTTCTATAAAAATCAACAAGGAATTTGTGTCATAAAAAGAATCCGCAAAACAAACAACAATTTGTTTACCTTTGAGTGTATAGAATCCCTGAAACCTTGTACAAGTGATATTGAGAATACGAAAATAAACATTTGGAGGGGAAAAAAACGCTTTTAAAGCTGAGGCCTTCGACATCGGCAGTGCGGTCACAGAATCCCAATAAAATAAGAGCTCGCGAGTGAATTCACGGTGCCCTTTGTGGAGGTGTCGGGTTCAATTCTGGGGCGACCCGTGTGGAATAACAATAGGTGTCTGCTTGGGATTGTTTCCGTCGGTGTGCTGCAAGGTGCTCGTCTAGGTCCGTATCTCCGAATAGCTTTTATTTTGAACCACCGGATTGAGAGGGTGAATTTGATCTTCATTGTATTGTCAACGATAAGGGTGAGAAACAACGGATCGATAACTGAAACGTTACAACGCATCAATTTAAATTATTAACGGACTATTAAGTTACTGCCGAAATAGATGAATAAGAAACTTAATTTTTAATTTTTTGTCATCACTTTGCTGTCACGTAAACGTCGTTTATAAATCAAAATATACTTGTTGTGATTGTTTAAATTTTGAAATAACATAAGGTTTTTTTTCATCGGAGTTATTTCTTATCACTTACTCAAAACGATATTATTTTCTTCTTTAAAGTGTTGGAATTTGTGTACTAAAATACCCACTACTTTTAGTCTGATAAATTTCCTATTGAGTAAATGAATAGATACATAGCTATATAAGAAATAGTACCTAATCCTTCACAGTTTGGTGGTAGATTGATTTCCGAGCAGTATGAAGCGGAATAATAATCAGTTTTTCTATACACATCGAGCGTTCAAACCGAGCTTGTGTTGTTTGATTGATATTCTAGTAATAGAAGTACGAAAGAAAATGCGCAACATTTTGTTCAATCTAGTGTCGAAGAAAATCGTTTTGATACAATGTAGAAACAAATTTAGAACGCTACCAGATATTTTTAATTCTCTTCATTTTGTTCAGTTATTTGAAGTTATTTAAATTTGATCGTCTTGGCTCTATTAAATTATGTGAATATGCTTAAGTTCTTGATTATCGTAAAATATTTAGAATGTAAGTTTTTTTCAATGTCCACCAAAATTTTCCTTCTTGAGTCTTTTCTTGTCTTATAAGACTCAATCAAAATATTTAGTCATCATAACAGCTCATATACGTCCCCACTGAGAGGCTCGAGTCTACCCTAAGTTAGGGTGTTTATGCCTTTGACATCCACGCTGGCCTAGTGCGGATTGGTCGACAACACATTGGTACATGGCGGTCTCGAACCCCGGACCTCTCTATTGGAAGGCAACTTTAGTAAATATCACCGATTGGTTTGAAAAGTTTTATGCGTAAATAAGTAATGATCATTGGGATTGTGTCCGTTCGTGTGCAGCAAGTGGCTCGTGTATGTCCGTATTTCCGAATATATTTTATTTTGAATAGCTGGATTGAGAGGGTTATACTGTATACATCGATAATACATATTTCTATGGATTTTAATACAACAAATTATGTTTAAGTCAAACCAATTTATAAAACTCGCTCGCAAAATAAGTAAATAGAGAGCAAACTTAATGAAACTAAAATCACCAATCCAGCTCAGTACGGGAATGAAAATATAAGTTAGGAGCATTATCAAAGTTTGTTGAATGCATTAAACCCTTTTTAGTTTCGAAGTGTATCCGAATAGTCTCAATGCTATGATCCAATCAACATTTATTCGTCCAACTACAAATAGTGAACGCTACTTGGATACTCCAAAATTAATTTTAAAGGAGAAGCTTAAATTGCCGTTTTAACTGAAATACAGTCTCGTTCGTTTCATTTACACTGAAATTGGAAGTGATTTGCTCTTAATCAACTATTCCTCTGTAAATAATAGGATAATTTTAAAGCTATCTCGTTACAATTTTAAAGACGCCTCTTTATCTTTTCGTAAAATTATATCATTTGGAATATTATGATTATAAGTGCTCTCATTATATCATTTCGAATATTATGATTTTATTAGTGCATTATCTTCTGAGAGATTTGCTGAAATATTTTTATTGTGTTCAATTAATCTATGGCTGCTCAATTATATGAGGATTTTTATCTTTTTTGATTGCCATCTGTTAGAAACAATGTTTATGACATTCTGCTTTGATTTGTACAAGAAATCTGCTGACTTCTTGACATGACGTGATTTGGAAAAGGGTCATCACTCGCGACGTCATGATAAGGTTTTGAAAATGACGACGTCATGAAAATTGTCATTTTATATGAGACTGGATGTAGTGGAAGTTGAGCTTAAACTTTTGCTTTGAGGTCAGCTTCCAATTGACGACTCTGTAACAATACAGGGAGAAAAAAAATAGCCCTTGCTGGTTTTCTTGCTGGTTGTTTCCAGTACAAGGTCTCCCGCCGTAGAATTGTGAACCATTGGCGTAGCTGCATTGACTTTGGGGTGCGATGTCAGACAGCCTCCTTGTGGTGCACCCTGGGCAACCCGGCAGATTTTCTGCCGCGGGCTAATAGTCTGACGAGAGGACCCCATAGAGGGGGGCGTGGGATGACCGGGTTCAACCTGGCGGGCCACTTCGTTTGGCCACCCGCTTCATGCGGGGAAAGTGCGAAGTCCCCTCTTCTTGTCTTAAGAAAAGGTGTGGTTTTCGCCGGAAGCCTGATTTGGGCAGCTACTTTTGAAGGTAGCGAGGTGAAGGCGACTTTTTACGCCTGCCGGGGATTGCCCCGAGCTTCGGCTCACCGCGCGGCGGTGGATCCAGTGGGATCTGCCGTCGGGCAACCCGTTACCCGCACTGAGCGTTGGGCCGCGTGGAAGACAACCACAATAAAAAAACAATTTCGGGGTGTAGAGCAGCACACGTGTCGCTCCACTAAGCAGCAGAGCCAGACGGTGAGTCCGTTAACGGACAGTTCACAGGCAGGGGGTCAGCGGGAACAAGGCCTGACTGTACTCCCCTTCCTACTGTCTTGTGACGGACGGAGGAGCTGCTGGGGGGGTTTTTTGTCGGTAGGCCTGGGCCGAGTATGGTCTGGGGAGTCCCACATATCCTCGTGGTTAGGCTCGACCACGAGGAATGCGTCAATGCATTTTCCCCCCTCCTAAAAAAAAAGCTGCATTGATTTTAAAAAGAGAGTGTAAAATCCAACTTGAATAAAATATTTTGATTTTACCAGAAACCTTCTATCACCAATACAAATGCAAATGCAAATACCTGAATATCTTAAGAAAAAACATAAAACACGTTGGACGTGCCTAAGAAATTTAAGGGTTTCCCTCTCAATTTGCCTGGGATTTCAGCATTAGATCAGGACATAATGACAATGGAACCACCTCGGTAGTATGCTCTTTTAATTACTAATAGAATTTTGAAAATCGGCCTACAAATGGCGGAGTAATCGGTGAACACACATAAAAAAATATAAAAAAATAGATACAGTCGAGCATAGAACCTCCTTCTTTTTCCAAATCGGTTAAAAAGCGACTACAACTTGTTGCCACATTACGCACAAACACACGCGACACACCTGGTGGCCTTTAATAGAGGGTTCCCAATATATGGGAAAATAAAACTTAAAAAAAAATGTCTGTTTTGGTTTAGAAGAAGAACACTAAGTTTATTACGCAGAATATGATAATGCTTAAAGCATACTGATTAATGGCATCTTGATAGCAATAGATGGTTTATTGGAAATCAAATATTACGATCTCGCCAATGCGAGAATCGTTTGCGAATTGCTGGCTTCGCAAACGCTTAAGCGAAGTCTTGGAACTCTATCAGAAATTGTTGAGTTTGAATTAAGTCTCAGATTAAATGTCTTTGCACTCAGTCTCAGTTCTTTTTCAGTAGATTATTGTTATGATTTGGTAACAAAACCCTTTAGTCTCATGCTGAATGTGAAAAATAAATAACAGAGATTTCATTCTGCTTCAGTTTCACCCCTGGCAGAATTCGAACTTGCGACTTCAACATATCGTATTGACGCATTGAGCTGAAATACAAATGGACTTCGCGTGCGCGCTTCAAAAGTGGCCCAAGAAAATCAGATTCAAAATTCAAATTGCAAATCAAATCGCTCTTTATATGGTGACGAATTGGTGCAAGCGAAATTGAACACCACAGTATTGTCAAAAGGAATTAAATTTTTGATACATGCATCGATGTTACGGAATTTTTCGTACACATTTTTCTTGAAATTTATTATAGACCGATGTCCATTTGTTTGTAGGTCAATGTATTGACGCCATGACCAACAAGGCCATCGAGATAGATAAAATCATCCATCGCTATACCATATTAGTTTACCGGAGGGAGACTCTGTACCAGGGTCGCCTGCTTGGGTCGCATCTTACCTATTTCTGCCGCAAAGCAGCATTGCTTGCGTTACTGTGTTCCGGTTTGAAGGGCAAGATATGGCAGTGAAATTACTGGGTTCCGTGACTTTACATCTTGTGTCGCAAGTTGGCAACGCACACTGTGGTTCTTGTAGGGGTTGCAGATTTGCTGCGAATCTCACAAGAGCCACGTTTACTATAGGTAGGTGACTGTTACCAATTTCCGTTAGGTGGGCAGTATGCTTGTTTGCCGAATTAGTTGTTTAAAAAAACAAAATCAACCAACTATATTTTCTCTTATGTACTTTCTACAGTCTACAAAGTAGGCTTGATTCATTGTTAATAGCTACGTATCAATATTATAAAGATTTATTGTTTTATATTATTTATCATTATTATTTATGTTATTATAGTATTAATAGCTTCTTAAATAAATTAATTTTATTATTTATTATTAACATCCAATTGACAGATTTTAATAGATTTTATGGGTTAAGGCCTCGTTTACGGAGACGCGGGGCGTCGCGCGTCGCGTGTGGCGTGGCGTCTCGCGGCGCGTCCGACGTTTTTTCTGTTTACGGTGGGGCGGCGCGTGAAGCGGCACTCATAATCGCACGCGTAAACACAAACATATGGCAATATACGATGTTGTTCATAGAGGGGCGAGACGGGAAGCGCGGTGGTGACCGCCGCGGTGCCCGCCGCGCATCCTCAAGTGTGTAGCGAAGCACGCGGCGGGCATCGCTTCATCGAGAATTGTCGCTGCGTGCGCCGCCGCGATAAACGCCGCGTGAGACGCGTCGGAGCCATCGCCAAAAAACGCGCCATTTCAAGCAAAGGCGTGTAAAATCGCTTCTCCGTAAACGCACTCATACAACGCCATATGTTTGAATTCTGTGCGGGCCGCGCCGCGCAACGCCCCGCGTCTCCGTAAACGAGGCCTAAGAATAAAGCAAACCTGCTTACTTCCATTTGTAACTTTACATTGTCTTTAATTTGAAAATGTTTAAAAATTAACTTCTTTAGCATGAAGAAAATGCAAAGACTTATATTTTAATATTACTATAGATATTAAAATATGATTTGCTTAATGATATCAAAAACCTTTAAGCTGACATTGAAAGTGTGTTTCCTTGAGCTTAAGAATCATGTTCGCGGCGTCGTTGCTTTAATTACGCCTCAAATGTTGAGAAAAGTTTATTAAGAAACAGTGAAGAGGACTCGTCAATGATCGCATAATAACTTTGAACACAAAATTTTGTAGTTATTTTTATAAAATAAACATTACCAGCTTTGTTTTTATTCAATTAAAAGATAGTTTTATTACTCTAACAAGACAAATTAGTTGCGTAAAATTATTATCTCCTTAAGTAGCTAAACTTAAGCCTCTTTAGAAACGTCATACTGAATGTATGGCGGTTATTTAACATTAGAATTTAGCACATTTCTAGTATTATTATTAAAAAGGTTTTACTCATTTGGTTGCATACTTTCAGTGTCAGTTTAAGATTATTGGTATGCCTTATATTTACGCTATTATTGTCTGAGTAACGATTACGACCTGTATATCCTAAGAAAGAACTCAACATAATGAGTCGACGAATTAAAGTTTATACATATTTGTGGAAGTGTGTTGAACGGAATTTAAGACAAGGGATTAATAGAGAGGAAGCAAAGAATGAAAGAAATTATAACGATTAGAACTTTGAAAGTAGAAAGACGTTTTGTAGAAAGTTGAATTGAAAAAAAAAACAATTCTTTGCTTTACAAGTTCAACAAATACAAAGTCGGCTGAATATTAAGATAAATTTTAGATAGTCTAAAGTTAAAATTACATAACAAACTAAGAATAATGTATATCTGCCATCCCTAGTTTTCTATCATTTGTTAGACAGATCAGACACCTGTCTATCCACATCATCCATCCAATAAGATTTGTTGTTTTATTTAAATAAAACGTTAATTCTATAATATTCCTAATTTTATTGATCCCACATGTACTCGTATTCTCATAGTTTAATGTAAAAGGTAATTCCGAAACCACAATTCATAAAAAAACATCAATCAAGTTCATAATTTATGTAAAATATATTTTAGCGTGACCGAAACTTTTAGGTAACCCATATGTGCTCATCTTTCTGTCTGCCTATCTGTCTGTCCATTTCATCGAGATTTGGACCCCTGTGCCATCTAGAAACTTAGGTTTTCACTAGATGATAGGGCGTTAACTCGCGCCCATTTTTTTATTTTTGGATTTTACCCAAGGGTAGGGCTGCTATCCGTTGCGGTACACGGGGACATGTCCCGGTTTGTAGCGTATGTCCTGTTGTCCCCGCCAATAATTAATTCATGTGTCCCGAATTGGTAGTTTGATAGATAGATTTCACGAGTCGTACCCGAGTGTTCGAGCGTTTCGAAAAGAAGCTCAGAAAAATTAGATTAGGCAACGAAGAGTGAAACCGATTAAGCGACATTGAAAATGGGAAATATTTCTTTCTTTTTATGGTGATTTTCCTTCAAATTATATTTAATTTCAATAATTATCCTACGAAAAAATCTTAAAAGCTAGTAACAAAAGCAATTCTGCTTTTTAACCGACTTCAAAAAAGGAGGAGGTTCTCAATTCGATTCGTTTGTTTTTTTTTGTGTGTATGTTACGCGATTACGCCGCCAAGTGTGGACCGATTTTCAAAATTCTTTTTGTATTCTATAGAGTATACTCCAAGGGTGGACCACCCTTGGAGTGGTCACCAAAATTAGGATCTGATGATGGGATCCCATAAAAATCGAGGAATACCCTTAAATTTTTAGGTGTTGGACACACCTAAAAATTTAAGGGTGTTTTGTGTGTATGTTACGCGATTATTCCGCCAATTCTGTACCGAATTTCAAAATGCTCACCGAAGGTGAGCTGGTATTATATTAGGGTTTCTAAATTCACTAACAAGATAAAAATAAAAAATATTTAACAAAAAATAAAAACCGACTTCGTTGCCAAACGATGATCTCCTAGAAAGTCTTTTAAGACAAATTTTAAGACTTTCTAGGAGATCATCGTTTGGCAACGAAGTCGGTTTTTATTTTTTGTAAAATATGTTTTTTATTATTTAATCAAAGTATTTAATAATACGCTTTTGAATTTTACATAGTTCACCCTTTTCTATATTAATGTACACTGTTGTAGTGCCAATTATTAAAAATAAAACGGGTGATGCCTCCGACTTGTCCAATTATAGGCCTATATCACTGGCGACAGTTACAGCTAAGGTGCTGGACGGCTTGCTTGATAGACACCTGGGGGAACACCTTAACATTCATGATGCTCAATTTGGTTTTAAACCGGGTCTTTCAACAGAAAGTGCGATCCTGTGTCTCAAGCAGGCCGTACAGTACTACACAGCCAGAAAAACGCCAGTTTATGCCTGTTTTTTGGACTTGTCGAGGGCATTCGATTTGGTTTCATACAATGTATTGTGGAATAAGTTGCAAAATGAAACCCAACTACCAGCAGACGTTTCTTCCTTATTTAAATATTGGTATGAGAACCAGCGGAATGGCGTAAGGTGGGCAGGCTCACATTCGGATATGTATAGGATGGAGTGCGGAGTGAGGCAAGGCGGGTTGACCTCACCGAAGCTCTTCAACCTATATATTAACCGGCTAATCGAGGGACTCAGCAGTACTGGCATCGGATGTCATATAGACGGACTTTGTGTCAATAATTTAAGTTACGCCGACGACATGGTTCTGCTGAGCCCATCGATTAGTGCTATGCGAAGATTACTCAATATGTGTGAAACCTATGCTAAGGCCCACGGACTCAAGTACAATGCGATAAAGAGCGAATTGATGGTATTTAAAGCCGGCTCGAAAAGTTACCAAAATGTGCCATCGGTAACTCTTTGTGGTACTGTATTAAAACAAGTCAATCGATTTAAATACTTGGGTCACTGGCTTACTGAAAATCTGACAGATAACACTGACATTGAAAGAGAGCACAGAGCCCTGAGTGTGCGGTGTAATATTTTGGCTCGCAGATTTGCACGTCGTAGTGAACAAGTAATGTTAACGCTTTTTAAAGCTTATTGTCAATCTTTCTACACGTGCGGTCCATGGGTTAACTTTACGCAACGTGCCTACTCGGCACTGCGCGTTCAGTATAATAACGCGTGCAGGATACTGCTTGGGCTGGCGCGATAGTGCAGCGCGTCCAGTATGTTCGCCGAGGCGCGGATTGATTGCTTCTACGCAATAATACGCAAGCGCAGCGGGGCGCTGCCTGCTAGCGCACGCCCGCGCCAGCCCGAACAGTATCGTGCGCGCATTCGCCGAGCGCTGGGACTTGCCGCTGTTGAAGCGCTGGATTCAACTGCATAAGCCAGTTGCACATTTGTACCCATTGTGAGGGCTGATTGAATTAAATATGTATGCACTAACACTAGTTTTTAAGTTTGTGATTGTTACTAACACCTATGAATGCCTATCTGGAATAAATATTATTATTATATTATTATATTCAAAATGTTATAGTCGATGGTTCAGAACTTATGGCAACATGCCACGAAGGCCATTGACCCAAAATTCGTCCAAAGATGTATGGCTTGTTCTACTAGATTTCCTTATTCTCAGATAGAATTCAACTTTCTCAATTGTTTCCCTTTAGTTTATACTGACCCATAAATATGGGCCACGCAGCAACTCCCATGTTATGGATGTTTAAATCCATCACATTTTCCACTGAAGTTTGATCTGCGCATCCAGCAGTTGCGGCTTGTTTGTCAAACGGTTCTCCCTTTTATGGAGTCGCCGAAACATTAAGCGTTCATGTCAATTTAACTCCCGAATTCGGACTGAAAATTACATAACTCCCGTTTATGGATTCGTCCGTCGTAAAAATTTTACTTCGCACAGTACGGGGCACCGCCGCCGCCCGCCGGTGGATTGGCGCGGCAATTGTAAAATTTTACAATTTGATACTTGTAAAAATTACAGGTTCCTAATGACGTTCAGGTAACGAGAAGTAATTTTAATTTTATGCTTTTTAGTTATTGTTGTTGCTATTTGTTAAAAAAATGAGCATATTTCGTTTATGATCATAAGTTTGTGTAATATTAATATTGTTAGATCAGATGTTTTTGGATTATACCATGAAATACTAAAAAATAAATAAAAAGTCAGAAACCTTCTTTTTAGATGTTCTTCAAAATACTCAAGGACACGGGTTAGCAAGAAAAAGAAAGTGAATTTGAAAAAAATCACAGTCCATAAAGTGATTTTAAAGATATGGTGGTGAAAACGCTGATTTCTAGCGTTTTGTATTATATTTGCTGATTTTTCATAAGCAAAAATAAGCAAATACCTACTAAAAATCAGACAAAATGCTAAAGAAGTTGTAATGTAAAATTCAAAAGTTAACTTTGAAAACAGCCAGCTGTGTTGCTATAAAGTTTTGCCCGCCAGCCAAAAGCCGTAAAATAACGCAAGTCATAAAATCAGCCATAAATATTTTATACCAAGTCACCGGCATTTATTTCGGTATAAATCTTTAAACGAATTATTTCTTGTAAGAGTCACGTATATGATAAAGTGCTTTTTTTATTTCTGAATTTGTTTTTTGAAACAATAAATTTGGCAAATCGAACAGTTCCTCATTGCAGAACAATTCCAACGCGACCAATCATTCAACCCGTATTATCACAGCGAAAATTAGCGCGGAATCACCGAGTTGTGTGTTCATCAGCGCTAATGTACGTTACAAATGCGTGCAAGTATTCGAGCGAGCAGCGATGTATGGCGTCGTCAAGTTAACGACTGCGCCTGCTAGCAAACGGCTCGGTAATAAAGCTGATATTTTGTCTAGAAGTGACGGCACAGTGCAGCGAGAGTCAGTGAGGCAGTTTGCTTAACTACGTTCAATCTTATGGGATGACTACTGCTAGTAAATCAACTGTTTCAGTTGTAAAGTGGTGCAAAGTTCTAGATTCAAGTGAATCTTAAAAACAAAGGTTCCCGTTCTTAGTGAATTTCAAACTTTCGAACGTCTCTAAATGTTATTTTGTGTTTTTAGGGTTCCGTACGTCCGAATAAAAAAACGGAACCCTTATAGGATCACTCGTGTCGTGTGTCCGTCTGTCTGTCGGTCACAGTAAATTATCTCCGAATCTACTAGACCGATTAAGTTGAAATTTGGTACCCATATCAATTTCTGTGATCCAAACGCAGAGGTGTGACGTGATTTTTGAGTAAGTCCCACAGTGAAAGTTGTTCAGATCGACAGGCGGAAATATCTTTTTGAAATTACGTTTGATGTTATTAAACATCGTAATTTAATATTGTGGTCACTGAATCAGTCTTACTACTCTAAGTGCTACAATTTATTGGCCCCATGAGTGAGAAAAATATTTGTGACTCACTTGAATAATATGCTTATTCTAATGTGTGCCTTAAACATATGATGTCAAAGAGCATCATTCTTAAATCAAGAGATGAGATCAATTTTAGATCTGCTACCACTTATTCCAAACCCTATTTTGATTGTACAGACATTACAAAACCATTAGCTTTTCTTGGGGAATGTGTATAGTTTTCCAATAAACTTTCATGAAGTGTCATTAATTTGCTTTTTAATAAATTTAAACAATCACGTCATAAAGTATGTCATAAGTGTAAATAGTCAGGTGTACATTATTTAAGCGATCACGCGATATATTATATAATGTCAGGAACGATAACTAATTATATAATATTATGCTGTTATGAATGAATGAAGTAAGCTTTCATTCATTAATTCATTCATAGCAGCATAATTTAATCATGTTTTAATGTTTTTTCAATCAAAGTATTATGTGTGTATACCAAATGTGTTTTTATATTTTAATAATTAAACGTGTAATGAAAAACATTAGAAATAGTGATTTACAAGAGGAGACAAAAGTTTTTGTGGTTCTTGCCTTTTTTCTTGTGGAGGCTCTCCCAATTTCTGAACAGGTGTATAGTCATATTTGGAGTTCTCTTATATTTGGAGTTTTCTATTTATCCTGACGTCAATAAATGCCTGTAAAGTGTCGTTTAATAAAGATTCTTGAATTTTGAATTTTCTCTCCATACGTAAACAAACCCTACTGCCCTAATGAGAAACTGAATACAAAAGAAAATGAGTACAAAAGAAATTGATAATAGAACCTATGTATTGCTAAGAAAGGGAGCTCTTATGAGGCGGGCGATTGGAGTAAGTAGTGAGGAGTGGATTCCACTTTAAGAGGCCATTACAGCTGACATCTGTGACGTAATTTTGTCTTGTTGGGGCATTATTGCCTAGTACACGTGGTACTTTGCACTTCTAAACTGCCAAGTATAATCTATACTAGGCAAAACAAAATGTTATTTTGATAAGATAATTGACAACTATGTTTTTCTCAATTTGTGTTGATGAAGTTCCGGTATTAAAGTCGTCTGCTCATGATAGAGGTACTCCTATCATTCCGAGGATACCGGACCATCTCAACCGAGACGGCCTGTGCATGTATGCCTCCGTGGGACATAGAGACGCAGATTCTTACAGAGGTCTATGAGAGAAGGAGCGAGGCCCGCCTTAGAGGCGAAAAGCCTATGCCTATTGAGGTACAAAGTTGGCGGGAGGATGCCCAAAACCGAATATTGAGCTTCTCCTGGCCTCTGAGGCTCCAGCAGGCCGAGTATGGCCGCTGGACAAACGATGCGCTACACCCAGTCCTTCGCCAATGGGTGTCTAGGCAACATGGTACTTTAAGCTTTCCCCTCGTGCAGGTGCTGTCGGGGCATGGCAAATTCGGCAGATACCTGCACAGAGTCGCTAGGAGGGAGGAAGACACCCGTTACCATCACTGCGGGGCGGACGAAGACACCGCGCTGCACACATTGGCATATTGCCTGCGTGGATAGTTCAGCGCGGTGATCTTGTATCTGTTATTGGAGGAGATGACCTCACGCTGCCTGACCTGGTTAGAGCTATGCTCACCGAGCAGGCAGCCTGGGATGCCGCTTCCCATTTCTGGAAAGAAGTGATGGAAGCGAAGGAGCGTCACGAGCGAGAGCGTGAGCTCTATCCACTCGCTAGTGCGATGAGACGTCGGAGGGTAGGCCGGCGAGGGAAGGCTTACAATGCCCTAGTTCCGCCGTCCTAGTGGGGGTCGGCGGGCAACATGGTTGGGTACTGTGTCGCCTGCATTGCACTCGACCCCTACGATTATGGAAGCAGCTAGGGGACACTAGCTGGTCTCATGCCTCTGGTGGAGAAGGGAGGCCCGTATTTATTATGGGCCAGGCCAAGCGACTTACGCGTGCCAGCGCCCTGCGCATGCACGTAGTCGCTTATCTTATGGCCGGAGAGGTGTTCCCGAGGGGTTTAGTGGATAGTCGCGGCCTAGTGCCGTGTAGTCCCACACACCCTTGCCCTTACCCAAGGGGCACGGAAGGGGCGCAAATGCATTACCCATCGTTAAAAAAGGTACCTACTCCTATTATATCTATTTCTACTGCAAGGTAGGCAGTCTTCTGAAATACTAAACTCAACTATAAGTTTAGAACGACGAACTCATCCCAAATAGATACTAGAAAATATAAACATAAGCCATATATTCAAATTGCATAAAAAGCTGTCACATGTAAATATAAGGACTTCTTCAAAATATCACCAAAATATTCTGAATTACTCCAGAGCCAAAGCAAATAATAATCCGACCATTAACTAATGCCCTTCAACAGGAACAGCTTTGATGGAGTTGCTAAGTCTACAAACTTTGTGTATTAAGTAAGTATGTAATATTATTAAGTTGGCAAGGTGCTTTTGGGTTTCACGAGTGTAGT
The DNA here is from genome assembly GCA_963935595.1 of Schoenobius gigantellus. Lineage (NCBI taxonomy): Eukaryota > Metazoa > Arthropoda > Insecta > Lepidoptera > Crambidae > Schoenobius > Schoenobius gigantellus. The sequence continues at coordinate 64,494,420 of OZ012542.1, read as the reverse complement.
AAATTTTGTATTTGCACCGATAACTTCGGATAATACGTCCTTTGAGGAAACCCGTCCATCAAGCGGTGGTAAGTTGGCGTATTCGCTTTAAGTATTTTATTAGGCTCCTTAAATTATAAAGCTATGAAAACTTTGATGTTTATCTGTCATTCTGTTAAGATTTCTTCATTTATTTTACTAGAGTTATTATTTAATATGCCAATATTTGATTTTAAATTATCTCTAGTGCTTATAAAAGTCAATTCCGGATAATAATTTAAAGTTCTCTTGAAGCTAAGCTAAGCACCAAAATATAAACTTACTCAGTGCAGTCCACGGAACCTTACATCTACCTATACAAGGTGCATTACGAAGACGTGTAATGCATTACATGATCGTCTCAATTTATTATTTAGAATTTTATACCTAACTAACTAGGAAACTTCTTTAAGGATTTCACACTTAAGCAATCATTTCGTTATGGCTGTCTGTCTATTAAAATTCATCATTGCTAAAACACATGTAAAAGCTTAAAATTAGGAGCAAATATAGTTTTTGGAACTATAAAAAAATATGTTACTTAATTAATGATTATTAATCATTTTTTAATTAAACTAAGAAAACACATTGTTTCAAAAAAATTAACCAACCGTGTTAATATGTGGTTGAGAAATTTGGTTAATTGAAAGCGTCAAATCATCTAGGATTTTAATCAAAGCAATTAATACCCGATGAATGAAAACCCTAATGGAATCTATATATCCTGTAGACCCATTTGTAACAACAGCCAACAGAAACAACGCAACAATTCACATAGGATCCCCAACATATTGCTGACTAGCGACGAAAAGATAAAAGTAATCCTCGATTCATGTTCGCAATTGTCCCGTGTCAAACAGCCTCGGCGATCTGTCCCACTTACAGCAAACAAACCGTTATTTGTTGGAACAGGTATTTTGGCGAGCGAAACGGGGACAGGTGTAAGTTTTATTGCACACTCCAAATATTTAGGGACACTCAAAATCCAAAATAATTGATTGAATCTGTACAGAGTACCAAATTATTTAACAATTGTCTCCTGGATTTACCTCGAGCAGTCACAGAAGCTGGAATGGACCATCATCAACATTTTGACATTTTTCGTACTATAGTAATTTTTCCTATTGGACGTTTTTCGTATTGGATATTTATCATTTTTGTCATTAGTAGTGCAACCCGAATCAGCATTTATGTTAGCTACCCTGAATCGTATAATATTACTGTATTGTAGTATAATATTAGCTGTTTCTACTAGTACTCGCATTATAGCAGATATCATTTTATTTGAAATGGAGAAATAGAACTGATATTCAGTTCACTAATCATCAAAACTATTTTTTCTACTTACTCGAATACCTTTAAATATCAATTATAACTAAAGACTTATTTAATTATTTTATATTATTAGAATTAAACTATCAGTTAATTCCCATTATCATTATGATAAAATAGCAACCATAAATTGTACAGAACTACAGCATTGTTTATCCGCTGTGTAAAAAAAAAACACACCCATTATTTGCACATTCCCTGCGTATCCTCAACACAAAGACTGACCGAATAGTAACCCCGAAACATAATTAAAGAATCCCCTGAAGATCTCTACACGTACCTCTCACTTCCAGAGGTCGTTTCAATTGCCCCCTGACCCCGTGGGGGGTGTGTCAGGGGCAATATTGTTTTCGAGCATCCTCCAACTCGGCCCCGCTTCCTGAAAAAAGTCAAGACTTGTTTGAAGATTGATGAATATTAATTCTAATGGCATTTAATACTTCTGAGATGGCTCTTAATTTTCGAGTAGGTGGCCCTTGCGGGAATTTATTCGGTGTTTCGTTTTCCGCTGTTTCGTTTTGTTGCTTTGTTTATCTTAGTCGGATATTGGGCAGGCGTGACGATTTTATTTTTATCTCTTATATTATTATTAATGCGTAATTAATTAGGATTAATTATGAAATATTTGTCTTTGCTTACAAATTTGAAAGCGGGATTTTTTCTTTGAAAATTTATGATTTTCCCAAATTGTCATTGATTACATTTTGCCGTATTTTATAACAATTACATTGGCAATTTCAGAATAGCATGAAAGAGACTTGTACTTACAGTACTAATCATACCGTTTAATTAATGAAGCTTTGTTAGTTTTATAGATTGACCAAATTGATTTCATGCCGTCGAATTAATTTATTTCGCATGACTTAATAATTTTAATAATAAATGATGTATTATTATTAAAATTAATAGAGGGAGACTCAGTGCTATAGTCGTCTGCACGGGTACTTCTATCCTACCTATTTCTGCCGCCAAGCAGCGCTACTTGCATCGCTATCATCATCATCATCATCACAGCTCATATACGTCCCTATCGAGGAGCTCGAGCCTACCCAAGTTAGGGTGTTTAGGCCTTAGTCAGCCACCCAGTGCGGATTGATCGACTTCACATACACCTTTGAATTTTTTCGCAGATGTATGCAGGTTGCCTCACGATGTTTTCCTTTACCGTAGGAGCGTCGGCAAATGTACATATGAAATTCGAAAAACACATTGGCACATGGCAGGATCGAACCACGGACCTCCCGATTAGTGCCGAGTCTACAGCGCGACCGATGCTCTTTTCCGCATTGCTGTGTTTTGGTTTAAAGGGTAAGACACGCTGAGAAATCGCTGGATATTGTGACTTGACATCTAAGGTCAAAATTTGAGAGCGTACGCTCTCAACTTTTGACATAAGATGTCAAGTCCTGCGGTACTTGTAGGGGTTGTAGACTTGTAAATCTTATAGAAAACACATGTACTATAGGTGACAGTAGCCCTCACCGTCATGCCAGAATGCAAGTTTGTCAACTTAGATGTGTAAAAAATGTCTCTAAAAGTTTTCTTTGAATGCTTCATAATCTTCATAACCGCTATGTCTGTCTCTCTCTAAAGATAATTCAGTAATCTCGGTCTGCGATCGGCCATCGCTAATCTTTTGTATGACCCCATTCTCGTCTGCCATGAGTGCAGAAAAAGTTATATGTTGGCGAAATTATTTATACGGACGAAGTTTCGCGAGTGACTGCCAAACAATTTAGGGGATTAAGTTCCCTCGTGTGGGAATAACAACAACACAATAAATTCGGGATAGTTTATCATTCAATAATATTTCCGCTCCAAACAAGAGGCTGCTGTAATTTCGTTATAATGCGCATTTCCCCTGGCGCTGCACGGAGGGACACGCTCCATACAAGGGCGGTCATAAATAGTTAAAGTCCTGTTACTATCAATACATTGTATTATTTTAGTGACTTATAGTTGTAAAAGTGTTTTAGGAACATTAAAATGAAAGAAGTACATGTATTTACGGAATAAAAAACGTTTACTTCAGTAAAAAACAAATATAAACAATAACATACTTTTACCTAAATTTATCATGAACAAACACTTAAAAATTGGAATGTAAAACATATATTTTAAATAAAATAAGAGTCAAAACATTGATAACATTATTTAATTATAATAAAATAATAGAAATAAATAAATTAAAATTAATTAAATACAAAAAAAACAAAACAACTAACAAAATACAAATAAATTATTCTTATTCTAACAATATTAAACATGTAACAATTCTATTACACTGACAGAGTATTTTTCTTTTTAGGGGGAAGTTTCCGAAGACTTGTAATATAAGGATCTGAATGTAATAATAGTCGTTGTATTAAATCTTGATTGGTAACTTCACGTGACATTTTTCGAGTGTGACTTCGTCTATAAATTTTGATATACTTATTTGTCGCTTCAGCAGCTTCTTCGGAAAGTTCTCCTATAGATAACAATGCATAACTTATAATATCTGATCCATGTACGAGCACCTTGTGGACAGAAGCAGGAAGACTATACCACGGATATTCCTCGACCAGGCTGTATGCTGTTTGTAATGCATAGTCTTTAAACTTGCATTCATTAATTTTATGTCCAGAAGATAACGTTTGTAATATTACACAACAACGATCTATGAGATCCTTATTCAAACCTGTAATTTCAGCAGATACAGCTGATTCCAAAAAAAACTTCCTGGCCGTGTTTCCGTCGTTAGACGTCCCGCTTCCACCACTACGCGGCTTGTCAACTATTAAACCTAATCGTTCCCTAAACTGGGACTGTACATATTGTTTTTTATTTGATAACAATTGTTTATCACTATCTAGCCTAACTTGCCATTTTTTTATGTCTAATCTATATGAAAGATGAATAAAATATTCGAAGAAACGTATCCAAGAATGTAGTGGTGATAATCCAAATTGGTATCTACTCTCTATTACAGGTTTTTGTAAACATTCGTCTATTTTATTCATCTCTTTAGGGGTAGCATTACATATATAATATCTACTTGTAGATGTTTCACTTAAAGCACTACAAATTTTACCATCTACCATTGAAAGCTGCAACTTATGAGAAACGACCAATTCACGATTGTCGATCTGAATAAAAGTAGGTTGCAAACTTTCAATTTTATCCTTAAAATAAGCTTCCTCTTGCAAAGACACTGCTGTGCTTTCTTTCAAAAATTGAAATCGAATAGGACGGCAGTACCTAGTGGAAGAGGGTCGAGGATTTTTCCATAAAATTTTACAATTATCTTCAGCTAATTTTACAATAATTTGAAGGGGTACATAAGATGTTACAAACAAACTACTATCTTCTAAAGTTGAATCTGAAAAAAATTGTTTGTATTCACTATGTCCAGTGCAGCCATCGAATCCCCATTTCCCAAGTAAAGAGATATTAGACAAACAATCATCAGGAATCTGATCTAAGACCTCTTTTTGAGATTCAAGGATTCGAGAAGCTGTGTGATCAAAAAGACTTTGTAATTCAACTTCAGCTGAAGACTCGGAAACAGTTATATTAGAAGGGTAACATCTCTGTTTCGCTTTAGTAATTTGTTGGTAACATGGTAATACATTAGGAGAAATCTTACTATTAACAAAGTTTTTAATTAATAAATACTGATGTTTTGTCAACTGAGCATCAGTCACAAGTGACAAGACATCATCAGTGCTAACTCTAGATATACACGAATCGAATGAACAGTCTGAAACATCAAGCAATGCACTCACAGTAGAATCATCAGACTTTGACAAATCAGCTACTCTCCGACGTTTAGTCCTTTTACTACATTGCGTAAAAGGTTTTCGAGGACGACCACGTGAATGACACGGCGACGTTTCAGACGGAGTACATTGCTTATTGTTTTTCACAAGTTGAATTTTTTCAATAACATTAAACCAATCGGAATTCTTATATAAAAGCTTGGTTTTATCCCTATTACATTTTTTCCAGAATCGAGCAATAGCTTTACATAAATTATTAACAATTTTCTCTAAATAATGAATATCAATGTTCTCAGCATCGTTCAGAGTAGTCAACAAACTTTGTAGGACTTGACGACACTTTTCCGAGTCATTATCGGTATTGACAGTTAGCCATATTTCAAGAATATGCATTCTTGAAAACGAGCATATATATAAATTACCTAAAACAAAAAAAAAACGGTTAAAATTCAGTCACAAAACCTACACAAAGCACTAAGACTAAATAAACTAATTTCGTAGCAAATGCTACGAGATAATCTGGCAACCGTAGCACCCTTGTCATCGCCAAAAGGGCAGATAAGGGCAGCCAAGTTTTAATTTTCCTAAGATAAGAAAGTCTAAAGATTATGGTGCAATATACCTCCATAGTCGGAGCGAGTGGGAACATATTTAAAAGTTTATTCAAACTTTGAATATTAAAATATAATACTCCAAGAAAAGTCGCCTCGTAGCAATGACATACTAAAGAAAATATATACTAAGATACAATTAAAATAAAAATATTAATTATTACATACCCTGTTCTTGGATATCCATTTCAGAAAAAACTCACACAGCACTCACAGGTCCCGCAATGACAACAAATGACGTCACGCTTTTTAATGACTCACTGATAACAGTATTTACGATTGGCGATGCGCTCTCTTTGAATGCACAATAAATAATGAAGGCGCACTCTAATTACTGACCTATTTATAGTTTCAGAAGGTACCGCAACTATCCAATGTAACGACAAGGAATAAAATGTAAAACAAGAAAGCAGGTTTTTAAGATTTATGACCTATGGATGTCCCACAGTGCGCTGGGCTCCTAATTTATTGCTGCTTATGTTCCTATTAATACGAGAAATATAGGCTTGCTTACATGTGTTTCTGCTCTATGTGATACTGTTTAAGGTGCTTGAGGAACGGAAGCATGTATCTGTTGTTTAAGCTTCAAATGATGCAGTTTAAATATTCATTTGCGTAAATTGATTTACAAAACTGAATTACTTTGTTATATTACAAAATTGAAAAACAAGCCAAATGCTTTAAGCTACCTATACTACAAGGACCTCAGTGTATGTTGTTACTTATGACAAAGATGTCATACTATCCAGTTATATCATTATCTATGTTACTCCTGTAGCTGGCTTGGTAAATAAAACAAGGATGGCCCGATACAACAGCAAATGTAATTTTATAAGTACAATAGGAACAGAGGTGTGAATATAATGAACGAGCGAACGGGACGAACAGTAGTGACGTGTGTTGCTATCATATAAAAATGATTAAAAATAAAAACGAACCCTTCAAACTGGAACACAGCAATAAACGAGCACTACGCTTTTGGGCAGAAATACTTAATAATGGCATGATTTTATTTCGAGTTCTGCATTTTTTTCCGCATAACAAGAAAGCTTTTGGCCCTCATCTCACCTGATGGTTAGCGGTGATAATGTCGAAAACGGTAGCGAGCTTCATCTGGTATCCTTAACAACTGAGGAACTGGCTATTATACCTCTAATTATCAGAAGACAACAATGACAGGTTAGATCAGAAGTCGTACTACCACCCAACCGAATAGAACAACTTCTGCCCCCAATGGAATTGAGCTGCGGATCTCCAGAACAATAGCGAGTGGTATCAACTACTAGACGGAGGAGGCGGTAATTTTTTTTAAAACAGAAAGGCAGAGGTAAAGAATAATATAACTTATTGCGGTAAACTTCCTCGGTAAAAGAGACAGGAGAAAAGAGAGCATTATGACGTAATGTCGAAATTAATTCATTTTCTAAAGCATACACAAAAAATCTCCTTTACTTGTTCCACTATTAAATTGCGTGAGTTTCTATTATTAATGGACGTTTTTATAGCCATAGCTTGGGTTTGTGCCAAAAATTGGCCACTCTCAGCAAGCGCCGCTGTACATTACAACACAACACGATGAGAAACGAACACGCATTAATTTAATAAGTAGTGGATGTCATTTTGAAGCGTTAGTGGCATACATTTTCTTAAATTGTTGTTGGTGCTCGTGAATACTGCAGCTATTATTTCTTCCTTAGCTATTATTATTTTTCAAGAGTCTTTCTCGTCAACATTTTCAATAATGAAACTTTATTCTAGCAGTATGACACTCATCCCTAAGCAAATTTTTGAATAGTTTCATTGAGTTTTCCTGCTCATTTGTTGCTTCTTGACTCTTGTCTACTAAGTCTTGGTTTGCATTCTGGCTGTAGAAAATACGTTTGTTATGAACACGTGTAATGTTTTGTTGAATGAAAGTCAGAGGGGCATTTGGCATTGAATAAATAAGTGTTATTTTTTAATGATGACACAAGACTTTATAATCAGTTTTTAAACTATAAAAATGTATTAGCTAAGAAACGATGTTATTATACGGCAGAGTCACAGCAGAGTGATCAATAAACAAATAATAATCATGAACTACTGTCACTACAATATTCGAATGTAGAACTAAACTGTAACTTTTCATTGATTGCCAACCACATTTGACATGTTTTACTTATGCATTTCATAACCTATCCGTATTTATGAACTTATCAGGGAGAGGATAGAATCTCTACCAGCTCACGCAACACCTCCATTGTTTTGGGAAACCTATTGCCTTAAATATGCCATAAAATGGAAGTTAATATTGAAATCGTTGTTCCAGGTGGTGTATGGTCTTTGAGAAACCTATCTATCTCCGTGCCACGAGCTGTTCTGTCCGGAGAAGGGCAGTCGGCGGTACTAAGGTGTTCCTACGATTTAGAGGGTGCGGCGTTGTATTCAATAAGGTTAGTACTGTTGACAACATAATAAACATTATAGTCAGTAATTCTTTTAAAGCTCACAAACTCAACAAATTTTGGTTAGCTCTGAACCTATACGTATATCGAATATGACCGTCTGTTCCATGAATTTTTTTATTTACATATGACAGGAAAGATTTTGGTCTTCACCTCACCTGATGGTAAGTGAAGATAAGACTGAATGTGGAAGCAAGCTTCACCTAGACTCCTTAACAACCGAAGAACACTATCTTACCTCTATTTCTTGGAACACAACAATGCTATCAACATTGTTATATGGCGTCAAACTAAGGTAAGATGATGGTAACTAACCAGGCGGGCTCAGAAGCCTTACGAGTACCACCAGCCAACCCCAGCAGAGAAACTTCTGCCCCAGGGGGAATCACACCCCGGAATTCCTGTTCGACACGGAGTGGTCTTAATCACTAGACCACGGGGGCGGTCAAATTTTATAATTAAGCTTTAAATATTACTTTTAATTAATGTCAAAGTGTATTTTTTGACTTTAACTTTAACTTAAACTGGTTTCAACTGGACCTCAAACTATGTGTGTCAAAATTTACAATAAACTTCCAACAGCAATAAAAAATATAAATAAAGAAAGCAAATTTATTAAACAAGTTAAAAAACTATTATCACAAAAACACTACTACACTATAAATGAGTATTTGTCGGAGAAGTTTTAAGGTATAATAACAATAATAAAATAATAATAATAAATCGTTTATCAGGTAAGGTACCCATAAATATCATTACATAGGTAGTAAATTGTCAGCTTAAATAATATATTACATTAAACGAATCAAATGAAATAAATTAAATAACACCTATTTATTATAATTTAATATTACTCAATTTATAATAATTTAAACAAGAACCAATTTTATAATTCAATTTCATTCAATCTTATTTAAAATAATTCAAATTAATTTGATTAATTCAATTTAATTTCAAATAATTCAATTTAATATGTATAATAATTTAATTCATTATAATTGATTCTAATTTAATATAATTCAATCTAATTTACTTTATTCTATTAAAATAATTTAATATTATTATTATTGCATTGTAGGATAGATATTTTATGTATTATCGACACCATAGAATTATATTCCAACCTAAGGTCGCTCCTCTCTTCTTCCAGTTGCCGTTCCCGACAGGGTCCATAGTTGAACTGTTTAAGAATATTAACATCTGTACTGTATATACACTATGGAGAGCAATAAAGATAAAATAAAATAAAAAAATAAAAAACTTTCTTATGTGATGATTCGCTTCTGTTTAGTTTCTGTTATTGGATACATTATCGTACTGTTTAATTAAATTCTAATTATAAAAAGTAGACATATAAAACATATTGATATTATAAAAGAACCCTAATTTAGCATTGCCATTGGCAGTGAGACTGTGTCCAAACTACCGGTGGTTAGGGTCGCAGAGTGAAGATTCTCCTGACAATTCTGTCATGTCGTGAATTAGCTTTCTGTATCAGGCCCTTGATCTAACCGCCCAGTAAGAGTCTTTCAAGATACTGTGATTAAGGCTCCTCCGCTATTTACGTTGTCAATGACACAACTATTAGAGTGAACAACAATGACTATCGAGTCCACATCCCAACACATCTCATGAGCTTAGTTAAGTTACTGAACTTGTCCTTTTTAGCTTTTATAAGGTTCTCGTCTTGGATGGTGATGTCGTTAATCATTGCTCGGTTTTGGGACCGATCTATCAACGATATTAGTCTTACTGGCTGTAATAAATTTATATATTATGATAAAGTGAGATTCGCTGAAAATCTGCAACCCTCACAAGAATCACATTGTACGTTGCCAACTTGTGACATCAGATGTAAAGTCACGGTACCCAGTAATTTCACTGCCATATCTTACTCTTCAAAACCGGAACACATCAATACAAGCACTGCCGCTTTGCGGCAAAAATATAGGTAAGACGGAGGTTTGGACGGGTCCTCCCTAATGTGGGAGGCCCAGGATCGGCGTGCCGTCGGCTCTATCACGGGGTGATAAGGTCGATGGCACTATACGGAGCCCCGGTATGGGCGGCGTGCCTCTCCCTCCGTACGGTGGCCCTGCACGCCGCCGTAAGGCCCTCCGTCTGGGGATTGCCCTGGTGTTCTCGGGCAATCCCCCCTTGGCGATAGCCCGACCAGTTGGTCGGGCTTGCCCGGGCGCGTGGGTAGTGGAGTCGCAGTGTGGACCTTACCTAGCGCGCCCAAGAGGGCAGGGAGAACACCGGGGGGTTTTAGTGGGTAGGCCTGGCACTCTGCCGGGAGAGCCCCACACACGCTCGCCGTCTAACCAACGGCGGGTACGGTGCGGATACGCATTTCCCCCCGAGAAAAAAAAAGGTAAGACGGAGGTACCCATGCAGACGACCCTGGTACAAAATCGACTTTCCGAATAGAGAGAGAAAAAATACACTGCACTGCCAAAGCCACTGGTGTTAGGTAATTATTTTTGAAACAATGAACAATTATAATGACTATAAAATGTTTTTAACGTTTAATTTCAAGCAAGAAGCCTACGTCATCTGCTGGTCATAGGGGTGCAAGGAGTTGGATTTGGGTCATCTCTTACCCCTGGTCCACTGCGGCTTGGTAGAGTGTCAAAGCTGTGTTTATTGATCAGAGCTCTGCTCACCGGCCTGATGATATTTACTTTGACTCTTGATATGATATAAACACTTAAATGATGCGTCTATTAATCTGTCTATAATAATAATTTTTTTCTTTGCCGTAGGTGGTACCGCACCGAGACAGAGTTCTACCGATATGTGCCGAGAGAAATGCCACCCACAATGGTCTTTCCGCTGCCAGGAGCTTCGGTAGATGTAAGTTTCTCCTTTCGGGTCATGGTGCCGCTATGATAAGTGGATGCTGCAGTCAGAGGTTTTACGTTGACAACTTAAAGCCACGTAAGATAAGCAACAAATGCCAATATTGTGATGAATGATGTTTTGAAGACGAGACAAATAAATAGGAAAGAGTCTCTTCTTATTTTCCTCCAATACACCACACAGTTGAGATCCCTGCTTATATTTTAAATGCGAAAGTACTATTTGTTTATCCATCTGTGTGTTGCGCTTTCACGTCTATACCATTACACCATTTTTTATGAAATTTGATGTAGAGATAGCTTAAGTCTAGAGGAAGGACATATGCTTCTTTTTATCCCGAATTTGATGAGTTCCCTGGGGAACACCGCCATTGCACAGATAATTTTAAGTTATTATTATTTTACACAAAACAGGGAAGCTCTTTGCCTTCATTTCACCTGATGGTTAGTGACGATAAAGCCGAAGATGGAAGCGAGCTTCACCTGGACTCCTCAACAACTGAGGAACTGGCTGTTTTACATCTAATTGTTGGAACACATGATCATCTCGACCAACTGACGCCCAATATTGAACATAAGCCTTCCCAAGGATCTCCAATCGATCGATCCTACGCTTCTGGAACACAAAATTATTATTTATATCGTGTCATGGCGACTAACTTAGATATGACGATGGTACCTAGCCAGACGGGCTCAAAGACCAACAAAACTAAGCAGAAAAACTTCTGCTCTGTGCAATCGAACGGACGGACCACCAGGTCAATACCCGATGGTTTCACTCACTAGAAAACATACTTCTGAATCTATGCTGATTGTAACTTTTGACGTCATAAGCGGACTGATTGTTACCTGATAATATCTGCCTGTTACCAGCTGGCGCAGTCGGACCACCAGCAGGTGCGCATCGTGAACATGAACCGGAGGCTGAGCGGCGACTACCAGTGCGAGGTGTCGGCGGACGCGCCGCTCTTCCACACCGACATCAGGTCGGCGCCGCTCACCGTCGTCGGTAAGGCTAGCTTGACTTACCGGAGGGAGACTCTGTACCAGGATCGTCTGCTTGGGTACCTCCGTCTTACCTATTTCTGCCGCAAAGCAGCTGTGCTTGCATTGCTGTGTTCCGGTTTGAAGGGTAAGATATGGGTATAAATTACTGGGTACCGTGACTTTACATCTGATGTCACAAGTTAGCAACGTGCACTGTGGTTCTTGTGGGGGTTGCAGTTTTACTGTGAATCTCACAGGAGCCACATGTATTATAGGTGACTGTTACCACTTACCATCAGGTGGGTAGTTTGCTTGTTTGCCGACTTAGTAGCAATAAAAAAAATTGATCAGCTTCATCGAAATATCAGCCTAGAGATGGCTCTTTAGACAAGGACCTCTTTGGAACGAGGAGGGCGATCCGCGTTCTACTTCGAGTGCCTTTCACATCGCCTGATAATAAATGCCAATATAAACATATATGTCTCACTGCTGATAGTCATGTGGTTCATCATCATAATCATCATCACAGCTCATATACGTCCCCACCGAGGGGTTCGAGCCTACCCTATGTTAGGGTGATTAGGCCTTAGTCAACCACGCTGGCCCAGTGCGGATTGGTCGACTTCACATATATCATTGAATTTCTTCGCAGATGTATGCAGGTTGCCTCACGATGTTTTCCTTCACCGTAGGAGCGTCAGACAAATGTACATATGAAATTCGAAACGAAAACACATTGGTACATGGCGGGTCTCGAACCCCGACCCCCCGATTGGAAGGCAAGTGCCGAGTCCACAGCGCCACCGACGCTCTTCATGTGGTTATCATTCTATTAATAGACACGAGCCACCCGATCCAAAGTAGCTACTGGCGTGTGGACGATTGCGACTCAGTTGAGCATGCAACCAAAATCTTTATTCAAATAATAACTTGATTAAAAGTTTTTTGATTTGCCCAAATTTGTGGCCTATTAAGACTTCTTTTAGCTGATAAGAAGAATGGGCGTAACAAGTTTATCAAGTTCAATGAAGTACAGTCGACAAAGTTGCCGGTCTACCAGTAGAGTTTTTTTGATCAGTGATATTTGAAAAAGTAAAAGCGTTAAAACAGGTTTTAATATTATATAAAATAGATAGAAGTATTTTAGGATTTTCATATATGATTTAAATGATTGCTTTATACCTCTTATGGCCAATTGCACTAACCTTATCTTAGCAAAGACAATCCTAAAAAGAATGCTGTCACTTCTTATCTTTAATGAAAATAATGTGACAGCATGCTTCTTAGGATCATCCTAAGCTAAGAAAAGGTTAGTGCAATAGGCTAGATGACAAAAAAAAATTTTTTGCTTTAATAGAAGCTCATTCATTTAATAAACAGCAAGAAAAAAATCAACTTAAAATGCTTGTATCTAATGTATTTCTAAGCCGATTTTAATTCTAATTTCACAGGACTACATCTTTTTCCACGGTATTTTATTATTTAATGACGAGACATAAAAATTAGAATTCAGTCATCATCCCAATTGGCCATTATTGTTTGAAATAATGCTTCCCAAAAAAACTCTACTGGTAGACCGCGAACTTTGTCGACTGTACCTACCGATATTTAGACTAAGTTATGTCTCTACCAATTCACAATATAAAGAATATTTTTAAGTGTTTCTATTTTTGCATCTGATTAATGCTCTAGATTGATGTGGAAAATAATCTGATCACTGGTGCATAGGATTTCTACATTATCATTACCTTTTTTCTCAATAAAACCGTCTAACTTAAAAATATATTTCTTGTTAATGATTGACGACCCTGAAAATTTGTATCAGATGTACCTAATGTAATTTTGATTAACATAAATATTATTTTAATACGAACTGTATATACAATAACTATTAGCACCAGAGCACTGCGTCTGCCAAGCTACATAATACATTTTAGATACAACAGGCAAGCTCTTGCCCTCATTTTAACTAACGAAAAGGCACCTGATATTAACTAACGAAAAGGCCGATGACACAAATCGAGCTTCACCTGGACTCCTCAACAACTGAGGAACTTGTTATCTTACCTCCATTACACAATAATCTTATTAAAGTTGATATTATTGCTACAAACTCAGGTGAGATGCTGGTATCTAGTCAAGTAGGTTAAGTCCTACCACCAGTTAACCTACCACCACCATTGAAAATATAGCGTCATTGAAAATTCAAAATTGTAAAATTAATTATGAAATCCCCCATACAAATATTTGGGTCTGTGAAAAAAAACGTATGAGGAATTAGAAAATTAATTTTGCCATTTCGAATTTTCAATCTTTTATAGTAATATATCGATTTTGAACATGCTTCTAAAATAGTTCATAGGGTTTTTGTTACGGACTGTATACTGTAAATATCTATGGTCCTTCGAGCCAGATATGAACATGCGATTTATGGTTACTGAAGCATCGTATTTCTTTCCTAGATCCACCGTTCCGAGCTCCTCAAATCACAGTCTCCCACAGGAGCTACTCCAGAGGCGATGTTATCAAAGCGAACTGCTCCACAGACGAAGCGTACCCAGCGCCCAACATCACGTGGATTTTGGATGAACATAAGGTAGGTGAAGTATATTTGTCTGTCTGTAGGTAGCCTGCATTAAAAATATGACAGCAAAAATACAGCCGAATATCCATACTAATACGAGTAATAAATGCGAAAGTGTGTCTGACTGCCTGTTACCTCTTCACGCTTAAACCGATGAACCGATTTGGACGAAATTTCGTAGAGACATAGTTTAAGTCCTGGGAAAGGATTGTTTTTATCGCAAAAATCATCCCTAAAGTTGGTGAAAAAGGGGGGTGGAAGTTTGTATGAGGACTGAATAACCGCTAAATCGATATAGATGAAATTTAGTATAGAGAAAGTTTGAGTTGTAGGGAAGGATATAAGCAGATTGGATAAAAAATAAGCTACCCAAATTACTAATTCCACTCAAGCGTAGTCGCAGGCAATTGCTAGCATTATTTAAAGAGATATTAACATTCATAGATTCAATGAACTGTATTGAATTTTGCTTGTTTTATATTTCAAAGTTATTATATTCTTTTTTTGTCTCGCGTCTTTAATTACATTTGCGTAGACACGTTCACATTATTTACATATCCTGCGCGGCTGAAATCTTCAGTAACGCGATGACCCAAATTTCGCCAAACAAAGGACCCGGGCCAAAAAATACTCCCCATTTTTTGCTCAGACACCGAAGTCGAAAACAATATGCCATTATTCATGGATTCTTGTTCATTATCCAGAGCGAATACACAATTTTTATTTCTGCCGGTGTTTTGCTTCCTGGAGTTATTAGGGGGTCTTGAAGGAAAAATATGTTAGGGCATGTTTTTAAATTAATTTCTTGTGGGCTCTCTTGCAATAAGTAATGTAGCTCTAACATTTTTTATTAGAATTAAGTCTAATTTGAGAGCAAGAGAGATTTCTTGTGTGCCAACAATTAGAGGTTAGATAGGCAATCAGAGTTAAAATACCAGAAGGCGACTCTGTAGTACCAGAGTTGTCTGCATCCTACCTCTATCTTACCTAACTGCTACCAAGCAGCGGTGCTCTGTTCCGGTTTGAAGGGTCATTCAAATCAAATCAAAATATTCTATATTCAAATATAGCTTGATATAAAGATTTTTTGTATTATCCATTTTTTTTTACCTATTACCCATTCAGGACATCTTTTAGCTGATAAGAAAATAGCAGCTTTATCAGAAGTAACAATATTTACAATAAATTATGTCGTTACCATACACAGCAATATTTTTATATAAATATTTTTATACATTATAATCAGTATCTACAAATTAACACCAAGCATTGGCATCATTCAAATAATCGTTGTTCTTTATTTTAACCTTTACACATAACAGTCTTTTTTACATGAGCTCTAAACTTATGAAAAGGCAAATCAGTTAAACTTTGTGGAGCTTTGTTGTATAAAGTTATACATTTCTCTATAAACGAGTCTGTAGTTTTTGAAGCCTATACAGTAAGACAGGCAGTGAAATTACTGGGTACTGTGACTTGAGATCTTATGATACAAGTACGTACGTACTTGTATCACATTCAGCAGACCTGTTCTCTAACTTCGGTTGCTTACTAGAACTGTCATTTTTGAAAGAAACTTAACATCCATTACTGCTATCAAGAACGCCGCCGTAACACATTAGATCACTAAACTAGTAATGAATATAGTTTCTTTCAAAAATGACAGTTCTAGTTACCAACTGTAGTTAGCGAATAGGCCTGCTGGTCCTTATAAGGGTCGTATGTTTGCAAATCTCATATTAAGTTCATTTACTATTGGCGACTGTTTAGCCACATACCACCAGGTGGGCAGCCTGATTGATTACTAGTTGAGGTAAGATAAATACGTATGATGTCGACTCACATTCCCATACCGCAAGCGCAAGCCCAATATCATGACATGACAGCAGTTCAATCTTTAACTGTATACCTCACGCACTGAGTAAGGCAATACCACGCAATACATTGTCTTCTGTAAGGTTCAGGAGCTTTGCCGTCGGGTTGCTCATCGAAGCGACAAACACTCGCCTTTTTTTCTCTAGGACAGGATCGATCCTGTACCTCCCGTGATGAAGGGTGCCAGGGAATTTCCTGGCACCCTCTAGCAGCCTCATAGCAGGCGTAGCTCATCAGCCCCTCCCAATTTCCGGAAAGGTGTAGTCTATTTTTTTGGTTCATTTCGTTGTTACTTGTATAGGTACATCATTGGTTGGGGTGTATTTACATACAAGGATTAAGTAATTAATTACAAAATATAACAGAATTAGTTCCCTGGGTAATTAATTTTTTGTATTTTTTTTGACGTCAATAAGTGCCTGTAAAGGTCTATATTGAATAAAGATTTTTCAGTTTGAGTTTGAGTGGAGTTGGCGTACAGTTACAGTAGTCAGAAAATTTGTTAGGTTTATTTGTTATGTGTAATTGTATTATTGCTTAAGTTAGTTTATATGTTGTTTGTATATATTTGTGTGTTTTCATAATTTTAAGTAACTTAATTAAGTGAGTAACATTGTAAGCGTGTTGGCTAGCTCTAGCTGTAAGTTTACACTGTAAATAAATAAATGTATATAGAAGAAATATAGCACAACATCTTAGCAAATAGGATATTATATTATATTTGCTATATGATTTATTTGCCATGAAACACGGTTTGCACTGTTCATACATAAAGTTTAGGTAGATCAAGCGTGTTCAGTCAAATTGTTGACATGCAAAAACTTATTATTATAGTAATCTAATTTGTTAAAGAAATTGAAAAATATTACGGTCACTACATTAATACGCTACATTTTTAAGTCGATTAGTTATATATTATTTTGAATAATCATAATAATTATAATATGTCAAGATTCATCATCATCATCATCAATATAGCTCATATACGTCCCCCCACCGAGGGGCTCGAGCCTACCCTAAATTAGGGCGATTAGGCCTTAGTCAACCACGCTGGCCAAGTGCGGGTTTGTCGACTTCACAAACAACCTGTAAATAAATTCTTTCTTCACAGGTGTGTGCAAGTTTCCTCACGATGTTTTCCTTCACCGTAAAAGCGTCGAATAAACGTACATATGAATTCAAAATTTGAAAACACATTGGTACGTGGTGGGGTTCGAACCGCTACCTCCCGATTGGAAGGCGACAGCCTTACGCACTACGCCATCGACGCTTTTTCAATTTATCAAATTTATACATGCCAAATTATTAAATTATTATTATTACATTACTGAGTGTCAAGAAACTCCTATAAATCATAAAAACATTGTCCAGTCAGCCATTTTTCAAGTAAAGTGCTATTGCCTTGTAGTATTACTAATTAAAAACGATCTCTTGGACGAAATCTCGGATTCTGACTAGGCTTTTGAAAGAAATTAGCGTGATGCCTAATAAACGTCCCACTCTCATGTACCGGATACGGGCAGGGTGATGATGAGGTACCTCAGCTACCATCAGCAGTAAATGATAGTAATAGTAACAGTTTATTTTATTTGGAAGAATATGGTGCTTACATGTTTAACAGTTTGATGAGTATTGTGAGCCAAATAAAAATCTTCACCCTCGCCTCCGACAGATAGCAGAGACCGTGTCATGGAGGCCGTCCGACCAGGACTGGAAGGAGCGCGCGGCGTTCAGCCAACTGGAGGTGGCGGTGCTGGAGGTGGAGCACTACAAGATGGGCATCACCTACACCAGCTCCAGCCTCAACAAGGTCTACCACGACCACTACGTGTACGACAGAGATAGAGACAAGGACGAAAAGGAGGTGCTGAGGTAAGTTGACACGCCATTATAAAGATGATAGCACACCAAAGCTTAGTGGCATCCGGAGACCACCCGGTATAAATCTGGTTGTTTTTTGTACATAAGTACGGCCTACTTAGTGGCATCCGGAGACCACCTGGTACAAATCTGGAGGGTTTTGTATATAGACACAGCAGGGAAGCTCTTGGCCTTCATCTCACCTGATGGTGTGATAATGCCGAAAGTGGAAGAGAGCTTTACCTGGACTCCTCGACAACTGAGGAACTAGCCATCTTACCTTTAATTGTCACACAACAATGTTATAACATTATGATTATAGATGGTGACAAACTTAGGTGAGGCGTTGGTAGCTAGCCAGGCAGGCGCAGAAGCCCTACTTCCAACCAAACTGAGCTGAGAAATTTCTACCCCATGGCGAATTGAGCCCCGGACTTCCCGATCAACAACAGTCCAAACTACTAGACCCGTGGTCTAGTGGCTTCTGGTGTTCAGTCAACTCGAAGTGGTGGACCCCGCCCAAGAAGAAATCTTTTCTTGATAGATTTTTGTATTTATTCTCTTGTTACACAATAATTATTCCCTGTGCAGGTATACCCTCGCACCGCCTCCGAGCGGTCAGTTCGCGCTGAGCTGCGTGGCGACGATATTCGACATCTACGCGAGGAACAGCGAGCCGGTGCTCATCAGGGAGGACGCTCCACACCCCGCATCCGTCACGGGGGAGGACTCTTCAGGTGAGGTTTTTACACAGATGCTCTAGACCTTGATGATAGCTTTTTTTTGAGGAGAATGCGTGACTGCACCGTACTCGCCGTTGGCTAGACGGCGAGCGTGTGTGGGGCTTTCCCCGGCAGAGTGCCAGGCCTACCCACTAAACCCCCCGGTGTTCTCTCTGCCCATAGAGGTGCGCGTGGTAGGGTCCACACTGTGACTACCACTATCAACGCGCCCGGGCTAAGCCGACCAGTTAGGTCAGGCTAGCCCGGGCGCATTGGTAGTGGTAGTCGCCAACGGGCAATACCTGATAGTAAGCAAGGCTGAAAAAAGATTATGGACTCCACATAAAACCCGCCTGTCTCAGAAGTTCCTCAGATTTTGAGGAACTTCTGAGCCAGGTGGGTTCAGAAGTCCTCAGTTGTCTTAGAAAATTGAACCCCGGACCTCCATCAGATTAATGCCAGGTGGTCTCACACTAGACCATAGAGACGATGGATATTGAAAAATTAAAGAGAATGTTCTATATATACGACTAAATTGGAAAACAAGGAAACTGCGCACCTGATGGTGAGTGGTAGCAGTTACCTATAGTACTCGTACATATGGCTCTCGTGAGATTTGCAGCAAATCTGCAACCCCCACAAGAACCACAGTGTACGTTGCCATCTTGTGATGACATAAGATGTAATGTCACGGTACCCAGTAATTTCACTGCCATATCTAGCCTTAAAAACCAGAACGCAGTAATGCAAGCACTGTTTCTTTGCGGCAGATTAGATTAGGTAAAACGGAGGTACCCAAGCAATCGACTATGGTACAAAATGTTACAAAATAAAAATAAATGTGAGTGAAAATGAGTTAAAAAGAGGTGAAAAGGGACGGCTGTCTGCCGGTACGTTACGTAGATTTTATATTAATTGACCCACAAGCGCTGTTTAGTAATATGGTTTAGGGTTCCCTGGTAGTTACATTATAATATTTCCTTTGCAAGATATCAACTTAATTATGCGGAATACAGAACCGTCGATGTTTGACCACTAGCACCTTACCGGCTTTTTTGGAAAACGCCGTATCTCATAGTCTCAATAAAATCAGTGTGCGCAACATAAACGCGATTTAAAAAAAAATAACAGAACTAAAACTGGAACAGATAGTTTGAGATTCACAAAATATTTTTTTTTTGCGCGCAAGTAATAAACAAAATTATTAGCGGAGTGCTTAGCCCCCGGCGCGTATTATGATAAGATTCCAAGGCGAAAATTGGATTCTGTACTCCAGCGGGTCTGCGAATACATGAATACTAAGCATTATTTACGACAAAACCCTCTGTCGTATACACGTGCTATTATTTTCCATAAAACTGAGGCGTATAGTGATAAGGAATGGTATTGATCGGCGAACCTCTGAGGATAAACACATCTCTTGGCAAACAGAGAAATGCAAATACCGTTCTTTTGTCAATAACAGTGATGTCCTCTTAACCAGATTTCAGTAGGGCTGAACCAGCGTGTTTCTGTATAGGATTTTTTTTGGCTTTTGTCTCATGTGATGGTATGTAATAATATGAATAAGCTGGAAACGAAACCTACAACCATATTCTTAGGTTCAGTACGTCCTCCAATTTATTGGCCTGGGAAGGCATTGACGTAGGAAGAAAATTTAGAATCAACACATCCAAAAAAATCAATTTATTTTGCATTTTTAGTGAAAATGTAGAATCACAAGTTTAAAAGTTCACACATTTTTCTGATTCCAAAGCATAGGTGCACAATACTGGACTAGATAGTATTTAACTCTATTTTCGTGATTTTGGAGTTACGTATTCTCATAATAAAATCCACAATAATAATTATGGGTGCCACTTTAATTATAAAAATAAATTAACAATACATGTTTTGTCCCCAGGCCGCGTCCATTACGTCAGCGTCGCGCTGTTGGTTGCCTGCGCGTGCCTGCTCCATGCTGCGTTATGATCTTCCCTCCCTTGTGTCACAGAGTAAACATCAAACCGAAGTAGGGACTGTGTGAAAGAATCATAAAATATTATTAAGACTTCGTTTACACGTAACCAAGACTATAGTAAGGGTTTTTTTTTGACTGCAAGTCACAGGGCCGTTATTATATTTTTTGTTGTCCTATTCTATGTTATGTAAATAAGTAAGATTAGCCCATAAGTGAATTGAGCTACCATTTCAGTTGACTATTATTTTATACAGTTATTTTTTAAAAAAAGCTCAAGCTAATGTCAATTATTGACAAATAATAAAAAATGTCCACGAAATACATTCTTCCATCACAGTTCCTACGTAATTAAGCGAATTACACAGTGTCGTGAGAGCAGTAAATTTCGCATGTTAGTATAAGTTGTTATATAAAAATTATAACTTAAAGATTTTATACTACTAAGTGTTTAAAAAAATCTAATGAAGGTTGAAAATGATCCACTACTGTTATTGCTTGTAGAATTGTATATTTTTAGCATACATTTTGTTTCAATATTTTCAAATGTCGATCCATCCGTATTCTCACAAATTTTGACTACTGATGTTTGATTCATCTCATACAAACTTTTGGACTTTATTTCACCTGGTGGTTATTGACCATAATACCGAAGAGAGCGCGCTTCGTTTATTCATAATTCCAGCTAATAATGGTGACTGTAAAGCTTTTTGTATAAAAATCGAAATATTTTTTTATACACGTAGTTCAAGCGGACATACTGTTCTCTCTGCACTGTGCGCAATGTGAAACTGAATGTTGTGATAGACAATTTATGAATTATTAGTCTATTTGTACTAGCTTAAGATATTATTATATAATATACTTATTTGAATGTTGCCCATTACTACATGTGAATATGTAAATAAATTCATTAGTTACCATTCTTGTTAGTTTTATTTACCTTTCAAATATGACTTTTTGGTTATGAAGTGCAGTACTATTTATTATCTATGCTACGTACTTACGTAAGTACTAAGAGCAATTCAGTGGCTCATTGGTATGAGACCTTGGAGTGTGATTACCAAAGTTGAGCAACGTTGACTGTGGTCAACCAAGACACTTCTGCACTATAAGATTTTCTGCAAGGAAATCTGAGTCTGCAAATTAATAAGATCTTGTCTTTTTTATTGTTGTAAGTGGCAGACGAGCAGACGGCCCACCTCGTTATCAATCATTATTTTAGCCAAGAAATGTCCACTGTTGGACATAGGCTTCCCGCAAGGATCTCCGAAATGATCGGTCCTGCATCCAGCGTTTTCCAGTGACCTTTCCCAGATCGTCGGTCCTCCTTGAGGGGGAACCAACGCTACGTTTCCCGGTACGCGGCCGCTACTCGGGGACCGCCCCACCCCAACAGCCGTCAGTAATGCGAGCTTTGTGCCCTGCCCCCTGCCACTTAAGATTACCACTTCGCCAATATAAGACACATAACTAGGCCTTCCTTGAGTATAATACTCTCTTTGAACCTTTTTTGAACAAATACATGACGTTGCATTCGGGAAACAGCAGTGGGAAGTTCGTTTCGTAAAAATGAGTGCTGAAAGCGAACTGTACTGTACGATACCACTTCCAAGTAATATGGATGATGAGATGGAAAAAAATGGTGACCTCGGTACCAAGTCAAAGAGTTTCTCGGTACATTTACCGCTGAAGAGACCGTAGAACTGTGTGTTCTACCTGAAATCGGAAGGATTTCACTTATCTGTGTGTGTTCTACCGTCTCTTCAGCGGTGAGCAAGCGTGGATCCACCGTTGTGCCCATCGTGCATCGCATGCCCATAATCCTAATAGACTTTGACGTCACAATTCCACGGTCTATTGAGAATATATCTAATGCCTTAATAATAAAAACAATGAATCTTGGTCAGGGCGTCATATATTTCGGAAACATCTCCTTTTTCAGGAATGTACTATATCGATCATGAGCGAGTTCATACTCTGACTCCTACTTGACCGATTTTCAGGAGGCTGTGATCCATGTGACCACAACCTTTTTTGAGGGCTGGATCCGCACCTGGCAGTGAGTGCTGTCACAGAGATAACTGAAATCCCGCAGTGAGCCCGTCGACTCTAATAAATCCATTAGATTTACCGCATTTACCGGAGGGAGACTCTGTACCAGGGTCGTGTGCTTGGGTACCTCCGTCTAACCTATTTCTGCCGCAAAGCAGCAATGCTTGCATTGTTGTGTTCCGGTTTGAAGGGTAAGATATAGCACTGAAATTACTGGGTACCGTGACTTTACATCCTAAGTCACCAGTTGGCAACGCACACTATGGTTCTTGTGGAGGTTGCAGTTCTGCTACAGATCTCACAGGAGCCACATGTACTATAGGTAACTGTTACCACTTACCATCAGGTGGGCAGTTTGCTTGTTTGCCAACTTTCAAAATAAAAAAAAAGATTCAAATCTTCGATGATTTGAGGAACAGTCCGTCTGTATTGAGAGTCAAATGAATCAAGATAGTTTTAAGGAGTTCCTGCCCACAGATGTGGATAGTACCTACACCACGGGTGGACGAACTATAATGAATGAGCACAAGGCGTGGTTAGGGCATGATGAACCCCTTTGCCCTGTTAAAGACACGGAGCCTCCTACTGGCCAATATAACCTTGAACTTTGATTCCCGAATTGGACTTTGCTCGTGATCTTGACACCAAGGATATCAATCAATTTGGTGATTTTAAGGGTTACTCCTTAGAATTGGGGTGCTAAAGTAAAACTGCGCCGACTTCCTTTCATAAAGGAGTGATGGATAAACTGCGACTGTCAAATTGAAAGCTATTGCGATAGAATTTTTCTTCTATACTTAATATTATAAAGAGGAAAGATTTGATTGTTTGTTTGTTTGTTTGTTTGTATTGAATAGGCTTCGAAACTACTGAACCGATTTTGATGAAAGTTGGTATAGGGATAGTTCGAGACCAGAGGAAGGACATATGGTACCTAATTTTCCTACGAAAGAAATTCCCACGGGAGAACAAAAATAACGCGGGCGAAGTCGCGAGCGGAAAGCCCCACGGGTCTTCTTAGTACTGAACGCGCAAACCTGCATCTTAATGGGGATGAACTACCCGCCTAGATAAAACGCATTTCGATAGTCACCATCGCAATCTTAGGATAATGTATGGGATTTGACACCCTCGCTTAGCTTTCGAGTGCAGTTGTCAAATCCCATAAATTGTCCATGAAAGACATCATGTCTAGGGGGGCTTTATTAAATTCTTTTCCCTCTCTTCTGAGGCCCATAATTAGCTAAATGCATATGTGTGCGCCGATGTCAAGCGGACCGAGTCAACATGGCCTATAGATGCTTGCATCAAGAATGACCGTTTGTGCATTCTAAACCAAAATCCTCACTCTGCTAGCATATCACGCTGGTGCAGTGCGGGTTGGTAGTGGATACCGCTGGAACCTTGTTCGTTTAATTCACTGTCTCTCCGATATTTTTGAAGTTGACGTGGTTTCTGCCAAGTATTATTCAGAACACCTTACACTCACTGAAACAAGCGTTCTAAATGTAACAAGAGCCATTTTAGGGTTCCTTACGTCCACATAAACACGACCCCCTTATAGGATCACTCGTGTGTTTGTCTCTCCGTTTGTCACAGTCAATTATTTTATCAAATCTACTGGGCTAATTAAGTTGTTTAATATATACACCGTATTTGGTCAGCACAGTACCTTAAATACTAATATCGCTATTAAAAATGGCATGTATTTAAATCGATATCTGTATATTCCCTTTATTCGAACAAAATATATCAAAGTTCCACCAAAAATACTGAATTGCACACTAAATTAAATTAGATTTAGTATACTGTTTAATGGTATTTGCAGAACCGTTTTACTGAACGAATAACTATTATCAATATGGTTTCACGAGCAATAAGTATGCATAAAGTCGAGAATACACATAAAGTCGTTTCTGGCGCTTCGCCGGCCGCTGCCGGTATTTGTAATTGAAAAGTTATGTAAGAAAATGCGCACCCAAAAAAATAACCCTAAATAATTTAGGCTCGTATAAATAGTCGCATCTCAAGTCAGAGCTCGATCTTGAGTAGCAGTTTTGACGTTTAATGTATGGCACATCTGTCAAAAATAGACAAGTTTTTCCCCCGAAGGGTAAAAAACTAATATTTAGGTTTCAGCCGAAAGGCTTGACCCACTTGAGATTACCCTCTTGAACATCAGCGCCATCTAGTATGAACTTTGAACAATTATCGCAGAATCACAATGAGGGTAGACGAATATCTGCGTGCCGATGCGGAGCACTCCTCATTTTATTCAGTACCTATTTGGATTGAGGTGAGGAAGTGAGAACCAGCAAGGAGTAGTATTGGTGGGTCAAGCCTTTCGGCTGAAACCTAAATATTAGTTTTTTACCCTTCGGGGGAAAAACTTGTCTATTTAGGTGTTCGAGCCTTTAGGCTTGACCCACTTGAGATGTTTCCTATCTGCTGGTGCTAGTGTTAGTTGCGTACTGTGACTGAGTAAGTAGATATATATGTTGATATATTAAACAACATGTAATTGAGTTTGTCGTTTATATTTTTAAATCACAGCAAATGAGTTTTTATTAATTAATCAACATTCTTTGTATTATTCAACGCAAAACTTAACATTTATATTATTTAAGCTAATTAGACATAATCAGTCTTGTAATAAATCACAAAATCACATTGCAATGAAGTCGGTGGATGTAGACGAAGCCCCGTTAATGGGATTTTTGGGTCCGATATCCTTGTAATAATGTTTAAAGAATGTGTTTGCTCTACGCCAGTTCACTTTGCGTAGTACATCGTCTATATCCAGGTTTCGAATACTCCAGTTATTCGTAGCAACTGCCGCTCTGAAGCTGCCAGGAGTATCGTTGATGTTGGCATCCTTCAAAATAAGTTTTATCCAGCCAGATATGATTGTCCTTGTCGCTGCTTTAACTTTACCTCTTGTGGAAATAAACAAATTGGATGTGAGAATCATTTGCTTTACGACGATCTTCTGATAGGTTTATGAGTATTGGTATCCAGTAGCATAGGTCTAATTTTATGTTTTCGTTCTTCAGCAGACACCAACCCGACTGACGATAGTTAGCACTGTCAGTTTTAGACCCAAACTCTGGCCAGAATATTACTCTATCCGGGTACATTTGACAATGATCCTTACTTATGTGCAACAGAGTTAGGTCATGTACGCGTCGCCTGGAAGCTAGCAATAGTAGGATAGCTACATGCTGTGAGACTTGGAAATGGCTTGATTGATCTATGTTCCTGCGAGAAAGCCAATGTGTGAGGTTGGGGATACTCCACGTTGTTTTCTTATGCTGTGGGGGATTTTTATGACATATTGCCTTTATAATATTCTTTATCATTGGATTTTTGCTATATGTTTCGCTAAGGGATGGTTTAATGAATGTCAATATAGCAGATTTGTGAACGCAAATGGTTTTCGCAGCTAGATTGCGGGTTTCGCTATGTCGCTGGGGGCAGGCGTTGAAGGAGATAGGTTGTTAGCTTCGCACCACTATAGCCAGGTTCTCCAGGCCGGTTTGTAGGTTTTTAGGGTCGAAATCTGTCACGCAGACTGCAAAAGTCCCTTTTCTTGCTCGTTCCAAGAATTTAGTTCAACTGCCCAGCCCGTATTTTCCAGACCTCTAAAGATAACTGTTGGATTCCTCGAGGTGGTAGTCTAGTTTGCAGGTCTATCAGGTGTTTCTTGAGGTTCCTGATGCGAAGAGGAGGTTGAATTGCTCCCTTCTTCATCTCTGCTCTCCAAAAAACTTTCTCCCATCTGGGAACTATCATTATGTATAGTCCGTGGGAGCGTTGGAGGTGCTGGAGTACCCGGGGGATCAATGCTGGTGGAGCGAATATCCATGCCAGACTGTAGCTCCACTGTTTGCTGAAGGCGTCCGTGAATTCGCTCGCTAGATCCCGATGATCTTCGCTGACATATCGTGGGACTACTGCTGAGGCGCTCGAGGCGAATAAGTCGATTTCTGGAACTCCCATGCGCTTGAATATTATGGACTGGATCTGTGCACTGAGGTGCCATTCTTGGTGGGTTTTCCATCTGAATAGGCTGTCCGCTAGACCATTGTATTTGCCCGGTAGATACTTCGGGACTATGTTGATTTTGTATTGATGTGCGAGTCTCAATATTTTTGTGGCGATGTTCAGCAGTTTTATTGATTTCGTGCCTCCTTACTTCCTTATGTAAGAGGTGGTTGTGCGATTGTCGGATTGAAAGATTATGGTTTTCCCTTGAAGTTTTCTCCGTTCTCTTTGTAATACCTCTAATAAGGTCCACAATTCCTTCTGATTGCAGTGCCAGTGTAGCTGAGAGGTTTTCCAATGCCCTAAAAGCTTATTGCTGTCGACAATTGCTCCCCATCCGAGATCTGAAGCATCGGTGGTTACGAAAGTGGTTGGTGCAGCTATTTGAAGCGTGGAGGACTTGCGTATATTCTGTAGCCACCACTCGAGTTCTCCTCTTACTCGTTTTTTGCGTGTCTGGAAGGTGCTTTGATGCTATCTGTATTAATCTGCAACGTAGAAGGCCCAAAGGTATTGCATTAGCCGCGAAATTTAATTTCCCCAGAATGTGTTTCGCGCTTGACCAACTCCATTTATTTTTGCGTATGGTATGCAATATGAGGGCAGTAATATCATGAATTTTTGTGCTAGGTAAGTATTTTTTATTCTTTTGTGTATCCCATACAAGTCCTAGGTATTCAATTCGTTTTTAGGTATTAAGTCGGATTTAGGAATATTAATGTGCCAGCCTAATGACTGTAATGTGCCAATAGCTACTTTTGTTTGTTGCTCCAGCAATTCAGGATCTTTATTAAGGAGTAAAAAGTCATCTAGGTAAACTACAGTTCTAATGCCTTTGCTACAAAGTAGAAATGCTACCCAGTTTGAAATTTTGCTAAAAATTGAAGGGGCACTTGATAGCCCAAAAGGTAGGCAATTCATATTGTATATTTGGTCATTTTAAACTATCGATAAATATCTCCTATGTGAGTGATTGACTGGAACATGATAGTAGGCATTTGAGATGTCTATCTTTACTAGATAGTCATCTTTTTCAATTATTTGAGAGATTTTCTTAAGGCTAACCAGTCTAAACTTTGAGTAATTCACATAATAATTCAGATTTTTTAAATTAACAATTAGCCTGTGGGAACCATTGGTTTTTTGTCGGAGGAAGACTGGAGATATAAAACCACTCTTAAATTTATTTTTTGAAATTGCTCCCAATTTTAAAAGATTACTAATTAGCTGGTCCATGCTCTCAGATTTCCTTGTGTTTAGTAAATTGTAATTTTTGGAAGTTTCTGAGAAGCGTATGGTCGGCGGCTTCCGTATAAACGGTATCCGGTAACCTTTTATGACATTTAGGAGCGTAGGTGACGCGCCTAATGATTTCCACAAGCTAACTTTAGAGTGTAATTGACCGGCAAGAATACCTGAGGTTTAGGGTTTTCTTCTAATATTTGAGGAAGGACGTGTTGTTTTGTTGGTAATATGATCTTGTCTTTCAGAGGTGCGAAAGTTCCGAAAAGGCTGTTTTTTGATTGGCACATTGTTTGAATAGGTCTCCCGAGGATTTTTCTGAGGTATCTTTGAAGGTACAGGAAATTTCTTTTGTTTATTAGTTGTGGACATGCTCGAAAAGGATTTTCTAGGGAAGAACTTATGCGCCCCCCCTGGTTTTTTTATTGCTTCGGTCAGTTTCTCCTCCGAAAACAAGTGTGTAGTTGAAGGAGCTATATCGTGCAAAATGTCGCTCAAGACCTTGTTTGGGGGGTTGTACGTTTCTCTGCGCGATTGAATAATTTCCGCTCTTCTGCCACAAGTGTATTGGACAAGGCTGTCGGATATTTTTTTTAAATCACAATCGGCTGTTAGGGCGAGTAGGTTAGTCACCTTAAGGGCGGCGAATACCGGAGTGCAGTGAAATGTTTTTTGCACTTCTGCATATCTGATGCTCTTCCAGCCATCTTCCTCTAATCGTTGACATTTGATGCCATACTCTACCAGTCGTGGATCCGCCTTTGGTAATTTGGGCTCTGCTTCTGTTGTGCTAGGCGAGAAGTCGCAGGTCGCCTGCGATGAATAATTATTTCGTAGAGCCTCTAATTTTGCTTGAGCTTGTGCAATTTGGGCTTGAAGGGCTTCCTCTTCTGAGCTGCTAATAGGCTTATAAGCATATGGAGAGGTTTCAGGTAGTTCGGCTGAGAGGAATGGTGGTGTTTCAAATTCCTCGTTGCCAGTGATGCTTCTGCCAGTGTCGGAACAAGAGGTACCATTTTCGTAGTCCGACTCCTGTTCCTCTCTTGATTCGTGAGGTCGGGCGGCTAAGTTAGCCACTTGTGAGGCTACGTTTTCAATGGCTTTCGTTTGATGTGTCAGGACTGACATCAATTTTTCAAAAAATGCCATTTGTTGGTTTTGGTCTATGTCGTGATCATGTCTTGTCGATTTCGACGAGGAGGCTTCTGATGGTGACGTAGATCTCCGTTTTTGTGCGGAGCTGTTCGGTGTTGATCCTCTCGAGGTAAGTTTCGGTTTTAGTGTCTTTTTTTTTTATGGGATAGGGGGTAAGCGAGCAGACGTATCACCTGATGGTAAGTAATTACCGTCGCCCATGGACACCCGTGACACCAGAGGAGTTACAAGTGCGTTTCTTAACCGTGTTCATAAATATTTCGTATGAGTCAGGGTGGATTTTCTCCATAATGCTATGTGGGGCATATAATAGAGCGCGCCCCAGCGGCCATTGAAGAATTTTCCTTTTAATTGAACGAAACTTCTTTTCGGAGAGCGTAGGGTCGTTTGGTGTGTATGCCCGGGCTAGCCCTTCAGTAGGTATTGCGAAGCGTAGTTTAGCTTCCGTCTTAGGTGATATGATTTCGCCAAACAGTTCTGTGTAAGAATAATTTTTCACTACCCAGGATATCCAGCCTTGTGGGTAGACGTCGTTCACCAAGCTGATCATTCGTTCGAAGAAATCTTTTTCCTCGGGCGGTGGTTGTAGCCCGCAAAGGGCGCCCATTGTTGTAGTCGCCATGTGAACTGTAAAGATTAAATGCAATAAATGCTTTAGGTACGTTCGTACGAACTATTATAAGTCATGGTCAATTGCAGTTTAATACGACCGACGTATGGTTTTATACCATTGGACGTTGTAATTTAACTTGGCGAGACGTATCGATTGATACGACTAGACGCATGACTTCGTTGTGTCAGACGTATGAATTGATACGACTAGACGTATGATTGATGCGACCATCAACAATTAGGTGGTACCTACTCTGAAGTTTGAGTTGGTGCATGTGATACTATCGAGGATGAGTACCTTCGCTGGTCGATTCGACCACGTGATTTAATCAATGCCACCTCAGCGTGCGACGCTGTTATCTTTGTGACTAGTGCGTCGGTGACGAAGTCTTTGAGACGACCCTTAGAACACGGGCAAAGTTTTACGTCATTGCTTCGGTTGGTTGCTATGACGATTTGTCGTTCGTTGCGAGACGACATAGTGGTACATGGTACCTATAATAATACTCGTAAGCATTATTGTTTTGCCCGTGTGCTCGGGTACATGCTCGTGTAAGAATGATTTCCTTAACAAACTAAGGACATTATTTTACACTGTAAAATAATAACACAATTAGTAAAGGATATTTACATACCTGCGATGAAAGGTATTTATAATAAATTTCGCTCTTAGGCGATGGACAACTGACGACGCTGAAATCCAAAAGCGTACTGAATAAAATGAGGAGTGCTCCGCATCGGCACGCAGATATTCGTCTACCCTCATTGTGATTCTGCGATAATTGTTCAAAGTTCATACTAGATGGCGCTGATGTTCAAGAGGGTAATCTCAAGTGGGTCAAGCCTAAAGGCTCGAACACCTAAATAGCAGCTCAAGATCCACCTCGCGCTTGAGATACGACTATTTATACGAGCCTTAGAGTGAGTTAGTATTTTTCATAAGCAATTCGTATTTTTGTTTTAAAAATCATTTATACGATGTACCAACCACATTTTTGGTGTGAATTCAATAAAAAAGATCATCTGGTTTTGTGTGATTTTTTAGTTTTCTTTGTACGGCATGTTTAGTTAATCAATTGTTTTTTTTTGCAGTGCAGTCATTTATCTGCTATGCATTCAGTTAATTAGTGACGTTACCTAGTGTGCTGAAAAATTATACAGATGTGCATTTAAAAATATCCCTTAAAAAATGGGGGTTTGTAGTAGAGGGTAAAAATTTTGGGTCATAAGTTTTTTTGATGCCAAATAATAAAAAATTAACAAATAAAATCTGGAGATGGCCATCCTTATCAACTAGGAATATAAAAAAGCTACGACCTATCTCAAACCTACCATTTCATAAAAATTGATAAAGATGTTTGGGAGGAGTTTATTTATTTACACTTTATTACACATAGAATACACATACACAGGACATGTCATAATAAATCAGATTGACAATAGGCGGCCTTATTACTAAGTAGCAATTTCATAGCAAACACTGTGACACAAGATTTTTATATATAAAAAGATTAGTATAAAAAGTAACTAAGATCTTTCATCGATAACAGAAAATTGTTCTTAAAATTTCATGAAAACTAATTTTAGAGATTCATTTAAAAGTTTAGGCTTAGTACTTAACTAATAACTAAGCTGTCGTTTATGTCTTAAAATAATTTTCTTAATTTTGTACGAAACCATTTTTTACGCAAGTTTTTCTTCAGACTGAAATTTTAAATCTAAATCTAAAACCGTTTTAAAAACAAGCTTTTATTTAAATGCGCTAAAAAGAATAAATAAACTTTTACACTAAAACTTTTACTTATAACGTCATTTCACATTTGACACAATTTATATGACATAAAAGCTTGTCGCGAGATTTACTTGTATGTAGTAACTTAAAAGTACTTAAAAGAGTACTTTAAGTACCTACTCGTATTTACTTTGAAAATTGTAATGTATAAAATTATTCACATCAAATTATTTAATTTACTTGTTTATCTACAAAAGTAAATCTCGCGACAAGCTTTTATGTTATATAAATTATGTCAAATGTGAAATGACGTTATAAGTAAAAGTTTTAGTGTAAAAGTTTATTTATTCTTTTTAGCGCATTTAAATAAAAGCTTGTTTTAAAAAAGGTTTTTTTACATTTCATTTATTTTTTACTTTTTAGTTATCACTGGACACGTTTCTCAGTCTGTTCATCTCATTCAACGCATCATTGTTGCAAGGTCGTTTGCCGGAACGTCTATACAGAATTTCAGCTCAATCGGTTTAAGATATCTACTTCAAAATTGCTTTTTAGCTTTAGAAGTACGACATATTGGATTAATAGTGACATCACTTAATTTTTCAAGTTATTCTTAGCAAGACCTTTTATTTGATACCCATATTGTAGGAGTGCATTAAAAATAATTGGTCCGCTATCTTGGGTATGCAGCCATCTTGGATTTCGAATGACGTCACACAGTTAACCGTGCATTTTCATCCAAACTGTGTGTATACAAAATTTCAGCTCAATGTTAAAGATATCTACTTCAAAATTGATTTACAAGCTTTAGAAGTCCGCCATATTGGATAAATAGTGACGTCACATTATTTTTCGAGTTACTCTTAGCAAGACCTTTTATTTGATACTCATATTGTAGGGGTGCATTAAAAATAATTGATCCGCCATCTTGGATATGCCGCCATCTTGGATTTAAAATGACGTCACACAGTTAACCATGCATTGTCATCCAAACTGAACGTGTATACAAAATTTCAGCTCAATGGGTTAAAGATATCTGCTTCAAAATTGAGTTGCAAGATTCCACCCGAACATACATACTTACATACATTGCAAGTTAAATAAAAGCTTGTAAAAATATATTTGTCTCCACTCGCGATCGCTTCCACGAAACTGATAAACGTCCGAACTTGAAAGAGTTGAACGAAAAGTCAATTTAAACTGTCAGCCGTATCTAAAATTACTTTGCCAGCCAAATGAAGCTTGAATTGCTAGTCGACCGTCCAATACGGAGCTAACAGTATTGAGATGAAACTATTGCTTCTCAGTTAAGGCGCTACTTCCCGTTTTCGAACAATTTCGCTGACTGTACCGCCACAAATATTAACACAGAGTTCTAAAATTCATATGTGACATTTTTGAACATTTCATCTAAACATTCCTAAAGACAGAAACATGATTAATAATACTTCACTCGATAGAAAAAAAATCCAAAGATTACTCTGTTCAATATTTTAAAACTGCTGTGAATTAGAAAATACAATAATAAATGACATAAAAATTTTACCAATAGACGTGCATTTTTATTATGTAGAAAATTGCAAAAGTAAATTTTTTATTGTGTAGGTACCCCAAAGTACATTTTCCAAAAATCGATTAAAACGTGTAAAAGGTAACGTTTTAGTTCGGTCACAGCCGCGTAAGCGACATTAAAAGCTATGCAATTATCAACTATATTGCCTTGCAATACAGCATTTGCCGTGCACGCTTAGATTTCTTGGGAAACCTCACCTTAAGGGATCTCACCTCGCGCTAACATCCTTTTCTTTGGTAACGCTTATGTGATCATCTTAATGTTCGTCCATCCGTCTGGGGGGCAATTATGTAACTAATCGGCAATCGGCCATCGTATAGATTTAATAATTATGAACTGATTTTCAAAACGATTAATATTTTGTAACGTCGTTGAACAGTAATTTATCCATGAGCGCCGCCATAACGATTTTTTTCTAAATGACAGTTCATTTATAGTGAAAAACCGAAAATAGCGAGTAGGAGTGCTAGTTAGGTACTTACTTTAGTATATTATTATTGTTTGGTTTTATTGTATACACCGTGTTTTGTTACTACTCTATTTCAATATGTTATTCAGACTATCACATTGAACATAAATCGAGAATCGAGAATTTACAGTCGATCCCATAGTGTAAACATTGTTCTTTTTGATGGTCTGCTGAAGAAACTCTTTAAATTTTAGATAAATAATAAATTGCGGTGTATATTCCACTTAGTTACTCGAATGTTATCCGAGAAATGAAACGAATGATTCAAACAATTGGTTCAATTGCATAGGGAACATCCCTAGCATAACAAAGAAAATTTCCGTCGATTTAAATTATTTATTTGATTTAGGAAAGCTTTTTATAAAGGATAATTGGTAAAAAGGCTTCATTTTCATTTCGATAATCAATTTAATATGTGGCAAATAAAACAAGTGCGATTTTATCATTCGAAAAATAAATAATCACCTAGTTTCATGTTACTAGGAACCCTGATCCTAATTTCGCCCGAATTTGATATCTTTCACAGTTGTAAATAGGTAAGGTAGATTCAATCGCGTGGACAACTATACTCCAACTATCTCCATTATAAAGTTGGATTAACAAAATGGTCCCCTACTTCTTTGAGGGGAGACTGGAGACCTCTTTATCACTTCTACCCATATACACCCCAGCAGTGGGGTGTAAATACTATTAGTTTTATATATCATAATTCGAACTTGACATAAAGGAACATGAAAATGTATCATTTAATAATTTAACTTCGCAGTAGGACTACGAGGAACTAGGCATCCTCGTGGACCTACTAGTAGGACATTATTATCTGCAGTAGGACCATGAGGAACTAGTCTTCCTCGTGGTCCCACCAGTAAGAGAAATTAGTAGGACCACGAGGAAACAGCCCCAATTTCTATGAAATTTATTACTCGAGCTCCTAAATAAAAAATAACAGTCTTCTATAAAATAGGCTACGGGCGAAACCGCGAGCGCAAAGCTAGTCGGCTAAAAAATGACAGAGTTATGACGTAACAAACATAAAAGACACATACAGTTATACCACGACGTTGCATCCTCGAGATTTATATATTAACCAGGTAGTCCACTTTCCAATGTACCGGGCACCAAGCACAATTTTAGAGCGAAGACATAAAAATAAAAAGATAGGTAGGTAGTTTTAGTATTATTCACCCGCTTGCGCGATGTTACGTCGTTTGACTCATTCGCTTTCTTTGTGCGGGCATCACAGCATCGGAATATTAAAGATCAAAGTTTTATTATTTTATAACTTTATTTTTAGTGTGTTGTGTAGTTGTTATAGATATCAATATGTGTAAATGAAAACGTAAGTATTCTAAGCAATATATTAAGGAAAAGATTCGTAAACTAGAGAAACGTTTCGTCGCCGCCACCGCCGCTGCGAGCATTTTGATGGTGCTGGAAGTACCTATGTAAGTTTAAATTATAAGTGTTTATTGTTTATTATATTGTACTATTTTTTCGACACGTTCTCATCTTTGCATTTCGTTCGTTTAAAGCAAAACTTTATTTCGTGTTTGTTCGAATCAGTAGATTATATTTAGCTCACTAATTAATTTCATTTTGAAATTTATTGAGCAACAAAAAGAGCCTTGCTATTTGCGCATTGCCTAACGTTACTGTTTAATTAGAAAATATTCTGTATACAGTGTTAAATAAAATGGTATCCGCAGAATACCAGCGTCAAAGCACTCTGTGCCTCTGCATGCGGGGCCTATTTGGCCTAAAATCTAACTGAATATATATTTATATTTTTTTGTTACATTGTGTGTTGTATTTTTTGTACCAAATAAACGTCTATTCAAGCAATAATTCATAATTACTAAAGAACCGTGAATCGGCACTTTGAAACACGCCTTGTACACGTGTTTAAGTGTTATTATTTCTTTATATTTATAGAACAGTGTGCCTTGGAACTATAATGCGATTATAGTCACGCACAGTACTACGATGCGATTGTAGTCATGTTTTTTGGTCAGATTTATTGGTACCGTGACGCGATCACGGTCTCGATCACAACACTTCGTGTCATGATGCGATAATGACCTAGCTTATTTTTTCAACAGAATGTTATTATTTCTTTATATTTTATAGAACTGTGTGCCTTGGAACTATGATTCGATTATAGACACACACAGTACTACAATGCGATTGTAGTCATGGTTTTTGGTCATATTTATTAGTGCCGTGACGCGATTACGGTCTCGATCACAGCACTTCCTGTCATGATGCGATCATGACCTAGCTTATTTTTGAAAGAATGTTATTATTTCTTTATATTTTATAGAACAGTGTGCCTTGGTACTATGACGAGATTATAGTCACGCACAGTACTACGACGCGATTGTAGTCATGTTTTTTGGTCATATTTATTAGTACCGTGACGCGATTACGGTCTCGACCACAGCACTTCCTGTCATGGTGTGAGCATGACCTAGGTTATTTATTCAACGGAATGTTATTATTTCTTTATTTTTTAATAGAACAGTGTGCCTTTGTACTATGATGCGATCATAGTCGCGCACAGTACTACCACAATATAGAGAATGGTACTACGATGCGATTGTAGTCATGTTTTTTGGTCATATATATTAGTACACAGGCTGAGGATAGCCTCGCAGAATATGACTCGCTTCGCAGAATATTACTAATGTTACTCGCCGACAAACTACTTCGTAGTTTTGTGTTTATGTTTATAATAGTACATTTTGTTAAATAAAATAAAATAAAAATCTATGGAGAGGATGAATTGGCTTCAGTGTGTTATCATACATCCCATATGTTCAGTCAGTGGTTCATGTGACTGAAACTTGTAATGAGTGACAACCTAGTAATGTACAGGTGATGATATCAGAAGCATCAGCCAAGTGTCCCATACCACCCACTAGCTCTCGGGTACGTGTAAATGATGTTAACCCTCCAGCAACCAATTTATTTGAGAATATTTTAGAGGTCTTAGGGATCTCAAAAGGGAAACACGAGCTTTTCGGAACAAAAATCCAGGATGAAATCTCTGAACGTTGGGGTCATATATTGTGCGGAGGCTTAATAAGGATTAAAAGAAAGAGTTAGAGGGCAACATCTTCATACCTGAAAACTTTCAATTAGTTAAAACACCCAAATCGAATCCTGAAATCACTGCTGTGTTACTCAAAGAAATCAGCTTATATTGGACCTTCATTATAAAAACACGCTTAATCGAAGGAAATTAATAATGTATTCATTAGATTATAAGTTTAAAAAGATATTGCACGTGTACGAAGTGATTCATTTCTCTTTGGCGGGAATCTCACTAATAAAATTAAAGCATCGAAGTTGGCAGAAATATCGACTCCAAATCAAGAAAGTTCCAGCGGCGAGTACTTCTTCTTCTAATAGGCCTTCAGTCAGCCAGCAGGGAAACTGCAAAGCTCCACCGCGTCAAATGCCACGCACGCAGAGACGTGGTTAGGCGTGGAGTCACTCGTACCATTAGTCTGCGAGGAAAGCACCTGTAGTAGATCGATATCAGACAACGAAGTCTCGACCAAAGGCGCCGATCAGAACATAATAAAAAAAAATAAAAAAAAACTTATTATTATTTTGGTACTTAAATTAAAATATTTTATTCACACCTACAAAAAAAAATACAATCGATCCAGTTCTTTTATGAGTTGTAACGGGTAAAACGGATTACAAGTTTCTTTTTAAGAAACCGAATCTCAAAGATGTTTACCTATAAGTTCACGTTTTTCACAGTCAAATATTGTGACATTACGTTATGAAATTAAGAAGTTATACTAAATGAGAGCAGTAAGATGATGCAATGATGAATTAGATCAATTTATATATAAACTAACTAACATAATATTTCCCACCTGTAATGCTCTTTTCTTGCTAATTGTCAAAATTTGGGAAAAGAAAACAAATTTAATCCTTGACTTATTGAAATAATAAGCTTTATATGTTTACATACAGTTTCCTTATGCATAAGCATAAGAGAACAATACAATCATAAGCCAGCCATCATAATAATAGTCAGATACAATCATATCCTTAGAGTTGTAAGTTAAATTAAAGAGAATCAGGTACCTATATTATAATAGATACAGAAATCTATACAATCAAAGGGCAGAATGGTTCGGGATTTTTTATCAATCTCGGTATCAAACTAATATATCTAAAAATTGGGTACAAATCTGGGTAATGGAATACACCAAATGAAAATGTTTTGTTTCTTTTTTTTTAAGATTAGCCTTCCCCGTAACGGTGGTTAGTGGATCGTACCTTCGACTTTAAGTTCTTGCGATCACGGGTCAATGATACTGTACTCCAATTCCTTAGATTTTATATGTTTTAGATATGTAATTCCACAGAATTCTTCCTTGTTATACTAGTTGTTTCTTAGTTCCTCCACTGAAAAACCAGACAGCCAAGCCTTAAGGGAACTGCCCTGGAGATTCATAGTACAGTGTTGGGTTAAATATATGTAACATGTCTATGATCATATGGCCCGGGGCTCTCACACTGGGTTTTACAAACATATTTTTTAATAAATTGTTATATTTTGTTATTTGTTGGATTATAAAAATAACATATGGAGGAGAGAGCACCTATTTTGTGTACAACTACTACCATTAATTCAAAGAAAATAGCCTTTGTGAGTTATTTGCCAAGGAGTGATCTGAAACTTTCTATGGTGAAAATCTAGAATATTTATAACTTGAAATCTGTAAATATTGTTCATTAATCCACCAAGATGCCGCTTACTATCAGGTTTTTTTATGAAATAGGGGATGTAAAAGACGGATTTTGGGAATATATCATGTGTTTGAAAAAAAAAAATCCTACCTACCAAAAAACTTAATAAAATCTGTTCTAAATCAAAAAGAAAATTCAAGTAATTAAGATATACCTAAGGTACCCTGGTAATTAGCGTAAGTACTTAAATTATTATAATAAATTGATGAATCATTCGGAGAATCCTTATTATTTATAGCTAAATATGTATTGCGTGTCCTGAGCCTTGATCTCGAGCTGGAAACGGAACCTCGAAGGTCGCGTGCACTTGATATGTTCCAACGAAACTATTTCGTAATTTTTCTTGAATAAAATGAAAAGCAGGAGAAATGATATACTTCGATTATAACTAGGGATTGATTTTTCTAAGGTCAAGGTTGGTAAAGGAATCGCACCCATAATACCCCAACCAGTTACACCACCTATGAAACTCTTGTTATGAACTATCAATTTAGATGTCTATTTTTTAGCCACTATGCATTAATCGTCGAAACATTATCTTAGATTTAAATTTGAGCAAATAACTTAAGAATTTCAATGTCTTCCCTTTGCACTTGCTTTAGCTTCATACATTTTCACTAAGCTTTTGAAACCCATATTATCTTATCTTAGAAGTCTAGTTTACTATTATAAATTATTTAGGTGATTTTCTGTGCCTTGGAAATTCTTATCAAGATTCTATCAAGTGTCTATCATGCGTAATAAAACTCTTATTCACTGATTTAGATTTTGTTATAAATTATAAAAAAGTCAATACCGAATTAACGACAAACTTTCTTTTTTCTCTCACTTCTAATCAAAAATTTCTCAAAATACTCTAAATATCCTACCTGGTTAATATATAAATCTCGAGGATGCAACGTCGTGGTATAATTAATGGTTAAACAAACTTACCTTTGTGATGTTTGACCATAATTATACGAGACGTTGCATCCGAAGAGATTTATACTCCCTCCCTACCCATTATTTGCTGTGTTGCAAATAAATACCCAATGTTTTCGTGTTTGTTCGAATCAGTAGATTATATTTAGCTCACTAATTAATTTCATTTTGAAATTGATTGAGCAACAAAAAGAGCCTTGCTATTTGCGCATTGCCTAACGTTACTGTTTAATTAGAAAATATTCTGTATACAGTGTTAAATAAAATGGTATCCGCAGAATACCAGCGTCAAAGCACTCTGTGCCTCTGCATGCGGGGCCTATTTGGCCTAAAATCTAACTGAATATATATTTATATTTTTTTGTTACATTGTGTGTTGTATTTTTTGTACCAAATAAACGTCTATTCAAGCAATAATTCATAATTACTAAAGAACCGTGAATCGGCACTTTGAAACACGCCTTGTACACGTGTTTAAGTGTTATTATTTCTTTATATTTATAGAACAGTGTGCCTTGGAACTATAATGCGATTATAGTCACGCACAGTACTACGATGCGATTGTAGTCATGTTTTTTGGTCAGATTTATTGGTACCGTGACGCGATCACGGTCTCGATCACAACACTTCATGTCATGATGCGATAATGACCTAGCTTATTTTTTCAACAGAATGTTATTATTTCTTTATATTTTATAGAACTGTGTGCCTTGGAACTATGATGCGATTATAGACACACACAGTACTACAATGCGATTGTAGTCATGGTTTTTGGTCATATTTATTAGTACCGTGACGCGATTACGGTCTCGATCACAGCACTTCCTGTCATGATGCGATCATGACCTAGCTTATTTTTGAAAGAATGTTATTATTTCTTTATATTTTATAGAACAGTAGACATCAATGGAAAAGTAGACATCAATGGAAAAAGGTCTCAAGGTTCTGCAGTTAAAATGGGAGTTCCGCAAGGTTCCATTCTTGGTCCTTTTCTATTTCTTATATATGTCAATGACCTCCCTGATTTTGTACAGGATAGACATGAGATGGTATTATTTGCAGATGATACTTCACTTTTATTTAAAATTAAAAGAGGTGTGCAAATTAATGACGATGTAAATAATTCTATCTCAAGAATTGTTCACTGGTTTAATGTGAACAACCTGTCACTTAATGAAGGGAAAACAAAATGTATAAAATTTGTTTTACCCAATGTCAAAGAGGTTCACACCACTGTAAAAATAAAGGATATAGGTGTTGACCCTGTGGACACCACAGTATTTCTTGGGATCACACTTGATTCTAAGCTGCAATGGGGCCCACATATCGATAAATTGTCAAAGAGACTTAGTTCTGCAGCTCACGCTGTATGGAAAATACGTCAACTGACTGATGTTGATACAGCAAGACTTGTATACTTTTCTTACTTTCATAGTGTGATGTCGTATGGTATTTTGTTGTGGGGAAATGCTG
Organism: Schoenobius gigantellus; assembly: GCA_963935595.1. Taxonomy (NCBI): domain Eukaryota; kingdom Metazoa; phylum Arthropoda; class Insecta; order Lepidoptera; family Crambidae; genus Schoenobius; species Schoenobius gigantellus. The sequence goes on along the minus strand of OZ012542.1, from coordinate 64,453,359 downwards.
CCGACATTCAGATTGTTTTTGTACTGCAGAAAAGGGCTATTCGAGCAATCTATAACCTTAAAATGAGAGATTCTTTGCGAGAAAAGTTCAAAGAAATTGGTATTATGACAGTAGCGTCGCAATATATTTATGAGAATCTAATATATGTTCGTAAGAATATTCATGTGTTTTGTAAAAATAGTGATATTCATTCAGTTAATACTAGACAAAAGAATATGTTAGCTTTACCAAATACCAGGCTCCAAAAAATTAATAATTCTTTTAGAGGCCTGTGTATACGTTTCTACAATAAAATCCCAAGTTGTATACAAGAACTTAGCTTAAACAAATTTAAAGTTGCAATCAAAGATGTACTTATTAAAAAAGCATATTATAAAGTGTCTGATTACATGACGGACAAAAAAGCTTGGGTTTGAACTCTCAATTCTAATATTTAACAATGTATTGCGTTTTGTTTCAAAGAAACGTTCAGTGAGAGCAATTTATTTATAATCTAAGTTCACGCACTTCTCTCAGAGATAGCTTATATAATGTGAATTAACACATCTATTCTTGTAATGGAAGTTGAGCTCAAACTTTTGCTTTGAGGTCAGCTTCCAATTGACGACTCTGTAACAAACCAAAATTGTAAATGGCGATTTAAAAGAGGAGATAAAAAATTTAGACCTTTCGAGTTTCTTGCCTGTTCTTCTCGAGAAGGCTCTCCCAATTTCCGAACAGGTGTAGAATCAACTTTTTTTTTTTTTTTTCATTCCTACTTGTATTTGCAGACATCTTGAGTATATTTAGGATGTATGCACATACAAGGTTAATATAATTTCTTTAAATTAGATTGTTTTGCTTTGTTTTGACGTCAATAAGTGCCTGTAAAGGCCTATGTTGAATAAAGATTTTTGAATTTGAATTTGAATTTGAAGTGTGCCTTGGTACTATGACGAGATTATAGTCACGCACAGTACTACGACGCGATTGTAGTCATGTTTTTTGGTCATATTTATTAGTACCGTGACGCGATTACGGTCTCGACCACAGCACTTCCTGTCATGGTGTGAGCATGACCTAGGTTATTTATTCAACGGAATGTTATTATTTCTTTATTTTTTAATAGAACAGTGTGCCTTTGTACTATGATGCGATCATAGTCGCGCACAGTACTACCACAATATAGAGAATGGTACTACGATGCGATTGTAGTCATGTTTTTTGGTCATATATATTAGTACACAGGCTGAGGATAGCCTCGCAGAATATGACTCGCTTCGCAGAATATTACTAATGTTACTCGCCGACAAACTACTTCGTAGTTTTGTGTTTATGTTTATAATAGTACATTTTGTTAAATAAAATAAAATAAAAATCTATGGAGAGGATGAATTGGCTTCAGTGTGTTATCATACATCCCATATGTTCAGTCAGTGGTTCATGTGACTGAAACTTGTAATGAGTGACAACCTAGTAATGTACAGGTGATGATATCAGAAGCATCAGCCAAGTGTCCCATACCACCCACTAGCTCTCGGGTACGTGTAAATGATGTTAACCCTCCAGCAACCAATTTATTTGAGAATATTTTAGAGGTCTTAGGGACCTCAAAAGGGAAACACGAGCTTTTCGGAACAAAAATCCAGGATGAAATCTCTGAACGTTGGGGTCATATATTGTGCGGAGGCTTAATAAGGATTAAAAGAAAGAGTTAGAGGGCAACATCTTCATACCTGAAAACTTTCAATTAGTTAAAACACCCAAATCGAATCCTGAAATCACTGCTGTGTTACTCAAAGAAATCAGCTTATATTGGACCTTCATTATAAAAACACACTTAATCGAAGGAAATTAATAATGTATTCATTAGATTATAAGTTTAAAAAGATATTGCACGTGTACGAAGTGATTCATTTCTCTTTGGCGGGAATCTCACTAATAAAATTAAAGCATCGAAGTTGGCAGAAATATCGACTCCAAATCAAGAAAGTTCCAGCGGCGAGTACTTCTTCTTCTAATAGGCCTTCAGTCAGCCAGCAGGGAAACTGCAAAGCTCCACCGCGTCAAATGCCACGCACGCAGAGACGTGTACGAGTAATAAAACTCTTATTCACTGATTTAGATTTTGTTATAAATTATAAAAAAAGTCAACACCGAATTAACGACAAACTTTCTTTTTTCTCTCACTTCTAATCAAAAATTTCTCAAAATACTCTAAACATCCTACCTGGTTAATATATAAATCTCGAGGATGCAACGTCGTGGTATAATTAATGGTTAAACAAACTTACCTTTGTGATGTTTGACCATAATTATACGAGACGTTGCATCCGAAGAGATTTATACTCCCTCCATACCCATTATTTGCTGTGTTGCAAATAAATACCCAATGTTTTTGAGAAATTTTGCTCTAAAGGAATGAGTCAAACGACGTAACATCGCGCAAGCGGGTGAATAATACTAAAACTACCTACCTATCTTTTTATCTTTATGTCTTCGCTCTAAAATTGTGCTTGGTGCCCGGTACATTGGAAAGTGGACTACCTGGTTAATATATAAATCTCTTCGGATGCAACGTCTCGTATAATTATGGTCAAACATCACAAAGGTAAGTTTGTTTAACCATTAATTATACTGATAATCTCCTTTTTGTGAAGTCGGTTAAAAAAAGATATATAATGAAGTAAATGCACAAGACATACAGTAGGAATAAAAAATGCGTTTTTAATTTTCTTACATAAAAACCTAAAGGCTTAGCTCCGAGCCAAGGACTAACTCAACGTCAGCAGCCCGTAACTATGAGTATAACAGGTAAGTGAGCTACAGCCAAATGGTGTTCTGAGTTAGGGCCCTTAAATATAGCTGGTTTAAGGCTGAGGAATCGTTTATTTTGTCCCGGAAATAGAGCAGCGCACATCCTGATTTATTGCCTGGATAAATCATGTGGCTGTCATCGGTAATAGCATTGTATATTGTAGTCCGCTATTTATTGTCTTCTAATCTATATAATCAGCAAATGGACTGAAAAGCCGGGGTCAGAATTGGTTGTTTCTGTTAGTGGAATTGAATTGATCTCGACCTGATCCCGGATTATCTTCAGTGGCATTATAGGACAGAATTCCTAAATGGTATTCCGCGGTGTCTAGGAGTCTCTGGCTAGCTATGACCAGTGGCACGTTATCATAACCTGCTGGTTACGTGCAATGTGCATAATTAAGTGCTTAAGGGCCTTACTAATAACCATTGTATAAGCCTTGTATAGTTAAGCAGTGTTTTGTCTCTTTTGTTCGAATTTGAAATGTCATTCGACTGAACGTGACAAAACACTGTTTAACTAAATCAGGCTTATACAATGGTTATTAGTAAGGGCTTTAATGTATTCCATCTCGCTAATTTAAAAGGATTGTGAAGCTGTAAATTTTCATACAAAAAGCGATAACGCTTTTCTCCATCTTTACATAGTCCAATTTTCAAAATTTTTGATAATGTTGTAGATAAAATGAAGTTCTAGGTTTGTACGTTTTTATTTTGAAGTAATATTGCTCAGAATATAAATCATTAGCATCTAAATATCAATATTTTAGACTTAAAACTACCTCGAGCATTTTTATCTTTTTTTTACAAAATTATACTGAATTACAAAAAAGTAAAGCGTATAAACATAGATTAAGGTATACTGAGTCTAATAAGATCAAAAATGTCTAATTTCGTAAAGATTTAGGGGGGTAAAACAGTTATCGCCCGAAACAATATTTCAATAAGAAAATAATGTAGGCACTTGCCTTGGACTTTCAACTCTAAGCAGTGTGCAATAAACTGCATATTTGAAAGTGTATTCTCGAGCCATGAATTGACACTTTGCAGTTCTCTTAATAGCTCATTCAATCTGCAAAAAAATATAATCTCTCTTATGATATGACAAACCTAAAATTAAACTAAATAAATCTTTATTTCACTTAGATACCTATAAGGTAACATCACAGTGAAAACAAGATAAAATATGAATAAAAATATAACATTGAACCTGGAATACGATTGTCATTTGTGTTTCAGGCAAACAAATACAGTATTAAAAAGCGGAGGATCAAATATAAAATCAACAATATAGAAAAAATAATCTACATTAGAATATATTCGACCCAACACACAATATAATATCAAATAATACAAATCACTTATGAACTAAGTATTAATAATTTTATACCTATTTAATAAATTGACTGGTATATCACAAATAGAGTGGTAATAAAAAAGTTATCTTCATCCTTTAGCCATTGTTTAAGATCTCAATTAAAAATGTAGCTTTAGCTAGATATGAAGTCTTTTCCTTAACTCTTTGTCGCACTAATGAGGCCACCGAGTGTTCAGCCAGCCCTTATCAAAATGTAATAGTGAACTTGCTTTGTCTATTTATGACAAAGAGCTTATTCACTAATTAACTGAAACGACGTCAGCAAATAAATTTAACATTCGCACTACAGGTCGTTTGACTGTGAGATTCAAACGCTGTGTTTATTATGAACTAAAGATTTTATTACGATGTTTGTGAACTAGAAACAATTGATGAAAATGCTCGAGTTTAATCTTGAGAAAGTAATAGGTACGTGTTCGATTAATTTAGTTATTGTTTCTATTAAATTTGATATCAACTTATTCAAAAGTGAAATCTATTCCTATACTTGCATCTTCTGTTTCACCCCTCTTAAGTTTTAACTTCACCATGAAAAGTCCCTGTCCCTCACCAAGGTTATATTTACTAGTCGAAATAGGTTCCGCAGCTTATACACAAATGATGGACATACATATTCTTACATTTATAATTATAAGTTAGGAAGTAAGGATATTTCACGCATCAGACAGAATAAACTGTTGCTCAAAGAGTATAAATGCGGCATCCTTTACAGTGTTTTATAGCATGCTGGCAACTTCATATTTTATATCGATAAGATGTTTTACTACCAATTTCCAGCTGTCTCAGATTTTTGGTACAATAATTGCTTTTTATCTTCATAAATGTCAAATTATGGTAGGTATCGCGCATCTAATTAATCCTAGGTCCAAGTTAGCACAAAAATTTAATATTTCAAAACATATAGATTCTGATAAAATTCCTAGAGCCTTATAAAAATCTTAATTAGATATTAATGACATTATAAGATCATTTTGAGCTCCGACAATTTGATTTAAAATAGCCAGTCTCTTTGTAGTTTTGAAATTCACTTTCATCTATGACTTAAGTCACTTACCAAAAGATAAGATGAAAGCCAACAGCTCTCTGGCGTGAATTGAAAAGATCCGAATCCAAAGCCAAATACAAAACCCACTCTAAAATGTAAAATCCAAATCCCCAATATCATATAGACAGTGAACACAAAAATCCGGTGTTCCGCTCAATTTCCCGCTGAAATGTAAAAGAGTCGAAACTAAAAAAGTCCCCGTAACCTTAATACAATCCGCGATAACTCAAGTGAGATCCAATTCGGTTATTCAATTTTAAACAGTGTATCCGCATTCACATTCGGCCAATAAAGGCTCTATATTGCAAACTTTAGGGCCGAGAATTGGAAAAACCAATCGGCGAGCTTAAATTTGCCGTGGGCTCCAGGAGGCAGGCTTTGCAGTTTTGACGTGCAATTTATATAGCTCTTAGCGCATTCGGAATAAGGCTCAAGATGAGATGATGAAACGGCATGGTGAGCTTGCAAGTCCACAAGTCTAGAGTGGTCGTTATTTCTAGACTGTGAGCTCTGGAGTGTCCTACAATAAACCATCTAGTTTGGATCCGGGCCAGCGAAGGTATGTAGGGGGACTCAGCGATACTCATGTGATAAAAGTATGTGGTATGTTTTATTGGGAAACTTGGGTAAACTTGAGAGCTTTCAATTTGCCAAGAAATTAGGGAATGTAGGCAACTTGGTAACGGGAAAACTTCGATGAGGGTAACTTTGAGATTTTAGTGGCGAAACCTTAATCGAAAGAGTTAAGAGATACATAAATCAGTGTTAGAGCTTAACATGGCGATACATCTCAACGTAGGACCTTCAGTAAAGTTGATTATTTTTCGCCTAACGGAGCAAGCTTATTTTCTGTAAAAACAAACTGATCCTAGCCTTCTTTTATCTCAGTTTAGGAAATTCTTAGGTTTTGAATAAAAGTAAATTTGCTTCCACTGAAAATATTATAAGTAACGCTCGTAAGTAAACGCCCTAATATAAATAATTGCAAGAATAGGTTGTTTCATTTTTAAAATAAAATGAAGGCTTGCAAAAAAATCTGTTTTTCTTTGATGCCGTGTATTATGTCTGTTAGTTCACATTGTGATTCATTTTAACCATAAGATAGATAGATTATAAAAAGCATTTGAATGGGATCAAATGATGGAATCTCAATAATGTATGTGATCATTCCTTTGATGGTTTCCATTTTGGAGCCCTAGACACAGAATAAATAATAGTACTTAAGTACTTAGACTAGAAAAAACAGAAAATAGTATTTCTGATCAAAGCCGTAACTTTTGGTTGAAATACAAAAGTCAAATGTAGAATTTTAAAATCTAACAAAGTGAGTCTTTTAAAATAATGGATCCTAGGTAATTCTAATCCCAAGGAAACGTTCATATATTACATGTAAATAATATAACGATTAAAACCTTTAACCTGTGAGAATGCAATGAAAATATCATTGGCACTTCGCTGGGAGCAGACAAATCAGACGGAAGCCAATAAGCCCTCAGATCCGCGGACGGTTCGGTCCCGCGGAACATATTCATTGAGCTATCTCATTGTTCAGCGAAACAGAACACGCCTGGTTGCGGAATATGCCTCATTTTCTTCAGCTGCAGTTTTTGTGAGGGTTGAAGGTTTTTGAGTTTGATTCGATTAGAAAACTTAAGGTTTAGAAGAATCTATTTATTTATTAACTATTACCTGTAACTTTATCATAACAGCTCATATACGTCCCCACCGAAGGGCTTGAGCCTACCCTAAGGCCTTAGTCAACTACGCTGGCCTAGTGCGGATTGGTCGACTTCACATACACCTTTGAATTTCTTAGCAGATGTATACAGGTTGCCTGACTATGTTTTCCTTTACCGTAGGAGCGTCAGACAATGTACAATTAATCAATTCGAAAACCAAGAAACACATTGGCGATCTCGAACCCCGGACCTCCCGATTGGAAGGCACATGCAGAGGCCACAGCACCACCAACACTTAAATCCTGCAACTTCGTATTTGTGGAATCTGGAGAATCTAGGGAACTACACCAAAAACTACTTTATATTGTGTTCCTTCGCGTACGTGGAGAACCTAGAGCTCTACTGATTGTTTTATAGTGGGCCTAGTAAATGACTCCATTTCACCTGATGGTAAGTGGAAGTGGGGTCCAAATGTGAAGATAGCTAGTGCAGGAGAGAGAATACACGCAGCACTAGCCACCCTCACCTTGCCGACCTTAATAGAGACCACGCAGCAGAAACAAATAGACGTCGATTGGCACTTCCTTTACTAAACCATGTGCAGTTTAAAAGCGGGACAGGTAGCGTAAAGAGCTTCTAGTCCACTTCTTTGTTTCTGTTGCGTCATCCGTGGTGCTATTTCTTATGCAAGCATAGTGGTATTTAGTCGCAAGCTTTATTTCTTACAACGGAGAAGCACTTGGCGTTCATCTCTTCCAATTATAAATGATAAAATTAGGCGGAAGATGCAACAGAGCTTCTGTACTCCTCAGCAACTGAGTAACTGATGGTTATCTTATCTCCAATTATCGGGAAACAATAATGTTGTTATTAGGTAACTAGCAGGCGGGCTCACCAATGAAACCAAGCAGCAAACCGGGGTTCGTTTTCCCATGGGAGTAGAACCCATGGGGAAACGAGCCCCAAATCTCCTGATTAATACCAATTGCTCTCAATAACTAGACCATGGTAACACAATAAGTAATCCTTCTGTCTTTTATTTTTTTTATTTTCTCATCCATTTTTGCACACATTACAAAATATATGACGCCGAACCCTGGCTGGCCGAGCAAGCTAAATTGTACCCAGGAAAAGAAAACCACAGCGACTCTCGATAGGTTAGGCGGCAGGCAATCCTCTATTGCCCCAGCTATCGGCCACCGAACGATCGAGGCGATTCGTCCGGCTTTGGAGGAGTGGGTTGGGCGCCGGCAGGGCAGCCTAACATTCCGCATGGTGCAGGTACTTACCGGGCATGGCTGCTTCGGTCACTACCTGCACCGGGTCGCCCGTCGGGAGGAAACGCCGCAGTGTCATCACTGCGACGCTCCCGACGACACTGCCGAGCACACACTATTGGTATGCCCGGCTTGGCGACGCCAGCGCAGTGAACTCAACGCTGCGCTGGGAGGCGGAAACCTCTCGCTGCCGAGCATGGTCGTGGCCATGCTCCGTGGCGAGGTGGAATGGGAGGCTGTCGCCTCCTTCTGCGAGGACGTAATCTCGCAGAAGGAAGCCGCGGAGAGGGAGCGGGAGGCAGATCCTCAATCCGCTCCCATCCGCCGCAGACGGATAGGCAGGCGAAGACGGCCGTGGAGGCCTGCGTGCACGGTTGGCCCCGTGCACGCCGCCGTAAGGCCCTCCGTCTGGGGATTGCCCTGGTGTTCTCGGGCAATCCCCCCTTGGCGATAGCCCGACCAGTTGGTCGGGCTTGCCTGGGTGCATGAGTCGCAGTGTGGACCTTACCTAGCGCGCCCATAAGGGCAGGGAGAACACCGGGGGGTTTTAGTGGGTAGGCCTGGTATTTTGCCAGGAGAGCCCCACACACGCCCGCCGCCACGGCGTGTACGGTGCGGTTACGCATTTCCCCCCGAGAAAAAAAAAGGCAATCCCCTATTGGGGACCCGTTGAAGATGCGGTGGAGACACGCAGTCTAAATATGTAGGGCAAACGGCACCAGAGACGAGTAGTAGGTGCGGCGGAGATGCGCAGTCCTGTGTAGAGACCTGGGGTTGGCTGTCCCCTAGATTCGCAGTAGCAGGAGCTTAGTCACTGCTCTGGCGCTTTTCTTGAGCGCTAGTGGTAGACCTGTCCAAAGGAGCTTAGCTACTCCTTGGTTATCGCTTACGGTCGATACTATGGCTGGTAGTAGACTGCCTCGCCTGGTTTCAATATTCAAAAACGACTCGTTTTTGCTACGGACAGTTATATTTTGACATATTTTCCATAGAATAAATGTCAAAATTTAACCGCCCGCGGCAAACACGAATCGTTTTAAATGTAAAATGGGGTGAATAGAAAATGCGGGGTGAATAGAAAAAAAATAAGGAAAGTTTTTCAAGATCAATCACTCGTTCACGGATATAGGAAAACTAATAAATTATTGTATTTTTAATATGGTAACATTTTTTTATATGGTAGCAACGCCGATTTGAAATGAAGTATGTCAAAAGTGATTTTAGTAACGTTTTTCAAAGCACCAGTTGAGCTGTGTGATTTTGAGGTCTACAAACTTTGGGTTTTTAACATTGATTTACTACCAAACGTAGATAGAGCGCTTCATACAAAAACGCGCTTGAAATCTGTCATCTAATCGACTATACATTTGTACTCGCTGATATATACTTGAATATGCACGCCGGAATGAAAATTACCATAAAGAAAGTATCGTATTTATCGAATTCAACCTTATTCTGCATTATTACGGCAACTATTTTAAGTACAACCGTGGGAAGTTACATCATTTCATACCTAGCCACAGATCAAATGACGTCTTAGTAATTGCTACAAGAAAATATCAACTTTATACTCTCGAACATAATGCTTGAAATTGCTTATCGCGTTGTCGCTCCAACACATGAATGAGATAACACATCGTGATACAACGCCCGTGCGAGCGAGACGATTGTGATGTACTGACACTGACGCGCAACGACATGTTTATGATTAAAATAAGTGTTTTTGATTGGTTTTTACGTATAAATCGAATATTTGAATACATGATAAGATGTGTAATAAGTTTACTTACGCAAAATATGAAAGCCCGTCTTTTTTCTGCCGTTTCTGGCTATTGTTACCACAACTTTTGAATGCGAACTTCGGCATGTTTACGTGCCGACAGCTAATCACTCACTATGGAAAGGAACTGCACGAGTCGCGATTGAGCAGTACTTCACCGGCCCACTTTTCGATCGTTCATGCGTTATCTACGTTTGGTAGTAAATCAATGGTTTTTAACGAAAAATACGTTTCTTACGGTGTTAAAAACACTTTTAATCGATCTGTGGTTCCTCTGGGATAAAATTTGTGCAAAAGTAAGTACCATTTTTATAATAGTTTTTTATTATAAACGTAAATAATGAATTGTGCCAATTTTTTTTTGTATTTGAGGTTAATAGACACGGGGAAAAGGCGAATAGACACGTAGTATGGGGTCAATAGATACGGCATACGGGGCTAATAGAAACGGGAAGGGGCAAATAGAAACGAGAAAGGGATCACTAGAAAAAATCCATTTAGGGTTGCCACGCATGTTTAGTTTCAGTATATTTAAATTTAACTTCCATACATTCACATCCCGGATCTAATTCGAAGCAAAGTAAGCACTTACATCGCTCAGGCGCCGAGCAAATTGTCTCAGTATGTTTCAACGTAAATAATTATTTTCTTTACCTACTTAGAGTAATATCAGACAAGTGGGTGATGTGTTCCTACTTAGTGCGCCAAGGTTCGTAGGTTTGATCTTCGCCCAGGACCATCCTATATGTGATGAACATTTCTGTTTGTTCTGTCTGGGTGTAAATATTTATCTATATATAAAAAATCTTATGTCACAGGGTTTGTCCGAGATAAGCTCCAAAACAACTTAACTGATTTTCGTGTTTGGCTAATTGTCCAATTTAAAAGAAAGGATTACCTTTTACCTCGATTATTGATTTTAATATTTATTATTGCGTTAAACTTTATTATGACAAAACGAGGATCGCGGGCACAGCTAGTTTATCTATATTAAAAATAACTTCGTTGGTACCGAAATCTCTAACAAAAGTGCTTAAGCTACGTACCATGGAATCGGATCAATGTTTGTGATGTTGTCTGACATTTCACTATATATAACAAGCTTTTATTTAACTTGTTAATTTTAAGTTTATGTTATAAATCATTTATGAATGTACCTGTTTGTTCAAACAATGTTGTTTTGTTCCAGGTACATCATCAACATGCCAAGAATCTATAAAGAAAATTTGCCAACCCTACACAATTTTTCTATTCATCTCTTATACCGTATTTAATCACCCCGGGTTCGAGGCGAATAGAAAATGCGTATATTTTTGAAGTTTTTGCTAAAATAAGAAGGGAAACTTAGTTAAGTTTGCTTTTGACAGACTAAATAAACCTAGACTCATATGGTTATTATTATTCCCTAGCTGTAAGTAAATAAAAACATAGTTTAAATCTTATCTAAAGTTCAGAATTGTGTCTATTCACCCCATTTTACGGTACGCTTTTATTAGCTTGACCTATCTATATAACGGAATCTTTCAACGCAATTTTCACCCACTTCAAGACGTCTAATTGATTTGAAAATTTGCACACGTATTAAAGTTGGATGACAACACAAAATTTTAACTTCGGAGTGTCCCATTGATTAGTCCCCACCACATAACCCCACTTGCCCCCAATGTGTATGTTCTCCGATTGGGATAAAAATCGATATCTGGCCTTGCCATAGTGTACCGATTGCAATACTTGAAAATTTTTTTGTAATTTTGATTGAAATTAATTTTAACGGGGTTCGATTTGAGTCCAAATTTGGGTCCTAATTTGGACTCAAATTTTTGTGGTAGCTCAAGTTAAGTTGAAATTGAATACTGCCGTCGCTAAAGGTTTAGTAAATGACAATTATTGGTTTTATCACCGAAATTCTCTGCCCAAATTTTCGACGTGATCAAATATATTAAACGTACATACCATCAGTCCGTATAAATTTTTGCCCTGACGGTAAACATGTAATTGAACCAACATCAATTACAATGCCAATATACAGTTACCAGCAAAATACAGCTATGGTGTAGCTTTTATGGGATAGGGGGCAAACGAGCAAACGTATCACCTGATGGTAAGTGATTGCCGTGGATTACCCATGGACACCCGTAACCCCAGAGGAGTTACAAGTGCGTTGCCGGCCTTTAAGGTAGGAATACGCTGTTTTCTTGAAAGTTTGAAGTTTGCATCAGTCCAGAAATACTGCAGGCGACACTTCCCCGTAATAAATGCAATAGAAAATGCATGGAGGCGACATCTCTACGTAGCGCCAAAGTGTCAAGCCGATTTGAAATTTCCTGGCAGTCGAAGATTCCTCTCCGTTGAATGCGTTTCAGTGGGAGTTTTCTGCTTTTTTTCAGTTTGCTATTATAGCGTGTTTTTTAGTTTATTTAAGCTACTTATAATTTATTGAATATAGAAACCGGGCACCTTTGAGCCTGGTCCGCATTTACTACGCCATGACAACTACGCATTTGACAATCGAAAAATATTTGAAAATAATACATTTTGTCAGTCACCTATTCATCGAGAAACAATAGGTATTGAGATCAAATGTTGAACACGAGAAATGAAAATAAAAATCATAGAAGAATACTATAAAGGAATATGAAATATTACAAATATTTATCGTTTGTGACTAATAAAGTTCATATAATGTGAAATTGAAACAATAAGTGAGTGCTTTACAAATATTCGTGAATAGATAAATGTTACAAGAATTTGTGCATATTTACAAGGTAATATTATTATATTCCTATTGATTCCTATACGTTGTCACAATAAACAAGCAGAATTTGTTGATGTAGTCAAAGTAGGTAGAAAGCGTAGAGTATGGTAGTTTTGATTTTATTTTAACAATTACATAGTTAAATTCTATTGGTAAGTCTCACAACCTTCCTGCAGTACGAAGCATCCTTACAACCTTATCAATTTCGTCCAAGGAAAAGGTAGGTACAAGTTTTTTTAAATTGTTAAAATATACTTTTACTGCTAAATACGTAGTTCAATATCTGAATTTATCTGATTGAAAAAATTTGACAACATATTCACGAGTTCTTTAGCCAAAATCTTTATTAGGTATGTTAGATTAATTTCTTTGTATCCTTTTTGTGTTTTTTCTCAAAAATCATGGAGTATTTTTTTTAATTTGCCATATTGCCAAGATCGTCAATACACATTGAATATTTAACTTTTTCATGTACCTACCGGTAATATGTTCAATGTCATAAAGCTACCCAGTTATCTCTTTCAAGTTCAGTCCAAACTGAAGTGCGTTTATCAAACAAGCCAGTTTAACAAAGATATCAGAGTGTTCGCGATAACAAGAGGTATCAGCTGGCCTGGCGCCAAGCTGGTCCGCGACTAATGGCCGCTCACAGATATTGGGACTGTTTCGGCGTCTTTATGAAATTCTAATGTTTCAGCCGGTCGATAAAGCCGACTCTCTCCGAGTGGATTTTTTTTATTGAACGACCCTGTAGGTAGGTATATAGCGAAATTGATTCCATTATGGCGGCGAATTAAGAAATTCTCCGTATTTTGTCTGACTAGCGAGTGTCAGGTCAAAAGTATTATTCTGTTTTGTTTTATTTGGGTTCGGTGTCGGAGGGGGTATCAAAATCCAAGTGATAATATCCTGAAAAATCTTTAAATTTGGCATGAGATGCTGTGCCCATTCTTATATTATTTTTGTCTTCTAAGTATTTTTGAAGTCAGTATTTGCTTTTTATTAAAAAATATTATTGTTAAGGCAAGTGCATGTCACAACTTAATTTCACCCAGCGATTTTTTTTATTAAAATTACAAAAACTCTATGAGCCATGTTGAAGCCACATTCTAGTAATGTTTAAATAAAATTCAGAAAATTATTATATCTACATGTCTTGGAATATACCTATTTATTATATTTTACTTGAGTAATTTAAATCCCACTTAGGTGTCTTAATAAAAGTTCTTTGCCCCTAAGATCCCAAAGGCTGGCAACAACATTATTAAGTACCCTTCATAAAATTTAGGTAGATGAAATCGCGAATACTTAAAAATTATTCGATAATGATAGATTTAAATATTCGTGTCTTCCAAAGTGTTATCTTTATTAATTTTAGAATGTGCGTGTGGTGTGAGAGCTCTTTTTTTAAAAGTTATAATATTTTTACGAAATCAAGGAAGAATTTAGGAAATAATTGTGAAAACAACATGGTGAAGATAAAAAAATTGTGAAATCAATACGGAGAAAGTTCTGGTCGATTAACTGGAACACTCACTCTGCCAACCAGAGAAAATACGTAACTCCGGTCTCAAAATATATTAGATATAAATGTTCAACATTTTTATGTGGAATAATTGTGTTGAATTTGTGAAACCTATTCACAAATATTCAAAAGATTTTAACGGTTTATAAGGATTTGGCAAAGGTTTATTTGGAACACTCAATTCTCTTATGGTGCCGACGGAGTGTTCCAAAACTTACTAACTTTGGCTAAATATATCGTTAATATTCTTACTCTGTTTTACGAGTATAACGCAGAGTCAATTTGTGAAACAAAAACCTTGACGTAAAACATAATAGTTAGAGATAAAATTAAAAATATACTTTCTTTACAACATCCCGTGCGAGAGCTCCGTATTTTAGATATTATTTACATAACCCGAACTTAAATACAAACGGAGGCCACATCAGAAATTGTGAAAATGTTGTCACTAAAATTTTGACTCATTTTTTATTTCAGAGCTTGTTTAATTTTAACAATAATCAACTTTATTACATTTCTAAGCGAGAAATGCATAGGGTGACCATTTTTTTGTCGGACACATTTTTTTAAATGCTTGGAAAAAAAAGGTAGAGGAGGCGTTACGCCAAGAAGCTTCAGAAAGTTCAAAGGACAGGGACAGTTTCAGTGACGGAGGCAGCAATGAGAAACAATGACAATGATGAGGAAGACTTTTTTAAATTCTGTTACTCAGTGTAAAAAAAACCTAAGAGCCTCAAATCATTAAAGGCTAAAGTTCAATCTCTCGTCAAAATGTGGCTAGACACGAAATCCAAAGACTCTTTTAATGATGCGGCATTCCTCGAGGAACAGATATTTATAAATCTGTTTACTTATATTAAATATAATACTGCTATACCCTCGAGCGCTGCAGTTGAACGTCTTTTTTCCACCGGCAAAGATATTTTAACACCGAAACGAGCCTCACTCTCAGACGAGAACTTCAACATACTAATGTTCATGAAGGGGAATATCCACATTGTGCCAGATGATTAAATTACACACTTTTATTTTTTATATATTTACACACTGTCTTTTTTTGAACCTAACTTATTAACTTCCAGAACCCAAAACAACAGTTTTTGTAAGCAGATTACAACCACAACGATATAAAAAATGCAATTTTTATCACGTGTTAACGGATTAACGACTAACGTTAACTTGCGTTAAATCTTCGTAACGTATTAACGTTTAACGAGGTTAATTTTTTTAGTAACGGATTAACGATTAAAGAGGTTATCTATTTGATTAACGGTGCCCAGCTATGCTAACTATTTACTGTTTAAGTACACTCATAGCTTTCCTGTAGATATTTCCATAGATTTCTATAGATTCCTGTCAAACGCAACATTTGATCGAGCGTTGCAATTATTTATTTGTATTGTGTTGTTATATAATCGTGTGTTCCCGCTTACTGGTAATAAGTAAGAACGTAAGTACCTATCTTCATCAGTACGATTTATTTATTTTATAATAGTAAAGGTTCAGTATTTCGTTTTCGTATGTGTTAAGAGAAGAGTGAAATTATTAAGCATTTAATAAAGGCTTCAAAAAATAGTAAAACCTTGAAGGAAAGTATATTGAGCTATGACTTCTTGTGTTTCTTTATAGCCTTTTTCTTTATAAATTTTAAAATGGACTTTTACCCACTGACAGCGTGGCACGGCACGGCTTCCGTATTCCGCGGCATCTTATCAATTCAAATTCAATATCTTTTATTCAAATACGATTGTAACAATCACTTTTGCACGTCAAAGCTGCTACGCCATTGGTTCACAAGTCTTGTAGCCCGCATAATAATATATTAATTACTAGCTTCTGCCCGCGACTTCGTCTGCGAATTGGGTCTAAAGCTTCGCTCGTTACCAATTTTTAATCTTCCTACGGGAACTATTTGAGAGCTCATTAAGAAATATAAAGTACATATCCTTTTCCATAGCATAGGTGACATGCATACCAAAGGGGAATGCCCATTTTTCATAGCAACCGCGGCCCGAAGTGCCCACCTTGAAATTAGTATGCAAATAATAGTATATAATCGTATTATTAAGTAGGATAAATACTGATTCATAAAAAAGTTGCACTTTTTAAATAAAACAAGAATTTCATATGTAGATATTTATTGATATTTCTCATCAATTCTAGCCATCAAGCTCATCGAATTCTATTAAAACTTCATCCTTCATCCTTCATCATCTTCCTTCTTCTTTCTTCTGATCTTGTAATGGAAGTTGAACTCAATCTTTTACTTTGAATTCAGCTTCCAATTGACGACTATGTAACAATACAGGGAGAGAAAAAAAGCGGTTGCTGGTTCTTTCTAGTACAATGTCTCCCGCCGTAGACTTGTGAACCAATGGCGTAGCTTCTTTGACGTTCAAAAGTGATTGTAAAATCCCAATTGAATAAAGAATATTGAATTTGAATCTGTTTTCCCGGATCAGTATAATCTGAACATATGTAAATAAAAAAGCATCTTTTAGGCGAGCATGTACCACCTTAGGCATAAATAATATAAAAAAAATTAAAAGTACAAACAACAATATTTTATTTGATGTATGCATGGTCACCCTAAACAAATTTCTCACATAGAAATGTAATAATGTTGATTATTGTTTAAATTAAACAATCTCAGAAATAAAAAACGTGTCAAAACTTTAGTGACAACATTTTCACAATTTCTGATGTGGCCTCCGTTTGTATTTAAGTTCAGGTTATCTAAATAAAATCTAAAATACGGAGCTCTCGCACGGGATGTTGAAAAGAAAGTTTTTTTTTCATTTATTCTCTAACTATTATGTTTTACGTTAAGGTTTTTGTTTCACAAATTGACTCTGCGTTATACTCGTAAAACAGAGTAAGAATATTAACGATTTATTTAGCTAAAGTTGATAAGTTTAGGAACACTCCGTCTGCACCATAAGAGAACTGAGTGTTCCAAATAAACCTTTGCCAAATCCTTATAAACCGTTAAAATCTTTTGAATATTTGTGAATAGGTTTCACAAATTCAACACAATTATTCCACATAAAAATGTTGAACATTTATATCTAATATATTTTGAGACCGGAGTTACGTATTTTCTCTGGTTGGCAGAGTGAGTGTTCCAGTTAATCGACCAGAACTTTCTCCCTATTAATTTCACAATTTTTTTATCTTCACCATGTTGTTTTCACAATTATTTCCTAAATTCTTCCTTGATTTCGTAAAAATATTATAACTTTTAAAAAAAGAGCTCTCACACCACACGCACATAATTTTAGATGCTTTTGCAATAGTTTTCTTTGTTTATTCCACTAACATTTCAGGCGCTTAAGACAGCGCCGCTTTTAAAGTTCTTTTTGCTTGGCACCCCACCAAGCCGGCAGCGGGTAATTGCTTATCTTGTGGTCACCGGACGAAAAACAGCAAGGGGAATTGTCCAAAGAGTTTGTTTTTCCCTCAACTGCCACAGATTAGCTGGAACTAAGCTTTTCGTGTACGGAAAGTAGAGACATGCGCTATTCTTCATTTCGAGATTTTAAAGTAAGTACCTAAGATTACGATAACTAGGAGTACTATTACATAATATGTATAATTATGTTACCTGCATTGGTCACGTATTTGTGAGCAGGCAAAAGTAAAAATCATAAGGTCTTAAGCCTTATGATTTTTACTTTTTTTTTGTATCCAAAACCAAACGCGACTATGTTTTTTTTTATTGCTACTAGCAAGAAAACTGCCCACCTGATGGTAAGTGGTAACAGTCACCATAATACATTTTGTGAGATTCGCAGCAAAACTGCAACCCCCATAAGAACCACAGTGTACGTTGCCAACTTGTGACATGAGATGTAAAGTCACAGTACCCAGAATTTTTCATTGCCATATCATACCCTTCAAATCGGAATACAGCAATGCAAGCACTGCTGCTTTGCGGCAGAAATAGGTAAGACGGAGGTGCCCAAGCAGACAACCCTGATACAGAGTCTCCCTCCGGTTAACAAACAAATACTAAAAAGAAACTTTACCTATCCTCCTTAACGTTGTTCCTTTGAGGCATATGCCAATATCCACCAAAAGGACCGGATTCCACCAAGGCGCAGACGAATGGAGAGTTATGTTTTATGTAACTAATAGAATGAGTTACACAAATGGAGCAAAGCACTTTTAAAGCGAGAGTGTTGTTTTGAATCCAGGGCGAAGCGAAGTACTCTCAAGTAGAATCCGGTGTGTGGCGAGGGATTCTAAAGTAGAATCCTGAGCGCAGCTCGAGCTGAAAAAATGTTGCTCCCGCGGTAGACACTACTTTTTATCTACTGCTTCTACTTTTTCATTCTTACTTGTATTTGCAGACATCTTGATTATATTCAGCCGATCTAATGGTTTTGCAAATGATATCATATGATATCATAGTGCAAAACGAAAAAGATATTTTCCGGTCAGATTTTTGATCATTTGTTCATTATTTAATGATGACATCATTGAATTTTTTTTTCTTTTTTTTTTGAAAACGTCGCCCCACACTTGGATTTTCTCCTGTGTCGTGGGTGCAGTTACAAACATAGAATATCACATGCACATACGCCCAGACCGGAACAAATTTCTGTAGGCCATACAAAATTCTGTCCCGAGCGGGAATCGAACCCGCGACCCGTTGCGCAGTAGGCGATCACTCGACCTCTGCGCTAACCGTGTCGTCAGTGATGTTGATGCCATAGTGATGATATCATTGGAGATCATTAATACGAAATGCAGCATTTCATGACTTCTTTTTCTCAAATTTATACCATGTCATACGATGAAAGATCCATAATAGGCCTGCAGGATGTATGCACATACAAGGTTAATATTATGTTTCCTTTAAATTATAATGTTTTGCTCTGTTTTGACGTCAATAAGTGCCTGTAAATGCCTATGTTGAATAAAGATTTTTGAATTTGAATTTATCACCCTTTACGAGAAAATAAGTTAAACTTATTTTTCAAAATACACGTTTATTAATTTACTTTCATTCATTTAGGGAAAATCAGACAACAGAAAAGAAATATTATATTTTTAGAGCATCGCTTGACACAGACTTCTATATAAAAATGTGATGTTGTAAGTACATATTCTGATATTATTTATGACTATTTTAGTGTCTTCGAAGTTTTTTTAAATCTTTTTGTGAATCTAATACCAGCTCACCAAAGTAACTTGAAAGAATACGACAAAGGGTCAATACGTGCCTATTTTATTTAAAAAACTAACGTGTATCTTATAAAAAATATGAATAAATTATCAATACAGAAAAAAATCTGAACCCGCGTCATTGGTAAAGGCATCAACGTGGTATATTGGAGACGCGGCCGCGCGGGTTCAAATCCATCCCGAGACGCGATTTTTTAATTGGTTTATTCCTCATTTTTTCATTTTACTTGCCATTT
Source organism: Schoenobius gigantellus (assembly GCA_963935595.1). Lineage (NCBI taxonomy): Eukaryota > Metazoa > Arthropoda > Insecta > Lepidoptera > Crambidae > Schoenobius > Schoenobius gigantellus. The sequence goes on along the minus strand of OZ012542.1, from coordinate 64,433,698 downwards.
TTAAAGAAAATGCAAAGTCAAATATAAATAACTCCTAAAATTTAAGGATTCTTTCATCATTAGCTCGGTTCATGACTAATTACCACAGCTCATAATAATATATGTCCCGACCGAGGGGCTCGAGCCTTTTTTTCGGAGGGGAGGTAAATGCATTTACGCATTCCTCGTGGTCGAGCCACACCACGAGGATATGTGGGACTCCCCAGATCGGGCCTACTCACTAAATGCAGCTCCTTCGTCCGCCAAAAGACAGGGGGAAAAGGAGTTCAGCCAGGCCTTGTTCCCGCTGACCCCCTGCCCGTGACATGTCCGTTGCCGGACTCCCCGCCTAACTCTGCTGCTTCTGCGAATCTATTTTTTTATTGTGGTTGTCTTCCACGCGGACCGACGCTTAGTGCGCTAGGCCCCCGGCCTGCTCAATGCGGGTAACCGACGGCAGACCCCACTGGATCCAGCGCCATAGCGAGAAACTCGCCTCGACCCTCTACTACCAGAGGTAGCCGCCGGAATCGGCTTCCAGCGAGAGTCAGACCTCTTCTTAACATAAGAAGAGGGGACTTCGCCCTTCCTCGCGAGAAGCGGGTGGCCACACGAAGTGGCCTGCCGGGTTAAACCAGGGCATTCCACGCCCCCCTTCCTTGGCGGTCCTCTGGTCAGACTATTAGCCCGCGGCAAAGAATCTACCGGGTTGCCCAGGGTGCACCACGAGGAGGTTGTCTGGCATCGCCCCCTGGCTCGAGCCTTCTATTTTTTTTTTTTTTTTTCTATGTAAGGCCCGGCAAATGACCTCCTCCCGCCTGATGTTAAGCGGTGAAAGAGGCCCAAATGAGTTGACAGATAGAGTAGGGACGACATCCACTATCCTACCTGCCCGCCCCTTGCCGGCCTAAAAGATGCTTTTTCACACCTCTTTTGAAGGAACCCATGTTGTAGGATGGAGGAAACACGTGCGCAGGTAGAGAATTCCAAGTATGGGAGGAACGACAGAAGAAGGAATCTTGGAATTTCTTGGTACGGTGTGAAAAGGAGGACACAGTGTACGGATGACTCCGAAGGCCCTTACGCGTGTTTCTGTTAAGGAATGGAGAGGGAGGGATAAGGTTAAAGAGCTCCTCAGAGCATTCCCCATGGAACATTCGGTAAAAGGCGCTAAGAGAGGCGATGTCACGACGAAGTTGTAGAGGCTCGAGGGTGTTAGTTGCCTCTACATCGCCAATTATTCGAATAGCGCGACGCTGCAATCTGTCCAGAGCATCGAGGAGGTACTGAGCGGAGCCGTCCCAAAGGTGCGAGCAATATTCCACGCAAGACCTAACCTGAGTTTTATACAACAGGCATAGTTGGTCCGGCGCAAAATACCTACGCACCTTGTTTAGGACACCGAGTTTCCGTGAGGCAGCAGTTATAACGGATTCGATGTAGTCTCTGGGGTTCAGATCGCAGCGAATGTTCATTCCCAGCAAGGTGATGTTACTCTGTGTGTGAAGGGTTGTGCCCTGAAGAGAAGGAGGGGGGAGGAAAGGTGACCTTTTCGCCGAGAACGCGCACACCTGTGTTTTCTTAGCATTGAACTCGACAAGATTGTTGGAACCCCATTCGGAGATGAGGTCCAGCGTCCTGTTGAGCTCAATGATAAGATTCTGCCTCTCCCTATCAATATTGCCACGAGCAGCCCCTGAGCTTCCGTGATATCCCCCATGCACTGTACTGTCGTCTGCATAGCAATGTATACTTCCCAAGGAAAGCATGTCATTGATATGCAGAAGAAACAATGTTGGGGATAGAACGGAGCCTTGTGGAACACCAGCATTCACTGCCACGAACCGCGAAGCGCAGCCGTCAACGACAACGCGAATTCTACGCTCGTGGAGGAAGCTGGCAATCCACGTACAGAACTGAGCGGGCAATCCGTATGCCGGAAGCTTGGAAAGGAGAGCCTTGTGCCAGACTCTATCAAAAGCTTTGGCGATGTCGAGACTAATAGCCACAGACTCGCCGCGCTTATCGATAGATTCACCCCATTTGTGCAAAAGGAACGCTAGAAGGTCACCTGTTGACCGTTTAGGACGAAACCCATACTGACGGTCATTAAGCAACGAGTGACCTTCCAGGTAACGGATCAGCTGGGTGTTAAGGATCCTCTCCATGATTTTACACAAAATGGAAGTGACGGCTATAGGGCGATAGTTAGCCGGATCAGAATGATCTCCCTTTTTGGGAACCGGCTGGACATTGGCCTCTTTCCAAGATTTCGGCACACAACCAGCAGAGAACGACAGACGGTATAGACGCGTCAGGACCGGAGTCAACTCCGCTGCACACTTCTTAAGTACAATCGCAGGAATGCCGTCTGGTCCACTTGCTTTTCGAATATCAATCGACTGTAGCTCCGCCCGCGCATCTCGCTGTCTGATGCGGATATCGGGCATAGTGCTGCCACAATGGGACAGTGTCGGAGGTTGTGCACCACAGTCATCGATACGGGAATGGGCCGCGAAGAGTTTTGCCAGGAGGTCGGCTTTCTCCTGCGGCTGATGAGCAAGTGAGCCATCGGCATGTCTCAGCGGTGGCAGCGAGGGTTGGCAGAAGTTTGATTGCACAGCTTTGGCCAGGCGCCAGAAAGAACGGCTACCCGTAGGGTGCGCTAGCAGTTCCTGACTCACTTGTGCAATGCGCTGAGCGTCCGCTCTAATGTAAGCCCTCTTACACAACTTGGTGGCATTATTATAGGCTGTTTTCAGTAGGTTAGTATTGGGATCCCTAGAAGCTCGACCTCTGATCCAAGCGCGGTAAGCTAGCTGTTTGTTTTCAACAGCAGAGGCACACTCGCGATTGAACCAGAGGTTACGTCTCCCTCTACTGACGAGATTGGAATGTGGAATATAATATTCCATTCCTAATCTGATTTCGTCAGCAACAGACGCAGCGCAGGAGTTCGGATCCATCCCACTGAAACAGCGCTGCCACCAAGGGACAGACGCGTAATAATCCCGCATACCGTCCCAATCTGCTGACGCATAGTGCCACAGACGGCGTGCTGCAACCACAGGCGACGGTCGCGACGCCTGAGGCACTGAGACGGATACCAGGCAGTGATCTGAAGATCCTAGTGGAGCTCGAATCACCACCTGATATCCGTCGGGGCGATTTGTCAGCAGAAGGTCCAACAAAGAGGGCGCTTGACCGATAATATCTGGTACCCTGGTGTGCTGGGTAACCAATTGTGTCAGGTCGTGCGTGAGAGCGAATGCGTGGGCAGTCCTACCCGCATGGTCAGTTTTAGAGGAACTTAACCACAACTCGTGGTGAGCATTGAAGTCCCCTAAAAACACCAGCTCGGCGGAAGGAAATTGCTCCTGCGCGTCATCTGCCACCCGACTTAGGTGTTCAAAAAGTCGAGTTGTCTCCAAGTCACCACGGTGGGAACGATAGACGCACACATAGACACTGCAATGAGTGCCAAAATCGACGTGTACCACAAGGAGGGAAAAGGAAGGTTCCTCCAAACAGCGCAGGCGACGACAACAAACGTCCGCCCGGACGAACAAGCAAACACCTGCCTTTGCCTTGAAGGACTCCTCAAGAGCGTAGCCGGGGTAATTAAGGTAGCTTGTATCGGCCGGGCAGATAATTTGCGTCTCTGTCAAAAACAGCATTGCTGGACGGGCTGTCTCGAGATGGTGGTGGACAGCCAAGAGGTTAGAATGGAGCCCGCGGATGTTAGCGAGCCCCACCTCGAATAGTGGTGTTTTGGTGGGATAGTGCACCGCTGTACGACCAGTCCTAATATTGTGCGCTGACATGTTTGTTGGAGTGAGAGGTGTGAAATTGAGGTGTCGTTGCAGCGATTAGCATAGTTAACGTGTGTAGGCCTGTTTCGCCAGGGAACAGCCGACAGCTGATTTGCGCTGACTCTCCGCACGAAAGGGCCCCCGAACCCCCCCGGAAGTGGTCGCCGGGACCCACCGTCCGGTCACCAACCGGCACGACGGACCACCCCGAGATTATGCGTGGCATGGTGGGGCAGCCTCACGGACTGGTTAGGTCCGCTTGGGCCCCTGTACTGTACCACGGGCGGCCAGCGGAACATCCGTTTCTTCGGGTCTTCCTGGGCGGAGGGTCAACGCAGTCAACCTGGCACTGGGTCGACGGAAGCCCACACAAACCACACGAATCGCAGCAACGACCCCTCAAGCTCTGGCTGTGCGATGACTGATCCCGAAACGCGGACACAAAATGCCCACTTGACGGGTTTAACGTCATGCGCACGGTGGTCGCTAGCCAGTCGGGTTTTTCAGGCCCTACCACCAGAAGTTGGTCACTCGATTAGCACCACCCGGGGATCACGTGTAGGGTCTCGAGGGTAAAACCTACGGACGTGAGCGACTCCAATCCCCAAATCCCCAAAGCCTAACCTAAGTTAAGGTTTTTAGGCTTCAGTCAACCGCGCTGGCCCAGTGCGGATTGGTCGACTTCACATACACCTTTGAATTTCTTTGTTTATATATACAGGTTGCGTCACGATGTTTTCGTTCACCGTAGGAGCGTCGGACAAATGTACATATGAAATTTGGTACTATGAGAGTATCTAAGCCCGAACCTCCCGATTAGAAGGCCAGTGCCGAGTCCATAGCGCCATCGACGCTCATGAATACGAGACTTACTTACGTAGGTACGGTGGAAGAAAGCCAGGCAGGTTCAGAAACCCTACCGCCGCCCACGTACATTTGCATACCGTTTACCGTACAGTATTTTAGCATCTTATTGGTGAAAAATTGAGCCAAAGCTTAAACGCTCGTCGGTAAAGGCTACTCCTAATCATTTGGAAGCTATTTGAAAGACCAATCATGAGACACATACAGCCAACACATTTGCTAATGAAACCGATATTAATGCTGTATGGATAGACACGTGGGACGAGACAATAGAGCTCTCATCATCTGGACAATGGCGGAGCAGTCGGCTTAATGGGGATGCGATCTAATCGTTATCCCGTTACGAAAACAATCATCCCATTTGAAGCAGTTCAGTGATCTTAGATTGGTCAAGCAACTACGTACAGTCGCCCAAACAAGTGGTTTGGTTCCCCATAAGTTGAAATTTAGTGTCGTGTCATAAAACAACACAGTTGACTTCCCTTTGAAATGACATACTGACAGCTATGAAGGCAACCTGAACGATATTTTGTTTATATGCGAAACAGGGAGACTCTGTACCAAGGTCGCCTGCTTGGGTACCTCTGTATTACCTATTTCTGCCGCTAAGCAGCAGTGCTCGCATTGCTGTGTTCCGGTTTGAAGGGTAAGGATATGGAAGTAAAATTAATGGGTACCGTGACTTTACATCTTATGTCAACAGTTGGCAACTGTGCTTCTTGTGGAGGTTGCAAATTTGCTGCGAATCCCAGAGGAACCACTATGTCTTATTAGGTGACTGTTACCACTTACAATCAGATTGCTTATTTGCCAACTTAGTTGTATAAAAAAAAATCAAAACTGACTCAACACTTTCTTAGCCGACCGTCCTGAAGGCTATTCTACTAAGGGTGAGTATAGACTTGAATATTTATATTTCCCCATGTAATGTAACGTTCGTGTGAATGCTCGACGCTACGTTCGGCGTGATCATGACAAGCATTTGCCTGTTGATTTCTATAATGCTATTATTCGTTGAAATGTAGGCATCTGTAATTCCCTTGCCTTTGCTCGATAAAATGTTACGCCCATAGAACGTCTGCGGTTACCGGAGGGAGACTCCGTTCCAGGGTCATTTGCTTTGGTACCTCCGTCTTACCTATTTCTGCCGCAAAGCAGCAGTGCTTGCATTGCTGTGTTCCGGTTTGAAGGGCAAGATATGGCAATGAGATTACCGAGAGAAGGGGTGGGGGTTGCACATTTGCTGGGAATCTTACAGGAGGCTCATGAATTATAGGTGACTGTTACCACTTACCATCAGGGGGGAAGTTTGCTTGTTTCCAAACATAGTTCCACAAAAAAAACAACTCGTGGGCTCGTGAACTCAGGTTGTATTTCGTTGAGTGTGGTGCTCAAAGTTTGGTTGGTAAAACGCTGACGCATAGAACAAAAGTCCGATTCTGCTGAAAAGTTGCGGCCGATTCGAAACTGAATCGTTTCGATGGCCAATCAGAGCGCATATATTGACTTACGATTGTTCGGTGATGTGATAATGTGGCCTTCTGATTGGTCGAACGCAACGGCCTAGCTTCGGTTCAGCGGTAGCTCCATTAAAAGAATTGACCCTCTGCTCGTAGTTGTGTTAAGACAGGAGGTACTCACTTAGAAGTACGGTACGCAATGTATCCGATACAGTATCAAGTGAGTACGTACGTAGGTGCGGCCTACGTACTCACTTGATACAGTATTTATTTATTTATTTATTTATTTGTTATTTAGAAGACCAACAGCACATAAAACATACAATTGACAATAAATAGATACAGTTGGCCAATGACAGGTCTCCACGTTCAAAATCAAGAAATTAAATAATTTTACGTGTGGACAAGATAATGAATTAATTATGTTCTGCTAATGATGGAAGAAAATCGACAATTAATATCGTGAGTGCAACAAATTCCTTTTTATGCTTTAGAAAAGAAATCTTGACTTAATAACCGCCTCGCTGTTGTTATGCTAGAATAAAATATATCAAAGTCATAATATGTTTTGCAAAACTCGTTTAAGCTTTTGCTTGCTCGCCACAGAAATGCGTTTTGACAGTAATTTGTTGAAACTGCCGGCAGATGAATTGGAGTGTAGTATCTTATTGATCTTGATGGAATATCAAAGTAAATTTTGGAAAGAAGCTCAGGTGAATGAATTTTGTTAGTAATTATCTTAAGCAAAAATACAATATCTGACATTTCTCTTCCCTTTTGCAAAGGAAGAAGGTGAAACCTCGAACAGAGTTTAAGATAGTTTCTAGAATTGTAAGGCAACTTGAGTCGGTAACATAAAAATTTAACAATTTTTCTCTGCAATTGCTCGATGCGTATCAGATACCCTTCAAATATATTGCTAACTGATTGTTTGATAAGTGTACTGGTTACGTTTCGTGCTACATCTATGTGAGTACCCGTCTTTACATGTGATTGTTCAGTGGGCTGTTCTTTTCGACCAATCAGTACCTCCGCCACATTATCACTTCATCGTATATCGGTAATTGAGTATGTATACGCTTAACATATTCCAACTATATTAACGAAATATGTTTATGGTATCGTTTTTCTTTCAAGGTCATCGTGATTTTCATGGACAATAAACATTTATTATTATTATTATTCCGAACTTCAAAAGGTAAACACATAACCCTTATAGGACTACTTTGCTGTCCGTCTATCTGTCTGTTTGTTTGTCAAGACCCATTTTCTCAGGGACGCGTAAAGATATCAATGTAAAGATATCAAAATTATATCAAATACTATCAAAAAATTAAACTTGTAAGTGAACACGATCCAAAAATAATGACCGTTTATGTCAAATATTTTTGGATAGGAGGATGAAAATGTTGGGCCCAAAATGTAATGAAATGGGATTTGGTCTAATAATTAGCTATATATTTTTTATATAAAATACCCAAAATCTGCATAAATCCGTAATCGACTAGCACAGAAGTATGAAAATTATTATTTTTGTGAGATAATCGAACATTTAAATATTTCTTTAATCGATTACTCAATTGCAGAATGATAACCTTTACCCCAGGTTTTTAGATACTTAAAAGTGTGTATTAATTAAATACATCTGTCATTTTACTGAACAACTATAAATTATCGATTTCATACCTATCGATTTTAATCAGTCCCATATTTAGTCTATGGCACTGACACGACATTTGCTTGCTCTGCGCACTCGTTTTATTCCTATTAGATTAGTAATATAGTGTAGCTCATCTTTCCCGTGTTTACCGTTGTGTATGTATGAGTGCTTTTGCGTTTATATCCTGATTTCAACGGTTTTTTTTACGTATTCCGAACCTGCCTACCTTGTACGGACCCTTGCTTTCACATTGGATATTGAAGATTGCCCGTACGTTTAACTTGGAATTGTTATTTTGGATTTTATAGCCGGCTTGTGGATTGTATTGTTGAAACTGGATAGCTGTGTCAACTAAGGGATAGCAACTAGTCACTGCACTGCAATAAAAATCAAATATTATGTCTTACTTTCAGATTGTCGAAACTTGTAGAATTTTCAGAGAGGTATTTATAAGTTTGAACCTTTTTATGCACACCATTTTTATCTCTTTACATACTGGGCCCAGATTTGTATGGGATTGTTTCAATCTCTTTTGCGATTTCACAAGGGAATCACAACCTGTAGGGTTCTTTCTCCTGACCTAGAATCATGAAATTTGGCACGAAGCAAGGTCTTATAGCACATGTTGAGGAAACATTCTGAAAACTGCAAATATGTACATAGTAAGGAACTTATATACTTAGATGAGTTTGTATGTAACCTACCTCTGTGTGCAAAAAAAGTAACAGACACCCAAAACGTACAACTTCCGTTTCAATTTAATTAACGATTTAAAGCCCGACCAAACGCACTGAGCCACAGCTCCGAACCATGGTAATAGTATATGCAGTATGTTGACTCGGCCCCTATTTGAAATTGTATACCTACGGCCGCTCGGCATCGCTTGGTGTGTGGCCCGCGATAGGGCTGCTCGCTTACGCTCCCGCGACCGTACTGCATTTGTGACTGCCCTTGTAGCTATGCGATCCGAGTGCGATCTCAGATCTCAGCGCATAGGCATAGCGCACGTTGCGACCATTTCTATGAATTCAGTCTACTGTAAATACTATTACCGTGTCCGAACAAAGCAACGCAACCCTTCCTTCGCGGGCGCAGCTTTAAATAATAACATCCAAACGACGACGCACGGCGGCCGTGACGCAATAAAAAATGTATAAGCGCCATAAATCCCGGCCGCTCCCAACTATAAATCCCATGAGCCGAGCCGCGTCCGATCGTGTCTCATGTACCATTAACTGGATTTTTGAGCGAAATTTTTAACTGGCAGATCACCCCGCGCGATATTAATATATAGCTGTTAAATAACGGGACGATTATTGCGAAAGCTTTTTAGCCTTCGGGTGGTGTGAGGCACGAGCTTTTGTCGTTTTGTGATCCGCGCATTAATTTTGTGGGGTGGAGTTTTGAGTCCAACTTGTTTTCAGTTTGTCGCTGTTACGTTGACGATCATCATCACAGCTCATATACGTCCCCACCGAGGGGCACGAGCCTACCCTAACTAGTTAGGGCGATTAGGCCTTAGTCAAACCACGCTGGCCCAGTGCGGATTAGTTGACTTCACATACACCTTTGAATTACTTCGCAGGTGTATGCAGGTTTCCTCACGATGTTTTCCTTCACCGTAGGAGCGTCACATAAATGTACATATTATGAAATTCGTGAAACGAAAAACATATTGGTACATGGCAGGATCGATCGCGGGCCTCCCGATTCTACTCGGCGCACAGTCCAGTGCCGAGGCCACAGCGCCACTGACGCTCACGTTGACTGTATTTTGAGGCTATTCCTACGGACATTTACAATCAAACTCAGCATGAAAGGTTTTAACGATCTTAACATTATTTACCTTTTTTGTATTTGGGATTTTCTTTTTTGTTTTTGCATCTTCTTTAAAAGTGCTGAATTGCCATATAAGCTAACACACAAAAATGTTATCTAGTGCAGGTTCGAACCTGAATCTTCAACATGCGATGTTGATACCATAACGTCAAAATTCAACTGAGAAATATTTATAGATTTCCTGAATCGCATCGTCACAGCTCATATATGTCCCCATCGAGGGGCTCGAGCCTAAATTAGGGCATTTAGGCCTTTAGATTTTTTTTTCCATTCTGCAAAAAAAACATATTAATTGGTAGTTCAACGACAACTCATGGACTATTTTTTGTGCTCAATTTGTATTTTTTTAATCAAATCTCTTTTGCCCGTCACTTGGACCGCAGGCGACACTGTTATATTTTAACGATGTAGCGAATTGTCCACGATTATTCATTGTGATGTTTTAATGTCCAAGGTTTTGCTCAGTTTTAGCGGAATTATCTGTTAAACGACCCTAGATTTTGTTGTTAAAAATATATTATGATGGAGCTTCATAATGGAGCGTGGACGAATCAACTTTTGTGTTTTGACTGTACTTTGTTTTCGGAATTTTAAAAAATATTTTTTCCTCTCTTTTCCTGCTTTAAAAGGTTTCACGAATAATGTTACGAGATATTTTAATACATTCAGAACAAGAAAGCCCTTAGTCTGCAGTGTTATATTATCTGTGGCTCGGTCTTCATTTCACCCTAAAGGTGATTCTACACGATGCAATCAGCTTGAATATGTTGAGACATTGCCGCAGATTATGATGTCGTGCAAATGAATGTGCGATGACAGGCTTAGAATACACCGCTATCTTTCATCCCGTGGATGTCGCAAGAGGCGACTAATTGAGCTGACCATTACATCAACACCTTTGCGAACGTAAATAAAGAAAACTCGGAATGAAACCATGCACCAGACCATCTGGCCAGCATGGCGTAGCCAATTCCTCCTTATCTAAGAAGAGACTCGAATCCCGTGATGCCCAGCAGTGGAAAGGTTGAAGTAGTAAACGAGCTTACAGTTCCAGCGACCTGCATTTGCGATCCGTTTTCGACGCAAATTCGTATTAATTTTCATCGTAATATTCTATTCATTTTTATCAAATACCGCCGCGAGCCACTAGTGCAAACACGTCGCATTTGCTTGCCCCAGCTACTTGAACCGTGTACCTTTAGTTATTTATTATCGTCGAAATCATCGAGTACCTATAGCTGTCGTCGACATGTCTTAAAAACAAAAAATATTTTCCAAAAAATAAAAACCGATTTCAAAAACACTGAAAAGTTAAAAATAATGTAAGAATAGGTACACAACATCACGCTTCATATAGAAGTCTGTGCCAAACGATGATAGTCTAATTAAGAAAGCCTTAAAATTTGGCACCGACTTCAATATAGAAGCGTGATGTTGTCTGTACCTTTTCTTACATTATTTTTAACTTTTCAGTGTTTTTGAAGTCGGTTTTTATTTATTGTAGAATATTTTTTATTCTTATCTTTTAATTTAAGTGAATTAAATATCACCCTCCCTGACCGGACCTTGGATCTGAATTTAATAACAGTTCACCAAGGTCAAGTCCAAAAGTTACGGATCCACCGTCAGCTCGGTTCATAGCTACCAGACGAAAACATGGAAATAACTTTGGAAAAAACATGAAACACGTTCGACGTACCTATAACATTTAAGGATTTCCCCCGATTTTCATGGGATCCCGTCATTTGATCAGAACTTTAAGACCACCCTAAGAGTATACTTGAGTTTTGGGAATATGTGAATATATATATATGTCGGAGTGGTGCTACCTAGTGACGGCTAGAGTAGCGCCATCTAGTAACATGTCGGTAATGTTACCGACTGTTAATGGCACGTCAGGTAGTGTACCTGGGTGAAATCAGAGATGGCGTTACAGAGTTGTCATGTATTGACATATTTGACATTGGCAGATGAGTAGACAGAGCGACATGGGCAGTTGAGTTTGGGACGAGCAAGTCGAACGGTCGCTTGTGTAACGTCATCTCTGGGATCACCACGTGCGTTTAGTAATCGGTGAAAATCAAAGTGATCATCTTTTATTTTGATAATTAATTAGTGAAATTAAATTAAGCTGTGCATTAACTATCCGTGTGCGTTATTATCTTTTTTGGAAGCGTGTTTCTTTGGGAATATGGAGGAGATATCTCAGCCGACAAGCGGGGAAGCTCATGACTCTTCGACATATATATCTTTATGTATGTATGTATCTATATGTATATATGTGTATGTACATATATGTGTGTGTATCTGTATATGGCATTAGGGACTAACACACGGGGAAGCACAATAGATCCAGAGTGGGTCGAAGTGCGAAGGCTTATAACTTGGGCCACCCCACTTCTAAGATAAGATAAGATAAGATCTGTATATGTTTGATTATATACATAAGAACATGTAGAATAGTTTAATTTTAGGGGATGCGCAACTCACCCTAGATATAAGAGTAGTCGGAAATACATAAGAACACAATAGATCAATAAGAAAATGAAAATAACAAAGGCACGGACCACGAGTCTGTGGTGATTATAACTAAAAAAAAAAGAGTCCTATACTTTATCGAATACAAAAAAAAATTGAAAATCGGTCCACAATTGACGGAGTAATCGCGTAACATACACACAAAACACGATTGACACACCTAACAATTTAAAGTTTTTCCTCAATTTTTATAGGATTCCATCATCTGACCCTGACTTTGGTTACCTTAGGACCACCCTAGGAGTATACTTTATCAAAAACAAAAAGAATTTTGCAAATCGGTCCACAATTGGCGGCGTAATCGCGTAACATAAACACACAAAAAACATACGCATCGAATTGAGAACCTCCTCTTTTTTTGAAGTCGGTTAATAATGGCGGACACTGCACAACAGCCATCGATTGCTGCATGAGTGTTGATGGGACAACACTCTTCTCCCGTTGACGAAGTGGTGTTGTGTTGAAAGCTCTACAATACCGTTCGTCTGTACGTGCCCTAAAAGTTTTTTTTATATAACTAAGTTGGCAAACAAGCATAGTGCCCACCTGATGGTAAGTGGTAACAGCACAGTCACAGTACATGTGGCTCTTGTAAGATTCGCGGCAAATCTGTAATCCTCACAAGAACCACAGTGTATGTAGCACGTTGCCAACTTGTGAAGATTCAATGTCACGCCTTGTTTTTAACTTAATTGCAATAAAAAAAGGTACCCAAGCAGGCCACCCTGGTTCAGAGTCTTCCTCCGGTATAAATGTGACATTGTTAAGCTTAAAATATTTTAATTCAGTTTAATTGTGAATTGCACAAATGCGTTGTCAGAGCATATAATTAAATGAAATCAATTACTGTCGTCTGTATAAATGTTACTGTTCTATTAACAGTAAATAAACCGAAGCTTTACCTTTCACATGAACACGTAGAGATCAAGCCCTTCATGGGCCGTCAATTCTACGCCATAACATGTCAACCTTCATCATATGCCTGGACACCGACAAATCTTAACCGCCTGTTAAGGGGCTGTACTATTACAACGAAAGCAAAACGATTAGGTTTTCAATTTAAATATTATTAAGTGAATCTCAAATTTCAAATTAATTTTTGACTAAGGCCTAATCACCCTAACATAGGGTAGGCTCGAACCCCTCGGTGGGGACGTATATGAGCTGTGATGATGATGATGATGAAGTAAATCTCTAATACTACTCGGATTATGAACCTAAAATATGCCATGGAGGTAGATTATGAATAGAGGCGGTTAGCTTATAAAAGATTTTAGGAAACAAAAAAGAAACATATTTTGTCATTTTTGCACTTAATTTGCAAATCCCTACTAATATTATGGATTTTTGTTATCTAACATAAATAAATGAATTGAATTAAGCACAGGAAGGACAAACACTCCAAGTTCCCTAGGAAACATACGAAGTAATCGAGCTAGCTATAACGCTGGTAACAGCAAGATATTATACACGATATATCTTATAAAGAAAAAATTTCGTCTTGGGCGGGATTTGAACCCGCGTCTCCATCATGTGTTGACGCCTTAACCTCTCGGCCACCGAGCTCTTACCTCTGATGAAAACTTTGACCTATAGATATTTGACGATTTTTTCTTTTTTGAATTTTATTAATTTTTCAGCAAGTTATTATATAAATGTAGTGGTTATATCTATCCAGAGTGCTGACCCTTAAATGCCAGCCGTATTCTGACCTATCATACCCCAGATACAGTTTAGAATCACAACAATGTTACTATATTGAATGCTGCATAGTTAATTTGTGCGTATGATTTATTAAATTAAATATGTACATCCTTACAAATAAAAAACTTATTCCTAGGAATAACCTCGGAATAGTTATTCCGTGTTTTGTCTTATTTTGACATATTACATCTGACATGTGCTAAAACAAGACAAAACACAGAATAAATTATTCCGAGGATTATCCTCGGTATAAGTTTTTATTTGTAAGGCCGTTAGAATATGGAGCGATAAAATCAAATGGTTTATTCTGATTGATTCGCTGACTGGTACTTATCTGATGTTTTGTTTGTTATTTGTGTTATTTGTTATAACTGGATAATATAGACAACCAGAAGTAGGTTTACTTACCATAGCTTAGAATTTGTCCTGAGATCTCAGGATTTTTAGGCTTTTCTCGAGATTGCGTAAAGTAAAGCTAGTAAATCTATAATTTTAATGTAGCCAGTGTTCCTCCTTGTTCAATATTAATATTATTTGTCATAGACAGGCCACTATCATCATTTTAATTGTTGAAATTGTCAATCATCATTGATGTCTTGTTTCTTTGGAAAAAAATTGTTGTAGGTGTAGTGCGGCTACGTATCCCACTATCACTATAAAAATTTACGATAAAATGATAATAATACGCTGTCATAATACGTCGAGACCGAGATACTAACTATAAACAGAAAACGTCAAATTTATTTAAATGTTATCAGCTCTTTTTCTTGCACTAATATGTTTGTTGGTATAACTGACTAGTGCAACCAAAACCACATTTTACGTGACGAACCTTTTTATTCCCCGAGTAAACATTGCAGATTTGCTGCGAATCTCACCAGAGCCACATGTTATGGTGACTGATCCCACTTGCCATCAGGTGGACAATATTTATTATATTATATATTAAGAGTTTATTGCAAAAAAAAATACACATGGGGAAACATAAGTAAAAACAGAAGATGCAATGGTGGACTTATCTCTAAAGAGATCTCAACCAGCCAACCTGTTATTGTGTGGGAGATTCCATCTTATTAATAGGATATGCTTGTTTGTCAACTTATTTATATAAAATGAATAGGAATAATCCATGATAGACGACGGATTAACTTAACAGCTAATTTTCACTTTTATTAAGTCATAGTTAGCTTTAATCGGTTATTTCTTTCAACGTGGCTTCTAAGCCGCCGGGAAGATTAAGTCTTTGTATTACATCATAATAATACATCCAAGGACAAGCTTTGATAGGTAAGTATTTATTTGCTTATGCGTACCGCGGACTTTAACTAATTACTAATTCTCAATAAATAAGGTGTCATTTCGAATTAACTATTGAAATAAAGATAGAAATAAGAAAGAAATTAACTTTATTGGCTAGTGCGTACAATAAAACAGTATTATACAATGGATCCCTAATGTTTGACAAATTATTTTTAGCAAATTGTCATTCCATTGCCAAAAAATCATTTGAAAAATTAATCAATTTACAAGCGATACTTAAAAAAACGCTTCACAAAACTTTCCCTCATCTAGTGGCTCCCCGATATCTTTGCCAAATCGTTGGTTTACCTAGTCGGGGGCCTACACACTGAGCGTCGCCCGGTTCGTAGTCTCCATTAAAGAACCGTTAAGCCCCAACAGCTATCGGTTCTCCTCGCTATGTGTCCCGCCCCCTGCCATTTCAGCTGAGCAATCCTTCGAGCAATGTCGATTGCTTTAGTTCTCCTGCGGATCTCCTCATTTCGGATCCGATAACGCAGGGAGACCCCAAGCATTGCTCTCTACATTGCGCTGAGTGACCTTAAGCCTTCAAATCAAATCATTTATTTGTCAGAACATAGGTAGGGTACAAAGTTGATGTCTCACTATGTCTCTTGCATGCCTGTACATGCACAAATCAGAAAAAGGATAACATATTATATTAAATTGGTTTATAAATTTCCGACGAGGCCCATAGTGAATGGCCACGTTACGCTTCCGTAATGGCTCCGGCCCACAGAACGCGGGTGCGGGTCATGGGCGGCGCGGATCGCATTCTGTTCTATGTTCTCCTACACATGCATCACCGTACACGCATAGCTAGATAAGATAGCTACCGCGCTGCAGCCTACCTAAGCGTGTTAGAGAACATAGAACGCAACGCCATCCGCGCCGCTCATGACCCGAGCCCGAATTCTGTGGGCCGGAGCCATGTCATCACTAGCAGCACACACTAGGGCTCTATTTTTGAATCATTCGTCCGGCATCAAACGCGTTTCAAACGTCATTTGTGCTCGACTCCTATCGTTTTCCCTTTCTCTTGCGATGAAAATCAATAGAACATTACGACGAAGATCAACATTGTTTTGATTTTCGTTGATAACAAAACTAAAATAAGTAGAAATCGAACACTGACGAGCGCTCGATGCCGGAAGAATGATTAAAAAATAGAGCCCCTGGTCTGTCTGCAGGCGTAGCACGGGCTGCCAAGAAATTTGTGATAAGACTCAGTGACACGTATCCCTTGAGGAGCGTCAAGAGTTTTTATCATGTCAGTCACACTAAGGCTGCGTTCCGAAAATCAATAAGAATCACTATTTGCGCGCTCAAACGCGTCCCGAAATGTTGTGAGTGTGCTAATGTTAGCCGGCATGAAGAGTCACATGACGTCGTCGTTAACGTCATATAGAACTTACGGCGCTAATGCTCTGGAGTGAAATTTCTTTATGCGAACTGTCAGTCTGACGTTCGATAATTGTGTTTTCGTTTCAAAATGAATGTACATGTTCTACCGGACCGAAATCATAAGCATACTAATAGCATTTTCAGTGTTCTCTTTAATTTGGAAAAGGCGATTATAATCGTTAGCACTGTAAGCGCTGTTATCGGACCGCAGCCTAAATACGCGCTGCCGTGCTACATTTTAAGACATAGAGATTATGTCACTGAAATTGTGAGATAACGCGTGACTCAAGTCCCGTCTTGGCAGCCCGTGCTACGCCTGCTGGACTGTCTTGAGAAACTGAGGTAATTCTGACGCGACCGAATGCAGTGTGTATATAAATTCATCAAACAAATGCAGACGTAAATACAAATCTACAGGCAAGCATGCAAGCATGCTTTCAAATATGCAGGCATAAATGCAGTATGTATAAATTCATCAAGCAAATGCAAGCGTGCATGCATACATGCGCATATGAATGCAAACATGCATGCTTGCATGCAAACGTGCAGCCATAAATGCCTGCATGAATGCAGACCTGCAGCTATGCATACGTGCAAATATACCGACATGCATGTAATCTTGCAAACATGCATACAATTATGCAGCTAAGGTTTTCTTGAGTCTGCTCCGTCAGAAAACTCGGCAGGTAAGGAAGGAATTTTTAGGACGTTTCAAATATTTTGAAGATGTTTATCGCTTAGTATCAACTGATTACACTGATTCATCATTACAGTCTTTATGGAATGGAAATATAGAATAAACACGATATGAGGAGTATATAATAGGCCATAACCACCACTAATCTTGCCCAATGCGGATTAGTGGATAGGAACGGTTGCGATAGCAACCAGACCAATGACTTAACGTGCCTTTCGAAGCACGAAGGAACTCGAGAATTCGAGATCACAACGTTTTGGTCACTCATCCAGAGTCCAACCATGGCGAAGGTTGCTTTGTTTTCAATATCGATACCACAGCCTTCGTACTACCGCCACCAAGATCCGTATTACACTGAACCTGTACATAACAAGTCCGAATATAAATAAATTATGATTTAAGCATTTAAAAAATACGTAAACGGTGATTTAATCATTAACTTTGTAGTTACACTACAAAAGGGTTTTAAATCGCGCATACCATTGTTAATTCAGGAGACCGATAATTTGGCTCAATCGGGACACAGGAGTATAAAGTCCGTGAATAATTTTAAAATACATGTTAATACGAAGGCCTTTGCAACAGCCTTTGAGCTTTTCAATATGATATGAATGATAAAAAGCCATCCTTTTTTATGAAAATATAACATTGTCGTTGAAAATTGCGAAAAACTTTTATTAAGATCGAACATTTTTCATTTTTACAGCAACTCCAAGCCATTTTTTTAGTTATTATTTTTGTTTATTTTTTAGTTTACAGTTATTTTTGTCATGAAGAATTACTACATGATTTCTTCAGACAGAAAGCTCCAACAACAATATTATCGTCAGATTATGAACCAATTCTGCTAATGTTAGGCATTTACGAGTAAAACGTGTCAATAACGCTTCTATCGCGAACGCGTCGGTGGCGCTGTGGACTTGGCACTGGCCTTCTAATCGGGAGATCCGATTGATCAATCCGGGTTCGATCCTGCCATGTACCAATGAGGTTTTCGTTTTTCGAATTTCATATGTATACGAGTACATTTATCCGACTCTTCTACGGTGAAGGAAAATATCATGAGGCAACCTGAATCCTTAAAAAAAAACAATCCGCACAGGGCCAGCGTGGTTGACTAAGTCCTAAACACCCTAACTTAGGGTAGACTCGAGCCCCTCGATGGCAACATTGTATGAGCTGTGATGATGAACGCTTCAATAACATTGCTTTTTGGCAAGGTTACTGATGGTTGAACGATAACAAGCCACAACATTTGTCAATATTGGCTTATCTAGAAACTGTATCGTAAATAAATTGGAGCTCGAAAGTGTATTAGAATGACAAATAACCAATTTTATTGATGCGCCATCGAGACACGATAAGTCCTACGTTAGCAGAATTGTATGTGTATAAGAAAGTGTAACAAACTTAATCATTTATTTACTGTGGGGAAACTGACGTTAAAATAGTGCAAAAACCAGTGAAGTGACTGAGTTACTTGTAGATAATATAACTAAATAACTGTAACAGTGGTTACAAGAAACAAATTATTTTCCTAAATATAACATCTCTAAAAACGCGAATTAAAATGTTAAATTCTTAGTGATACTTCAGTTGCCAATAATATCTTAAATGGCTCCTTTATACACTCCCATCGTGCAACAAAATATGCTGCAGTTTGAAAATCTTTGTTACCATTACGACATAATTAGTTCATACCACTGCACTGGCACACTCAATGTAGAATGAGAACGAGAATTTAACTGGGGGCATCTTAAATGAATGTAACTTAAAACTAAGGGCGAATCAATATAAATCATTTAAAATCTATACTTACTTACTTACTAATATTATAAAGCTGAAGAGTTTGTTTGTTTGTTTGTTTGCTTGAACGCGCTAATCTCAGGAAGTACTGGTCCGATTTGAAAAATTCTTTCTGTGTTAGATAGCCCATTTATCGAGGAAGGCTATAGGCTATATATCATCACGCTAAGATCAATAGGAGCGGAGCACCCATGAAGAATGTTTCAAAATCGGGGGATTTTTTTCCTATTGAGAGCTTCCGCTGCGTGCGCTGCGTAAACGATTAAAGTTTCGTAAAAATCATGTATGACAGAATTATTCCCCTCTAAAAGTTCTAAAAAAAGTCCACAACAGCATATGTCTATCTTTTAAGGTTAGCTCACTATAACCTTTTTTATACTAACCAAATTTGTTCTAAAATAATGCATTATTTGCGAAGGTGTTTTTATAAACATGATATTAATCCTTATCCAAATAAATACGTTATCATCTCAAGTATTTAATTTAAAACAATAATGCCTTTTTTTTATATATATATACTACGATGCCGGCAAACAAACTTACGGCCCGCCTGATGGTAAGCAGTTACCGTAGTCTATGGACGCCTGCAACACCAGGGGCATCACAAACGCGTTGCCGACCCTTTAAGAACCTATTTACTCCCTTCTTGAAGAACCCCATACTGTATTCCCCGGGGAAAACCTCGGCAGGGAGCTCGTTCCACAACCGGAGTGTGCGTGGGAGGAAATTTCTCTCAAACCGCACTGTGCGTGACCACTTAGGCTCCAGCGTGTGAGGATGAACACCCTGCCGATGGCGAGCGGTGCGATGATAAAAAGTGGCCGTTGGCATCATGTCGAACAATTCTTCAGAATACAACCCGTTGTACAAGCGGTAGAACACACATAATGAGGCAATGTCTCTCCTCAGACTTAGAGGCTCAATACCGCTTGTGAGTTTGGGATCGTCAACAATTCGCTCAGCTCGTCTTTGAACCGAATCAAAAGGTCCAAGTTGGTATCGAGGTGCTTCCGCCCACAGATGACAGCAGTACTCCATATGAGGCCTGACCTGTGATTTATACAGCAACAGTCTTTGCCTTGAAGAGAAGTACCGCTTGGCTTTGTTAAGCACACCTAGTTTTTTGGACGCCAACTTGACCTTATCATCTAAGTGACTTCGAAATTGGACGTCGCTGGAGATGTCGACACCGAGGATCCCTAAACTCTTTGAGATGGTCAAGGGTGTGTTCTGGAATTGTGGGGCCACAGTAAATGGGGTTTTCTTAGCAGTGAACGCACAGACTTGTGTCTTAGAGGGGTTAAATCGAACTAAATTGTCCCGCCCCCAATCGGAGACTCTGGATAGAGTGCTCTCGATTTGAGACACAAGTTGTTCACGACTTTCCTCCACAATGGAACGAGGGATATTTGCACGGCCTGTGTAAAATGCATCTCCAGTGCTATCGTCTGCATAGCAATGGATGCCGTCAAGCGACAGCATATCATTGATATGCATTGATTTACTACCAAACGTAGATAGAGCACTTCATACAAAAACGCGCTTGAAATCTGTCACCTAATCGACTATACATTTATTACCATAAAGAGAGTACAGTATTTATCGAATTCAACCTTATTCTTTATTATTACGGCAACTATTTGAAGTACAACCGTGTGCAGTTACATCATTTCATACCTAGCCACATTAAATTCGACGTTTTAGTAATTGCTACAAGAAAATATCAACTTTATACTCTCAAACATAATGCTCGAAATTGCTTATCGCGTTGTCGCTCCAACGCATGGAAAAGAACTGCACGAGGCAGTTCTTCACCGGCCCACTTTTCGAACGTTCATGCGTTATCTACGTTTGGTAGTAAATCAATGTTGATATGCAGCAGAAACAGTGTTGGAGATAGCACGGAGCCTTGTGGGACACCAGCATTTATCATCCTGGTTTCGGAGCAGCTACCGTCAACTACGGCTCTAATGCTCCTCCCGGATAAAAAACTAGCAACCCACTTGCACAATCCCTCGGGAAGCCCGTATGATGGCAACTTCGATAGAAGACCCCGGTACCAGACCCGATCGAACGCCTTCGCTATATCCAGGCTGACTGCCAAGGCCTCACCTTGACTCTCAATGGCAGAGGCCCAACGGTGTGTGAGATACACTAAAAGATCACCAGTCGAGCGACCGTGGTGAAAGCCGTATTGGCGGTCGCTGATCAGATCGTGATCTTCTAGGTATCTAAGGAGTTTTGTGTTAATCACACGCTCCATCACCTTCGAGAGAAGGGAGGTTAAAGCAATAGGCCTGTAATTCGATGGATCTGATCTATCGCCCTTTTTGGGCACCGGGTGTACATTTGCAGTCTTCCACGAAGACGGAACTTGTCTTGTGCGGTAGGAAAGTGTGAAAAGTCGCGTTAGCACAGGACACAACTCAGGAGCACACTGTTTTAGCACCACTGCCGGTATGCCGTCAGGCCCATTCGACTTCTGAACGTCGAGAGAAAGTAGCTCCCGCCGAACTTCACTCTGTGTTATCTTGACTTCCGGCATGGAGTGACCACACCACGGGATGGTAGGTGGTGTGGCGCTTTCGTCACCGTTCATAGTCGAGTTTGAGGCAAAGAGAATACCCAATAGATCGGCTTTCTCTTTAGCGCTATGGACCAAGTTGTTACTGACATTTCGGAGTGGTGGTAAGACCTACAAAAGTTTCCCTCGGCAGCTTTGGCCAGCGACCAAAAAGCACGACTACCCGAGGGGTAGCTTGCGAGCCGCTCGCCAATTCTGCCGACGAAATTGAATTTAGCTCTGGCAATAATTTTTTTACTGGCCCTCGAGGCCGCATTATACTTGCGTTTCACATCAGTTAGATTGGGGTCATGTGTCCTACGAGCCGTGGTCCAAGCCTTGTACGCGGCTTGCTTAACCGACGGAATGCGTGACCGCACCGTACTCGCCGTTGGCTAGACGACGAGCGTGTGTGGGGCTCTCCCGGCAGAGTGCCAGGCCTACCCACTAAACCCCCCGGTGTTCTCCCTGCCCTTATGGGCGCGCGTGATAGGGTCCACACTGCGACTACCACTATCGATGCGCCCGAAACTGGGTGGCCTAGATGGATCAGGCCGCGCGCAGGCAACTTGAGTCCGGACGAGACAGTGGTCGGAAGAACCGAGAGGTGCATCCACTGAAATAGAATATCCGTCCGGACGTGTGGTCAGCAGAAGGTCCAGTAAGGAGCTCGTATGGTCCTCAATGTCTGGTATTCTTGTAGGAGAATTGACCAGTTGAGAGAAACCATAGGCCAGAGAAAATTCGTGAGCACACCTCCCCGCGAAGTCAGTGGACCGAGAACTAAGCCAGTCTATGTGATGGGCATTAAAGTCTCCCAAAATCACTAACTTGGCGGAGGGATATTGCTCAAGGACTTTATCAGTCGTCAAATTCAGGTGCTCTAATAATCGAGCTGTATCCGCTTCTCCGCTATGAGACCTGTATAGGCACGCATAAACGCGGGTGTGGCCACCGCAGTCCACACGCACCCATAATATAGACAGGTCCCGGTCTTCTAAATGATATAGGCGGCGGCAGCAGATATCCTCCCGGGCGTACACACATACGCCAGCACGTCTCCGGAATGAGTGTTCGAGCACATAGCCGGGATACTTAAGGTATGATATGTCAGCCGGACAAGATATCTGCGTCTCCGTCAAAAATAAAAGGGTCGGCTGCGCTGCCTCAAGGTGCTGATGGACAGCGTTGAGATTTGCGTGAATTCCCCTAATGTTGCAGAAGTCCACCTGCGTGGAAGGGGATGCCGCTGTGAGACTTTTCCTTTTATTTTTACTATTCATAATATTTATGGTATAGGTAAATAGGTTAGGAAAATTCGCTGTGCTGAAAGCTAAAGGGAAAAATATGCGATGCTAAATCAGCCGATGACCAGCGCGGGTAGTGCGGTTTGTCGGTGCAGCGTACGGAAGGGCTCCCCACGGCAGCAGCCGGGTTCCACTCCGGTCTCCTTCTCCGGCACGACTGCAGCCACAGGGATTTTTCACAGGTTCAGCCTCCCAGGGCGGAGATTAAGTAATCCCTGGGTTCGGGAACTCTACTAACCTGCAGGCGGCCAGCGGTCAGCCGTTTCACCGGGTCTCCCTGATCGCTGCACCCACACTCCGCGCCCGCACCGATAACGACCGTATTGTGCGCAACACTGGTCCCCCGCTATCAACACCGCGAATCTTGAGGAGCTCTGGATACCTTACTCACCGCAGGAACACAACACTACGTAGGAGTAATGTTATTTAGCTGCGGTCTTCTGTAAGGCGAAGGTACTTCCCCAGTCGGGCTGCTCCAGTTTTGAGCGGAATGAATCCCGCTGTGCCCTACCTCTCTTAAAACTCGCCCTTTACATCACTCGATTTAAATGAATATCTTAGGAGATATCGCAGTTTTAAAATAACATCACAGCAAAATAATGATCGAGTACAGTACTGCGCGCACAATGTGCAAAGCCGGCGGGCATATCATGAGGGGGAAGGGCGGTGGACCCAGTTAGCTATTTACTTCTGCCGGAAGAAAACAAACCTAAAAATATAGTGTACGCAGAAGTACTTTAAAATAACATTAGTTTAGTTTTTTGAGAATAACCTACAATCTACATGATATAAGATTATAAGACCCAGTACTTACTCACCTATATAAATGAAGTCGCGGGTTAAAGTTGGCGTTAGCCCAAAGTAACTATTTCACGCGAACGAAGTCGCGGGCGGAAGCTAGTTTTGAATAAAAGTAACCGATCTTTTTCTATTCTTCGTGAAGATAAAGAAGTGATGCAACTGAATACTGTACAGCTAGTGTGAAGGTGCTTGTTAAGTTTATTTTGTCTTCTCTCATGTTATCAATGTATTTTTTTAAATAGGATTTCATACTGCAGACCTTATATCCCAGAATGGAATATAAGTAGATACGGATTGTCTCTTAAACGCTGAATAACCCTTAGGAAGGCAGTACAATAGAAGTTTACGAGGCCCTCTCGAACGGAGGGCGGAAATCAAGGTGGTAGTTGATCGAGTCCCTCTTTATGGGCGGTTCATGGCCTGATCACGGGTGATGAGGGCGCGGGAATATATCGTTTCGTGGATCTATTCTCTGGCGTTATTCGCTAACTCCAGAATAAGTTATTTGTCTATTTAATAAATCATTTACTTTATTAGAGGTTATTTTTTATGCAAATTATGATGAGTGTTAGTTTTTCTTTATCATTTCATTGATTCTCGTGTCAATCTATTACTTTTAATCTTGCAAATGTCATTAAAGACATGACAGTTATTGCAATCCAATATGACGCCGGATTTTTTTATACTACTGAGTTGGCAAACAAGCATACTGCCCACCTGATGGTAAGTGGTAACAGTCACCTATAGTACCTACATGTGGTTCTTGTGAAATTCGCAGCAAATCTGCAACTCCAACAAGAACCACAGCATACTTTGCCAACTTGTGACACAAGATGTAAAGTCACAGTACCCAGTAATTTCACTGCTATATCTTACCCTTCAAACCGGAACACGTCAATGCAAGCACTGCTGCTTTGCGGCAGAAATAGTTAAGATTGGGTTACCCTAGTACAGAGTCTCCACATTGTTGAAAAAAAACGTTAAAAAAAACTTTTTAAAAAACACGCTTTCACCAAAAAGACTAAAAACCAAAAAAGTTGAAAATAAAATAAGATCACACTTTTAGCAAACCAGGATTTTAAAAATTTTCTTGAGACAACTAGAAATGTAACACAAAAATTTTCTCAAAATTTTAGCGATGTAGTACAAGAACACAATGACTCTAAAAGCGTGGGGCTTTTAGATTTTACACTTCTCTTGCTTACAAACTTAGTTGAACTAAGGAATACATCCTTTAAATTACGCCCCACGCTTTTAGAGTCATTGTGTTCTTGTACTACATCGCTAAAATTTTGAGAAAATTTTTGTGTTACATTTCTAGTTGTCTCAAGAAAATTTTTAAAATCATTATTTGCTAAAAGTGTGATCTTATTTTATTTTCAACTTTTTGGTTTTTAGTCTTTTTGGTGAAAGCGTGTTTTTTAAAAAGTTTTTTTAACGTTTTTTTATTTACTACTTTTTAGTCTAACTAATAATTAATAAATCTTTCAATCGATTTTCGACCACAACAATACAAATATATCATTGACATATTTCCTCCCATATAAAATTAGTTTTTATTTAATTGTACTATAACTAAGCATTTTTGTGATTCCAATATGCCAAAATATTGTATTGTCACCGGGAATACATATGTTTACGCTCGAGGAAGAGCGAGTGGCAACACTGCATTATAGTCTGTGCAGTGACAGCCTTTTGGCGGCCGGCCGCATGTGACATGTCAGTCGAGTCGAAATGTCATGACATTGAATTAGGTTATGAGCGGGCGGTGATTTTTCGTTTCAATAAAATATGTAAGCATCTAACAAATAGTATTGCGCGGTGCACCAAGTGATTGTTGGTGCGAGGTTCCGCCAAGTTTTAGTGTCGGTGAATGTGTAAATGCATCAAATCTTTTATCGGTGAGTTCGGGTATTGGTGGCCTAATAGGCAAGTGTACCATCCGGTTCGGTCAGAAAGCAGCCCTTCAGGAGCCGCGACTTCCTTCAAGCTAGCTCAGGAAGTCCACCGGCTACATACGGAGACCAATTGGAATAGGGGTAAGCCACAATGTTTTCTATGAGCTGGTAGTAGGTTATAAAAATCAGCAGTTTAATTCGGTGAAACGCCGACGTGGTGGAGTCTACTTTGGGCACCACCAACATATGTAGAAAAAATTTGAGCTCAATTGGAGCAATAGAAGTGGTCGAAAAATCGATTGCAAGATTTGATCGTGACAAAGAAACCAACAGACAGAGCAACTCAATAAAAAGCGTGTAAAAAAGAAAAAAAAAAGAAAATTCGTTGGACTACATCATGTCTAGAATCATTGAATCGGTATTTGAACATTATTGTTGGGTTTCTTTGATCATTTTTCGTTTTGAATATTCATTCAAGAAATATTAATATAACGATGTAAAGTCGTGAAACCCAAAGTGGTACATAAGCGATAAGTGATAAACGATAGGTGATGAGAAGGCTTAATTAGGGATTGAAGCGAACTTTGTCTGGACCCCTAAACTACTGAGAAACTGGGTTATCTACCTCTTATTGTCGGAACACGACAATGTCATTAGCTTTGTTACTGTGGCAATAAACTTAAGTAAGACGATAGTACCTAGCTAGGTGGGCTCAGAAGTACTACCACCGACTAAAAATTTCGTCCCGCGGGGAATCGAATCACAGACCTCCAGACCAATAAATCAATACAAGGTGGTCTCGACCACTAGAACGTCATTGACACGCCATAAATGCCATAATATTAGCAGAATTGGACCTCGGTATTTAACAGCAGGCAACGTATACTGTGAACTTATTATTAGTCAGGTTGCTTATTTAGCGCATACGTTTGCGGGAGCCCTACCTAACAAATGCAATGCCGTGTTCCCGGCGGAGGCGCAAATGACACAATTAGAATTTGTAATGAACATTGTCGCAGTGCCACGCATCATGCCACGCGTCGAGCACTAGGGTTGGCAGCTGCGAGAAAAAACTAATTTGAATACATTTGAGTCTTTTTTGAATTCTCTTATACGTTTTTCGTCGACAAAATTTGGCATCATTTTCTCTCATTTTAAGATGTGCACATTATGAAGATTCATACTGAATGCTTAAGAAATGTGCATTGGTGCTAATCTCATAGGTGCTACACCTATGAGATAGGATATCGTATATTTCGATTCAAAATCAATTTCTATATTTAAACCATTTCGTACAATAATGGTTCGTTTTAAACATGATCCAGCTTAAAAAAATTTATTCAATTTCAACTTTTATATCATGTAACGTCCTGCAGGCCAATTATGGATCTTTTATCGTATGACATGGTATAAATTTGAGAAAAAGAAGTCATGAAATGCTGCATTTTGTATTACCGATCTCCCATGATATCATCACTATGGCATAATTTCAATGATATCATCATTAAATAATGAACAAATGATTAAAAATCTGACCGGAAATCGTATTTTTCGTTTTGCACTATGATATCATATGATATCATTTGCAAAACCATGAGCGGTAATAGGCCCTCTGATCATACAAAATTGCAATTACAATTTTTAGAGAGACAATTTCTGCCAAGCTTCCTTAGGATAAAAGGATATAATTATAATTGTAAGGGCAAAGAAAAATTTGAATAATTATTATAATTAAAAGGAGGTAATATAAATATAATCCCCATTGCAAAGTTGTAAGTAAAGACTAGGAGAACTTCTAGTATCGTCACCAATGTTCTGTAATCAATCACCATACAACATCCATTGTACAACAAATGCTATTTTCTAACTTTTCTATTGAAATTTGACAGTTTTTAATGATTTATTTGGATTCATCTAATATGAACAAATTCATTAATGAACATAAACATAATTTACACGCAGAAAAAAAACACACTGCATGAACAAAAGATACAAATCCCATAAAATAATTTTAATATAATTTACTTTACAGTAGCGACAGCCCTACACGGGCCGGTAAGCATCTAGATGTCTAATTTCCAGTGTCTGCCGGTTGTTTGGGAGTCGCTAACGAGGGCCAATAGCGCGGCGGATATTAAACGAGTCAGCTCGCGAGTGCACACACCCTCACGGGAACTGCCGCCGCTTCTACGAACCGGGCCAGGGGTGCCAATGGATGGGGTTTTGGGTCGCGGAGCACGGCTCTGGAACCACTCGATTGTTGTAATTCTCGTGTGCGACTTAAGTCGGCTAGCTAATCTCGTGAACCTTTGTTTCGCCGTTTTTGAATTTTAATTGTCTTCTGTGTCATAAATCTTGTTTTCGATTGGCGTGTTTGTTTGACGTCGTGTCTTTTTAATGTTTTCCTGATATCTTTTGCAATTTTTATCTTCCTAAGAACTATCTTCGTAGTTCATAAAATTTTACGCTAACTAATGTATTTCATCATTTCAACTAAAAAACGCGGTCGGTCCTCCGCTACTTGCATCCAGCCGCTTACCGCAACCTTCACTAAGTCCACCTGAAAAGCCCACTGTTGGATACAGGCCTCGCCCAAAAATCTCCAAACCTATCGGCGCTAATCTTCTCACATCTAGCAGCTTCCCGTGACCTGAACCAAATCTGCCTATTAACGCTGCGTCTGCTTCCCGATACGCGGCCGTTACTCGAGGATCACCGCCTCACCGGCAGTCAGTCACTCAGTTCTGTAAGGAGTGTCTTCTGCCCACTACCACTTAAGATCAGCAATTCTTTGTGCTGTGTCTGTAGTTTAAGTTTCACGGATCTCATCATTTCTGATGCTTTTACGTAGAAAATCTCACAGTCACAGCATAGTCACAGAATTACTAATAGTACTTACGTAGCATAGTCCTTCCATTGCCCTTAGCCGTGCCCGTCCTCAGTTATCGAGGAGTCCGGGTGAAACCTTTGACCTTTTCGTCTCTTACCATCAGGTGTTAAAAAAGTATCGATATATATTATGTCCGGAAACAGGCATGACTTGAAGACTTTCATCATGAGACACCGCTGCCCAGCCGAGTTAGATTCTTTGATTGGCCTCTTTTAATGCAATTACCAAGCTGGACTATTTACCCGTTCAGGTTCATATGGACAAAACATTCTCGTCATCAGCTAGCAACAGATTCAGCGATCCATTTTCATTAAATATATATAAAAAGTTCCTAATTTTTGTATGTTTAGAACACTTTTTTTATCAATCATCAATTTTATTGCTTTCTATGTACTTACGACTACGTTTGTTGAGATACTTGTGATTGATCACATAGAAATAGGTGAAAAAATAAAATGTATTTCAATTTTGATAGCTCAGAAGTTGTAAATAAATACGAGTACACTTTACAACCTGTGCGATAAAAGGAGCATCGGCACATACGAGATAATCAAGAATAGGGACACTGGCGCCTTATCCAGTAATTTCACAACGCTTGAGTGACGGACGCAAGTTGTTCAAGCATCGCAGTCTTACATTTCGTGCGTCAAGAATTCAAGATACAGTAAAGTGTATTTCATCGCTAGAATTGATAGTCATCAGTCATCATCACACCTGTCAGTTATAGCGAATGAGGCACCTGAGCGGGCCAAGTGTTTTGTGTCCGAGTGTCTGTTGTGATTAGTAGTTGTAGTGATGAGAAAATGTTGTTTCAATGTTTGTCATGTTATATTTAAAAAAAAAATACAAAACAATAAAACCGACTTCAAAAACACCAAAAAGTCATAAATAATTTTAGAATACATACAACATCACAGTTTTATATTGAAGTCGGTGTCAAAGTAACTAAGTAGGTACTCGTACCTATATTAATTGTTCTTTTCATTTTTTAAGACTTTCCAGGTGATCATTGCTTGGCACCGACTTCAATATAAAACTGTGATGTTGTATGTATTCTAAAATTATTTATGACTTTTTGGTGTTTTTGAAGTCGGTTTTATTTTTTGTAAAACATTTTTTTTTTCAATCTTTTCAGTTTATAATACATGCGTTTTAGAATTTGAGCTAAGGCAAACACCAGAACAACTTAAAATAAAACGTCTTTCGCTCTAAACAGTACTGAAAGAATTATTTCCGAACTCCTAACCTACCAGAAATCTTCCATCATCAGCTCAGTAACATGATTGATAATAATAATAATAATTTATTTGGTTAAAAAAGTACAAGTTCAGAAACCTTAACCTAATAACAAAATCCATTAGGTAGTGTATAGTAGGTGTCTACATATAGACACCTACTATACACTACCTAATGGATTACGTATAGTAGGTGTACATATTTTGTATTGGGATTCTTGTCAACCTCAAGGAGGTATTTACTTCCTAGCTTCTTAGGTAGAGCGAACTTCGTTGCTTTTTTTATAATTTACACATACAAATTATAACATTATATTACAATCATTTATAATTTTTGTGTTCATTTTACTCAGAAACTTGCTAAGAGCGGCACTGTAATGTAAAATGTTTTGTTAATAATTTAGTTTTAAGTTAAAAAACTTATCTGATCTCAAATAGGTACCAAGAGTATGTCGCATTTAATCCAAAACTCTTTATTTATCTACTTTTAAAATTAGCGTAACAGTCAATCAGTTCCAATGTGCCACAAAATTAGCTAACGTAAGAGTCATTCTGATGCAGATGAGTCTTACATTAATGTTTTTTTCCAACATTGGTCAATACATTAATACGCAATTACAAATCCGTCGTTACGTTAACCTGATATTAAGTAATTCATGAAAATTGTGCCATACATTTAAAAAAGATGGTAAAATGAAAAATATGGTTCGATTTTGGTTAACGTAATCGACATTTTTTTCAAGATATCGAAATGTTAATTACAGTAATCGATAGAGCTTCTTTGCAGTCGAACGGTATATACTATAACTCAATTTCGTAATTTTGGCGGTTACATTAATTCATATTACAGGTGACGATATAAATATACTGTATCTCGGTTGCCATCGCCAAATGATTGATGACTATCAGATGCAAATACCTGAAGATCTTCAGTAAAAACATGAAACACATTGGACATGCCTATGAAATTCAAGGGTTTCCCTCGATTTTCATGGGATCCCATCATCAGATCCTGACATGGTGACAATGGGACCACCTCGGGAGTATACTCTTTCGATTACAAAAAGAATTTTGAAAATCGGTCTACAAATGGCGGAGTAATCGGTGAACATACATAAAAAAAAGATACAGTCTAACAGAGAACCTCCTCCTTTTTCGAAGTCGGTTAAAAAATACTAGCTAACCCGGCCACGCGATCTTGGGGCTCATTACCTAGTTACAGTATTTTAGATCAATGATATAATACATGTAAATAAATATAATACAAGAAACATTCGAGAAACTATGTTAAGTCGAAAACAATAACGCATATGACGTAGAATTAAATAGACTGTAGCCATACTGTAGCATAAAAAAGTCGATATACAACACCATCTACTGGATCATTAGGTACTCGTGTTGTGTCGATAAATTACCTTACACCGCCATCTGTTTGAAACTTATGGAACTTTTGAATAATAACAAACAATTTAATTCGCAATAATAAATATTGAGGTCAATAATAGAGATAGTAACTATGCTATCTTTTCAGTTGGACCAAATTACATACAATAAGCCAAATTTCATGAAAATCGGCTAAGCAGTTTCGGAGTTTATCCCGGACAAACATCGTGACGCGAGATTTTTATTTTATCTCGTATATAGATGGATATAGATTGGTCACATATTTTTCTTTTTTTCACCTAATCAAAAGCTTGCGACGTTGTAACCTGAAACGTCACGCCTGTGCAGATTTAGGATCACGTTGTGACTCCCTCACTTCTTAACTATAAATCGCGTTATCTCATAATTTTTTTGTTATTTCGACAAAGCAAAAAATAATTGTCCGAAATTAATCTTGAATCGTTTTAGCTATAGCTCCAATAAGTAAACTGTGATTGGAATTTCCCTAGACTCCCCTCTTCCATAATATTATCATTTCACATTATGGTTGAGATAAACTAAGTATAATCATTAATTTGTATAGAAACAAGGTTAACTATTACTAGATATTTACATTTTTTATAAATTTTGAGTATTAATGAATATTTATATAAAAGGTCTAAGACAACAAAGATGGCTGCTAAATATACGTCTAAGTCTTAAAATATCAACAGTATCAACAGCTGATGAATTCTTGTCCTAAAAAGATAACTGCCATATTTGTAACAGAAGTGGGAAGCAAGAAATGAGACGTGAACGAAAACATATGGGCATGTATTTCGCTAGCTGAAATTTTCGCCGTTTGATACTCAAGTTTGCCACAGATGATATAATACTACCAAGACTCTACTTAAGTGGTACCAAGTAATCTCTGGTAGCCCTTACGGAAAACCGCAACCGGATAACATTATGTAACGCTTCTGCTAGAACAACTAATCCTTCCCACACTCAAATCATGCACAGTAAAACTTGATTATCATCATAATTAGCCCTAAATATTGTTATAGATTATCCCGCCCTCAAGAAGTTATATGTATTTTGAGTTTTCCATCTCTTCACAGATGTGTAGTTACGGTTGATTCCCTCAGTCGCTTTATGACATCCATGGGAAGAAGAAAGAAAGACAACACATGTCCTCTAAGACCGGGCTTTAATACTCTTTCTATCTGCGGATGTGGTTACCAACGATAGGTATTTGACATTAGCTCCATACAAAATACGTCAAAATTCTTCCGTCAATAAACAGATCCAGAAATCGCTTATGAGTCAATTCAATAGCGACAGTTCGTCTCCCCGCGACCACGACGATATTCCGTTGAGTGATGGAAGCACTTAGCGTTAAATATTAACGGCCTCCGTAGTCTAGTGGTTGCAGGTTGAGACCACCGGGTATTAATTATGAAGTCTTGGGTCGATTCCTCACGGGGGCAGAAATTTTTCTGCGTGGTTGGTGGTAGGGCTTCTGAGCCGGGCTGGCGTGCTACCTCCCACTTACCTAAGTTTGTCGCCATAATAATAATTTTGTTGTGTTCTTTTTTTATGGGATAGGGGGCAAACGAGCAAACGTATCACCTGATGGTAAGTGATTACCGTCGCCCATGGACACCCGCAACCCCAGAGAAGTTACAAGTGCGTTGCCGGCCTTTAAGGTAGGAATACGCTCTTTTCTTGAAAGTTTGAAGGTCGTATCGGTCCGGAAATACCGAAGGCGACAATTCATTCTAAAGTTTGACTGTACGAGGCAGGAAACTGCGAGAAAAACGCACAGTTGTGGACTGCCAACCATCTAAGTGATGGGCGTGGATTTTTTGTCGCGTGGAACGATAGTGGAAAGAGGCGGTAGGTATGAGACCGAACAATTCCTCGGAGCATTCCCCGTAATATATGCGATAGAAGATGCATAGTGAGGTGACATCTCTACGCAGCGCCAAGGTATCAAGCCGTTGGCGTAAAGCTGTTGGCGGTGCGCTGGACTGAAATACCGTCTCGATCTATTGAGCACACCAAGCTTCTTAGAGGCTAATTTAGCTTTACCCTCCAAGTGACCACGGAACTGGACTTCGCTCGATATGTCGACACCAAGGATCTCAATATTGGCTGAGGCAGATAGGGGAATGCTCTGAAAGCGAGGAGATACGACAGTTCCCACAATTAGAAGTAAGATAGACTATTCCTCGGTCATTTAGGAGTCCAGGTGAAACTCGCTTCAATCTTCGGTCTTATCGTCACTTACAGTACACTTACATCAGCTGAGATCAAGGCCAAGTGGCCTGTTGTGCATTAAACAATGCTGTAATCCCATTCGAGCAGGAGCTTTACTCGAGTCGGGAAGTCTTCCCGTATATTCCGTCGCGTAATAAATCGACGAGCCACGCGTCACGGCCGACTTAATGGCTCGTAACATCTGCGAATGATTGCAAATTTTTATTTACTGCACGGCGCAGACGAAACTGAATACTAATGATAATCATTAAGCGACAAAATGAACAGAGCAGGTGGGCTTAAGGATTCTTGAGATTTTTCCACGCCGATTATTCCGCTCTTGACTGTGTGTATTTGGGGTGTGGATTTGTTATTTGCAATAGAAAGCCAAAGAATTGAGTCTTATGGCGGGGTACATTGCTCATTGGACTGACGGCTGCTGAGACGATAGTGCATGAATAACAGCCACGTACCAAAAACCGACATTGGATGGCATCGATGAGATGAAATAAAAGTTAATGAATGTTTGCAGGAAAGCAAGCCGCTGAAAGTGAGCAACCACCTGCGTTGCTCACTTTCAGCGGCTTGCTTTCCTAACCTTAATCTAAGATATGTTGATGATCACATGTCGATACCAAATTCGACTCCCTCAAAGTTTTCAGACATACAGTCACGTTTGGGTACAAAATCGTCTAATATTATGTCTTGCTGTGAGCATGATGCTGATCACTAAGACGTTGAACTCTCATCCGATTTAACTTTAAGGTTGGTGGAAGGATGTGAGGGCACTGAGTCACAGCATGAGCATCTTATGAGCAACATGCTTAGGGAAGTGCCTCTGCCTAGCAGAAAAGAATTTCATGCAGTGCTTTTAAGCGTTACTGGGTTTGCAAAAGCATAACAGAAGGACACTGTCAATGCTTTTAGGATGGTTGTGATTTAACTGTGACTCTTAAGAAGGCATCGGTGCTTGTCTGAGACCTGTGGCCTAATTCACGTAATAAAACTTCAACGACATGCAAGCGATTTGATCGCTGAAGTCACTTTTCGTATTCACGTATTAATCGCACGATTTTGTTTAGGTCGATTTCGTTGAAGCGTATTCACGTACAATAATCGCAGTTCGATCGTTGCCTCCGCGGTATTCACCTATTATGTTGACGTTTACTTTGATCGAATGTCAGCGATTAAACGTCAAATTAAACGATTTCTAAGTCGTTGAACAGAAGTTCATAATTTGTTAAATTTGTGTGCTTTTTTCCGTAACAAAATGAGCTTAGGACTAGGTTTCTTACTTTTGGACCTAGCCAATGAGAGAGATGGCCCATCTACCACAGTTTCTCAAGACGAAAGTCTTCAATTCGTGCGTGTTGCCAGTGATGACATACGGAACATAAGATGGCTCAAAGTCACTCAAAGGGCAATGGAGAGGGCTATTCTCGGGGTTTCTCTACGTGATCATATCAGAAATGATGAGATCCGTAGAAGAACTAGAGTTACCGACATAGCCCAAAGAATTGCACACCCTTAAGTGGCAGTGGGCAGGACACGTCGCTCGTAGGACTGACGGCCGTTGGGGCGGAAAGGTCCTCGAGTGGCGGCCGCGTACTGGGAGACGCAGTATTGATAGGTGGACCGACGATCTGGTGAAGGTCGCGGGAAGCCGCTGGATGCGGGAGGCGCAGGACCGATCAGTATGGAGATCCTTGGGGGAGGCCTATGTCCAACAGTGGGCGTCTCTTGGCTGATATGATGATGATGATGAATGAGATAGACAGGCACCGACGTTTAAACGAGCTCCGGAACAGCTCAATAGATCCTTTTGATATGTCTGACGCTATGAAATTCATCACCATCATCACAGCTCATATACGTCCCCACCGAGAGGTTCGAGCCTACCCTATGTTTGAGGAGCTTGGTGGCGCATTGGCGCGTGCGCTCAGCGAACGATTGCTAAGGTTAAGCAACGTTCGCTATGGTCAGTCCTAGGATGGGTGACCAAAATAAGAAACATCTCAAGCTCCTCCGTGCTTCGGAAAGCACGTTAAACAGTGGGTCCTGCGCCTGATCTCGCCCCGGTCGTGTCGGCTAACCGTCCCATCGGACTAGGCGAGTGATGGAACAGAGAGTGCACTTGCGTCTGCGCAGTCACTTGTGCACTATAATATCTCCTGCGCAGATGGCTAGTCTCTGTGGAGATTGGACGCCGTGACCGAATATCGGTTAGGAGGACATTATTATTATGTTAGGGTGATTAGGCCTTAGTCAACCACGCTGGCTCAGTGCGGATTGGTCGACTTCACATACATCATTGAATTTCTTCGCAGATGTATGCAGGTTGCCTCACGATGTTTTCCTTCACCGTAAGAGCGTCAGACAAATGTACATATAAAATTCGAAACGAAAAACACATTGGTACATTGCGGGTTTCGAACCCTGACCTCGCGATTGGAAGGCAAGTGCCGAGTCCACAGCGCCACCGATGCTCTCCAAAATACAAACAAACTCGAAACTAGCAAACAATAAAAATTGACACTGACACTGACATACGTATTTTTTTTATTGGTCATCAACGATTTTTCTATTTCTTTTCAATAAAGTCATAAAATGACAGAACTTAACGAAATTTTTTGGATTTATTGCAGAGTCATGTACTCGTAGGTGCATTATAATTTTGATAAAAAAACATCATTCTACAAAATAATCGACATTTCTGCATGTTTTCGTCAACAAAAAGTATTTGAATTTATTTGGTAGAATTGTAATGGCAATATCAAGTTTAAATAGTTGACAAATCGCTGAGTTGCGATCCTATCGAGTAATCGTTCTATCGAAATGACACGTGAATACGGATTTATGACTGTTTTTCAATATGACGACTTCTAAACGTTAA
This sequence comes from Schoenobius gigantellus, assembly GCA_963935595.1. Lineage (NCBI taxonomy): Eukaryota > Metazoa > Arthropoda > Insecta > Lepidoptera > Crambidae > Schoenobius > Schoenobius gigantellus. Next base: position 64,397,425 of record OZ012542.1, on the reverse strand, counting down.
CGACATTTTGACTATTACAAAATACGTGAATTAGCCTACTGGAACCTCAATACTTTCAGAGTTATTTGATTTTAAACTGAAAGCAAAAACTTTCAAGTGACAATCATAATCAGCTCTTTACACAAAAGAAATTTAAACACAAAATGACACGTGACAGACGTGAGCATAGTATTCCTCCTACGCTTACGTAGGGCTGTCGGCACTTAATACCCAAAATAATGTATTTAGTTTGTATGACATGAGCGTAGTATTCCTCGTAGGCTTACGTAGGGTTGTCGGCACTTAATACCAAAAAATAATTTATTAAGTTTGTATGGGAAAAAAAGTAGGTTTGTTAGCCCTAATATTTTTCCCACAGAATCTCTACTTCTGATGGATACATACCCTTAAATGTTATTGGGGTGTTCAGTTACACCCTGAATAATTTGATGACACTTTTGCCTATGGCGAAACAGGGTTTGTCTGTCTTCAGTATCAGTGGCAGCAACTCTAAATTTTAAAGTCTTGGTAAAAGTCCTACTTATTGCACTTATGACAATGAACCTGGCCTGAAGAAAGGTATGGGTTCGAATATTTGTGCTAGTGTCGTGTTTGTTTGCCACCTTTCGTGGTATATAAAAAAAAGATAATACCGTGATTTTGAGACACTCCATAACGGTGTATGCGTGTTGCTAGGAGAATGACTAGATATGGTGAATTATGAAACTGGGACTGGCTAATAATGGACTGAATTGGTACTGTTACTGAGTGGGGGATCAGCATAATATGGCAACGTACAGTTGTCTGAGCTGATATCCGAGAGAGGAGCCCTAGTATTCCATACCCTGCCGAGAATCCGATATTGTGTACCCAATTAGTGCTGGAGGAGAGAATACTAGAAACAGACAAAATTGTGACGGAAACTCAGTCCTCCTACTCTTGGAATAATCTTGTGATAAGATGGATAAATGGAGAAATGGAATTGTGGGAAGACCACGTGGCTCCTTAAAAACTTTCAGCTCAAGGAAGAAAATACACGATCCTCTATCAGTACTCTCAAAATGGCATAAGGGCTTTCGAACTAAGTAATGTGTATCGGGGCGCTATTGTAAAGGGGAAAGTAAATACTTTTGCCTCCGTACAGATAAACGGACCAGAGAAATTCAAAGCATAAAATATGAAGCTCTCATCGTCCATTTCGGAGGAGCTTAGAATGGTGTAACATTAAAATAACCCAGGCTAGAGAACAAGTTTCAATGGAAGATACGAACCAGATCCCATTCACAGACAGAGAGGATTAATTTGAAATGAGATACGGAAGATCAACTGGCGTAATGACAGTCTCAGAATAATCCTCTGCACACATCGATATCCGGCGGATGTGGCTTTACACGGATGCATGGGAGTTGCCGCGTGACTCATATTTACGGATCAGTACCTGTAAAGAGAAACAATTTAAGGAACTTGTTTTTTTTATTATGTTCCATTTACAGTTAACTAACTATTAGACATAAGTATGTAACCTAATTACAAGTTGACACAGTGAGCATAAATGTGTGTTATGGTAAAATATGGTATCTATAACATTTATATTCAAGTTAAGGTAACATACTCGTACTCTGCGATATGTAAGTAGGCAAGATAATTAAGTGTGTGATAATCAGAATACCAAGTAAAAATAAGCCATATCAAATTTGAACGACTTTAGTATTACCGACCCTTGGTATAACTGTTATGTGCAACTAAGGTTAATGACCTTAGTAGCGTGACTATGGTAAGAGTCTACGTGCTAAAATTAATGCTTCCATATTCGTCAAGGGACGAGTTCAGCAAGGTTTTAGTTTTCATAACATTTTATCAAAATTAGGGTCAGAGTCACTTAGTGGCATAACCTTAGAGTCGGGCCTAAAAATTCAAAATAAACAAAACGAGAGTTCTTACCCTATCATCTACTGAAAACCCGAAATCTCTAGGTGGCCCAGGGTCTCAGATCCAGATAAAACGGACATATAGACAGACAGACAGATAGATGGTTAAAAAGATAAGCACATAAGATTTTGGGTCACGCTAAAAAGTGGAAGCGGAGTCCAAATGTGAAGATAACTTGCGTAGGAGGGAGAATACGCGCTGCACTAGCCTTCACCTTGTCGATCTGCACAGACAGCAGCCCAAACCAAACCGCGGACTAATCATAACATCCTCTCCCCGAACATAATACATAATTCTGAACGAAACGAAACAGCCTTTGAGTGCGTGTACCGCTATTACCATAACATTATCCTGCCGTCTCAAAGTCGCAAAGTCATTTGCATGCCATATTGGTGTTGGCTTGGCTAATGAGCGCGGAGTATTCACATCTTGCATTGAATTAGGCTTCGGCAAGCCGACGAGTGTATTCTGCCAACAATCTCTTTATCATATTTGATAAAGGGCAGGCATGAAAGAGATAATCTTTTGGAATCGTTGATACCAAGGTTCAATTTGAGTTCTGTCGTCAAAGTAGAAATCATTTTACTTTTAAAAGGCGGTACTACAACACTAAGGGGCTAATCTGGTTAAACTGCCCTTAGGGTCTGCCTAAGGACTTTCGTCTACCAGCTGCTATTCCGCTGGTGTCCCCATACCCGAATCCCCTCCCTCCGGAGCCCTAACGCCTCTTATCTCTCATGTTTGCGACTAGGAAGGTCCAATTAACCAAACGAACCCCCGGAGACAGGCCCAGCAGTGTAAACAAGCAGGAGACTTAACCCAGAGAGGGACACCTTAATAAAACGCACTTGTGACCCACCTAACCGGCGACAGGGCCATATCTCCCACTCGGGTGTGGCCACGCAGCGCAGGACAGATCGGCTTGAAGATCCTCGGGGAAGACCTATGTCCAGAATTTGGCGTCACTCAATAAACTTTTTTTTGTAAATAATGAATGAAATATAGACATTTCCGTCGCAGCTTAGTCGTAAAGAGTGAAGTAAGAGGTAGCGCGTCACTAATGTAATTGCGCGGTGTCCGGCGCCATTTTGTCGTGCGCGTAAATTATGTCCCGGTTGCAGACATAACCCGCGAGTTATGGGGATTCCTATTTCACTGAGTAAGATGTTTGCGGCAACCTGTGGAGGGTGACCATAATTTAAGATGTATATTTCGAATTTACTGGTTTTCCTGTCCGTATCTCAAAAATTTTATATATCTTTAGGAAGGCAATAATGTTTCTATTCACATTGTTTATTAGCCTTTTCAGCTCTTCACCAAAACTTGTCGAAAAGAAGGGCGCTTTTCATACTCAGATTAAAAAACTTATCCATAAGATAAGCTTTACATTCATCTAAAATCTTATGGTATGTGTACACAATAAGCTCAATAGATAAACAAAACAAAAAGGAAAAACGGGACCCTTATTTGACAAACATACATACCCACATACAACGATTGCTTCATATTCCATCCTACTGTATAATAAATATATATTCAGGATTACTTTTGAAGCAGGAGTCAAATTTTGTGATTGTCAGTAAATATACATATTATTATATATTAATATTATTGAATAGGTTAAAGGGATGTTGAAAATTTGCAAAGAACACACAAATTAAAACCCAAGGGCATAGAAACCTGATGCAGAAAACGACAACAGATTTGGGTGCAAGTTACGAATGGGGTTTCAATTAAAATCCGATTAATAACACATTTCTGCTACATACTTACCAAGCAATACCGTCTAGTACAGTTCGCTGTCAGCGCTCATTTTTACCACGAATGCGCCGCCTCTGGAACGAACTTCCCACTGCTGTTTTTCCCAAACGCTACGACGCGACGTGTCCCTTTTCAAGGTTTGAAAAGAGCTTTTGTAGTCATAGTCGGCAGCGCCCTTCCTATGTCCCTGATATTGGTGAAGTCTATGGGCGGCGGTTACCGCTTACCATCAGGTGGGCCGGCTGCTCATCTGCTACTTGCAGCAATAAAAGATACTTATGTTGTCAAGAGTAAAAAAGACTAGTTCAAAAATCAAACCCTTTCACACTATTAACGAAGAGTCCGATTAACTAGTGTAAAGTTGGAAACCCTAGGCTTTGATACTTGGGAGGGGCATAAATGATAAGACAAGGTCAAGCGGTTGTGTTCTTCCAGAGAGTCTACATTTTAAGTCTTAAACATCTACACCAAACTAGTTTCTCGTCGTGACTTTGTTTGCGTGGTTTATATGGGTAATATTTGGAGGGAAATAATTTGAGTCAATCAACAATCAATAGGTACGTAGTAACTATTTAGTAATCTGTGCAATAGGTCTTAAGGTGCTAGTGTTAGCATGTCCAATGTCCATACTCAGCATCAAAAGTCAAGTTTAACAAGTTGCAATAAATCATATATTGTATTTATATTTATTACTAGTAGGCCCGGCAGACGTTGTTCTGCCCAATTACAGCGCCACCTACCGGGTCCAATTGTACGTTTAAACCTTCCTTCGACCTATTCAAACATACACAGAAAATTTCGCGAGAATTTGTCAAGCCGTTTCTGAGTTTTAGCGAGACTAACACACAGCGATTCATTTTTAAGACTCCGTAGCCAAATGGCAAAAAACGGAACCCTTATAGATTCGTCATGTCTGTCTGTCTGTCCGTCCGTATGTCACAGCCACTTTTTTCTGAAACTATAAGAACTATACTGTTGAAACTTGGTAAGTAGATGTATTCTGTGAACCGCATTAACACGTTAACTGCCAAAGGGAAATTCTAAAAATGTCTAAAATTGATATCCCGGTTTTTTTGTTTATTTCGTCAAAAGTAGGCTAGAAATAGGTAATAGTCTTATATACACTATGTTAGCTTGTATATAAGGGCTTATTTACTACTGGCGGTCACATGTGTCCGTCGTGGCCCGAACGGAATAATTATTTCACACTTCATATTTTTGACGCCCCGCCCTTTTATCACGTGAGCCACCTGTGACCAATTAGATGTACTTAACCGCGTGTCAACCGGTGTTAACCGGTGTCAAAAAAAGAAAACCAAAGATAATACTTGATTATAACGAAGCTAAAGCAGCAGTGGACTTGTCAGACCAGATGTCTGCATACTCATCTCCTCTTAGAAAGACGATCAAGTGGTATCGTAAGTTGGCGATTGAATTGCTTTTGAATATAGCTGTTGTAAACGCTTTGGTTTTATACAAACAAACTACAAAAAAAAATATGAGCATTGTGCAGTTCAGAAGTGCACTCGTCAACTATCTGAGGACTACTAAAAATAAAGAAAATCAACCCAATACATCACGAGCGTCGCGACTAAAGCATCAGCTGCTTTCAAAAGAAGGAAAGGCTAAACAGTCGCGAAGGAATTGTCTTAGTTGCTATAAGAAAAACGTCCAATCTTATGGCAGGGTAATAGCACGCAATAGGACATAAAAAGTCATGACTTACTGTCTTAATTGCCCCGGAGAACCGCACTTATGTCTGGCTTGCTTCAACATTCAACATCGCTGAATTACGATTTCACATATGTTTATATTAGTTTTTATTTCTATGTTCATTTAAAATTTATTATTTCTTAGTTCGCCATTCAAAACTGTCTTTATTTTAAATAAACAAAATGATTACAAAAATTACATTTTTTAATCGAATAATTTAATTTACTGTTTATAATTTTCAAAATACTAACAAAAGTTAGGTTGACACCTTAGTTTTACTACTCTACAGGGCCACGCGGGTCACTCCAAACGCTTAAATCAGGCGAAAATGTGACCGCCGGCCTGCAAGAGTAAGTTGAAGTAAGGGTTGTCATGTCGGACACCATTGTCCGACGTGGCCTGAATGGTATATTTGCTGGCGGTCACCATTGTCCGACATGGCGGTTAACGTGTTAAGATTTTCATTAAAAAATGAAAAAAAAGCAAAAAATTTTCGGGGTTCCCCATACTTAGAACTGAATCTCAAAAATTTTTTTTTCATCAAACCCATACGTGTGGGGTATCTGTGGATAGGTCTTCAAAAATGATATTGAGGTTTCTAATATCATAATTTTCTAAACTGAATAGTTTGCGCGAGAGACACTTCCAAAGTGGTAAAATGTGTGTCCCCCCCCTGTAACTTCTAAAATAAGAGAATGATAAAAATAAAAAATAAAAATGATGTACATTACCATGCAAACTTCCACCGAAAATTGGTTTGAACTAGATCTAGTACAGAACCCTTCATGGGCGAGTCCGACTCGCACTTGGCCGGTTTTTTATATATAAGATATTTGAAAATTAGGGTATTCGGCCGTAGGTAACATGATCCTTGGGTCGGACGTAAATAAATCCAAAAGAGGTAAAACTAGAGAAGTCTCTTGGTGGCCGTGATCTTGACGTAACAGACGGATGGATGGACGAACGGAAACAGTTTGGGTCGCGCTTAAAATCTAAGGCTCCATACAGACGGGCTGCATCTCATCTGCACTCTTACTGCAAAGCTGTTTGTTCAAATTAACGTGATTGATCACGGCAAACGATGGACGAAACTTCGATTCGACGAAAAGTCGGATCTTGAAAAAGCCCCTTAGCACAAAGCTATCGATGTCGCGGGAGTATCGGCACAATCAAATTACCTGAGAGTCGTCTAGCTGTGATTGTATGCTGATTGTATGCACTTTACCGTAGTATGCAGTCATATCAGCCTTAAGTAAGCGAGTGTAGGGAAAAATTTGTTGCATATGATTCCACTTAATTTTATTGTTCTGTTCTTAATTCACAACGCGAAGCTTGAATTGGTTATGTTTTTTTTATACAAAAAAATGCGATTCATGGGCACAGATCGTAACTTACCTTAAGCCTCTTTTGAATCGTTCAAATTTTTACCTACCATACCAGTCATTCAGGACATCTTTTAAGCTGATAAGTGCTAATCTGCGCTCAGGTATAAGGTTCAAGTTTAGCCTAAAACACAGATTTTGGTACTAACTTTAAAACAATCACAGATTTTTTACTAACTCTTTTATTTTTTTCGTTATGCCTTTATTTTATTTTTGACGTCACCTGATGTCACCACTGCGTTCTGCGGAATACCAGTGCAACTTGCTCTGCTAGCTGCTTATACTGAGCTGAACGCAGTTTTTGACATCGCACGGCGATATACAATTTATTTGTTCAATGTTGTTATGTTATTTTTGTTACCATTGTGTTATTTATGTTGATTGTGTGCTGTCGTGTGACGTTAAATTAAATGGTTTTTCTTTCGCTCTTTCAATAGTTATTTGTTATACATGAGTGCAAAGTTGCTTTTTAACCGCGTGCTCATCTTTGATGACCGAGCAAATGAAGGATTCTAAAATTGAATCATGAGCGCAGCGAGTGATTCAAAAATTAGAATCCCGAGCGTTAGCGAGGGAATCAAAAGAGCACAAGGTGAAAAATCTTTGCACTCGAGTGCAACACGTAACTTTTCATCCCCCCTCAGCGAGGAAATGACTAAATGCAAAATAAAACATTAACAATCACAAGATACTTTTATTTCAGTTTAGGTACATATTTACTACAACATTAAACTTCTTCGTCGCTGGAATCACTAATTTCCATTTTTTTTACTTGTTTTCAAGTTTCTTATTTATAACAATACGACGTCAAAACACAATGGCGCGCGCAAAGCGAATTAAAGCAAAAGTACACCAAGGAGGTTCAGAGTTTGAGTTTTTAACAAATTCAAAAAAGTTGTATGATAAATTCAGCACCATGGAGATGGAAGTAAATAGGTTTAATAGTGTTTTGAAATCACATAAGATAAAAGGCCCATTACTCGTCAGGTTTTGAACTTTGCTGATTTTGGAGCTGTGTTACAGTAAACCTTGTAGACTTAATAATCTAAAACTTCCATAGCTTGCTAAAATATTTATTGTAGTTTTCAGAGGTATACGTGGTTTTTAAATAAACTAAATAAATAATTTATTATAATATAAAAAAGTAAAAAGGAGCCAATTGTACCAGTAGTCGGCAGGTTTGTCCTAGTAACCGTCATGTTGACCCAAAAGTCGTCAATGTTTCACGCAACCTTGAACTTTATTGCTATACGTTAAAGCTTCCATTATAATCATTACGAAAAGAATATATATGTTCATTTTATTAAGAACATAATTATGATGAAACATGATAAGAATATATATGTTCATTATATATATGTTCATGTTATTGTTATAAAGTACGTTATAGTAAAATAATGTAATATTTATTTGTTTATTTATACATATTATAGGTAGTCATAAAGAATGCAGATCCCAGACTAATATTTTACTATAAATAAATTGCGAAAACCAAAGAGTATATTCAATATAAAAGTATTAATAAACATTTTCTTTTTTGAGTTTGACAAACTGATCATTGTTTTTCTTATGAAGAGATTCCCCCGTCCCAAAAAAATCGAAAAACGAAACATTAGTACATGGCAGGATCGAACCACGGACCTCCCGATTAGCAGGCCCTCACCGAGTCCATATCGTCACCGATGCTCGATATAACTGCTTTCTGAACATTGTACTAATCGAGTTGGATTCATCATTCCTCTCTCTGGAAGTTGAGCTTACCGAGCTGGACTGTTTGCCCTAGGTAAACATAATTGTTAACAACTTCCGATGTCGAGTATTCAACCTTCACAGGAGTGGGCACCTACTAGATGGGAAATCGACACGTTTTAAATCTCGTTCACATTCATTTTAAGTCCCACTTGATGGAAATCTATAGAGGTCTTAATGACTACGAAATCATCAACTAAACGAATATGAGTCATGATCTCGCCGTTTATTATGGTTCCGAATCTTCTCCAGTCCAAAAGCTTGAATTCATACTCCAATGCATCTGTGAATAGTTTAGACGATATAACGTTGCCCTGTCTCTAACCTCGCTAAAGTCGCATTGGTTTCAAGTTTTGGTCCTGAAGACAGACTGACATAGTGATGTTTTCGTTTCAATGACTGCAGGACTTGGGTGTACAGATCAGTCCATTTCGACACTTCTGGAGTAACCTAAGCGCGGCCCAAGTCTCGACAGAATTGAAGGCTTTCGCATAGTCCACAAACGCCAAGCATAGAGGCAGATCATACTCCTCGGTCTTCTGTATAACCTGCAGCAGCGAATGAATGTGGTCTATGGTACTATTGCCTTTGCGGAATCCGGCTTGTTCGAGAGGCTTGTTGTTCATGAACTGCTTGAGGGCCAAACAACCTTGTACAGACAGGTTCAATAAAAACTATTAGTTTGATATATAATATATCATATCATAGACTCCACTGGAATTAGTAGTGAATCTTACCAAACTTCCTGAGTGCTACTTGCACCCCACCAGCCCGTACTGGGCCAGCGTGGCGGGAGAAGGCCCAAAACCTCCCCAAAAATGGATCGAACTACCCAAAGGCCCCAAGTGCCTGGTGGTCCCGGAGGCCGTGTCGACAGTGACAGTCGTCGACCTGGCGCTAGGACCTGGGGTGCAGACCTGGGGTGAAGAATCCCCGGGCGGCGAAAACCTCCGTCAAACGACCTTGGCTCTGGCAACATATAACGCGCGTACACTGCGGACCGAGGAGAAGCTGCTGGAACTACAGGAGGAATTGAGCAGGATTCATTGGAGTATTCTGGGACTATCCGTAGTTCGAGAAGAGGGTGAGAACATAATGGTCCTTAAATCCAGCAACCTGCTCTATTTTCGGGAGGCCGAAGACCTGTCCCAGGGTGGTGTCGGGTTTATTCTCCATAAGTCTCTAGTGAACAACGTGGTACAGATCGGAAGTGTGTCGAATAGGGTGGCATACCTTATACTCAGAATCACCAAACGGTATTCGCTAAAGGTCATACAGGTCTTCGCCCCGACCTCGACCCACCCCGACGAGGAAGTGAAAGCTATTTATGTCGTTGTCGACATTTCTCGGACAATACACCCTTCCAAGACTCACTACACCGTTGTCATGGGAGACTTCAACGCACGGCTAGGCAAGCGGAGCGATAATGAGTTGAAAGTGGGGCAATTTGGAGCTGGAATCCGGAATTATCGAGGTCAAATGCTAGCCGATTACATGGAGAGAAAAGGACTCTAGAATAATGAACTCTTTCTTCAAAAAGCGGCTGCATCGAAGCTCTACGCTGGAAGCTGTTGACGAATATGTTTACCTGGGGCAAATAGTCCAGCTCGGTAAGTCTAACTTCCTTTCTGGACTATTTGCCCCAGGTAAACATATTCGTCAACAGCTTCCAGCGTAGAGTCTCCAACATGCACAGGAGTGGGTACTACACGGGAATTCGACATTATTTTAGTCTTGTCCGTGTTCATTTAAGACCCACTTGTTGGGAAACTCTACAGAGGTCTTCGACCATTGTGCCTAGATCCTCCATGGTCTCAGCCCTGACTACGATATCATCAGCTAAACGAAATTGAGTCTTGTACTTGAGTCGTTTATGTTGATGCCGAGTCCTCTCCAGTTCAAAATCTTAAATACAGCCTCCAATGCAGCGTGAACAGTTTCGGCGATATAACGCCACCCTGTCTCATACTGCGCTGAAGTGGTACTGGTTTCGAGTTTTGGTCCTGAAGGCGGACTGACATGGTGGTGTTTCCGTATAATGACTGCAACACTTGGATGTACCGATAGTCTTTTTGGCACCTCTGGAGTGATCTAAACACGGCACTTGCGAACACTTTGGAGCCATTGTTCTGCTCGATGGCCTCTTTAATACGTTCCGTATTAAAACAGCGTATGTCACGAGTCAGACACTTAGAGAACTGTTTGTTAAGTTGCCGACGAGAACCTTCAGAAGACTGCAGACCCATTCCACGCCATTTCTCCGTCAGCTTATCTGTCGGCTCTGTTACTTCTTTGCTTAGTACGGCTGGGTTTGCAAAACTTTGCACCTACCGTAAGGACAGCTTCCAGAACCCTGTCATTATAAATGTCTACATCCGTGCAGTCCTCCAGGCAATCAAAGCGATTTTGCTATTCGAGTTGAAAGCGCTCGGGGTTTTGGATCTGGATTGCTTAGGGACAGAGCGTAGACTTCACCAGGCGATACCGTTCCGCTTTTATGTTAAAATTCAATGCGCCTCTTACCGTTCGGTGATCGCTCCCTGTGTTAAACGAATTGATCATTGAGACGTCATTAAATATTGGGTCTTAGTCAACATGATGAAGTCAATCTCATTTTTTGTCAATCCGGACTTTTCTAGGTAAATTTTCGATGCAGCCGCTTTTTGAAGAAAGAGTTCATTATTCTAGAGTCCTTTTCTCTCCATGTAATCGGCTAGCATTTGACCTCGATAATTCCGGATTCCAGCTCCAAATTGCCCCACTTTCAACTCATTATCGCTCCGCTTGCCTAGCCGTGCGTTGAAGTCTCCCATGACAACGGTGTAGTGAGTCTTGGAAGGGTGTATTGTCCGAGAAATGTCGACAACGACATAAATAGCTTTCACTTCCTCGTCGGGGTGGGTCGAGGTCGGGGCGAAGACCTGTATGACCTTTAGCGAATACCGTTTGGTGATTCTGAGTATAAGGTATGCCACCCTATTCGACACACTTCCGATCTGTACCACGTTGTTCACTAGAGACTTATGGAGAATAAACCCGACACCACCCTGGGACAGGTCTTCGGCCTCCCGAAAATAGAGCAGGTTGCTGGATTTAAGGACCATTATGTTCTCACCCTCTTCTCGAACTACGGATAGTCCCAGAATACTCCAATGAATCCTGCTCAATTCCTCCTGTAGTTCCAGCAGCTTCTCCTCGGTCCGCAGTGTACGCGCGTTATATGTTGCCAGAGCCAAGGTCGTTTGACGGAGGTTTTCGCCGCCCGGGGATTCTTCACCCCAGGTCTGCACCCCAGGTCCTAGCGCCAGGTCGACGACTGTCACTGTCGACACGGCCTCCGGGACCACCAGGCACTTGGGGCCTTTGGGTAGTTCGATCCATTTTTGGGGAGGTTTTGGGCCTTCTCCCGCCACGCTGGCCCAGTACGGGCTGGTGGGGTGCAAGTAGCACTCAGGAAGTTTGGTAAGATTCACTACTAATTCCAGTGGAGTCTATGATATGATATATTATATATCAAACTAATAGTTTTTATTGAACCTGTCTGTACAAGGTTGTTTGGCCCTCAAGCAGTTCATGAACAACAAGCCTCTCGAACAAGCCGGATTCCGCAAAGGCAATAGTACCATAGACCACATTCATTCGCTGCTGCAGGTTATACAGAAGACCGAGGAGTATGATCTGCCTCTATGCTTGGCGTTTGTGGACTATGCGAAAGCCTTCAATTCTGTCGAGACTTGGGCCGCGCTTAGGTTACTCCAGAAGTGTCGAAATGGACTGATCTGTACACCCAAGTCCTGCAGTCATTGAAACGAAAACATCACTATGTCAGTCTGTCTTCAGGACCAAAACTTGAAACCAATGCGACTTTAGCGAGGTTAGAGACAGGGCAACGTTATATCGTCTAAACTATTCACAGATGCATTGGAGTATGAATTCAAGCTTTTGGACTGGAGAAGATTCGGAACCATAATAAACGGCGAGATCATGACTCATATTCGTTTAGTTGATGATTTCGTAGTCATTAAGACCTCTATAGATTTCCATCAAGTGGGACTTAAAATGAATGTGAACGAGATTTAAAATGTGTCGATTTCCCATCTAGTAGGTGCCCACTCCTGTGAAGGTTGAATACTCGACATCGGAAGTTGTTAACAATTATGTTTACCTAGGGCAAACAGTCCAGCTCGGTAAGCTCAACTTCCAGAGAGAGGAATGATGAATCCAACTCGATTAGTACAATGTTCAGAAAGCAGTTATATCGAGCATCGGTGACGATATGGACTCGGTGAGGGCCTGCTAATCGGGAGGTCCGTGGTTCGATCCTGCCATGTATTAATGTTTCGTTTTTCGATTTTTTTGGGACGGGGGAATCTCTTCATAAGAAAAACAATGATCAGTTTGTCAAACTCAAAAAAGAAAATGTTTATTAATACTTTTATATTGAATATACTCTTTGATTTTCGCAATTTATTTATAGTAAAATATTAGTCTGGGATCTGCATTCTTTATGACTACCTATAATATGTATAAATAAACAAATAAATATTACATTATTTTACTATAACGTACTTTATAACAATAACATGAACATATATATAATGAACATATATATTCTTATCATGTTTCATCATATGTTCTTAATAAAATGAACATATATATTCTTTTCGTAATGATTATAATGGAAGCTTTAACGTATAGCAATAAAGTTCAAGGTTGCGTGAAACATTGACGACTTTTGGGTCAACATGACGGTTACTAGGACAAACTTGCCGACTACTGGTACAATTGGCTCCTTTTTACTTTTTTATATATAATAAGTATTTAAAATTTTGAACTGGAGAGGACTCGGCATCAACATAAACGACTCAAGTACAAGACTCAATTTCGTTTAGCTGATGATATCGTAGTCAGGGCTGAGACCATGGAGGATCTAGGCACAATGGTCGAAGACCTCTGTAGAGTTTCCCAACAAGTGGGTCTTAAATGAACACGGACAAGACTAAAATAATGTCGAATTCCCGTGTAGTACCCACTCCTGTGCATGTTGGAGACTACGCTGGAAGCTGTTGACGAATATGTTTACCTGGGGCAAATAGTCCAGCTCGGTAAGTCTAACTTCCTTTCCGGAAGTTAGACTTACCGAGCTGGACCATGGCTGAGACCGCGGAGGATCTAGGCACAATGGTCGAAGACCTCTGTAGAGTTTCCCAACAAGTAGGTCTTAAAATGAACACGGACAAGACTAAAATAATGTCGAATTCCCGTGTAGTACCCACTCCTGTGCATGTTGGAGACTCTACGCTGGAAGCTGTTGACGAATATGTTTACCTGGGGCAAATAGTTCAGCTCGGTAAGTATAACTTCCGGAAAGAGGTAATTCGACGACTCCAACTCGGCTGGGCAGCCTTCAGGAAGCTACGCAGCATATTCTCGCTCCATCTGCCGTAGTTTCTCAAGACGAAAGTCTTCAATTCGTGCGTGTTGCCAGTGATGACGTACGGAAATGAGAAGTGGCTGCTTACAGTGGGTCTTATACGAAGGCTCAAAGTAACTCAAAGGGCAATGGAGAAATCTATGCTCGGGTTTTCTCTACGTGATCACATCATAAATAATGAAATCCGTAGAAGAACTAGAGTTACCGAATTATCCAAAGAATTGCAAACCTTAAATAGCAGTGGCGGAATACATTACTCGCAGGACTGACGGCCGTTAGGGCGGAAACCGGACGGTACCGGATCTATAAGGATCTCCATAGCAATCGGTATGGAGATCTTTGGAGAAGGCCTATGTCCAACAGTGGGCGTCTCATGGCTAAAATGATGATGATGATGAACCAAGATGCTTATCTCACGAGTCATGGATCTTTGATTTAAGTAAGTTTGAATTCTAATATTTATACATACTGGAATTTTAATACGATCTAGCATTTATAGATTGCTTTTCAATATGAAACCAACCTCGAAATGAAGAAAAAATCATCTGTTTCATAGAAAAGTTACATTGCTCGCAGGACTGACGGCCGTTAGGGCGGAAACCGGACGGTACCGGATGTATAAGGATCTCCATAGCAATCGGTATGGAGATCTTTGGAGAAGGCCTATGTCCAACAGTGGGCGTCTCATGGCTAAAATGATGATGATGATGAACCAAAATGCTTATCTCACGAGTCATGGATCTTTAATTTAAGTAAGTTTGAATTCTAATATTTATACATACTGGAATTTTAATACGATCTAGCATTTATAGATTGCTTTTCAATACGAGACCAACCTCGAAATGAATAAAAAATCATCTGTTTCATAGAAAAGTTAAATACTTGCTCGGTCAAAATGTATGAAACAGTTAATTATTTTTTGTAATTTAAAAGTAGGGCCCATAATAAAGGAAGTCTATAAATGTTACAGAACCATATAAAAATGTAATCATAATAATGAAACTATTATACTAATATACAACTAATACAAAATTTTAAGAAATTATTGGAATTAAAAAAGCTGTACATGATGTTCACGCTCGAGGAAGAGCGAGTGGCGGCACTGCATTCTAGTCTGTGCAGTGACAGCTTTTTTGGCGGCCGGCCGCATGTGATATGTCAGTTGAGTCGAGTCGAAATGTCATGACATGCTTAGAGGTTATGGCAGGCCGGAATAAAATATAATATACAATATTCAAGCAAATAGTGGTTTGCGCGGCGCACCTAATATCGGGGTGCGAAAGCCCGCTTTGTGTTGTGCGAAATCGCGTGTGTGAGTCGTGGTGGCCTATTAGGCATTTGTAGTGCTCCGGTCTCCACCGGTGGATCCACTGCAGATCTTCAGGAGCCGCGACTTCCTTCGAGCTAGCTCAGGAAGTCCACCGGCTACGGAGGAGACGGAAGGAGACAATTGGAGCCAAGGTAAGTAATACCAGCTTTCTATGAGTTGGTAGTCAAATAAAATTCAGCAATACAAGTCGGTGAAACGCCGACGTGGTGGAGTCTACTTGGGGCACCACCATCTCTTGGTAGCAGAGCGTGGTTCTTAGATTTGAGCATTTGATTAGTATTGTACAATTAATATTGTAATCTTGTTGGTTGTCCAAACGGGCAATACATATTAATTGGTTTTGATTGCTGATTTTAAACCGACTACCAGCTCATTTGTGGACCGATCTCCTTAACTAATTGTCATTGTATATGAAAAATTGAGGTTAAATGTCTTTGTTGTTCTAGTTAAGTTCTAGCATTTACCTATATTTAAATTTTGGTTTGTTTTTTCATATCTTTGTTTTGCCCTTGAATATTTTGTTTGTTAAGTTGTAAACTTATACTTGAATTTGATTTGTTGAAAAAATTTTGCTGCTAAATGACTTTGCTGTTGTTGTAATACACTATATTGCTGTGTTGAGTTTAGCATTTCCATTTGATTTTGTTTTGTTTGCCTCTGAATATTATGTTTGTTAAGTTATTGACTTAATACTTGATTTTAATTTGTTTGAAAAATCCTGTTGTTAAATGCCTTTGTTGTTCTAGTTAAGTTCTAGCATTTACACTTGATTTTGGTTTGTTTATATATTTTGTTCTGCCTTTGAAGTTCCTCCCGATCTGTTTTATTGTCTGCGGTTGTCGGTCTGTTTGTCCGTGTATTATTATAGTGTTTATTAATTTTGGTGCAAAATGGTCCCGCCAGTCAGCCCGCTTAGTGGTGCCCGCGCGGGTGCACAAAAGATTTTGAGATGGTTTGCTAGTGCCGTCGCTTTGGTAGACCGACCAGACCGAGAACAGGCCTTGTTAATTCGGCATGAGGGAGTACCTGCTCGCTTGAAGGAATTGGAGCAGCTTTTTGTTGTTCATCAACAATATTTGCTCGACCACCCAGCCGAGGGTGCCGCTGAGTTGCGGGCAGCCGACCAATTTAATGCCGATTATGATCAGTGTTTTGAACAGGCGGATGTGATCATAAACAAGGCTCAGGCTATCCTATTCGCCCAGAGGGGTGAGTCGTGCACGCCCGGGGAGGTCAAGCCTACCCCGGCCGGCTTGCTGGGCAGACTGCCCACTTTGGACATCCCAACCTTTGATGGGAACTTGGCTGCTTGGATGGGGTTCATTAACCTCTTTGATAGCCTGGTCCACTCGAGGGAGGACCTGTTCCCTAGCCAGAAATTGGCCTATTTGCTCTCTGCCTTACGTGGAGAGGCTGGTGTACTTGTCCAGCATCTACCTGTCAATGATGACAGTTATGATATTGCAAGGGCGTTGTTGACCGCCCGGTATCAGAATGTTCGCTTGCTAGCGGACACACATGTGGCTGCCATTTTAGGGCTGCCACGAGTATCGCGGGTCTCCTCATTAAGGAAGGAGATTTTGAACCCGCTGCTGAGCGCTATTAACGCGCTCAAACGACTTGATCTACCGGTGGACCAGTGGTCCTTTATTTTGCTCCACCTCATCCTCGATAAGCTTCCCATGGAGATGAAGGGACGCTTCGAACAAAGGTACGGGGGCAATAGTGCCTCGTACCTCCCCCCCTTCTCGGATCTCCTCAGATTTTTGGAGGATGAGTGTCGGATGACCGACCACTTGGATCTGGCTCCTATACCGGGACCGAGTACAGGTCGCTATGAGGCGACTCGGGCAGCGCCACGGAGAGAGCGCCGCCCGTACAAGCAGTATACTGCAGTGCGGCAGAACTCTCCACACAGGGAGAGGCCGATGCCTTGCAAGTGTTGCAAGCGGGATGGCCATCGTTTGCCGGCCTGTCCCAAATTTGTTGGCCTACGCACCGAGGGGCGTAGGAATATGGCCAAGCAGCGGAATTGGTGCTACCGCTGCCTGGGGGCCCATATGGCATCGGCTTGCCCCCACCCACGAGATTGCCACTGTTGTGGAGGGGCCCATCACCCCCTTTTGTGCTTCAACAATAGAGACACTCGTGAGGTGGTGAGAGAGAGGGGCTCGCACACGGGCGGGGGCCCTCCTAGGTCACCCACATCTCCGAGGAGATCGGAGGGGCGTGCCACCCCTCCGCGGAGATTGGACAGGCGCCCCCCCTCCAGTGAGAGGATTGGGCGCCCCACCCCCCCTACGGGCGGGGGGGATCAACGCGCCGCTTATGAGGCGCCACCGCGGGATTGGGCCGCGGTTATTAGGGAGCCACGCCGGGAGCCGATACGCTTCTCTCCCCCTATGATGGAGAGACCTCGTTTGTCACGGGCTCCCCCAACTTTCGCCCATCATGGGCACCGCCCGGCCCCCCGATGCAGCTTTGGTCGGGGTGTGTACGTGCCGGATTGGGACCCGCTCGAGCGCCTTGAGCGCCCTATTCCTCAGCCGCGCACGCATTTTTCTTCGGACCCCCCTTCCCCCCCGTTGCGGGGAATGCGGGAGGATTTTCACTAAACCAACTGTCGGCTGCAACCCCCCCACAGGAGCAGGTGCTGTTACCAACAGCCTCCGTACAGGTGTGGGGCCCGAGGGGCACCTTTGTTTTAGTTCGCGCCCTTTTGGATACGGGAGCTCAGGGTTGCATTGCCTCCAGCTGGCTGGTCCGGCAGTTGAGTTTGAACACATCTCCATACCTTGAATCGGTATGAGGAATCGGAGACCTGCGGATCCCGGATCCGATCGGTCAGGTTTTGTTCTCCTTCTCCCCCCACTTCTCTTCAGCGCCCAAAATTGGCGCTACCGCGATTGTTTATGAGAAGGTTGTTGGTCAGCTTCCGCAACAGCACGTTTCGCGCGCTGTCGTTGATGCGACATCAGGATTGACCTTGGCTGACCCTTCCTTCCACCGAACCGGTCCGATTCACTTATTGCTCGGTGCCGATGTTCTAGGCCGCGTGTATTGTGGGAAGAGGAGAGAGTTACAGAAGGGTGGGCTGGTAGCCTTATCTACATCGCTTGGGTTTGTAGTGATGGGACCAGTTAGGCATAACCCACCATCTCCATCGGTGGACAGTTACATAACTGTTAGCTCCACCTTATCGGATGTCCTTCAACGGTTTTGGGAGGTGGAAGAGCCACCTACCGTGAAGCGAGTGAACCCCTTGGACGAGGAGTGTGAGTTGTTCTACCAGAACAATACAGGTCGCCTTCACTCGGGACGGCTGATCACTCGTTTGCCCTTTTTGTCAGTTCGCCCCTCACTTGGCAGCTCCCGGCCGTTGGCTGAGAAGCGACTGCTGTCCATGGAGCGTCGTCTGAGTATGAACTCCGACCTCAAACAGAAGTATGTCGACTTCATGCGAGAATATGAGCAACTGGGGCACATGTCGGTCTCGCGACTGGACTGGCGAAACGAGGAACATAATTTTCTTCCTCACCACGCGGTTTTGAAACCTTCCACTGGGAAGATACGCGTTGTTTTTGATGGGTCAGCTCTTACGTCTACCGGAGTTTCGCTGAATCAATGTCTGCATGCTGGACCGAAGTTGCACCACGAGGTGGGCGATGTATTGACCAACTTCCGTCGCCATGCCGTCGTCTTTGTGACCGATATCCGGATGATGTTTCGGCAGACTGTGATTCACCCGGACGATAGACGATATCAGCTCATATTATGGAGGGAGGATCCCAGAGATCCCATGCTGGTTTAAGAGCTGAACACCAATACATACGGTTTGCGTTCGAGCCCCTTTGTGGCAATTCGCTCACTTGTGGAACTCGCTGAACGTGAACGATTACGATACCCTCGCGCATCCTTGGTTCTCAAGGAGGATGCATTTGTTGATGATATTTGTACGGGCTCCTCTAGTGTCGAGGAAGCCTTGATTTTGCGAGATGAACTAATTGCTCTTCTCGGGGCTGGTGGTTATGAACTGAGGAAGTGGATGTCCAACTCACCTCAGCTTTTGTGTGACTTGCCAGACGACCACCAGCAGGAGCCTCATATTTTTGAGAATGCCAACACTCCAGATTTACTGTCTGTTTTGGGAGTGCAATACAGACCTGTCCAGGACACGTTCACCTATCGATTGGAGCTGCCAAGCCCCAAGGTCTGGACGAAACGGTTGGTTTTGTCTACAGTAGCTCGTACCTTTGACCCAAATGGCTGGATTAGTCCCGTAGTGTTTTGGATGAAGTGCTTCCTACAGGAACTTTGGTCAGCCGAAGTGTCGTGGGATGAGCCCCTCGGGCCGTTTGCTGCGAGATTGGGAGTCCTTCATGTTGTCTCTCCCCGACATTAACCGTGTTAGTATCCCTAGACATATACTGCCTAAGGGACGGTTTACGGCCAGCCTTCATGGCTTTTGTGACGCGTCTGAGAGTGGATACGCAGCCGTCGTATATATCCGGACGGTCGATGATAGAGGTGCTGTTAAGCTCCACTTGCTAATTGCTAAGAGTAAGGTTGCTCCACTTCGGACTCGATTAACGATTCCGAAGTTAGAATTGTCTGGAGCTACTCTTCTGGTTCGGTTGATGAACCACGTTGTTGACACCCTGGGACGTAGTGTGGACTTTGAGTCGCTCTTTGCTTGGTCCGACAGTCAGGTTGTCCTGTGTTGGATTAAGAACTCCGTCCACTCCCTGGAAGTATTTGTGGCCAATCGGGTATCCCAAATACAGGCCTCGAAGGCCACGTTGATTTGGCGCCACGTGCCAGGTGAAATAAACCCTGCTGACTGTGCATCACGTGGCAGCGAAGCCCCTCAGCTTATTGACCACACTCTGTGGTGGGGTCCCGACTGGTTGTTACAACCGTCTTGGCCTTCCACACCAGCTGTGGTGAAGGTACCAAATCCGGGCTTGCGTGTTCACGCTGTCGAGACTATGGCGGCTCCAGAGCGGGAATATTTATTAGACCGCTACAGTTCTCTGGACAAGTTGCTCGGCGTGACCGCTTGGATAAGAAGATTTATACGAAATTGTCGCCGGCCTCAGGACAAAGATTTGTGTCCGGTCCTCTCACCGCAGGAGCGCCAAGATGCTCTTCTGCATTGGGTGCGTATGACCCAGTCTAGAGCGTTTGAACCGGAACTTAAGATTTTCCGTACCGGGACGTCCAAACTGAAGGGACCCTTGGTGCGTTTGACTCCCTTTCTGGATGATAAAGGATTGTTGCGTGTAGGAGGCCGATTGAGGCACGCTAACTTGCCTTATAGATCACGTCATCCCCTGTTGCTCCCCAAGAACGGACCATTGGTGCGATTGTTGATCATTGATCGCCATGTGAAGAATGCTCATGCCGGATGTAATGCATTGACCGCGCTCCTCCAACGGGAGTTTTGGATTTTGTCAGCGCGAAGAATAATCCGATCTGTTATCTTTCGATGTCTGCCCTGCTATCGTTTACGCCCCGAGACGATGCAGCCCCAAATGGGTGATTTGCCTGCTGATCGTGTGAATGAATCGATGACCTTCTTAGGAGTTGGAACTGATTTTGCGGGACCATTCACTATAAAAACGTCGCGACTCCGTAATGCTAAGACTGAAAAGGCTTACTTGTGTGTGTTTGTTTGTTTGGCCACTAAAGCCGTTCATTTGGAGGTGGTGAGTGCGCTCACCATGGACGCTTTCTTAGCAGCGTTAGGCAGATTTTTCTCCCGCCGGGGACTGCCTTCTCTAATTCGGTCCGATTGTGGGACGAACTTCAAGGGCACTGATAGACATATAAGAGAAGTTTGTGAATTTTTAGATAAAAATAATATTGAGATCGGATCCACACTCTCCCGTAGGGGGGTAACATGGCGATACTCCCCGCCGTCTTGCCCTCACTGGGGAGGGATTTTTGAATCTGTTGTAAAGGCCGCCAAGACTCACCTTCGCCGCGTTATTGGGGAGACTATTCTCACGTTTGAGGAACTCGCGACGGTGTTTCATAAGATTGAGGCGGTTCTCAACTCGCGTCCGTTATGTCCGTTGTCTACCGACGCGAACGATTTGCAGGCCCTCACGCCGGGCCATTTCTTGATAGGCAGACCACTTAACGCCCTGCCCGAGTATCCTTATAGAGATATCAATCCCGGACGCCTTTCGCGGTTTGAGTTGCTCCAGCAGCTTACCCAGAGCTTCTGGCGCCGCTGGCACCTTGAATATTTACACATTTTGCAACAGCGCGTTAAGTGGTCAGATAAGACAAACCCACCGAGGGTTGGAGACCTCGTGTTAGTGAAGGACCCAAACCTGCCACCCTTACGTTGGCGTCGCGGACGCATTGTCCAACTTACTCTAGGGTCTGATGGTGTGCCCAGGTTTGCCGAGGTCCTAGTTGGGGATTCTGTTTTGAAGCGCGCGGTCGCTACTCTTTCTCGCCTCCCCTTAGACTGATTTGGCGGACAGTCCGGGACTGTCCGGAGCGGGGGGATGTTCACGCTCGAGGAAGAGCGAGTGGCGGCACTGCATTCTAGTCTGTGCAGTGACAGCTTTTTTGGCGGCCGGCCGCATGTGATATGTCAGTTGAGTCGAGTCGAAATGTCATGACATGCTTAGAGGTTATGGCAGGCCGGAATAAAATATAATATACAATATTCAAGCAAATAGTGGTTTGCGCGGCGCACCTAATATCGGGGTGCGAAAGCCCGCTTTGTGTTGTGCGAAATCGCGTGTGTGAGTCGTGGTGGCCTATTAGGCATTTGTAGTGCTCCGGTCTCCACCGGTGGATCCACTGCAGATCTTCAGGAGCCGCGACTTCCTTCGAGCTAGCTCAGGAAGTCCACCGGCTACGGAGGAGACGGAAGGAGACAATTGGAGCCAAGGTAAGTAATACCAGCTTTCTATGAGTTGGTAGTCAAATAAAATTCAGCAATACAAGTCGGTGAAACGCCGACGTGGTGGAGTCTACTTGGGGCACCACCATATAGAGATACCTAATTTTTATCTAATAATAAAACAAATTGATTCAAACGAATATCGTACATAATTTAAGGTAATAAGAGCGCTATGATGGGCTTAGGTACAATTGTAAGGAACGTCCCCTTATCCGTCGTTATCTAAGTATAAGATTTTCTATAATGCCAATGGAAAATAAAACTTAATACCGAGAATTAAGGTAACGATGACGGGTTAAGGTACTTTTGGTAGTGCTCGCTCCAGTATCCGTCAAAACTACATAAATTTTGACGAGTATTGGGCAAAACAGTTATAAGCGAGCACCAATTAATGTCACATGCAATAAAAAAATAAATTCTCACGATATAGCACAGATTAATAGGTATAGTATTAGAAAATGTATTGTACTATCTTTAAAAAATAAACACACTTACCGTATAAATATCCCAAGCGGAATATTATGTAAAAAATAGGAGCCGGTTGTTGCTCAGTTTAGTTGCCGAACTATACCTTTTCCACATTTTTTTCTGAGCTCACACTTTTAGCACCTCGAACTTTAGACGCAATTACAATTTTAATGCAGTGTTGCCAATATAATAGAACATTATATTACTGTGATTGTATTTCAATAATAATTTTTTCATTTACGGTTGGTAGAAATATTATAAGACCCTTTTAAAGTGTAGGTATAGTCCAATCAACGAGGCATTTGTAACCCGAAAAATTCTTCTGCCTCTGAAATTTGGCATGTGGTGAAGATACCTAATACAAATGACAGATGTACAATAATCCAACAAAATTTATAATGGGAAGTTAGGTATTTTTACCTAAACATGAAAAATGCTTATAGCTCTCTGTGAATATTTCCTCAGTTCGAAATTATTTTTGTATACGTACGTATGTACTAGTTAGAACAAGTATGTAAAGTAATCCAAAATTTTTTCGATTTGGGTGATGCACTAAATTGAACTTTTAACATTTTGCGCAATAACTTCTATTGGAAAATTGCTCTGCTAATTTTAATTTTTTAATATGGTCTTATTTCCCTAAATGAATAGGTTTGTTAAGTAATCCAATAAATTTTCCTTTTTAAACATTTTTTATTTATTTTTGCTTAAAAATTACTCCGTCCATTTTTATACCTTTATAGGTTATATGATTTAATATTAAAACAGAATTATCAATAATCCAACAAATTTTCCAACGTTCATATATTTTTTAAAACATGTTCGCTATTAAATAGTCAATTATTACTGGCGCGACCCGCAAGTGCAGCATTGCCAGGCGATAGTGAGTATGCGGGCCGCGCTTCGCCTAGGCACGCATCACAGATTAATACAATAATCAATAAATCTTGGCGACAATTAATTAGTAATGTTTTTAACATTGGATAAGCATTGGAAATATGTATTACCTAACCAGCATTTGGTTTTACTTTGTAGCCACAACATATAAATTAGACATTACATTAGACGATAAAAATAGTCAAGCCGCGCGCAAATACCGACTATTTTTTTTAATACTTTTCAAAAGAATTTATCTAGCAGAGCATTCTTTTTGTCGTGCCGGTTCGAAATTCATATAAAACTTAAGTAAGTCTTTATTAAACATGTAAGGGCTTTAAATAAATTTTCACTTCTCGTGCTCGCAAAGCTCGTCTTTATGTCGTTTATAGGCTGCATAAAATGGCTTTCATGTTCTAGAGCATAAAGTAAAATTTTCTTTTAGACGAAGATTCTTAGGCCCAACAGCCAACAACGCTCAGCCTAAAACTTCACAGAATTTATTTATATTAATAACTTGCGATAATTTATTTATTTGCTTTAATTTATTTGTCTTGTGTTTTCTACCTCAAAAGATATGAAACCAGATAAAAATAGTAACCAGTTATTATTAAAACGCATCGAAATATTTTTATTACTTGGCAGAATTTTTCAATATTGTGTTACATATTTTTCGTATATATTTTGAAGTAGGTAATTGTTTAATTTTCTTGCAATCGAAGTGAAAAGCAGAATGTAAAACACTGGCATAAACAAGTCATTGTACTCCTCAACTTACTATCTACCCTCGCCTACGGCTCGGGTGGATCAAATCGTCTTGGGCTACAGTGCCTCATTTTATGCCCTTGTTGTGCAATCTACTATTGTTCCATTTTCAATTTATATTGCCGGGCGTTCTAGCAAGCTAGATAAAAAATTGCTGCTGCTGCTTGGTCTTTTTTTAACGAGGAAAATGCTTTTACGTACCTCCAAGCCCTTGGGTAGAGGCAAGGGTGCGTGGGACTCCACGGTAGAGTGCCGCATATACCCACTAAACCCTTCGGGAACACCTATCCGGCCATTTCAGAGCGGCTGCGAGCAGGCGCATAGCGCTGCGCTCGCGTGAGCCAGCTCGGCCTGTAGACTATCCTCTCTGCATGAGAGCAGCTTGTGTCCCAGAGCTGCTCTTACCGTCACAGGGATCGAGTGCAATATAGACAACATGGCGCCCAACTGCGTTGCCCGCCGCCCCCACTAAGGTGGCGGAATCAGGGCGTTGTAGCCACTTCTTTGCCACCCTAACCTTCTCGCACTGTCGAGGGGGGTCCGCCTCACGAGCTCTCTCGTGGCGCTCCTTCGTCTCCATGACCACTTCACAAAAGTGAGAAACAGCATCCCAGGCCGCCCGCTCGGTGAGCATAGCTCTATCCACAACGGGCAATGAGAGGTCAATAACAATTACGGACATAAGATCACCGCGCTGAGAAGTCAATGCAGGACAATGCACAAGAGTGTGTAGCGCGGTGTCTTCGTCCGCACCGCAATGGTGACAACGTGGGTCATCTTCCCTCCTGGCAACCTTGCGAAGGTACCTGTCAAAGCAGCCATGCGCCGACAGTCAGCCAGACAGACCTGCACGAGGTGGAAGGTGAGGGTGTCGAATCTCCTTGTAACCCAGTCACCGAGGACAGGATGGAGCACCGCGTTGATCCACTGACCATATTCTGCTCTTTCGAGCCTTGAAGACCACGAGGACCCAAGAACTGAATTCATGGCCTCTTCACGCTAACTTTTCACCTTTCTCTCAGTCGGGCGACTCTTTTATTATATACCGCCGTTAGTACATGTGCCTCCAAACCCCATGGTGGCATCGATGCCAAGGCGCAGGCGGACTCCGCGGATAGCTCTCGTCACAAGACAGCACTAGGACCTTTGGTGTTGGGTAACAACCTCCCCAGGGCCATGGCTGTGGATACCAATTTTGGAGCCAGTCGAGAAAAATGTTCTCTAAAGTTCCAGCTCCTGTCCAGCACTAAACCCAGATACTTCAAGTGTGGAGTAATATCCACCCGTGTCCCATTGATCATAAGATAGGTGGGGGTCCCTTGGGAGGCCCATGGACGACTAGGGCCTCCGTTTTATCGAAAGCCCTAATCTTTCAATTCTTGAGATGACTTGTTCCACGCCAGCTGTAGCTAAAAGGGAAGCCAGTCTGTAATTCTTTCCACGAACTGTAACAAGGGTATCATCGACGTACCACCTCCAGTCCGCGGGATAAGTTCCCTCTTAGTACATAATTATACCCGATGTTGAACAGAAGAAGGCCAAGGAACGATCCCTATAGAACACCGAGCATCATAGACTTTCGAACAACATGTCCGTTGCTGTCAGTGTAAAGGACGATTTGCTCTCTAAAATAATCAGCAATAACGTGCTGCAGGTATATGGGATCCTCGTGGTAGTTGAGTGCCTTTAAGACGCACTGAGGTGGAAGCATGTTAAAAGCATTCGCTATGTCTAAAGAAACTGCTATCAAGACGCAGCTATCGGAAGTAGCCTCTTTGGAAAGGGATTTGACCTAGCGGAGCGCGTTATTCGTGAAACTGGTTCTCCGCCAGGTCAGGCCCGTCAATGCTCAAGTAGCGGTTTATTCAAACGGCGAGGCTACGCTCGAACATTTTCGACATTTCGTTAAGCAGAACGATGGGCCGATATCTTGACGGAGAATCAGCTGGCTTGCCTACTTTTCTAAGAAGAACGAGTCGCCCTGTCTGCCAATCTTTTGGAAATCTTCCTTCGGTGAGGCATTTATCCATGAGGTCCCTAAACCGAGACTTTAGTGGAGGTAAAGCTACCACCAGAGTCCGTCCAGGGACGCCGTCTGGTCCTGGTGCGGTCTTTTTGGCTTTGAGCCTGAATAAAGCTGCTTCATTCGTGATGGTCGGAATGGAGGGCAACGGAAAGACCTCCCTTGCGGGAATTATGCGGGGTGGTGTAAAATCTGAGGAGCTCCGAGGAAAAAGAATAGTGATCACCCTGTCTAAGAAGTCTGGCTGGAGAGACTCCGTTAATGGTGGGGCAAGTGTCTGAAGCTTGTTTTAAACCATACGATATGGCCGTCCCCACGCGTCTTGGTTTAGTCCTTCCAACAACTCCTGCCATGCTCGATTTTTGGCTTCCTTGATCGCAATCTGTAGAGCCCTCTTGACAGACTTGTAGGAATCTAACAGATTGGATTACTCTCTTCCTGACCTTCACTCAAGATGAGAAAGAAGTGCACAAGAGGGATGGATTTGGCACTGGAGTTAAGTCTAGGCTGCTCACGATCCATGAAGCTCAGGGGCTAACGTACGACCACGTGGTTGTGCTCAGAGGAGCGGAACCAAAGAATCCAGTTCACGACAGCGTTCCTCATGCGGTGGTCGCCATAACAAGGCACACGGTGACCTGCACCTATTACTACCGGGAGCTGAAGGAGGATGACGCCATTAGACGCCTCGTTGCCTTTTCTAGCACGGCAACGGATCATGAGGTCGTCGATTACAATGAAAAAATGGCTGTCAGAGCTCAGATATGCGCAGCGACTTAGATGCGGAAACGAACCACCTCACCCCGAATCCCTCTTGCAGTAGTCCCTCTAGCATTAACCTGGGCTAAGAAATAAGTTAAAAATATAAAAAAAAACATATGGACATAGTTAAGTTAATAGTTAAGAACACGTATAAAAATATCGAATATGCACAGCCGGCTCCGAGAGTGGATAGCAATCTTTTAGCAAATTTGGTGCCATGTCACACCAACTATTCATTTATTTAGTATGGTTACACCTATATTTCATTGTTAATGGTTGGTGTGACATGGAACTAAAATGTTTGTCTACTTTTTGAGCCGGCTGTACAAACAAAATTAATAATAATAAAAATACAACATATATAATATATTTTAATGTTAAAATATAATATATAATGTAATATATAATTAATGTATGTTAAAACATAATATAAATAATAACAAAAATCTGTAATATGTAAAGTATACAATGTAATAGGAATATAATAGGTATGTATGAGCATAAATATATATATGATGTATAAGCGTGTGTGTATTATATATAAACATGTAGGATAGTTACACTTTAGGTGATGCGCAACTCACCCTAGATATAGAGTAGAGTAGTCGGACTTATTAAGTTTAAAAAAGAAAAAGATCAAAACGAAAATACAGCCTTAAAAGGGCACGGACCACGAGTCTGTGGTGATATAATTATATTATAAAAAAAAAAAAAACAGATTGGATTCAGTCGTCTCGTCACATGTTCGTCTGTGGCGGGCGTGCAACCGTTTTGCCCTAACACAGTCCTTTCTTATATCAGAGAGTTCTCCGGACCACCAGTAGAGAACGGACGATTTTTTGGAGGACGATGCTGGACTCGTGGTATGGCTGCATCACACACTTTGATGAGCGCGTCGCGCAGCCAGTCTGCCTCAGCATCGACCCCCTCGAACGATAGTGAGTTCGTAAGCCAGGCTTGTGCCACAGCTGACTCATTAGTAAGCTCCTTGTCCATCCTGGAGATGGCCCAGCAAGGAAAAATGGAGCCAGCATGCCTTCCGTGACTTGCCCAGTCCGGTATGGTGGATGGAGACCCGCCAATCAGTGACTTTGCATTCGATAGCAGGGGTAGCAAACGTGAGGTCTACAATGGACTCTCCTGCTGTCGAACACAAGTGTTTGTTGAACCGCGGTTAAGGAAAGAAAGGCCAGATATTTTGGCCCATTCCTCCACCAGCTTACCCCTCCAATCAGTGGCCGGGGATCCCTAAGCCACCGAATTGGCATAAAATCGCCTAGAACAATCATTGAGGGCGTAGAGTTCCGCTGGATTGCGGCTCCCAGCTCGTCAATGAAGTTCTCAAATTCGACGAACGGTCGGTTTGAAGTGAAATAGAATCCAATTAGAGTCATTTACCCTATCTCCGTGACAACGAAACTGTGCCCCTTTTCGATGGTGTGGAGAGAGTGCGAGCCAGACCGTGATCACGCGACAATCGCAACAGTACTATCTTTGTAAATTGGAAGGCGAGTTCTGTCTGTTCGGAACCAAGTATGGTTCCGCGATAATTCCGACGTCGATTGAATAGATTCTGAGCGGCGGCGCACTAACTTAGATTCCCTTGAAGATATTTCCTGGAGATCCTATCAACTATTAGGTCTTTATAGGCCGTTCGCTTCTTTCGGAGCGCGCGTCATTAGTAGCTATTCCTAGGGGTAGCGTTTCCTCTGCGTTTGGGTGAGTTGCAGCTTCTTCCACCTATTACGTGATTTGCCACCTTCTTGAAATCTGTGCAAATCTCAAAGAAGGTGGCAATTCTTGAAATCTGTGCAAATCGCACAGTTTGGAGTGGCATTGCATCCCGACGACTTGTGAACGGCTATCCCACAACGGAAGCAAAGGTCACTGCTGTCATTCCCCGTCGAGTATTTTGCTCTGGTGTGCCCGGGCTCAAGGCATTTAAAACAGCGCGTTGACCTTGGCTCCAGGATTTGACACTTAACCGAGACGATACCGAGCGACTAAGGTTTCTGTTTTATTTCACCCACCCTTGTTTCCCCAGTAGATCAGTCGCCCTTTTCGGAAATCGCGCTGCGCACATCTTCCTTGGTTACAGAGTCGTCCAGAACAGAACTACGCAAATCGGCACACTTTACCGGTCTAACGACACTGACATTTTCAGGGAAGATGTCTTTTAAATTGCTTACCAATAAGACTGCTTTTTCAGAGGGAGTTTCCTTCGGAAGCTCGATAAGACGAGCCCCCGTGGCAGTTCCCCTGAATCGGAGGTCATTGACGCCCACGCTTCTGGCCATTCCTCCTGAGCTTCAGGCCTGATGGTAAGTACCACCGCAGGATTGCGGGGGGCCTTCATTACTCTCTTGATGTTGGCTTTGGCTGCTTTAGCCTTGGCCTTAGCTCCCTTCTCTTTAAGGGTAGCTGCTTTCACCGCCAGGGCTTGGACTTGCTCCTGATTTCTTTTGGTTCTTGCTCTACGCCCCAGAGCCTTAGTCCACTTATCGAAACTTTCCGACTCTTTTAAAGGGAGAGAGGAGAGCCTCAGTCCACTTATCGAAACTTTCCGACTCTTTTTACCGTGGGAGAGGCATGCTTCGGCACGAATGGGCCGGCTCGACTGGAGTGATACCACGGCCTCACAGAAGACCGGCGTGAAGCAACGCTTGCGTTGTGTTTCGTCGTGTGAGTGAGGGTACCGGAGGCCCAACCCCCTACCCTCCCTATGATGGCGCAGTTAAATAGATTGTTACCCCAGGAGGGTACCAACTGCGCTAGCGTTAGAGAATCCCTTTCTGGACGTCCACTTCCAGGACGCAATATACCTGGGCGTGGACGCCTAGGCCGCCCCTCGTATTCTGGGGGGGGGGGGGCAAAACCGCGCTCAAAGATACCTGGGGCAAGAGCAAACCCACGGCACCCCCTGCCACACTGACTGTGGACTTCTGTAATATTAGGGGGCTTCATTCCAACCTCAATGCTGTCCACCTCGAGACAGTAAAGCCGGTCTTGCTCTTTTTGACGGAGACGCAGATATCGTCTCCAGCGGACACTTCTTACCTTTCCTACCTTTATTTTCAAAGATAATGGAATCAATTATCAACCGCCAGCTCCTTCGGTACCTAGAGGATCACCAGCTGCTCAGTGACCAACAATACGGCTTCCGTAGAGGTCGCTCTACTGATGATCTTCTGGTTTACTTGACTCATCATTGGGCAGAGCCACTTCATGTCTTTTTTCTTCTTGCGGACTTACCGTCACCGCTCGGAAGCAGCACCACCATCAGTGCAAGATATTATAGATTGCACCGACTCATTAGACGTGTCAAAATCGTCCAACCGTCTCTTTTCCCCCTTATCGGGTACATCTGTATTGACGATGATTTCAACCCTCGACCCTTCTGTTGACATTAGCGAAACCGCCGATTTTGTCAACTTACTATCTACATCCTTAGCACTAGATTTGCTACTATACTTAGAGCTAGACTTATCGCTACTATTTACATTACTTATATTATTCTGTACTTGCCGCAGATCTGCTGCGCGATCGCGTTAAACGCGGTGTTTCCTCTCCGCTCCCATAACGGAGTTCCCCCTCATCAATAATACTTCCACTCGCCTCGGTTATATTTTCCACCGCCGCCGGCCCGAATACCGACGGTGGCCCATTCTTAACCAGGGACTGGACCCGGTTACCGTTATAGCCGGTAACCTTAGGGTTTTGATGGGGTATTTTATAATGCTGGGTTTTTAAACCCTTTGCCTTACGGTAAGATTTCAAACGGCTTACCGGTTTACACATTAATCCCTTCGATTGAATTAATTCGGGTTACCGCTAACCGATATCAAAAACCCCCAAATGGGTTACCGTTCTAAACGCTGATTAATTTGTAAAAAATATTTTAGACCTTAGGTATATCACGTGTAGATTGCTTTTGCACCGCATATTTGCCGAAGGTCGCGACCGAACTCTGGCGTTATTGCGCCCGCAGTGCTATTTCAATCGCTCGGTGTGCGTGAGGGAAAGGGTTAACTTTTTTTTTTTTTTTTCGAGGGGAATGCGTGACCGCACCATACTCGCTCGCTTGGCTAGACGGCGAGCGTGTGTGGGGCTCTCCTGGCAGAGTGCCAGGCCTACCCACTAAACCCCCCGGTGTTCTTCCTGCCCTTATGGACGCGCGTAGTAGGGTCCACACTGCGACTACCACTACCAACGCGCCCGGGCTAGCCCGACCTGGTTGGTCGGGCTATCGCCAAGGGGGGATTGCCCGAGAACACCAGGGCAATCCCCAGACGGAGGGCCTTACGGCGGCGTACACGGGGCCAACCGTGCACGCAGGCCTCAACGGCAGGGTCATTAGACGGGCATTGCTTGCGCGAATGCCCGCCTTCGCCTGCCTGTCCGTCTGCGGCGGATGGGAGCGGCTTGAGGATCATTCTCCCGCAGGGAAAGGGTTACCCTAACCCGAACAGTAAGCGGTTAAGCGCATAAACACTAAAAACCTTTAAGATTAGGTAAGCGGTAAATTATTGTTGTGGGTGGTAACCCCTATTTTACGGGTTATCGTTATTGTTGGGAAACCTGTTGAACGGCTTACCGAGCCCACTGGGTTACCATACGAATGGGTTACCCTTTCGAACGGCTTAAGCAAATGAACGGGTTTTCCGGTCCCTGCTCTTAACGGGTTCGCATTTTTAATTCGCATCTGAAGAAGTGGATCTCGGTTAGCACATCACCAAATACGCCCGGCTGCTCACAGCCACCTTGTGCGGTCCTACGGGGGAGACTGAAACCCCCTGGTGTGTTTGTTTTTCGTCACTAAGATCCATGTTGCGCTTTGCAGGGAGAGCTCCCTAGGGTGGCCGTTCGGGACTGGAGACCCTCTAGCCAGTCATCCCATCGGCTCTCTATTTCTAGGCATAAAAATTATTGTCATAAAATCATATTCCATAATTTCGATTGAAATAATCGTCAAGACGCATAATAATCAGGAAGCAGAATGGTAATAAGCTTAATATTGTGTGGCAGAAAATCATTTGTCATAAGTATTAAAACCCATAAACTCGAAACACAGAACAACTTGACGCATAATTTTTCAAAGCATAAATAATGTTCAGCGTATTAATCACAACGAACAATACGATTACGCAGAATTTCTCTAGGCATAAACTTGCGCGCAAACATGCAGCAATGTATCATGCAGTATGCATGCAAGCATGCATGCAACATGCAAGCAAGTATGCTGCAATGT
Source organism: Schoenobius gigantellus (assembly GCA_963935595.1). Taxonomy (NCBI): domain Eukaryota; kingdom Metazoa; phylum Arthropoda; class Insecta; order Lepidoptera; family Crambidae; genus Schoenobius; species Schoenobius gigantellus. The sequence continues at coordinate 64,365,081 of OZ012542.1, read as the reverse complement.
ATCATGCAATATGCATGCAAGCATGCATGCAACATGCAAGCAAGCATGCAGCAATGTATCATGCAGTACGCATGCAAGCATGCATACAACATGCAAGCAAGCATGCAACGTGCAAGCAAACATGCAAAATGCAAGCAAGTATGCACAATGCAAGCAAGCATGTACCACGCAAGCAAGCATGCTCATGCATGGTTTCTGTCACGGCTCCGACGCTGCGGGGCTCCGGCGGTCCCACGCGAGCTTATCGTCGCAGATTGGTTTTCGCTCACCACCGCAGCTTCGGATTGCTGGCCGGCTTCGCCGGCCATCCTCAGCCGCGGCGAGCGTTAAAACCACCTGCTCCTCAGCTCGCGGGCCGCCTCGCCCCTCCGCGCCTACGCGGGTTTGAATAACACTCTAGGGGTAGACAAACAAGACTACGTGGAGTCGGTTTTGCAGCGATTCGTTTCTGTCACTAGTAGCATGAATAAATTACTTTTTCAAATAAAAAAATCAATATATATACTATGCAAAAATTATATCAAATGAAAATATAGAAGATTCGAGTATCATATTTGAATAAAATAATATATGAAATGTTATTATAAAAAGTTAAGTAAAACAGAGTAAACATTATATCCTTTAAAATAACATCATTTCTAATTATAAATAAATGCCCCAAAATATTAGAGATATTAATAATGACACTTAAAATTATGGCAAAACATTTTAGGACTACCAATATTATGTCATAAGAAATTAGGGATTTCATTAATTATGCTTCATAAAATTATGCCTTTGGATAATTGTGCCTTATACAAATTATGCAATGAAATAATTATGTGACGTTAATGTTATGCTTTTCTATTATTATGCTTAGTGATTTATGCCAAGCGTCTTTATGACAAACAACATTATGCCTAATGAAAGGTCCCCCATCCCATCGGCACGGACCAGACGGCCCGATGCTCAGTGCGCCGGACCCCCGGCTCGGCTAAGTGCGGGTAATAGGTTTGCCCGACAGCAGACTCTACTGAATCCACTGCCGCGCATACGAGCCAGAGCTTGAAGAAGTCTGGATCGGACACTCCGAACAGAACAACAACTGCTGGATTAATTCAAGCCAAACTACGATCCGCAACGGGTCAGCGTTCTATAGCCAAATCCCCTTCTTACAACAAGAAGGAGAGACTTCCCCATGGGGACTACTTGTCAGACTATTAGCCCGCGGGTTGCCCGAGGTGCACCACGAGGAGGTTGTCTGACTTCGCACCCACCGCTGCTAGGCCTAGTACTGCAAGTTCGATTTATTCCAAAGAACATTTGGTCGTATATCGTAGTGTTTGAGAAATATAAGTGTTTATTATTTGACCAGATTTACTTAACTATTTCATAAAAACATTTTTTTAAAGAATTACCTATACTTATCAAGAACAAGTTGAATAGGTATTGTAGCCCTGTTTATCTACACAGGTAAATCTCGCGACAAGCTTTTAAGCTATGATAGCTGTACCCGCGATTTCGTTCACATGGATGTCGGCGTGTGTTATATAGCCTACTATACAACACAAAAATAATTTTTCAATTTAAATCAGTAGGTAGTTCCTGAGATAAGCGTGTATAACCAAACAAACAAACTCTTCAGCTTTATAATATTAGGAAGTACAGACACGGTAATAGTATATTACAGTGGTATAGATAAAATAAATTATATTATTAGTATACTTATAAGAGCATTCAAATAAAATTTTGTTTTTACAATGTTTCTTTACTCGTATTAGAGTTAGTTTTGTAGGTATTATTATTAATTCCTATAATGTGGTGCAAAACGAAGTAAAGATTACTAAATAGGTAAAAGTAGCTCCGAGCGGTCACGTGAAGATCAACTACGCACAAATTGTGTGATGCATAAGGTTCGCACAAATATAAATCGGCATACATCATAAAACATATATGAACGTTCGAAAATTTGTTGGATTATTGATAATTCTGTTTTAGTATTAAATCATATAACGTATAAAGTTATAAAAATGGACGGAGTAATTTTTCACATCACGTTATTAAGCAAAAATCAGAAAAATATGTTTAAAAAGGAAAATTTATTGGATTACTTAACAAACCTATTTATTTTGGGAAATAAGACCATATTAAAAAATAAAAATTAGCAGAGCAATTTTCCAATAGAAGTTATTGCGCAAAATGTTAAAAGTTCAATTTAGTGCATCACCCAAATCGAAAAAATGTTGGATTACTTTACATACTTGTTCTAACTAGTACATACGTACGTATACAAGAATAATTTCTAACTGAGGAAATATCCACAGAGAGCTATAAGCGTTTTTCATGTTTAGGTAAAAATACCTAACTTCCCATTATAAATTTTGTTGGATTATTGTACATCTGTCATCTGTATTAGGTATCATCACCACATGCCAAATTTCATAGACGGAAGAATTTGTCGGATGTCTCCATACAACGAATGTCCTCGTTGACTGGACTAGTATAGGTACCTGAAGAGTATTGGGACACTGACGAGTATACCAGCGTTTACCTTACCTAGTGCACGCGATGTTCTAAATTCAAATTTACTTTAACCTCAAGCGGATAAAAACGGCTTTGGCGGTCAGATATCGAATAGCAAAAATACTATTTCCGAGATGGGGGGATGAAAATATTATTTTATAATCTGTATCTGTAGTCTCAACAATATTGATTAGTTATGATTTAAAGTCTGGAAATCTCACTTTTGGAAAAAAGTTTTGTAAGGTTAAAGTTGTGTGGAAATTAATTGTGACCGGCATAATTGCCGGCATAAGTTTTAATGTGGTTTTAATAAACAAGAAGTTTGTTGTAATGAAACTAGGTATTGTGTGGAACAAGAAATAAAAGATATGATATTCTGACTATAACAAGATTTTACTCTCTGCTGCCCTCGCCAAATATTTTAATACGCAATAATAAGAAGAATGGGCGCAAGAAACTTATCAGATTTATCAGAAGTAATGACATTGATAAAAAAATATGTCGATACCAAATATATATTTACATAAATAGTTATATACATTATAACGAATGATATCTTCAAATTAACACCAGGTATTGGCACCATTCAAATAATCGTGGCGTTATAATATCCCTTACTCATCATCATCATAACTGCTCATATATTAGGGTAGGCTCGAGCCCCCACCGAGGGGCTCGAGCCTACCCCAAGTTAGAGTGTTTAGGACTACCACGCTGGCCCAGTGCCAATTGGTCGACTTCGCATACACCTTTGAATTTCTTCGCAAATGTATGCAGGTTGCCTCAGGATCTTTTCCTTCACTGTAGGAGTGTCAGACAAATGTGCATGTGAAATTCGAAAAATACATTGGTGCATGGCAGAACGGAACCCCGGACCTCCCGATTGAAAGACAAGTGCCGACTCCACAGCGCCACCGATGCTCAAACGTACTCATAAGAGCCAAAACCTTTACTCATAAGAGTCTTTTTCATGCGCTTTAAACTTATGAAAGGACAAAATTAATAACACTTTGTTAGTATTATTATCTGTGACTTTGTGATACTTTTGTGGCACTTTATTGTAAAAAGTACGTACGTGCGAAAATCAATATATTAATTCACGCGATCAATTGAGAATCTCACGCTCATTATATAAAATAGTCCCTGTATGATTCGTTAATATGCAACTCCCACAAAGTCAGTGCCAGCTTTGGCATAAGATCAAACTAAGCCCAATAGTTTCATCGCCTGTCCTACCATTCAGCCTACCGGATGAATGGTGAATGCTAAGTAACAAATTGATAAAAGGCTCAAATGTTCCCAAACCTCTTCATATATCCTTCCACATATTCAATTACGTATTTCGCCGCGGAATCGCCGCTCGGGGCTGCACTGTCAAATCTATCAGCGTAAAAAACACTCTATCTGCGTTTTATGGCGCCCGGACCCTCCCCCTTGCTCCATATCAATTCCTTATTCCTAACCTTCCGATTTTACACCCTGGCGTTCGCGTGCAAAGATTGCGTTCTGTATCTGCATTGGCACGTGCAAACAATGTTTCAAAAATTTCAATGCCGTATACATTTCAATGCCGTATACATTTCAATGCCGTATACATTTCAATGCCGTATACATTTTTATGACTGCCTAGCTTAACTTTACGCAGCTTCGCCCGCGTTGTTTTTGTTCTGCCGTGGGAATTTTATATTTGACCGTAGCAGAAATAAATTTGTCGCCTGTGTTAATCAGGGATAATGTAGCATTCTAATGGTAAAAGAATTTTTGAAATCGGTCCAGTAGTTTTTGAGTTTCTTTTTTTTTCACTTTATTGGGGTAAAGAAACAATGTGACAATAAGGTATAATATTTAGTTATAAAAGAAGTTATTAATGCACATCAACACCGTTTACCACAAAAACATACCTACATATAACTTAAGCTAACATAGTTAGTTACAACTTTGAATGAGCACGTACACGCAAATAAATACACTCATAGGCACACGCAAATCACATGCACACAACACATGTACCACACACACTCTCTTTCTCTCTCTCACACACACATATACTAAACATGAAGAGATACACTACTAGTCTTGTTAGGTTATTTATGTTTCAACACACTTGCTAGTAAAGTGGATTTAATATCACCGGTCTTAGATATATATACAGCTCACATATCATAGTCTTAGATATATATAGATAAAACACGCGTGTGTTATAGCGCAAATAGTGAGGTTATAGATTTATAACCGCATTATTTGCGCTACAGTGTTTTTTTAAAGCTAGAGGTCATATAAAAGACATCAACGAACTACATTGACTTATCGTAAGAACGTGAATAGGTACGTTATCTATCAAAAAAATGTTCGAAAAAAAATTCTATAGGGCAATACTAAATTAAATCAGCAAAGAGTTGTCTTAAAAGAGTAGGTAAATATTTTCGATAATAAATAAACTTATTACTTAAAATTTTAAAATACAACAAATAAACGTTCATTTTCACATCGTTATTTAGTTTTATCTACAAATTAACAATGATTTGTGTTATTTCACCAAAAAATGTAGTTATTTTGCCTCACAAGTGTGTTGAATGAAATATGTCGTACGACATACATACGCATACCGGCTATACACACTCGGCTTTATAATGCCCTCGCCTTCGGCTCAGGCTGAAATTCCGCCTCATGTGTTATAACCGCCAACGCACTTATATCATAATGTACTTTTTTACATTTGTTTTATATTTTCAAATGTAACTCTTTTGAAAATGCTCGATCGGATCGCATGCATATCAACATCGGTAAAGTGGTCATTATACCGGGTGTAACGGAATACCGAAATAATATTTAAGGTTGTTAATTAACAAAAAAAATGTTTGTGACTATTCTTTGTATTTTTATTATATGCCTACTTTCGATTTAATAGGCTTAACTATTAAACGTATTAAATCGAAAGTAGGCATATAATAAAAATACAAAGAATAGTCACAAAACATTTTTTTTGTTAATTAACCTTAAATATTATTTCGGTATTCCGTTACACCCGGTATAATGAAACCATTTCATATAAAGGTGATCGCTTACCAGCGTTAGTACGACATCTCATAGTTGCAAAAAATTTGCTTTGATTACGACAATGAGTTCTTGTAGAGATTCTGTAGCATATTTTGCTAGTTAGATAGTTGCAATCGTATTAATTGTGACATAAATATCTTACAAATTTACAACAAGTTGTTATCCTCGATAATTTAGTTTGATTAATTTGTATTTTTCCAAAAGATTATCATAGGCAGAAATTCTTTCTGTACCCTTTCAAGACTAATGTCAATTTTTTTATAAAAAGGATTCCAAATTGGAACCGCGTAATCTAACTGAGAGGGAATCAATGTTTTGTAAAGATAAATATACGTGGAAGATTGTGTGAATTTTGACCTAGATCGCATCACAAAACCGTACAATTTAAAGGCTTTACTTAAAATAAAATCAATATAAAGGTCCAAATGTAGTTTAGTGTCAAAAATTATTCCCAAGTCCCGGATTGAATCAACACTCTTGAGACTTTCACCACATAAGATATAAGTATAAACCGTGTATAATAAATTTACTGTAAAACGTGAATTCCTAACAATATAAAAAGTTTTCATATTTGTAATAGAAGAAAATAGAACTGAAATTCAGGACGTCATCATTCATGCCGAATCCAATGTTCTTATACTTTTAAATCATCATTACATCAGTCATTCATGATACACCATGGGGTGAGGAAGGGTATGATGACGGAGTTTACCATGTTTAGGTGAGGTTGGATTCCCATGAGTTACCTGAAAAACTTTTCAACCCTCAAAAGCATAGTCGCCAAACTGATAATAAAAGCGATTTAAGAAGCTAAACTCTTAAAGTTCTCGCGCCAACTTGGAACCCGAGCTCAGCGTTAGCCAACAACTGCTTATGTTAATGAGCCCCAAGCTGGTTTATTGTCGACCCGACGCCATCTTCCCGGCCTCGAATAGTTTGCCGATTTTCCCCGCCATTTTTCCGGTCTGTCAAGGTGCCGGGCACAGTATGCGCCACACCAGTATATCTCTTCTCTATATATAATAAAATCGTAGGGGTACGAAAATCTGTAATTGCGAAATATTAAGAAAAAAATACACAGGTCGCCTTAAAATCATTAGCAGAACACGATAGAATAGTTTTTAAAAAAATTGTTTGTTTGTTTGTCTGTTTGTCCGGAAAGATCTCCGAAACTACTGGACAGAATTTGATATGGCTTACACCATAATGCTTAGAATTTTCCGAAAGAACATTTAGGCATAATTTCGTTTGTTTAAATTCACTTTTTATTTTAAGTGAAAAAATACTATATAAAATTTTCGAACAATGCTTTAGGTAGAAAATCAACATGGCGCACGTGAAATTATTTTGACAAGTCTGTCACATAGTACAGAGAGAAGGTATTTTCTTCCACCAAGGAAAGGCAGTGGAACTACGCCATACAGCCTGATCTTATGTAATTGTAAGTCGAAAATTGAAAGGCAGGAATGAAGTCTTTCACATAGTACAAATAAAATGTAATATTTTCTGTTAATGGCTGTGCCCATCTGGATTTCGCCAACCAAATTGTCTTTTTATTGTGTCGTACCGTGGTGGTAAGGCAAAGGATCAAGCCATACAACTAATGTATAAAGCATTTTTTATGACAATATCGAGTCACAATAAAATTTGTAGATTGGTTTAATTCTTGACTAATTTTCACAAAATCGGTACAATTTTTGAAATATTTGAAATGTTGAAAGTAAAGATACCCTTTTCAAGGTATTTTGAAAGGTGTTATATGTTTTTACATTAGGACTAAGGCATACTAAGGAATCAAACTCTTTCATCCATAAAACTATTAAAAGTAATAGATTAATATTGATAATTAAAAAAAACATCTGACTGCAATATTCTGGGTTACGCGTAGAGGGACGGGACGGGACTCTTGATCCCAATGTCTAAAATGACGGATCACATTTTTTTGGATCCACCCAAGGAACATGGATATCGAACAAAGAACCTAAAGAGTAGAACACATTGAACCTAGCCGCGTTGACTTAATTTGACATGACTGCCGATAAAGTTCGTTTCCAAACCCAGCAATATGCATATCAAATGAAAGGCCTTGATGAGTAGAGCACTATGAACCTAGTAAAATCGCCCTAAATTCAACATGGCCGCCGCTCAAATAAAACGGATAAAAGTTCGTTTCCAAACCCAGCAATATGGGTACCTATCAAATGAAAGGACTTGATCAGTAGAGCACTATGAATGTTGCAACATTGACGTAAATTCAACATGGCCGCCGCTCAAAAAAGACGGATAAAAGTTGCTTTTCAAACCCAGCAATAGGGGTATTAAATGAAAGTGGACCCTGAAGAGTACCTAGCTAGAGCATTACGAACCTACGAAAATTGTCCTAATTTCGAAATGGCCGATGTTCAAGAAAAGCAGAATAAAGTTGATTCATTCATTCATTCATATGGAGGAAAAAACTAAACACTGTGTGAAGCATTTTGATGGCGAAACGTAGTTCGCGGGCACAACTAGTTTGTAATAATTTTATTTGTTGCGGCGTAACCTGTCAACGCATATAATTTACTAGAGGGAATCTTAGTACCCGAGTCGTCTGGCAAGTCGTCATGGGCAATGGAGAGGGCAATACGCCCAAAGAATTGCTCACGCTCGCGGCACTGACTGACGTGGGGGGGGGGGGGGGGGGGTTGCGACGAGTAGCGACCGTGTACCAGGAGACGCAGCGTTGGTAGGCACCCTACAAGGTGGACTGACGATCAGCAGGCCTATTTTCTAACTTCGGTTGCTAACTAGAACTGTCATTTTTGATACTGTCCTTTACTTTGACTATGCCAGGGGCGCTCAATTTGGTCTCTGTGATTAGAAAACGTGGCCGATGGTTGAAGAATTCAGATTACGAAGCAATGGTCGACCCTTAAGATATTCAGGGGGCCGGTCGATAAGTATTACGCACGATTCACTGGAGATTTTTCCTAAAGGTAGTGTCCAAGAGACTAGGTGGTATTGAAAAAACTCTTGCTGTTGGAGTTATTGTGATTTAGGTTTAGGTATTCTTTTTAATTCAACACAAGGACTTTCGATGTACATCTAATAAACCTCTCCTGATGGTAGTAACTCGAAGACGGCGGAAAGCTTCGAAATTAAATGAATTTATTTTGATTTCTTACTCTTGAAAACGTCAAAACTAACTCATTAAAATTCTTCCTCGAGAAGAGCGAATCGTAAGCTCAGGGGTTGCTTTTTCAAATAAGTTGCTTTCAGGTCTGCCATAGTAAGCAGATTACATTCATAAAATTAACGTTAGGTCAGGTTAGGTTACTTTTTAGTTAGCTTCAGCACATATTTTTTGTTAATTTAAATCGTGATGATCACTATTTTTTCATACAGCTGAAGACGTTTCTTGTCATATAATATAATCATCTGGATTCCTCAATAACCTGGGCATATTTCGTCGGAACATAGCTAGGCTATTAACGTCCTTACTATGTCAACAGAGTAAGGTTAATTGATTGTAATAGGAGAGCTCGAAATTCCTTACCACTTACCAAATCAAGCAGAGGATTTAGCTCCTTTAAGAAATCGAATTCATGAACTCTACCGACCGACTAACCGACCGATCAACATTCATAGAAGTTCTGAAAAAATTTAACAAAGGCAATTGATAAATGAAAGTGACCAGGAAATCAATGGATATTTCCTAAGATATTTATTTAGACAAATTTACATACTGATTTTAGCAGGACAATAAATTTACGAAAATCAGATTTATGTCTATAAAAATTATAAAACATTTGATTTCCAAATTCACAATCATAAGAACACGAGAAATAAAAATAAATTTGCCAAAGTACAGGCTTAAAAAAACTAGAGGCTCGTTTATGGGGAAGTGTTTAACTTTTTATAATAAAGTTCCACAAAGGGTTTTTAATTTGGCATTTCATTCATAAGTTTAAAGCGTATTTAAACTGACAAGACTCTTACAAGTGAAGGTTAATATAAAGTCAACTATTATTTGAATGGTGCTAATGCCTGGTGTAAATTTGTATATATTATTCGTTATAATGTAAAGAATTGTTGTGTATAACTATTTATGTGAACAAATATTGCTGTGTATGGTACATTTCTGATAAAGCTGATAAGTTTCTTGAGCCCATTCTTCATAATTATCAACTAAAAAATGTTCTGAATGGATGGTAGGTAAACAATTTGGACTATTCAAAAGAGCTTTCTATCAAGTCAAATTTGAATAAAGATTATTCAGATTTGATTGAACCCAGACTTAAAGTGATCACTCTGGTGACTTCGGTTAAACTGGTAGAAAATGTGTTATCGCATAATTGTTCCACCCATTGTAATCTATTTAGGGCCGATTTTTCAATAGTCAGATAACTCTTAACTGTTGAATAAATATGGCGATCTGACAGATTTTCTATACAATAGTTGTCAAACTATCATATTTATTCCTCAGATAAAAGTTAACTGACGAGTGAAAAATCGGTCCTTAGTCCAATAAGGCTTAATAAAATAAGTTAAATAAAAGTGTAATTGAACCCTAACTAACCCCGGCCTAAATGGTGTTTTGGTGAATACAATTTGTCACAATTCCGGACGACTAACAGGTGCCTTTTGGATATTCTGTGTGTTTTTACTGTGGGAAAATAAAGTGTTTTCGTGGGAAATAACACTGGGGTATCAAACTGCGTGCTGTTAGCTAGGCGAAAATCACCGAAAGGTACAACCTCCTTTTTTGAAGCCAATAACAAACCAGTATTTGTTTTCCAATCACTCCAAGTAATTTTAGTGCTAACAAAGTCAGAGTTTAGCACTCATGCTGCTGCACGAGCACTTAAAGGTTTATTTCCTCGCGGAGTGGCGGTTGAAGGTACGCCCTGTGAATCTTAAGTTATGGCCTCACCACTATGTTTATATATTTGCTGTTCGACCCACGTCAAGCGGAGGTTCGAATTGAGAATCCAATAGGTACGAGTTGGCCTGTAGATAATATTGAGAAATACTTTAAGAATGATCAGTTGATCATAGCCGTAACGCACTTGGTACATGGACGAGTCACAAACTTGACATATTTTCGTGAGTGACCTTGTGATTTACTGCCTCCATGGTCATTTGGTTCAGACCACTCGGCGTAGATCTAGAAGTTCAAGGTTTGATTCCCTATGGAGCAGAGATTTTTTCTGCTTGGTTTGGTTGTTGATAGGGCTTCTGAGCCCGCCTGGCTAACTATATACCTTGTTACCCAAGTTTGTCGCCATAATGACAGTGTTAGTAACATTGTTGTGTTTCGACAATTAGAGGTTAAGATAACCAGTTCCTCAGTTGTTAGTCCAGGTGAAGCTCGTTTCCATCTTGGGCCTTATCGTCACTTACTATCAGGTAAAAGTGAGGAGACCAGAGGGAGTATCAGTTCTAGAGTTGTCTGCCTCTATCTTACCTATCGAGGAAGACTCTGTACCAGGGTCGTCTGCATGGGTACCTCCGTCTTACCTATTTTTGCCGCAAAGCAGCAGTGCTCGCATTGCTGTGTTTCGGTTTGAAGGGTAAGATATGGCAGTGAAATTACTGGGTACCGTGACTTTACATCTGATGTCACAAGTTGATAACGTACACTGTGGTTCTTGTGGGGGTTGCAGTTTTGCTGCGAATCTCGCAGGAGCCACATGTATTATAGGTGACTGTTACTACTTACCATCAGGTGGGCAGTTTGCTTGTTTGCCAACTTATCGCAATAAAAAAAATTCTGCCACCAAGCAGCGTTTGCATTGCTGGGTTTGAAGGGTAAGGCAGGCAGTGAAATTACTGGGTACTGTGACTTGACATCTTATGTCACAATCACAAGTCGGCAATATAACTTGTCCTTGAAGAGGTTGTTTACATGCAAAAGGCGACTGTAGCAACTTACCATCACCAACGCGCTTATTTGCCAACTTTGTTGTATAAAAAAATGTGACAAACTTTGAATACAAGTGTCACTGCTTCCTCTCTTCCAGTGGGATTGGTGGTCAAATTCACTTACCTTTTATTTATTTATTTGTTAATTAACAAAGTAAACTTACAGCTAGATCTAACCATTACGCTTATAATGTTACTTAAGTGACTAAACTTATGGAAACAACATACACTTTATACAAATTTATGATCACATACAACACACTAAGTTAATCTATAAAATAATACGAAACTTACACATGACAAATAAAACTTGAAAATTTTCTGCCCCAAGAGGGTCAACAAATTTTAATATGTCGGAATCTGGGACCTCAATCAAAAAAGCGTTGAGTAGGCGGACAGCTCGAGCAGTGGGGCTGTTACCAGCATGTCGTGTACGTAAAGCATCCGGAATATCCGGATACGCAAACAATAAATGTCGCCTGCGACCAGATCCTCGCATATAATTGTTTGGTACGTAAAGTGCTATTTGCCCAACAGTAACAGGGTCTTCTATTTTAATTCTCAATAGCAAGCAATATTGGATGAACAACTGAACTTTCCGTCAATGTTGCAAAGTATCTAGACCCACTATTCCGGCTACGAACAAAGATAGATATAAAAATGGATAGAAGCCGTCTTTTAATATAAAAAACGTGCGATTTTTTTATTAATTTAATCACCGACCTTGACATAGCTTAAGACAATATGAAGTGGCATGCTGCCACATTCTTTTCATTAAAGACAGAAGTGATAGCATACTACTTAGGATTGTCCTAAGTTAAGACAAGGTTGGCGAAACAAGCCGTTAGAATACAAGATTCGCCGCTGCTTTTCTTCCTGTGGATGTCGTAAGAGCCGACTAAGGGTCAGCTAACACTTCTGGTTAGGGATGGATGCTAAAACTCACCAACTTCCTTTGTAGCCAGCGTGGAGACGTGAGCACATTCTGCCTCGTGAGACGTAGATGGGTTGAAATAATGAATTCGGATACGAGGTATTTACTAAAACAAATCACGCTCCCGGATATTCCGGAATTTCCGCAGTAGCTGAAATGCAAAAGGAATATGTGACGATGAAACCGACCGGGATACGTGTGCCAAACAAACAGCTTTGAATCACGAAAGCCGAGCCGAGGCGTGAAGACGTCACCAGATTCAATGGCGGAGGCGCGCCGGAAGTGTGCAATGGCGGGGAATCTGCAGAAAAGTGCACCGCTTTGACAACGAAAAGGTAACGCACAGAATCGACACCGAGAGCTCAGAGTGTGGTTTGCCGCCAGCAACGACAACGACATCATATAGAAATACCGTGCCCATAGAACACAGAAAGAGTAGTAGATGCCTTCCTGCGCTGTTTGCACGGGAATTAGACTGTGGAACAAACTACCTCTAAATATTAAACACTCTAGTGGCTAATTCACTTAAAAAAAAACTTTTCGTGCAGAACTTGAACCGTAATTGAATTGCCTACTGTCGCTGTCCCACTTGAAATAGTTTTCATCATCCATCATTTTCTTTTGAAGTGAGAACTTCTTTAGCGGCGTTGTACACTTTTTTTGTAATGGGTAAAAAATGTTAAACTCACGTCAGGACACGTGACCCTGATCGAAAATTCGTAAGACGGATGGAGAGTAGCCAATTGAAATTGAAATGGCCGCAGGAACTGTCGAGGTGCGGTGAGGGGTCCACGTAGCCGGCCGAGAACAATAGCGGCTGACAAAAGTACTGGAAGTCACACGTCACTTGAGACAGTTTTAATCAATTTATTTACTTTGTTAGGAAAAACCAAAATTGTGCTTTTATTTGATTTTGTTGTAAATATTAATTAGGTAAGTTAGTATAAATTAAATATTATTTATTTGTTATAAAATTACGTTTTTAAGTAGTATATTAATGTCTGTTTTGATCATATTTTTAATTTAATTGTAAATATTTTGATTCATTATTATTATTTATATAATTATGTACGCACAACGTTACAACAGGAAGTTGATTTTTCTGAGGGATAAACTTTTTAATGTAATATAAATTGTCATGTTTGTGTACGATAGCGCAATAAATAAATATTGTATTCTACCACATAAAAGATAGTACTTTTATTCTGATAATTAAAGCAATTCGTGCAAAATTATTCCATAACCATTCCAAAATATCCAAAACGCACAACTTAAGTTTTCACTTCTAATTACTCTAACTAAACCCGTATTTTTTTTTATGTTATACTTATGTTTTTAATTATATTAATGTCATGAATGTATTGTAGTACTTTCTTATAGATATTTAAAAGTTATTAACGAAATAAAATGCACCGCCGTGAAATCTCTGGCATGCCCAATGTTTGACTGGTAGAAAATTCCATATATTTCTAATTAGATTCTTGTAACATACCGAATGTAATTAGAAATAAAGTCTTTATAGTACTTATCGATGAAATCTTTCTAGCGGAATCTTTAAATCCTTTTTCTTTAAATCCGAAATGGCGTATTTCTTTTTTTCTTGCATATGAATCACGTTCGAGCAACTACTGATTCACACGGGATTTCGTTATGATACTGCTAGGAGCGTTTGCGCTTTTGCGGTAAACGTGGTTCTCCCTTCTTGACACGTCTGTTGGGAAACTTTACAGAGGTTATCCAACAGTGGGCGTGTCTTAGCTGAAATGATGATGTAAAGCTTATAGTGCAGTTGACTTTACATACCAATATGTGTATGCAGCGTTCATACAGATCCCAACATGTTCTTCCGAGTTTCTTTTTGTTCTCAGGCTTTCCTAATTTTCGAAAAGATATTAGTAAGGTCAACTATACCCATTGCGATAGGTAGGTCAGTGACTACGTCTAGAAGGCGCGACGTCAAGCATTACATTTTGCACTAGGAAAACCGCCGCTATCGCTTCGAGTGACATAAGTGTGGTCCAAAGGTTTTTTTCTAATTGTTTTAGCATAAATCTTGATTTTGGTTTAAGTGTTCGCACAAACAAGGTCAAGGCTAGACTACAGGCTAGAATATTCATTAGAATTTTCTATTTTGGTCTCAGTAAGTGCCTGTAAGGGTTTATGCTGTATAGAGGTTTTTGCTTTTAATAAAAATTCGCGACGTTTGTATGAACCTCCCATTCCGTACGGTTTCTTGTTCACTGCATATGCTCGTGGCTCCATCGCTGTAGATGCAGCGTTAATTTGCATACGATCCGAGTGAGGGATGCGGGTGTAGAGTTGCCAATATTTGGGATTTGTTCGCACTCGGACCTCTGATCACTTTTATATTTGAAAATATAAACCGATTCTTGTTTCTATGCATGAAAACAAGAAGGCTTTCCGTTCGCCGCTTCGCTCGTTTATTATTGTTTTCCCGTGGGAATTTTATGTTTTCCCGTAAAATTATTTTGTAGCATGTTATATAGAAGAGCGTTATTTATATTTAGGAGCTCGAATAATAAATTTCATAGAAATTGGAGCAGATTTTTAATATTTTCCATAGAAATGTTCAACCCCTATTTTGCACCCTAAGGGGGTGAATTCCAATAAACCATGAAACACGTGTTTAATGTTTTAAAGAGCACGAATTTCAAGTATTATCAAAATCGTTGCTAATTTTTAAAAATCCATACAATCTTGCAACCCCTATTTCATCTCTTCAGGGTTAAATTTCCGTATTTTGAATTATAGCAACTGTCCAAATTTCACGTTTCTACCATTAGCGGTTACGGCTGTGCGTGCGTCTATAGATGGGAACTTCTCTTTTTATATATATAATAATATAATATATAGATATAGAAGTACAGGAAAAATCTGAAACTACACATTTAAGAATCTTTAAAAACAAAATAGTTCTTATTTAAAATACGTAATCAATCAGAGAGTTTAATAGTCAATTTCACCAAACGTTTCTTAGTTTTATGTATAGTTTCAGATTTTTCCCTGTACTTTCAATATAAGCCGATATTACATGACAAATTTCATAGTTCTAGGTGAACGGAAAGTTCTCTATAAATGTTGATTCTCTAGACAGTGTCTAAATATACGTTTTTTTGCGGCATAAGCGGCCGTATCTTTTTTAAGTTAACTTAAAAGTTAGATTTTTTCACAACATCAAGGGACTGTAAAAGACCTGAGTGTATTTTTAGGTTGAGGTTGAGCCTGAGGTTTTAAATTCAACTCGATACCTCCACGATACGCGTTCCCGAGATTATTATTCTGTCTGAGACCGACGTACGGACAACAAATTGATCCTATAAGCGTTCCGTAATTTTCCTTTTGAAGCGCGGAACCCTAAAAATAATGTTACGGGTATTGTAATGTTAGACCAGGACCTTATCATCATCATCACAGCTCACAGACGTCCCCACCGAGGGGCTGAGCCTTTTTTTTTTAGGAGGGAAGATACTCTTTACGGTATTCAACAAGGGGCCGACTGACGAGGACACCCCAAGGATATGCCGGACTCGAGTAGAAGACCCCATACCGGCTAAAAACCCTCCAGATACTTCTACCTCCGTAGAGACACAATCAGGATCGGCGTTAGCCATTCCCCGATCGTGCCCCCTGGAGGGCCTGGCGCACGCGCCAGGACTTACCTCTACGGGGGGTCGACAAGTATCTCCAAATTCGACCCCCCAGACGGTCAAGCTAGGGGTGAAAAGTGTCTCTCGACCGGTGGTCAGCCGGCCGAGCCGTTTCAGTTAGGGAGTTGGTGGCGCGCGTCCAGGAACGCACGTCTCCGGGGCTCCGTACAGCGCCATCGACCTTATCACCGTCTGATAAAGTCGACGGCACGCTGCGCCCGGTCTCCCCCACGTTGGGGAGGACCCGTCCAAGAGCTGCCGCGGCGGCAGACAGCCTTGGGGTGAGGAGCTTAAAATGCTCCTCGAAATCCCATCGGGGGTCCAGTACCAGACCGAGATACTTCATGGAGCTCTCGATCTGGACTTGGACCCCCTCCACTCGGCCGAGGGGCTGAGCCTACACTAAGTTAGGGTGTTAAGGCCTTAGTCAACCACGCTGGCCCAATGCGGATTGGTCGACTTCACACACATCTTTGAATTTCTTCGCAGGTGACGTATGCAGGTTGCCTCACGATGTTTTCCTTCACCGAAGGAGCGTCGGACAAATGTACATATGAAATTCGAAAAACTAAAAAAACTTTGGTACATGACAGTTTCGAACCCTGGCCCTCCCGAAATCCAGTGCCGAGTCCTCAGCGCCACCGACGCTCTAGGAGCTTAACCTTATGGTAAATACCAATCAACAAGCATCACCAATTCAGTTTTGAACCTTAAAAAAAGTAGTATTCTCATTCCATTTGTATTAAATCAACACTACACTTAAAGCCGGTAACCGGATCAATACTACATCACAATATTCGACAGGCAAGTTTGTCTCAATAACTTGGGGAATATTCCAGATACTCGCATAAAGCAGGCTCTCAGACTATTTACATAATTCCCGGCATAGTTTCTGTTTGGCGCACTTGTGTTTATTATCGCTATCGCCTGTGGAGACGAAAGTTTTCGAATTAATTAAGTGGTATCGAATGATCGTTATAATCTCTTTGATTAAATCAGCTTGGGTCACTGTTACTTTGATCGTTGGCAAAGTTTATTGGTAGGTCGATCACGCAAAACGGCTCAACGGATTCCGTCGAATTTTAATTTAAAAATTGGATTATTTTTATACTGGCAATTTCCAAATTACGTCTTATTAACTGTTGTCAAACTTATCAAACTCCCTATGCCCACTGTGAATACTTTCTTTGCAAAAAGATTTGCAAGATACTATCACCGAGCCCTTTTCAACGAGGTAGTATCTCGCTGCGACTTTAGAGATTGCTCCTTGAGGGGGATTAGGGAAGAAGTAGTTGACTTGCTGTCAACGTACGACTACAATCTCACAGAGTCTCTTTTGCATTAAGCTGTTTTCATTAAACTGTAATACTTAACTCATTTATGCAGCAGCAGAAAACACATATTTCTCTTAACATGCACACACTTGCACTCTTGAACTGAAACACGCACTCATACACACATTCATACACAAACACGCACACATACGCGCGCACATACACACATAAACAGACACACGCACACATAATGGCAGTCTACCATCCTCATAAAATTCGGAATAGTAATAGTTATTTGGTTTCTCAAGAGACAGGCATGACCTAGTTTGGGAACCTCTGGTACTTATGATTGATCATACTCTTTCCTTTCACACTGTGTACAAAAATTGATTGTAGAAATTTTCTTTCTACAATCAATTTTTGTACATCCTATTGCTGTAAGTTAATAAAAACCTTATTATTATTATTAATGTACCCGCATACATCTGCGAAGAAATTCAAAGGTGTAAGTATGTGAAGTCGACCAATTCGCATTGGGCCAGCGTGGTTGACTAAGGCCTAAATACCCTAACCTAGGGTAGGCTCGAGCCTCTCGGTGGGGACGTATATAAGCTAGCTGTATTCCCCAGGGAACTTGTTAAAATTTAGCTAAAAGTAGCCTATATCCTTCCTCAAGTCTTTAACTATCTTTATACCAAACATTAAAATTGGTTTAGCGGCGTAATACCGTAACAGACAGACATACGGATTTCATTCATACTTATAATACTAGCTGCCGCAGCCCACAACTTTGTCCGTGTAGAATTCTGTTACCTGTATTATGTTAATCTGAAATTCAAACTGAAAAGTCTTAATTCAATATAGACCTTTACAAGCACTTATTGACGTTGAGCAAAAACACCAAAAATTAATTAACCAAGAAAATAATTAAAAATCATAAATGAAATAAATAATTTTATTTACCGGATGTAGACTGTGTACTAGGGTCGGCTGCTTGAGTGCCTCCGTCTTACCTATTCCTGGCGCAAAGCAGCAGTGCTTGCATTGCTGTGTTTCAGTTTGAAGGGTAAGATATGGCAGTGAAATTACTGGTTTGGGATATTATGTCACAAATTGGCAACGTTCACTGTGGTTCTTGTGGGGGTTGCAGATTTGCAGAGAATGTCACAAGAGCCACATGTACTATAGGTGACTGTTACTACTCTTGCCAACATTGGGCAGTATGCTTGTTTGCCAACTTTGTATTATAAAAGAATAAGGCGATTCCTAACAAACCCATCATAGTGGAGTCCCTACATATGCAAACAAAGCGATGTAAAAAGCACCTACAGACACCAAGCTCGGGCGAAAACATGCGACGCACAAGTGCTAGAAAAACTTGCCGGAATTAAGTTTGGCTTTCGTACGGACGGTCTTGCGTCATTTATTTGTACTTTACTGGTTGAAAGCCGAGAGGAAATGCTAAAATGGCGTCCAGTAAATATTTTTACTTTTGGTAGATGTATTTACTTTTTTTAAGTGTAATATTGGATCGCCTAATTTTTTGTAGTCCTAATTATTGCAAGTGGCACACAAACTTAAGCGTAAATTTTTCGCATAATTTTTACTTGTCCCAAATGTGTTTAGCCTATTTTGACTTCGCCTAAATTTTATCGCCGTATTCAACATTCCAAATTGGACATTAGCTGAACAATAACAATTTCTACTATTTACTATAACTCAATTATAATTCACACAGAATAAAAACGCAGAAATTATTTCGTGTTTTTTTTTTGGCTATCATACAAACTGACCTCTGTGACGGCTCCGGCGCTGCGGGTCTTCGGCAGATCCACGCGTGCTAAACATCGCAGATAGCTTCCGCTCAACACTGCAGCTTAGGCTTTTTTTTTGGCCGCCTCAGCCCGCGGGCCACCTCGCCCCTACGCGCCTACGCGGGTTTGAATTACACTCTAGGGGTATGACAGACAAGACTACGTGCAATCGGTTTTACAGCGATTCATTTAAATATCACAAATTTCTAATGAAAATAAATTAGTCAATAATATTTTAAAATGTTTGATTCCAATGATCCATAAAAGTGACTTCAACTAACAATATATTCATCATGATGCCAAAAGAAACTTATGCCAATAAATTTTGGTGCACATAGCATTATATGAGGTTATTTTTTAATTATCACAAAATATTTGTGTGCTTGTTCAGACAAGCAAACTGAACAACTTTCACTATGGGACCGACATTGAAATCACAAAAAAAAACAGCTGTTCCATATATCTAGGTTCAGTGAATGTTGAACATTTGTATGGAACAGCTGATTTTTTTTTGTGATTTCAAAGTTGGTCCCTTAGTGAACGTTGTTCAGTTTGCTTGTCTGAACAAGCACACAAATTTTTTGTGATAATTAAAAAATAAACTTGTATATAAGAACATTGATATTGCGAAAATATGTGTTAGGCTAACAATACAGTTCGGCCAAATGTACTCGTAATTAGGACTAGTAATTTTAGACGAGTCAAAGGGCACCCTTTTTACCACCACCACCACCATCACAGCTCATATACGTCCCCACCGAGGGGTTCGAGCCTACCCTATGTATTAGGGTGATTAGGCCTTAGTCAACCACGCTGGCCCAGTGCGGATTGGTCGACTTCACATACATCATTGAATTTCTTCGCAGATGTATGCAGGTTGCCTCACGATGTTTTCCTTCACCGTAGGAGCGTCAGACAAATGTACATATGAAATTCGAAACGAAAAACACATTGGTACATGGCGGGTCTCGAACCCCGACCCCCCGATTGGAAGGCAAGTGCCGAGTCCACAGCGCCACCGACGCTCGCTTTTACAAGCTTTTATTTTTACTTTCACTTGTCCCGTGTCTGTAATGAAATCTTGCAAGCTAAATTTGACCCCCACTTCCCGGTTTCCGATTGAGCTGAAATTTTGCATGCATATGTATATCGCGTGACAATCTAGTAATAAAAGTTTGTTTAAAAAATACTATTAATTTATTTGAATTATATTCATCTTAGATTTGCTTATGTCGAGATTAAGTTAGGTACATAGGTAAATCTCCTTATAATGTAAAAAGTAGTTGTGCCCGCAAACTGCGTTTCGCCATTAGAAATACTAATATCGCTATTAAAAAATGCCCTCTGAGGCTTGGTGGTAAAAGGCTGCAAAATTTAGGGTTATAAGTATTTTCTGATGCCAAATCTTAAAAAAGAAATTGATAAAAATAATTCTGGAGACTGACCCTTATCGCCTAGAGGTGTAAAAAATAGCCTACGACCTATTCTCAGACTTACCGTATATATAGTGCTCCCCCCGACGTGACGGCGCTTGTATCAAAATATTACTAGATACTTATATCAAGGTTAAGGGGTCAATCCTCAACCATTTTATTTTTTACTTTTTCGAGGTTTTTGTGACGAGGGGTTAATTTATTTTTTCTTGTGACGTCTGTTTAAAATGTTCTAAATTTTCTCGTAAACGAGTCTCCAGTTTTTTGAATTCACTGCCAAGCGCCTTATAAACCTTTTCTGAAGTTTTGACCTTTGCTAATTTGTATAACAAATTCCATGTAGTAGGGATGTTGAGAGTCAGTTTGAGCATGTGCCACTCCTTCTTTTCACATGCCCATACCATCGGAGTATGGCTTTTTTATGTTTCCGGGATGTCCACGGCCCCAAAGCTACCACCCTTATTCATTTCTTACTCTATCCACTCTAACGGCCGGTTGCACCAATTTCGTAAAAGTAACATCAACATAAAAGTAAGTCAACAAAAATACGTAAGATTTGCACCATAATATCTCACCTCTAGTTTCAATTGTAGTTTTATTTTATGATTTACGTTTAAAAAGATTAAGTGTACGGCACGTAATATATATTTAATAGTGAAACGATCCATTTTTATGTATTAATTTGTTACTTTTTACGAAATCATAAAACGTAAAACTTGGTGCAACCGACTGTAAGATGGACTACGGGTGTCCGTTAATTAAACGTAAGATTTTCATTTCAGTCGTGTTTTAGTGCAGGTTGTATGTACTCGGTTTCCTCATTCTATTATAATAAATGGGTAACAAATGATAGACGCGTTTTATTTATTCCAGCTGTTTATTCTGGTTGACACAGTATTTTACAGAGAGCTCCGTTCACTGCGACAGCCTGACCGAGAATGCCGGCCTGTCGCATGTCCGTCGCTTAAATAGTGATTGCTTCCCGCCAAGTTGGCGGTACCAATAACACGTGGTCCCACGTGGAGAAATTACAAATCAATACGGCTACTATTAAAGTATACAATTAATCATTATTCTAAAATAAACTTATTGTAGAAATTATAAACTAATTAAATTATTATTCTTATTTGTTATACATTTTCAAAACAATGGAAAACCTTACACTCGACCATCCTGATGTCAGGTATGCCCTCATGCCTGGATCATGTGAAAACCTTACACTCGGCACTAATGACTTATACGAGCAAATCTGTTCTCGTTGATGGAGTGTAAGCAAACCTGATCTTACAGATCTTTTTTTTTTTTTTTTTTTTTTTATGTAAGGCCCGGCAAATGACCTCCTCCCGCCTGATGTTAAGCGGTGAAAGAGGCCCAAATGAGTTGACAGATAGAGTAGGGACGACATCCACTATCCTACCTGCCCGCCCCTTGCCGGCCTAAAAGATGCTTTTTCACACCTCTTTTGAAGGAACCCATGTTGTAGGATGGAGGAAACACGTGCGCAGGTACAGAATTCCAAGTATGGGATGAACGACAGAAGAAGGAATCTTGGAATTTCTTGGTACGGTGTGAAAAGGAGGACACAGTGTACGGATGACTCCGAAGGCCCTTACGCGTGTTTCTGTTAAGGAATGGAGAGGGAGGGATAAGGTTAAAGAGCTCCTCAGAGCATTCCCCATGGAACATTCGGTAAAAGGCGCTAAGAGAGGCGATGTCACGACGAAGTTGTAGAGGCTCGAGGGTGTTAGTTGCCTCTACATCGCCAATTATTCGAATAGCGCGACGCTGCAATCTGTCCAGAGCATCGAGGAGGTACTGAGCGGAGCCGTCCCAAAGGTGCGAGCAATATTCCACGCAAGACCTAACCTGAGTTTTATACAACAGGCATAGTTGGTCCGGCGCAAAATACCTACGCACCTTGTTTAGGACACCGAGTTTCCGTGAGGCAGCAGTTATAACGGATTCGATGTAGTCTCTGGGGTTCAGATCGCAGCGAATGTTCATTCCCAGCAAGGTGATGTTACTCTGTGTGTGAAGGGTTGTGCCCTGAAGAGAAGGAGGGGGGAGGAAAGGTGACCTTTTCGCCGAGAACGCGCACACCTGTGTTTTCTTAGCATTGAACTCGACAAGATTGTTGGAACCCCATTCGGAGATGAGGTCCAGCGTCCTGTTGAGCTCAATGATAAGATTCTGCCTCTCCCTATCAATATTGCCACGAGCAGCCCCTGAGCTTCCGTGATATCCCCCATGCACTGTACTGTCGTCTGCATAGCAATGTATACTTCCCAAGGAAAGCATGTCATTGATATGCAGAAGAAACAATGTTGGGGATAGAACGGAGCCTTGTGGAACACCAGCATTCACTGCCACGAACCGCGAAGCGCAGCCGTCAACGACAACGCGAATTCTACGCTCGTGGAGGAAGCTGGCAATCCACGTACAGAACTGAGCGGGCAATCCGTATGCCGGAAGCTTGGAAAGGAGAGCCTTGTGCCAGACTCTATCAAAAGCTTTGGCGATGTCGAGACTAATAGCCACAGACTCGCCGCGCTTATCGATAGATTCACCCCATTTGTGCAAAAGGAACGCTAGAAGGTCACCTGTTGACCGTTTAGGACGAAACCCATACTGACGGTCATTAAGCAACGAGTGACCTTCCAGGTAACGGATCAGCTGGGTGTTAAGGATCCTCTCCATGATTTTACACAAAATGGAAGTGACGGCTATAGGGCGATAGTTAGCCGGATCAGAACGATCTCCCTTTTTGGGAACCGGCTGGAGATTGGCCTCTTTCCAAGATTTCGGCACACAACCAGCAGAGAACGACAGACGGTATAGACGCGTCAGGACCGGAGTCAACTCCGCTGCACACTTCTTAAGTACAATCGCAGGAATGCCGTCTGGTCCACTTGCTTTTCGAATATCAATCGACTGTAGCTCCGCCCGCACATCTCGCTGTCTGATGCGGATATCGGGCATAGTGCTGCCACAATGGGACAGTGTCGGAGGTTGTGCACCACAGTCATCGATACGGGAATGGGCCGCGAAGAGTTTTGCCAGGAGGTCGGCTTTCTCCTGCGGCTGATGAGCAAGTGAGCCATCGGCATGTCTCAGCGGTGGCAGCGAGGGTTGGCAGAAGTTTGATTGCACAGCTTTGGCCAGGCGCCAGAAAGAACGGCTACCCGTAGGGTGCGCTAGCAGTTCCTGACCCACTTGTGCAATGCGCTGAGCGTCCGCTCTAATGTAAGCCCTCTTACACAACTTGGTGGCATTATTATAGGCTGTTTTCAGTAGGTTAGTATTGGGATCCCTAGAAGCTCGACCTCTGATCCAAGCGCGGTAAGCTAGCTGTTTGTTTTCAACAGCAGAGGCACACTCGCGATTGAACCAGAGGTTACGTCTCCCTCTACTGACGAGATTGGAATGTGGAATATAATATTCCATTCCTAATCTGATCTCGTCAGCAACAGACGCAGCGCTGGAGTTCGGATCCATCCCACTGAAACAGCGCTGCCACCAAGGGACAGACGCGTAATAATCCCGCATACCGTCCCAATCTGCTGACGCATAGTGCCACAGACGGCGTGCTGCAACCACAGGCGATGGTCGCGACGCCTGAGGCACTGAGACGGATACCAGGCAGTGATCTGAAGATCCTAGTGGAGCTCGAATCACCACCTGATATCCGTCGGGGCGATTTGTCAGCAGAAGGTCCAACAAAGAGGGCGCTTGACCGATAATATCTGGTACCCTGGTGTGCTGGGTAACCAATTGTGTCAGGTCGTGCGTGAGAGAGAATGCGTGGGCAGTCCTACCCGCATGGTCAGTTTTAGAGGAACTTAACCACAACTCGTGGTGAGCATTGAAGTCCCCTAAAAACACCAGCTCGGCGGAAGGAAATTGCTCCTGCGCGTCATCTGCCACCCGACTTAGGTGTTCAAAAAGTCGAGTTGTCTCCAAGTCACCACGGTGGGAACGATAGACGCACACGTAGACACTGCAATGAGTGCCAAAATCGACGTGTACCACAAGGAGGGAAAAGGAAGGTTCCTCCAAACAGCGCAGGCGACGACAACAAACGTCCGCCCGGACGAACAAGCAAACACCTGCCTTTGCCTTCTTAAAACGAGCAAACCTGTTCTCAACTGAATACTAAACTTAAAATGTCAATAAAATGAGCAAAACTGTTCTCAGGCACAATGTAAAATAAGCAAACTCATGTGTGAAATAAGTCAACCTGTTCTCATTGCTATATGAAAAGAGCAAATCTGTTCTGTAAAGCTGTAATGTAAATAAGCTGCAAGTGACGTGGATCAACATTTTGACGTTACTACATTATACAGAGCATCTAATTAGCTTTTCTTATATTTAGGTACTTACTCCTTACTACATACTTTTAATTCACAATTAATAAACTTAAACCCAATAAATAAAAAAATAATTAAATTAGTATTAATTAATTTATTAAACAAATGTATGTATATTGTGCAATATAAAGTAAGCACACGTATATAAAATGAAACTATAATGACATTCACTCAGCCTATTTTTACTTGTACATGTATATATATTTTAAAATAACTTTATTACATAATTTATTTCTGGCAGTTATAATCATCTTCGATGTCAGAATTATCATTATCATTAATGTTTAATGCGGTAACATGAATCCATGGTCTCATACGGTCAGCAGCTACGGTTGAACCACGCTTATGTTTAGTATTTCTAAACCCAGGTATAGATTTTATTTTGTATCTATCATTACCCAAAATTTTGATCACTCGAAAGGGGCCTGCATATGAAGGCATCAATTTCTTACTTTTACCATCGTTATTAAATGATGTTTGCTTTAATTTGATAAGGTCTCCCTTTTTATATAATTGCGCAGGACGTCTATTTTTGTCATAGTACTCCTTTTGCTTCATTTGTTCTCTATCGATCTTGCTTTTGACTTCTGTACGAATAGCTTCTAGACTGGTATTCTTATGTATTTCTGTTGAAACTTCATCCAAACAAGGATTCAAGTTACTATTCATGTTAACTCCAAACAACACCTCAGATGGCGTTCTGCCTGTTGTTTTATGTATGGTATTGTTCATTCCCCACTGAATTTTCCCTACTTGGCGATCCCAATCTTTCTCGTTATAGTTTAGATTTTGGGTAGTGAGAGAGCTGAGAATCGTGCGATTGTATCGCTCTACTTGTCCATTTGATTTTGGACTAGCGACTGCATTTAAAATATGTTTCATTTCTTTCTCAATACAGTACTTTCTAAACATATTTGATGTAAAGCAACTTCCACGGTCTGTTATTAGGCGCACAGGCGTTCTGAAAGTGCAGAAAATATCTTCTAATACTTTTATTAAATTTAAAGTTTTCGTATTTCTAACTGGTTTAATAAATACATATTTTGTAAAAGCATCAACGACGACAAGTAAATACGAGTTACCTCTTTTAGATTTAACGAAGGGCCCAAGATGGTCGGCATGCAGTGTATGGAACGGTATCTCCACTTTAGTAATAGGATGCAATAATCCCTCGCAATCCTTTATATTATCTTTCGCAAATGCGCACTCAACACAGGCTGTGACATATTTCTTTACAAATTTTGTCATTTTAGGAAACCAGTATTGTTTTTTTATTCTGTCTAAGGTCTTTTCTATTCCAAAATGTCCAATGTCATCATGGTTCATTTTACAAACCCGCCACCTTGCGCCCTTGGGTACTACCCAACGGAGATTATCTTTGTTACCATCAATACATTTGTAAAGTTTGTTTTCTTGAATTATATAATTGTCCTTAATATATTCAAGGTCTTTTGGGTTCAGGTCATTAAGAAGAATCTTACGAATTCGCTCAAGTTCTGAATCGCCAAGTTGTAAAGTTAGTAGTCAGTCTTCATTGTTGATGGTCATTACAGATGGAAAACATACGTCTTGAGCATCATCATCTGAAATAGCGTTTCGAGATAAAGCGTCGACATGAAGCATCTTAGTACCGGCCTTGTATTCTATTGAGCAGTTGAACTCCTGCAGTAACAACCACCAACGGGCTATTCTAGGTATTAGATCTCTTTTCGAAAACGTAGAACGTAGAGCACTACAATCAGTTATTATTTTAAATTCCTTACCTAGTAAATAAACACGAAATTTCTTCAAGGATGAGATAACCGCTAATGTTTCCAGTTCATATGAGTGAAAATGTTTTTCTTCTGGTGATGTTTGACGACTGTAATAAGCAACGGCCTTAAAATCATTTGTATCTTGCTTCCTTTGTAACAACATGCCTCCTACACCATTCTTACTGGCATCTGTGTGCAATTCTAATTCTGCATTGTGGTCGTATATTTCCAATATTGGTCTATTAATTAGTTTAGATTTCAATGTCTCGAATGCTTCCGACTGAGAACTCTTCCATTCCCATTTCGCATCCTTTTTCAATAATTTTGTTAATGGGTAAGCAATCTGCGCAAAGTTTTGTATAAATTTTCTAAAAAAGCCCACTAATCCCAAGAATTGTCTGACTCTATGTACATCAACGGGTATGGGGAAGTCTTGAACACACTGAATTTTTTTAAAGCCTGGTTTAACTCCATCGGCACTTATTTCATACCCGAGATAATCAATTTTGTTTTGAAGAAAATTGCATTTTGCTAAATTCAAGGTTAGTTTGAAATTACTTATAAGTTGTAAAATTTCCTCTAATTTATCCAAACATTCAGAGGGGCTTGTGCCAAAGATTAAGAGATCATCAATATAAACCATTGCTTTAGTAAACTTTTTTTTTTTTTTACGAGGGGAATGCGTTTGCGCACCGTCCAAGCTCCCGCAGGGGCAAGGGTGTGTGGGACTCCGCAGCGAGCGACTACCCACTAAACCCCTCGATATGCCCTCTTTGGCGCCTAGCCCAGCCACGTCCAAAGGACGCGCCGCTGCCGAACGAGGTCGTGGGAACCCTTACAAACCGACCATAACCCCGTCCGCGGCACCTGCCCACCAATGGCGGGCCCCTCACGCCCTCTCCAAGATGGAGATGGAGAGGAGTTCCCGGGGCATACTCCGGGTGGTAATTTTTTACTGTGGTTTTCTTCCACGCGGCCCGACGCCGCGCCAGGCCCCCGGTCCCGCTCAGTGCGGGGTAACGGGCTTGCCCGACGGCAGACCCCACTGGATCCACCGCCGCGCACACGAGCCGAAGCTCAGCGGCGCCAAAGCGCCGACCCACCGCAAAAAGCGGCCACGGTGGCCACACGAGGTGGCCCGCCGAGTAGCACTCGGCCATCCCACGCCCCCCTCATGGGGGCCGCACAAGTGTGCCGAAGCCACACGCTGATCGGGTCAGCCTCAGTCCTTGGAACAACAACACGCCGGAGCTCTACGAGTCTCCCAGCCTCGGAACAACGACATGCCGAAGCTCAACAAGGACCCGCACCAACCCGATCAAAGGGGCAACGGCACAAGGCGCAACGCGCCATGACCCGCGAGCAGGTCCCCGGGCGACACACAACCCCATCTTCAAAAAGAAGGGGAGGTGTCGCCCCACATGGCCACGTGAAGTGGCCCGCCGGGTTAAACCCGGCCACACCACGCCCCCTCCACGGGGCAGCTGTCAGACTCTTAGCCCGCGGCAGAAAATCTGCCAGGTTGCCCAGGGTGTACCACGAGGAGGTGTTCTGACATCGCACCCCTGCTTTAGTAAACCTAGCTGAGCCTTTTTTTTTTTTTTTTTTTTTTCGAGGGGAATGCGTGACCGCACCGTACTCGCCGTTGGCTAGACGACGAGCGTGTGTGGGGCTCTCCCGGCAGAGAGCCGGGCCTACCCACTAAACCCCCCGGTGTTCTCCCTGCCCTTATGGGCGCGCGTGGTAGGGTCCACACTGCGACTACCACTACCGACGCGCCCGGGCTAGCCCGAGCTAACTGGTGGGGCTATCGCCAAGGGGGGATTGCCCGAGAACACTAGGGCAATCCCCAGACGGAGGGCCTTACGGCGACGTGCACGGGGCCAACCGTGCACGCAGGCCTCCACGGCAGGGTCATTAGGCGGGCATCGCTTGTGCGAATGCCCGCCTTCGCCTGCCTGTCCGTCTGCGGCGGATGGGAGCGGCTTGAGGATCATTCTCCCGCTCCCTCTCCGCGGCCTCCTTCTGCAAGATGACGTCCTCGCAGAAGGAGGTGACAGCCCCCCATTCCGCCTCGCCGCGGAGCATGGCCACGACCATGCTCGTCAGCGAGAGGTTTCCGTCACCCAGCGCAGCGATGAGTTCGCTGCGCTGGCGTCGCCAGGCCGGGCACACCAACAGGGTGTGCTCGGCAGTGTCGTCGGGAGCGTCGCAGTGATGACACTGCGGCGTTTCCTCCCGACGCGCGACCCGGTGCAGGTAGTGGCCAAAACAACCATGTCCGGTCAGTACCTGCACCATGCGGAACGAGAGACTGCCCTGCCGGCGCCCTACCCACTCCTCCAACACCGGACGTATCGCTTCTATCGTCCGGTGGCCGGCAGCTGGGAAGGCGAGCGCCTCACCCCATCGACGCAGAGCCTCCCTCTGCGCCTGGGTACGAACCCACTCCACTTCTTCAGGAGCGGATCGTCCCCCCCGTTCTCTGACAGAAACCCGATGTCGATACACCTCCGCATGGACGCGTGCATCGACATCCCACGGCGTTTGGCCCGCAAGAACGCAGGCCGCGCCGTGGCTGACCGTGCGATAAGCTCGCACGGCCCGGGTTGCTATGACCCTCTGCGGACGTCGCAAGAGGGCCACCGTTCGGGGGGAGAGGCACTCCGCCCACACCGGGGCTCCGTAGAGTGCCATCGACCGTATCACCCCGTGATACAGTCGACGGCACGCCGATCCTGGCCCTCCTACATTAGGGAGGACCCGTCCGAGTGCGGCTGCGGCGGCACACAGCCGTGGAGTGAGGAGCTTGAAGTGCTCCTCGAAACTCCATCGGGGGTCCAGAACAAGGCCGAGGTACTTGAGGTGCGCCTCGACCGGTATACGGACCCCCTCCACTCGGACTCGGAGCCCCGGTGGGATCCTGCGACGGGGGGCGTGGAAACTCATGGCCCTCGTTTTATCAAGGGCCACGGCCAAGCCCAGGAGGCGGATGCGTCGGACTACTAAAGAGGTGCAGACCGACGCAAGGTGGGCCGCCTCCTCCCCCGTTTTGGCTCTTGCCGCGACGAGCGTATCGTCGGCAAAGCAGACGACCTCCGTTCGTGGCAGGAGGCCGCCTCGCAGGACCCAATTGTACCCCAGGTTCCACAGTAGAGGACCTAGTACGGATCCCTGGGGTACACCTGCCGCCATTGCCCACGTATGGACGCGACCGTCCGGCCCCTCGTAGAGAACTGACCTGAAACCTAGCTGAGCCTAATATCATATTCATCATTCTTTGAAATACCGCAGGCGCATTTGCTAGTCCAAAGGGCATTCGATTAAATTCGAATTGACCATCTGGAGTGACGAATGATGTGTAAGACTTACTTTGTTCTGATATAGGTACTTGGTAATACCCTGATGCCAGGTCGAGTGTGATGAAACAGGCTTGGCCTGATAACCGAGTAATTTCATCCTCTATAACTGGCATTGGATATCTTTCCTTTATTGTCACTGAATTCAATTTTCTGTAATCAATACACATTCTTATATCACCATTAGGTTTACGTACTAAAATTATCGGGCTTGCAAACTCAGATACTGAATTTCTAATAATTCCAGCTGTCAACATTTGCTCAATCATCTCTCTGACTTGTTCTCTTTCGTGGTGGGATAATCTATATGGTCTACTGGCAATAGGACGGTTATTGTTTAATTCTATGTTCATTTCAGTTATATTTGTGCAGCCCAACTCGTTCCAGTTAGAAGCAAAACAGTGTCTGAATGTATTTAGGATTTTCATAAGACGTTGCTTATTTTCAACTGAAACTTCATTGCCCATTTGAAGCATAGAGTCAGTTATCTTAAGATATCTGGTATTACTTGTAGATGTTAAATCCTGAATCGGAGATTGTTTCTTTATTCTTCTTACTAGCTCCACCTTCTCAGCCCGACATATAACTAGATTCTTCATTATCACACAAGGGCAACAACATACATTAATTAATATATTAATATTTCCATCTTTGACTTGATGTAAACCACCACAGACTATGAACTGTTGATTGGGTTTACCTTTTAATCCCTCATCAATAAAAACAGTCCCAGTGAAAGGTTCATTTGTACGAACTTTGATTGAAGCTGGTCCATATAATTTAACATCCGTAAGTGTATAAATTGTTGTTCCTCTATTTTGATCAGCTTCAGACTGTGGCATTTCATTATTGAATTTGAAAAAGCGTAATTGAGATGCATTTTTATATGTAATAACGTGGGGTAATTCGGTGAAAGTTTGCCCAATAAGAATAGCTTTATCCAAAAGATTATCTTCAACAACTCCACACGACACCCTTGCTTTAACATCATCTATTTCAATATCTAACATCACATTACCTAAGCATTTGACAAAGACGTTACCAAAGCCTTTTAAGGTTGACGCAATATGGTCGTGAACCATATTTAAGCATGATAAGAATGATTTCTTTACTAACGTGACTTCACTACCAAAATCAATAAATACATCTATCAAAACATTATTGACTCTAGCTTGTTTGATAAATTTTGAGTTATGGCTAGTCATTGAAATACACATTGTGTTAGAAATTATATCTGATTTAGGCAATTTATTATTAGAATTCTTAAAACAATTTTCGGTTTTGTGTCCGACTTTGCTACAATTATTGCATTTAATTAATGGCTTTGGACACTTTGAGTGATGGTGTCCCTTTTCTCTACAGTTAAAACAAAATGGATTTTGAAACTGTTTGTTATTAAATTTCACACCTGCACTAGATGTATGAGGCGAATCAGATCCTATTTTGTGTTTAAATGGTCCACGATCCATAGAATTGTTAACGTCTTTGCTGCTTATTAAAAATTGTAATAATTGATCCGTTTCTGAACAACGTAATGCTAATGCACTTGTTTTCATAGTTTTGTCATTGATACCATGGATTATGCAATCGACAGCTCGCTTACCAGTAATGTCACATTGATTAAGTAGTGCTAATTTCTCATAATAATAAACTTCTATGGGTTCATTAAATCTGCTTTTTCTTTTAAGCATTTCTTCTAAGAGTTGACCATAGTTTTGCTCACACGGAAAGGCATGGATCAATTTTTCTTGCCATTCTTTCCAAGAAAACAAAATAGTGTTAAGACTTTCAAACCAAACTTTGGCCAACCCTTGTAATTTTTGTACAGCAAAATGTGTAGTGGTTCTATCGTCCCAGCCGTATACAAATGCACACGCGTTAACCTTTTTAAGCCAAGTGTTTATATTTTGATTTTTGGAAGAAGGGTCAAAGTTAGGAAGAATGTTTTGTGGATCAAAATGTTTACTAGAAGAGCTGAGTTGGTTCTGGGTATACGACTGAGATGGTAGTCCCTTTTTAATAGAATCTAAAATATAGGCAACATCTTTTGTAGACATCATGGGACTTCGTGATCTGTATCGTACGTATCGATGTTGTTGAGAGTCATACTGGTGATTGTGGTCATTCCTATAGCGATGATGGCTTGGTGATCTTCGCGTTTCTCTGGTTCGTGATTGTGTTCGACTCTCGCGATCCCTTTGCAATTCCTTTTCCAAATTTTTAAGTTGTTCACGTACTTGTTCCAACTGACAGTCACGTTTGTGTGTCTCAGGACTTTTATTTTGAGAATGAGTTGAAACAATTCTTGACTGGTGCCTTTGGTTTTCTTCAGATTCAGGGTGGTATCTTGAACCATTTTCTACTATGCGATCGGGAGTCTGCAGTCGTCGAAGACTATCTTGTGCGTCTTTTTCGGTCATAGTCTGTAACTCGAGAGAAGAGAAAAACTTTTAGCATAATTCCTAATTACCTAATATCTATTTTTGTATTGTACTTAAAAGTCTTGACATTTTCGTACGTTTTCGGGTTCGAACCGTAATCGTATAGTACCGGTGATGTACTTACAGGTACAAATATTGATTGAATTATTTGGCGTATAAATATGGGAAAAGAAACAAAACTGCTCTTTGTATGGAGTCAGCATTTAGAAGAATTTTAAAGTATTCAGTATGACGCCGGGACTTAAGAATGCTTATATCTCGGAAACAGTGCATCGGAGCTAATAAACTAACGAAATTTTTGATCCCCTAATGCCCAACAGCTAATTATAACACACACAATGAACTTATCAAAAATGGTCATGTGTGAGTGTGACTTTTATTTTATACTTCATTTTAATTTTTATATGTTGTTTAGCTAGCTTTGTATGAAGTGCTACATCCTCTTCGCTACACAAGGTATAAACAAATTAATTCAAAATAAAAGAAACACGTTCTGGGTGTTTTTTTTTGCATGTCACGCGTCATCTACCAGCTTTGAACGCATTGGGCGTATAAAAAAATGCCATTAGTACTGCCGGAGGGTACCCTAGTGCATCTATGTTATGCGTTTTTTTAGAATAATATGAAAGAGCAGAAAAAAAACACTTCATATATCATAAGCACTGAATGAGAGAGGCTTTAACCAAATGTATTCATTATATCGTACGTTTCCTCAACAAAGACATAAAATATCATCAGTACTATCAGGGAGTAGCCCTGACCAAGTACATAGACAGAATATGGACTTCACTGAAGAATATTTATATCGTACGTGTTCTCAACAAAGACATAAAATATCATTAGCACTATCAGGGAGTAGCCCTGACCAAGCACATAGATAGAATATGGTCTTCGCAGAAAAATATTTTAAAAAAATCGTAATACAAGAAAAAGTAAAAATTGTAAATATCCAGGCACAAACATTCAGTAATATGGTACTGTCAGAGAGTAGCCCTGACCGAGTACCACCCCTGAATACTCCGTAATAGATGGACATATACAATTATTACATATTATGC
This sequence comes from Schoenobius gigantellus, assembly GCA_963935595.1. Taxonomy (NCBI): domain Eukaryota; kingdom Metazoa; phylum Arthropoda; class Insecta; order Lepidoptera; family Crambidae; genus Schoenobius; species Schoenobius gigantellus. Next base: position 64,331,516 of record OZ012542.1, on the reverse strand, counting down.
GTGTGTTATATTAGATTAATTATAATTTACTTACGTTTTGTTGCGTTGGCAATCCCACTTCTGAATTATAATAAATGGGTAACAAATGATAGACGCGTTTTATTTATTCCAGCTGTTTATTCTGGTTGACACAGTATTTTATAGAGAGCTCCGTTCACTGCGACAGCCTGACCGAGAATGCCGGCCTGTCACATGTCCGTCGCTTAAATAGTGATTGCTTCCCGCCAAGTTGGCGGTGCCAATAACACGTGGTCCCACGTGGAGAAATTACAAATCAATACGGCTACTATTAAAGTATACAATTAATAAATTATAAACTAATAAATTATTATTCTTATTTGTTATACATTTTCAAAACAATGGAAAACCTTACACTATAAGCTTAAAGAAATGTCTACGTGTCAGAATGCTATAAATACCATTTATAATATTGATCCTGAAAATATTCCAACAAGGAATAATAACTGTATAACAATAACTTTGCTGAGCTCATTCACAAAACACAGTGAACTGTAAAGATTACTTCCACTCAGTGATACTTATCAAACAATCAGCAAGCCAGAATTGATTTATCATAACATTATTATAGTTTCAACGCCTCTCATCGGATACATAATTGCATGCAAATTAAATTACCATAGATAGAGTTGCTAATTCAATTAGCATATTATAGAACTGGCTCTGGCCTAATTATAATCGGCATGTTGCGTCGAATTTGATCAAGAAATGATAGATCTTCTTAAAAAATCTGATATAGTGATAAGATACACAGAGATTTTCGGTTACTGCAGCTGTCAATCTTAACAGAACATAACACTGTGCACGAGTGACCTTTAGTTTGAAAGTATGTGCATTTTTCAGTACTCGGCCGTGATGGTGTTAAGCAGGAACACTTTGTCTAACACCATCACGGCCGAGTACTGAACATATGGTAGCAGAGCGTGGTTTTGTTCACTGATTAGCGACCCGGTAATTATTTATTGTTTGTCTTGGAGGTCTACTAGGCGTTTAGTTGAGATTCACAAGTGTATGAGTTGCAACTACTACTCCAGAAGAACAGTCCAGCCACGTCAAACTCGTGGATCGTCAGTAGCTCGCCTGGAGGCGATCAGGGGCGACTGTTTTGTACGCCACGGTGCCTTAGGAGGGAAGAAGAAGCTGGACTGTGAGTACGTAGGTCTTAATTAACAAGTTAGGTATTGTTAAGCAACTTGTATGTGCTTCCTAACACAGCCGTGAAACGCGGTCATAAGTACTCCCCGTGGTGGTGGCTAGTGGGTTTAAGCAAAGTGTTTCTGCTTAACATCATCACGGCCGAGTACTGAACATGTATGAATACAGGTGTGCTCATAGATCGTCTTAAAAAACCTGAAATACACACGTGCAATGAAATCGACCCACCTGTACACTTTAGTTCAGAGCTCAACAAATCAAAATCTACCACCAATAAATAATATCTTTTAACCCTGTTTGTTAAACAAGTGCCTAAGCTTTTTTTTAAATTAGACCAGTTTTCAATCTAACAGATTTAGGTTTATTGATTTTACAAACTGAAAACAAAAAAATATAAAAATATGTACCTAAAATTTTCAAATCAGCTCAATTTAAAGAGTCAATAAATCTGTAGGAATAATCATTTTTTGAATAAACATTGATTCAATTAACTTTTGACACTCTGCACAGTCACAAAGATTGCGTATAATGTAAAAATGAGAAACAGTGTTTTCCGAAGGAATAAGTCTATTGTCAGCAACACTTCTTTTATCTATATTCAGAGTATGTTAAAATAAGCTTATGAAATATACATATGTCTATTAGAAAAAAAGTGACAGTCCTACGGGACGAGTATTGGTTCCTACTGTCAATCTCAACGGGAATATAACGATGTGCACTTTAGTTCAAAAGTACGTGCATGAATACAAGTGTACTATCTGTACCTCTAATCCCAACGCTGTCAGTGGCGCTAGTGACAGCGTGTAACAGTGGTGCTAGTGATAGCATGTGTCTTTCTGTACCTCTAATCCCACTAGTAGCATGTGTCTTTCTGTGTTAGTGACAGCGTGTAACAGTGGTGCTAGTGACGGTGGTGACAGTGTCGCGACAGTGGTACTAGTTACAGCGTATAACAGTGGTGCTAGTAAAAGTGGTGACAGTGGTGCTAGTGACAGCGTGTAACAGTGGTGCTCGTGACAGTGGTGACAGTAGCGTGACAGTGGTGCTAGTGACAGCATGTGTCTTTCTGTACCTCTAATCCCACTGCTGTCAGTTGTGTTAGTGACAGCGTGTAACAGTGGTGCTAGTGACAGTGGTGACAGTGTCGCGACAGTGGTGCTAGTTACAGCGTATAACTGTGATGCTAGTGACAGCGCGTGTCTCTCTGTACCTCTAATCCCAACGCTGTCAGTGGTACTAATGATAGCGTGTGTCTTGCGCGAGTAACTCTCCAAGCAGGATGCAAACCTGATGGTAGTTGACTATAGCCGCCTGTAGTAATGTCCTCTAAGATTTGCAATTTACCACCTCTACAAAGACCCAATGTACGTCGCCAACTTGTGACATAAGGTGTCAAGTCACAGTACCCAGTAGTGCAGCAATGCAAGCACCGCTTCTTCATTCGCTACCTACTTCCTTTGGTAAGCGGTTACTACGGTTCCGCATCATCTGGCAATATCACATCAATTAACTATCACCAAAGATTTAAAAAATTCAAAATTTTAACTAACTTCCATATTTTTCATGTATTTTTAAGACTTTCCAGGTGATCATTGCTTGGCACCGACTTCAATATAAAGTTTTATTCCAATCTTTTTGGTATATTTAAAACATTGATACTAGAATTTGACCTAAGGCAAACACCAGAATAATTTAAATTAAAACCTTCTTGCTCTAAACAATATTGAAAGACTTATTCAAGGACTCCTAACAACCTTATTGTTTGAGAGTTATACTTTCTAATAACAACTCACCTTAATCACTTGAAAAAATAGAACTACGCGTCAATAAGTATCCAGTGTTTTTTTATCTTTATTTTTTATTGCTATCGGTGGCAGACGAGCCAGTGGCCCATCTGATGGCAAATGGTAACCACCGTTCCTAGACATCTGCAATGCCAGGGGCATAGCTCAGTTACTACCTACCTGGAGAGATGTGTTATTTTTAAGCCTCATTTGAAGTCGGGCATACCGTAGCGCTGGGGCAACACCGCAGCTGGGAGTTCTTTCCAGCACGCGTAGCACAAGGACCCCGAGATAAATATATCTATCATTAACTGTCACTTTTTCGATACCAAACAATAGCTATCTCATTCGCTACAGTCAAAGCTGACATTTCAGTATAGAGAAATAGGCCGAGAAAATACTCTCGCGATCCTTGTGCTACGCGTGGAGAATATGCACACACGTACGTGGATGAAATTAACGCTGTAACCGAACTGTACCTAGACCAGATGGATTCCAGGTGATATGGATAAACTCTACTGCGGTGGCATGTGGTGCGATGGTAAAAAGGTGACGAAGGCATCATTGCAAACTCGTATTAGACTTAAACGTATAAACGCTTCTCGTAGCTTCGTCATCTTGCCTGTTTACCATGCCATCTTCCCTCTAAGATTTCTCCACAATAACAAGTCGGTAACGAATGAAATATTCGGGATCGCGTACATCACTCGTACGCGGCAGCCATTGACCTAAATAAAAGAAAGCGCCGAACACTCACAGTTTCCGACCAATTTGCGTAATGCGATATGACCCCACCCCGTTTACCATAAACTCTGATAAATATCCACATAGCGTGAAGTCGATTTCAATGTATTACATTGATACTTGGGAATGGCTCAGTTTCGGGAGAGCGCGCAGTGCTTCGCGAACTTGCTAACAAAATGTTTGTGGATGGGTGTGGTGTGAGTGACAGCGGTAAATCCAACTGATATCATGCATATGGTTTTTGAAGCACACGATATCTTTTTTTATGCTCTTTAACCTATTTTACACTAATGGTATAAGTGCTGATAATGTAGTTGATAGTGAACGCATATAAGACATGGAAGCATTGAAATTGAAAGCAGCGAGCGCCTGAAAATGGAGCCATGCAAAAGTGTTCCAAAATATTCCTCAGAAAGTGGGACTTATTTAATTTTCAAATGCAGTCTAAAAGCGACCTCATTTCCATAATTTTAACGCCAATTTTTTCACGTGGGTAGTGGTATCGCACTGTAGATCCTATCATGTGCGCCCACAAGGCAGGAACAACATCGCGAGGTTTTAGTGGATATGCCTGGCTCTCTTCTGGGAGAGTCCCACGCACGCTCACCGTCTAGCCGACGGCGGGTACGGTACGGTCACGCATTTCCCCCTAAAAAAAGACATTACAACAGTTACGCCACTGACTCTGAAGCTCCAGATGTGGGTTATTAGGTTACAAACGCGGTTAAAATGTAGCTTGGACAAGCGGTTCCAGTAACTCAAACTTTCGTTACATCATGTCCTCCCCCGACGGATACTTCTACATGCTTCATCGTATGGACACTTGTGTTTTTCACTGTGATAATTGCAAAGCCGAACTTGCTCCTTACCATCCCAATACTGGGTATGAATCTCCCTTCAGACGAGAAGGAATTGGTCTACTACATATCACTAGTCAAAAGAGTTGGTGTACAGTCAGCAACACGTCAAGTTTTTTTGCATTACGAAAGTGTTCGTTATTAAGAGCGACATAAGAACGGTCTCAAGGTCTACATTAAAGTCTTGGCGATAAATGGTCCTAATTGTTCTGTTACATGGTATGAGGTACAACTGAAGAGGCTTTGAAGGTATTAGCTTCTTAGTTCTTTGCCGCTGTCATTGGGACCCCATCCCAAGGAGTCATTAGTATGATTCTCGCTAGAAGCGATATGGCATGAATTTATAGTCAAACTACGCCTGGCGCCGTCACGTTTTACGATTTTACGATGTCATTGAATTTTGATACGCGCCTCGACGTCGACCTGTTTATGACGCCTCCAGATGGGGATAGCTTGTGGTAACATGACGCGAGCTTGCCGGCATACAAGCGAAAACACTTGGAACCTCTCAGTCGCCTCTGTATGCTTTAAATAAAGTCAAACATCTTTTTTTTTTATATAGACTTATCCACGCACTTATTGAAACAAAACACAAAATCTAATTAATAAAGAACTAAATTTAACAATTTGTAATTTAATTCAACGCATAACATGATATAAGTTGCTTCTGTGGTAATGGTATTGCTAAATGTCTGAAAATCAGCGCTTTTTGCGATTTCAACGCAAAAACAATTAGCTAAGGCAATGACCTTTTTCAGAATCTTTCTTTTTAGCCGACTTCAAAAAAGGAGGAGGTTCTCAATTTGATGCGTGTTTTTTTATTGTCACGCGATTACGTCGCCAATTGTGGACCGATTTTCAGTTTTTTTTTTGTATTCCATTCAAATTCAAAAATCTTTATTCAACATAGGCCTTTACATACACATATTGACGTCAAAACAAAGCAAAACAATCTAATTTAATGAAATCATATTAACCTTGTATGTGCATACATCCTGAATATACTCAAGATGTCTGCAAATACAAGTAGGAATGAAAAAAAAAAGTTGACTCTACACCTGTTCGGAAATTGGGAGAGCCTTCTCGAGATGAACAGGCAAGAAACTCGAAAGGTCAAAATTTTTTATCTCCTCTTTTAAATCGCCATTTACAATTTTGATTTTGTTACAGGGTCGTCAATTGGAAGCTGACCTCAAAGCAAAAGTTTGAGCTTAACTTCCATTACAAGAAGAGATGTGTTAATTCACATTATATAAGCTATTTCTGAGAGAAGTGCGTGAACTTATAAATTGCTCTCACTGAATGTTTCTTTGAAACAAAACGCAGTACATTGTTAAATATTAGAAATGAGAGTTCAAACCCAAGCTTTTTTGTCCGTCATGTAATCAGACACTTTATAATATGCTTTTTTAATAAGTACATCTTTGATTGCATCTTTAAATTTGTTTAAGCTGAGTTCTTGTATACAACTTGGGATTTTATTGTAGAAGCGTATACACAGGCCTCTAAAAGAATTATTGATTTTTTGGAGCCTGGTATTTGGTAAAGCTAACATATTCCTTTGTCTAGTATTAACTGAATGAATATCACTATTTGTACAAAACAAATGAATATTTTTACGAACATATATTAGATTCTCATAAATATATTGCGACGCAACTGTCATAATACCAATTTGTTTAAACTTTTCTCGCAAAGAATCTCTCATTTTAAGGTTATAGATAGCTCGAATAGCCCTTTTCTGGAGCACAAAAACGATCTGAATGTCGGCAGCATTTCCCCACAACAAAATGCCATATGACATCAAACTATGAAAGTAAGAAAAATATACAAGTCTTGCTGTATCAATATCAGTCAACTGACGTATTTTCCATACAGCGTGAGCTGCAGAACTAAGTCTCTTTGACAATTTATCTATATGTGGGCCCCATTGCAGCTTAGAATCAAGTGTGATCCCAAGAAATACTGTGGTGTCCACGAGGTCAACACCTATATCCTTTATTTTTACATTGGGTAAAACAAATTTTATACATTTTGTTTTCCCTTCATTAAGTGACAGGTTGTTTACATTAAACCAATGAACAATTCTTGAGATAGAATTATTTACATTGTCATTCATTTGCAATCCTCTTTTAATTTTAAATAAAGGTGAAGTATCATCTGCAAATAACACTATCTCATGCCTGTCCTGTACAAAATCAGGGAGGTCATTGACATATATAAGAAATAGAAAAATACCAAGAATCGAACCCTGCGGAACTCCCATTTTAACTGCGGAACCTTGAGACCTCTTTCCATTGACGTCTACTTTTTGAATCCTTCCACTTAGATAAGAGAGTAGAAGATCCAGTGCAGTATCACGAAATCCATAGTGGTGTAATTTTCTGATCAAGGTTTCGTGATAAACGCAATCAAATGCCTTAGACAAATCACAAAAAATGCCTAACGCATCGTGTGAGTCTTCCCAGGCTTCAAATATATGTTGAATTAACTCAACACCAGCATCGGTTGTTGAGCGACCCCTCCTAAAACCAAATTGTTTAGAGTGTAGAAGATTGTTCCTATTAAAATAAATTTGCATTTGCTCCAACATTATTTTTTCAAAAATTTTACTAAAGGTAGGTCTAAAATTACTGGGGTCTGATGTGCTACCACATTTATGTAAAGGAATAATTTTACTCAGCTTCATTAGATCAGGAAATACACCACAATCAATGCAATCATTAAAAATGTTAGCAAGTATTGGAGCTATTGTTTCAATTACGGATTTAGTAACATCAACGGAATTGCCCCACAGATCCGCAGTTTTCTTCATATTCAAAGTTTTAAATGATTTTATTATATCCAATCCACTAATGTGTACAAATTTGAATTTATCATCACAAGCTTCAACATGATCTTTCATTATAGATTCAGCAATAGCGGGGGAGGAATCTAATGACTTTGTGATTGAGACTGGAATGTCAGTAAAGAACTTTTCAAATTCTGCAGCTACTTCTGTGTCAACTGTTACCTTCTTACCGTCAATATTCAAACAATATTGATTATTAGTAGTTTTCGCTTTTCCAGTTTCATTATTTATAATATTTCATGTCCTTTTAATTTTATTATTACTGTCTTTTATTTTTGAACTTAAATAATTAGATTTAGCAAGCCTGCACGCGTTTTTGAATACTTTGGAATAAGTTTTCACATAAAGTTTAAACTCATCGCTAGTATTAAATGAACGTTCATAAAGTTCAAAAAGTTTGATTCTGCTTTTGTGAATGCCTGGTGTAGCCCATTCACTAAAAGCTAAAGTACCATTAACGGATATAGTCTTTGGAACAAAAATATTTTTAAATTCAGAACAAAATGTATGAAAAAAATTGTCATATAATTTATTTGGGTTTTCTTCATAACCTATATAATTTAATTTAATACCAATATTATTTTTCAGCCGTTCTAAGCGACCAGCAGTCTTTGGCACAACAGTGATATTCTGTTTTTCTATGCATTTACGTTTAAATGGAATGGTAATAATTTGCCCAGAATGGTCAGATTCTAAATTATTAAAAACTCTTTTTGCTAAAGGATCAATATTTGTATAAATATTGTCAATGCATGTGGCAGACGACTGAGTTATTCTGGTTGGCTCCAAAAATAAGTTTACAGGGTTATATGACCGAAACAGATTTTTAATCCTAATAGATAAACTAGAATTTTCTAATAAATTAATATTAAAATCACCACAAACAATGGTTTGTTTCGTGGAACTACACACTTTTTTCAATACTTCAACCATATTATCTTCAAAAAGGTCATATAATCCTCAAGGAGGCCTGTATACACTTAATACAATAATCTGGTCCAGCTCCACGCAGGCTATTTCTATTGTTCGCTCAATCGAAAGGCTCACAATATCCTTACGATCCTTAAATTTCAGCTTTTTATTTAATATTATTAAAGAACCACCACGAATTGCATTTTCTCGACTGAACAAACTACCAACCAAATGATTACTGAAATTAAATATAAACTGATGGCTTTTAAGCCAATGTTCAGTTACATAAAAAATGTCAACATTACTACAGTTTAAAAATAATTCCACTTCCAGATCCTTGCCTGACATTCCTTGAATGTGCAACAGGTTGATGAGATTTACATTATCTTTGTTATTAAATGGGTTTTGCAATATATTATCACTTACAAAGTTTACTGTATCTTTTATACTTAATGATAAGCAAGAGGATGTCTCTATTGTCTCATTACTTAATTTAAAGAATTGTAAAAATTATCATCAGTACTATTACTGACAGTCGTTTTATTATCACAGGAGTATTGCTTAATAGGAGCAATTTGACTACTGTGAGTGGGCTGCTCAATAAAAGCATTGTCAGAGAAAGAGTTTATAGCCATGTTTTTGGCTAAAGTTAAAAAATAAAATCTTAGCGAAATAGCTAATTGTTTTTTTAAGAACATTGATAGATATAATCAATCATTTGTTAAATAAGCATTATCTCTAACAATTGTCAGTTTGTTATAGTCAATAATATGGATTTTATTTGAATAATTTGTCATTAAGTCTAATGTCAAATTAAGTTTATACCTAATATTATTTTCATGTTGTGACAACCTGTTATGGTAGGTAAGGGTAAACATTATTATTTGATTTACACACAAATTATTTAAAAGAGAACAAAAAATTTTTAGTGCTCTTTTGTTCAAATTATATTTCCCAAGATTACTACTAGGTTGTCATTAATGTCAAACTTATAACTATAAATTTTATTTGTAATATCGTGGAAACTTGAGCCAGGCATACAATAATTGATGACACTTAAATTTAACTGATTTGTCAATAACTGGCCCATACCTTTGCCAATGTCATCACAAAAAATAATGCATTTTGGATTAGACTGAGACTTCTCTTTACAGTGAAAACTAGATTGCTCATTGACAGGTGGCTGACATACATTACTATGAGCGGAGGATGTATGACTGGGTGCATTTTTACTGTTTGTGAGATTGCATTCTGTTATTGAATTATTCTCACTTGGGTTCCAAAGTTGTTTGTCAAGAAGGGACTGGTAACGGTCCTCATTATGTTAACAAAGTGTGGCTAGCTCTCTGATAGATTGAATATGCATTTTAATATCACTTTGAGCAGTTTCATAATTTTCAGAGATGGTTGACAATGAGTGGTGTAAGTTTTTTATAGTATTATTGAGTTCTTCAACGTCCCTATCATACATACTCCTACTCTCTTTCAATTTGGAATCATAAATGTCTAATGAATCTATTAGCCATGCACGCTCTTTCCGTAACTTAATATTACTCCTGAAAGAGTTATACTTTTCTAATTGATATTCGATAGAGTATACTCCAAGAGTGGTCCCATGGTCACCAAAGTCAGGATCTGATCATGGGATCCCATGAAAATCGAGGGAAACGCTAATCTAATACCAGCTCACCGAAGGTGAGCTGGTGTTAAGTTAGGGCTTTTTTCACTAAAAAGTTAAAAATGAAAAATATTTTACAAAAAAAAAACCGACTTCAAAAACACTCAAAAGTTAAAAATATAATAAAAATAGGTACAGACAACATCACACTTCTATATTGAAGTTAGTGACAAATTTTAACAATCTAGGACCCAACCATACCCATACTAACCCAACCATAATTAAAATATATGGATATTCAAGTAAAATAAAAATTTCCTGTGTTTTTTTCTCTGTATTCTCTCAAAAGCTCTCTATGTACCTGTTCGGAAACTTGAAAAGCCTCCCTGAGAAGCACACTTTATTAGAGTGCTCGGCCTGGCGACCCCAACGTCACGAGCTTCGCGTGGCGCTGGGCGGCGGTGACCTCTCGCTGCCAGTCATCGTCAGTAAGATGCTGGCTAGTGAGAGGGAATGGGAGACTGTCACCTCCTTCTGCGAGAATATTATCATACAGAAGGCAGCAGCGGAGAAGGAGCGGGAAAATGACCCAAATACCGCTCCTCTCCGACGCAGACGGTTGAGCGGTAGAAGGCGGGCTTTTGTAGACCACCTTCCATGACCGCCCTAGGTGTGGCTTGCGCGCTAGGGTGGCTCCTGATGCGCGCGATTAAAGCCCCCCCGTCTGGGTATACCCCTTTGTTCAGGGTAATAACAGGCGTTAAGACCCGGCCCGTAGCTGGCCGGGCTGTCCAGGGGTCGTTCGGAGAATTGGGGTTACCCAGACCCCAGATCACCCTGACTATGAACAAGATGGACGTCGAGGTTGGTTTAGTGGGTATGCCCTGCTGCACTGATCAGGGAGACTCCCACACACGTCGATTAGCCATCGGTAGGTACGGTGCGAAAAACATTCCATCTCGTTAAAAAAAAGGTGCTACAGTCACCTGCTGACAATAACAAAAACTCAGTTTAAAACGTTTGCATAGTGTTTATTTGTAACTATTTAATTACAAATTTCTTGGTTATAATTATAAATTTACAATGTAAAAAGGTAAAATTTTGAATATAGACGATCCGTCTTGGGCGACGTATAATTTGCGACAGGGGCGAGGCAAGCACACACGGCGAGTCGGGAACCGATCCAGCAACCGGTTTCTTGTAGGTACGACACATCCATTGTGGTAAAGCGCATTGGCGCGAACATCCTCCGGGCCTTGAAGACAACTCTGTCTTCAACTATTGGGTCGAGTCATCAAGCAAAGGACACAGGTATTTTACACCTCTTCTGTAGGTGCCAGCTACGGTGATGACGTCAGCAACTCGTGAGATACCGTCAGGTCCGGGAAAAAGCTTGTCGATTCTTCCAAGCCGCCAGTGTAAGGGGGGTGCGTTCTCCTCCTTGACGAGCACCAGATCTCCCACGAGAAGAGCTCTGTTGAAGAGCTCTGTCGGGATGTCTCCATTTGGTCCGCTGTTGAAGCTCTGTGACATATTCCAGCTGCCAGCGTTTCCAAAAATGCTGCCTCATAGCTTCTATTCTCTGAAATCGGTCCAGCTTAGTAAGATGTATTTCTTCAAAGCTGGGTGTAGGCAGCGATGTCAAGGCACGGCCGATGAGGAATTGACCTGGAGTCAAGGATTGGAGGTCATTTGGAGAGGATGAGAGTGGACATAAAGGTCGACTGTTAAGGATAGCCTCTACTTGATCAAACAAGGTAGCTAGTTCCTTGAAAGTTAGACGACAGTTACCTAAAGCCCTCTTAAGGTGAAATTTGGCCGATTTAACACCTGCCTCCCACAAACCTCCAAAGTGAGGAGCATAAGCTGGCTGAAATTTAAATTTAATGCCCTCATTTGATGCAAAAGAGATGACAGAAGAAGAATTTGAATTTAAAAAATCATTAATCTCTTTAGCGGCTGCAACAAAATTTCGGCCATTATCGCAAAGAATCTCGCGAGGCTTGCCCCTTTTAGATATAAATCGACGTAATGACAAAATAAAAGCTTCCTTCGAAAGTTGGCTTACGGCCTCCAAATGCACACATTTATATCTTGTACAAATAAAGATTGCAAGATAACATTTAGTAATCTTGCAACCCCTTCCCTTTCTGTCCGTAATCATAAATGGTCCAGCAAAGTCGACACCAACACTAATAAATGGGAAATCCGGCGAAACGCGTTCAGATGGTAGTGAGCCCATTAGTGGGACGACTGATTTAGCAGCCATACGTCGGCACACGACACATTGGCGCGCCGTGGTCTTAGCCAGGTCACGCCCTCCCACGGCCCACACGAATTGTCTGGTGGAGGCGAGGAGAAGCTGGGGACCAGCGTGAAGAAGGCGCAAGTGCTCTTGCTGAAACAACAATTTGGTAAGTCTATGTTTTGCATGCAGTAACATAGGGTGGCGCTTATCAAAAGAATAAAAAGAAGAACTGAGACGACCACCTACGCGTATAATGCCTTCTTCATCAATAAAAGGATTTAGGGGAAGAATGTGATTCCTAGAACTTAGAGGCTGCTTGTTGCGCAAAATATTTAATTTGACAGCGAAGCTATCAACTTGAGATAGTTTTATTAAATGTCTTAAAGAAGACTGAAGTTCTTCAGGCTGCAAAACTCCAACAAATTTATTATTTGCATTGCGGCAGTTATGCAAAAATCTAAGCAGATAAGCAAAAACACGTTGAACTATCGAAAGTTTAGAATATTTATCAAAATTTATTAATTTTCTGTCTGTTTTGGTTAATGTAAAATTGATTTTTAATTCAGGAATGTCTACGTTTGTGTTTGTATAATTTCTAATAAATTGAGGCCAACTCGACTCCGAGTCATGTAGAAAAGAAGGTCCGTTCCACCACACATCCAAATTCTCTAGTTTGTGCGCCTCGACACCTCGCGAAGCGTAATCCGCAGGATTAAGTGAGGTGGGAACGTGACGCCATTCAGAACCATCAGTTAATTCTAAAATTGTGGATACTCTGTTTGCCACGAAGGTTTTTAATTTATTTTGGTTAGTTCTGAGCCACGCTAGCACAATGGACGAATCAGTCCAGTAATAGGAACGCGTTATACGACAGCGCAGGGTGCGAACGGCTGCCGAGGCGAGGTTCGCGCCCAGCAATGCAGCGCAGAGCTCCAGTCGCGGGATGGTGGTCGGAGCGACCGGACTCACGCGCGCCTTTGCGCAGAGAAGGCGCACCATGACGTCACCTTCGTCATTTGTTGACTTCAAGTAAATGCAAGCTGCGTACGCGCTAATGCTGCTATCACAAAAACAATGCAGGTCTATATAGTTAGGTGCATTACAAAGTACATGTCTCGGTATTCGAATTGACTTCAACGAATTTAAACCACCAACAAAATATCTCCAAGACTCGCAAATTACGTCAGGCACAGGTTTATCCCAATCAATTTTAGCGAGCCATAATTTTTGAATCAAAATTTTTGGTGTTATAGTTAGCAAACATAGAAGACCTAAAGGGTCGAATATTTTGCATGAATCTGACAAAATTGACCTTTTGGTGGGACAATCGTCCTTTGGTGAATAATGCGTAGGGAAATGAATGACATCAGCTGCGGAGTCCCAACCAACCCCAAGAATGTGTGAGGATGAGCTAAGTATGAGACTTTCATGGAGGTTGGGGCTCCGGTTGTCGTTGACAATTAAAGGCGAATTTGAGCGAAATTTACGCAAGGGTAAACAACCTGATAATAAAACATTTTCAATTGATCTCTTAATATTCAATAAATTGCTTTCAGAGTCCGAACCAGTAATCAAATCGTCAACTAAAAAATCATTCTGTATAATATTTTTAATTACAGCGTCCTCACAATTTTCGCCCAACTGCCACAAACACCGTGTACTTAAAAAACTAGCACTAGAATAGCCATATGTGACTGTACATAATTTTAATGTTTTCAATGGTTCGTTCTCGTTATCCCGCCATAAAATTAATTGTAGATTGCGATCTGAATCCTGAACAAAAATTTGTCGATACATTTTTTCGACATCACCTGTCAACACATATTTATGGGTCCTAAATCTCAGTAAAATATTAAAAAGTGAGTCCTGTATACATGGGCCGACCATTTGGAGGTCATTGACCGAATAGCCTGATGTTGTGGCGGCGCTGCCATTGAAAACAACGCGAATTTTAGTTGACTCGCTAGAGGGCTTAAGTACAGCGTGATGTGGAACAAAATAGTGCGGGCTTGGAAATCTATTTTTAGAATCAATCAGGTGACCTAGTTTAGCGTATTCATCGATGAAATTTTTATAAAGTGTTTTTAGTTCAGGATTTCTTTTGAATCGCTTTTCTAAAGCAAGGAAACGTTTTTTAGCTAGTCGATATGAATCACCTAGGCAATCGGGATCTGTGATAAGTAGAAGACGAACACAAAATCGTCCATCCTTGTCACGATACGTGTGCGTGATAAAATGTTGTTCACACTCGATTTCAAGGTCAGTGTGTGGTGTTACAGGCGAGGGAATTTGTTCTAGCTGCCAAAATTGTGTCAATTGTTTATCTAAAGTGTCATATGTAAAAACTGGATTACAATGAACAAATGAATTAAACGCAAGTTAGTTGAACAGTGAACTTTGATATATCGGACCAGAAACTATCCACCCTAACTTAGTCTTCCGCATAATAGGTAAGTTTTTACCTAATTTTATTTCCTCGGATCCAATTAAATGCCAAAAGACATCAGCGCCAATTAAAAGCTGAGGTGCGGGCTGATTAAAATAGGGATCTGCGAGTTCGATTCTCCGCGGATACTTAAATTGCGAAATATCAATATGCTTGTGCGGCAAGTTGCCGGAAATAGTAGGTAAAACTAAACATGACAAATTCAAATTTAATTTTTTATTGTGCTTAGATTTAATTCGAATAAGGCATCGCTCAGGCGTACCTGATACGGGAATGTTGCCCACGCCTATCACATTGGCCTTGTTATGCTGAGAAGTCAGTTGCAACCTTTGTTTCAGGCTAGCAGTAATTAATGAAGCCTGACTTCCGCTGTCTAGCAAAGCCCTAACAGTGAGATAAGCATTAGTCTCAGGGTTGTAGACCTCAACAAGTGCCGTGGACAATAAAACAGATTGATTGTTGTCAAAGGTGGCCATGCCGGCTGTGACCTGATGGTCTGGCTGCGGTGGCGAACTTATACTTGGGTGAGCAGCCTGAGGTACTTCCCTATGCAATAAAGAATTGTGACGCTTCTTGCATTTTGTGCGGGGGCCTAATCTGCAGCGAAATGACGCATGACCTTTGCGCAAACAATTTAAACATAGTTTTAAATTTACCGCCTCGGAAATCCTATCCTCGATGGATCTGGACAGAAATGATGAGCAGTCGTAGATACGATGCTCACCACCGCAGAACACGCAAGACGCAGGAGTTGCAGAAGAAGCACCAGAAGAGGCTGAAATTTGAAAGGATTTCACAGGTGACTTTTGTGAAATTGGGTCACGCTTGAAATTATGACTGACCTTCTCCGACTTAGTCCGCTGGACCGATTCTAACACATCGGCGCGACTCTTCAAAAATTTATGAAAGTCGAGAGAAGGCATGTCTTCAAAAGAATTTTTATACTCCTCCCATTTTAAGTTAGTGCTGGTGTCGAGCTTAGCCGAGACCATGTGAATGATCAAGGTATCCCACTTGTCAGTAGGCTGGCCTAGTGTATTTAGAGCCCGTAAGTTTTTTGACACATGATCTATTAAAAATCGTAGCCCCTTGGCACATTCACGCACAACTGGTTGTATATTAAAGAGAGAAGTAAGGTGATTGCTAATTAATTGCTTTTTATTGTCGTATCTTTCACATAAAAGATGCCAAGCCTCAGCGTAGTTTGCCTCAGTGACCTCTAAATTACTAATAACCTGAGACGCTTCGCCCTCCAAATAGGAGTTTAAATAATGGAATTTGTGTATTGGTTTGATATGATCGTTGCAATGTATCAAAGAATTAAAGGTATCTCGAAACTCGAGCCATTTAAAATATGTACCATCGAAGTTTGTAATCTTTATTATTGGTAGCCTAAAGTTGACCTCATTTCCATGATTACAATGAGAAGACACCTCAGAATTAACACTGGCAAACTGGGGCTTGTCGTTGCCTTTATCCATTATTGTTTGAGCTATTGATATTAATGTCAAAAAATTCGTTTCTATCTCCTCTCTCACATCAATTTCGAGCTGCAATGTGTCTGGATTCGATAATTCGATTTGTTTTTGCAATTCATCGAACTGTGCAAGTAGATTGCGAAATCGTTCCAGCCGCAAAGTAAGTTCATTCATTTGCTCCAACGTAATCGGCTATCGATATTATTAATTTTGTCAATGTAATTTCTAAATTTAGTAATTCGGCCTTTGATAGAACTTCTGGATATCAGAAGGGAGCCCTTGTCCGTCATTATGACTTGTAAAGTTACTAGTTGGAACAAATAAGTAAATAACTAAATTTTAATCGAAATAAACAATTAATTTAAAGTAGATAAAATACGTAGCTTCAGCTTATGCTCCAAAGCAGTGTGGCGTTGTGTAGTGGTCGTGCGCAGCGATGACAGGAACAACACTCCGCTCAAGCTGGCTGAGCTTTGGTTGAAGGCCGCGCGACCTTGCACTTGAATGCACGAAACAGCTGACGCTAAGCAAAATAATGTTGGGTTAGGACTATGCGATTGAATTTTTAACTAAAGCTTAGGCAGGTGTGAAAGTTTAATTATACGAATAAATTGGAGATAGAAGGCAAAGGCTGTGGTGTGAAACCCTATAGTTATTGCGTTTATATAAATTGTACCAAAATAAATCAA
Organism: Schoenobius gigantellus; assembly: GCA_963935595.1. Taxonomy (NCBI): domain Eukaryota; kingdom Metazoa; phylum Arthropoda; class Insecta; order Lepidoptera; family Crambidae; genus Schoenobius; species Schoenobius gigantellus. Next base: position 64,314,716 of record OZ012542.1, on the reverse strand, counting down.
TCTAAACAATCAATTTAAATGCTTTACTTAAAATAATATAGCGTAGAAAAGGCAACGTGAAAATACTTAGGCGTACGACTTTAATTGCGAGTACTTAGGCGTAAGAATTTAATTATTATTTTAATAATTATTGAAAGAATTTAAGCCTTTTGCGTTAGAATTAAAAGTAAATTAAAAGAAATGCCCTTAAAAAGATGTGATGAACGCCTTTGTGCATAAAAAACAAGAATATGATTTGGCACTGAAGGAACCAGCAAACCCAATAAAATCAAGCAAAAACGGGAAAATAATTATGGAAATATATGGAAATATGGATTGGTCACTTCCCTGGCTAAACCTTGGCTGCGGCGCTGCAGGCTGACCGGCTGGCTTCAAGCTAGGGTAGACTGGAATCCGCTGGTCCAAAGGTCGTTTCTGCGCACGCGTGTGTAATTAGCGCATCGCGTAACTTCTTGATGAATGTTTACGTGTATTTACTGTATCACGTCGGGGTCACCATGTTTATTTGTAACTATTTAATTACAAATTTCTTGGTTATAATTATAAATTTACAATGTAAAAAGGTAAAATTTTGAATATAGACGATCCGTCTTGGGCGACGTATAATTTGCGACAGGGGCGAGGCAAGCACACACGGCGAGTCGGGAACCGATCCAGCAACCGGTTTCTTGTAGGTACGACACATCCATTGTGGTAAGGCGCATTGGCACGAACACATAGATTTTGAAGAAGTTAACATTAAAAGCAACTAATCTTATAAGTACTAGGTAATCTAACCAAACAAATCAATCATAATAGTTTTTTTTTTAAATTTTGGTGAATATGTTAGGTCTATAAGGAATGTGCACTCGGGGAATGGCTAACGCCGATCCCGAGTGTGTCTCTACGGAGGTAGAAGTTGCTCTGGAGGGTGGTTTAGCCAGGTATGGGGTTACCCAGGTAACCCGAGTCCAATGGCATATCCTTGGGGCGGCTTTGTCAGCTTTCAGCCCCTTGTTGAATCGTAAAGAGATTCCCCCGCCTCAAAAAAAAAAAAAAAGGTTTATAAGGAATGTTGTCCATGAATTAGTGATATCCATTCATATAAATGATTTAAATTAGAGTTTGAATAAGTATTACAAAAGGAACGGCATACCTATTCCTTTTGTAATGCTTTTGAAATTATGTTCATCAAACTTTCACATTCTCCTAAATAATTGTGTCAGAGTTAAATGTTCCAAATTGGTTCACTAAACTCAAATAAAACTAAATGTATCAAATTCTCATTGCCAAATGTAAGGAAAGTGGATACAATCGAATTGTTGAATTTATCGATTGTAGTGCTCATAATCAGAAGGCGGCTACAAATTTATATTTTGAAATATATGTCCATTTTTCTGTTCTGTTGCATTTCACCAGAATATAATTTGAAAATAGGCATTAAGGCTTGCAGTTCTTAAGAGTATGATAGTGAATGTAGAACGCAGAATAGAGGATAAGCAGTAGTCGCCTTCTTGCACCGTTTGTACGGGAACTGAAGGCTCCGCTCGAGACTGACTCATTCTTCTTTTTACCGACGAAAAAACGGAGGAGGTACTCAATTCGACGCGTATATATTTTTTTAATGTATGATCACGCATAACTTTTTACAGAAAACTCCGATTTTGATGATTCTTTTTTTATTGGAAAGGGTATACCCCGAGGGTGGTCCCATATAAATTTGAAAAATCAATTCCAACCCTAAAGGTACAAAAACGGGGGATGATTGATGATTCACTCACTGATTGTAAAATTAATAGATGAAAGTCACAAAAAAATATATAAAAAAAAACTAAAAAGCAAAAACACTGAAAGTTAAATATAATATAGGAATAGGTACAGACAACATCACACTTCTATATTGAAGTCGGTGACAAATTTTAACACTTTCTAGGAGATCATCGTTTGGCACCGACCTCAATATAGAAGTGTGATGTTGTCTGTACCTATTCTTATATTATTTTTAACTTTTCAATGTTTTTTCTTTTTAGTTTTTTCGGCGGTTCAATTTTTTTCAACTGATAAACAAAACCGCGCGTGCATATATCAATTAGCTATTATCAACCAATCAAGATTGATGGTGTCAGAAATGTTGCATATCATAGCAGCTCTTCACACTTGCACAAAGGTATTGCGTTATCATAAGAGCTACTGCGATATTATTGCTATTACGCTTCACAATAAATACATTGCGCATTTATCGCATACTCCAGTGGCCGTCGGCAATAGCTAGAAAGCAACGTATATCAGTATTTATGATGCTATCGTTTGAAAGCGGATACTCAAACTCAAACTCAAAATGTTTTATTGCGAACTAAGTGTAGGTACATTAAGGTCTTATCATAATTAATCAGTACATTATTGTTAATAATTATTACAAATTGCTTTAAAGTACTTACCGATTAAATCACTCTAGGGGAATCGTTTTAGATGATCTTCATTTAAAGCTAAAAATTAAATTAAAGATATTATTATAACTAAATTAATAAGCACAACATTACTGTCCCTACAGATATAGTTTTGTAAAGCACCTCTTTTTACTTCACATGTCTGAAAGCACAACGAATGGAAGCTTCCCTCTCATTAAGAGATCCAGCTGCATAGTGAGTGAATAATTCAAATACATTTGCATGACCGTAGAAAAACTTGGTGCTCGCCTGTGTTGTGATATGAAGCCACCTGGTTCCACATACAAGTCGCATTATGGACTATGCATGATATTAAGTTATATTTTTTATATTATCTTACTAGCTTTCCGCTCGCTACTTCGCCCGCGTTATTTTTGTTTTCCCGTGGGATTTTTTTCCCGTAGGAAAATTACCCTATGTCCTTCCCCTGGTCTCGAATTATCCCTATACCAACTTTCATCAAAATGGGTTCATTATTTTCGAAGCCAACAAACAAACAATCAAATCTCTTTCTCTTTATTATAATATTAGTATAGACTAGCTGACGGCGAACATCGTACAGTCATATTTTTTTAACGTGAATCTGTCAATATATTTAATATGTTTCACTCGTTTACTTCTCATATTATGAGATTAAAAAAGTGATAGATTTTTTATAATTTACTTTTATACAAACCTTGTCCTAACAGTAACGAACACAAAAAAAGAATTATCCAATTTGGTGCAGTCGTTCGGAAGTTATGCGCGTCTGTGTGCGATATTCGACAGAAGTTAGAACATATGCCATGTCAAGCAATGATCACCTGGAGAGTCAAATATAAGAACAATTAATATTTAACATTTGTAACCTGTTTTTAACTTCAATATAAAACTGTGATGTTGTATGTATTCTTATTTATTTATGACTAGCTTTCCGCTCGCGGCTTCACCCGCGTTATTATTGTTTTGCCGTGGGAATTTTATTTTTTTCCCGTAAAATAATTTTGTAATATAGAAGACTGTTATTTATATTTAGGAGCTCGAATAATAAATATCATAGAAAAATTACAACATATTTTAAATATTTTCCATAGAAGGATGATCCTTGCAATTCCTACACTACAAAAATAAAATACCAAATGTTTAATTGTGTAATCATAATGACGAATTTAATCGTTAGAACCTATTTTTATCATATTTTTGCAAATAACTATAGGATTCATAAGTTGCAGTTGTTCATATACTGCCCGAGTTGACTTCTGTACTCATTCATCATCACAGCCCATATACGTCCCCACCGAGGGGCTCGAGCCTACCCTATATTAGGGTAATTAGGCCTTAGTCAACCACGCTGGCCCAGTGCGGATTGGTCGACTTCACATACATCATTGAATTTTTTCGCAGATGTATGCAGGTTGCCTCATGATGTTTTCCTTCACCGTAGGAGCGTCAGACAAATGTACATATGAAATTCGAAACGAAAATCACATTGGTGCATGGCGGGTCTCGAACCCCGACCCCCCGATTGGAAGGCAAGTGCCGAGTCCACTGCGCCACCGACGCTCTACTCATGTACGCTGTACTCATTCATTAGTTCATTTTTAAAGTGACACTTTTTTTAAATCGCCTCAAATTTTTTCGTCCGTCTATCGCATTACACGAAAATATGAGATTTTTAATTTCACGAATTTATTTTAGTCAGGATTGGTCTATACGTTACATCTTCGACTTATTTATCTGTGTGGCAGTGGTTCGATCCTGGGGTAGAGCGTTTTTTTTTGCTTTTGCTTTTTTTATAAATTTATTTATTTATTTCATTTTATTTTTCAGAATAAAATATTTAAGTTAACATTAAAACCACGATTTTAGTACTCTAAATTGAATAATTTTCCGAAAATTTATAGTTAAATGCCTACGATACGATACGAAAAAATAGTTGCATCGTGGTTTCATAAAACCATACAATAATTTTAATTTTTTTATGAAAATTCAGAGTCACGAATATAAAATAAAAATACTTTCTTTAAAAATGGAGCCTCAGAACTCAGGGTTGTCAACCTCATAAATAATAAAAAATACGTATTGTTAAAAAAATCCCGTTGGCGCAAGATGGCGGTCCGGATTCCCTGGCTCCGCTCCGCTCCGCTCCGTCCGCGCCAATATCCCTCGTGGTATAAATTACTTGTTCCCTGTCTCGCTGACGAGGGTTCGTCTTGTATCACCGATAATATTGGCTGACCGTTTGACGAGCTCAGCCCTCGATTCACTAATGTGGATCTTATTACGAAGCCATAGGGCTCTCTTGTGTAATTAAACTGAAGGCTTTGGACGAACGTTTTAAATTAAATGTGCTTCGCCCGAAGAAGATATGTACAGTTGTATATATACACAAAACAAATATTACTAATACTTTTTTGTGATATATATGTGATTTTGTATTTTCTTTGAAAATGCAATTTGATGAACAGAGAGACAATGTCAATGACACGTCCGCTTTGTCACGATCGCTTTAAACAATAATATTAAAACAATAACAATATTAAGAGGAAGAAAAAAAATATTTATTTAGCGCTAACATGACAAATAAAAATGAATCTAATCCACAGTAAAACAAAATCATTTAACTAAAAGTGATGAAATATGCAATTATTTACAGAAAAGCGATCAATAGCGACTCTACTCAACTCTAGTAATCATGGTTTTCAGGTGTTTGGTACAGTAAGCTTCCATTCAAGCTATACATTTACACTACGAAAACCGCCACTATTACGAGCGGCATAAGAACGGTCCAAAGGTCAATCAGTATAGCTTGATAAGGAGCTTACTGTACATCCATCGCCGAGCAGTGACACGTGCTTTCTTATTAGTTACTAGCTGTGCCCGCGAACTCGTTTCGCCATATACTTTTTTCCCGTTTTTGCAACATTTTTCATTGATGCTCTGCTCCTATTAGTCGTAGCGTGATGTTATACAGCCTAAAGCCTTCCTCGATAAATGGACTATCCAACACAAAAAGAATTTTTCAATTTGAATCAGCAGTTCCTGAGATTAGCGCGTTCAAGCAAACAAACAAACTCTTCAGCTTTATAAAATTAGTAGTATTAGTATATGTTTTACTGGAGGGAGACTCTGTACCAGGGTCGTCTGCTTAGGTACCTCCGTCTTACCTATTTCTGCCGCAGAGCAGCAGTACTTGCATTGCTGTGTTCCGGTTTGAAGGGTAAGATATGGCAGTGAAATTACTGGGCACTGTGACTTTACATCTTGTGTTACAAGTTGGCAACGTACACTGTGGTTATTGTGGGGGTTGCAGTTTTGCTGCGAATCTCACAAGAGCCACATGTATTATAGGTGACTGTTACCACTTACAATCAGGTGGGCAGTTTGCTTGTTTGCCAATTTTCTGCAATAAAAAAAATGTAGATTAAGCAAGTGCAAGCCGACCGTTGACTGTCGGTCTGTGAGTAGGCTGTGTGCGTTAACGTATAAGTACATTTACGAACGTTCCGAAAATCCAAAGATCGGGTCGGCCGCGATTCACTGACGTTTTTCGACCGCATTTTTGTAGTTCGTGTGCGTGTGTGTTGTAAGTGTGACGTAGAACTTCATGTTTCATTTCAACCGACATAAAATCGGTCACCGATAGAGTCGGTCGTGTGCGTTAGCCTGGCGATGACACTGATTTGACAACTTCCATAAAAAAAAATAGATTTGTCAGTTCTCTTCTTAGTACAACGTTGCCAATACTACTTAATGAATAGTTATAATAATAATAATAATAATCGTTTATTTCAGGCACAGTTCATGTTGTTACAACATAAAATAACCCATATTTACAGATAAAATTAAAATCAAATTATAAATTAAAATTAAATTAAATGGAATTGCACAGATACAATACAAATAAAATAATAATAATAAAATTATACAAATGCTTATTAATTAATTTGAATAATTGAAATACGATTGAGAAATATTATCAGTGTAAAAGTCATAATGTATAAGTCATATGTATAAAACAAGTCGAAAATATAAATGTCAGGATCAATGTCATTATGTCACACACGAATAAATTAACGGTTTAACGAATAAATTTCTAGTAATATAGATAGTGAGTCATAGGTTTCAGTCAAACATATTTTATAAAGGCTACGTCATTGCGATATACAGTCCAATATAGTGCTTGTAAAATGTCATTATCAGAGCTATTTCAACGCTGGTGAAAAGAAAACTTCATTCGCCTCAAGACTGCAAAGAAGTCATCAACTCTACTCTCAGCAAACATACCAGACGCGCTGCACCTCCATGACAGACCGAACATTACTCTGAAGGAGTTATTATACTGTACACGAAGAGCGTTAAATGCACTCTTCGTGTAATTATTCCATAGCTGACAGGTGTAGAGCGCCTGGCAGTATGCCTTAAATAGTGTCACCTTAACTGTATGAGAACACTGCCAGAATCGTTTAGCCAACATGTTGCTTTTTGCGGCAAGTGATCTACGTTGTCTCTCAAGGTCATCATTGTCTTTTAAGGTGTCCGTAAGTATTTTATATTTAAACTTACTTACAACTTTAATGGGCGAGTTGTTCAGTGTAAGCGTCGGTACTCTGTCAGAGCTGCTGCCTGCTCTACTTACCATGGCTTCTGTCTTTTTCACGTTGTACGTGAGACAGTGTTCGAGCGCGTATCGCTCACAGATAGCGAGCAGGCGGCGGAGCCCTCCGACCGAGGGGCTGAGCAGCACCATATCGTCCGCGTAGCTAAGATTGTTGACGCATTGCTCGTCGACATAACAGCCGGCCCTGGTGCCGCTCAGCTCCTCGATCAGATCGTTTACATATAGATTAAACAGCACTGGTGACGTCAGACCACCTCGCCTTACACCACGGTTCAGTTTATACGGATCCGAGAGTGACTCCCCCCATCTGACCTGATTATACTGATTGTCATACCAAAACTTCAATAAGTTTGCGACTCTTGTAGGCACTTTTGTACTGTTCAGCTTTTTCCATAGTTTATCATACAAAATCGAATCAAAAGCTTTACTGAGGTCTAGAAAACAAGCATAAACAGTAGTTTTACGGTTCACATAGTAATCTTTAAACAATCTTTAAATGCATTTTTAATTATTTTTGGAAATGAACGAATGTTTCCTTTCAGTAAAATTTGCCATCATCAATATTAAGGGTACTTTTTCTCCAACCACAGCCTTTTTTTTCCATTCTGTATATACACGGTTATTTTTTTATCACCCTGGAAAATTTAAGGGACGCTTCACGACATGGTATTAGAATGATTTAAATATAAATAAAAAAAATAACCTTAAATATAAGTTTAATAACCTTCCTTAATTTTATATTCATTTTTTTAAAAATACAAAAAATGCTGCACTAGTTGTGAGCAGCATTTTTTGAGATTTTTTTATTTTTTTTAAATATTTTTATATATTTTTTATTTCATTTTTTTTATTTTTTATATAATATTGGATGTGTCCTGAAGCGTCCCTAAAATTTTCCAGGGTGATAAAAAAATAACCGTGTATAAAGATGTATTGTCATATCATATATCGTAAATGATCTCGCCACAGATGATACACGCCGATCATTTACGATGGAAAGTTTTTGTTTTTTTTTAGAATTCCGTATTTAATTATCTCAATATTCGGAGTTCTTTACTACAAGAAGGGTTAAAATTAACGGCAAAATATTAATTTCATTACATTAATAAAGTATCCGATAAAGAGATCCAAAGTAAACATTCACCAAAACGGTTTAGATAAGCCCAAATAATTCCTAACATTTAGCGTTGAACATCTTTGTCGGCAATAGCGGCTTCTTAGAAATTAATACAATTCGTTCGTCACAAAGGCTTATCAGGAATCTTTATTTGATAGCCCCTGTTTCGGAATATGAGTTGTATTACGCAAGGAATAAGGTTTTTCACAAGCTGGGTTACGTCCTCGGAATAAGTAAGGAATATGTAATATGTATGTAGAATAATCGTGCTAGCGTTTAGAATTACAAAAAGATAAAGAGCATTTGATTTCGATCGAACGAATGTGTTATGTATTCTATTGAGTACTTATCTATACAAGTGTTATAAAAATGCCCTTATAACATAACTAGCTGTTGTCCGCGACTTCGTCCGCGTGGAGTTCGGTTAACCCTCTTGAGGGTTATATTTCTTACAAACGTTGAATATTTATATAAATCTAATCAACAGCCTAAAAATAAGTTTCAAGCTTCTAGCTTTACAAATGACAATACATTCATACAACCTTTCAACCCCTAACAACCCTTTTTTCGCATTAAAAAGTAGCCTATCCTTTCTCAGGCTCTAGACTATCTGTGTACCAAATTTCATTCAAATCGGATCAGTAGTTTTGGCGTGAAAGCGCGACAGAGAGACAGACAGTTACTTTCGCATTTATAATATTTGTATAGCTTATTCTTGATGTAGAACCCTATTTTTAAAAAACCAAAGAGCAAACAACACAGATATTCAATGACAATTCAGATTAACTGAGATGTAGTATACTAGAGTTGAATATCGTATTTGTTTTTTTATTTAACAAATAGCGAATTTAACGTTTTGAAGTCCAAAATTATCGAAAAGATAATTATACTCAGTATATATAAGAGAAAAAAAAACCGAAGTTTGCCACAAAATATTAATGTAGTTCAGCTTGTCTCTTGAGTTTGTGTACATTGCAAACTGCCTAGGATACTGGTAGCATTACCTCTTTATATTATTAGGCTGTTATGCGAAATATAATAGGACTCTTCGTTCTGCCTTTAATGGTCTCCTCAAATGTCCCCCTCACCATTCTGATACAGTTCATTCTTCCTTTTTTGTTCAATCTATTCTTTTATGGAATGCCCTCCCTCAAGAAGTGAGAAACTCCCCAAGCAAGCTTAGCTTTAAAAATAAGTTACGCAAGCTGTTCGTTGAGCAGTCATAGGAAAAAACTTAAGTTACTCTGGTATAGGCTTAGTCTGCGTTCGCGCGACCTTGGTGACGCACGCACGCGCTCCGTTGTCTTACCGTTAAAAAATGTCGGGTGCAATGTGTAGTAATTGCAAACTAGTAGTCAGTGAACTCTTGGCGTTTATTCAGAATAAATTGCAAGTCATAGACCAAATTAGTTTGATGCAAATCTGCTCTACTTCTTTCACTACGGAGGAGATACTTGCGGCAAAAAATCTTCTTTTCGAATGCGTAACAAACAAGAAGAAATCACTGCGAAAGAGAGATGGCAAGGCCCAGAGAGACCTGGAAGATATAATTGGGCTATTCCGGGAACTTGATCCGGATGATTTTCCCGTTTTTGTTGCGAAAAATCTCAACAAACTACCCCCGATTACATTTGATCATGTGGACGTGACAAAGCTGTTGAAAGATATTTTGGTACTTCAAAAGGAATTGACTGGTATAAAACAGAACTATGCCACATCGGAAGAATTGAAAACTATTAAAGTAGAATTGGAAAACCTAAAAGTGACATCGATAGTGAATAATTTTGACATGACGAACGTCAATGCTGTACGAGACTCAACACGACCGATTATGAATATTATGGACAACTGCTGTGACAGTGGACCTATAGGATTGTTACATATTCCTGAGTCGCTGCAGCAGAGTGGAAATATCGAAACATCGGCAATCACAACCGAAGCGCACCCAAAACCTACTCCTACAAAAATACTATCGGAATATAAAGAACAATCTTCAAAACCACTTGATCATGAGAAGTTACAGCAACGGCACAAGACAGGGAGTCAAGTGTCATCAAAAAGTGGTACGCCTACAACCACACTGAAACCAATGATTACCCCGAAGCCTGCACTTGTAGTCACAAGCCAGTCGCAACAACGATCATTTGCTCAGTTGGCAAAGGAGAAGGGAGAATGGAAAGATAAACAGCAGGAAGAGAAATGGAAGCTAGTTCAAAGAAGAAGGTACAGAAATAGATTTCAAACCACAAAAGAAAACATTTGACCGGCTGGAATAAGCACGTGAGCGCTGCTCATCGTGAAGCCAGGCTTAAATTAAACTTGTGGTTTTTGAGTGGTAAGCCGAATAGCGGGGTAGTTTATGACAATATGTGCACAAGCCGCAAAATTTTTAAATCAAAATTAAAATGGTGTCAAAACCATCAAGAGCAAATCAAAATGGATATTATTGCTAGTTGTAAGAAAAGGAAAAGCTTCTCCATGTTCTGGAGGAATATTAAAAAACTGGATCCAAAACAGGGTCTTCCATCAAGTGTGGGAGCTATCTCAGATCCTAGACAGATAGCTAACTTGTTCAGGGACCAATTCAATGTGAAATCTAGCTTAGGACAGAGGACCGGGCCGCGGGTGATCGGCGCTCACTCAAGTCATGGCACTTGCCTTACGCCTTTCACTGGTGCAGAAGTGAGAAAAATATTAAAATCTATATCTAAATCTAGATATCTAAATCTATATCTAGAGTCGGGGTAAGTCGCCGGGGCATGATGGACTGAGTGTCGAGCACCTGCGGCACGCGGGAGTGCATCTGCCCGGAGTGCTAGCCATGTTTTACTCCTTATGTGTTAGTCATGCGTACCTACCATCTGATTGTATTAAAACGATGGTCGTGCCAATGGTCAAAAACAGAACCGGTGACATAGCAGACAAAAGTAATTATAGGCCAATATCGCTTGCTACTATAATTGCCAAAGTGATGGACCGGCTTCTGGATGGTCACCTGGAGCAGCACCTGCAGCTGCATGATGGACAGTTTGGGTTCAGGGCCGGGTTGTCCACCGAGAGTGCGATACTCAGCCTTAAGCAGACGGTCCACTACTATGTGAACAGAAGGACGCCGGTCTACGCGTGCTTCCTCGACCTGTCAAAAGCTTTTGACACAGTCAGATACGATATACTGTGGAAGAAGCTTAGAGGCACACAATTACCCGAGGAGTTATGTTCTGTTTTTGAGTATTGGTACGCACATCAAGTTAACTATATAAAGTGGGGTGGTGCCCTTTCGGACGCCTACGGCTTGGAGTGCGGGGTGAGACAGGGGGGGATAACTTCCCCTAAGCTGTTTAACTTGTACATTGATGGCCTGATAGAGGGCCTCAGTAGCTTACAAGTTGGTTGCACCATTGATGGCATTGCGGTCAACAACCTGTGCTACGCAGATGACATGGTGCTGCTGGCGCCATCTATCAGGGCTCTTAGAGAACTTCTGGCCTACTGTGAGGCTTATGCTGCTGGTCATGGCCTGCAGTATAATGCCAAAAAGTCAGAGTTTATGGTTTTTGGGCCGGGGGGTAAGTCCCTATTATATGTGCCTCCTCTTATGTTGAGTAGTAAGGAACTAACTAGAGTGTATAAGTTTAGGTATCTGGGTCATCTGGTTACACATAACCTTAAAGATGAAGAGGACATGGAGAGGGAGCGAAGGGCGTTGACGGTGAGGGCGAATATGTTGGTCCGCAGGTTTGCTCGTTGTTCTACAGAAGTAAAAATTACCCTCTTTAAAGCTTTTTGCCAATCTTTTTACACGAGCAGCCTGTGGTTCACGTATACGAGGAATTCGTTCAACGCCCTTCGCGTACAATATAACAATGCATTCAGGATGTTGTTGGGGCTCCCACGATTCTGCAGTGCCTCTGGCATGTTTACGGAGGCCAGAGTAGACGGCTTTGCCGCCTGTATGAGGAAAAAGGCAGCCTCACTGCAAAGCAGAGTACGTGGGAGTACCAACAGCATCCTGGAGGCAATGGCAAACAAATTTGATGGGCTCTTGTTCAGCCACTCATATGCTTTATTAATTAGATAAATAGGTATTTAAATTCACTAAGACTAACATAGGCTAGATATTTTTTACTAACGTATGGATCTGTGTAATCTGAAAATAAACGAATTTATTATTATTATTATGATCTTTATTAACCTTCTTTCTTAAATATACATTTTTTTACAATATAAATATAAAAAATATAAATATTATAAAAAAACCTACATCTAGCGGGTCCATCGGCAGCGAGATAATGCCCAAACTACCGGTGGTTAGGGCTGCAGGGTGAGGAACCTCCTGACAATTCGTGCCGTGCCAAGAATTACCGCCTTCTGTATCAGGCCCTTGATCCATCCGCCTAGCGAGAGTCTCTCAAGATGTTGGTCAAGACTCTTCGCTATTAGACCATTCACAGACACCACTATCGGGACAATAACAGTTGAGTCCACATCCCACATGGCGGTAACCTCGTGAGCCAAGTCAAGGTACTTGCTGAGCTTGTCCTTCTCAGCTTTCACGAGATTCGCGTCATGGGGGATGGTGACATCGACTATCATTACCCGGCGTTGGGTCCGGTCTATTAGCACGATATCAGGCTTATTGGCTGCAATAAACCTGTCCGTGATGATAGAGCGGTCCCAGTAGAGCAAGGCACGACCATTTTCAAGAACTGGCGCTGGTGTGTATTTATAATACGGCACTTCAGTCTCAACAAGGGCGTATCGGAGAGCAAGTTGCTGGTGAATGATCCTGGCTACTTGGTTATGCCTGTGCAAATACTCACTGTTAGCAAGATGCGAACAACCAGAGACTACATGTCGGAGGGACTCCCCAGGGCGGTGGCATGCCCGACAGATGTCGGCGGTTCCGTCCTTCATGATGTATTTTCTGTAGTTGTTCGTCTTGATAACCTCATCTGCAATTGCACAGGCAAACCCCTCGGTTTCTCCAAAGAGGTCCCCAAAGCGTAGCCAGTTCACTGACGCCAGCTGGTCCACATCAGACCCAGTGAGGGAATGATAGAACCGGCCGTGCAGCTCCTTGCTCTTCCATACGTCCTTCCGGTCGTCAGTGCTTAACACCGATGGTTTGCGCCAGTTCTCATTCGCCATGGAGAGAGGCGTGAGGCCTTTATCAACTGCTACTACCTCTCGGTGCACACCATTCTCGTTGTTACGGAAATACTCCCTGAGACTATACACCTCGCGGTTATGGAGGTTCTTGGCGTTTAGAAAGCCACGACCCCCCAGCTTCCGCGGGATGTACAGTCTCATAACAGACGATCGTGGATGAAGCATGCGATGAGATGTTAGCAGTTGACGAACCTTTCTGTCCAGAGCGTCTAACTCAGTTTGAGTCCATCTTAGTATGCCAAAGGAGTATATCAGTAGAGGCATCACCCATCCGTTGAAAGCACGCGTTTTATTGCCTCCTGACAAAAGGCTGTTAAGAACCTTTGTCAGACGCCAATAAAAGCGCTCCTTCAGAGACTTCTTGATATCAACTTCCGATATACCCAGAGACTGTGACATACCAAGGTACTTGTAGGTCTCGATCTCGGAGAGGGATTTGATCGTTATTGTCTCTGAAAGTTGTAAATTTTCAGAGTTTACAACTTTCCCTCGCTGTACATGCATGACCGCACATTTATCCACACCGAACTCCATCTTGATAGCATTGCTAAAAACCTCTGTTGTTTTTAACAATTCTATTATATCTTGGCGATTATGTGCAAATAACTTAAGGTCATCCATATAAAGTAGGTGAGATATGATCTCACCACCTCTACGGAATCGATAGCCTAATCCTGACTCCTTCAGCAACGTGCTGAGAGGGTTCAGAGCCAGGCAAAACCACAAGGGACTCAGACTGTCGCCCTGGAAGATGCCGCGCTCAATCCTAATCAAGTCCTGCGGGCCAGAGGGGCCCGATGCATCGCCTGGTTGACAAAGGATTGTGGCCCACTGGCTCATACACGTGCATAGAAAAGATTTTAGGCCTGCATTTATTTTATACAGATCTAAAATCCTCTCCAGCCATGAATGAGGCACCGAGTCATAAGCCTTTTTGTAGTCAATCCAAGCAGTGCAGAGGGCCCCTCTCCTCCGCCGGACTTGTTGACTAATGGTCATGTCTATGAGGAGGAGCTCCTTAGTACCACGGGACCCAACCCTACACCCATTTTGAGTATTGGCCAAAATATTGTTCACAACTAAGTGTGCATAAATTTTTTGCCTCAAAATGGATGTAAGGAGCTTATAAATGGTTGGTAAGCACGTGATGGGTCTATAGTTTTTTGCTTCCATGGTACTACCAGATTTATGGAGCAGGAAGGTCATACCGGTGGTAAGAAGACTGGGGAGAGAACCCACCTCCAGGGCTTCTTGGAACTGCGCTGCCAAGCGGGGGTGAGAATCTCGGAACCATTTTATCCAAAAGTTGTGCAATCCGTCCGGCCCAGGACTTTTCCAGTTCTGTGCCACACGTATTGCACAACTAACGTCATGAGGAACTATAATAATTGGTTCCATCGGCTCGATTTGTTCGCACTCCCGCACGACAGCACAGATCCAATCTCCCTCCGTGTGTTCAGCAGGCGCCGACCAGATGCCGCGCCAGAAATCATTCATGATATCAGCATCTGGCCGCCGCCCACCACTTCCACGCTGGTCGGTTCCCTTCCAATCTCGGTATACCTTCCTTTGATCGCTGTGAAAGAGACGATTTTGCCAATATCTATTGACACGTTCTCTGTAGCGACGAATACGGTTAGCCCACGCATACACTTTCTGCTTCAGGTAATCAATGCGTTCCGTGGCATTGGCATAGTATTGCTGAGGTCTGATACCAGTTCCAGCAAATGCCTGTGTCACGAAACGCATTATTCGAGGGCGTCTGTTCCCTCGTCTGAAGCAGATTAGCTTTGCAATGAGAGTCCTTGACGTGTTAATACGACGCTCTATCCGCTCTTGCCATGCAGGTACGGTCCCGGTATCTCGCTTTACACGTTCTGAGTCCGGGAACCGGACACGTGCTATGCGACATACCGCGATCGCACCACAGTACATGATAGAGTGCGTATCAACTAAATCTTCACTATCCCGTAAATATGGGGACAGCAAAGCGTTCACGACTCCCATTAGCGCTATATTTCGTTTATGGGTGGGCAAACGAGGTAATCGAGGCCTAGATTCCGGTGCAAATCGATATTGGGAAATCGCATCTTCCAAAGCCCCCCTCAGTTGCTCTCTTACCTGGTCAGTTATACTATCGCTTGTCCGACCACTCGCATCGATGACAGAATCCACAGGGCCCGCAGGTGTCTCGCTCAACTCAATTATAGGAGCAGTCAATGCAGCCGGTGGGTTCCGCACCAAGGCAGGGCTCGGGCAAACAGCTAGTATCTCCAGGCGTAGCCGCTCAAGTGCAGAGTCATCCAGAAGCCTAAGCCGTTGAATTACTCGCACCTGATCCGATAGCCGTTGTGTGGTCACGTTGACGGTTGGTTCAAGAGCCTGGAACAAAGTCAACATCCTAACACGGTAAGCCGTCAGGTTAATTCCCCCCCCCTGTAGCCCCATAGTATGCTCGCATGCAGTTCTCGTTCATTACTTGAGACCATCGCATGCGGCGCACTACACCACCGGTAGCGGGAGCCGATTGCGGGGCAGAAGGCCCCGCCAGCCCCAAGCGTGCCGACAGTGGGGGACGTCCTCGTCGCGCAGGTGGTCGTGGCGGCGGCGTCCAGGGTCCACTGTCATCACTCGACGAACTGCGTGCACTCGGTTCGTTATCTTCACTAGGCACTGCGCTCGGAGACGATGACGGGGGGACGGGTGATGGTGGTTGTGCGCTCCTTGGTTCCGCTCTTACTCGTGACGTCGATGTTTTTGATCTTGTCATCATTTTATTATATTGAAATTTCGTTTATGCGAGGTTTTTCCAAAATTGGTGATATGTTGACATTTGAATGTCATATCGGTTTGCTGTAATTTCCTTTTCTTTTCAGTTAAATGTATATTTTCTTCCAAAAAACATGCGGCTGTTGTTGCGTTAGATTTAATTTTGAATTTTGATGTAAATTTGCCTAAATATTAAAGAAATAAATTGTAAAATCAAAATAAAATATCACATAAATACAATTGACGTCTTGTCGTGGCAGCGGTTTTTTTTTTTTTTTATTATTATTATTATTAAACTATTCTTTAATTTTTGCAAAGTTAAATTTAGGCAAATATATATTAGTGTATTTTTTTATTAATGTATTGGGATTTTATTTAATTTTATATATATATCAAAATATAACTATTTTAAAATATGTCGTTTATTTGTTTTTTTGGTACATCTACCACATTGTTTGTCTGAATCACCCAAGGGTTGACTGGCAGAAAATACCTCAGGCATTAAGTCCGCCTTTGTACATAAATTATTGGGCATAAAGTGTTAATAAATAAAATAAAATAAATAAATATAGAGTGTCGGTGACGCTGTGGACTCAGTACTGGGAGGTCCGAGGTTCGAGACTGCCATAAACCAAAGTGTTTTTCGAACTTCATATGTACTTTTGTTCGACGCTCCTACGGTGAAGGAAAACATCGAGAGGCAACCTGCATACACCTGCGAAGAAATTCAAAGGTGTATGTGAAGTCGGCCAATCCACACTAGGCCAGAGTGGTTGACTATGGCCTAAACACCCAAACTTAGGGTATGCTCGAGCCCCTCGGTGGGGACGTATATAAGCTGATGATGATGTTATGCGAAATAAGCGCCAGCTCCAAGGTCACCGCCCGAGCCTGGCCGATAAGGCTCTATGGTGCAGTCCGAAGTCCACAGCCCGATAGTTTCAACTGCAAGCACCTCAAATTCGTAATACTTGAAGATACATATTTGCGACACACAAGTTGTGCCTGTTCAGCGGGAGCACCTGCTCTGTGCCGTACTACTTATGTGAGACTCGCGCTAAAGTCTCAAGTGGCATCCCACACTAGTGTACGGCCCAGGAACCAGGGGATAAAGGTCACACCATCTGGTCTTTTCCCTTTATCTCTGCAAAGCCCAGTAGGTTCTAAAATCCCTGGTACAGAAGCAGAGACGAGTGCGCGGCGAAATAGGTCGTCGATAGTGCCATGGCAGTAGACACGTTTGGCGCTTCGTGAATAGGCAAACCCATGGCGACCAAACTGATCGACGTCACTTCCGCAGGAACAGCGGTGTGGTTCACAAATTTTGATTCCTATGCGACTGCCTTTTAACAACTTTTTAGCTTATAATTTCTAATATACAGGATGTAAAAAGACGTATACCGAAGCCCGTGTCTACGCATTCAGACCATTAAATAAAGCAATGAAATTTAGTTTTAAAAAAAAACTTAAAAAAAAACCCGCTTTATACCAAAATATTGTATTGTCACCGGGAATACATATGTAGAAAAAATTTGAGCTCAATTGGAGCAATAGAAGTGGTCGAAAAATCGATTGCAAGATTTGATCGTGACAAAGAAACGAACAGACAGAGCAACTCAATAAAAAGCGTAAAGAAAAATAAGTAAGTGTAATAATAAAGAAAAATCAATGATGTGAAACGAAAATAATTTTAAGGCCTAAAAAACAACGACAATAAATACGACGTAATGTAACGCGTGCCCGCACCTAGCTTGCGCGTCCGGATATCGCGTCGGTGTTAGTGAGCCAGTGTGAGACGAGTTTCCCGCGCAAGTGATTCTATTTCAGTCATAAATTTTGTTAAGAAATACTAATTTTTTCGTTAATGTTTCTTCGGACGAAAACTATCAAAATACATTTCGAACAGTCTTGTATAAAAATCTCGAAAAAAAATTTGTAATTTTAACCCTGAATATCTCGGCAACTATTAGTTTCACAACCATGGTCTAGAAGACAAAAACTATAGTGATGATGGGAGCAATACGTTGGTTTCGGCTTTGGTACCTTTTTTACACCCTGTATATGGTGTAACGTTCCTCATATTAATGTGTAGCTCAGCCGCCAGCTAGCGTGACTGGGCGCTGTTCATGAACCGCTCCATGTTCTGGTGACCGTAGCGATAAAGCAACAATTATAGGTACTTAAACGTTTAATAATGGCTGCGGGTACCTGAACACGATAAAATCTTGAAAACTGCAGCGATAGAACGGAAGGGAAAAATTGTAAGCCTGTTAAAATCGTTTTTTACACTTTAACTGCCTCCTTGGTCTAGTGGTTGATAATGCCCTTATTGGTCAGGATCAGGTTTTGATTTCCAATGGGGTGAATATTTTTCTGGTTGGTTGTTGTTAGGACTTTACCACCGCCATAAAAGTTCGTTCAGAAGTTTTTTTGTGAGGAAGAACTTTTAAGTTTGTCCCATTACAACAATGTTAGCAGAATTTATATAGTGTTACTGAAAATCCGCAAATCCTGAAATTATTTTGTTCAGGGCCGAGAGTAGAACCGATTTCACTCATAAAAAATGGGTCAGATTGTGATCAAAAAAAAAATAAAACCGACTTCAAAAACACTAAAAACTTAAAAAATAATATAAGAATAGGTACAGACAATATCACACTTCTATATTGAAGTCGGCGCCAAACGATGATCTCCTAGAAAGTGTTAAAATTTGTCACCGACTTCAATATAGAAGTGTGATGTTGTCTATACCTATTCTTATATTATTTTTAAGTTTTTAGTGTTTTTGAAGTCGGTTTTCTTTTTTGTAAATTTTTATTTTATTTTTAACTTTTTAGTGAATGAAATCATTTCAGTTAAAGAAACCCTAATTTAATTTAAATTAGTGCTTTCCTCTATTTTCTATGGGATCCCATCATCAGATCCTGACTTTGGTAACCATGGGACCACCCTTGCAGTATACTCTATCGAATACAAAAAGAATTTTGGAAATCGGTTTAAAAATGACGGAGTTATGAGGTACTAACAAACATAAAAAAATACAACCGAATTGATAACCTCCTCCTTTTTTGAAGTCGGTTAAAAATTGTTCAACCTCGCCACTTTTTAAATTTACTTAACTCTATCGTTAAGGCACTTATCGGCGACGCAACTGCTTTGCCGGCAACATTGTACAGTAAGCTACTTATCAAGCTATACTGTTTGACCTTTGGACCGTTCTTATATCGCTCGTAATAGTGGCGGTTTTCGTAGTGATATTGCTTAAATGGGAGCTTACTGTACTCGCAAACGCATGACCATAGAGTTTTGAATTTGCAAGATATGTAATAAAACAAAAAATAATGAAATATCTTCGTAAATAATCTGCAAAAAAATATTTTCATAATCCTTTTATAAGTTTTTTTTTTTGGGGTGTCTGCGGTTTTGCGTTATTTTCTTATCATGTTGTATAATTTCGCCAAAATTGCCCCTTTTGTATGATTCATTGAATGTGTCTTTTGCATTTTAATTTGAAAGAACTTACCTTGTTCATTATCCAATGCTTTCCTAGAGCTTGATATTAATTTTATCAATGTTTTTTACCAAGCTTTCCTACAATTTAAATACGCATAGGCTTACCCACCCGCACATACTAACTTCCCTTATTTGTTCCCTTTTATACTGATCTAGGATCAGGTAATTTTAAACGTCGAACATCGCCATCGTAGTCGCGCAAGCTCTTTTGTATTCTACAGGTTGCAGGGCGCTCAGCAATTCTACAATTTTATACCACCAGCACCATTCCACTGTCGGACAACGTGACGTGATGAAGGTTCCCATCCGTTTACAGTCGATATTCCACCCATTCGTACCAAGCGATTCAGTTCCTCAATCATCATGCGAACTGCAAAGCAATGGAATTGTCTTCCTTGCAGTGGAATGAACTGAATATTATTTGGGGAGCGTCGGTGGCGATGTGGCCTCAGCACTGGACTGTGCTCCGAGTAGAATCGGGAGGCCCGCGAACGATCCTGCCATGTACCAATGTGTTTTTCGTTTCACGAATTTCATATGTACATATAGCTGACGCTCCTACGGTAAAGGAAAACATCGTGAGGAAACCTGCATATATCTGCGAAGTAATTCAAAGGTGTATGTGAAGCCAACCAATCCGCACTGGGCCAGCGTGGTTTGACTAAGGCTTAATCGCCCTACCATTACTGGTTAGGGTAGGCTCGTGCCCCTCGGTGGGGACATATATGAGCTGTGATGATGATGATGAAGGCACTATGTGATTAATAGTATCAGGCGTTACTTTTTAAGTCAATTACTAAATTGTTAATGAGTAGTATTGAGTAGATATACTTACAGGAAAAAAATCTGATAAAGATGTCAGTAGTTGGTACTAACTACGCAGCCAATGGTGCACCGCCCGCCGTCCCTCAATCCCATTCGACAAAGGAATATCACTAACTAGTACCACACCAACATGCAAATACTTAGATTCGACGCGTTCCGCCACCCCACGTGGCATCCTCAGGATGTTGTCGCCTTCACTGCGCTCCAACGAACTATTACCGGGCCAACGTCGTCGTAAGTAGGTACTCGTATTTGGACGTTGGTGTATTAAAAAATCATGCTTGTAAAATATATGACCATTTATGTCGAAAATTTTTGCAAATTGTGTGATTTTACAAGAAAATCAAAACCTATAAGGTTAGGGATTGGATAAGGATCGGAAGATTCCTTCTTCTGTCGTTCATCCCACACTTGGAATTCTCTACCTGCGCACGTGTTTCCTCTATCCTACAACATGGGTTCCTTCAAAAGAGGCGTGAAAAAGCATCTTTTGGGCCGGCAAGGGGCGGGCAGGTAGGAGAGTGGATGTCGTCCCTACTCTATCTGTCAACTCATTTGGGCCTCTTTCACCGCTTAACATCAGGCGGGAGGAGGTCATTTGCCGGGCCATCCATATAAAAAAAAAAAAAAGGATTAAGGATCGGTTAAGGTTATCGGATACCCACAGGATATACCTATCTATATCTCTAAATTCTATAATGTGAGGGTGTGTGCATCTGTACCATTTTTGACTTTCTGAGAATCTGTCCATATGCGAACAAAGATCTAAAATTATGACATTTAGCAAATAGCAAGGTCTTATAGAGCATGCTAAGGAAAAAATATACTTAGATATACGTTTATATGGAATTCTTGCTGCAACTCACACTTGGTCCGTTTTTTTTTTACTTTGTAAGCCAAAGCACATTTATTTTGACTCACTGTTAATAGCTACGTAGGTATATCAACATATAATTATTTTGAAATCTTTATTGATTAGGTACGTAAAAATTTGTGAAGAAATGTACTGAGTTAGTCCTTCCGGCCGCCACAGCGACTTAGTTTAACAACAAGTTCATTAACAGCAATTAATAAATATTTATCAGTTTAGAAAATGCAAAGTCCCAAATAATATATTTTTTAAGAATCATTTCGTAGAAAGCGAAGTAAGTAAACATGTTTAAAATAAGCTGCCGTGGCATCATAACTCCGACTTCAGACACGGCGCAATCTTCTCGCATTGTCTGTGCCTTTGAACTTGTACACAAGTTAATTAAGACTGCGCGATATGAATGGAAGTATTAGAATTTAAAATTGTATCGCCGCGAGCGGTTGTGCGATCTAGCCAGCTACACTGCACGGTACGGTATCACAACTCCATTGCACATTCTCTTGTTAGTGACACACGGATCGAAAGAAATTTTCGACGTAAATAAATAACGCTAAAGTTATATTTACTTAAACTATTTATGAAAGTATATTGTTTTTTTTTTACTTTAAATCTACGAAAATATAATTATTTAATAAAATATGAACATTTTCTTATGATGATTAGCTGCGTGACTCACTTAGTATCGGTGAAGAGTTGTTATGTTTGTATATGAGAAATAAGATCTAAACCACGAGTCTGCAAGAAAAAATATAAAAGGACATAAAAAGATAGTCAGTTCTGTATTGCAGCGTTAGCATAATATAAGTGTCATATTCGGCACTAATCTGGAGCAACTATGCTAATGCACATAAATAAAATATTAGTATATAAGAGATTAATCTTATTGAATGATTGCTCTTAATAACAAAACTGTCACTCAGGCTGTTTTATTTTCTCATTTTCCCGGCTGAGAGCCAAAAGAATGATTGTTTGTTGTAATTAGTTAGGCATATAAGTTTCTACCTAGAGTATTAGACTTAGTAAGCGTTTGAAGGTAATTTGTAATTAGTTGATAACACTCTAACAGTTTAATTGGTTAGGTATGTACGCTTATAAAATCGTATATTTACAAAGCTACTGATAATTAAATAAACTAAATTTATTCGATTTTGCTTAGTTAGTTTGTAATATAACTAATTAAATCTTTCGCAAAATTATGACGTTGCTATTATACATGATCCTTCTTCAGATCCGTGCTAATATACATATGTTTCAGAATTTGTCTAGTTGTTATTACGCAAATACCTCTAACTAAAGATTTTCGGCTCGCTTTGGTTGGTGGTAGGGTTTCTGAGCCCGCCTGGCTAGCTACCACCGTCTTACCTAAATTTGTCGCCATAATTAGAATGTTCACGACATTGTTTTGCTCCGAGGATTAGAGGTAAGATAGCCAATTGCTCAGCTGCTGAGGAGTCCAGGTGAAGTTCGTTATCTTAGGCCTCATCATCACCATCAGGTGAGATGAAAGGCAAGGGTTTCACAGTCGTGTTATAAAAAAGCTTTTTATACAGAACAGTAAAGCTCTTGGCGTAATGCAGAGGATGGAAGGGTGATTCACCTGAACTCCTTAACGATCACTATCTTACCTCTCATTGGTGAAACACAGCAATGTTATTAACGTTGTGAATGTCGACAAATTTAGTTCAGTCGGGCGGGCTGAGAAGCCCTACGATCAAACAAACCGGGTAGAAAATCTTCTGTCTCCGAGGGGTATCCAACCACGGACCCATATCGGGTAGCCTGAACCACCAGACCATGGAGGCGGCTAGAAATAAAAAAGAAAATACAGCACGAATAGCTTTTTAAACAATCTATTTGGTAAACATTATAGGTGGTTTTGCCATTAAAATTATGAGTGAACTAGAAATAAAATGTGTTTTGTCAATTTGTCCGCCAATCCACGCGCCCGTGTGTGCCACAGTTAATATCAACACATGCGAGTAGCTCAGTGATTATGTACGATAATATCGTTCTTTATGCTGCGTCACATGCCACAGTAGCCAGTACCTCAGTATAACAATCTCACCTGCTCTTTATAGCGACTTTATCGTTTCCACCTAGTTTCCCAGGGACCGACAAACTCGTGGACGACGGAGGAAGTCGCTAGATGTGGGTAGTGCAGGAGAAGGATCGGTTTGAGAAGCCCTGGGCTTAAGAAGAATGAAGAAGACAATAACATATCAGCCACAAATTGCCCATTGCTGGGTATATCTCCCCAAAGAAAGGAAGACTTAGGTCGTCCCATCATACTGCGTTAGGTTGGTGAGGCTCCAGAGCTTCATCCGTTGATCAAATACCTAACACTCTTTCTAATAGCCTGGTGACAAATTGGCGTAGGCGCTCGGCGATTGCCTAAAGTTATGTAAGGTTGACCTTGGTCATGTCTTTTTTAGGGGGGAAATGCGTGACTCTCCCGGCAGAGTGCCAGGCCTTCCCACTAAAACCCACCGCTATTCTCCCTGCCCTTATGCCCCACGCGCCCGGAATCGTGGATATGCCTATGATGGGAAATCAAAAAATTGAAACATCTCACGCTTCTCCGTGCTTTGGAAGCCACGGTAAACAGTGCGTCCTGCGCCTGATCTCATCCCGGTCGTGTCGTCACCGTCACTCTTCGACTGAAGGAACACAGTAACACTGTGACTGGATAGGAGAGCATTATTAAAATAGCCGTGCTCATATTCCACAAAAAATACTAATCGAAGCGTTCTTCGCGTTGTATTACTGTCCGTAATTTCACTATGACATCGTCGCCATAATGTGACTTCCTCAGATTTCATGCAGCCACGCCTTGGGAGATCTAAATTCTAATATGCGAGGTGTTTCCCTGTATTTTTTAAGGAAAAAAATCCCCACAAAAGCTTATCCTGGTGTCGAGTGCGATACACGGAACAGATATTGAGGATATCGATACACAATACTATTGGAGTATCGTAGTTTGGAGATTTGTTACATTTTTTACGAATACTTAGTTTAGGCTAAGCAACGATAAAGTGTATTCCGCGTGGTCCCATTGGCCAGTGTGACCACGCGGAACCACATTTCCAGTGAGGCAAAGTAGTGAGACGAACACGAGGAACAACCCTAACAGTCTTTCAGTGACGATAATATCGTCATGGTTTTTTTGTGTGCGTTTGCAGTTTCCTAGTGTTTTTTTATACAACACGTGTGATAGACAAACATCTGTCAGTATGCTCACGTCACGTTTGATGGCAATAGGACTCCACCGAGAAGGGATCTACGGCCGTTACTCTAACCATTTAGATCCTTAGAACCATTTAGAACCAGAGTTATTGTTGTCAACGCAAAACTGCAATACCAATCGACCCCTTAGGCTCAAACCTCATTCCCGCAGGGACGCAACGTGACCTTATTTGGGTCTGTAGTGAAGGTATTGTTTAAGGTTCTTGTTTATAAGAAAGATCTCTTATAAATCGATACCCAACAATATTTGCTTACATAAATAATTATTATACAATAATTAACAAGTGATAGCTACAAATTAACAGCAAACATTGGCACCATTCAAATAATCATTGCCTTGCCGCTCATGACAATCTTTTTACGTGCGCTTAAACTAACGAAAAGGCAATCAAACTTTTTGGAACTTTGTTGTAAAAAGATATCTTACAATATTTCTCCATAAACGAGCTACTGGTTTTTTGGAGCCTGTACGTTGGATCGGCATGGAAAGTTTTTTTACCGTCGAAAAAACGGAGGAGGTACTCAATTCGACGCGTATATATTTTTTTTAATGTATGATCACGCATAACTTTTTACAGAGAACTCCCATTTTGATGATTCTTTTTTTATTGGAAAGGGTATATGTCCCATATAAATTTGAAAAAACAATTCCAACCCTAAAGGTACAAAAACGGGGGATGATTGATGATTCACTCACTGATTGTAAAATTAATAGATGAAAGTCACAAAAAATATAAAAAAAAACTTTTTAACAAAAAATTGAACCGCCGAAAAAACTAAAAAGCAAAAACACTGAAAAGTTAAAAATAATAGGAGTATAAGAATAGGTACAGATGACATCACACTTCTATATTGAAGTCGGTGACAAATTTTAACACTTTCTAGGAGATCATCGTTTGGCACCGACTTCAATATAGAAGTGTGATGTTGTCTGTACCTATTCTTATATTATTTTTAACTTTTCAGTGTTTTTGCTTTTTTATGTATAAAAATATTTCAATCGTATAAAAAAGCGAATTGACGCAAAGGCAAAATATATTGAGAAATAATAAATTCATTTTTTACTAGTAGGATTCTTTTATTATTGGTTCCGGAAACATTTTATTTAGGTACACAGATTTATATATGACATGTAGTTATAAATCTCTGTAATATAAATGATTAGGTAAATAACGAATTTATTTTGTTTACAGTGCTTATTCTCAATCGAAATGAAACAGGTACATTTCAAAATGAAATTGAAACGTTATTACGTAATCGGACTGAAATAAATAAATTTACATTCGAGCGCCCTCATCATCTGCTTTTCAGTCGTTCGCAGCTATAGCTTTCATTTTGCAGCGCATTCAATGAAAAATTATGAGAGATACCTAGTATTTCCTTTGACAGGACCTGGGCATTCGCTTGAAAAGGTTTCTAAAGAAATGAACCGTGAAATAAACAGAATATAGCCGCAGTTGACATTTTGCCGCCATTTCAGTTCTCGTCTTACAGACACGGTTGCATTTACCAATATGTTTTGTCTACGGTTTCAAGTTAACTGATTGTTCAAGTTATTATCAACTTATCTATAAAAAATACAAAAAGTTACACCTTTTGCAGATGAAATTTGACAAACGTGGCACCAACACAGTCATACCAATCACATCATATCATCTCATTTACAGCACTAACTCTATCGCTCAAGCTCAACACATCATTAAATGAATTAGATTTAAACACATACCTATACATCGTATATATGTTTAAATCTAATTCTTTAATATATACATATATACACTATACAGCGTACATATATACAGCATCGGTGGCGCTGTGGACTCGGCACTTACCTTCCAACATACACTTATACAGGCTAATTTTTAAACCATCAACAACCTCCCAGGGGCTGATTCTAGTGCTCAGATGCAACAACTTTTTGTATGGGACCAACATCGAAATCGCAAAAAAAATCCACTTTCCCATACTAAAATCTCGATCAGCTAACCTAGTTTGTATGGAGAAGTGGTTTTTTTTGCGATTTCGATATTGGTCCCATACAAAAAGTTGTTGCATCTGAGCACTAGAATCAGCCCCTGGGAGGTTGTTGATGGTTTAAAAATTAGCCTGTATACACTTCTATATTGAAGTCGGTGCCAAACGATGATCTCCTAAAAAGTCTTAAAATTTGTCACCGACTTCAATATAGAAGTGTGATGTTGTCTGTACCTATTCTTATATCTTTAGTGTTTTTGAAGTCGGTTTTTATTTTTTGTAAAATATTTTTTATTTTTAACTTTTTAGTGAATGAAATCTTTTTATTGAAAGAAACCCTAACACAATACTAAATAAGTATGAAATTAGGGTTTCCCTCGATTTTCATGGGATCCCATCATCAGATCCTGACTTTGGTGACCTTGGGTTGGGACCACCCCAGGAATATACTCTATCGAATAAAAAAATAATTTTGGAAATCGGTCCACAATTAGCGGAGTAATCGCGTAACATACACAAGAAAAAAACATACGCATCGAATTGAGAACCTCCTCCTTTTTTGAGCTCGTAAAAAAAACAAACGCATCGAATTGAGAACCTACTCCTTTTTTGAAGTCGGTTTAAAAAATAAGAAAAAGTTTTTTTTGCCAGAACTTGATTTCTATGATGTTACAATTATAATATCCCTTATTCAGTTGCCACCTAATGGCAAGGCCAGTCTATTCGCTATCTACCCCGTATATTTTTAAGAGCTTTGGCAAATATTATCTGCATATTTTTTAATTTATTTACAATGTCATTCGATATTTATTGTTAAATTTAACTAAGGATATACGTTTAAATAATGTATAGCTAAAACCGATCCTACTTTTAGAGACAAATCAAGCGACGATCCTCTAAAAAATGGTGGCACTCAACATGACCAGTGTTCTGATTGGTTGAGCTCTGACTACCATTCGAGAAAAACTCGAATTCAATCTTTTTTCAAATTCATGATTATCAGCCCCCTATGTCCTGATTGGCTGAACGGTAATTTTCCGCTCGAGAAAAAATTTGAATTTGAACTGTTTTTCTGAGCCTCCGGTACTGAATTTCCCTTTGGTAGAATACTAGACTACTCGAACTTTCCTGGGCTACGTACGCGAGCAAAACCTCAAAACGCAGCTAGTATAACTCTTCGCACCGTACACATTATGATGCAAGCCCCAACTATGCATATTACCGGGAAACAACGAAATCTCGACAACTACGCCCGAAGTTCCCGGAACTCGGGAACTTGTGAATAATAAAAAACGGAGGGCCAAACTTTTCGCATAAATCCGGGAGTGATTCAGCCGGTTGAGCCGGCGATGCGCCCGGCGCCGACTGAATTATAACTGAGTTACTGGCGATACAGGAAGTCTAGAGTGTGTGTCTGCCATTTTGAATTCCCAAAGGCCGTTCTCTGCCATCTACTTACTAATTTCAATGCTAGCTGGATTTATACGTGACACTTTATGGCTGTATTCACTAATGATTCCTTGAATAAATATGCGGTTACTATTGAAATTAGTAAAAAGATCATGCTTGCCAAATATTTAGCTCCTACTACTGATGAAGCTGCTTAATCGCCTCCACGGTAGTTTTTTTATTTTTTATTTATTTAACAATATACATACACGTTTCAAAACTACATATACGCCAAACTACAGAGTAGTTTGTTGGCGTTGCGCTCTTGGTTTCTTTTAATCCTTAACATATACGCACTTACATACAATAATATAATACTTATTCTGTAAAACGTGACACCTAATATTTTATTACTTTTTTTTACTCTCTAGTTTTAAATGATTTTACATTAATAGTGTTTTCTTAAGTTTTCTTTTTAATGTTTCCTTATTCTTAAATTTTTCTTCATTTAATAATAGATCACAATATTTATTAAACAGCCTTGGTATAATATATTTCCTTGTCCTTAGCCCATAATAGTTTTTTCAACACACTTCCTCATAAAGTGGCTCTAATCCCATGGCAATTAGGCACATAATGACACCTATAATCAAACTGTGACTTTTTCATTACTATTATTCACGAGTGAGTAATAGTTTTTTTAAAATATTATTGGGTGAGTTACGCTTACACTTGCGCTAAAATTCTATCCGCGAAAAGCCCAAAAAAAAGAAACCTCATTTTTTTGTCTATGGCCGATGCGCGCGCATAGGAAAACTGATTAATTTTTCCCGCCATTACGAAACATTTTTCACAACTCGTCTCGTTTTCTCTTTTGAAGTTATTTAGTTAGTTATTAATTAAGATGTCTGCAAATACAATTTATGAAGAAAATGATTTATGTTGTACACCGCCCGATATAAGATGTGAAGCCCAGAACGTTATGGAAAGTTTACTACCAGAAAACTCAAAGGAAAAATATCTATTAGCGTACCAAAATTTCATACAATGGCAGAACAACAAGAATACGCAGTCTTTTTCAGAAAATGTGTTCATGGCGTACTTTAAAGAATTATCTTCTAAGTACAAACCTAGCTCTTTGTGGTGTATTTACTCAATGTTAAAAAGTACAGTCCGAACAAAGAATGGAGTGGACTTAAAAACATACTCGAATTTGTCAGCTTATCTAAAGAGACTATCTGATGGATTTAGAAGCAAAAAATCAAAGGTTTTCAATATCATCTGATGATATTGAAAAATTTATTAAAGATGCTCCAGATAACCAATATTTGGCTACAAAGGTTAGTTAAATTAATTTTAATTAAATATTTAATAGCAGCTTGTGTTGTGTGTTGACCTTAATTATTGTTTCTTTTGTTTCAGGTTGCTTTAATATTTGGTGTAACTGGTGCCTGTAGGATACAAGAATTAACAAATATAACTGTAAAAGATATAGAGAACCATGGCCAGATGCTTTTAGTGAAGATACCTATCACGAAAAATAAAATACCTAGGTCATTCACCATACACGGTCCATTCTATGATATTGTTAAGAAGTATGAAAGTTTGCGTTCGCCAAAAACAAAAAAAATGACCGTTTCTTTCTAAATTACCAGAATGGTAAATGTACCTGTCAGCCTATAGGTATAAACAAATTTGGTTCTATGCCTAAAGAAATCGCTAAGTTTTTGGGTTTAGTAGATGCTGAGAGCTACACTGGACATAGTTTCAGAAGAACTTCAGCTACATTGCTGGCAAATTCAGGAGCTGATATAATGACTTTGAAGCGACATGGCGGGTGGCGATCTAGCAATGTAGCAGAATCATACGTAGAAGATTCCATACAAAACAAGAAGGAAATTTGTGCAAAAATCACAAAAAGAATTAAACTTGATTCTGAGACGCATCCTACTGGCGAAATACCAAGTACGTCCAATGATTGGATTTCACCTACCTACACGAATAATGAACCATCACAAATAACAATAGAACATGAAAGTATTTCAATAAATAATCTATCTGATGAGACCGCTATGTCATCAAAAATAGTTAATTATAATTTTACTAACTGCACATTTACTAATTGTTTCTCTAAGTAAACTTTTTATCTACTATGTAAAATGGTTTTTTATTTAAGTATTGTTTTATTCAGAAGTGTGTTGAAAAACGTTGTATGATACACGTGTGTATTGATGGTTACCGTCCTCGGCTTCTTAAGACCCTCGCCTGACGGCTCGGGCCTCAATGCGCCTCAGCGGTAATCACCAACATTACACACTTGTACCATAATGTACTATTATATGTCGTTTCAATTAGTTTTCCTTTAGCTCTCGCTCTTGTATTAATCTTTGTGTGTGTTTTATGTTTAAATGTTTCTGAATGGTAGGATTCTAATGCTAACAAGTAATCAACTTTTTCAATAGGCATAATTTTCAATTCCATAAATAAGTTTTCATAATTATTTTTGATGGTTGAGTTCGCCCGAAATATCGGTCTTAAGGACCGGTTTTTATTTCTCGTGGAAGCGAAAGTTTTTCTGCGGTTCGGTTATGGTTAGTTGGACTTCTGAGCCCGCCTGGTTGTAGCTCCCATCAACTAAGACGTTTGTCGCCATAATAATAATGTTTCGCTTATTAACGTATCGTTTGTTTGGATGAACAGGGTATTAACTCAAAATTTACGATTATTAACCTAAAAATACAGTCCTAATAAAAATTATGCGATCTTTCTGATGAACGTGGTTGCATAACGATAAAACGTCAGATTAGCGGGGGTGCGGGGTAGTATCTACGTCCTTTTCGCACTTTTTTGAGTGTCCGTTTGAACAACACTCTCCTATTCAGTCTTACTCGCGGAGTTGTGGGGAAAGGACGTCGTTCGTTTGTAATAGAGAGTTTTAACCTGGAAAAACGCTTTATTCATTAAAAGGTGAGTTCTGTTTGAATACTATTATTTTGTGAAATAGAGTAATAATTTCAAGTTAATACCTTCTTTACGATAAGTTGTTGCATTTGGCTAGTACCGGGTGTTTCTAGTTTAAAGAACTTATTTCAGATACTACCATATTCACAAAAGGTTTTTTGATTTTATTACAATTCTTTCTCGATGAAAAAGTATTAATCGTAAATAATATTATGTAAATTTAAAATAACTTTGATTTTTAGAGTTTGTTTTGGTAATGATTCTTTATTGTTTAGAAAAATATATAAAATAATAGTATTAATATTAAAAAGTGTTATATACAACATAATTTGTGGTGTGTTTGTTTGAATTAATCATGGAAAGAACTCTTTTCTATCAAACTACTTCAAAGTTTTCATTTTACAGAATGATTTCGCAAAGACTTGCCTTAATCAGAAATGCCGTTAAACCACCTGATTCAAGGGAGGGAGAATCCGTCATAGTTTCTCATGATGGGACCTTGGATAGGTCTACGCAAGGTATTTTTTTAATGATATATTTTTATAGATACTTAATCTATGTTTTTCCTTTATTAATTATCAACATTATATCTGCCTATTTAGTTATAAATAGCGGTTTAATTTGAATCTATTTGCATTATGATTTGTAGCGACTAATCAAGAAATGCCTTTAAGAGAACCAGTCTCAGTGCCCGAAGATAGTCCTGGAAATACATTAGCTTCAAGTTCTGCTTTCAATGGCACATTTAAAGAGTTATCAACAGGTAAAATTGTTGGAAATATCTCTAAGAAATAATGAATTTTGAAATATTTAGGTATCTATTTCATTTATGTATTATGTAAATTATTGTTTGGTTTTCCAGAAGCAAATCAATTTACCTATGTTCAAGAGGAGATTGAAAAATCCGGAAATGACTCTGATTCGTCATCATCGTCCTCCTCCAGAATAGCCGATAGTCTCGAAAACCATGGTAAAGTTCTTGAAAGTACGCAAAATGTGATAATTCTACAAACATTGTTTACCAAGCAGATACATTTTTAAATATATATTTCTTCCAGAACCATGTTTTTCCGGAGTCAACTCCGATGACAGCGTTAAAGATCCCAACTACGAATCTTCTACTTCGAGCGATTCGGATTCGTCATCTAGTAGCTCCGAATCTTCAAGTATGCCAACAACAACGGCTCCGGAAGAGTTACATGCAACTCTGTCACATAATGAGGTGCAAGTTACAAATTCATTATCTGATATTACGAATACAGGCTCTTTAAGCAGCGACAATAGAAGAAACCTTACTCGGAAAAGGCAAAGAAACGAACATAATTGGTTACGTGTAACTGCTAAAAGATTAAGAAATTCCGGGAAATCTTATATCACAAGAACAAAAAAGGTTAAGCCAGAAAAGAAAATGGGACCACCATGCACCGAAAAATGTCGCCAAAAATGCTCATTCAAAATATGTGACCAGGTGAGAACTAACATTTTCCAAAACTTTTACAAGCTATGTGATGTAAATCGTCAAAGACAATTTATTGCTAATAGCATCGATGTTGTTAATCCTAAATATCGCTATACAAACGCTGCAAACCCTCGTCAAAACAATTATTCTTACCATATGAACGTTGACGAAAGCAGAATTCGCGTTTGCAAATTATTTTTTAAATCTACCTTATGCATTAACGATAAAGTTATTAAAACAGCACTGATAAAGAAAGATCAGAATATAAGTAATGTGATAACAGAAGATTTGAGGGGTAAGCATGGAAATCACCTTAAAATTCCAGAAACAATAAAATTAGAAATACGTAATCATATTAAATCTATACCTACTATAGAAAGTCATTACTGTCGTAGTACTACATCAAAAAGTTACATTGATGGCGGAAGATCGTTCATCGTGACTATGTAAATGATTGCAAAACCCTTAATAAACCGTTTGGAAACTATTTAGCCTATTACAGTATTTTTAACAATGAATTTAATATTGGCTTCCATTCACCAAAAAAGGATTTATGCGAGACTTGTGTGGCTTTTAATAACGCAATAGGTGACGCAAAATAAAATTTACGTGGTGAATATGACAACCATCATGCTGAAAAAGAACTTTCAAGGCGCGAAAAGGATGCAGACAAAAACGGACAGAGTAACGTAATTGTGGCGGTATACGATTTGCAAGCCGTCATGCCTTGTCCCCGAGGTGACGTATCTACCTTCTTCTACTTATCTAAATTGAACGTTTTGAATTTTACTATTTATAATTTAAAAACTAAGCAAGTAGAATGTTACGCCTGGCATGAAGGCGATGGTCACAGAGGTGTGAATGAAATTGCAACTTGCGTCTGGAAGTACCTTGTAAAACTGGCTAGCAATGCATCAGAGCCGTTCCACGTTGTATTTTACAGTGATAATTGCTGCGGACAACAAAAAAATAAATTTATGTTACATACTTATTTTTATGCTTTGTCAAAATTTCCTGTAATTTTATCAATAACCCATAAATTTTTAATAAAAGGGCATAGTCAAAATGAGGGAGATACGGCCCACTCTCTAATTGAAAGAAAAATAAAGGCATCTCTTAAATCAGGTCCAATTTATTCAGCAGACCAATATTATTCTATAATACGTACTGCCAAAGCTAGTGGCCAGCCCTTTGTTTTGAACGAATTGGCTTTTAATTGTTTTTTGATATTAAAGCCATGTCTAACAAGTTAGGTAAGACATTACCACCGAAAAATACCGACAATGAGCCTGTTAAAATAACAGAAATGAAGGTTATTAAAGTGTCAGCTGAAAACATAGACTCATTTTTTTATAAGACATCTTACTCTGATACTGATTTCAAAGAGGTAAAATTGTTTTCGGCAAATCGTCGAAACAAACCCGTTTTAGATAATATTGCTCTTGAACAACTTTATAGTGAGAAAATTAAAATATCGGAACAAAAAAAGAACGGGTTTATAAATTTAATTGAAAAAAATCTAATTCCTCAGTATTATAGAAGCTTTTATGAAAACCTTTAATTATTTTTTTATTTAAGTATATAGAACCTAGTTGACTTTGACTTGATTGTTTTGAAACTGTTTACTTGTTTATGATTGTTACTTGTCTTTCAATTTTATTTAGAAGTAATCTTTATGTTTTTATAAGTCTGATTTTTCTTTAGTATAAGATTTTGTGATGATTACCTAAGATTTCATTATGATTATTCCGGTTCCTTTAATCCTAGTCGAATTAAACTGAGACGGTGCGATTAGTAAAGTAAGTGAAATTGTTGTAATGTTACTATAAATTTAATATTGTTTATTATAAGTTAACCATAAAAAACTGTTATAAATTAGTACAAAGCCAACGACTGCCATTTGTGTGCTCAAGTTTAGTGTAGCTAGTGATTTAAATTAGTTTAAAATTTAAGCAAAGCTTTTTAGCTTTACTTTGCAGATGTAAAATCTATTTTTCAGGTGATTTTTTAAAATAAATAAACATTTAATAATGAAAATTCGGTTTTTATTTTGTACTATTTTTAAAAACTTATTCCTAATATTTGTGGAACATGGTAGTATTATGAATGCTCCTTGAACATAACTAAATAAATTAAGAAATCATGAAAAAATAGCATGGCATAGCAAAATAAACATAATGTTAAAATAATGTCTTGAAAAAATAATGGAAGGTTCTACCTACAAACCCCTTAAAATCGCATTTAAAAAATATATCATTTTCTAGTTAGTACTTTGATTTATAAGTATTTTTTGTGTAAAAAGGTATTATTATGTTCTTGCCTGTAGAATTTCTATTTTTTCTCAGTAATAGCAAAATTGACAAAGTCATGAATTGAGCAAAAACCTTATCAATAAAGTTAGTTTAAAAAATACATAGGTGGGGTTTACCAATTATTTACAGAAATGGAAATATATTGAATTGAAAACTTTAAATCGCTGTCCTGAAAAATAGGCTTTTTTGAGTTAATACCCTGTTCATCTGGACCAACGGTATGTTCACTAAATTTCTATTTTTGCTCTCTTACGTCCACTTTTATGTTTCTTGTGCCCATTTTTCTTATCAACTAATTAACAATTAAAAGAGCTATCTATCAACTAAATAAAATATATTTAATAAAATAAAAGTTTCATGATTAAGAAATTCATTGTTTAGATCCATTGATGCATCTTTTTGCACACTTCATGTACACTTTAATCCATGATTCAGGATTTTTTGCAAAGTGGCTTTTTAGAAACGTATGTCTGAAAATCAATAAATAGAGCGGATGACCGTCATACAATACGTATAACAATGGGCGTCGGAAAAACAAGTGAACGCCATAAAAAGCAATTGAATGTCGAAAAAGCAGGTGTACAGGAAAAACTGTTCCGTATTCTCATTTGCACATTACAGATAATGTTATAAAACTTTTCACTTGTTTTCCGATTACCTGACGGTTACCCATTCTGTATGTCTAAAATACTCGAGGGAATTGTATGTCAGCAATTAACTAGTTACCTGGAAAAAAATTACATACTTCCTGAGTACCAGTCGGGTTTTAGAAAAAAGCGTACCACAGCCACTGCATTAATAAATGTAACTGACAATATTCTGTCTGCTCAGGATAACGGCATGTGTACCATCTTGGTTCTTCTTGATTTTTCACGTGCGTTTGATTCAATGAACTTAGAATTATTGTTGTCTAAGATGGCCTATTATAGATTCGATCACCGGGCAATATTGTGGTTTCACAGCTATTTGCAAAATGGCAAGCAAACTGTGCAACTAAAGAAATGCGACGGCACTTCTGTTGTCTCTACCCTGCGTGATTTGGCAAGAGGCGTGCCACAGGGCTCTATTCTGGGACCGGTACTCTATAGCTTATATTCGGCTGATATTACTGATTGCTTTAAAAGAAAAAAACACCATATATACGATGACGATGTTCAGTTATATATATATCTTTTATTAAGCCGAACCAATACCAGGAGGCAGTAAAATATTTGCAGGAGGATTTGGATCGAGTCGTGGAATAGTCAAACCGAAACTGCTTACTACTGAACCCATCAAAAACTAAATATATGGTGTTTGGCACTAAAAAGAAACTCCATGATTTGCAGGCAACTGTGGATCTTGTAGTATTGGGGAATCAGATAGAAAGAGTAAACCTGTCACGTAATTTGGGTTTAAATATGGACATACAACTTAGGTTTGAAAGTCATATTGCACAGTTGGTACAAAATTGTTTCTATAGACTTAAAATTATTTATAAAATAAGGCCTTTTTTATCTGAGGAATTGCGTGTGCAGCTTGTTGATTGTTTAGTACTTTCTAAGCTAGTCTATGCAGACACTGTGTTTTTCCCGCGACTAATGGC
Organism: Schoenobius gigantellus; assembly: GCA_963935595.1. Lineage (NCBI taxonomy): Eukaryota > Metazoa > Arthropoda > Insecta > Lepidoptera > Crambidae > Schoenobius > Schoenobius gigantellus. The sequence continues at coordinate 64,278,503 of OZ012542.1, read as the reverse complement.
AAGAACTAATCGACTTATTCAAAGAGTGCAGAATTCCTGTGCACGTTTCTGCTATGACATTCCTCCCAGATGTCACGTTACGCCGTTTCTTAATGAAAAGGGTATTCTTAAAATGAAATCCAGACGCAAGCTACACTTATCATGTTTGCTTTTTGGAGTTATTGCATTTAAGGAACCCTCTTACCTTTCGGAAATATGGAACAATATTCCTCCACCCATTAGGCAAGCTGCATCGTTGAAATCTTTTAGGAATAAGCTAAAAGTTTATTTAATTAACAAACAACAGGAACTAGGAAACATTCAGCAAAATATGTCTTATATTTAGTTTTTTTTTATTCGTAAAAAAGATAAACTTTTAACTGGGAAATCGTTACTAGGTACCCCGCACTTCGCGCGCACGTGGTTTGGTGGTTTTTATTGTTTTTATTTAGGTGTTAAATGTATTTAATTTATCCAATTCATGTGTTTAATGAAATTGTTAAATATTATGTGTTGTATTTAAGTAGGTAGTATAGTTCTGTTATATATTTTTTAACTGTATGTGACTGCTGGCAGCTGGAGGTCAGAATTAAGGGTGGTCGTTGAAAACCAGCGCCAGACGAATGTTTGGCATAACGCTGAACGATTTACCTTTTGGACGCAACCATGAAACTGGATAGGTAATTCATTCCTTGTGTTAAAATATTGTGTCCTAATATAGAAGATGGTTATATTTCATGAATTGTTTATTGTGGTTGTTGTCTAATAAATATCTTTCCTTTCTTTCTTTCTTAATGGATTAGTTCGTAAAAAATCCAGTTTACAAAAATCCTGAATTATTCACTTTATAAAAATCCTGAAAATTCAGGATTTTTGTAAAGTGGATTTTCTACGAAGTGGACATAAATAGTGCAAAAGATCCATTAATCAATGGATCTTTACATTGAATATCTAAATTATGGATTAAAGTGAATATCACAGTGCAAAAATATCCACCAATGGACCTTACTGCCATAGGGAGCAATAAGTGGTAAGATAGCCAGTTCCTTAGTTATGTCACCAAAGGCGGTGAACGAGCGGACGAGCCACCTGATTGTAAGTGATCATCGTCGCCCATAGACATCTGCGACATCAAGGGTGCCGCTTATGAGTCACCTGTCTTGAGTTTAAGGACCCCATTTACCTTCCGCTTGAAAAATGCCATCTTGTAGCGCGTTGGAAACACCTCCGGAGAGAGCTCATTCCACATTTTGCATGTTCGCCGGAGAAACGAACGAGACGCCCGCAAGGTATGCTGATGCCAGGCATCCAATATGTGGGGGTGGTTGGGGTGAGTTCTACTACCCTGGCACGCGGAGCGGTGGCGAAATAGCGATGGAGGAATCAGTTTGAAAAGTTCCTCAGAACACTCCCCATTGTACAGACGGTAGGCTCTAATCCATCTGTGAGTGCCGGATCGTCGACGATACGAACAGCCCTGCGTTGGATGGAGTCAAGAGGAAGAAGTTGGTATTTTGGAGCATCGGTAAACTTAACTCATTTAAAGTGTTACATTAATTTTCTGTAAATTGACTATGTTGCAATTAATATTTTTATATTCATTTTCATATTAGTTCAATGTTCGCAAATATTCGAGACTACGAAATCCCATCATATTATTATAACACTCACAAACGTCTAACACGATTCGGCTCCGCATAAATTTAACTTGCGCCACAGAGAAGTAATATTTACATAGCGATATGAGAAACAGAAATCGCTACAAATCACACTTACAGAATCTGAGGGGGCACAAATGTCAGTGAATTAAAAAAGTCCGTTGCCTTGGCGACCGGGCAGATGTCGTGCGGCGGGAAATTGTGGCCTCGCGACAAGACACGTATTGTTGGACGTGTAGGGTTGGCAAACTGTAGAAAGATGGCTTAAATTAATTTTTGTATACTTAACGTAGGCGCAGACAAAAAATGTTTCAAATGCAACAACATTACTATTGATATTAAATAAATCTATACAAGAATATTGCTTTTTTTATAGAATATTTGAACTACATTGATATCTTTGTACTTTGTTGTGCCAAAGTCGACATTAAACACTGTTAATATCAATGTATCAGCACCCAATTTAAACCCTACTTCTCGACCCTTACCCGAGGTATACTTTTCTTCATATATTGATTTATTCGTTTTTCAATTTATTTAGCTTTTTAAAGAAAAAAAAGTCACAAACTTAAAACATAACGGTTTCAGACAAAATATTTTTCTTTTTACCTCGGTATAATACATTTTTTATTGTGTGAGTGTTGGTACATAATATAGTAGGAATACTTTACTATTGATTAATGGGATCTAAAAGTAGTTATGTTTCATTTTCTGGCTGTTGTATTTTGCGACATGGTAATGTTTTGAATGCGTAGACTGGTTTACGTCATAATAGCCGTTTGAAAACAGGCAGATTATATGATTTTTTTTTTCGAAGAAGCAGACTGCCAGATAATATTATGTGGTTTGTTATGTTTATCTAGTACATGTGGCTTTTTAACATTCGCAAACATATACAAAAAGTACACAAAATGTATGTTGCCAGCTTGTGACATATTAATATGTGGTTATTTGGCTGCAGTATTCTGAGAAATGGAAACTTTTAATAGCGAAAAACGCAATAGTTATCTCTTCTTTTTCCTTGATTTCTAAGTTCTCAATAAATTAAAAAATATATTTGTAGAGTTACTCGACTCATAAATTTTAGTGTCGCTTCAAAATACATCTGTTAAAATTAAAGGCCACTTACAACATCGCGCTGTGACAGCCCTACCCGCCAGTTGTATTATAACACTCCACGCCAACTTCAGTAACTTTTTATCGCTACAAAAGGCTTAAGTTCTTTTTGTTAACTGTGTCGCTTGGAATTTCATGTTTAAATTCTTACTGTTGGATGCGTGAGCATAAAAAAATATATTCATCTATAAAAACTGAAGAAAAGTCTGCTGTTCGCTAGGGCGCGGCGCTAACCCAGCCAGAGGACAGAACAGCGACTGATTGCCAATGCACGCCATCCTCGTGGGATTCCGCGGGCGATGAAGCTGGGTACCGTGTTGCCTATATATCACTGGGCTCCTGTGACGGTGGGGACTCCTGTTAACTATAGGACACTAGCTGCTATCATGGCTTTGACAGAGGAAACAACGTACGCAATTTTGGTAATAAAGCAATGAATCAAATAGACCAATTCTACTAATAAACCAGCCAACCATCGAAATTAACCGTTGCTTTCAACCAAACAAAACGCCAGATTATCACGTCATTAAACATTTAAAAGTCAATGCACACCGAATTGGTCGAACATAATGGTTTAGTTTTGGTTTTGGTTCAACTTCGGAAGGTCGATTCTAATAGTTAAAAACCACCGCTCAACCGAAACTGATCCGTTGCGTTTGTAGGGGCTTAAGTATCAAACAGAAACATTAGTTTGAACATCTGAATGACGTCAATTTTCAGTAATTTGCAGACTCATATACTCTTGACCTTTTCAAAGGGCTTGGACGTTGCATGAACGCATTCTCCATGCAGAAAGGGTGCAGCGCTTGCAAGTGAAGTTGCCTTGTGGATACCGAAAGGAATTCGGGACCCCTTACAGTCCTTATGGAGTGCCAGCGACTCTAGTCTTTCTTACGTCACGACCTCTTACCTCTTTTTATTTACTTTTATCGCCTATCCTAATGGTTCTTCTGCACTACTTCATGATCTTGTCTGCTGCGACCGTTCAGACCGAGTTGTTGTCGGGTTAATAAAGGCATGCTAGATCATATCCGTTCTCTGAATGTGACCATCAATCAATCAATCTATAGACTTAGGAGTATATAGCCCTTGTTGGTGGAGTATACGACATCTATCTGTGTTTTCAGCCAGTGCCTTGACCTTCGCATAGAGGTGACCGTGACCATCAAAGGTGATTCTTCTTCAATCTCCCAGCCTGCAAAGATTTTAAATGAATAATAGTATATCTTGAAAAGAAGCTGATAATAAAAATGATACAATTCTGAGCGGTCTAAAGTCTGCTATGTTTGCAGACTTTAGTTAACTAAATATTTTAAGATTCAGGAATAACTAATAAAGGTCTACTAATAAACTAATAAAGTAAAATAGGTAACTAATAAAGTATTTATTCGTCAGATAACTTTTAAATGCAGAAATAAATAATATGGCGGTTTGACAAATTTTTCGTATAAAATCTGTCAAAATGTCATATTAATTATGCGGAAAAAGTTATCGGACTATAGAAAAATGGAATCTAAAAGAAGCTTTAAGCATCAAAATTATTGCCTAGTAGTGTACTATCAAGACGAAAATAAATTATACAACTTAATTAAATTAGTCGAGATTCATTTTAATCTCGACACAAAAAGTGATACAGCTTTTCCTTCCGCAAAATTAATAAAATATACTTTCATTTTGGGATTTGTTTTCAATTTTTGCCAAGCAAAGCTTTTCATAATCTACGAATCTATTTTGTTCGTTGATTTATGCTTACACTATACCAACATTTCAACATAATATCTAAGTTGAGAGCATCTATTTATACTAGCTTGTGGTGTTGAGGTGTTTTTTTTATTCAACAAAACTGGTCAACAAGCAGGCTGCCCACCTGATGACTGCCTGGGCCTGTAAATCTACAACTCTACAACTCCTACAAGATCCACAATGACGTTAAACCCACAGTACCCAATAATGTTACAGCCTGTTTAACCCTTCAAACTGAAACACAGCAATATGCACTGCTGCTTATCAGCAAATAGCCAGAATAGAGAGGTATCTCCATCTTACCAATGTTTGTGCTGTTGTATATACCTATTATTATATTATTTTTAACTTTTCAGTGTTTTGAAGTCGGTGTTTATTTTTTGTAAAATATTTTTTCAATGCAGTTGCTCGTAAAGTAGTTTTTATTTGTGTAGGTATAAATAGATATTAACCGAAAGTCATTGTAATGTCTCTTTCGACAACAAGGCGGTTACGTTTTTGATATAAGATATGCATATACTATAACAGGTGGTTTTAGGAGACATAATAAAACTAATGTGGAATTAGAGCACCCAGGAGATTTAAGGAAACAAAATAAGTAATTTAAAATCATGTGGAATTTGATCACCCAGGTGATTTGGTGCCGGGTGATTTTAAAACACAAAAATGTGGAATTTGATCACCTGGGTATTATCACCCAGGAGCTCAAAGTGGAATATTTATTTATTTATTTATTCTTTATGTACAAAAGAAGTACACAGGCGGACTTAATGCCTTAGGCATTCTCTACCAGTCAACCTTAGGGCGGTTGAGAGACTGTTGTGGTAGATGCACAAGAATTTTTGACAAAATATTTTTTTTGTAATTAACAAAATAGATATGAAACGAATAATATTAATTGATAAACTAATAAACCTTATTACATATATAATATAAATATATATACACATACATATATATAAACATTAATATATACTAATGAATCAAAAAGTAGGATACATGCTAATAAATCTACAACCTAACGTGATTGAAGTTCTCCCGACAACCATTTACGTAACCGCTTCTTGAAAGCGTACGGACCAGTGGACATTCTAATGTCAAGAGCTCAACACGCTCCGTTCCAAGAGAGAATCGATTGAACGAAGAAGGAGGAATGGAAAATATCTGTATGATGGGATGGACACGTGAGTAGTCGATTTGACGAAGAACGAAGGTTTTTATCATGAGATGTACATAAGTATTCGAAATGGGATTTGAGATAAGTAGGTGAATTCGGGGGATGGAGTAAGGAGAGAACAGTGGTTAAAGCCCTCATCTTACGGCGTTGTCGAATGGGCATCCAACATAGACTATGACGGTGGGTGAAAACGTGATCATACTTCCTAAGATTGAACACAAAGCGAATGCAGTTATTTAACAACCGGTCTATTTTATTCAAGAGATCCGCATTCAAGTCAAGATAGCACACATCACCATAGTCGATTAAGGGAAATATTTGACTTTGAAACAACATCGCCTTGGTGTTTGACGGCAGAAGATTCTTAAGCCGGTAAAGGTATTGTAGCATGCCAGTAACTCTTTTGCAGATACTACAGGACAGAATACTACTACAGGACTGTGCGGTAAAACAATAAACTAAGGTGGAAAAAAAATTAAATATGAACTAAACCCGCTTTAATTCATATTATATCAAATATTTTTTTTTTGTTTTATGAAATAAATTTTCTTAGCTTTTTTTTTTATGGATGTCCCGGCAGATGACCTCCTCCCGCCTGATGTTAAGCGGTGAAAGAGGCCCAAATGAGTTGACAGATAAGAGTAGGGACGACATCCACTCTCCTACCTGCCTGCCCCTTGCCGGCCCAAAAGATGCTTTTTCACGCCTCTTTTGAAGGAACCCATGTTGTAGGATGGAGGAAACACGTGCGCAGGTAGAGAATTCCAAGTGTGGGATGAACGACAGAAGAAGGAATCTTGGAATTTCTTGGTACGGTGTGAAAAGGAGGACACAGTGTACGGATGACTCCGAAGGCCCTTACGCGTGTTTCTGTTAAGGAATGGAGAGGGAGGGATAAGGTTAAAGAGCTCCTCAGAGCATTCCCCATGGAACATTCGGTAAAAGGCGCTAAGAGAGGCGATGTCACGACGAAGTTGTAGAGGCTCGAGGGTGTTAGTTGCCTCTACATCGCCAATTATGCGAATAGCGCGACGCTGCAATCTGTCCAGAGCATCGAGGAGGTACTGAGCGGAGCCGTCCCAAAGGTGCGAGCAATATTCCACGCAAGACCTAACCTAAAGCTATAGTTTTATTTACTCGCAAAAGCATTGAAAAGTGTTGTATGATACGTGTATGACTTGAAAACGCTCGCTGCGCTTGTGTTTTCACTGTGACACTTATTCGGTAAAGACCTACTTTGGGCACGTGTATCATGAATAACTATTTTTTATATTATTATTTCAACGATTTATTTTATTAAATTATACAGTTTCGTTGATTCGTTCCCGAGTCCATCTGCTTCAAGCCTAAACATACTTTTACGTCAACAATTCGCAGACACTCACTATAACAACACAGTAACAACAACAGGTAAGATCAGGTAAGATTAACATCTAGTGTACTTCAACCATAAATATATTTTTAGTTACTGTTTAAATAAACATTTTTATTTGATGAAACTCCAACACGCAATAAAAATATGGCTTCCATTTTGGTTCTATAACGATAAGATTCTGCATGTAGCACACGAGATTTAATCTGAAGCGTGCATGCCGCAGTGAATATAGTAATTGGGAAGTTTCCGATTAATCCAGAGATTATACATTATTGTTAAAAGCTCTCGATAACAATAAAGCCTTTCGCTACACAGGTTATCAAAACGAGTATATTGATACGAGTTAGTGTACAGGAATATTGTTCTCATAAAGGAACTCATCGTGTTATTAATATCACTAAATTTTAGCTTAGAAACTCCTAAAACATATGCTGTCACGTTTTCGAGAGTCGGTGGCGCTGTGGACTTGGCATTTGCCTTCCAATCGAGGATCCGGGGTTCGAGACCGCCATGTAACAATGTGTTTTTCGAATTTCATATGTACATTTGTCTGACGCTTCTACGGTGAAGGAAAACATCGTGAAGAAACCTGCATACATCTGAGAAGAAATTCAATGGTGTATGTGAAGTCGACGAATCCGCACTAGGTCAGCGTGGTTGACTAAGGCCTAAACACCCTAACTTAAAGTAGGTTCGAGCTCCTCGGTGGGGACGTATGCGAGCTAATATGATGATGATGACATTTTGTCTTTATAATCGGGAACGAAGCAAAGAAACTGTCTGCATTGTGCATTTTTTTATTCAAGCTTTTAAGTTGAACTATACTTGTAAACAAAAATCACTTGGTAGAGTCAATATCCGCTCATCCCTCCCAGTAGAGATGGGCGGTGTTGATTGGTGATCCCAAACCATTCTCTGCTACCATTCGAAGTCAATTTGGGCTTCGAGTCTCCTAAAAATTAAAATGAATTTACCGTTTGTTATGGAGTCCGCCCTGGAAATCACCCGCCACGGGTCACAACTTGACGTGTTTCTTCACAACTTCTTTTTGTGCGATTCTTAATCACCCAGACTACCCCGTGGCGCCACACACCCCGACACGAATTTGAAGAATCTCACGTTCCTGGGTGACGATCCAATATTCGGTTTTAGTTCATAGCCGATCCGCCATTTCACATGTGCCACTTAGTGTAGTTCCGGATCGTAATAGTTCCAGAAACTATCCGACACTGGAACGACATAGTTCCTTTCCGAGGCGTTGATTTAAACAGGTTCACAGTTTCATTCACGTTCCATTTCTGTGGACCTATTCTGTCATTTCGCGCATGTCCATGTCCGAACCGCGACATGTCGACGAATCAAAGCGGCGAGTCCGAGAGTTGGAGCGTTCCCAATAATAAAAAAATAAAAAATCCATTGAGTAGTTTAAAAGATCTAAGCGAACATAGCCAATATACAGCGGAAGCGAATTCATTTTATACTATGTAAAGACACGGTAATAGTATATGGTAAAGATTACGAGTATAACACGGACCGTAACGTAATGCATAATGGATCAAGGAACTGGAACTGTATGAATAGATATGGAACTAAACCTGTCTATGCCCATGATAGCTAAAGGAACTACACAGTTCCGCGAACATGATAACGGACATAGTTCCGAAATGTTACTAACCGTTCCAGGTTCAATCCATTACAGGACATGATTTGCGCATGTCTAACACTTAGCACTGAAGTTAACAATTATAAACGGTCCAAATACTTATTCTATTGAATGAACGCGAAATCAAATTATTTTGAACACCAACACTCCACGTGTAATTATCAAACGAACAAACAACCAAATTCACAAATCCACAATTCTTATGCTAATGTCATTGACCAAACGTCACAGCAAACTGTCAAGCCCACTGCGCACCGTTCCTTTCCACACAGGGGCCGTGCGCCGCCGGCAAGGCTCGCAAGATGGCGCCAGGTGCCAGTTTATTGTAAACAGGTGGAAAAATCCATTCCTACCCACCAGGGGGAATATGTTGGTGGGTTGGTCTTAGGCTGTTCCTCTAGAAAAGCCTAAGAGTATCCTATGCTATGACAAGGTTGGCGAAATTGACCAGTAATCACATGAATACCTTGTAAATTGATTACGGTGTTCAAACTAGTGCTTACCCGTGGTACTACCGTTGGTACTACTGTGTTTATTTATACACGTCTTGCCTTAATAATTGTTAAGCAATAGGTATATAGCAAAACTTCCGACAAAAAAGTTGGTAGTTGGTACTAACTACGCAGCCAATGGTGCACCGCCCGCCCTCCCTCATTCACATGCGAAAAAGGAATATTACTAATTAGTACCACATCATCATCATCATCAACAGCTCATATACGTCCCCACCGAGGGGCTCGAACCTACCCTAAACTAGGGCGTTTAGGCCTTAGTCAACCACGCTGGCCAAGTGCGGGTTGGTCGACTTCACACACAACCTGTAAAGAAATTCTTTCTTCACAGGTGTGTGCACGTGCAGGTTTCCTCATGATGTTTTCCTTCGCCGTAAAAGCGTCGAATTAACGTACATATGAATTCAAAATTTGAAAACACATTGGTACGTGGCGGGGTTCGAACCGAAGAGCGTCGGTGGCGCTGTGGACTCGGCATTTGCCTTCCAATCGGGAGGTCGGGGTTCGAGACCCGCCATGTACCAATGTGTTTTTCGTTTCGAATTTCATATGTACATTTGTCTGACGCTCCTACGGTGAAGGAAAACATCGTGAGGCAACCTGCATACATCTGGGAAGAAATTCAATGGTGATGTGTAGTCGACCAATCCGCACTAGGCCAGCGTGGTTGACTAAGGCCTAATCACCCTAACATAGGGTAGGCTCGAACCCCTCGGTGGGGACGTATATGAGCTGTGATGATGGGGTTCGAACCGCTACCTCCCGATTGGTAGGCGACAACCTTACGAACAACGCCATCGACGCTTTTACCTCACCAACATGCAAATACTTAGTCGACGTGTTTCGCCTCCACGTGGCGTCCTCGGTGTCCTCGGGATGTTGTCGCCTTCGCTGCGCTCCGCCTTGCCTTGTTGCACGGTAGTTTTGTGTACAAATTTTAAAAATAGGCCCGGCCAAGTGCAAGTTGAACTCACGCACCGAGAATTATGTATAAACTAATTTAAGAGGCTGAGTAACGCCAACGACCTCGAGGCATGATTTGTACTGGATTACGGGCGCGGTGCGTTATTGAAATTGAGCGAAAAAATCAAAATATATATTTACTTATCTGAAGTAACTTATCTGAAGATATGAAACATCAATATTTTCAAATTAAGTGTAACAAGTTAATTCCCTGAAAATCATTAAATAACCTTTGTTAAATAGCTCGGATTTTTTCTGGAAGCTCTTTTTGATAGGTGTCTTTGGCATTTTTTTCAACGAAAAATTTTGATCAAAATTTGTTTTGGATATTCCCAAAAATATTCTCAAGAGTAACATACATTTTTTACTAGGGTACATTAAACAGGTTTTGCTTAAAAAAGTTTTAAGTAGGGCTCGATGAGCTCAGCTCAGCGTTGTCAGACTCTTTAAGAGTATAAATTCCTAACTAAGAGTTAGGAACTAAGTTCCTAACTATGAACATACTCGTATGTACGACGGTTTTCTTGCCTAGAATGTGCTACAAGATCTTGCTCTTTGACAAATTTCATGATTCTAGATCAAAGGGAAGTACCCTACAGAGTTATTTGGTGCACAGTTTTTATTTAATTATTCATTTGAATTTATCAAGAGGTAGATTTGAATATATACTTGTTATAAAAACGAATGCCCAATTCCTTGAGTTCCCTGTTCTGTGAAGCCTCGTCAAATAAGAAGCCAGCTTTTGATTCGTAAAGGCGCAATTTTCTTCATACAGGTCAAGATGTTTCCTAATATATACAGGATTACTTTTTTATCAAACCGAAAAATTTAAGGGACGCTTCAGGATACGGTAGTAGAATGATTTAATTGAATATTAATAAAAAAATAACTCATCTAGGTATTTAATTTTATAATAATTTGCTAAAAAATCCAATAAATACTACACTAGTTCAGTGCAGTATTTTTTTATATTTGTATCATTTACTTTTATCTTTTTATATGTTATATAATATACCCTGTGTAATACGTTTTCATTAATACATTGTGACGCTAGTGTAATAATGTTTATTTTTTAATTTTACTGAGTATTACTAATGTTAAGTTTAATTTTAACTGGATGTTGGTATAGTCATGGTACCAATAGTATATGTAGTGTTCGTTTTGTTTATGTTAATGAATAAATAAAATCAGATAATTATGCTATAGTAAGCTACCCACCTTGCGCGAAACAGTTGCCTATAGCACCTGGGTGCCTGTAGAATTTGTACTTTGTATAATCCTTACAAGATCCAAATGTACGCTGCGAACTTATGACATGTCAAGCCACAGTATCTAGCAATTTCACTGCCTGTCTTATTCTTCAATTCGGAACACAGCAATGCAAGCACCGCTGCTTGGAGATAGACATAGGTAAGATAGCGGTACCTATGCCAACGACTGTAATACTGTTTTTTTATTGCAACTAAGTTGGCAAACAAGAACCGCAGTGCCAACTTGTGATTCAGATGTTAAGTGACAGTACCCAGTAATTTCACTGCAAACCCTTCAAACCGGAACACAGCCATGCAAGCACTACTGCATTGCGGCAGAAATAGGTAAGACGGAGATACCCAAGCAGACGACCCTGGTACAAAGTCAACCCTGTCCCTCTGTCTCTCTCCGGTTTGGATACTATACCGTCGCCTGCAATATTTTGCTCTGTCACAGGAGATTTCACAGAACAGTCAGAACACATAGAATTATTTCAAAAATGCGGATTTTCAGATTATCCCACGACATTTATGACAACGTCTCGGCGAAAGGAGTCAATATTGGAAGTAGCAGATATTATGTCGCCGCTGCGAAGGATTCAGCGAATGTAATTTATTGACTGCGTTCTGTTGCTGGTCTGCTTCAACCCTTAATATCTAAGTTGTTTTGATTTCTCATAAAAAATATTATTTACAATGAGAACTTTCTAAGCAAAACATGGAAAGATACAATGAAATGTATGCGTGTTTGTAATGATCTTCGTATTTATACGCACAAAGCAGCTCTTAGATATGTGCGAAAAGATGATGATGAAACAATCTTATACAGGGTTCATTTTCAAGCAGGAGCCTGTGTGCTTGTTCAGACAAGAAGACTAAACAATTTTCACATTGGCAACAATTTTGGTATCGCGAAAAGAGTCAGCTGTTCAGTACATTTAGGTTCCGTGGATGTTGAATATTTGTATGGGACAGCTGTTTTTTTTTTCGCGATTTCAAGATTGGTCCCATAGTAAAAGATGTTGAGTTAGCCCGTGTGAGCGAGCACGTCAAATTTGGCTCCTGCTTGAAAAGTAATCCTATATATGTCATTTAATAGTTATCTATATATATATTATATAAATTTAAATTGATATCTCTACACGTTATTGATAAAATACCGGCCAACTGCGAGTCGGACTCGCGCGCGAAGGGTTCCGTACCATTATGTATATACAATAATAGACAAAACGGCAAAAAATCACGTTTGTTGTAGGGGAGCCCCCTTAAATATTATTATTTTATATTTAATAATTTATATTCAAAGAATATACAACTAAATATTCTGTGAATATTTCAAGCGTCTACCTGTTGCCGTTTATAATATCGACCAAAAAACGGCGAAAAAATCACGCTTGTTGTACGGGAGCACCCTTAAATATTTATTTTACTCTGTTTTTCGTATTTGTTATTATAGCGGTAACAGAAATACAATATCTGTGAAAATGTCATCTGTCAGACAGTGACAGACAGACGGACAGCGGAGTCTTATGAATAGAGTTTCCGTTTTTACCCTTTGTGTACGGTACCCTAAAAACGGGTCTTAATACACAGACGGACAAACAAACAGACGGACAAGGAAGTGATCCTATAAGGGCTCCATTTTTCCCCTTTTGAGGTAAGTAATACCTTGTCCTTAAAAACCACAACTTGGGTGTTGCTGCGTTATATTAACACTCAGTATCAAAAGTCAAGTTCGTATTATATCGAATTAAATTAGGGTTTTGACCCTTATTTAGGTGGCCTTATAGACGGAAATAACTATTCCCAAATTGGTTAAACTACAATTTATTCCCTATCATTAAGTAAAAACCCGAAGTCTCAAGGGCCGAGGTGTTAATGGAACCAACAAATACATGGACAGAAATATGAGCACGCAGACTTACCCACACAATGTTCGGACCACACTAAAAAGGCGTTTGATGTACGTTCAGAACTGCCATTTCTTGACTCTCTCATATCAAAACGGCGTAACTGGACGCCGTAATAATATTTCATCATCACAGGTCATATACGTCCCCACCGAGGGGCACGATCCTACCCTAACTAGTTATGTTAGGGCGATTAGGCCTTGGTCAAACCACGCTGGCACAGTGCGGATTGGTTGACTTCACATATACCTTTGAATTGCTTCGCAGGTGAATGCAGGTTTCCTCACGATGTTTTCCTTGACCGTAGGAGCATCAGATAAATGTACATATGAAATTCGTGCAACGAAAAACACGTTGGTACATGGCAGGATCGATCGCGGGCCTCCCGATTTTACTCGGGGCACAGTCCAGTGCCAAGGCCACAGTGCCACCGACGCTCACGATAATATTTAACGGTTACATATAAAAGCGGCTCTACACACTCGCCGAGAGCCTCTTGTCGAGAGTCCCGATCTAGAACGCCCTCGAAGAGAGCATTGCTGTACACACTCGTTCTGTCATTTGTACTGAACACTCCCACAATAGTAGTAGAAACTGCTGCTGCTGCTCTTTGTCTAGACTACGCTATGCACAGGCCTAAAAACCTTCGTGACCATTAGCAAATCCCGAATTCTTTTTTAACTCTGCTACGGGAATGCTCTCTTAAGCAAGCATCGTGGATAAATTGACATCCTTTTAGTTCCATGATAGCGGTTCCCCTTGATAGCACTCCAAAAAGTAATTCATGCTCGTTAGACCACATAGCGAAACGCGCCTTAACATAAACATAGTCGGCGGGGAACTAAATCAACGAGAGGTGCAGGAGTGCGAGAGAAGACGAGAGCACTATGTACATACTCGCTCTACGTTTCTCTCGGAGTATACTCAACTCAACTCAAACTCAAAAATCTTTATTCAATATAGATCTTTACAGGCACTTATTGACGTCAAAAAAAACATAAAAATCTTCAACCAAGAATCTAAGTATCTAAATTATTTAATCCTTGTCTGTACACACACCCCAACCATTATTAAGATGTGTGCAAATACAAGTCAAATGAAAAAAAAATGTTGGGAGAGCCTTCTCGAGAAGAACAGCCAAGCAACTCGGAAGGTCTTGTATTTTTTTGTCTCCTCTTTTAGAATGCCATCATTGCAATATTATATTTCACAAATATTTTTATTTTTTTAATAATAAAAAAATGCCCGTCGTAGTGAGTGGAACAGTTACTCAAATGGAATTTATCCCATTATCACAAAGTGTTAACACCCTTTAAACGTCAGTTATCACATTTATTTTCAATCCAAAGCAGTTTTATCTGTCATAGAATCAGACACTTTATAATATGCTTTTTCCATAAGTGCGCCCTTGACAGTGACTTTAAATTTATCTCGGTATGTAGCTCGGTTAATGTGTGTACAGTCGCCATTAGATGGACCCTAAGTGCCTGTCCTAGATCTGGAAACCTAATACGTTCCTATCGACCTTAAACTGAACACAAAAACTTTCAAGTGACAACCATATTCCAACTTACTATGCAATAAACACAAAACAAATGTAAACACTAAATGAAGAAACAAAGTACGCTGATGTAGGGCTGTCGACACTTAGGATCAAAATATAAATTATTTAGTTTGAATGGAAAACAAGTAGCTTGATTGGCCTTATTATTTTTTACTAGAGTATCTTCACTTCTAATGGATACATACGCATAAATATTATTTCGGTTTTCATTTACAACCTTGTATACAAAAATCAACATGAGATCAGTTCAAGCAACAACACAAAGCCAGCCTTCAGAAGGAACAACACAAAGGAATAAAACCAGATCGAAACCGATGCCACTGTAAAAAACCTCAAATCAGAGCTGACAAATCCACCGCTGCCGAACTTTTTTCATTTGGCAAATTTCGCTAACAGCCGGGGCTTATTGGCTTTCATTAATACTGTTCTCTCCGCGGATTCTGTACTTTCTGTTAAAGAATTGCTCCGTCGCCGTTGAGTTAGAAAGTTCGGGCGGCTGTCACACCGAAGTATAACATTTGTAGCTGCGAATTGACCGATCGTTTTTTATACATGAGAGTGACGAACATGTATGTGTAACTTTATTTCAATTTTTCCAACTACTTGTTCTACCAGTAACATATTTGACACTTCTTCCAATTATTTAATACAACACAAAATGAAATTCAAAAACACTGAAAAGTTAAAAATAATATAACAATAGGTATCTACAGACAACATCAAACTTCTATATTGAAGTCGGTGACAAATTTTAAGACATTCTAGGAGATCATCGTTTGGCACCAACTTCAATATAGAAGTGTGATGTTGTCTGTTGTTGACCTATTCTTATATTATTATTTTTAACTTTTCAGAGTTTTTGAAGTCGGTTTTTATTTTTTGTAAAATATTTTTTTTACAACAAGATGACGCTCATTATGCTGGGGTCAAAATTGAGAGGCTTTAAAGATTTTCATTTTTTTTCTGATTCGACTTTGAAAAAATCGAACTAAAATATAATAATTTCTGAGCACCAAATTGATTCCTTTTGAGGGAAATCGACTACCAACTTCGGAAAATCGACTACCTACATCGGTTAAATAAATTAAAATGAGTCGAACAGTGTAACAGAACGACTTCGGATAGAGTAGCTGTAAAGTTGCGCGGATTAGCAACAGAATTGTTACACCCGGGCCGCCGCTGGAATAATGTATTACTGCTTTCCCTGTGTAAGCGGGGGCGCAGTTACTAAAGGGTACTAATAAGTAAAGTCTTCCTCATATAAGTATTAACTTTAAATGTTGCATATCTGACAATTTTGCCCGAGGGCTTTTTTTATTAATGTTTTTTGAAATTCGATTTGCATTTTTAAAAGAACGCAACGACACAAATGTACAATTTCTGTGTTTGCTTATTTTCAATCAATTTACCGATATCTGTTTAAATAATAATATGTCTAAATTGGGTGTTGATACGTAGTTAACAGCAGTGAATATGATCCACTTTGGCTTAACAAAGTACAACAGAGATGATTAAAGTTGATTTTCCGTCCAGGATAAATAATTTGGCATTTTTGTTTTTATTTATTAATTTTTCAATTTATTTAGCATCGTTAAAGAAAATGCAAAGTAATATAAAACTATAAGCTTCTGTTTTTCTTGTATTTTAACCCCCCTCCGTGGTCTAGTGGCTGAGACCATGAAACTTTGAGACCACCGGGGCTGTGGGTCCGGGGTTTGATTCTCCACGGGGGCAAAAGTTTTTCAGCTTGGTTTGGTTGGTGGTAAGGCTTCTAAGCCCGCCTGGCTAGCTACCACCGTCTTACCTAAGTTTGTCGCCATACTCGTAATAACAGTGTTAAAAACATTGTTGTGTTCCGACAATTAGAGGTAAGATAGCCAGTTCCTCAGTTATTGAGGAGTCCAGGTGAAGCTCGCTTCCACCTTCGGCCTTATCGTCACTTACCATCAGGTGAGATGAAAGCCAAGTGCTTCCCTGTTTTATATTAAACAATATTTTAGAATAGTATATTACTAAGTTGCAAAATTTCTCGACTCAATTTTATGGCCTGTCTTTGTAATAGGTTTTTTTATGTTTAATGTCTCCCTTTCTTCATTACACGTCACGTACCCTAACCACAGCAGACCATGATTCAAGATAAATTGACGTGAACTAGCTTGAAAATGATACGCTGAATCAGCAACAAATACCAAAGACTAACTTCTCAATGCATCTAGTTCCTTGCTCCGATGTCTTCAAAGCGGAAGTTACCAGTTTGGGGGAACTTAATTTGTTTCCGGTTAACGTAACAGAATCAGTCATAGATAGTTCGGATACAGGAGGTAGTCGCATGTGTCTACTAGGAAGGTTATTCATCGAATCTCTGCACTAATTGTGCAAAGCGTGAGTGAAGCGCGTAGTATAAGGAATAGGCTGATGCGGATTGTATGTTCAAAACGAATAAAACGCTCAATTCAAAGGCTGTATGAATAATTTCGACAGAGGGGCTGTGAGTACTAAAGTGATTTGACTGTAAGTACTTAATTAATTTTTAAATTCCCCATATGATAAGTTGGATCTGTGAAAAAAATGTATTTATGGGAAATTAGAAAATTAATTTAACAATTTCAAATTTTCAATGACTCCATAACTCTTATATCACTTTGTTAACATGGGTAGGTTTTGGCATGATAGGCTATTGAAACAAACACCTTGTACGAGTATTATCTATTTCGGCGTCAATCAGCAGTGCTTGCGTTGCTCTGTTCCGGTTTGAAGGGTAAGAGAGGCATGGAAATTACTGTGTACGTATGGATTGAGGAGCCACATAACGAAATCAGTCGAAGGTCACTAGTGATATGACATCTTTCGGCACAAATTGGCAACGTATATTGGGGTTCTTGTAGGGATTGTTGTTGTTGTAGATTTTCAAATCGTAATCATACAGTCACCATATGTATATGTGACCAATGTGACCACTGACCACAATGTAGGCGGCAGGTGAATATACAAAGAAGCTTCCTGTTAAGAAGGAAACCCATTAAATGTGACTATTTCCTCATTTAAAATATTACGATTTAAATACTTGTTAACTACTTAATAAGTATTACTAGTAGAATTCCTATTGTGATGTATGATGTATCGAAGCAAAGAGAAGAACAGGGAGAAGAGGACAAGCATAAGAGAGGAACAGGGAGAAAAAGACGAGCATAATATGCTCGTCTTCTTCTCCCTGTTCCTCTCTTTGCTTAGAGACATCAGCACAATATGAACTCTACTGACTACATGACACCTTCAAAGAGAAATAAAATGAAATAAAATGAATAAAATAAATGAATGATAAAATGAAAATAAAATGTTCAATTAAACCAACAATAAAACAAAAAAAACAAGCTTATTCTCAGCGTTATCTCTCTTATTCAATGTTCGCGTTCTCGATATATCATTTTTCTTTGTCCATTCATATTTTTCCGAGGTTCTGACTTTTGAAGCGCTAATAGTGATCAACTCGTGTAGGTATATCTACCCACCTAGCTCCCAGACCGGGACAAATGAGTTATTGACAGGGACACCGGGACATAACGCTACAAACCGGGACATGTCCCGGTGTACCGGGACGTATGGCAGCCGTATGTTAGTTACACTATTTATAATTCAAGAACGGCTAAACCGATTTGGCTGAAAATTAGTGGGGAGGTAGTTTAAAACCAGGAAACGAACATAGAATAGCTTTTATTGTAAAAATCACTCCTTAAGGGGGAGAAAAAGATGTCTGTATGGTGAATCAATAACCGCTGAACCGATTTAGATGAAATTTGGTATGGAGCTAGTTTGAGTTGTGGGAAAAGATAAAGAATAGGTTTTATCCCCGAAATCATTCCTTAAAGGTGTAAAAAGGGTGGGGGGGGGGGGTTTGTAAAGGGAATCAATAAAAAAGGACTTCCACGCGAACGAAGTCGCGAGCAAAAGCTTATATAGATAAAAATAGGTATGACGCAAGCGACTTTTAGTCATATGGAGGACAAAAGAGTCCCAGTTGAAACAAATAATAAATAGATATCGCTCCCTGCTATCACTTGAGCCACACTTGCAGCTAATGCAGTCACATCCCGTAAGGCAGCCTCTGTCTCAGCTAACCGCGGGTTGTTGATACCGGAACTTCGTACTATAACTAATGCTTCCGTGTAATTTACATCTTCTGCATCCTTGCCAAACTTCAAATGCTAGTGTGTGCCTATTATGCAGTAGTTAAGGTAACAGAGTACAGGTTCAGTTTGTAAAAGCGAGTAGTGATACTTAGTTATTTTTTCGATGAAGTGCGAAAAGTATATCAAATGACAGTTCCGCACGTGTATTTAGTTTTTATACAACTATGTTGGTAGACAAGCATACTCAAACTAAACTTTATCTCAAAAATCTTTATTCAATATAGAACTTTACAGGCACGTATTGACGTCAAATAAAACATAACAAATAAAATTATTAGGAAAAAAAACTTCTTTTTTTTTTTTTTTTTATTATAAAAGACACAAAACAGAATACAGTCATAACAAAAAAGAAAATCAATTTCTAAAGGCTTAAAACTAGACCGTATTCCAAAAACTTGTGTCCTAATCGAGTTAATTATGTTTATTTTAAAAGGTAGTTTTGTAACTTATAATAATTATACTATGGATAAGATGCATAAGATTTTAAGGTTTTATACAAAACAACACACATGAAACGAAACTCCATACGCAATACCTCAACAATATGCGTGGGGTCAGCTAGCACAAAATACTTCTTTTAATACAAGCTTTTATATCATCATAATATTGCATTGTCACGCGATATACATATGCATGCAAAATGTCAGCTCAAACAGAGACCGGGAATTGAGTCAAATTTAATTTGCATGATTTCATTACAGACACAGCGACAGGTGAAACTAAATAAAAGCTTGTAAAAATCAAATCAACCAATAATGTAATGAAACTGAATATTTAACAATTAATTATTTAATCCTTGTATACACACCCAGCACACCCTAACCATTATTAAGATGTATGGAAATAAGAGTAAAATGAAAATGAAAGTTTACTCTACACCTGTTTATTGGCAGAGCCTTCTAGAGAAGAACAGGCAAGAAACTAGGAAGGTCTAATTTGCCCACCTAATTGTAAGTGGTAAGGTGACTCTTAGTCACCTTACATGTGATTTTTAAGAGATTCGCAGCAAATCTGCAACCCTCACAAGAACCACAGTGCACGTTAGCTCAGCTTGTGACACAGATGTAAAGTTAGTCACCCTTTATAAGTTTCACTGCCATATCTTACCCTTAAAACTGGAACAAAGCAATGCAAGCACTGCTGCTCTGCGGCAGAAATAGAAGAGACGAAGGGACCCAGACAGGCGACTCTGGTACCACCTGGAACAGAGTTGTTTTAAAATTGCTAAAGAACAATAAAACAAAAATCAGTAAGTAAAAAAAAGAGAAAATGGCGGGCTTACGATATCATAAATGCTTGCGTGGTACTTGATCATTATTTTGTTGCGGATATTTTAAAACTATGATATCTCTTAAGATATTCATTGAAATCAAATGATGTCTAGAACAATTTTAATCAAAATTAAAAACTTGTGATGAATAATATATTTATTTCGATGAGGAATAATATCTGCTTACAAAAACACCTTCGCAGATAATGCATTATTTTGGAACAAATTTGATTACCAAAAAAAGTTATAGTGAGTCAACCTTAAAAGATAGAATATGCTATAAGACATATGCTGTTTTTTTAGATCTTTTAAAGGAGAACAATTGCGGCATATATGATTTTTGCGTAACATTAACCGTTCACGCAACGAACGCTCTGAAAATAACTATTTTTTCCCCGTTTTGCAACATTTTTCATTGATGCTCAGCTCATATTAGTTGTAGCGTGCACTAATAGCCTATAGCCTTCCTCGATAAATGGACTATCCAACACAAAAATAATTGTTCAATTTGAATCAGTTGTTCAACCAAACAAACAAACAAACAATCAAACTCTTCAGCTTTATGATATTAGTATATAGAAGTATACTCGTAGATAACTTCTGTAATGGAAGTATTTTTGACGTGATCTTAAAATTTATTCAAAGGGAAAGTAAATATATTATATTATCCCGACAATTAGTCACTGATTTAATGGAGCGTACATTTGAACGGCAAGTTTATTATTATTGAAACAAGGAACGGAATAACCAATCAAAGAATCGTTCTATTAGATGGATCTAAAGGCTGGCACTAATTAATACTGTACAGCCACTAGTGAAGTGGGTCAGGGGTTCTATTTTGAATTATTCGTTCGTGGAGCGTCATCAGCGTCGAAATCGAGATTTCTGTTGATTTTAATGCAAAAGCAACAAAAATTGATAGAGCGTTACGACAAAAATCAATAGCTATTATTTTAATTTTTGACGAAAACAAAGCTAACTACAGTAGAAATCGAAAGCAGACGACACTCGACGAGCACTCAATGCCTGATGATTCAAACATACAGCCCCAGGGCAGGGCTACGCTACGTCACTCGCGCAAGTCGCGCAATGTGCCTAGCTGAGTAGCTCGCCAGCGCGATCAGAGGCATACGTAGTATCTCCTACTACAATTAGGCAAAAAAACTGACATTTCCATAATTATATTATTATAATATATTTCAACATTAAGTCTAATAATTATAAGTAACTGACAACCTAAATGGGCATCAATAATATTATATTGACATTAAATGATATTGTATTGTATGACTTATATCAATAGGCCTAAAATGTAATAATTATACATAAAGTGATATAGAATTGTATGTTCTAGGACTTATATAAGTTTATAATGTATTATGACTTACCTTGTATAACATCAACTGTTATAAGGTCAAATAAATATAAACACTTAGTTTGTGATCAGACGATCAGAGTCACAGAACGCATAATTATATGATCAGTTTTGCCGCACGCTAGACAACGCGCACGTACTATGTGCGCTTCCTACAACTCCCGCGCAAACGCAGCGAGACACAATCGCATTTTTGTTTCCTGTGGGGCTAGCACGCAGGAGATTTGAAAATCGAATCGAAATCCGAATCGAGGAGTTTGTATGGCAATTTTATTAGTTCTGCTACTCACCGCCGTGGCGCTAATAAAATTGCCATACAAACTCCTCGATTCGGATATCGATTCGATTTTCGATTCTCCTGCGTGCTAGCCCCACTGTACAACCCATACGCTATCGCTTAGTGACGCTCTGACGTGGTGTACACGGAAATGTCCATTCTCCGTGCGCACCATAAAGTACGTTTATTCTTGCAGAGACTTTTGTCTGTCTGTTATGGCCACAAAAATCTGTGAAAATCGAGCGCCGACGACTACGCTCGACGAACGCTCGACATCAGGCGAATGCGAGTAATCCGAAATACGGCCTGAATACGGTCACATTGAATACGAAATCGTGATCAATTTTTCATTTGACAAATTGAAGTAAGTAATATGACTTTTAAACGATAGCTCTATTATTAAGCTTGTCGCGTAAGTTGTCCTTAATTCTAGTTTTATAATTGGCTTTGCTATTATATTCTTTAGGGTGTGTATACTACAATTACTTGTCTCGTCTACACTTGCACTAACGCCGGCATCCGGTTTCCGCTGCGCTTTGGTTACCTACTGACTGAGGTATCAACGTGGAGCTCAAATTACTGGAGCTAGCAGCATGAAATTTGGTACAAAAAAGTTTGTTTGCTTGTGTACCTATGCCACAAAGGAAGGATTTTTCTAAATTCTTACAGAAAGTTAAGAAACCCTTACCCAAAAATAGGGAAAAGCCGATGAAGCCAACGAAATAAAATAACACGGACCTGAAAAAAAGATTATATTATATTATGTATTAAGTATATTTTTTGTAGGTCCATGATGGGAGCTTAAAATTGTGGGAACATAACATTGCTATTGATATTGTTAAGAGGTTGCGACAAACTAAGGTAAGACGGTGGTATTTAACTAGGAGGGCTCAGAAGCCCTACCACCAAAAAAAAACTGAGCAAAAAAACTTCTGCCTAATGGGGAATCGAACCCCGGACGTCGCGATCAACGCCCGGTGGTCTCAACCACTAGACCTCGGAGGCGGTTGGAAATTATTTAATTAATTAATTCGTCAATAACCAGTATTTCACTATTAACACCATGAACTATATCAAAGAATTCTTCCCAAATTGTAGAAAGATGCCGCAACTAACACACTTTGCGACATCCTCAACGACGGGCGAATGGGACAATGGGTTCTCGTAATAGTGGGAGCTGGAAGCCCATGATATACGCCACTAATAATCTCGGGGTAAGTGCTCGAACAATGTCCGAGGAACAATTATCAGTGGCACAAAGGCCAGCGTAGCCGCACGCGCCATTTTACGGGGCTCAGGACAGATTCAGACGATAAATGAGATTTAAGGTTGGTACACAATGTGAAATAAGGATTTGGTTTTTTGTATTTTGTGTCTGCATTTTCTTTTAAAAAACCCTACTGATATTATGAATGTGAACATACCTCTATCTGTTTGTCTGTTGAAATAATGTTAATGAAATTTTGTAAATTGGCACGTACGAGTGCACACGTTTATATCACGGAAAAATATTTTTTTTTCATACAAAAATAATAAAATAGTATAAAATAGTAATCTATACTTACTAATTTTATAAAGAGGAAAGCTTCGAAACTACTGAACCGATTTTGATGAAAGTTGGTATAGGGATAGTTCGAGACCAGGGGAAGGACTTAGCGTAATTTTCCTACGGGAAAATCTGACGGAAAAAGTTTTCCTACGAGAAGAGTTAGTTAGAATGCAAACAAAGTTGCATACGCTCAGCTAGTAAAATATAAACATGTACAACCCTGAAAGTAGGCGGACCTTAGAGCGACACTAGTGCATCATAGAATATTTGGAGTGACACGTGTACATCCATTGCATTTGCAGCATGCCGCGTAAATTTCATCATCATCACAGCCCATATACGTCCCCACCGAGGGGCTCGAGCCTACCCTATATTAGAGTGATTAGGCCTTAGTCAACCACGCTGGCCCAGTGCGGATTGGTCGACTTCACATACATCATTGAATTTCTTTCGCAGATGTATGCAGGTTGCCTCACGATGTTTTCCGTCACCGTAGGAGCGTCAGACAAATGTGCATATGAAATTCGAAACGAAAAACACATTGGTACATGGCGGGTCTCGAACCCCGACCCCCCGATTGGAAGGCAAGTGCCGAGTCCACTGCGCCACCGACGCTCGAAATAAATTAAGCCATTTTGTTAACGTTAAGCCATTTTGGAATGATCGTCATATATGTCAACAAACAACAGCGGGCGACTAGGGCTGCCACGACGTATTTTTTTGAAGCCTTAAGAAAGCCTTTCCCCAATAAAAGCGACTTTTATTAAAAGTTCCAGAGCAAAAATTGTTCACTATAACGTGTAATTTTCCACTCTTGGGGCCACTCTTAGTGGGCGCCTACATAAGACAACGAGCCCCTGCACGGATTTCATGCTTTCCCAGAGTAGCAGAGTCTTCCATTGATGAAGCCGAATAGTAAACTTCTAAACTATTCTCTGCTATTTCTAATCGTCTTTAACAAGCGCAAACTTGTTTATAAGGGGACTATAATACAAAAAAAACCGCGCAGATTAAGGTTTTTCTTCGATAAAATTATAATAATAATAATATGTATTTATTTCTCCCAATTTTGCAGTACACATTCTGTTTTACATAAGTAATGATAGCCAACATTAAATTTACAATCTTGGGAGACAGGAGAACCAAACTAAGTAAAACTTGTGCTATGGTCTCCTGGCCCCTCATATTAAGCTGAATTGCAAAACAATATTAAGTATTTGTATTGGGACTCCAAAATTACAGACAATAACATAGTGACGTAAATAATAAAAAAAAAAGAAAAAAAAATGTACTGTGTTGAATCTATTATGGTATGTCTATGTTGTATGTGAGCGTATGTGTGTGCGTGTGTATTTGCGTGCGTGTGTATTTGCGTGCGTGTGTATTTGCGTGTGTGTGTGTTTCTGTGTGTGTGTATGTGTGTGTATTTGCGTGTGTGTGTTTCTGTGTGTGTGTGTGTGTTTCTGTGTGTGTGTGTGTGTGTGCGTGACTGCGTGTGTGTGCGTGTGTGTTTGTGTGTGTTGTTGTTTAAACGGGTGCGTGTTACATTTATAACTATTGATTCTATACAAAATATTTAGCTTTAATTTATTCCTAAAAGAAAAAAAAACTATTGTAATGGAATTAACAAGCTCTCAGTTTCATGGTAGTCCAGATTCAAAAGCCATTTCAATATCTCTTTTTTACAATTGTATTTAGCTCTGTGCACAATATTTAATATTTTATTTGCTAAATTGTACAACCTAGGACCTTGTCTACAAAAGAATCTCGAGGCAAATGCAGTATTAAATTAAAATTGTTTGCATATCATGTAATTTCTTCGCGTCCGAGTTACAGTGTAATTATCATAGGAAATACAACTATGTTGTCTTAATATAGTTTGTAGAATATAGAACTGTCTTACTGATAGAACTCCTGCATCCTGATACAATTGTTTAGTTGAATATAGCCGCGGTTTGAAGAGACTAATTTTTAAAATCTGCCTTTGAGCTCGTTCTAACTTTAATAAGTGCGTTTTGGCAGCTCCACCCCATGTCGTTATGCAATATGTAATGATAGACTGAGCAAGTGACATGTAAACCATCTTCATAACTTTATCATCAGCTACATGTCTCAAAGTTTTAAATATATACGTTAATTTAGTTAGTCTTTTTGTTAGATTGCTTATATGTTCACCAAAATTTAAATTTTTATCGATAGTTACACCTAAATATTTAATATTATTTGTATTGTTTATATCTGGACAGTTACAATTAGAGTTGTTTAATTCAATACATTCATGAACTTTTATTTTATATTTCAAATGAGGTGCCATAGAAGAGTTACTCATTGAAAAGTTTATAAACTTTGTTTTTGAAGCATTAAGCGTAAGTGAATTTTTCGCTAACCATCGGCATACTTTATTGAATCCTTCTTGTGCATATTTAAAGACATTTTCCCATGTATCAGTGAAAAAAGTCAATGTTGTGTCATCGGCGTAAGACAAAACTTTACAATTTTTGAGATCCATAGTGCATAATTCGTTTATGTAACACAGGAATAGGGTAGGTCCAAGGACACTTCCCTGTGGCACTCCATAGTATGTTGTTCTCTCTTTACTAACCCACTCCCGAATTCTAACACATTGCGTTCGTTCCAATAAATAATTATGAAATAATTTTAATTGGGTACTACGAATACCAAATTTTTCAAGTTTTGCAACTAGTAATGGCAAGGAGACTGTGTCAAATGCCTTTGCAAGATCTAGAAATATTGTCAAGCATTTATTCCCTTTATCCATTTTTTTTACCAGAAATTCTGTGTAAGTATGTAAGGCGTCATCTGTTGATTTCCCAGATCTAAATCCAAATTGGTTATCAGATAGTACGTTATTGTTCTCTAAAAATCCTTTTAATCTACTGTTGATGATCTTTTCCAGAATCTTAGACAACACAGGTAAGAGAGAAATAGGTCGATAATTATTGACACAGTCTCGCTGTCCATACTTGTGGATAGGAATTAGGATTGATTTTTTAAGTGCTACTGGAAATACACCATGTTCTAGACATCGATTGAAAATCTTTGTGAGAGGTTTAGATATATGCTCCTTTAAAATTGTATACGTTTCGTTGGTCGTAATAAATAAAATTAACTTGATGAAACTAGTTCATATTCTTATTTACAATAATATTAAGAAGTTTTTAGATTACTTTTCTCCTTAGCTTAGTAATAGTTATATTTCAGAAGCATGTTTAGGCAAAAACTGATTTGGGAGCTCTAATTTACAGAATCTGTTAAGAGGACTGTGAAGTGCCGATTTTATATTTTGAGTAGATACTTATGTCGAGAAATGCAATTTGTTGTACACCGCTTAGAGTTGAAAGTTCGATACAAGTCGTACGATTCTTATTGAAATATTGTTTTGGGCGATTACGTTTTAATGCCCCTCTACCTTTCCGAAATTAATAAATTTTGATCTCTTTAGATTTAATACATCTTAATCTAGGTCTGTACGTCCTTCTTTTTTAGTAATTTAGTTTAGTTTGTTTTATTCATTTACAAAAATTATTAAAATTGGACTATTTGAGAATGGAGGGGGGAAAACGTTATCGCTTTTTGTATGGGAACTAACAGCTTTACAATCCTCTTTAATATCAACTATCAACATATTTATTTTATGTGACACAATATCCTTCACTTCAATAATAATTAAATATATTTTCGTTATATGGCTCCAAAGTAAAGAAAAAAATTCTTAATCTAATGATATTATCTAACAAAAAGGCGTCGAAACAAGTCTGGTATGTTCGAAGTTCTCCGTCGTTTAAACGTAATTTTCATGCCAAAATATTTTTTAACGTTTGCTGTAACTGATGTATTATTTTTGTATGTTTACAAATCGATACTGTATTTTATTAATTAATAAAATAAAAGTAGTATATATTTGCCAATGAAATGGATGCCAATTTTGTTTAGTACCGCGCGAAACGATTTTATGATAGGCCTCTTAATAACTAGTGCGTGTCGCGAAACGGCGACATGTGACCTAGCACGGCGACTTGCTTTATTCAAAGTTAATTACAAAGTATTCCACATTCGCTCGTAATCAGGCGTGCGGGGCCTGCTCGACTTCAAAGCTCGCACGGTTATTCGAGTTACAAGTTAATAATTAAAATCCATCTTCGCACGGTTTCTTTGAGCCGGCAACATGCAGGCTTGTCGTTGTACCGAGTCTATTATCAGAGAAATTGCTTAATTCTTCGCCGGGGAAATTGCCGGTGGAATTTTTAGAATGTAAGAAGTGTGTTGCTTTAGTTGTTTTTTTAAAGAATTAATCCTATAATTAACATTTATTTTAAGAATGACATTTGACAGTCGGGTTGAGTCTGATAGTAACAACTCACACTATAAGCGTGCTGGGATACTGCCCAAAAACAAAGTGAGCTATACCCGAACAGTCGCTAATTTTTTTTTTTAATATTTTGCTTACATTGCACGACTTCCAATATCAAGACGATTATAGTTTTCGAAAGCTTTCAAAACTTTACGCAAACTGCATAATATCGTGTGCTTCAAAGCTGTCTCATCTGGGGGCACGACAGTGCCCCCGCCAAGTCGAGCGCGAAGCAAACACTGCTGTACCATCCTTTACTGGAACCATTTCGCCGTATTTTCAGGCCCCTATTGGAGAACCTCTGGATAAGACCAGAACGCAGAAATTTTCGTCATCCAGTAAGCTATAATCACATACTTAAAATCCAAAATTTCAAGTCTGTAGGTCATTTAGTTCCGAAGTTAAGCGAAAGTAAAGTTTCACATTTATGACACTCACTCATGATCATCAAAATAGAACTAGTACTTCCCATAAACTCAAGAGAGCTGAAATTTGGTACAGAGTTAGGGTTTAATGGCCACATAAAGGGAAAACTATAAAAACTAGGACAATCGAAGATCTGGAGTACCTGGTGACCCTGATTAGAAAAAAGAAAAAAGAAAAGAAAGATTTGTAATAATAAAAAAACTACCCCTAAAAAGAAAAAAACTGTGTCAAATAAGAAAATGTAATAAAATAAATCAATAAGCTCACGTTTCTACAAAAAGAAGTGAAATCCCACCAAAAACATTCTGTAAAAAACTAACCAAGTCTCGATGGAGCTGCTTGTATATCTCTAAAAAGTAATGAAATCTAGACAAAGTCGTGCCAAGTCTAAGGCTCCTTACTGCGATTTCTTTATTATTATAGTTAATGTTGCGTGACTTGCTCGTTGAACATTCTTTATACGTTAGTGGGTACAAGCCAACGGCCAAGTCACACAACAATAACTATAATAATAAAGAAATCGCAGTAAGGAACCTTAGACTTGGCACGACTTTGTCTAGATTTCATTACTTTTTAGAGATAAACAAGCAGCTCCATCGAGACTTGGTTACAGAATGTTTTTGGTGGGTTCTAGTTTTCCATTACGTCCGTAATTGAAACTATTGTTTTTATCAATGTACTAGTAGCTATAGGCTCGC
The DNA here is from genome assembly GCA_963935595.1 of Schoenobius gigantellus. Lineage (NCBI taxonomy): Eukaryota > Metazoa > Arthropoda > Insecta > Lepidoptera > Crambidae > Schoenobius > Schoenobius gigantellus. Next base: position 64,249,439 of record OZ012542.1, on the reverse strand, counting down.
ATCATCACGCGTTTTGTTTTTTAATGATTTTGTTTTTACATTCCAAACCGGGACCTGTTTGATCCAGTGGTTGACTGGCAAAAAATTCCATATGGCATTAAGTCCGCTATTTGTAATTTTTTTTCAGTTATGCAAAAAATATTTAATAAATAAATGAATAAAACACAGCGATGCGACGAGTATTCACTTTTTCACCTAAGGGAGACTCTGTACCAGGGTCGTCTGGCTGGGTACCTCCGTCTTACCTATTTCTGCCGCAAGCAGCAGTGCTTGCATTGCTGTGTTCCGGTTTGAAGTGTAAGATATTACAGCGAAATTACTGGGTATCGTAACTTTACTTCCGACGTCACGAGTTGGCAACGCACACTGTTGCAGATTTGCTGCGAATTTCACAGAAGCCATGTGTATTATATAGGTGACTGTTATCACTTACCATCAGGTGGGCAGTTTGCTTTGTATAAAAAAACTCTCTGGTGTGAACTTTCGCAATCATACGCCGCTACCAAATTCTTATTTGATCCTAAACTATCAATACATACAACACCACATGTTATCGCTCGCACAACGGAAGCGCTTCGAAGTGACGTCACATCCGGTAGACCTGCGTGTGTTATCGTCCGCTCTCCATAACAACGTTTCAAGTGACGTCACAACCGGCTCAGTTTTTAAGGCGACGAATGCGTGTACAAGACTCAGTGTGCTTTCGATCACCGTACGGTATAGGCGTTATCTTTTAGTGCTAGGCAGTCGCAGTTATTCTTGTGAATCATTTATATCTTACAGATAGTTTCACTGTGCAATTCATTTGTTTCTCTTGTTAATTAGTCAGTATCGATTGTTGTGATTAAATGTAATAACTCGTAGAGAGTTGTGTGTGTCTATTAAAGTCTTTTGCCTACTAAACGTGTCGTTTTCTTACACACAGACGATAGATTTATGGCTTATGTCACTACAAGGATGTGACAAAGCATTCAGCAGCTGCCTGAAGGAGATGCGCTCAATCAGCGAATGCAATATATCGAGACATCGAGGCATGCGACGCAAGTGGACTGGGAGGCGTATTTCCTATCTCTTGTCTCATCGCCAAATAAAAATAATTAAAAGCTCAGGCTATCGAAACAATGATTAGACTAATAAAAGAGTAAATTCAAAACTGTTCTAAATTACAAATTTAAAGTTGTTTCAATTTTTGTAAATTACTTTTTTAAAATTTCAGTTGTAATAGACACGTTACTTTATTAATAATTATCTATTATGTATGACACAAAAAGTGACGAACCATTTTTATGTTAGTGTTTAAAAAATATACGATTACTTTTAAAATTTCTAAGCCACTTTTTGAAATTTTAATCGAGATTGGTTAACTAGAGCCTTCCTGCATGTGAAAACATTGAAACAACGTGCATATTGACATGTTTTATTAACCTGCTAAGCCGACAACACGACACGTTTTCCTAGTGACTCCTATCCTAGTAGTAGTAGTCCTAGTGACACCCTTAACTCTCTATCTCAGAAACTTTTGAAGCGATTTTGATGAAACTTGCATTGTTCCCTATTCTTGGCTAGCTACTACTATCTTACCTAGGCGTAATGTTGATAATAATTGTTGTGCTCTGATAGTAAGAGGTATAAGTCCACCTATTATACTGTTTCCGCTTGGCATAATCTTACTTTTCGTTTATTGCAGTGTACAATAAATTATTAAATAACCGTAGTAACCTTGATGATATTTTGTTTACATGCAGAGTTTTGCCAATAATGGTGTGGCCACCTTCATCTTTATCGACTTGATTGGTTCACCTTCCAAGGCCAACATCCACAAAGGTTAGTAAGTGCGCGTCCGGGCGCATCTGTTCATGCTGTCGCGTATTTTTCAACTGAAGCCTCTTAATTCAGGCTGGCGGAGCTGCGTTACTTTATTGCCCGCCCAGATCGACTCTATGAATAAATATCGAATACGTAACATCATATTTCGCGAGACGGCACTAATTTATTCGATGAATTTACACGCAACTCTTTCTGGAAGGGTTGTGATTTATTTATTTTTATCCACAGCAATGAATATCTTATTAGTCATCATCTCACCTTCGTTTATATGAACGTTTGAATAAACTAGCAGTGCTGAGCTTCTATAGCAAGCAAGCGAATATCTGCTCTCATATTTTGGTCGCAGTCCATCCATTACTCCTTTATAAAAAGAAGTCGGCGCAGAGTCTTGGGTTTGCGGCGCAATGGATGTGAAATTAAAGTGGCGCGAAAGATTTTTTCTTAGACAATAACCCACCTGATCTATATGGAGCCAACCGAATCGATTGCAGTCTTAAAACTCAAAATTCGTGACGTGATTAACGAAATACACCCGCCATTTTGACAAAATGTGATAAAAATGTTGATGACAGGATTTCTGTAACCGTGATCTTGGTGGACATTTATTCGAAATCACTTTTCGTTTATAATTGCCAAACCTTTCTCTGTCTAACACAATAAACATTTGAATAATTGTCATATCAAAATAAAACAAAGAATTACTCTTTGTTTTATTTTGATTTAAAAAACTATGTTCTTGTAGAAAGACCCTTTACAATAGACTAAACTAGAGATATCAATGCAGACGAGTCTAGAACCTACCGAGTCTGTCTTTGGTAATGGTAAATGTAAGTAAGTGTGAATTCATAAGAATACTAAATTGGTAGGTACCATAGAAAACGACTGATAATGAAAAAGAAAATTGTGTATCTTCCGATTTAATTACTTGCCTGAAAGCTCTTCAAGTTTTGTTTGTAGTTGACTTAATTCAATAACAAGGTAACGAACTAACAAATATTTCTCAAGAATAACATGAAATCAAAAGAACTAAGTACTCTTCGCTAAGCAATTATCACGATCAAAGTATCTTTTAAATATTAATTCGTTCATTAGGATTGAATTGCCCTCTATTCTTAAATCAGGAGATTGAACGAGACATCTTTTGATTATTGTAATATTCAAAGAAATTCAAACTTTTACTAGTAGACAGGGGCGTATGAAAAACAAAATTATAGGTGTATTTTGACAAATTGGTCAAACACGCGCGCGTTCACTTAATTGGGAAATTCGAATTTTAAATTATGTCACGTCAAAAGGATATACATAAAACAATGTTCTCACGATTTCCTGAAACTGGCGAAAAGGCAATTTTTTTGCCAGACTTAGATAAGAATTCACTTTTACAACGCTTCTTCTTTCTAAGATTTAGTTTTGAAGTTAACCAGTCTGTGGATAGAGGTGGGTTCTACTGACCATTAATATTACTGCTTTCGTGATTGTATATCTTGTTCGATATCTATGGCCTTCTGATTTATAATGATTCTAATCGTACATAATTGCATCTTTATCAAAACTAAAGGTGTGCTCCGTAATTCAGCTCAATAGGAAACTGACAAGCAGTTCAAATTTAACTTGCAAAACCCAAACATTGCAGTTTAAATAAAAATTTTAACATACCACTAATGCGAAGAGTTTCACACACTATTTTTTCAGATGTTCAGCATATGATTCCTATTCAATATAAGCAAGCATTACCAGCATAGCATAGTGGAGTGTTAATCCTCTCAAAGCATGAACGGACGCAGTTTTCAAATGGCGGCTCATAAATTAAAGTCTAGCAACACCCGTGCACTCCGCTGAAAAAGCTGTAGGTATGAATGCTGCCGGGACTGGTCTGAGTTATAACCTGTAGCGGTTTACCGTTATATTTTTATTTATATTTCATTGTTATTTTTTCAGCCGAAACACACCAAACGTGTGTGTCGTGTGCTTATCACGTTTTCTTGTAATTATATTGAATAATTTTTTCAACTTTTTTTGTTAACTTAAACTTACTTAACAAAATCCTTTTTCCGTTTGACACTTTTTATATATTGCTTATATTAGTTACTTATACACATATACAAACATCGAACACGTGATATACAAACATCGTTGACCAAATTTAGAATATATTTTTTTAAATCTTTATAGTGTAATTTTTAAAAATGTATAGCTTTATAATATTACAAAATTCACTGAGGACAGATTAACTGACTGTTATAGATTGACGAGATATATTGTATCTGGTCAATCTTATGACCAAACTTCATGAAAACTGAACAGTTGGTCTGAATAAACTTAAAACATCTCGATTGTTTGTTATGTACGCCCATAAAAAGAACGGTTCTTGTTAAAACATGCGCTTCTTTGACGACTCTTTTAAGTGCAACATACTCATACTGGCATTTACAGCACTGGACTTAATACCTAATTGATGTGAATGAATAATTAAAATCTTAAATGAATAAATGTATTGGACTTAAGTACCGAATGGTTCTAATTATTCCGACAGGCATTAAAATACATATAAATTATATTTATGAAATCAAAATGTGTGTAAAAGAACTGTTATTGCAATGACGGTGAAAAAATTACTTGTATTTGCATACATCTTAATAATGGTTAAGGTGCTTAAAATTAATTCTTTGGGTTAATTTGGACTCTAATATCTGCCGTTTCAAGAAGAGAATAAACTAAATTACAAAACAATCAATGCGCAAGACATTGTGATAATTATTATGATTAGTTCAAAATTTGTTGTTCGTTATAATATAAGAGGATTGTCAAGCTGTAAATTTTTATACAAAAAGCGATAATGCTTTTCTCCCTCTTTACATAGTCAATTTTCATAATTTTTGAAATGTTGTAGTTATAATAAAGATCTAGGTTTGTACGTTTTGATTTTGAAGTTATATTGCTCAGAATATAAATTATTAGCATCTAAATATCCATATGTTAGACTTAAAAACTACCTGGAGCATTTTTATCTTTTATGACTAAATTATACTGAATTACAAAAAAAGCAAAACGTACAAACATAGATTAAGGTATACTGAACCTAATGAGATCAACAGTGTCTTGGTTTAGGGGGTAAAACAGTTATCGCCCGAAACAATATTTCAATAAGAAATGTAGGCACTTGCCTCGGACATTCAACTCTAAGCGGTGTGCAACAAACTGCATTTTTGAAAGTGCATACCCGAGGTATACAAATATCCACTAAAATACTCATAAGATTTTACAATATGGTTTATATTATACACACAGGGTTTAAATAATTTGTTGTTAGATATTTTAATTAGATTCTTGGTAGATTTTTGTATTTTGTTTGTCGTTAACTAGTGCCTTATTATATACTAGTTTTGCCCGCGACTTCGTCCGCGTAAAATAGTTACTTTTGACAAAAAGTAGCCTATATTATACCTTATATAATTAGCTATTTATTAGTGAAAGTCCCGTCAAAATCGATCCAGCCGTTCCGAAGATTAGCGGGAACAAACAGACAGACAGACAGACAATTTTTTTTCAAATTGTGTTTTTGTTATTGGTACCGTCCCGATATACATTCATGCCCATTTAGTAAAAACTTGTTATTTTGAAATTACAAACACACACTTCAATTTTATTTATTTGTAATAGATTCAATAATAAAGATTGAGTTTTTGACCGCCTCTATGGTCTAGTGATTGATATCACCAGGTGTTGATCGGGAGGTTCGGGGTTCAATTCCCCATGGGAGCAGACATTTTGCTGCTTAATTTGGTTGGTTGGTCTTCTGAGCCCGCCTGGCCAGCTACCACCGTCTTACCCAAGTTTATTGCCATAACAACAATGTTTATAACATTGTTGTGTTCCCACGAATAGAGGTAAGATAGCCAGTTCCTCAGCTGTCGAGGAGTCCAGGTGGAGCTCGCTTCCACCTTCGGCCTTATCGTCACTTACCATCAGGTGAAATGAAAGCCAAGAACTTCCCTGTTGTATGTAAAAAAGGATGAATAGAAAAAAGTGGTTATGCTGTTACGACATGGCCCTTGAGTGAGCAAATCCTATAGTAAAAAGTAGAGACATGGAATCATACCGCATTCGCATGTTAGATAAAGTTTTCTGTTCGATAAGCACGCGGGGCTGCGTCCGTTCGCAACCCATTTCATAAATTAAAATCTATCTGAGCTCGCGCGTTCACCGTGGAAAGGTGAAGCCAGATGACGCTGTAGCGCAAGGCATAGGCGCTAGCGAATGAAGTATGGAAATGATTTTTTGAAATTGTTTTTTTTTCTGTCAATTTAGGTTCAGTGAAGTGAAATAAATATACCTGTTAGATTTTCCTTAACGCTGAGATTGATCATGATTTTAGTCATTACCTGACTATAGGGTATGTTAACGTTTGGAGGTGGCCAGACTAGTACTATAGGATCAGTAAACTGATATCTAAAGTAAGTAACTCAATGAGTAAAACGATAATTTTTTTATCAAATTAAATTGCTGTCTTACAATTTATAAAATAATAATAATCACTTATTTTGGAATAGTCCATATTAATTGTTAGTGACATTTAAAACATAAAGCTATGTAATTGCGTAAGTAGGTACACATTACACAATGTCTATAAATAATTAACTTTACAATATACAATAATTAATAATATTATACACTATACATACTTTAGGCCTTACTAATAACCATTCTATAAGCCTGATTTAGTTAAACAGTGTTTTGTCACGTTCACTCGAATGACATTTCAAATTCAAACAAAAGAGAAAACACTGCTTAACTATACAAGGCTTATACAATGGTTATTAGTATGGCCATTTATCTATAATGATAGGTAATCAAAAAGTTTTTTTCAAACATATACTACTTACAACATAAATACAGGCACTTGACTTGACTCCAAAAAATGAGCACTAAAACTTAATATTTTACTTAATCGAGTTTGCTTAATCGAGAAAAAATAGTACATTGTTACCCCAGGGGTGAAAGTAACTTATTCAGTCCCGAGACGGTGCTTGGCGCCCGAGCGTAGCGAGGGCACCAATAGTTCGAGGGACTCAATAAGTCTTTAACCCGAGGTAAACACTGTGCTTTTCATTACGAATACAAGGAAAGTAAAAATAAAACAATGAATTAGCTAAAGAAAAAACGTGTAAATTTTATTTTACATAAATCAACAACTTCTGCTTTCTCTTATTAAATCAGGCGTTAACTGCATACCGGAATCTGATGAACTCATTGTGTTAATTATTTACACAATGTTATACACATATAATTAACAGTTAATACAAATCTCTGCTGTACGGAAGTATTAACAAAACTCTTAAAATGGAAAAAAACAAATGAAGATCGCATTGCCGCTTTCCAGCACCTTTCTCGCTTATTTTGGTTTTTTTTTCTGAGGCCGGCCAGCTATTCAGCCACTATTTTTCATTGTCATAATTGAATAAAAAATATTTAACAAAAAATAAAAACCGACTTCAAAAACACTGAAAAGTTAAAAATAATATAAGAATAGGTACAGACAACATCACCTTCTAAATTGAAGTCGGTGCCAAACGATGATCTCCCGAGTCTTAAAATTTGGCACCGACTTCAATATAGAAGTGTGATGTTGTCTGTACCTATTCTTATATTATTTTTAACTTTTTAGTGTTTTTGAAGTCGGTTTTTATTTTTTGTAAAATATTTTTTATTTTTAACTTTTTAGTAAAAGAAACCCTAATTTAATACCATCTCACCTTCGGTGAGCTGGTATTAAATTAGCGTTTCCCTCGATTTTCATGGAATCTCAACATCAGATCCCAACTTTGGTGACCTTGGGACCACCCTAGGAGTATACTCTATCGAATACAAAAAGAATTTTGAAAATCGGTCCACAATTGGCAGAGTAATCGCGTAACATACACACAAAACACGTTGGAAACACCTTAAAATTTAAGGGTTTTCCTCGATTTTCATAGGTTTCCATCATCAGATCCTGACTTTGGTGACCATGGGACCACCCTTGGAGTATACTCTATCGAATACAAAAAGAATTTTGAAAATCGGTCCACAACTGGCGGCGTAATCGCGTAACATACACACAAAAAAAAACATACGCATCGAATTGAGAACCTCCTCCTTTTTTGAAGTCGGTTAGAAAATGGTAAATATTTTTCCCAAATCTATGTTATTTTAAAGAAATAGTTGAAAATAAATTATAATGAAGTCATTTAAAAAATATATTCACTACACTGTGCGTCGGTGGCGCTGTGGACTCGGCACTTGCCTTCCAATCGGGAGGTCGGGGTTCGAGACCCGCCATGTACCAATGTGTTTTTCGTTACGAATTTCATATGTACATTTGTCTGACGCTCCTACGGTGAAGGAAAACATCGTGAGGCAACCTGCATACATCTGCGAAGAAATTCAATGGTGTATGTGAAGTCGACCAATCCGCACTGGGCCAGCGTGGTTGACTAAGGCCTAATCACCCTAACATAGGGTAGGCTCGAACCCCTCGGTGGAGACGTATATGAGCTGTGATGATGATGATGATGATACACTACACTATGTCATTTCAATTTTACACCGTGCTGTAATTGAGTGGCTGTATAGAAAGTCGGAACATGGTTCAATAAAAATGTGAAAAAAGAACTAGTTTCGTTTTTAAAATTTGACAGCAGCTGTCAGTTGAAAGTTATTCTCCCTAGGGCTGAAAAGTATTACTTTCAACCCGCTCCTTATGCAACTTTAGACCTACTTTCAGAGTATGAGTAATGAAAAATCATTTTTGGATTCAGCGAACAACATTTTTGAAAGACCTATTCAACGTCACACCACACCAAAGACGACAAAAACAATCATATCCTATATATTTTTTTACTACTTTGTAATAAATTACAGCTTTCTTGTGCTAAGAATCACCATAACAGCTCATATACATCCCCAGGAAGGGGCGCGAACCTACCCTAAGTTAGGGTGTTTGTTTAGGTATTAGTCAACCACGCTGGCACAGTGCGGATTGGTCGACTTCGCATACACCTTTGAATTTCTTCGCAAATGTATGCAGGTTGCCTTGCGATGTTTTCCTTCACCGTAGAAGCGTCAAATAAATGTACATAATAAATTCAAAAAACACATTGATACATGGCATTCGAACCCCGGACCTCCCGATTGGTTGGCAAATGCCGAGTCCACAGCGCCATCGACGCTTTCAATGTACTATTATTTACTTACACTGCACCTAAAACGAAATATCTGAAATTTCGTAGTACCGGACACAGCGTCCCAATAGAACCAATATGCCGATAGTGTACGTCTAAGTTTTCAGACAATTACTCCGCATACTCAAAGCCGGTGGCTTTGCGGAGCATGTATGTACTCGTATGTGTGGCGTGGGCAAAGTTCGTGTTGCAATATTGCATAGCTCCACCAATTGTAGAGTTTGACACGGCGTCTAACGCCTGATAAATAAGTCCTCTGTTGGGATTTCGGAAATGTAGAGTCACGTGAACTTTGCATCTAGAGCGCCGAAGCTTATAGATGAGATTACTGTGGCTGTGAGAAATATGCATCTTATAAAACTTAAAACTTTAGCGATTAGTACACAGATTAAAAATGTTTAGTCCAAATGTTGTCGGTAAAGAGTACGAGATATGGTTACCCTTTGCCGCGATACGATTACGAACGCATTATCTTACTTTATCTAGAAGTGGGGACGGCCCAAACAGTGAAACTTCGTAATTCAGCCCGCCATGGATCTTTTGTGCTTTCCCAGATTTTAGTCAGTTAAGCCATCGCCACCTGCGGTCCAATTCATCGTGCTCACGAACTTGATGATGTAATTCGGTGGCATGGCCTTGTAATCTTGCGGTATGACATCCAGTTTCCGTCAGCTTTAACCACCCGCAGTAACAGCATCGCATTAATACATGACGACACGTTTAGCGCAGAGGTCGAGTGATCACCTACTGCGCAACGGGTCGCGGGTTCGATTCCCGTACAGGACAAATGTTTTGTATGGCCTACAGAAATTTGTTCCGGTCTGGGCGTATGTGCATGTGATATTCTATGTTTGTAACTGCACCCACGACACGAAAATTCTAGTGTGGTGCGACGTTTTTAAAAAACCTATTAATAAATTATAATATACTGAAGGGAGACTCTGTACCAGGGTCGCCTGCTTGGCTACCTCCGTCTTACCTATTTCTGAAGCAAAGCGGCAGTTCTTGCATTGCTGTGTTCCGGTTTGAAGGGTAGGATCTCAATCTTTTACTTTGAGTTCTGCTTTCAATTGACGACTCTGTAACAATACAGGGAGGAAAAAAATAACCCTTGCTGGTTTTCTTGCTGGTTCTTTCCAATACAAGGTCTCCCGCCGTAGACTTGTGAACCAATGGCGTAGCTTCTCTGACGTTCAAAAGTGATTGTTAAATCCCAATTGAATAAAGGATATTGAATTTGAATTTGAAGATATGGCAATGAAATTACTGGGTGTGGTACCGCGACTATACATCTAATGTTACATGTTGGCAACGTACACTGTGGGTCTTGTGAGGGTTGCAGATTTGTTGCGAATCTTACAAGAACCACATATACTATAGATGACTTACCAGGCAGGGTTACCACTTACCAGGCAGGCAGTAAGCTTGTTTGCCAACATGATTAAAAAATTATTCTTTTTGACAAAAGTTAGGTACTGAGTTGATGAATTTTGATTGAAAATGACACTTACAAAAAACATACTCGACCATTTTTCTTGCAAAATTAAAAAAAGAATATGCCACTGAATAACTAGCCATCAACACAACAATATTTTTCTTTATAGACAAGAATACGATTGGAACTAGATGAGTTTAAGAATACAAAACTTTTATCACCTGCTTCCTCGGTTACGAGGGCTGTACACTAATGGCCACAAAAACTGACGCGGTGACTGACGGCCTACAAATCCACTGACGGGGGAACTTTTTGCGAGTGTTGCAGCTCTCGGAGAATAATATTATTCTCTTTTATTGGACTAAGTTTTTCATGACGATATGGAAACAAGTGTGTTTTTGCTTTCGTAAATAAACGAATTAAAAGTCGTTTTTCAAGGGAAAGGAAACGGTTTATTAATTTATTGCTTATCTGATCTATATCTAATTTCATATCAACATCAAACCTTTTTAATGACCTAGTCGAATAAACAACTTCGTAAAAGTTCCAAACAAAATGGTGTAGAGTCAACCCTTTTTTTTTTCATTCCTACTTGTATTTGCAGACATCTTGAGTATATTCAAGATGTATGCACATACTCCGAGTCAGATCCGTAGAAAGCAATATATTATCCATATAAAATGGCCATTTCGCGCGCAGCCATATCTCGCGAACGATGTATGTGATTGAAGACTACAACATAAATTTTAACTGAATTCTACATGAGCCGAGCATCAACTAGTTTATGACATATACTCTTGTTTTCGCAAATCACTACTTGGATGTTATGGCAACCGGGCGGAGTGCCAGTGTTAGAGGGCCAATGAAATGTTGTTTTAGTACCTACTTGACAAATCAACGTTGTCATACTATATGTGAAACTTAAAAACTCTTGAGTCGAAGAATGAATAATTTCGATAGTTGCACAGGTGGGAATACGTCTACTTACCAAAATAAATTTATGTGCCATTGTTGCAAGAAGTCGACTATAGGACTAACAACATAACTCAAGAAAATACGGTATGTCAGATTATAAAGGGTCCCCCTCTTTTTTTGCGTGGAATGCGTGACCGCACCGTACTCGCCGTTGGCTAGACGGCGAGCGTGTGTGAGCGGGGCTCTCCCGGCAGAGTGCCGGGCCTACCCACTAAACCCTCCGGTGTTCTCCCTGCCCTTATGGGTGCGTGTGATAGGGTCCACACTGCGACTACCTGATGCTGGAGCTGGAAGGTGTCCAAAGGAATTCTGCAATAAAACGATACAGTCCCATCGAGTTTGGGCTCGTTGGATTCGTGTTGGCCAGTACATTGATCCAATATTATTGAATCTGATTCAGAATTTCCTAGTTATGAATTAACTTTTAAGGTACATTTTTAGTTAATTATAATGTAATTTGCAATATTTATATATAAAGATCTCGTGTCACAGTGTTTATTATCGATCTCCTCCGAACTCCTCCTGCTCCTCTGAGAGTAGGTCGTAGGCTATTTTTTATCTAAGTTAATTATGTAGGGTCTAAACGCGCACAATATTAGCATAGTAACTCTCGAAATACTATCTACCTTTACTCGACGTTTCGGTCGCCTTGTTGCGGCCGTGGTGAACTGGTGCCCCATGCCGTCGCCTGCCAGAAGAGCCGGTGTGATTCTCTTCTAATCCTCGCACTTTGGTTGTTATTCTCAGTCCTACCGTCGTCGCTTCGAAACACAACACTGACACAATCGGGCTTATCCCTAGATGAATGAAATTGTGCGCGCTAAGACCCTACATAATTAACTTAGTCAATAATGCAAAGCGAAAGTTTATTTTTTACACTCCTAGGTGATAAGGTTAGCCCTCTTCAGGAATTTTTGAATGTTGAGCGTTATTGAAGCGAAACGTAGTTCGCGGGCACAGCTAGTAAAAAAAATCTGTAAGAACGAAAGGCAATTGAAGATTATTAAAAGTATGATCGAACAGATGCGCGGCAGAAACACGCGCCAACAGTAATTGATGAAGTCCGTTAAACCTATTATTTATTTATTAACTCATCCTGACTATACAGTAACCAAGCATCAATATTTTATTCAATAAAACGCTATAAGTGAAGCCCCACAACTCCGTCGTCCCGGCTGAGACTCGTCGCCGTCATACCGTATTCATGGGATTTAGAGATATTACATTATGTGGACCGTATGGGTTGCTTCCATTTTAAGCCTATTTTAATATTTCGCGATACTGTTCTGCCGGAAATCTCATTTGAGGAAACGAACGGAACGCTGTTTGGAATGCGGGCGGCTTAATTTCGGCGGGGGATTAAAATAATGAGCAAAACAAATTTTGGGGCAAACTCTGTGTGGAGACCGCTTAAATAAGTTTCGTGATGATGTTTCTAATGTTATGGCTTCTGGGCTATGTAGAGGCTAAAAAGAGACAAAAAAATTAACAGTTCTTTCCTGCTCTTCTCGAAAAGGCTCTCCCAATTTCCGAGCTGATGTAGAGTCAACGTTTTTTCTCATTGTGCTTGTGTTTGCATACATCTTAATTATGGTTGGGATATATGTACATACAAGGATTAAATAATTGATTGTTAAATATTAATTAATTACATCCTGAATTAGAGTATGTGAAAGTAAATCGGAGTACATATCCCAATCTAAATTAAATATCAAAGTGTACCTACTCAAAATCTTAAAATGTTCATTTTTAACGATCTAGTTCTAAACTTGTCACTTGCCACTGTATCGTACAAGTTACGGAATTGAGCCGTCGGGTAGGTTTTTTAAAAAGAAGAATTTTATTATAATATATTTAATACTAAGATTCACAAAGTTGGTGAATATATTTATATTAACTTATTAACTAATTGATCGCGATGATCAATGACGCGACCTTCCGCGTTCGCGATTAAAGACTAAAGGCTTCGAACGGGCTTTGAAAGAGTCCCACGAACACTTGGCTTGGTCTTGCGAAACCGTCTCGTGGAACCGCAGGTGTGCTCAGGAACATTCCAGTGGAATTAAGAAATTGGTCATCGGACCACCCATGGTGATAAACATAGTTGAGAGGGCTAGACCTCGTAACACCTCCCCTCCTAGACGAGCAATTATTTGCGAAGATTGAGAGCAAATATTTTTTTTAGGTCGTTTTAGTCTATTTTTTGCTATTGGGCCACGTTTTTTAGACGTATAAATGTGAATAGGTAAGATTTTTAACATTTTTAACATAGACCGTTTGCTCAGGATCATATTCTATTTGAGATTCGCGATTAAGGTTACGGCGTTCCATTGTTGCTGTGTGTTCGGTAAGGGACGTATGATGTATTATATCATATATAATATCCATTTTATTGCGGTGATCTTGAATATACTGTTGTAAGATTCTTTCAGATAAATTTAAATCTATAGGGTTCCAGGGGTCAAAATGACCGGTGATGAGATCGTATGGTCTACATTTAGTGATACTATGAATTGAACTGTTATAGGCAATGATTGCATATGGAATTAAATTTTTTACTGGTTCATTCCTGTGTTTTATTTTAAGTAATAGTATGTGTTCTAATAGAGTGCTGTGGAAACGTTCTATCATACCATTCTCATTTGGAGCATGAGCGGCTATTTTATGGTGGTGTACCTGATGTAATCTTAGAAATTCGTTAACAACTTGGTTTGTGAACTCAGTGCCTTGGTCTGTGATTAAGGTCATTGGAAAACCGTGATGTGTTAAAAAGGTAAGTAATGCCTTCACGATATTAGGGGCTGTACAATCGGGCAAACGATAGGCTTGGGCGTATTTTGAAAATGCATCGATAATGGTAAAGTATTTTTCTTGTTCAACTGTGAGAACATCTGCATGTGCTATTTGAAAGGTTTAGCAGGTGGGGGTACGATCTGAAACTGCGGACGAACTGGATAGCGGTCATATTTAGCGCGATTACAAATTTCACATTCATTTATAAATTTAGATATGCTTTCTTAAAGTTTTGGCCAAAAGTATCTATGTGATAGTGCTAAGTATGTCTCGTTAATACCTCTGTGATTAGTTTTGCCATCGTGATATCTCGATATGATATTCTGTTGATTAAGGTAATCGATGATATTTTCTATTTCTTGTTTGACTAAAACGATATTCATGGAATTGTTACTAAAAGAATTTTGTAGTATAGGTACAATGCTGTACATTTTTTCAATAGGTTGGATAAATATAGCAGTTCTTAGTTTTGGATCGACATGATTCTTAACAACTGTAATTATATCTTGTTCCAGGTTAAGTTCAGAAACTTGTACAACTGTTCTTCTGTATGTTTCAAATGGATAAGTAACTTGTGGTTTGAAATTTGTAGATCTGGTAGTAACTTTAATAATTAATTGTCGCTTAAATTTATTTAAGGGGTCTTCTGTTACATGTAATTCTAAAATTGGATGTTCCACACTGGTGTGGGCAGTGCCTGTTTCGAGTTCTTGGTGCAATTCAGGAGGAGTATTAAAGGGTAAGTTAATTAAATCATCGGGGGGTTGGGGTACTGGACTACTAAGGGGTCTTAAACTAGGTGCTGTGTCTGTCGAAGATAAACTTATAAGGGGTCGATCATCAGGAGCAGTTACTGTCGATATAGAGGATTCTGAATCGCTACTTATGTTAACAATTACTGAGCTTAAGTCTTCGTTGTGAATTTCAACGCGAGACAGAGCGTCAGCATTGGTATTCATCTTGCCTATTTTGTAAACTATAGTGAAATCGTATTCTGCTAACTTAAGACGCCATGTTGTTAAACGGGAATTTGGTTCTTTTAGGTTAAGAAGCCATTGAAGTGGTTTGTGGTCAGTAATTACTTTAAATTTCCTACCGAATAGGTATGGCCTGAAATACTTAGTTGCCCAAACAATTGCTAATAGCTCTTTTTCTATTGTAGAATAATTAATTTCGCTGTCATTTAATGTTCTGGATGCATATGCAATTGGTCTGTCAGTTCCTACAGGACCTTGTGATAGAATGGCTCCAAGTGCGACGTTTGAGGCATCGGTAGTTAAAATAAAGTCTTTGGAAAAGTCGGGATACTGTAAGATTGGGTCATTAGTCAGTCAAGTCTTGCATTGTTCAAAACAGTCGACGTAGTCTGGGGTAAGAGTTATTTTAGCTCCTTTCTTTAGTCGAGCTGTTAATGGTTTTGTAAGACGGGCAAAGTCTGGTATGAAACGTCTATAGTATCCTATGAGATCTAAGAAACCTTTAATTTGTTTGGTGGTTTTGGGGATGGGATATTTTAAAATTGCGGCAATTTTATCAGGGTTCGGTTTGACACCATCCGGGCTGATGATATGACCTATGTATGGAGTTTCATGTTTTAAAAATTCTGATTTGTCCATTTGGACTTTGAAATTTGAACTACACACAAAATTTTTATTTTACAAAAGAAATGTATAAGGATATTGACAAACATAGACCAGATGGAGTCATGTAAACCCTACTTTATCAAGCACCAGATATTAACCCTTACATCAATATATTATTGGAATCCTGCAAATTCGTCAAAAACCACCCAGTTCTATATTCACCAGACAAGAGAATTAGAAGAAACAATAGGTATCTGAATAAGCTCAAAATTCCCACGACCAATCTAAAATTAGTAGCGACTAGCCCCCAAAACATGTTGATTAAAAAATACAATCACATTCCAAACTATATAAAAAGCTCAGAAACCCCTAAACTATTTAACAAAACGCTAAAAATATTCCTATCTAATAAATGCTATTACAGTTTACAAGAATTTTTTAATGATAACTTGACAAATATTTCAGAATAATTTACTATTATACCAATATAAAAAATAAATATAGTTATATCAAATTTAATCTAGTAAGTCAATTCTAATATCAATTAAATTAAAATTAAATGTAGTCATATCAAAATAAAATTATTTTAATCCAATTCCATAATAATTAAAAATAGTTGTAAGTATAAAAATTACACTAATAATAATAATAATAATTTAATACTAATATATTTTAAATAAAATTGAATCTAGTCAAATCAAATTTAAATTATTTTTTTAAAATGCCGATGTAATAATTAAATGAATCTGTTTTATGTATATATAAAATGTTATCTTATTTAATAGAATTCAAATATAATAATAATAATTTAATACTAATATATTTTAAATAAAATTGAATCTAGTCAAATCAAATTTAAATTATTTTTTTAAAATCCCGGTGTCATACTTTAATGAATCTGTTTTATGTATATATAAAATGTTATCTAATAATAGAATTCAATTATAATTGCAATCAATATTAAATCTTGTCATGACAAATACTGTCTGACATTCTTACTGCTGTGATGAATTTTTGCCATTGTTTTGTTATATATTATTACCTATACCAATGTACTTTGCTATTTATTGTTATGTAAGAATTATCTCAACTCAGCAGTATCTTGTACTTATAACAGTTGTCTGTGAGCTATGCGGTGCCCTTACAGGGTGCATGTACTGATTCTGTAAAATTTGTAACATCTTTTGTAACGTGCATGTAAGCTGGCAAATGAATAAATAAATGAATAAACTACGGAGTCTATCAAATACTTTACGCAAGTTTATCATATGTTCTTGTAGAGAGGTTGAAAATATTAAGATATCATCGAGGTATACTACACAAATAACGTTTTGGAGACCTCTTAACACGTTGTCCATGACTCTTTGGAATGTAGATGGACTATTCTTTAGACCCATGGGCATTCTGAGAAATTCAAAATGTCCTCGGCCATCTGCTACGCTAAATCCTGTTTTGTGAATGTCGTCAGGGTGCATTTCAACCTGATAAAATCCGCTAGCTAGGTCTAGTGTAGTAAAATATTGACACTTGCCTAATTTATCTAATATGTCGGTCAAATTTGGAATAGGATATCTATCGTCAATAGTTTTTTCATTAAGTTTTCTGAAATCTACTACTAATCTCCATTTAACTTTTCCAGATGCATCTGCTTTTTTGGGAACGATCCAGATTGGGGCGCTCCAAGCTGAAGTTGAAGGTCGAATAATACCCTGGTCAAGCATTTTTTTTTATTTGTGTCTTGACCTCTTGCCTGTGTATAAATGGATACCTATATGTCTTACTATGTACGGGAATTTCATCAGTGGTCTGGATTCGATGTTTAATTTTATTCGTGAATATCAAGGTAAAATATATCAGAGTAAGATTTGCAAAGTGCGACTAAATTAGCTTTCTCCTCAGCGTTCATATGGTCGGTTCGTAAGCGTGATAAGACTTCTTGGAGTCGCTCGACATTGTGGCTCACATATTCACTTGCATTTTGAAAGTCGAATTGTTCATTGAATATGTTGGCTTGAAGGGGCCTTGGCAGAGAAAAGATGATATCATTACAGGTGGGATTTGAAATTTCTATATAGGCTCGACCGTTTTTAACGTTACTTAAACATTCGGGAATTTGGCATCCAGATATTATTTGGGATTCAATACGGATATCGCCTTCGGAAATACTCGTAGGAACTTTTACTAATTTAGTAGATTGAGCGGGAATAATTATTTCGAATGAGTTACTACTATTCGACTGGTACATGTGAATTGGATTTTCGGCAAATTGTGTCTTTAATACATGAGTGCTAAGGTCAATTTTTGATTGCCACTGTTCTAACAAGTCTAATCCTATCAAACCAGCAAAATATTCGTGAAATCTATATATGTACATTTTTATATCTTTATTGTCTTTAAATTCCGGGAAACATGGGATAATTATGGAATAGTCGTTTTGAGTAGTTGCGTGAATATTAGTTACAATGAATGGATCGTAATATGTTTGAAATTGTGAAAAAAAAATTCCACGGCCTCGGGGCTTATGAACGATTTGTTCGCACCTGTGTCTATGAGTAGTTTTAAAAGGGGCTTTGAAATCTGTATATATGGTAATTGTTTTTTATCTTGAAGGTGTAATTCTATTCTGGGGGCTCTTCTTCGGGGCTATACAAAAATTTGACTGGTCGTCGTTACAAAAAGTCTCCTCATTTTCAGTATAGTTTTCTGTTTCAGTAGTGTACTGGTCATAGTCATTAGAGTCGCAAGAGTCAGTATATTCAAAGTCACAAAATTCATTCATATGAATTTGCTGCTTTGAACCTTGCGGAGTAGGTGGTAATACGCGTGCTACTGGGTGACTAATTCCGCTCATTGCTTGGGGATAATTTTTGGGTATTTGTGATGGATTAGCTCGCGGAGGAATTCTAAATCCGGTGGTCATATTAGATCGCGGTAGGGCTCTCATGATTTGTTGTGTCCTTGAGGGTCCTTGGTGGTAAGTATTGAAATTAGGCTTATTATTATAAGGTAAGTTTTGCGGGAAAGATTGATAATTATTACTACCGCTGAAATTGCCAATTTGTCGTATGGGCATACTATTTGGTATAGCGGGAATAAACTGCTTGGGAGATTCACGTGTAAGTGGTGTATTAAAAGGTGAGTAATTGAACTGATAAGCGCTCGTCGATTTCTTAGAATTAGCGACGGACTTATTCTGTAAGTATAAAACGTTTAATTCTTCTTGTGCATACTCTAAGGCTTGTTGTAAAGATTGAGGTCGCATGCACCTAATACGAGAACCTAAGGGCTCGGAAAGGCCTCTAGTGAACGTCTGTAGTGCTAACTTTTTATATAGATCGCGTTTAGCCTCTACGGTTGTCGAGATAGTTTCATGTAATTCTACGTATGTCATAATTATACATAGTAAATTTTGTACGCGTTCATAGAATATTTGCGGAGTATCGGAACCTTGCGTTAACAAAGATAGGTCAGTATATAACGCTGATTCATCCCTGTGATCTGAAAAGCTGTTTATTAGAGCATTTCTTATACCTGTCCAGTCGCGGGGAATGCCATTAGTCATCAAGGTCTTGGCCGCATGGCCTGTGATTTTATTTAAGATGCCATTAATTAAGGTTGAGTTATTTAACTCATTTCCCGGAGCTGAATTGATATAGTTCAAAATTAATTGGTCACAAATATGTAAAAATCTAATTAAGACATTTGAGTTACCATCAAACTCTGGGACTAATCTAAGGGTTTTCCAAATTTTATCAGTCATATCTATTGACTGTGACTGCGAAGATGCGCTCGGCATAGAATTTTGCTCGGCCATCATATTCTTCTCTTCAATATCAGTTAGGGTTGACAAATCGATATCTCGATGAAATCGATCGATATCACGCCTTGCAGGCCTAATATCTCTAATTTTCCTCGGAAAGAAAATTTTGGCTACTATTAATATCTAACAAAATGAAACTTAACTATACGCTATCTAATGGGGACAGGAAAGGGACCGCTGGCAACCAATTGGAAAGCGTAACTATAAACTATTACTCACATGAGCAGGATAGGATTCATGGCTCGTCGATTTTTGGACTGCACCGATTTTTCCTTTTTTTCTTTTCTTCTATTCACCTTCCGACGTCTGCTTACGTAGATTCGTTTGGGATAGTCGACGCGCCGACGAAACGACTATCAGGCGGATTCGATTTTTGGATATCGCGACCTGACCGACTATCCTACCGACTGCGCCAGTTACGGAATTGAGCCGATTTTTTTAAAAAAAAGAATTTTATTATAATATATTTGCGCATTGCACAAGTGGGTCAGGAACTGCTAGCGCACCCTACGGGTAGCCGTTCTTTCTGGCGCCTGGCCAAAGCTGTGCAATCAAACTTCTGCCAACCCTCGCTGCCACCGCTGAGACATGCCGATGGCTCACTTGCTCATCAGCCGCAGGAGAAAGCCGACCTCCTGGCAAAACTCTTCGCGGCCCATTCCCGTATCGATGACTGTGGTGCACAACCTCCGACACTGTCCCATTGTGGCAGCACTATGCCCGATATCCGCATCAGACAGCGAGATGTGCGGGCGGAGCTACAGTCGATTGATATTCGAAAAGCAAGTGGACCAGACGGCATTCCTGCGATTGTACTTAAGAAGTGTGCAGCGGAGTTGACTCCGGTCCTGACGCGTCTATACCGTCTGTCGTTCTCTGCTGGTTGTGTGCCGAAATCTTGGAAAGAGGCCAATGTCCAGCCGGTTCCCAAAAAGGGAGATCGTTCTGATCCGGCTAACTATCGCCCTATAGCCGTCACTTCCATTTTGTGTAAAATCATGGAGAGGATCCTTAACACCCAGCTGATCCGTTACCTGGAAGGTCACTCGTTGCTTAATGACCGTCAGTATGGGTTTCGTCCTAAACGGTCAACAGGTGACCTTCTAGCGTTCCTTTTGCACAAATGGGGTGAATCTATCGATAAGCGCGGCGAGTCTGTGGCTATTAGTCTCGACATCGCCAAAGCTTTTGATAGAGTCTGGCACAAGGCTCTCCTTTCCAAGCTTCCGGCATACGGATTGCCCGCTCAGTTCTGTACGTGGATTGCCAGCTTCCTCCACGAGCGTAGAATTCGCGTTGTTGTTGACGGCTGCGCTTCGCGGTTCGTGGCAGTGAATGCTGGTGTTCCACAAGGCTCCGTTCTATCCCCAACATTGTTTCTTCTGCATATCAATGACATGCTTTCCTTGGGAAGTATACATTGCTATGCAGACGACAGTACAGTGCATGGGGGATATCACGGAAGCTCAGGGGCTGCTCGTGGCAATATTGATAGGGAGAGGCAGAATCTTATCATTGAGCTCAACAGGACGCTGGACCTCATCTCCGAATGGGGTTCCAACAATCTTGTCGAGTTCAATGCTAAGAAAACACAGGTGTGCGCGTTCTCGGCGAAAAGGTCACCTTTCCTCCCCCCTCCTTCTCTTCAGGGCACAACCCTTCACACACAGAGTAACATCACCTTGCTCGGAATGAACATTCGCTGCGATCTGAACCCCAGAGACTACATCGAATCCGTTATAACTGCTGCCTCACGGAAACTCGGTGTCCTAAACAAGGTGCGTAGGTATTTTGCGCCGGACCAACTATGCCTGTTGTATAAAACTCAGGTTAGGTCTTGCGTGGAATATTGCTCGCACCTTTGGGACGGCTCCGCTCAGTACCTCCTCGATGCTCTGGACAGATTGCAGCGTCGTGCTATTCGAATAATTGGCGATGTAGAGGCAACTAACACCCTCGAGCCTCTGCAACTTCGTCGTGACATCGCCTCTCTTAGCGCCTTTTACCGAATGTTCCATGGGGAATGCTCTGAGGAGCTCTTTAACCTTATCCCTCCCTCTCCATTCCTTAACAGAAACACGCGTAAGGGCCTTCGGAGTCATCCGTACACTGTGTCCTCCTTTTCACACCGTACCAAGAAATTCCAAGATTCCTTCTTCTGTCGTTCATCCCACACTTGGAATTCTCTACCTGCGCACGTGTTTCCTCCATCCTACAACATGGGTTCCTTCAAAAGAGGTGTGAAAAAGCATCTTTTAGGCCGGCAAGGGGCGGGCAGGTAGGATAGTGGATGTCGTCCCTACTCTATCTGTCAACTCATTTGGGCCTCTTTCACCGCTTTACATCAGGCGGGAGGAGGTCATTTGCCGGGCCTTACATAAAAAAAAAAAAAAAAAAAAAAAATTTAATATATACTAAGATTCACAAAGTTGGTGAATATACTTATATTAACTTATTAACTAATTGATCGCGATGATCAATGACGCGACCTTACGCGTTCGCGATTGAAGACTAAAGGCTTCGAACGGGCTTTGAAAGAGTCCCACGAATACTTGGCTTGGTCTTGCGAAACCGTCTCGTGGAACCGCAGGTGTGCTCAGGAACATTCCAGTGGATTTAAGAAATTGGTCATCCACCACCCACCCATACCACCCATGGTGATAAACATAGTTGAGAGGGCTAGACCTCGTAACATACAGGTGTGAATGTAAAAAAAATATAAAGAAAAACATTATCTGCAAAACATTTATTGAAGATTTGTAGATTCAACTTTTTTTTTTTCATTGCTACTTGTACTCGTATTTGCAGACATCTTGAGTAGGTATATTCAAGATGTATGCACATACAAGGTTAAATATGTTTCCTTTAAATTAGAATGTTTAGCTTTGTTTTGACGTCAATAAGAGTGCCTGTAAAGGCCTAAGTTGAATAAAGATTTTTGAATTTTGAATTTAAATAAATAAATGCAGCCTGAATGTAAATTAGCTGCAAGACACAGTCACAGAGAGAAACCAAAAACCAGACCATGCTTACAGATAATAACGCAGGTCGCAAATTGTGAGTTCAAACCCATGCTTTTTTGTCCCTCGGGTAATTAGACGTAAATTGTCTAATTAAATAATATGTTTTTTTTTTCATACGTATCATGGACCTACAAAAAATACGGACGTTTTTAAATTGTGTTTTTGTTATTGGTACCCGATATACATTCATACCCATTTAGTAAAAACTTGTTATTTTGACATTACAAACAGACACTTCAATTTTATTTATTTGTATAGAAGGTTATCATGAAACCGAGTACATACATTGCGATGCTACGTTACTCGCAAAGAATTTCTCCACACCATTTACAGTCAGCTGACGTATTTTCCATACAGCTTAGGCTGCAGAACGAAGACACTTGGACAATTTGCAATGGGGCCATTGCAGCTTTGAATCTAGCGTGATCCTGAGTAATACTGCGGTGGCTACAAAGTCATCCTCTATGTTACAGTGGTGTGAACTTCTTTAACATTGAGTGAGACAGATTTTACACATTTTGTATTCCTTTAATAAGGGAAAGGTTGTTCGCATTAAACCAATGACTACCATGACCCACTCTTTGTGAAGGTATATAAGGTTAGCTCGGATTCCAAAACACAGCTTTAATAACCACATTAAAAAGAAATATGAAGTCATTGCGTATCAAATTTGAAGTTATGTATTTTTTTGTTTCAACAACAACAATCGATTAGTTTCATGTGAATCTTTTATATTCACACAGCTTACTACTAAAATTTGTTTTAACACCGACCACGACCAACCCTTAATCCACTTCGCAGCGCTCGCAACACCGTACAGAGGACCACGCATAAAGTTTGACAGAACATCAAATTCCGCCTACCGATTCAGGACTCTACCACAAACAACTCAAAACTCAGAATCGACTGAATGAATTCTTCGTCAAAATCTGACATGGCGGCGACAGTACAGACTAGTTCAGCCGGAACGGCGCGATAATGCCACACTATTTTACTTAGCGGCTACTCACATATGCAGCTGGGACGCATATGGCTCCCCCCTCCCCCACCACCCAATGGCCTGTTACGCTAAGTACTCATGAATGGAGATAGCGAGGTGTTCTGAACCAGCAGTTTGTTTTTGGGGCTCAGTAACACAAAATTAAAATCTAATCCGAAGTTTAGCTCTGAAGCTTTGTTTTTATTTTATTTATTATTTATGCATGTGCCAGGATAATCATGAAATCAGGACTATTGTAAGAATCCTCATAGCTCAGGATGATTGCAACTTTCGGGAATTTAATAAAAACGATAATATTTCAAATGGCTATCAATCTTTTTTTATACAATCATCACAAGTTACAAGTATAAAAAGACAAAACCTAACTAATGTACAGAAAATACAAAAAGAAGAAAGAATCCGAGGAAGCCTTAGAGAAGTGGCGTGGGATGGGTGGGGCTGAAGGGGCCAAGATCAGAGGCGAAGATCAGATCAGATCAGATAATATAATTGCAATATGATTCGTATTACTATAAATGGAGTGCTATTCATAATAAGCAATTATTCTATTTGACAGCTTTGTATGATTATTTGTAAAATGGTCCACATATTAGGCATTGCTTAAGTCTTATTGGGACTATTTTACGGCTATTCATACAAAGCTCTCAAATAGAATTTGCTTATGATGAATTGCACTCAATTCATAATACGAATCATATTATAATCATATAATAATTCTGCCAAATGCGGCCGTTTAGTTCCGCTGATTCGTGGTGGCAAGAAATACAGCCTGCAGGCTGCATTTCTTCGCTGTATTGCAATAGGTACCTACTGATCTTTTGAGCGAAGAAAGAGCCGGCCCTCTTGTAACCACCAGTATTGTGGCCGGCCCTCCTGTCACCACTAGTCTAGTATATCTAGAAAATTCTGTGTTAGATTAAGATTGGTCTGAGTCTGGTCAATTTTATTTGTGTGTGTTTTAAAAAATGTTCATAAATTTCGTTCATCTCACCCTGAGTAACAAACTCGAGCCTAAGCTTGTGCTTAAAAAAAACTTGAAATGAGGAAATCCTCTATTAAAAGTTTTTAAAGAGATCCCGAATTTCCTATGAAAATGTTTGTTCAACGTAATAAGGTCTGGCCAAAAACTTTGTCTAAAAATCCTTTTCCTATTTGTACGGAAAGCGCTGCGGGATAATATTCTACCCAAAATCTAAATTTGACGAGGTAATAAAGACAGCCCTATTTTCCTGAAACTCAGATGAAACCAGCTTGTAGAACTGAAACCCTAGAAGCTCTTCCTTCATCTGATGGAAGTTGGCGATAAAGTCGAAGATGGAATCGGGCTTCAAATGTCAATTTGTCAAGTGAGGAACACTATGCGACAAAACGTAAGAAGGTGGTTAGACGCGGGCTTAGAAGCCCTACCACATATAAAGCGCAAAAACTTCAGTCACCCTTGGGAGCCCTAGACCTCTGGATCCATACAGGATAATCACAACCACTAGACTAGTGATTATCCTTTCTCATCATTAATCATTTTCCAAAAGGTAAAGAATGAGAAAAATAATTAATTAATTTATAAATTATTTAATTTCAAACGTACTCATACAGCCAATGTCATAAGCGCTGCGGCTCATATATTATGATGCGGGGGAAGTTTCCGAATGTCTAAGTGATTGGTACATTAAGTGCCGTCAGCTCCCCGGCGGCGGTAAAAATATACCATCATGCATTATGCATCAGTGGCTCCGCGCGGGTTAATATGGCAGGAGCTCACACCGAAGCGGGCGGTATTTATTTACTGCGAGGAAGCTCTTGGACTGTACGTGATAGGAGTGACGTCAAGGGACGAAGCATTAATTTTTGAATTTTTCACAATCAACAGTACATAATGATGAAGACAACTGAAAAGGGAATCCTCAGTTAAGAGGAATTGTTAATCTAATATTAATAAGTATTGTTACTTATTAATATTAGATTAACAATTCCTGAAACAAGACAACACAATCTTAGTAATTGTGACACATTTCATCCAACAATGGATAGTTAGGATGAATAATGAAATATATACCTACTCATTGCATAAAGTACAACTTAAATAACAGTAATACAAAAGGCGATCTTATTGCTAAATAGCTATTTCTGCCAGGCAACCTTAGGGCAAAGTAAAGTGTGAACGTATATGACGGAATGCTACAATGGTGATAAAATCATTGTAATAGAGGTTACAAACGAATTTTAGAAAAACTTTCTCATCAATCAGAGTAATAATAAAAAATGTACCTCCATTTCCGAGGAAGGGTAATCAGGCAATCTTAACTATTACTATTGGGCTGGTAGAAAATATTACAAGATGCTCAAAACGTATTTGTGAAACTTTATCTTTTTTAACCGACATCGAAAAAGGAGGAGGTTCTCAATTCGATGCGTATGTTTTTTTGTGTGTGTATGTTACGCGATTACGCCGCCAATTGTGGACCGATTTTTTTTTGTATTCGATAGAGTATACTCCTGGAGTGGTCCTAAGGTCACCAAAGTCAGGATCTGATGATGGGGTCCCATAAAAATCGAGGGAAATGCTAATTTAATACCACCGAAGGTGAGCTGGTATTAAATCAGGGTTTCTTTCACTAAAAAGATTGCATTCACTAAAAAGTTAAAAATAAACAATATTTTACAAAAAATAAAAACCGACTTCAAAAACACTGAAAAGTTAAAAATAATATAAGAATACGTACAGACAACATCACGCTTCTATATTGAAGTCGGTGCCAAACGAAGTCTTAAAATTTGGCACCGACTTCAATATAGAAGCGTGATGTTGTCTGTACCTATTCTTATATAATTTTTAACTTTTCAGTGTTTTTGAAGTCGCTTTTTATTTTTTGTAAAATATTTTTTTAAATTTTCCAATCATTCTGGTGGAAATGACGTAAGGTAAGATATATTGGGTAAGGTACTTTACCTATCGCTCTAATAAATAGCTTTACTAGAGTTATTTTACATGCGACAGGAAAGCTCTTGGCCTTCGTCTTATCTGATGGTAAGTGACGATAAAGCTAAAAGTGAAAGCGAGCTTCACCTTGACTCCTCAATGACTGAGGAACTTCGACAATTACTTACCTGTAATTGTCGAAACACAACAATGCTATTAACATTGTTGTTATGGCGACAAACTTATGTTAGACGGTGGTAGCTAGCCAGGTGGGCTCAGAAGCCGTACCACCAACCAAACTGAGCAGAAAGATTTCTACCCCCATGGGGAATTGAACCGGCTCTCCCGATCAATACCCGGTGATCTTAATCATGGAGGCGGTTAAAGTACTTCCAAGTCGAAGACAGCAGCAGTTTACAGACCGTAGTCGAACAACAGCAAGTGATTGGAAGAGACATAAGGCTTAGGTTAGCGTTTGCAAGTGTTAATAATATCGATCTTTTTATCAAATTCCCTTCGCCTCTCTCTTATTTCGGTGTGACAGGCGGCCCCACAGAATCCTCCTAATGAAACAGTCCATAAATCTGTAATATTGCGGCGACACGGCCAACTAGCGCTTGTTGGCGGGCAGATTTACATGGAAATGTAGCAGGAACTATCCTTCGCCCACACCGCATCTAGGTCACTGTGCGACTGACGGAATTAATCGTGACAGTCGATGTTACCTTTTTGTTTTAATTATAGAAAAATAATCGTTGCCGGTGTATCTTGCGGAGTCAGGAAATAGGTCATTGACTACGGAAACTATCTCATCGTTTTTAGTTTTTGGGCGGAGGTCTAAATCTTTAGCTCAATTATTAGAGTAACTTAGGTTGCCTTCAATCTGTCACTGAATTAATGTAATTAAAATTAGTTGACCAGCTAGATCGTAAGAAGGTTTTAACCATCTTCGTGATCCGGTTGTAATCACCTGGAGGTCCGCAATTCAATTTCCCGTAGGGAAAAAGATTTTCGGCTTACATTGGTTGGTGGTTGGTCTGCTGAGCCTGCTTGACTAGCTACAACCAACTTACTTACGTTAGGCGCCGGCAGGTTAGCTTATAGCTTCACTTACCGCAGAGTGCAGATTCTGGATATGGTTGTTTTGGTCTTTATCTACATCATGCTGCCCGTTGCCAAATACTGTATTTTAACCGCTGTGATGCGCTTTTGTAATGTGTCTGGCTCAACCTCAGCACCACGAGTTTATTTATGCGGTGTAAGACTACTCTCTCTAGACATCATCAGGAAGATTATGACTATTCAGAGGGTGTGGAGGGCCAGAGGCGCCGACTCCGTGGGTGCTCGGGTGCTCCAGCACCCACGAGAGGTAAATAGTGGGTGCCGAGCACCCCCGATTCTCTTTCTCATCTTTTAACTAAATCTAAATAATATAGGTACCGAAATAATATACGTAATATACGCGCGCCTAGAAACAAACCTAACCGCTCTCACGCACGCAGCGTGCCGGGTCGCCGCGCCCCGCCGAATATTTATTAACAGGTGCACATGTCAAACTGCTGTGTAATATAATAAATTATCTTTTCTAAATATCTTGTATTTTCTTGTGTCTATTAAATAACAAAAATACATATAAGTAGCTAGGTATGTCATTAAAAAAGCTGGAGCACCCACGGGAATTTTAAAAACTCGGCGCCCCTGTGGAGGGCTATCGCCTCTTTCGACAGTGAAGGCGTAACTTCAAACCCTTCCCTCTTGCGGAAAAGTTCACACGAGTACCTACTACCTACATATACACAACACGTCTTTATTACATAGAGACACATGACATACATCACACAACGAATAACAAAAAAACTGCAATGTTGCTTCACAGCAATCTCCCCCAGAAAACCATAGAAAACGGATATTGTTCGCGCATTAAAAGAAAGAGATCGGCTGCAACAGATATTAAAAGAAAGAAAACAGAACAAAGATACGATAATGCCAAATTTAATGTGTGGTACTTAATAGAAAACAGATAATAAAAGAAAGTCATATAAACATGAACATTTTTGAAGGGTTGCTGCGTCGGTGACGTGTGGTCCGCATTTGTCGTTAGCTGCTATGCACACAGCATTAAACACTCTCAGAACAAGGAAACACTAACATTATTTGGATCCGTTCCGAGATATTATAGATAACAAAGCTAGCACAGTAGAAATCTAGATAGATTTTCCATCCACCTTACCATAATTCACCAGGCAGGTTAAAGGTGAAGTCTGCCGTGTTGCAGATAAAAGAAACACAAACCAATCCTGACCATCCACTAGATACGCCGACAATCTCATCAGATCGGATACGATTTTGATGAGACATTGATATATCTGGGGCGGGACGCGCCTCAATAATTCATGAGCGGCCACCTGATTGGCGCGGCGATGTCTTTATCCGGCTGTCCGGACAGATTGATGCGAAAATAACCCTGTCGTCAATACGTCGAATTCCGTTGCGTTGCTTGTTGATCAATGATGAATGTAGAGTCTGCGAAGACTACTGAGGCTTTATCGGGCGGTGTCAGTAAGACTTGGTGTAGGTAGTTCAACAACGTCCTGGCGCGTGCGCCAGGCAACCCTCCAGGGGGCACAATCGGGGAATGGCTAACGCCGATCCCGATTGTGTCTCTACGGAGGTAGAAGTATCTAGAGGGTTTTTAGCCGGTATTGGGTCTTCTACCTGAGTCCGGCATGTCCTCGGGGTGGCCTAGTCAGCTCAAGTCCCTTGTTGAATACCGTAAAAACTGTATTTTCCCGCTATAAAAAAAAGGTAGTTTAACAATGAAATACAAAAAAAATCGGTATTTGAGAAAGATGCAATGACTATGGTTCAAATTCGCCCAGATTGTATCTCTATTAGCTTATTTCGCTCGCTACATCGCAGCTAATATACATCGTTCGTTTCGTAAGTAAAATTTGTAGAGTCTATAATTTATAATACGAATTGTTAATATACAATATTTGTACAGTCTTGACGTGGATAATTTAAATAACATAAAATTATATAAAAAATGTAAATTATTATGTATATAAATGTAACTATACCGGGTGATCAATCTAAATGGGTTAGTAGGGAGAAATCAGAAACTATGAGAGATAGCGAAATCTGCTTTTAGGAACCATGAAGTCGATTTTAGATTTAATAATAATGGTATTCAAATTTTTTAAACGTTCATTACATACCGGGAATCGAACCTAGTCAAAATCTCTATACAAAATGTTATAAATTCTGCAAGTTTTTTCGTAGTAATTGTTGATGGTGGATTCAACCGAATAAATTTATCTGAAGAGACCACTTATGCATTATCTTATCTGCATCGATATTATGCATTGCTAATTGCATTTACTTATTTAAAATTAAAACATATTCGCTAAGCGGGCGGGCCAATTTATTTAATATTCAAAAATACTTCAATGAAATAATTATCTTATTTTTGATTTTTTTGTTAATTATTTGAACAAGGTTCCATTAAAAATGTGTTCCTTGTGATTTATGATTCACACCATCAATAATAACAACGAAAAGACTTGCAGAATTTATAACATTTTTTACAGAGATTTCGACCAGGTTCGATTCCTGATTATGTATGAGAGTTAAAAAAATTTGAATGCCATTATTATTATTAAATCTAAAATCGACGCCGTGGTTCCTAAGAACAGATATCGCTAACTCTCATAGTTTCTGGCCCCCTAGACAAGATGTCTTTCGATAATCGCTATCGCAATCGCTAAATCGACAATGTATGAGATTTGACAATTGCGCTCGAAAGCTAAGCGAGGGCTTATGTCAAATCCCATACATTTTCCTTATAGCGATTGCGTTAGCGACTATCGAAATGCATCTTGCCTAGGGGAGCTGACTTCTCCCTACTGACCCATTTGGATTGATCACCCTTTATAGGTATATTTGAAATACATCAACCACGTTATTTAGTATTCAAAGTGGATTTGAAATAATAAATAATTGAATTTACGACAGTCTGTAAGTATGAAGGAAAATCAACATGCGATTTGTATTTTCTTATTTATCAATTTAATTTTAAGAGCGCCAATATAATAGGCACTTATATAATAATTCTGCAATAAGATTCTCATTTTTGGTAGTTTAAATTCAAAACTGACGCAATTAAAATATTTTCATGTCGGTACTCTTTACTGACTGAGCAAGCTAATTTGACCACGTGAACTAGAACTGAACTAAATGAAAGATGCAATTCATCGTTACAAAAATATAGACTTAATTATTAAGTTGGTCTCCTAATCAATGGGAAAATGTATACAACTGTAAAAGTGTGGTATCTGAGGGCTTTTATCGTATACAAGCTGAGTCCTGCAACTTTACTGACGTAAACCTATGTCACTTTTGAATGGTATAGTTTTCGAAAATTCTTTAGCAGATCCGCTTTCAAACTGTCCATATAAACTTTCTTTCAAATTCGCGGCACAAACTATTCTTTGTTTCCTTCTTTTCACAAACGTTTAACACGTTTTAGGTATTAAGACTATTAGGTAGAAAATGCGTTGAGCTTTAGATGCAATTTTCATATTTTATTAATTTATTTGATGCGCTATTTTCAGCGTCACTAACGCGACTGTAGATACTGGCGTCTCTTGAATTTGCTTTGGCATTTTGCGGCATTTATTTATTTATTATTTAGTTAAAATAAAACATAGATACTAATTAAAAAGTTGTGAAATGGGATGCAACTCAAACAAATGAACACAACTTGAAATAATAAAATGTTAAAAGTACCAAAATAAAACTATAAAATCTTAAGAGGATTGTGAAGTAATCGTGCGCGGCGCGAGTAGGTATTTTCTAAAATGCTATCTGTTTCACACCGCTCGGCCTCCGGTCCGGCGTTTACACCACAAATACAACACGCGCAAATTCTCACGCACACTACAGCGCGCGACTCCTCGGCGCGAGAACTCGAGATCATTATTTTACTGTTTGTAATGTTTTGCGTTGCTTAGGTATTCCTGGCTGCCTTTCCGCTCGCAACTTTGCCTTCGTTATTTTCGTTTTTCGTGAGGGAATTTTGTTTTCCCATATGAAAAATTATTTTATAACCAACCTTATATTACTCAGTGATAATGTAGCATTCTATTAGTCAAAAATGTTTTTAAATCAGCCTAGTAGTTTTTAAAAATAAAAAATATAATAAATAAAAATAGCTTTATTTCTAAAAATTATTTTAACAATAATTACGCCGAGACTTCCCAGTGAGCTAGTTTTTGAGTTTATTCATTACAAACAAAAATACAAATCTTCTTTCTTTATAATATTTTAGTAGATAAGTTTCGTAAATTATTTCAGTATTCCTTTGAAATTTATAGTGTAGGTACTTACTTGGTATCCCTACCAAGTCCTACTTTATAGAACTGAGCTGTTATTTATTATGAAAGTACCTACCTATCTATCGTACATGTCTAAAGAAAATTACTTTTTGTAAGATGAGTGTTATACTGAATTAAAATGATTTTCATTTGAGATGTGAATCAATAATGGATCCTTTTATGAAAAAAATAAACACTAAACATAAAATGACATTAAGGGTCTAATCAAAACTTACTTATTGATTGTGAAACAGACCCAGAGAACAGACCTCTTGTTAACTTAAAAATAAATAACAAAAAATCTATTATTTTAGATAGATAAATTAATACTTTTTGTTTACGCTCGAGGATGAGCGAGTGGCAACACTGCATTGTGGTCTGTGCAGTGAGAGCTTTTTTGGCGGCCGGCCGCATGTAACATGTCAGTCGGGTCGAAATGTCATGACATTGTTAGAGGTTATGTCCGGGCCGGAATAAAATGTAATAGGTATAAGTTAACTAACAAATTGTGTTTTGCGCGGCGCACCTAATATCGGGGTGCGAAAGCCCGCTTGGTGTTGTGCAAAAGTATTATCGTCGCGTGTGTGAGCCGTGGTGGCCTAATAGGCATTTGTAGTGCTCCGGTCTCCACCGGTGGATCCACCGCAGAACTTCAGGAGCCGCGACTTCCTTCGAGCTAGCTCAGGAAGTCCACCGGCTACATACGCAGACTGAACGGAGACAAGGTAAACATTATCTGTATCGGTTTTTGGATTCAGCAATCAAAGCATCATTCGGCGAAACGCCGACGTGGTGGTGTCTACTCCGGGCACCACCATCTCTTGGTAGCAGAGCGTGGTTTTTAGATTTGAGTGGTTGATTAGTATTGTACAATTAATATTGTAATCTTGTTGGTTGTCCAAATGGGCAACACATATTAATTGGTTTTTGATTGCTGATTTTAAACCGACTACAATCTCATTTGTGGACCGATCTCCCTAACTAGTTGTCATTGTCATTGTATATGAAAAATTGGGGTTAAACGCCTTTTGTTGTTCTAGTTAAGTTCTAGCATTTACCTATATTTGATTTTGGTTTGTTTTTTCATATCTTTGTTTTGCCCTTGAATATTTTGTTTGTTATGTTGTAAACTTATACTTGAATTTAATTTGTTTAAAAGATTTTGCTGCTAAATGACTTTGCTGTTGTTGTAATACACTATTTTGCTGTGTTAAGTTTTAGCATTTACATTTGATTTTGTTTTGTTTGCCTTTGAATATTATGTTTGTTAAGTTATTGACTTAATACTTGAATTTAATTTGTTTGAAAAATTCTGTTGTTAAATGCCTTTGTTGTTCTAGTTAAGTTCTAGCATTTACACTTGATTTTGGTTTGTTTATATATTTTGTTCTGCCTTTGAAGTTCCTCCCGATCTGTTTTATTGTCTGCGGTTGTCGGTCTGTTTGTCCGTGTATTATTATAGTGTTTATTAATTTTGGTGCAAAATGGTCCCGCCAGTCAGCCCGCTTAGTGGTGCCCGCGCGGGTGCACAAAAGATTTTGAGATGGTTTGCTAGTGCCGTCGCTTTGGTAGACCGACCAGACCGAGAACAGGCCTTGTTAATTCGGCATGAGGGAGTACCTGCTCGCTTGAAGGAATTGGAGCAGCTTTTCGTTGCTCATCAACAATATCTGCTCGACCACCCAGCCGAGGGTGCCGCTGAGTTGCGGGCAGTCGACCAATTTAATGCCGATTATGATCAATGTTTTGAACAGGCGGATGTGATCATAAACAAGGCTCAGGCTATCCTATTCGCCCGGAGGGGTGAGTCGTGCACGCCCGGGGAGGTCAAGCCTACCCCGGCCGGCTTGCTGGGCAGACTGCCCACTTTAGACATCCCAACCTTTGATGGGAACCTGGCTTCTTGGATGGGGTTCATTAACCTCTTTGATAGCCTGGTTCACTCGAGGGACGACCTGTTCCCTAGCCAGAAATTGGCCTATTTGCTCTCTGCCTTACGTGGAGAGGCTGGTGTGCTTGTCCAGCATCTACCTGTCAACGATGACAGTTATGAGATTGCAAGGGCGTTGTTGACCGCCCGGTATCAGAATGTTCGCTTGCTAGCGGACACACATGTGGCTGCCATTTTAGGGCTGCCACGCGTATCGCGGGTCTCCTCATTAAGGAAGGAGATTTTGAACCCGCTGCTAAGCGCTATTAACGCGCTCAAACGACTTGACCTACCGGTGGACCAGTGGTCCTTCATATTGCTCCACCTCATCCTCAATAAGCTTCTCATGGAGATGAAGGGGCGCTTTGAACAAAGATACGGGGGCAATAGTGCCTCGTACCTCCCCCCCTTCTCGGATCTCCTCAGATTTTTGGAGGATGAGTGTCGGATGACGGACCACTTGGATCTGGTTCCTATACCGGGACCGAGTACAGGCCGCTTTGAGGCGACCCGGGCAGCGCCACGGAGAGAGCGCCGCCCGTACAAGCAGTATACTGCAGTGCGGCAGAACTCTCCACACGGGGAGAGGCCGAGGCCAAGTGTTGCAAGCGGGATGGCCATCGTTTGCCGGCCTGTCCCAAATTTGTTGGCCTACGCACCGAGGGGCGTAGGAATATGGCCAAGCAGCGGAATTGGTGCTACCGCTGCCTGGGGGCTCATATGGCATCGGCTTGCCCCCACCCACGAGATTGCCACTGTTGTGGAGGGGCCCATCACCCCCTCTTGTGCTTTAATAATAAAGACACTCGTGAGGTGGTGAGAGAGAGGGACTCGCACACGGGCGGGGGCCCTCGTAGGTCACCCACATCTCCGAGGAGATCGGAGGGGCGTGCCACCCCTTCGCGGAGATTGGACAGGTGCCCCCCCTCCAGTGAGAGGATTGGGCGCCCCACCCCCCCTACGGGCGGGGGGGATCGACGCGCCGCTTATGAGGCGCCACCGCGGGATTGGGCCGCGGTTATTAGGGAGCCACGTCGGGAGCCGATACGCTTCTCTCCCCCTCTGATGGAGAGACCCCGGTTGTCACGGGCTCCCCCAACTTTCGCCCATCATGGGCACCGCCCGGCCCCCCGATGCAGCTTTGGTCGGGGTGTGCACGTGCCGGATTGGTACCCGCTCGAGCGCCTTGAGCGCCCTATTCCTCCGCCGCGCACGCATTTTTCTTTGGACCCCCCTTCCCCCCCGTTGCGGGGAATGCGTTAGGATTTTCATTAAACCAACTGTCGGCTGCAACCCCCCCACAGGAGCAGGTGCTGTTACCAACAGCCTCCGTACAGGTGTGGGGCCCGAGGGGCACCTTTGTTTTAGTTCGCGCCCTTTTGGATACGGGAGCTCAGGGTTGCATTGCCTCCAGCTGGCTGGTCCGGCAGTTGAGTTTGAACACATCTCCATACCTTGAATCGGTACGAGGAATCGGAGACCTGCGGATCCCGGATCCGATCGGTCAGGTTTTGTTCTCCTTCTCCCCCCACTTCTCTTCAGCGCCCAAAATTGTCGCTACCGCGATTGTTTATGAGAAGGTTGTTGGTCAGCTTCCGCAACAGCACGTTTCGCGCGCTGTCGTTGATGCGACATCAGGATTGACCTTGGCTGACCCTTCCTTCCACCGAACCGGTCCGATTCACTTATTGCTCGGTGCCGATGTTCTAGGCCGCGTGTATTGTGGGAAGAGGAGAGAGTTACAGAAGGGTGGGCTGGTAGCCTTATCTACATCGCTTGGGTTTGTAGTGATGGGACCAGTTAGGCATAACCCACCATCTCCATCAGTGGACAGTTACATAACTGTTAGCTCCACCTTATTGGATGTCCTTCAACGGTTTTGGGAGGTGGAAGAGCCCCCTACCGTGAAGCGAGTGAACCCCTTGGACGAGGAGTGTGAGTTGTTCTACCAGAACAATACAGGTCGCCTTCACTCGGGACGGCTGATCACTCGTTCGCCCTTTTTGTCAGTTCGCCCCTCACTTGGCAGCTCCCGGCCGTTGGCCGAGAAGCGGCTGCTGTCCATGGAGCGTCGTATGAGTAGGAACTCCGACTTCAAACAGAAGTATGTCGACTTCATGCGAGAATATGAGCAACTGGGGCACATGTCGGTCTCGCGACTGGACTGGCGAAACGAGGAACATAATTTTCTTCCTCACCACGCGGTTTTGAAACCTTCCACCGGGAAGATACGCGTTGTTTTTGATGGGTCAGCCCCTACGTCTACCGGAGTTTCGCTGAATCAATGTCTGCATGCTGGACCGAAGTTGCACCACGAGGTGGGTGATGTATTGACCAACTTCCGTCGCCATGCCGTCGTCTTTGTGACCGATATCCGGATGATGTTTCGGCAGACTGTGATTCACCCGGACGATAGGCGATATCAGCTCATATTATGGAGGGAGGATCCCAGAGATCCCATGCTAGTCTACGAGCTGAACACCAATACATACGGTTTGCGTTCGAGCCCCTTTGTGGCAATTCGCTCACTTGTGGAACTCGCTGACCGTGAGCGGTTACGATACCCTCGCGCATCCTTGGTTCTCAAGGAGGATGCATTTGTGGATGACATTTGTACGGGCTCCTCTAGTGTCGAGGAAGCCTTGATTTTGCGAGATGAACTAATTGCTCTTCTCGGGGCTGGTGGTTATGAACTGAGGAAGTGGATGTCCAACTCACCTCAGCTTTTGTGTGACTTGCCAGACGACCACCAGCAGGAGCCTCATATTTTTGAGAATGCCAACACTCCAGATTTACTGTCTGTTTTGGGAGTGCAATACAGACCTGTCCAGGACACGTTCACCTATCGATTGGAGCTGCCAAGCCCCAAGGTCTGGACGAAACGGTTGGTTTTGTCTACAGTAGCTCGTACCTTTGACCCAAATGGCTGGATTAGTCCCGTAGTGTTTTGGATGAAGTGCTTCCTACAGGAACTTTGGTCAGCCGAAGTGTCGTGGGATGAGCCCCTCTCGGGCCGTTTGCTGCGAGATTGGGAGTCCTTCATGTCGTCTCTCCCTGACATTAACCGTGTTAGTATCCCTAGACATATACTGCCTAAGGGACGGTTTACGGCCAGCCTTCATGGCTTTTGTGACGCGTCTGAGAGTGGATACGCAGCCGTCGTATATATCCGGACGGTCGATGATAGAGGAGCTGTTAAGCTCCACTTGCTAATTGCTAAGAGTAAGGTTGCTCCACTTCGGACTCGATTAACGATTCCGAAGTTAGAATTGTCTGGAGCTACTCTTCTGGTTCGTTTGATGAACCACGTTGTTGACACCCTGGGACGTAGTGTGGACTTTGAGTCGCTCTTTGCTTGGTCCGACAGTCAGGTTGTCCTGTGTTGGATTAAGAACTCCGTCCACTCCCTGGAAGTATTTGTGGCCAATCGGGTATCCCAAATACAGGCCTCGAAGGCCACGTTGATTTGACGCCACGTGCCAGGTGAAATAAACCCTGCTGACTGTGCATCACGTGGCAGCGAAGCCCCTCAGCTTATTGACCACACTCTGTGGTGGGGTCCCGAATGGTTGTTACAGCCGTCTTGGCCTTCCACACCAGCTGTGGTGAAGGTACCAAATCCGGGCTTGCGTGTTCACGCTGTCGAGACTATGGTGGCTCCAGAGCGGGAATTTTTATTAGACCGCTACATTTCTCTGGACAAGTTGCTCGGCGTGACCGCTTGGATAAGAAGATTTATTCGAAATTGTCGACGGCCTCAGGACAAAGATTTGTGTCCGGTCCTCTCTCCGCAGGAGCGCCAAGATGCTCTTTTGCATTGGGTGCGTATGACCCAGTCTAGAGCGTTTGAACCGGAACTTAAGATTTTCCGTACCGGGACATCCAAATTAAAGGGACCCTTGGTGCGTTTGACTCCCTTTCTGGATGATAAGGGATTGTTGCGTGTAGGAGGCCGATTGAGGCACGCTAACTTGCCTTATATTCAAATTCAAATTCAAATTCAAAAATCTTTATTCAACATAGGCCTTTACAGGCACTTATTGACGTCAAAACAAAGCAAAACAATCTAATTTAAAGAAATTATATTAACCTTGTATGTGCATACATCCTAAATATACTCAAGATGTCTGCAAATACAAGTAGGAATGAAAAAAAAAAAAAAAAAAGTTGATTCTACACCTGTTCGGAAATTGGGAGAGCCTTCTCGAGAAGAACAGGCAAGAAACTCGAAAGGTCTAAATTTTTTATCTCCTCTTTTAAATCGCCATTTACAATTTTGGTTTGTTACAGAGTCGTCAATTGGAAGCTGACCTCAAAGCAAAAGTTTGAGCTCAACTTCCATTACAAGAATAGATGTGTTAATTCACATTATATAAGCTATCTCTGAGAGAAGTGCGTGAACTTAGATTATAAATAAATTGCTCTCACTGAACGTTTCTTTGAAACAAAACGCAATACATTGTTAAATATTAGAATTGAGAGTTCAAACCCAAGCTTTTTTGTCCGTCATGTAATCAGACACTTTATAATATGCTTTTTTAATAAGTACATCTTTGATTGCAACTTTAAATTTGTTTAAGCTAAGTTCTTGTATACAACTTGGGATTTTATTGTAGAAACGTATACACAGGCCTCTAAAAGAATTATTAATTTTTTGGAGCCTGGTATTTGGTAAAGCTAACATATTCTTTTGTCTAGTATTAACTGAATGAATATCACTATTTTTACAAAACACATGAATATTCTTACGAACATATATTAGATTCTCATAAATATATTGCGACGCTACTGTCATAATACCAATTTCTTTGAACTTTTCTCGCAAAGAATCTCTCATTTTAAGGTTATAGATTGCTCGAATAGCCCTTTTCTGCAGTACAAAAACAATCTGAATGTCGGCAGCATTTCCCCACAACAAAATACCATACGACATCACACTATGAAAGTAAGAAAAGTATACAAGTCTTGCTGTATCAACATCAGTCAGTTGACGTATTTTCCATACAGCGTGAGCTGCAGAACTAAGTCTCTTTGACAATTTATCGATATGTGGGCCCCATTGCAGCTTAGAATCAAGTGTGATCCCAAGAAATACTGTGGTGTCCACAGGGTCAACACCTATATCCTTTATTTTTACAGTGGTGTGAACCTTTTTGACATTGGGTAAAACAAATTTTATACATTTTGTTTTCCCTTCATTAAGTGACAGGTTGTTCACATTAAACCAGTGAACAATTCTTGAGATAGAATTATTTACATCGTCATTAATTTGCACACCTCTTTTAATTTTAAATAAAAGTGAAGTATCATCTGCAAATAATACCATCTCATGTCTATCCTGTACAAAATCAGGGAGGTCATTGACATATATAAGAAATAGAAAAGGACCAAGAATGGAACCTTGCGGAACTCCCATTTTAACTGCAGAACCTTGAGACCTTTTTCCATTGATGTCTACTTTTTGAATCCTCCCACTTAGATAAGAGATTAGAAGATCAAGTGCAGTGTCACGAAACCCATAGTGGTGTAATTTTCTGATCAAGATTTCGTGATAAACGCAATCAAATGCCTTGGACAAGTCACAAAAAATGCCTAACGCATCGTGTGAGTCTTCCCAGGCTTCGAATATATGTTGTATTAACTCAACACCAGCATCGGTTGTTGAGCGACCCCTCCTAAAACCAAATTGTTTACAGTGTAGAAGATTATTCCTATTAAAATAACTTTGCATTTGCTCCAACATTATTTTTTCAAAAATTTTGCTAAAAGTAGGTAGCACAGAGATAGGTCTAAAATTACTGGGGTCTGATGTGCTACCAGATTTATGTAAAGGAATAATTTTACTTAGCTTCATAAGATCAGGAAATACACCACAGTCAATGCAATCATTAAAAATGTTAGCAAGTATTGGAGCTATTGTTTCAATTACGGATTTAGTAACATCAACGGAATTGCCCCACAGATCCGCAGTTTTCTTTTTATTTAAAGTTTTAAATGACTTTGTTATATCAATTCCACTAATGTGTACAAATTTGAATTTATCATTACAAACTTTAACATGATCCTTCACTATAGATTCAGCAATAGCGGGGGATGAATCCAAAGACTTGGTGATTGAGACTGGAATATCAGTAAAGAACTTTTCAAATTCTGCAGCTACTTCTGTGTCAACTGTTACCTTCTTACCATCAACATTCAAACAATATTGATTATTAGTAGTTTTAGCTTTTCCAGTTTCATTATTTATAATATTCCATGTCATTTTAATTTTATTACTACTGTTTTTTATTTTTGAACTTAAATAATTAGATTTAGCAAGCTTGCAAACTTTTTTGAACACTTTGGAATAAGTTTTTACATAAAGTTTAAATTCATCACTAGTATTGAATGAGCGTTCATTGTAAAGTTCAAAAAGTTTTATTCTGCTTTTGTGAATACCTGGTGTAGCCCATTCACTAAAAGCTAAAGTGCCATCAACCGATATAGTCTTTGGAATAAAAATATTTTTAAATTCAGAACAAAATGTATGAAAAAAGTTTTCATATAATTTATTTGGATTTTCTTCATAACCTATATAATTTAATTTAATACCAATATTATTTTTCAGCCGTTCTAAGCGACCAGCAGTCTTTGGTACAACAGTGATATTCTTTTTTTCCATGCTTTTACATTTAAGTGGAATGGTAACAATTTGTCCAGAATGGTCAGATTCTAAATTATTAAAAACTCTTCTTGCTAAAGGAACAATATTTGTATAAATATTGTCAATGCATGTGGCAGACGATTGAGTTGTTCTTGTTGGCTCCAAAAATAAATTTCCAAGGTTATATGACCAAAACAGATTTTTAATCCTAATAGATAAACTAGAATTTTCTAATAAATTAATATTAAAATCACCACAAACAATGGTTTGTTTTGTGGAACTACACACTTTTTTCAATACTTCATCCATAGTATCTTCAAAAAGGTCATATAATCCTGAAGGAGGCCTGTATATACTTAATACAATAATCTGGTCCAGCTCCACGCAGGCTATTTCTATTGTTCGCTCAATCGAAAGACTCACAATATCCTTACGATCCTTAAATTTCAGCTTTTTATCTAATATTATTAAAGAACCACCACGAATTGATTTTTCTCGACTGAACGAACTACCAACCAGATGATTGCTGAAATTAAACATGAACTGATAACTTTTAAGCCAGTGTTCAGTTACACAAAAGATGTCTACATTACTACAGTTCAAGAATAATTCCACTTCCAGATCCTTGCCTAACATTCCTTGAATGTTCTGGTGCACCAGGTTGATAAGATTTACTTTATTTTTGTTTTCAAATGGGTTTTGCAATACATTTACAAAGTTTTCAGTATCTTTTCTACCTAATGATAAGCAAGAGGATGTCTCTTTTGTCTCATTACTTAATTTAAAGATTTATTAAAAATATCATCAGTAACATTACTGACAGTCGTTTCACTACCACAGTATTGCTCAATAGGAGCAATTTCAGTACTTTGAGTGGGCTGCTCAATAAAAGCATTGTCAGAGAAAGAATTTATAGCCATGTTTTTGGCTAAAGTTTGTAAATAAAATCTTAGCGAAATAGCTAATTGCTTTTTATAGAATGTTGATAGATATAATCTATCTTCTGTCAAATAAGCTTTAATACATGTCAGTTTGTTGAAGTCAATAATATGGAATTTTTTCGAATAATTTGTCATTAAATCTAATGTCAAATTAAGTTTGTATCTAATATTATTTTCATGTTGTGACAAACGATTATGGTAGGGAAGGGTAAACATTATTATTTGATTAACATGTAAATTATTTAAATGAGAACAAAAATGTTTTAGTACTTTTTTGTTCAAATTACCCCTATTTCCCAAGATCATAACCAGTTTGTCATTAATATCAAACTTATAACTATTAATTTTATTTGCAATATCATGGAAACTTGAGCCAGGCATACAATAATTAATGACACTAAAATCCAACTGATTTGTCAATAACTGGCCCATACCTTTGCCTATGTCATCACAAAAAATAATACATTTAGGCTTAGACACAGACATCTTACAATGAAAACTAGATTGCTCATTGACTGGTGACTGACATACAATACTATGAGCGGAGGATGTATGACTGGGTGCATTGTTATTATTTGTGACATTGCATTCTGTTATTGAAATATTCTCACTTGCAGTCAAAAGTTGTTTGTCAAGAAGGGACTGATAGCGGTCCTCATTATGCTGACAGAGTGTGGCTAGTTCTCTGATAGATTGAATATGCATTTTAATATCATTTTGAGCCGTGTCATAATTTTCGGAGATAGTTGACAATTTGTGTTGTAAATTTCTAATAGTATTATTGAGTTCTTCAACGTCCCTATCATACAAACCCCTGCTCTCTTTCAATTTGCTATCATAAATGTCTAATGAATCTATTAGACATGCACGCTCTTTCCGTAATTTAATATTACTCCTAAATGAGTTATACTTTTTTAATTGGTATTGAGTCCTTTTTAGCATTTTCTTGATTTTAATATATTTTTTAAATTTTTTATTACTCATATGATTGTTCAATAAGGGCCTACCCTCTGTAGGCGAAGAGGATTCTGCTAAATTTTGTCCACCAGGTGACTGCATGAGTTCATCGAACAAGCTGTGTGTGTGAGCATTTTCTTGATTTTGTTTAAATTGTTCCAGTTCAGAAATTTGCCTATTCGCCTCACGCAAGTCCCGTTCAAGTTCTGTGATAGATCACGTCATCCCCTGCTGCTCCCCAAGGACGGACCATTGGTGCGATTGTTGATCATTGATCGCCATGTGAAGAATGCTCATGCCGGATGTAATGCATTGACCGCGCTCCTCCAACGGGAGTTTTGGATTTTGTCAGCGCGAAGAATAATCCGATCTGTTATCTTTCGATGTCTGCCCTGCTATCGTTTACGCCCCGAGACGATGCAGCCCCAAATGGGTGATTTGCCTGCTGATCGTGTGAATGAATCAATGACCTTCTTAGGAGTTGGAACTGATTTCGCGGGACCGTTCACTATAAAAACGTCGCGACTCCGTAATGCTAAGACTGAAAAGGCTTACTTGTGTGTGTTTGTTTGTTTGGCCACTAAAGCCGTTCATTTGGAGGTGGTGAGTGCGCTCACCATGGACGCTTTCTTAGCAGCGTTAGGCAGATTTGTCTCCCGCCGGGGACTGCCTTCTCTAATTCGGTCCGATTGTGGGACGAACTTCAAGGGCACTGATAGACATATAAGAGAAGTTTGTGAATTTTTAGATAAAAATAATATTGAGATCGGATCCACACTCTCCCGTAGGGGGGTAACATGGCGATACTCCCCGCCGTCTTGCCCTCACTGGGGAGGGATTTTTGAATCTGTTGTAAAGGCCGCCAAGACTCACCTTCGCCGCGTTATTGGGGAGACTATTCTCACGTTTGTTAGGTTATTCCCAAGGAGAGACGATAACTTAGCATTCCATGCTATCGCGTTACAGAGAAGAGAGCCAAGAGCGGTGCCTGGGGCTTATGACCCTGGTGCAGGTTTAAGTAGCTACTTTATAATGCATTAACATTCACCTTCACCACCCCGGCTCCTCTCTCTGCCTAACCATAATTAATAATTATTTAATACAATTCCGTAAGTGAAGAAACTTAAACGTAAACAAACGGCCACAGCACCCACAGCAGTTCACTGGTTTTCAAAACTGAATGCCCTAACCGTCAAACGTTCGAATCACGAAATCACAGATTAGAGAGAATATATCTCAAGCAGCAGACTAAGTTTCTGACTGCCAGCGCCACCCGCGGCGCCGGTGAGAACTAAAAGTTGCCATTTTTGCAAGTTCCCTAACAGACGGCCTTCCTGATTTCGGAATGACCCCATTCCGACCCGTCTCGGCCATTCGAACGTTAGACGTGTCCACACGATATCTTTTTATCACATACATAATTGTAACTGTCGTTCTAATCTAATTAAAATGTGACAATAAAGTAAAAGGTGAAAAATCTCAGAGGCTATTTAATTTTCTCCTACAAAATAATTCCCCAATCTAGACTTAAAGAAAAATTCAATATTAATAATCTAACTAAGCATGATTAACTCTCCTATCCTAATCTACACCATCTACACTATTATTATAAAGAGAAAAGATTTGCATGTATGCATGCAGTGAACAAACTCAAAAACCACTGGACCGATTTTAAATCTCTCCCACCATTAGAATACACCCTGATTAACATAGGCCACAAAACCATGCCTCCCACGGGAAAATACAAAACTGTCACGGGAAAACAAAAACAACGCGGGCGAAGCCGCGTAAAGTAAAGCTAGTTTTATATAATTTTAGATGATTACGACAAAATATTTTGTCCTTTCTTGGACATTATTATACGGTAGATAATACTAGTCATTACTGAGCATGGGTACATAATTATAAGACTGCCAATAATGAATTATTACAGAATTATTATTGGTAGGTACTCCATGATTAAAATTATTTGATATCGTAAAATATTATTTTATATCGTCAAATCAGCGGAATATAATTATCAAAATAGCATGACAAATCCCTCTGTCCAATGAACCAGAGTCGATTGTTTCTCTGCCAATATTTATCCGAAAACCACCCATTCTGGACATACCCTAGCTGACAAGAAGAATGGGCGCAAGAAACCTATCAGCTCTAGCAGGAATGTACAGGCATATACAAAACACCATGTGGATACCATACACAGCAACATTTGTATACATAAATAGTTACATACATTATAACGAATAATATCTACATATTAACACTAGG
Source organism: Schoenobius gigantellus (assembly GCA_963935595.1). Classification (NCBI taxonomy): domain Eukaryota; kingdom Metazoa; phylum Arthropoda; class Insecta; order Lepidoptera; family Crambidae; genus Schoenobius; species Schoenobius gigantellus. The sequence goes on along the minus strand of OZ012542.1, from coordinate 64,204,729 downwards.
CATTAGCATCATTCAAATAATCGTTGAGTTCATAATAAGTAACCATTATAATAGTCTTTTTTTTTAAATTATTGGAACGGTAAGTTTACCTTTATCCCTTATACTTAAATACGATTTTTTGGAAATTGATATTAAATGTATTATAATATTTTAAAAACATAAATCAAATTTTCATAAATTCACTGTAACTGCTCGTTAATTATAAATAGCGCTCTTGAAGTATAAAAATACTTTCTATACTAGCAGACGATCCCCATAGTGGTATTCCATGACATGACACTGTGAAAATAACTAAAGTAAATCAATCTTGCCGTTTCATCATCTAAGTCTGTTTGCCAAGGACTCAATATGTGGATCCCACTGCAATCTAGGTTCTAGTACAAAATATAGTAAAATCGATGAATTCACCAATTTTGATTATTCATTTCCACAATAGTATCCACTATTCTTGAATAAATAAGACTCAATAAGTCTAATCGCTTCTTCAGAGACAGATGCCATAATGCTTGAGTTTATATAAAAGAGTTTGGTTGGACTAACGTAGTCAAAAGCCTTTGATAGGTCACAAAATACTCGTATACCAATTAATACATCTTGTTTACACTACCAAGCAGCAAAAATGTTTTCAAGAGGTGCAACTCCAGTATCTGTAGTGCAACGACCTTTGGTAATGCCAAATTGGTTCATATGTAAAATGTGTGTTACTTGAGAAATGATCAGTTCACTGATTACATTTTTTTTTATTTTTCCTAAGGGCTGGTAGAATCGATATTGATCGATAATTTGAAGAATCATTTTCATCCCCAAATTTAAATAGAGGCATTAAACTTGCTATTCTTCATGAGATCGGGGAAGGCATCTTCATCGACACCTTTTTTAAATATAAAAGCAAGTTCTTTTAGTGCAGATTTAATTATATTGGTTGAAATACCCCTAAGGTCTTCAGTTTTCTTTTTTTTTATCATACGAAATATTTTCATAGCAGTGTAAGCATCAGCGTGATAAAAAATGAAAATCTTGGTTCATCCCTTCTACACTTTGTCCCAAAAGAGCACCAGCCTCATTGGGACACAAGTTCAGACTACTTGTAGTTTCTATGGGTACTTACATAAGAGACGCGTTGGTAACTGCATTGTCTGATTTAATCGTTTTGTTATTGATTTCTAATGAGAAAGAATTCACGGTGCTTTTGGGTCTACCCGTCTCCCAGTTATAATGATGTTCCAGGTGGTTTTTATTTTAGTTTTAGATAAACTGATTTTACTTACTTATGTACATATATTTAGTTACATGTAAATAGCTTTTGTGGACATGCACACTTTCTTGAGTGTTTTAGAATAATTTCTGATAAAATTTATGAAGACGGGCTCATTGGTGGTTACTTTTAATAATTATTATTAAAATCTTTTTTTTTAGTAAGTACATGCTTTTAGTACTCATCAATACGAATCAAACGAGCCCAAACTCGATGCGGTTGTGTCGTTAAATTGCGGAATTCCTATGTCATCATAATATTGCACTGTCACGCGTTATACAAATATGCGTGCAAAATTTCAGCACAATCGGAAACCGGGAAACGGGTCAAATCCAACTTGTAAGATTTTAATACAGACACCGGGACAGGTGAAATTAAATAAAAATAAAAGTCTGCAATGAGTATAACTCAAATAGTTTTCTACGAGTTTTATATACTATACCTGGCGGAGCCCAATCACAAATTTTTTCATTTTCCACTTTGATTACTTTTTTTTTGGATAAATCATTGCATTCATCTTTAACTACATGAAATAACTTATTATACAGATTATTGGCGTTCATCTCTCTGAATGCCAAATTTGTAGTTTAACTTATAACATTTCTTGTGAATTCCTCTATGCCGCGTTTATTTTTTTTTTTTTTTTAGGTCTACAAATAATCTCACATATAGAACAAATATGATGGTGCTCATTCGAGGCTATTCGTCCGCTATGATCAGAGTTAATACAATTTCTACTTAACTTATACATACAATTACAGAAGATGTTGTCTAAGCAAGTATCAGATGCTTCGGGTTGGTTTTTGAATTACATAATTCATGTTAAATGATTTGAATAAGTAAATAAATCTACTAGATAGTGCTTCATAGAACTATTAATTGACAAAAGATATCAATAAGTAAAAGCAGAAGGGAAATATCAAGTAAAATTCTAACAATTAAATTTTAAAAAGGGGAACTAGATATTTGTGATTCCTTTAAAATATTTACATTAAAATCCCCACAAACAAGATTTTTTCAATTTTTTTTTGGATCTTATTCTTAAGGTATCTTCCATAGCGGACTCCAACTCTGAATAATTTCCAGAGGGGGGTCTGTACACACAAATTATATTGGAATGATCAAGTACATACGAGGTAACTCAATAGTTCGTTCAACAGAGATTACAACTATGTCTTTTCCTTATTCTCCCCTGTCAAGATTAAAAGAAAAAGAGAACACCGTGACGTGACGATAATAAAATTAAATTCGATCAATATAACTTAAAAATTGGTGCGACAATCCCCACGCAATGACCATTAAGATTTATAACCACATACCATTACTGAGAAATACAAGAAACAAAACAATTTAATGCATTTTTAAAGAAGTACCTTTGTGATAAATGTTATTACAACGTAGACGATTTTTTTTAGGAATTTTACAATTTATGTTAAACAAGAATTTATATTTAATGTGATGTATTGTTCTATATTTTAATGGAATGACACTATAATAGAATGAAATTTCCAATTACTGTATATTTTCACGAAATTATATTGTTTTTTTTTTCATAATTATAAAATAAATTAAAATTAGTAATTTCATTAAAAAGCACAATAATTAAATAATGTATGCCATCCTCAACAAATTGCTATGCCCTTGCAAGGGCGTCACATATCCATGTACCTAAGTAACCATTTGTACTCAAATACCTAAATGCATTATGTGCTTTGCAATTAAATAAATTATTAATTAATTGGATGTCATTTTGCAAAATTTATATGGGATCCATCTCCAATTGCAGTTTTTTTTTAGTGAACGAACTCACAATCTTATCTAAACTATCATTAACAAAACTAACTATTATCCTATTATCTAAACTAATCAACAATTCATGTTTTTTTTAATGCTCTGTAATACAAAGTAAATCTTTTTAAAGTAATTCTTTACCAGAAAATCTTTGCATATTTTGATGGACATTCCCTAAATATTGACGCTTATTTTTGGTCAATACCCGACCAGAGATTACCTCTTTTGTCTGATTATTATTTGGAACTTGTTTCAAGACATCATGTTGCTCAATAAAAGCATTGTCAACGTGAGATTTAATAGCCAAGTTCTTGACTAAACTATATTTTATAGCCATGGTTTTTTTAAAGTACATTGATAAAATATAATCAATCTATCTTCTGTCAAATAAGCTTTGTCTCGGACACATGTCAGTTTATTAAAATCAATAGCATGGAATTTTTCCGAATAATTTGTAATTAAATCTAATATCAAATTAAGTTTATACCTAATAATATTTTTATTTTGTGTTAAATGATTTATGATACGGAAGGGAAAACACTCTACATGCAATATCATGGAAATTTGAGCCAGGCATAAAATAATTTACTTAATCCCAATTTATTTTTCAATAGCTGGCTCCTACCTTTTCCAATGTCACCACAAAAAATATTGCATTTTTTTTTTTGCTTCGACAGTGACCTCTCTGAACATTAAAACTTTATTGGTAATTGACTGGTGGTTGACACACATTGTTTTTAATATGGGCGGAGGATGTATGATGGGTGCGTTGTTACTGTTTTCTGACACTACATTCTGTTTTTGAATCATTCCCACTTGAGGCCAAAAATTGTTTGTCAAGCAAGATTGATAGTGGTCCTCGTTATGCTAACAGAGTGTGCCTATAACAATAAACTGGATGTGCATTTTAATATCACTTTGTGCAGTGTTATAGTTTTCATAAGTAGCTGAGAATGAATGTTGTAAATTCTTTATGCTATTATTGATGTGTTCAATGTTCCTATCATACATACTCCTGCTCTGCCTCAATTTGCTTTTACAAGCGTCATCCAACTCGCAGAGTTCACACATCGATCGAATTCGTAGATAAATGAATAAAACTTTGAGTGAGTACTTGTAGAGACTTATCTGCACACAAAAGACAATATTATTAAAATACAAAGTTTGAATATATGTTATTACTATTTAACATAATTCTATATTATACACGGTTATTTTTTTATCACCCTGGAAAATTTTAGGGACGCTTCAGGACACATCCAATATTATATAAAAAAAAAAAAAAAATAAAATAAAAAAAAAAAAAAAAAAAAAAAAAAAATCTCTAAAAATGCTGCTCGCAACTAGTGCAGCATTTTTTGTATTTTTAAAAAAATTAATATAAAATTAAGGAGGGGGGTTATTTTTTTTATTTATATTTAAATCATTCTAATACCATGTCGTGAAGCGTCCCTTAAATTTTCCAGGGTGATAAAAAAATAACCGTGTATAGTTTATATTATTTATTTGGATATTATAAGACAGTTTAGTACCGCTTGAGCTCCGGCCTACCTTTCACATAAAATGTGAGCACCGTTTGCTCTTCGGCATCCTTCACATATACATGATGACATTACCTGCATTTACATTGACCACACAGTTAGTTCACGTGTATTGTGAGCACCGCTTGAGCACCATTTGCTCTTCGGCATCCTTCACATATACATGATTACATTACTTACCTGCATTTACATTGACCACACAATTAGTTCACATGTATTGTGAGTACCGCTTGAGCACCCACCGTTTGCTCTTCGGCATCCTTCACATATACATGATTATATCACCTGTATTTGCATTAATCACACAAAACAATATCTTCCATATCTGGGTATATTAAGGTGAGAACCGCTTGTGCTTCGACATCCCTTTCACAATTATGTGAGCACCGCTTGCACTTCGGTTCGGTATACCTTTTCACATATACATAATTAAGTATATCACCTGCATTTACATTGATCACACAAACAATATTTTCCATATCTAGATATATTGAGGTGAGAAGCGCTTGTGCTTCGGCATCCCTTTCAAGACTATGTGAGCACCGCTTGCACTTCGCAATACCTTTTGCCTGTATTCATTTTTCTTTAATATCGCATGTACAAGGTCATTATGCTGATCCTTTCCTTAATAATAATTAGGGAGAGGAGTAGTTCTTATTTCAAGTTATTTATGTTTTATCAATCTCCTATTATATATTTCCATTTCTATATAACGTATCCTGTAATACAAGTAATGGTAAGGAATTTGGTGGAGGATTCTTCGGAATGTCATTGTCTATAAATATAAATCAAAATTGGTTGGGTCAATACACAAATCAGCTAAGTAATTAATCAATTGTTATTTTGAGCAGTTGTCATTAGTCTTAATCTAAATCTCATCACTGCTACTTTCCGTGGCTTCACCACTTTCACTATCAACATTAATTTCATTAAATGTCATCCACTGTTTGAGCTGATCACTCAGCTGGATATATGTTTTTATGAGTACGTTTTCTGAAACCTGGTATACGAGTAATCTCGTATCTGTAATTATTCAAGATTGTTGTAAATTGAAATGGGCCTTGATACTTCTGATCTAGTTTTCATACTTTTCTCATCAGTGGGTAAACAGTGATTTGGTGTCATGACTAGGTTACCTTTAGTGAAAAACTTTGTTGGGGATCCACATATAGTAAGTTCACGGCTTGCATGAATTTCACATAACAGTAGATGTAAACATCTACGAGTATATCAAAGCATTATTTAAATTTTACAGATCTAATCATGCATAAATTTTATAAGTAAACCGTAAAAGAAAATAATTGCTGAAAGTAACCGAGGAAACACCCTGACTCCAAGGCCCCATACAACCCTTTGGAGATTATGGGTGTGAGTGCATATACAATGTATATTGTAATCATAAGAGAGCCAAAAATAAACCATACATGGAACTTATACAAAACATGCGTTATTTTTGTATGAACATTTGTAGTAGTATGTATTAACTTCTTCTTTTAGTTTGTATGTATTTATTAACTAGGTAAGTATAGGAAATAAATTATATTTTATTAACATAGACTTGCATTTAAAAAAATATCCAATCATTATGTAAGTATGTTTATGGTTATCTGTATGTTTCTGTCACTCACTACTATCACAAAGTTTTTTTCACCCAATGGTTGTATATAAGATATTGCTTAGTACGAAAATGACCACTTTTCCTAGCATTCAACAGGGAACCTCTTGGCCTTCATCTCACCCGATGTCACGTGATGAAAATGCCGAAGGAGGAAGCGAGCTTCACCTGGACTCCTCAGCAATTGAGGGACTGGCTATCTTACTTCTAACTATCGAAACAGCAATACTATTAATATCGCTATTATTGCGACAAACTTGGTGAGACGGTGGTAGCTAGCCAGGCGGGCTCAGAAGCCCTACCACCAACCAAACTGAGCACAAAAAATCCTGCCCCCATGAGGAATCGAACCCCAAACCTCCCGATGAACACCCGGTGGTCTCAACCACTAGACCATGGAGGCGGCGAATCTTTCCGTTTAAGATATCAATTTAAATTACTATCACTATAACTACGCTTAGTTTACATAAAGTTGAGTTGATATTACTGATTCTTAATTTTAAATAGGGTGGATATAATAAATTATTTTGAACTGTAATTATAAAAATCATTAAGATCATATGAGTATTTCTAAGAAAGCCAATATTTTAATTTTCTTATGTATAGAATACACCTTTGCATTTTTAAAATATCAAATTATATCAATAATATATTTTATAGCCATAATGCCTAGCAATGGGCTGCCCAATGCCCATATATCAGTACATTATAAATATATGTATGCGTTCCTACAAAAACAAACTGTAACCTAAACCTATTATTAAAAGAGTGGAATAGAAATTCATACATGGGTATAGCTGTCATTTCCACTGGTTCGATCATGATCAAACAACGAAATGTTCTTATCATAAAAGTTGGTAATATGAAGGTAGATAGGTAATGAATAGGCAGGTAATAATAAATACCTAGTAGGTAATAAAAGTTGTCAGTATAATCAGTCCCGAAAGTTATGTATGTACTATGTACACAGGCAGGTAAACAATATGTGATTCAAATGGTGTATGGGAATTGTTCTGCTATGTCATTATGATTAAATACACTAATAATAGTGTTTTACTTTATCATTATTATTTGCAATTGCTGACTTACCGATGGGCGTTGATTAACTCACTTGTCACTTCTGATTGTTAGGTTATTCCCAAGGAGAGACGATAACTTAGCATTCCATGCTATCGCGTTACAGAGAAGAGAGCCAAGAGCGGTGCCTGGGGCTTATGACCCTGGTGCAGGTTTAAGTAGCTACTTTATAATGCATTAACATTCACCTTCACCACCCCGGCTCCTCTCTCTGCCTAACCATAATTAATAATTATTTAATACAATTCCGTAAGTGAAGAAACTTAAACGTAAACAAACGGCCACAGCACCCACAGCAGTTCACTGGTTTTCAAAACTGAATGCCCTAACCGTCAAACGTTCGAATCACGAAATCACAGATTAGAGAGAATATATCTCAAGCAGCAGACTAAGTTTCTGACTGCCAGCGCCACCCGCGGCGCCGGTGAGAACTAAAAGTTGCCATTTTTGCAAGTTCCCTAACACGTTTGAGGAACTCGCGACGGTGTTTCATAAGATTGAGGCGGTTCTCAACTCGCGTCCGTTATGTCCGTTGTCTACCGACGCGAACGATTTGCAGGCCCTCACGCCGGGCCATTTCTTGATAGGCAGACCACTTAACGCCCTGCCCGAGTATCCGTATAGAGATATCAATCCAGGACGCCTTTCGCGGTTTGAGTTGCTCCAGCAGCTTACCCAGAGCTTCTGGCGCCGCTGGCACCTTGAATATTTACACATTTTGCAACAGCGCGTTAAGTGGTCAGATAAGACAAACCCACCGAGGGTATCATAACCTATCATTTAGGAGTAATATTAAATTACGGAAAGAGCGTGCATGTCTAATAGATTCATTAGACATTTATGATAGCAAATTGAAAGAGAGCAGGGGTTTGTATGATAGGGACGTTGAAGAACTCAATAATACTATTAGAAATTTACAACACAAATTGTCAACTATCTCCGAAAATTATGACACGGCTCAAAATGATATTAAAATGCATATTCAATCTATCAGAGAACTAGCCACACTCTGTCAGCATAATGAGGACCGCTATCAGTCCCTTCTTGACAAACAACTTTTGACTGCAAGTGAGAATATTTCAATAACAGAATGCAATGTCACAAATAATAACAATGCACCCAGTCATACATCCTCCGCTCATAGTATTGTATGTCAGTCACCAGTCAATGAGCAATCTAGTTTTCATTGTAAGATGTCTGTGTCTAAGCCTAAATGTATTATTTTTTGTGATGACATAGGCAAAGGTATGGGCCAGTTATTGACAAATCAGTTGGATTTTAGTGTCATTAATTATTGTATGCCTGGCTCAAGTTTCCATGATATTGCAAATAAAATTAATAGTTATAAGTTTGATATTAATGACAAACTGGTTATGATCTTGGGAAATAGGGGTAATTTGAACAAAAAAGTACTAAAACATTTTTGTTCTCATTTAAATAATTTACATGTTAATCAAATAATAATGTTTACCCTTCCCTACCATAATCGTTTGTCACAACATGAAAATAATATTAGATACAAACTTAATTTGACATTAGATTTAATGACAAATTATTCGAAAAAATTCCATATTATTGACTTCAACAAACTGACATGTATTAAAGCTTATTTGACAGAAGATAGATTATATCTATCAACATTCTATAAAAAGCAATTAGCTATTTCGCTAAGATTTTATTTACAAACTTTAGCCAAAAACATGGCTATAAATTCTTTCTCTGACAATGCTTTTATTGAGCAGCCCACTCAAAGTACTGAAATTGCTCCTATTGAGCAATACTGTGGTAGTGAAACGACTGTCAGTAATGTTACTGATGATATTTTTAATAAATCTTTAAATTAAGTAATGAGACAAAAGAGACATCCTCTTGCTTATCATTAGGTAGAAAAGATACTGAAAACTTTGTAAATGTATTGCAAAACCCATTTGAAAACAAAAATAAAGTAAATCTTATCAACCTGGTGCACCAGAACATTCAAGGAATGTTAGGCAAGGATCTGGAAGTGGAATTATTCTTGAACTGTAGTAATGTAGACATCTTTTGTGTAACTGAACACTGGCTTAAAAGTTATCAGTTCATGTTTAATTTCAGCAATCATCTGGTTGGTAGTTCGTTCAGTCGAGAAAAATCAATTCGTGGTGGTTCTTTAATAATATTAGATAAAAAGCTGAAATTTAAGGATCGTAAGGATATTGTGAGTCTTTCGATTGAGCGAACAATAGAAATAGCCTGCGTGGAGCTGGACCAGATTATTGTATTAAGTATATACAGGCCTCCTTCAGGATTATATGACCTTTTTGAAGATACTATGGATGAAGTATTGAAAAAAGTGTGTAGTTCCACAAAACAAACCATTGTTTGTGGTGATTTTAATATTAATTTATTAGAAAATTCTAGTTTATCTATTAGGATTAAAAATCTGTTTTGGTCATATAACCTTGGAAATTTATTTTTGGAGCCAACAAGAACAACTCAATCGTCTGCCACATGCATTGACAATATTTATACAAATATTGTTCCTTTAGCAAGAAGAGTTTTTAATAATTTAGAATCTGACCATTCTGGACAAATTGTTACCATTCCACTTAAATGTAAAAGCATGGAAAAAAAGAATATCACTGTTGTACCAAAGACTGCTGGTCGCTTAGAACGGCTGAAAAATAATATTGGTATTAAATTAAATTATATAGGTTATGAAGAAAATCCAAATAAATTATATGAAAACTTTTTTCATACATTTTGTTCTGAATTTAAAAATATTTTTATTCCAAAGACTATATCGGTTGATGGCACTTTAGCTTTTAGTGAATGGGCTACACCAGGTATTCACAAAAGCAGAATAAAACTTTTTGAACTTTACAATGAACGCTCATTCAATACTAGTGATGAATTTAAACTTTATGTAAAAACTTATTCCAAAGTGTTCAAAAAAGTTTGCAAGCTTGCTAAATCTAATTATTTAAGTTCAAAAATAAAAAACAGTAGTAATAAAATTAAAATGACATGGAATATTATAAATAATGAAACTGGAAAAGCTAAAACTACTAATAATCAATATTGTTTGAATGTTGATGGTAAGAAGGTAACAGTTGACACAGAAGTAGCTGCAGAATTTGAAAAGTTCTTTACTGATATTCCAGTCTCAATCACCAAGTCTTTGGATTCATCCCCCGCTATTGCTGAATCTATAGTGAAGGATCATGTTAAAGTTTGTAATGATAAATTCAAATTTGTACACATTAGTGGAATTGATATAACAAAGTCATTTAAAACTTTAAATAAAAAGAAAACTGCGGATCTGTGGGGCAATTCCGTTGATGTTACTAAATCCGTAATTGAAACAATAGCTCCAATACTTGCTAACATTTTTAATGATTGCATTGACTGTGGTGTATTTCCTGATCTTATGAAGCTAAGTAAAATTATTCCTTTACATAAATCTGGTAGCACATCAGACCCCAGTAATTTTAGACCTATCTCTGTGCTACCTACTTTTAGCAAAATTTTTGAAAAAATAATGTTGGAGCAAATGCAAAGTTATTTTAATAGGAATAATCTTCTACACTGTAAACAATTTGGTTTTAGGAGGGGTCGCTCAACAACCGATGCTGGTGTTGAGTTAATACAACATATATTCGAAGCCTGGGAAGACTCACACGATGCGTTAGGCATTTTTTGTGACTTGTCCAAGGCATTTGATTGCGTTTATCACGAAATCTTGATCAGAAAATTACACCACTATGGGTTTCGTGACACTGCACTTGATCTTCTAATCTCTTATCTAAGTGGGAGGATTCAAAAAGTAGACATCAATGGAAAAAGGTCTCAAGGTTCTGCAGTTAAAATGGGAGTTCCGCAAGGTTCCATTCTTGGTCCTTTTCTATTTCTTATATATGTCAATGACCTCCCTGATTTTGTACAGGATAGACATGAGATGGTATTATTTGCAGATGATACTTCACTTTTATTTAAAATTAAAAGAGGTGTGCAAATTAATGACGATGTAAATAATTCTATCTCAAGAATTGTTCACTGGTTTAATGTGAACAACCTGTCACTTAATGAAGGGAAAACAAAGTGTATAAAATTTGTTTTACCCAATGTCAAAGAGGTTCACACCACTGTAAAAATAAAGGATATAGGTGTTGACCCTGTGGACACCACAGTATTTCTTGGGATCACACTTGATTCTAAGCTGCAATGGGGCCCACATATCGATAAATTGTCAAAGAGACTTAGTTCTGCAGCTCACGCTGTATGGAAAATACGTGATACAGCAAGACTTCTATACTTTTCTTACTTTCATAGTGTGATGTCGTATGGTATTTTGTTGTGGGGAAATGCTGCCGACATTCAGATTATTTTTGTACTGCAGAAAAGGGCTATTCGAGCAATCTATAACCTTAAAATGAGAGATTCTTTGCGAGAAAAGTTCAAAGAAATTGGTATTATGACAGTAGCGTCGCAATATATTTATGAGAATCTAATATATGTTCGTAAGAATATTCATGTGTTTTGTAAAAATAGTGATATTCATTCAGTTAATACTAGACAAAAGAATATGTTAGCTTTACCAAATACCAGGCTCCAAAAAATTAATAATTCTTTTAGAGGCCTGTGTATACGTTTCTACAATAAAATCCCAAGTTGTATACAAGAACTTAGCTTAAACAAATTTAAAGTTGCAATCAAAGATGTACTTATTAAAAAAGCATATTATAAAGTGTCTGATTACATGACGGACAAAAAAGCTTGGGTTTGAACTCTCAATTCTAATATTTAACAATGTATTGCGTTTTGTTTCAAAGAAACGTTCAGTGAGAGCAATTTATTTATAATCTAAGTTCACGCACTTCTCTCAGAGATAGCTTATATAATGTGAATTAACACATCTATTCTTGTAATGGAAGTTGAGCTCAAACTTTTGCTTTGAGGTCAGCTTCCAATTGACGACTCTGTAACAAACCAAAATTGTAAATGGCGATTTAAAAGAGGAGATAAAAAATTTAGACCTTTCGAGTTTCTTGCCTGTTCTTCTCGAGAAGGCTCTCCCAATTTCCGAACAGGTGTAGAATCAACTTTTTTTTTTTTTTTTTCATTCCTACTTGTATTTGCAGACATCTTGAGTATATTTAGGATGTATGCACATACAAGGTTAATATAATTTCTTTAAATTAGATTGTTTTGCTTTGTTTTGACGTCAATAGGTGCCTGTAAAGGCCTATGTTGAATAAAGATTTTTGAATTTGAATTTGAATTTGAATTATCATCCCCCCGCCGCCCCCGCCCCGAACCTATCATACCGACGGAGTGTGATAGGTTCGGGGCAGAACGGCTGCAGCACGAATTGGCCTGCAATAATTTGGGAGTAGCTCCCTATAATCTTTCCGAATTAATTGCAAAAACGGGGAGCAGGGATTCATTCATTAAATTTGTACATCACATCATGAACAACATTAAACAATTTAATACACTTTCATGACATCACCTCCATCAAATCAAATATGTATTCTTGCAATGTGACCCCCCACTTAATTGCATGTGGCGAGTCATTGTCAGCATTGTGACTGGAGCACTCCACCTAGTATTGTAAGCGCTCCTAATAATAATTGCGGGTAACTAAACGACTGGAGCGATGTATATATTATCTATAAGAAAGCGCTTCTAATATTGTATAACGTAGCTATAAGCGGTAATGAGAACTACATAAGAGCTCTAAGCACCAACGAGTCAACTAGGGAAGCGTAGCATCAAGATTGCACTAGCGCATAAGTACGTTTGTAAGTGACGGCAGTGTTTGGCGCCCCGAGAGCGGAGTAACCTCCTTACTACGGGGCGACAAGCACGGCCGGCACACCCTGGGACCTGGTCGGCTCCCATCATGTATCCCATTCGCAGTAGGGTGGCCGATCCATAGATCCCACGACCTGTAACTAGCCTAAGACTACTAACAAACTAAACCTAAACAGACAAAGCCAAAGTAAAAAAAAAAAAAAAAAAAAAAAAAAAAACCCACCGAGGGTTGGAGACCTCGTGTTAGTGAAGGACCCAAACCTGCCACCCTTACGTTGGCGTCGCGGACGCATTGTCCAACTTACTCTAGGGTCTGATGGTGTGCCCAGGTTTGCCGAGGTCCTAGTTGGGGATTCTGTTTTGAAGCGCGCGGTCGCTACTCTTTCTCGCCTCCCCTTAGACTGATTTGGCGGACAGTCCGGGACTGTCCGGAGCGGGGGGATGTTTACGCTCGAGGATGAGCGAGTGGCAACACTGCATTGTGGTCTGTGCAGCGAGAGCTTTTTTGGCGGCCGGCCGCATGTGACATGTCAGTCGGGTCGAAATGTCATGACATTGTTAGAGGTTATGTCCGGGCCGGAATAAAATGTAATAGGTATAAGTTAACTAACAAATTGTGTTTTGCGCGGCGCACCTAATATCGGGGTGCGAAAGCCCGCTTGGTGTTGTGCAAAAGTATTATCGTCGCGTGTGTGAGCCGTGGTGGCCTAATAGGCATTTGTAGTGCTCCGGTCTCCACCGGTGGATCCACCGCAGAACTTCAGGAGCCGCGACTTCCTTCGAGCTAGCTCAGGAAGTCCACCGGCTACATACGCAGACTGAACGGAGACAAGGTAAACATTATCTGTATCGGTTTTTGGATTCAGCAATCAAAGCATCATTTGGCGAAACGCCGACGTGGTGCTGTCTACTCCGGGCACCACCACTTTTACATACAAACTAAATAGGAGAAGGGATTTAAAAAATAACACTTTTTAGTGTTTTTGAAGTCAGTTTTTATTTTTTGTAAAATATTTTTTTTGTTTAACTTTTTAGTGAAAGAAACCCTAATTAAATTAGGGTATCCCTCGATTTTCATAGGATCCCATCATCAGAACCTGACTTTGGTGACCTAGGGACCACCCTAGGAGTATACTCTACCGAATACAAAAATAATTTAGAAAATCGGTCCACAAATTGGCGGAGTAATCGCGTAACATACACACAAAACGGTTGACACGGTTAGCAACAGGTTGCGGGTTCGATTCCCGCACGGGACAGATGTTTTGTATGGCCTACAGAAAGAAGATTGGCAAGCCTGGTACCCATTAAAATATGAAATGTAGGATACTGAATTTTGGATATTATGTAAACGATACTAGTTTACCTATTTTTCTTTAATTGTGGAATTTCTATAACTTTTCTAAAGAAAGAAAAATTGATTTCACTATTTCAGTGAATATTGATAACAAAACGCATCTAACTCACAAGCAATATTAAAACGCAAAGGTAAACAAAACAAAAGCAACTATCGATTCGTTGCAGAAATATCGATTGTTGATTAATCCACTTATTTTCATATAATTGATCGAAAATTGACAGTTACAAGACCAAAAATAGTACTAGAACATAACAATATTACTTTTCCTGGTTTTGTCTTGAGGTTTTAGTTAAATAAGATGTCTAAGGAAATCTAATTTTAATCGATAAACCTATCGATATGTCACGTGAGCGACTGTTACCACTGTCAACTGTGAATGTCAACGTCACATTCACTGTCAGTCGACTCGTGGGGGTGCGTTCCGAATAGCGATGATATCGATGTTAAAGCGCTAAAAGTTTTTCGTTGAAAAAATTTTTTCCTCAATCCATAATAACAATTACTGTAACTCGTAATGTCAATGTCAAATTCAAATTCAATCTTATGTTTTGACATTTGCAACGTTTTGTTAACTATTAATAACGTTTTGTTATCTCTGTACTCTATTTACCATAATAATTTTTGAATGCGAATATCTTTTTATTTAGCAGTTGTAGAAATATGATGTGATTACCTTTTTTGTTGCATTACTAAAGATAAAGAAATACGTGGTATTTTTATCACCATACACTTCGTCTGATTACGGTACCAACATTGTATGGCATCCTGCCAATCTTCTTTGTTCCGGTCTGGGCGTATGTGCATGTGATATTCTATGTTTGTAACTGCACCCACGACACAGGAGAAAATCCTAGTGTGGGGCGACGTTTTTATAAAAAAAAAACACGTTGGACGCACCAAAAATTTAAGGATTCTCACACTACACAATTACACAATCAACGATAAGTAGTCCGGAGCAAAGCTAAGGTCGTCGGTAGAGAAACTAAACAGTCCGAATCCAAATCACAAGCAATCAAGTCCAATAAACGAAGCAGAAAGTGGTAAGCACGAAATCAACACGAACGAATACAAAAAGATGCGCATAAGCGAAGGAGCGAAACGTACTGATGTGTATTGTTTGTGCGTTAGCGAATAATTGGCGTCACTATCTGTCTCGCTCATACTTCGAATCTCTCCGTCTCTGTCACGTTAGCGTCACTATCTGTCTCTCTCACACTTCGTAAAATGACTCTTCAGGTCTCACTCAAACTAGAATGTTAAAGTTACGGCCTTAAAGCAAACCATGGGTACATTAGAATAAATTTTAAGTACGTAAGAAAAATTTGTTCAAAACTGCCTGTTTTTGGAAAAAAAAATATTGTCTGCAATCGTAGAAATTATCTACCAAGTATCATACCATTTTGGAATCCTTATTGAATGCGCCAACTTTTGCAGTTACTTGCCAAACTCGCATAGTACATTTTTTTTCAGTACAGCTTGTTAAAGCTATGCGAAAAATTAATTTTTAATATTTAATTTAGATAAAAATGGCATATTCTTCTAATTTGGAGCAGCTGGCTTTAAATTTTAGATTAGAGTATACAGAAACATTATTCAGGATTACAAAACAAAAGAAAATATTTAGAAATGTCAAGAATTGTAGCAACAACAGTGAAAAAACCGTCACAGGGTGTAAATTTTATCCATTTTTTTTATGCTAGATTTTTTTTAAATAGGTGACTTAGATTTTTTTATATATTTTTCTGATAACGTATATGAGTTAGTCTATCACCTGCTTTCGGCTTGACGTCGGCTTCTGGGACACCCTGTATATGCCTACCCTGCCTACCCTACATACTCGTATATTATTTAGGTACTTTGTCGTTTGTATTTTTTATACAATCGTAGATTCCATAACGAGAGTAAAACCTTAGAGCCCAGCTTTAGAGGAATAAAATTCAAATAAAATAATATTAAAAATAACGCTACTTGCATAGTCTATTACACGTTTTTAGCTGCTCCAACTTCATACATTGCATAACAAATACCTATCACAAGAAACAAAATACGAATTTATTTTGAGTTGGTTTCTTTATGGCACATATTTATTATAACAAACAACTACTTACATACTTACATTTTTTCCTTTTTTGGTTTTGGGAATTAACAGTAAAGTTAACAGGCTACAGGCTGCTAGCCCTTAAATAAGGAAATTTGTATTGAAATAAAATCTTTAAAATAAAACACTAAAATCAATAAACGTATTAAAAGATATTTACTTTTTCATGTATGTATGTATTTGTGAAGATTAATAGTTCCGACTTGAGTAATAACTTTCACTATTGATCGATATATCGATATTACTTTCTCCTCCCTAGGCGACAATAACTACGATAACATTATGTCACATCACTATCACTACATTGTACCCCTGCCCCCGACCCGTATCGTGCGATAGAGAGAGTTGCAAGAAATGGTCGAAATTGCCTACAATTCCTGTTTGAAATATTGTTTCGGGCGATAACTGTTTTACCCCCCTAAACCTTTATGAAATTAGACGCTTTTGGTGTCATTAGATTCAGTATACCTTAATCTATGTTTGTACGTTTTGCCTTTTTTGTTATTCAGTATAATTTAGTCAAAAAAGGACAAAAATGCTCAAGGTAGTTTTAAAGTCGAAAATATAGATATTTAGATGCTAATAACTTATATTCTGAGCAATATTTCTTCAAAATCAAAACGTACAAACCTAGTTTTTCATTATATCTACAAGATTTCCAAAAATTGTGAAAATTGGACTATGTTTAGAGGGAGAAAAGCGTTATCGCTTTTTGTATGAAAATTTACAGCTTCACAATCCTCTTAAAATAAAACCTAGTACACAAATAAAAATTACGTTACTTAATATTGGAAAAAAATTAAAACCTAAAATTTAATAGAACTAAATGAACAAATTCAAATTATTTATTTGCTGTAGATAGGGTTACATTTCCCAATTTTGTGGGTATTATTACGAGTCGATGCTCTTAATGCCTATAACATAACTCAGTAGTATTGGACGCCAGTGATTCTCAGGCTGAGATAATTATCCTTTTGACACATCGTTTGAATGCTGCTTATTTACGCGTGGGTATCCACGCGTAAATAAGTGTAAAATCTTAAAATAAATAATTATTATATGTGCCAACTCCGGGTGCCTAGCCACCATTTGTTGTGAACTTTGCACTTACACACATTTTCATTTTTGGTGAATTGATATGTGATTTCAATTCAATATTTTAAAGGAAGCAGGGATCTGCGTGCGCCCGGCGCAATTGCACACTAGACAGCTTCAAATTTTCCAGTACGATAGCCCTCGAGTGGAAATCTTCGATCATCATCATCATCATCACAGCTCATATACATCCCCACCGAGGGGCACGAGCCTACCCTAACTAGTTAGGGTGATTAGGCCTTAGTCTAACCACGCCGGCCCAGTGCGGATTGGTTGACTTCACAATATTCACCTTTGAATTACTTCGCAGGTGAATGCAGGTTTCCTCGCGATGTTTTCCTTCACCGGAGGAGCATCAGATAAATGTACATATGAAATTCGTGAAACGAAAAACACACTGGTACACGGCAGGATCGATCGCGGGCCTCCCGATTCTACTCGGGGCACAGTCCAGTGCAGAGGCCACAGCGCCTCCGGCGCACATCGGTAAAAGCATAAGAATAAACAAGTATAGAAGCGAATCTCCTTTGTGGGTGCACCAAATGCCGCTATTTGCATACCTACAGCGCCCTTCCTCCTGTAACGCCCCGCAGTAGTCTGCGGGCGCCGCTAGGGTCACCACATGGACGTATGGTGACCACTACAATATTTTTTATATAGGTACCTCCATATTTTACATTAAATGAGAAACTGAGTATACACCGAGTCTTATTGATTTTGTACTTCAAGTGTAGCGAGCGAGCGACTATCTTTAGCAATAGTACCCACATTTTTAGTTTTTTTGATTCCGTAGTTATAAGAACCTGCCTATTTTTGATTAATTGAGCTTAATCCCTACAACTTAGAGAACAAAATCATTAAAATGTTTCGAATTTCGATGTACAAAAATGGTTTGTAATTTAGGTATCGTACCTACGTTTATAGTCCAAGAGCTGAAGTTATGAATGTACTAATGGATAAAACCTAAGCTCACTTTTTACTATCAGACCAACATTTTCACTTGAAAAAAAATCTGTTGTTTCATAATTTTAATCAAGTATTGATTGTATTTAAATTTTATATGGAACAGTAACAAAGGTCGATAAAAATATACCTATATAGCAGTACCAAAGTTTCTCATAATTCAAATTATTCCCGACTTGACAAAAAAAAATCCCATACTTACAGAGTTTCAAAATTGCACTACAATGACAGCTTTAGAAACTCGATACATTATATTGTATTAGCTTTGACATGTAATGAATATTACGAATAAAACTGTATCTGTATCTAGGGTAGGTATAATAAAAATAATTTTAAAATATTCAATCATTTTTATTTAAAAGGTTTCAATTCAACAGAAATATTTACAAATGTCTGATATTTATAAAAGATGGCGTTTTTGTAGATGATTTTAAGTTTCGGTTATTAAACTTCAGCGCGTAGTAAATACGCATTCTTATAAAAAGCTTAATCAGGTAATCAATAGGAAAATATTCACAAGGTACCTGAAACACAATTTTTTTCATTGTATCTAGCAAGATCGCACCAGCACCATCGGTAAAAATAAAATTTTTGAAGCTATTTACGAATATATTCTCGAGTTTCTCAATATAGTTTACAAAATGTGCCGGAGGAACAGTTAAACTTCCGAAAATTTTTGTCCGATTGAATGCTTTAAAATGAATAAATAGTTGAAAATTTTCTGTATTTTCTCCCTTGTAATCTCTGTATTTATTGAAAGCTGGGCATTCATGTTTAAGCGAGCATTTTTTGAGTAGATACCCACAAACGTAGGAAAGTGCGTTTTGTCTAGGCAAATCTGAGGGCCAATTATGGATCTTTCATCGTATGACATGGTATAAATTTGAGAAAAAGAAGTCATGAAATACTGCATTTCGTATTACTGATCTCCAATGATATCATCACTATGGCATAATTTCAATGATGTCATCATTAAATAATAAACAAATGATTAAAAATCTGACCGGAAATCGTATTTTTCGTCTTGCACTATGATATCATATGATATCATTTGCAAAACCATGAGATCGGTAATAGGCCCTCAGACCTGTAATCGCATGTCGCAACAGCAAGCTGCGAAATCTCCGATGTCATATGGTTTGCAAAAAAAGGTTCTGTGCCGTCGTCTTTGCTCAAAAGAAATATATCCAAGTCATCTTCGCAGTTGCTTAGAGAGGATTGAATAAAACAAGTAGATATACCTTTGTACTTACCTTTCTTTATCTTCGGGCAAATTGTAAAACTTTAAATTTGGGGTTATTATGGCATTATTTTTGCACCCATAAACGCAACAATAAGTCGGCATCGCGGCGACTAGGTAGATAGCGGCGCGCGGGAAGGAGTCACGTACGTGCGGGATGCGGTGCGCGCCTTGACTGGCGATTCCGTTCAACGGAAATCAAACGGTAGGTGAATAACGTGGCCTTGAGCGCTCGACGGCCGGGAGTTTCGCTTCTATACTTGTTTATTCTTATGGTAAAAGGCCAATCTCAGACACCATCTTCGTATGTTATCAATTCTGTCTATGTACAAAAGTGTATAAAAAAGAGACCATATTACAGAAGCATACTCTTCTTCTTCTTCTTCAGAATCGATCTTTTTCCGAAAGAACCGCCAGCACCATTATTAATGGCCATTAATAAGCTTCAACTTCTGAACACTTCATACTGCGATAGACTTTTTTGATGCAAATCATGCGGGTCAACTGAACCAACTGTACTCTTTAGCATTCAAATGGGCAGATCATCACTAACACAAGCTGTTGTCAGACGGACAGTCGGCATGCAGCCAGTATTAATGAATGACCCGCGCGGCCAGGAAATCGGCGATTATCCGACGTTTATACACCAGCGAGAGAAGTTTATCACCACTTAGTGGAAGCTAGTCAAAGCAATACTCATATTTTATCAATGTGAGCTTTTAAAGCACTTATTTGATATATAATAGAATAAAACATTGAATTGAACAAAACTATTTTGTAGAAAATATAAATTATTACTACTCCTTAGAGCGTCGATGCCTCGGTGGCGCTGGGGACATGGAACTGGCCTTCTAATCGGAAGGTCCGCGGCTCGATAGTACCATGTACTAATGTGTTTTTCGTTTTTCGAATTTCATATGTTCAGTAAGCGCCACGTCAAGCTTTACATTTGCACTACGGAAACCGCCGCTATCTCAAGCGACATAAGAGTTACAATAAATAGAGAACGATACAGTAGCCCGACTCAGGCGTGTCTTTGAAATTTATACCTAAAGCTGAACTGGGCGCTACACTGTGGGACATCCATAGGTCATAAATCTTAAAAACCTGCTTTCTTGTTTTACATTTTATTCCTTGTCGTTACATTGGATAGTTGCGGTACCTTCTGAAACTATAAATAGGTCAGTAATTAGAGTGCGCCTTCATTATCTATTGTGCATTCAAAGAGAGCGCATCGCCAATCGTAAATACTGTTATCAGTGAGTCATTAAAAAGCGTGACGTCATTTGTTGTCATTGCGGGACCTGTGAGTGCTGTGTGAGTTTTTTCTGAAATGGATATCCAAGAACAGGGTATGTAATAATTAATATTTTTATTTTAATTGTATCTTAGTATATATTTTCTTTAGTATGTCATTGCTACGAGGCGACTTTTCTTGGAGTATTATATTTTAATATTCAAAGTTTGAATAAACTTTTAAATATGTTCCCACTCGCTCCGACTATGGAGGTATATTGCACCATAATCTTTAGACTTTCTTATCTTAGGAAAATTAAAACTTGACTGCCCTTATCTGCCCTTTTGGCGATGACAAGGGTGCTACGGTTGCCAGATTATCTCGTAGCATTTGCTACGAAATTAGTTTATTTAGTCTTAGTGCTTTGTGTAGGTTTTGTGACTGAATTTTAACCGTTTTTTTTTTGTTTTAGGTAATTTATATATATGCTCGTTTTCAAGAATGCATATTCTTGAAATATGGCTAACTGTCAATACCGATAATGACTCGGAAAAGTGTCGTCAAGTCCTACAAAGTTTGTTGACTACTCTCGATGCTGAGAACATTGATATTCATTATTTAGAGAAAATTGTTAATAATTTATGTAAAGCTATTGCTCGATTCTGGAAAAAATGTAATAGGGATAAAACCAAGCTTTTATATAAGAATTCCGATTGGTTTAATGTTATTGAAAAAATTCAACTTGTGAAAAACAATAAGCAATGTACTCCGTCTGAAACGTCGCCGTGTCATTCACGTGGTCGTCCTCGAAAACCTTTTACGCAATGTAGTAAAAGGACTAAACGTCGGAGAGTAGCTGATTTGTCAAAGTCTGATGATTCTACTGTGAGTGCATTGCTTGATGTTTCAGACTGTTCATTCGATTCGTGTATATCTAGAGTTAGCACTGATGATGTCTTGTCACTTGTGACTGATGCTCAGTTGACAAAACATCAGTATTTATTAATTAAAAACTTTGTTAATAGTAAGATTTCTCCTAATGTATTACCATGTTACCAACAAATTACTAAAGCGAAACAGAGATGTTACCCTTCTAATATAACTGTTTCCGAGTCTTCAGCTGAAGTTGAATTACAAAGTCTTTTTGATCACACAGCTTCTCGAATCCTTGAATCTCAAAAAGAGGTCTTAGATCAGATTCCTGATGATTGTTTGTCTAATATCTCTTTACTTGGGAAATGGGGATTCGATGGCAGCACTGGACATAGTGAATACAAACAATTTTTTTCAGATTCAACTTTAGAAGATAGTAGTTTGTTTGTAACATCTTATGTACCCCTTCAAATTATTGTAAAATTAGCTGAAGATAATTGTAAAATTTTATGGAAAAATCCTCGACCCTCTTCCACTAGGTACTGCCGTCCTATTCGATTTAAATTTTTGAAAGAAAGCACAGCAGTGTCTTTGCAAGAGGAAGCTTATTTTAAGGATAAAATTGAAAGTTTGCAACCTACTTTTATTCAGATCGACAATCGTGAATTGGTCGTTTTTCATAAGTTGCAGCTTTCAATGGTAGATGGTAAAATTTGTAGTGCTTTAAGTGAAACATCTACAAGTAGATGTTATATATGTAATGCTACCCCTAAAGAGATGAATAAAATAGACGAATGTTTACAAAAACCTGTAATAGAGAGTAGATACCAATTTGGATTATCACCACTACATTCTTGGATACGTTTCTTCGAATATTTTATTCATCTTTCATATAGATTAGACATAAAAAAATGGCAAGTTAGGCTAGATAGTGATAAACAATTGTTATCAAATAAAAAACAATATGTACAGTCCCAGTTTAGGGAACGATTAGGTTTAATAGTTGACAAGCCGCGTAGTGGTGGAAGCGGGACGTCTAACGACGGAAACACGGCCAGGAAGTTTTTTTTGGAATCAGCTGTATCTGCTGAAATTACAGGTTTGAATAAGGATCTCATAGATCGTTGTTGTGTAATATTACAAACGTTATCTTCTGGACATAAAATTAATGAATGCAAGTTTAAAGACTATGCATTACAAACAGCATACAGCCTGGTCAAGGAATATCCGTGGTATAGTCTTCCTGCTTCTGTCCACAAGGTGCTCGTACATGGATCAGATATTATAAGTTATGCATTGTTATCTATAGGAGAACTTTCCGAAGAAGCTGCTGAAGCGACAAATAAGTATATCAAAATTTATAGAC
Source organism: Schoenobius gigantellus (assembly GCA_963935595.1). Classification (NCBI taxonomy): domain Eukaryota; kingdom Metazoa; phylum Arthropoda; class Insecta; order Lepidoptera; family Crambidae; genus Schoenobius; species Schoenobius gigantellus. The sequence continues at coordinate 64,181,422 of OZ012542.1, read as the reverse complement.
GAAGTCACACTCGAAAAATGTCACGTGAAGTTACCAATCAAGATTTAATACAACGACTATTATTACATTCAGATCCTTATATTACAAGTCTTCGGAAACTTCCCCCTAAAAAGAAAAATACTCTGTCACAAAGTGTAATAGAATTGTTACATGTTTAATATTGTTAGAATAAGAATAATTTATTTGTATTTTGTTAGTTGTTTTGTTTTTTTGTATTTAATTAATTTTAATTTATTTATTTCTATTATTTTATTATAATTAAATAATGTTATCAATGTTTTGACTCTTATTTTATTTAAAATATATGTTTTACATTCCAATTTTTAAGTGTTTGTTCATGATAAATTTAGATAAAAGTATGTTATTGTTTATATTTGTTTTTTACTGAAGTAAACGTTTTTTATTCCGTAAATACATGTACTTCTTTCATTTTAATGTTCCTAAAACACTTTTACAACTATAAGTCACTAAAATAATACAATGTATTGATAGTAACAGGACTTTAACTATTTATGACCGCCCTTGTATGGAGCGTGTCCCTCCGTGCGCTAGGGCTGGTACCTACAAAAAATCGGTGAACGTATACGTACACGCCGCGCGTGAGCGGCGCGGCGCGTACGTAGAGCACAACAATCTCGGCCAGCGCACGGCCGCGGCGTGACACTGCGTTGCTATGCCGTTCAGACTCTGAACTTCAGAGCATGCTTGGCGGCCGTCTAAACGACGTTTGTATGTGTGCGTGCGCCGATTCGTCCCTTTATATGGAGTCTGGCTACTGTATCGTTCTCTATATTGTGTAAGAGTGGTCCAAAGGTCAAACGGTATAGCTTGACGAGGAGCTTACTCTACATTTATCCGACGCTCTTACGGTGAAGGAAAACATTGTGAGGCAACCTGCATACATCTGCGAAGAAATTCAAAGGTGTATGTGAAGCCGACCAATCCGCACTGCACCAGCGTAGTTGACTAAGGCCTCTAAACCTAAGGCCTAAATAGTGTTTAAGCCTAAAAAACACCCTTACTTAGAGTGGGCTCGAGTCCCTCGGTGGGGACATATATATGAGCAGTGATGATGATTACCACTAGCCGTTCACATCGAGTTTGCCGCTCTTACACACCACGCAGCACTTTTATCTGTGACGTTACTTGACAGCAGCAATGTAGCTTGTAAACATTTCGAGTACCTTAGCCTTAACACCTATACAGAACCATTCATTGCCATGGATGGCTCATCATAATGGTTATTGCTGCGCCATTTCCGGAATATTTTCTTCCCAGTATTTTCTAGTTTTGCTATGGACATCTTCTGATATTTTCTATAAGCACTATGAGATTTCTTAAATAAGGAGGTTATTGTGCGCGAATGCCTCTGATAATTGTAGACGTCATAAGCCAAGATTACCCTTCGACTCAATACCGAAACAGAATTATGTTCAATAATTATGATCGCTAATTAATTATGTCACCACAACTAAATTTATAATACTAAACGAATCATATGGCGAATCCTTAGACATACATTCACCCTATACATGCCCTCGTTAACTTTTTCTCTTTTTCAAAAGTTTACTCTTGCCAATTCTTCTTTTTAAAGATTTAAAAAGTTCCCTATTTTCTTTAGTAATTTGGTAAACGAGGAAAATATAAAAGCTACTCTATCTCATGTGGTCAAAATAATTGTCTTTTGTGGACATGTATAATTATTACTTATATTATGATATTCTATGTCAATTAAGTACATTTTATTAGTATAACGTTTATTTACTTCCAACTGTTAATAAATGTTAGAATTATTGTAATATTGTAGAGTTGATTGAGTGAACTCCTTTTTTACATTCTGTGGACTATTCATCATTTATGTGGCGCGCCAAAAGATTTAATCTCAATTATTTCTCGTTATACCTTAAAATGATCTATAACGACTTCATTTTCTATTCATTTAAATACATACAATTTAAATACATTCATACATCGATAATGCTTGGATTTTTAATATTTTGAAAATAATTTTTTTTCTTGAAAAAAAAAACAATTGCTGTATGTTTATGACCCAAAAACTAACCCCGCCTATTTCCTGGCCTTACTTTCGGCAAGTCCGGTTTATTTTTCTGCGGTGGCCGTTGTCCGGCTGTCAGCGGCAGGTGCGGGCGCGGGCGCGGGCGGACCGATGCGCCTGACAGTTACGTATGACGCTTTAGAAACCAGCGGACGAGTGAAACAATGAATCCGACTTCGTTACGGTTTTTGTTGCCTCTCAGAGCTTTTGTCAAACACCTCTGGATCTATGGCGGATCAGTCGAAACTGCTCTCTGAAGTACAAATTTGTTTGTGAGCATTTGGTGTTACTATACACGCTATTTCAAAGCTAGATAATTTTAAAGACAAGGTAGTATGGCCTTTTAGTTCCTTTGCCTTCTTCAAAGAATATTTCAAAAATAGATACGATATGCCACTGTCTTGCGCTGCTCGTATTCAACTGCTTCCCACAACCAGCGCCAGATCGTCGGTTCACTTTGTGGTGGCCTACCAGCGCTGCATCTGCCAGTATGCGCTCCGCTCGAGGACAATTCTTTGAACTACAAATTCAAAGAAGTCAACTTAAATCACGGGCATGACCTAGTCATCATCATCATCACAGCTCATATACGTCCCCACCGAGGGGCACGAGCCTTAGTCAAACCACGCTGGCTGGTGCGGATTGGTTGATTTCACATACACCTTTGAAATGCTTCGCAGGTGTATGCAGGTTTCCTCACGATGTTTTCCTTCACCGTAGCAGCGTCAGATAAATGTATATGAAATTGGTGAAACGAAACACACATCGGTACAGGGCAGGATCGATCGCGGGCCTCCCGATTCTACTCGGGGCACAGTCCAGTGCCGAGGCCACAGCGCCACCGACGCTCTTTTTGACCTAGTATAATATAATAAAAAAGCTCGAAATATTCATTGGAACAAAAACGCCAAGCGACCATTTGAATAAACAAAGCAGGCCGGTATTCATGAAGTCCGCCCCCCATATCGTTCCATGAGGTCATTAGGCCCCATCGCTCGCCGTGATGTATCGCCCGCGGAAAGTTCTAACTGCTGTACTTTTTTAAACTGCGAATGTTCGCTATAAATCAAGTAAATAGCTCCAGCGCGCAGTGTAAATGAGAGGAGTATGACCGTTGTGAAATTGAATTGGAAGTATGCATGGAATTTAGTTATTTTGCGATGCAGATCGATTGTGTGCGATTACAATACAGTTCATATCGGATTCGTCTGCCTAACCGGTAATTTAAAACCGTCATTTAACAGTATTCTTTGTGATGGTGTTTTTAATATCTAATCTTATTTTAAAAAATCTAATGTCACGGTGTTTCTAATCGAACTCCTCCGAAACGGTTTCACCGATATTTATGTTGGTAAGTCTGAGAATAGCTCGTAGGCTACTTTTATACCCCTAGGTGATAAGGTGGAGAGGACCAACTCCAGAAATTTTTGAGTGTTGAGCTTCATGAAAGTAAAACTTAGTTTACAGGCTAGTACTTAATAGCTTTTTATTTACGACTAGCTTAGCTCTCGGCTTTGCCCGCGTTATTATTGTTTTCCCGTGGGAATTTAAATTTATCCGTCAGAAAACAATTTTGAAGCCTATTTAAGGCCGGATAATAAATTTCATAGAAATTGGAGCAGATTTTAATATTTTCCATAAAAACCTTCAACCTCTATTTTGCATCCTAAGGGGGTGAATTCCAATAAACCATCAAACACGTCTTCAATGAAATATTTTAAGAGCATGAATCTCAAGTTTTATCAAAATCGTTGCTAATTTAAAGATTTTTCCATACAAACTTGCAACCCCTATTTCATCCCTTTAGGGTAATTTTTTTTAAATCCCTTATTAGTGTGCGTCCACAATTACAACAACTGTTCAAATTTCACGTTTCTACCATTAACGGTTACGGCTGTGCGTGCGTCTATAGATGGGAACATCTCCTTTTGTATATACGAGGGCGGGTCAAAAAGTTCGCGGAATGAGGGGCATAAATAATACCAAGGATGATAATACTAAGGCACTACCGATACCAAGGAAAACAAACAATTTTATTACAGTTTCGTAAGACAATAAAAATGAAAACTCATGTAGGATAACTCTTCTCTTTGTCTTTTTTTTATACTACAAAGTGGGCAAACAAGCATACTGGCCACCTATTGGTAAGTGGTAACACAGTCACCTATACATGTGGCTCAGAACCACAGTGTACGTTGACATCAGATGTAAAGTAACGGTACCCAGTAATTTCACTGCCATAAATCTTATCCTTCAAACCGGAACACAGCAATGCAAGCACTGCTGATTTACGGCAGAAATAGGTAAGACGAAGGTTCCCAAGCAGGTGACCCTGGTACAGAGTCTCCCTCCGATACTTGTCTGTTACAGTCAGTGTGTTTAAAATGAACTGGACTGATGAATTTATTTAAAACACTGTATACTCATCAATAAATTTTCTGTAACTCAAAAGTGTAACGTTAATTGCCCAACCAACCAATTGGGCGTATGTACATGTGATATTCTATGTTTGTAACTGCACCCACGACACATGAGAAAATCCTAGTGTGGGGCGACGTTTTTTTTTTAAAAAAAAAACAACCAAAACAATAACAAAATCAACTGAAGAGTTAACCTACGAGTAACACTGCACTGTGTCTCTAGACCCATTGCGAGTTGCACTTAGCATAATTAATAGAAATGAAAAGTATGGCTGTGACGATATTGTTGTTTATAACCGCGTAGATGCTTGTCTGGGGAACGATTTCATTGATGAAAAGTGACTTCCTCACTCATTCTCTCCTTGATCGAGTGTGCACATTGATATCGCCCGGAAGCTAATTATCTAACTTCGGTTGCTAACTAAAACTGTCATTTTTTAAAGGAAACCTCATATCCTAAGTCGTTGTTATGGCGGCGTTCATTATAGCAGTAATGAATATAAAGATTAGTTCAAACATGGAAGTTCTAGTTAGCAATCACAGTTCCATCAGCCTGCAGGGCACAGATTATATGTATAACACTAGTACAGATGCCCAAACCCATAGTTAAAACTTCGCGCATAACTAAGGAAACTATCTCGGGTAACTAAAAATTTCGACAGTTTCCCCAATGGCGGCAGCACAGAATACTGCTGAAAAACCAATGTGCGAGGGCAAGAAGTTTGGGCCCAATTGTATCAAAGCAAGGACTTTAAAAAAATCGACACGTTATTCCTTCTTTATAATTCGTTTGTAAGATCTCAATTGGAGTATGCATCTAGTGTGTGGAACTCTCAATACTCAGAATACATCAATCTGCTGGAAAGTGTTCAAAAGAAGTTTTTAAAACACGGAACTTCAACACAGATGTGATGATATCTTTTGTTATATTATAAGATCATTAAGTAAGTTTAATACCTCATTCAATCATATAGATATATTAAATATAAGTTTAAAGCAGTTTCGTACACTTCTAAGAACGTAATATTTTAATAGGTTTTTTTATATGTTTATTTCATAAATTTGTGTCTCATCCGCAGCAATAATTTAATTAATTAGTAGTGGAAACTTTATAATGCTAATGTATATAATGTATAAATTAGTTTTACACTATTATGTGTATAATTTTAAGCTATATGTTTCCCAAATAAATAAAATAAAAATAAAATTCGTCTGGCTGATATTCGTTTCAATTGATTTTTACGGCGTAAATTTAATTTACCTACAAATTTATTACTGAAACTATTGCTTTACTGTTATTTAATAAGAATTAGATAAATAAAGATTTGATAAAAATACCACATGCTGCATGCTGCATGGTGAGTGGGAACTTTATAGTGTCACGTCATACGTCACTCCTACATTTCAGGTCCGTGTGTCACGTTGTTTTTGTTGCATGTTGATTTTATTGTGTAATTTATGTACATTCTGTCACTAATATAATAAAGTATTTAATGTCATTTTTCAAATATTTGTAACAAAGTTACAATACTGCGGTTCGATATGCACTGTGGCGTCTTATTTGCACTGTGGCACGTCGGTGGCCGCGGCCACTCGAACCGGCGATATATGCGAGCGCACCGCCGCCGGAGAGCCAGTCACTCTCGCGCAGCCGCCCCGGTAACATCGTCAAGCGTACGCGTCGTTCCGCCCAGCCAGAATAGTCTAGACCGAATACTGAGGTAGGTCCTAGTTTAGGTCCGGTCTTTTGTTTGGTGCATTGAGCTAGTAATTGTTCCCGTTTAGATTAAATAGATAACTCGCTCCCTCGATTGGTTCGGTCAAGCAGGCCCCACCGAGGCTAGCCTAGTTCGTCAATCGAGTGAGCGCGGCGTCCCTCCGACTGGTACGGTCAAGCAGGCCCCAACCGAGACTAGCCTAGTTCGTCAATCGGACGAGTGCGGCGTTCTTTCGACTGGTTCGGTCAAGCAGGCCCCACCGAGGCTAGCCTAGTTCGTCAGTCGAACGAGCGCGACGTTTCTTTCGATTGGTTCGGTCAAGCAGGTCTCTCTTGAAGCTAGCCTAGTTCGTCAGTCGCACGAACGCAGAGTAGAAATAATCCCGCGTAACCAGGCTCACCAAGCATAGACCGAGTGGTAGTCGTAACCCGGCGGAGTCCCTGCGTCTCGGTGTGCGAGAGTGGCTCCGTGGACTGCCTGATCCGGCAGCGGTCCACGTCCCCACTAGGCGCGTAACGTCGCGATCCCCGCATCCCAGTTTCCCAGTAACCCAGTCGATCCAGTCGCCCGAAGTTCCAGCACGCTGTCACAGGAGTGACGGCCCCAGCCGCCAGAGATTCCAGCGCTTCACTGGTTGTCACAAGAGTGACGGCCCCAGCCGTCGGAGGTTCCAGTACCCCGATAGTCGTCACAGGCGTGACGGCTCCTGTATCCCCGTTTATCCCGTTTCCTCCCTCGTCTCGTGCGGTCGGTCACGGTGCATAACCCTAGTGAAGCGTATTTTAATCGGGCGTCGTCGCTCCGTCCCGATTGGTTGTCGTGTCCAGGCAACCCCTGTGTAGTGAATAAGTGCGATCGTTTGCCCTGCGTGGCATACTTTAAGTTACGCGCGTTGCGCGCCCGGAATCGTAAATAGTAAGTTATTTAAGAACTGATTTTGTGGTATTGTAAATAAACTTCTTATTTGTTTCTCCTCGCTGTTTCTCTCACCTGACCCCGTAGGCAACCCTGATAGAGCAACATTAACACTTTAATGTCACGAAACGACCCTTAGCCGGGTCGCCCCGTCACATATTAATTAAATTATATAAAATTCGGTTGCCTCAGTTTGTCAAATTATTTATTATGCAATTCACCATGAAATTACCATAAAATATTGCAATCTTCATCAAAGCTCCAATAACAGACAGCTACCTACTTAAAATTCCAATTCAAATTTAAAAACTCAACCACCTCGCCAGCCCTCGCAGAAATGTGCCCATTAAGAGATATTGTTTCGCGTCGATTCTATATTTCCCTGGAGGATATTGGTCTAAATTAAAATATCTCGTAATAATGGCGGGCGGATAGATTTTTTTTTCATTAATAGCCTGTTCATCGCTGCTCTGCTTTTATTAAGGATGAAATTCATTTGTTTCTGTTTACGTTAGTTGTGAGCTTTTTCTAATTTATCGTGGAAATTGTTATACAAACCAAAATAGAAATACGACATTACTCAGCTTATAGGCTAAAGCTCCTTGGGAGTGTCAAAACAAAATTCAGTTTGACTCGTTACCATAGTGTTCTGTGCTCGTTACGCGTGTGATGGTTGACGTGCTAAATAATAAGTATTTTTTTTACTTAAACGGTTTTATTGAAAGTGAAGAAATAAATAAGTAGGTATACATAATTGCATTGTCATCGGAACTAATTGTGTATACCAAATTTCAGCTCAATCGGATACTGGCAAACGGGTCAAATATTACTTGCAAGATTTAGATAGATAGATAGACACTTTATTTACTTCTTCAACATCACACACATCCTAGAACTAAACTTATATTAGTAACAACATTTATACAGATTATATGTAACCTATGGGTCTAATCTAATCACAGTTTGTGTGTGCTGCCGAAGTGCAAAAGGGTCATGGCTCAGCGATAGTTTTTGTCTAGATTGCAGGATATGGACAAAACACTGATATTCGGCCACAATCTGATAAAACAATGTTTTATATAGAAAAATAAGAAATAATTTGAAATTTATAACTTACTTTAATTGTTAAATATAAAGAAAACCTGTGTTGAGAAATTTATATAGGTAGGTACCTAAAAGCTTTGTTCACAAAATTGACTTGACCCAAACAAACAGGGCAAGCTAAATAAAACCGTTTAAAAAAGTAGAAATAATGATGTAATTTTGTTTAAAAATGTATAGAGTACAAAGCCAAGGTTTAAAAGATTCCCTTAGAGTGAATTCATTTCATCGGTAAGTATTGCCACTTGAGCCCATTGCCACTTGAGCCTTCTTATGAGGCCTATTGTAAGCGGCCACATCTCAAATCCGTACGTCATCACTGTCGACCAGCAACACGCAACAATTAAATGAAGTCTTTTGTCTTGAGTGCTGTAGGTAGGCCAACAATATGCTGCGAAGCTTCCTGAAGGCTAAGAGCTTTCCTGTTTTGAGTAAAAAAATCAACCTTAAGTAGGATATGAATTATAAACATCACTTCGAACTCGCCACGACCGTATGAACTTAGCTATTGTTATGTAAATCTACCTCAATGCAAGTTTAAACTTTCATTGCATTCAATGAATTCATGAATGTTTACATTCATGAAACCTTACATTCATGAATTTAAGAACACTTCATTGAATGGAACATTATCGAATGGAACGAAATCCTAACGTATGCATGTATGTACATGAGTCAAAGAACGAGAAAAAAGTTTGTTGCATGGAACAAAAACCTTACGACATTTTATCGAATGGAAGAAAATTGAAAGGCTAGGTACCGACATTGTAAAGCTCTTACGTTTGGTGAAGATATTTGATAAGTTTAAAGTGCATGTAAAAAAGACTCTGATGAGTAAAGGATATTATAAAGTCAACGATTATTTGAATGATGCCAATGCCTGGTGTTAATTTAAAGAAATTATTCGTTATAATGTAAATAATCGTGTTGTTGTGTAATTTATTAAGCATATTGATGTTTTGATAACGACATAGTAAGAAGAGAACCGACAAATCTAATTTTGTCATGGAAGTTGAGCTCAAACTTTTGCTTTGAGGTCAGCTTCCAATTGACGATTCTGTTACAATACAGGGAGAAAAAATAGCCCTTGCTGGTTCTTTCCAGTACAAGGTATCCCGCCAATTATATTTGTGAACCATTGACGTTCAAAAGTGATTGAAAAATCTAACTTGAATGAAACATTTTGAACTTGAATATTTTTTGTCACCGATTCTATGTCTAGTTTTTTATCAGTAATCGTGGTTGATAGACAAAAAACAATACCAGCGGCGAGCTGAATTCCCTTCCCGCGCAATCAAACAAGAACGACAAATCAACCAACGCCATATTAACTTCCATGACAAGCTGCCACCAAATCCAGTGCCACCCAGCACCACATTGTCGAATCGAAACAGATACGTAACATAAATAAAAACTGAGAGAGACATCACGTAGACCCCCCCCCCCCGCCCCCTCGCCCCACTGTAAATAAATCATGGCGGCGTCTTCACGCATACGAAGTGGTCTTTCGTTCTGCCGCGGCGCAAACGCTCGGAAAACACTCGGCCGGACCCGCGCGGAATGTACAACGAGCTGTGATTGGGCCACACACGGGAGGAAGTTGCGAGCGGGGCGTTTACGCTCGAGCAGGCAGCATTTTAATAGCTTTTGACGTTTCTCCTTTTCTTTCAACCTTTCATTGTGCTGGCCTGCGTTCTCACTGACTTGCTGTGGCTCCCATTTTAACGAGGACAAAGAAATTTGGCAGCGCATTTCTAAGTCGAACAGTTAAAATTGGAACTCTCTGCCAGCAACGTATGTTGATATGTTCCTCTATCTTACCACCTAGAATCTACTAGGTGGTTCTAGGTGGTAGTATCCATACGCTTCTTCACGCCTCATGCATGAAGAAGCGTATTTCAGATCGGTTGGTTACTGTCGTTATGCGTGTATCCTCTCTAGTGCTTTAGCTATCTTCGCATTTGGACTCTACCTCCACTTTATCAGGGGCCTAACCATGATCGCTTATAGCAAGGTTAAAACAATATTCAAACAGAGACACCGCTCTTGCTGCGTATAGCACCATCCTACTCTCAGAGAGGTTTTAATATTGTTTTGGGCGGTCTAGGTTAGGGGGCAGGTGTATTGGTAAATTATCTATAGATTTTAATGTCTTTTCAATTATGGTGAAAATAGACGTTTATCGCGTTGCAGTTAGGTGATAGTTATCTCAAGTATCCCGACGTTTTACCGAATTTCCTAAACCGTAATGTGATAATGATGGCACTGACCATCTAAGCGGGAGGTCCGAGGTTCGATCCTGCCATGTACCAATGTGTTTTTCGTTTTGCGAATTTAATAAATATACATTTATCCGACACTCCTACGGTGAAGAAAAACATCATGAGGCAACCTGCATACATCTGTGAAGAAAGTCGACCAATTCGCACTGGACCAGCGTGGTTCACTAAGGCCGAAACACCCTAACCTAGAGTATCCTCGAGCCCCTCGGTGGGGATTTATATAAGACATGATGATGAATTTGATAACCTCGAATCTAATCCAGAAGAAAACGTAGGAAAAACGCAATTTGAAGTACCTTTGAAGAGAACCCTCGTGCTGTCCCGCTCCACCGCAGGTGGCGGGGTGGGAGGCAAACTGCCTTCGTTCGATTAGCCCAGCCTAGGGCAGACATTTGACTGGGAGATATGATCCTGAGCTGATCACCAGTTTAAGGGTTTATAAACGGAGTTTTAACCTGGTGATCCCTCCTTAAGCGAAGTCCCAACTTTATTCTGCTCGTCGTAGCACATGAGGGGTGCCGAAAATGGGAGAGAGATGACTTAATGAAGGAAGCAATGACTGACAGACTCCAGAATTAAATACCAATTCTTATAGGTCACAATAGCTTATTACCATAAGGTGGGTCATATAATGCTTGTTTAATGACCCTTTAAAAGCACACAGCATCTTCAACCGCGAAGCGTGAGCCGGCAATAGGAGCTCGTGTATCCCCCCAACTATTTCGGTCGGCCCTCAAGGACAGTGCTGAATATGTGAAAGGCTGATATTGTAATAAGAAAAATCAACTCCTGATCGCTGCTTGGGCGGCGCAGGCAAATTTGCAGAGCCCTTTCAAATGTGTGTAAATAGGTGATTTGATTGAACACTCGAATTTTCTCTGAGCTCTGAGGTGTGTGATTAAATTAGCGGAGTGACGGTGCCTGCGTGAGCTCTTGGAATCTTGCGAGGCGTTTTCTTTTAGGCTGTCTCCTAAAAAAATAGAATGTCTAAATAATGGATTCTTTGATATTTGAGTCAATATGGCTGGAAATAAAAATTATAATTTATCCCAACCATAACATGTCTACTTTTTGCCATAAGCTTCCCACAAGTTTGGACCACCTTGCTAAGAGGCATACGCATATGGGGGGTATCCAGATTGAATGCTTCAATTTAGCTAGTGTAAACTGACACAAAACCTGCATCTTTTTACTCGACTGCGCGACGTAAAGGAGTGGTAATGTGTTTATCAGCCTATATTGTATATGTGGCACTCAAGAGACCAAACGCGTGGGCCGATTTTGATGGTTCTGTCTTTTTTTTTTTTTTTTTTTTTATTGCTGAAAGTTGGCAAACAAGCAAACTGCCCACCTGATGGTAAGTGGTAACAGTCACCTATAATACATGTGGCTCTTGTGAGATTCACAGCAAAACTGCAACCCCCACAAGAACCACAGTGTACGTTGCCAACTTGTGACACAAGATGTAAAGTCACAGTACCCAGTAATTTCACTGCCATATCTTACCCTTCAAACCGGAACACAGCAATGCAAGCACTGCTGCTTTGCGGCAGAAATAGGTAAGACGGAGGTACCTAAGCAGACGACCCCGGTACAGAGTCTCCCTCCAGTAAGTCAATTCGTCTTGATCTTGCCAGTGTCACTGAAGACATGACATTAAGTCAAATTCAATATGGCGACTACCAGCTGCCATATTGTGGAAAATAAAAATATGTTTGAAAGCTATGTCCTATGCGGTATCGTTAAATAGGTATTTTATAAAGAGAATTGAAATTCTGTAAAAAAATATTTAAAAAGGATCTCTTTATAAATAAAGAGGAGGCTTGGGAGAGACCTATGTCCAACATTGAGCATCTATTAGCTAAAATGATGACTGGTGGCAATAAATAAAACAGCTTATCGGATTGGAACAGCAAGTATACATGTTTTATTTCGTAGATTGGCAACAGATATATACATTTTTTAATACATACGGCTAAACTGTAGATAGAAGAGACCATGGACAAATATATTATAAATATAATGGTACGCAGGAAACGTCATTTGCTAATGAGGGATGAGCAATTTAGTCTCGATTAATTGTTAATAGATTTCCATGCGATTCCATACAACATTAAAAAGGTTTTTTTAACTTCTTAATGTTATTAACTTTAATTAGTTACAGACCAGATTAAAAAGATAAGGAGTTAAATTCAAATGATGTGTGTTTTTGCCCAATAACGCTGTAGCACTATCTTGCATCTACGCAGCACGCAGGCCAGTCTAGAGAGGCAGCGCGGTGACGTGCCGTATCCAGTCCCTGGCGGCGGGCAGGCTGCCGTAGACGCCGGGGTGGTTGCGCTGCGCGCAGCCCACGCCGAACGACACCAGACCCACCAGCCGCCCGTTCACCACGGCCGGCCCGCCGGAGTCGCCCTGGTAAAGATATGTTTCAAAACCGAACCGAAAAGTGTCAATAGTAGATTGTTTACCAAAGTAGATTTTTTAGGGTGAGAGTGTTGTTTTGAATCCAGAGCGGAGCGAAGGATTCTAGAGTAGAATCCTAAGCGTAGCGAGGAATTCTAAAGTCAAATCCTGAGCTCAGCGAGGGATCTAACGCAGCCCTTACAACGTCCGTTACCTGATAAAGGTCTTTCTCTTATAGATTGCAGCTTCACATATCCAGTTGGTCAAAGCTTGCTACTTGATCCATGCATTCCGTACATACTAATTGCCTTAGTGGGCAGTCATCCTCTACAGAGTGTTAGCGCGAGTTCTCCAATCCAACAATCTTCTTGCCCATTGCTCATTCTGGCAATACGCTCTCCCATCTCACCCTTACCTGACAAGAATCCTTGGTCCCGTTGAGGAAGCCAGCGCAGAACATCCTCGGGGTGATACTCTTGTAGTTGATGTTAGGCAGGGACATGCACACGCTGCGGGCTAGGATGGGCACGAACACGCGCCGCAGCGTGTCTTGCATATGACGTTCCTAAGAGGGAAAGGAGATCGTTAGTTCATGACGTCGAGTGCATTTGATGAGCAACAGCATCGTTTCTGAGTATTTCATAAAAACAGTGGTGTGTATTAATTGACTGATTCAATTGATGCTATCTATCGATCTATTAGCAATAAATGACATTTGTCATCATTGTCATCATCATTTCGAGAGACGTCCACTGTTGGACATAGACCTCTCCCAGGAACTCCAAACCGATCGGTCCTGTGCTTTCGTATCCTGCTGTTGGGGGTATGTAAGGAGTTATAAATACCAGTTTATGTAATCAAAGCGAACTTTGCGGAGTACTGTGCTATTAAAGGAGGATCTAGAAATCCCGATCGATCCGCAGCTAAAATTATAAGTTTATATACTCACTCAATAACGTTTACATTTGCTATATTACATTCGAGAACATCATAAAGTAGTAATCACATAGTTAGGTACCAGACGTTCCCAAACTAGGCTGAACCTATCTCTTCGGAAACCTTAATTATTTACTTACAGGTGGTTAATTAGGGTGGCCATCTGCAATTACCTAGCCTACGTGTAAGTACTAGTGAGTGTGAGTGTGTGTGTTTAATTGGTTGGTGAGTGTATGAATCTGCATGTCCTGTGGTTCTTTTTGCTGTTTTGCTCTGTCAGTGAATCTGTAATATTTATACCTAAATAGGTGCTCTTGCCTATTATAAGAGGTACGAGATACGAGCAGTGTTACGATAATAGCAAGAAATCCAAACTCCAGCTTGCGTTTCGTCCCCCAACAGACATCCCCAAAATTCATTTACTTGTAATATTTGCTTCTCATTTCAATGTCCTCTATCTCAACCAGGTAATGGTTAAGAATCAGTATTGTTATTCTTTTTATTAAGTCAAAAAATCACCACAAATCTTGGCCCATTGAGTACTGCAACACATGCGCATTTCTTTAATTCGCTCATTCCCTTAATAGATCGTCGTACGATAAAGGTGTCGGATATTCAGTGTGATTTGTGGTTAGATTCGTGTTTAATAATGTCTGTACTTGCTCAATACTTATGTTAGGAAGCCCTTTGGATTAGAATATTTGTAACTGTGAAGCATTTAACTCGGTGTAAATTCAGATTTCTAGCAATACAATATGTGACTGGTGAACAAACCAACCTTAAACCTGGTGTACCCCCAACCACTGACCGACATCATGTTGCCGGGAGCGATGTCGTCTAAGAGGCCGATGGCGATGGGCCGGGTGTTCGGCGTGACAGGCATCGTGCGCTCCAGCAGCACTAGCTGGTAGTCGAAGTCCTGGGGGTGCAGTTTGCCGGTGGCGCCCCACAGCGGGTGCAGGAAGTGCGCGCAGATCTTGTACCGAGTGGTGTGGCTTCGGCTAGTCGAACCAGCGTACACGTATTTTTCCTTGTCCCTAGGTAATTAAACGAAAAGACCATTAAGTCATCGGTTTAGTAAAAAAAACCTTTATTCGTCATAGAACGTTACATGCACTTAATGGCGTTGAACACAAAACGTTAACTCAAATTCAAATTATTGATTGGCTACACTGCCATTGCCTATAGGCTATAAGTTCACAAGTAGGGAGAGCCCTCTCGAGAACAACGGGCAAGAAGCTCAGGTCTATTTTTGTGTTCTCTTATTGCCAACATTTCAATAATAGTAAAAAATCATAGTATCAAATTAAATGTACTGCTTAGCTGAGCGTGTTCTGAAGACTCTTCATTATGATGCCAACAGCCACGTTTTACAGGCCCCGGCAAATATTTTCAACATTTTCACAGATAAAAAATACATACGCGGTTGCAATGTTTAGTACAAAAGCTTTTACTGCGCAGGTTTTTAATCTTGAAAAATGATCAAGATGTTTGGCGAGACTTGTACCATCATGCGATGCTTGCCATCGGAAGGGAGTGTATGCCATGGTGTATGCTCACACCTTACAATCAAAATGGTCACCTAAGGTAAGGTTCTGGAGTCATTTTCTCCCGCACACACTGAGGTTGTGGAATGAGCTCCCTTCTCAGGCTTTTTACAGCATGGGGTTCTTCAAAAACAGGTCAGAGGTAGTTAATATTCAAGGTCGGCAGCGCGCGACACACGCATCACGCCAAAAGTTTTGCAAGCGTCCATAAGCGGTGGTGATCGCTTACCATCAAGCAACCTACATGCTTGTTTCCCATCTTTGTGATATAAAAAAAATTCCCTTGAAGGTACGTAGATACAGGGTTTGCGCTCGATGTAACAACCCTGGCAGTATCTAAACCATATCCCATCAGCCTTTGACAGTGAGCGAATTGAGATTGCACGTGTACAGCACAGAAATCTCCTGTACAGATATAGTATATACGATTTCTGACTTTTATGTTAAGAACAGGTGAACGATACAATACTTGCAATGTGCAGCTGTGATGACCCACTTAGGGGAGATGAGCGCACCTCCGCAGTACAGCCCGTACATCACCTGGTAGGGTACGCTGGATATGGACACTTCATTACCTCCGACGATACGCCATTTCAACTGAAAGAAGATGATCAAATTATCTCTTGATTATTTCAGGTTGTAAAGAAGTTAAAAGATAGATAAATAAATTATTTATTGTATACTAGTGGGTCCGGCAGACGATGTCCTGCCCGATTGCAGCGCCACCAATTCTATGTTTAAACCTTCCCTAGACCTATTCAAACACACACAGAAAATTTCGTAAGAATCTGTCGAGCCGTTTCAGAGTTTTTGCGAGACAAACACACAGCGTTTCATTTTTATATATAACTAGTGGGCCCCGCAGACGTTGTCCTGCCCGATTCCAGCGCCACCTACCGGGTCCAACTTTACGTTTAAACCTTCCTTGAACCTATTCAAATGCACACCGAAGATTTCGTAAGAATCTGTCGAGCCGTTTCAGAGTTTTTGCGAGACAAACACACAGCGTTTCATTTTTATATATAAGAAAGTAGAAGAAGATTGAAATAAGAGCGTCGGTGGCGATGTGGACTCGGCACTTGCCTTCCAATCGGGGGGTCGGGTTTCGAGACCCGCCATGTACCAATGTGTTTTTCGTTTCGAATTTCATATGAACATTCGTCTGACGCTCCTACGGTGAAGGAAAACATCGTGAGGCAACCTGCATACATCTGCGAAGAAATTCAATGATGTATGTGAAGTCGACCAATCCGCACTGGGCCAGCGTGGTTGACTAAGGCCTAATCACCCTAATATAGGGTAGGCTCGAACCCCTCGGTGGGGACGTATATGAGCTGTGATGATGATGATATTGAAATATATACTATTTCATATATTTAAAGAAATACACTATATTTATGGTATACAATGGACAGCCTTGGTGGTTTGCATGCTTACTCGGATAGCACAATGGGTTAATTCTCTTTGCGCATAAGCCTCCAACCCGAACTTTCTTCGGTTTGTGACCACTACATTACCCAGTGCGGATTCGCAGAGCGGCTTCGTAAGATGATACTGGAAAACTCTTACTTACCACGTATTTATCCCTCATGTGGTATATGCAAAATAAGTAAGGAGCTGGAAGGAAATTCCAGTCGAGGCGTCTCTTAACTGATGTTAATGAATACGATGAAGCATACGTACCGGCACGGTCTTGTTCTCGAGTATCTCGACCTCGTGCTGGTACCGGTAGCTGCGCGGGGGCACGCGGCGGGTCACGAACATACGATAGTAGCTGTTCACGCACTCAGGGGTGAGGGCGCCCACGTACGGCGTCAGAACCTCTAACGGAAAGTCGAATCAGAAGACGTATCTTTAAGCTTTTCCCGGAGGGAGACTCTGTATCAGGGTCGTCTGCTTGGGTACCTCCGCCTTACCTATTTCTGCCGCAAAGCAGCAATGCTTGCATTGCTGTGTTCCGGTTTGAAGGGATGGGTTTGATGGCAGTGAAATTACTGGGTACCGTGACTTTACATCTGATGTCACAAGTTGGCAATGTACACTGTAGTTCTTGTAGGGGTTGCAGTTTTGCTGCGAATCTCACAGGAGCCACACATATTATAGGTGACTGTTACCACTTACCATAAGGTGGGCAGTTTGCTTGTTTGCCAACTTAGTTGCAATAAAAAAAGCACAATCAATACTTCGAACTTTTTTAACAACAGGGTAGTTCTTGTTCTTCGTTCCCCCAGCAGACAAAGCACGGATCGTGGAGAAAATGAGACAAAAGACAAATAACATGTCTCTTCTCAAATGAGACAAGACGAGGGTTAGTTACTCTGTGGTCTATAGTCCACGCGCCATGCAGTCCTGTTGATGGTAAGTGACAATAAGGCCAAAAATTTCGAGTTTCACCTGGACTCAATATCTGAGCAACTGGCTATCGTACAATTAATTGTCGGACCACAATATTATGAGCACTATTACTATGGCGACAAACTTAGGTAGGACGGTGGTAGCTAGCCAGGCGGGCTCAAGGGCCCTACCATCAACTAAACCAAGTAGTCAACTTCCCTCTCCTGGGGAATCGAACCCCGGACCTATCAGTCGGTCTCAACCACTAGACCACAAAGGCGGTTAGAAATTCACACAAATTATACAAAACCCTTTATTGCAGAAAAAAAACAATTTCATGATGCAAAGAATAACAAAAACAACAATGTCAAAATAATTAATTAAACTCATGAATAATGTTCATATTTGTGGCTTTGCGTTTTCTGATGGTGAATGATAAAAAAAAATAAAAGTGATAAAAACACGGTTTCGAATCCTCTCTGAGGTGAATTTTTTCAAGTATTGATTTATTTTTCAAAACAAGCCAAGTCTCGATGGAGCTGCTTGTTTATCTCTAAAAAATAATGAAATCTAGACAAAGTCGTGCCAAGTCCAAGGTTCCTTACTGCGATTTCTTTATTATTATAGTTAATGTTGTGTGACTTGGCCGTTGAACATTCTTTATACGTTAGTGGGTACAAGTCAACGGCCAATTTACACAACATTAACTATAACAATAAAGAAATCGCAGTAAGGAACCTTAGACTTGACACGACCTTGTCTAGATTTCATTACTTTTAGAGATAAACAAGCAGCTCCATTGAGACTTGGCTAGTTTTTTACAGAATGTTTTTGGTGGGATTTCACTTCTTCTTGTTGAAACGTGAGCTTATTGATTTATTTTATTACATTTTCTTATTTGACAAGCTGAGGGTTCTTCATCAGATACTTCAGACCTTCGATTTTTGTCATCAAATGAAGCGACCCACCAAGTTGAATATTTTTTGTAAAGGCGGTATGATGATATCTCTAATAGTTTGGTTGGGCTCTTGTGTTTTCTAATCAGGGTCACCAGGTACTCCAGATCTTTGATTATCCTAGTTTTTATAGTTTTCCCTTTATGTGGCCATTAAACCCTAACTCTGTACCAAATTTCAGCTCTCTGAGTTTATGGGAAGTACTAGTTCTATTTTGATGATCATGAGTGAGTGTCATAAATGCGAAACTTTGCTTTCGCTTAACTTCGGAACTAAATGACCTACAGACTTGAAATTTTGGATTTTTAGTATGTGATTATAGCTTACTGGATGAAGAAAATTTCTGCGTTCTGGTCTTATCCAGAAGTTCTCAAATAGGGGCCTGAAAATGCGGCGAAATGGTTCCAGTAAAGGACGGTACGGCAGTGTTTGCTTTGCGCTCGACTTGGCGGGGGCACTGCCGTGCCCCCAGATTAAAATCGGCTTAGAAATACATTACATACAAACATTTTTAGCTGTTAATTTGGAAACGATTAGACAGAGAGATCCGACATCAACCGTGACGTCATTGTTGAGTACAGCCATATAAACTCCATGCCGTTTTGCTAGAAAGAGATAGAGAAAAATCTTGAATACCTTATATCTTGATTGTTTTTATAGTTATTCGATAACCGATTTCTACTTTCTGCTTATTATATGAATGAGCTTCTATTAAAGCAATAATTATGTTTTAATTTATCTAGCCTAAAACTAACATATCATTAAATTTTGGCTAAAAAGACAACAAAATGTTGACATAAAACAGGCATGAGTCAAACACTAATCCTATCACTAATCCTAAACAAAAATTTGTATGTGAGAAAGCTGTGCTCTCGATGGATCCTACACAATTTGACTGATGCTCAAAATACGCACTGCATCACTTGGTGCCATGCTATCCTTGCCAGATACAACGAAGGGGCTTCAAATATGGTGTGGAATATAGTAACAGGTGACGAAACATGGATTTATCACTACGATCCCAAAACAGAGCAGCAATCGAGCGTATGGATCTTTCGAGATGACTCGAAACCAACCAAAGTTGCACGCGTGAAAAGTGCCTCGAAGCGGATGATTGCTTCTTTTTTAATAAAACTGGACACGTGGCTACATTTGTTTAGAAAATTGTCGTACCGTGAATAGTGATTGGTACACGACCATTTGTTTATCGGAAATCATTGACAAACTCCGTGCAAATAACGCTAAACGCCGTATCATCTTGCACCACGACAATGCAAGTTCCCACACGGCCAGACAGACAATTGAGAATGAATGAGGCAAAAAACGTACAACTTATGAGTCATCCTGCAAACAGTCCAGGAGAGCTATTTTTGAATTACGTATGCGACTTCGAAATCACCGATGTGACTAATAATCACCGATTTTCAATAATTCTTATTTTTGAATATCACTTGTGACTACCTTAGTCACGGATGTGATTTCATTACGAGTGCCCTCACCCACTCGTAAACAAGTCATAACTGTGGAAACGTTATCTGTGTTTTGTTTAGAGAACATATTGACAAGTTTGAAGTTGATGTGTGTTGATTTTGAGTTGGATTTAAAATTTTTCAAATTTGTCAAATAAGTAAATATACACGGTAATTTTTTATCACCCCGGAAATTTTAAGGAACGCTGCACGACATGGTATTAGAATGATTTAAATATCTTAAATAAAAAAAATAACACACTAAATTTTTTTTTAAATACAAAAAATGCTGCACTAGTTGAGAGCAGCATTTTTAGAGATTTTTTTGTTTTTTTATATATTTTTAAAATTTTTCATTTCATTTTTTTAAATATATAATATTGGATGTGTCCTGAAGCGTCCCTAACATTTTCCAGGGTGATAAAAAAATAACCATCTATAAGTTTAAAATCTTTTAAATTTGTGTCACAAACAAACTTAGACCAGTATTTTCTTATATTTTGGTCTAGTTGCAATGAATTTCTAGCTGTATAAATAACCGGTATATACCGAAAACAGCTACATTCTGCGTGGAACCGAACCCTTACGTATGTGTGTACTTTATCTATGTTGGCAGCTCTGCGTTCGGCTTTCAAAAATAGGATGTTTAGGAATTCGTGACTTCAAAGTCATCGCTGACTATTTAGTCAGCGGTGATTTCTAAATCGCATACGTAATTCAAAAATAGGTCTCCTGGCCTGGTCCCGTGTGACTTTTTTCTGTTCCCAAAAATCAAGAACCAATTACGCGATCAACGATTTTCATCACCAGAAGCCCTGACGAGGCTGTCGAAGAGTATGAAAAACATGTATCTGACGTCACCACGGAGGAGTGGCACAAATGTTTTCAAAATTGGTTGAATCGTGTGAAAAAGTGCATTGACGCAAAGGGAGAATTAATTATTTTGAGAAACAATAAATTCATTTTTCATCATTAATAGTATATTTTTATTATTGATTCCAGAAACTTTTAGTTCGCCCCACGTATAATACAATAACTAGCTTTTTGATTGTACAATTACCTACCTACTTACATTATAATTTATTTTAAAATACTAAGTAACGAAATAAAATTCCGTAATTGGCAAATATTAATTAAAATTTTACTTAAGACAATAACTGTTTCAGCATAAGCTTTTAAGAATTTTAAGAATTTTGTAAATGAATAAAATTCATAAAAGCAGCTTAAGTTTATGTCATAATTATGAAACTTCTCTATCGCTCGACCGTTTTAACACCCACACATTACTTATGCAGAATGAAATTATGTAGGCCTAATTGCCATGATTGTGATTTGGCACAGTTTTGTACAGAAAGCTTTTAAAAAAGCAAGTTACCTGTAGAAGAAGTAGTGGCATTAGTATTTGCGGTTCCATCACATAGCACAATCGAAATAGCACAGAGACACAAAACATATGTCCGACAGCGACCGGCCATGTTGTTAAGATCTCAAATCTGGACCGAACACAGCGCGCTCCTGACGAATTCGATTTTCACGGGTATTATTCAAGGGTGATGCTGATAAGCAACCAACCTTCGATGATGCTAACAGCTAGAGAATTAATGTAATAATCGATAAATTAAAATTTCCAGATCGTCGTTCGATGTACAATGGTATAGTGTGCGCGCATTTTGCTGACGCGGGGTTTTGAACGCCGTAATGTTCGGTATACGATAAAAACTTTTTTCGATAGAATAACCCCTCAGTTTATAATGAGAAATTGTTTTTTTATTAAATTAATGAATTAGTTCCAGCTCAAGTATGCCCGACTTATATGTATATCTTCTTGTTATGCGGACTTCTTATGGGTGACTAGTTCTTGCCCGCGACTTTATGTGCGTGAAATACAGATATATCGTAAATTAAGTTATATCACGTGATCCCTATCTACTATCAATAGCCTAATGCAGTCCACTGCTGGGCAAAGGCCTCTCGTGCCGTGCGTGCCACTTAAACCGGTCATCAGCCCTTAAACCGGTCCTCAGTCACTGCCAGTCGTTCTACGCAGATCGTCAACCCAACTAGCCACAGGGGCCTACCATGATCGCTTATAGCAAGGTCAAGTATCGCAATATTGAAACAGAGACACCGCTCTTGGTGCGTATAGCGCCATCCCGCTCGCAGTGCGGTTTTAATATTGTTATGAGCGATCATGGTTAGGGGGCAGTGCGCCCCACACTACGTTTGCTAAAAAAAGAATCCACTCGAGGACACGTTTACACGAGGATTGTCAGATCTTCAACAAATGTGACCAGCCTCCTGCCACTTCAGCTACCAGATTCACTCAACTATGTCAGTCACCTTGGTTCTCTTACAGATGCCTAGGGACTATTGAAATAAGATTCGGGATGAATAGTAACTTACGAGTATGTTGCCCTCAGAACTAAAGCTATCCCTATGTTGTGGATGGTCGATGTAAGGTTCGTGGTACTCCAAACAGCATGGGATCTCAAAATTCTCCGTCCGTTCCGCTGCAGCGCGACTCGGTTTGTGATCGTGACGCACAAGATTATCCGAACCCGGTTACCAGGTAGTGACCTGGGTGCGGCCCGGGGCTTTCAGAGTTCCGCGCCACCTACCTGAGTAGTATCCTTTACCATCCTTCCTGGGGGGTTCTCCTGGCTAGGTTAGCGTAGTAGGTCCCTGCGCTTAGAACGACTAACGTTAGCTGGTAGAACGACTACCAAAACCGACAACGCGCGTGTGTGGTCTTTTAATTAAGATAAAGACAAGTGTAAAACCGTGCGCTGAGTGAATAAATAGTTTGTTACCGTTGGATTCCATGTTTTAGTGGTCGATTCAGTATATTTTCCCAAGTCTCATAAGCTAGGTATAGTGAGTGAGAAAAATAAATGTAAGTATCAGCCGACTAAAGCTTGCTACATCACATTTGGCTCCGCTGCCACCATCTCTTCACACCTGTTAGGGGTAGCTGGCAGATCTTTCTTGTACAGAAATACGCCCGCCCTTGAACATGCCATTTCAATTGTATTTCTTATCATGTTTGTTTGTGTACAATAAATAATGATATAAAATTTACTCCGTGCCATTGAGAGAGAGTTTTTCGAGTCTCACGTCCGCATAGCGTTCTCGGTTGTCACAACAGTCGGCGTTCTAGCTTTTTTTTAACCGCCTCTGGTGTAAGTGGTTGGCACCACCGGGTCTAGATCGGGATTGCCGGGACTCGGTTCCTTATAGTTTTTCTGCTCGGTATGGATATCTTGCCTGGCTAGCTGGCTACCACTATCTTACCTAAGTTTGTCGCCATAACAACAATCTGCATAGCTTTATTGTGTTCCGACAATTAGAGATGAGATGTCCAGTTCCTCAGTTGAAGAGTTCAGGTGATGCCCCGTTTCACTTTCGGCCTTATCGTCATTTACCATCAGATGAGATGAAGGTCAAGAGCATCCCTGTCTTATTTAAAAAATATTTTGTCTTTTGGCGTCAATCTATGTTGAATGAATAAATTATAGTTTAAGGGTCCTTTACACAGCGTAAATGCGTACGCGCCGCACTCGCGATACCGTAAGTCGCTGCAAAACCTCCCAGTGTGAAAGTGACTTAATTTCAATGTCTATAGTGTACTTTTCGTGTTATGTCGCACGGTTGACGTTGATAATGTTTGAACAAGCTCGTCTCATTATCTCGCGCTCCTTCGTACTTAATTAGTCTGGGCCCCAGACTTTGAGCGCATTTGCATAATGTTATGATCTAGACTACTTCAGTCCCTAGACGGAGCAATTAAAGTTATGAGCCGGGCCAATTATTTTAGTGTCGGGGACATTTCGGCATTAGGATTAACTTGGTGCGCTGTTGTTAAGATTTTCATATAACTAGCATAATAATAGCTACCAGAAGGAGCCTTTGTAGCAGATTCGACTGCATGGGTAGCTACAGTCAGGCAAAAAAGTAGTACTTACTCTGACCCCGTTCGCATATTGAGTGCTTTTAAAAAAGGCGTTCAAAAAGAACAAATGTATATGTATGTTCACACGGCAGTGCTTTTATAACGCGACGCTTTTTTAAACAGCAGCGTTGTATTTTTAACACTGGATATTGAGCGTAGAGTATCGATTCGTATCGTATCGCTATACGTTAATAAAAGCGCTAACACCGGGATTTAACGCAACACATTTTTTACGCTCGTGTGAATGAGGGCTAATATTGAAATTCAATTTCATATCAGAAAACAACACGGCTGACTTTCCCTTGCATTAGAATACCGACAACTACCAATTAAAGTAACTTTTTTATGCGCGTAATTTTGTCAAAAATGGCACACCACTTTCCTCAGTGCCACAGTACCTCTATCTTACCTGTTTCTGCCGCCAAGCAGCGGTGCTTGCTTGCTGTGTTCCGGTTTGAAGGGTAACATAGGCAGTGAAATTACTGGGTACTGTAACTTGACATCTTATGTCACAACTTCACAACGTACAGGCGTCCTTGTAGGGGTTGTAGATTTTCAAGTGTTACAGGAACCACGTGTACTAGGGCTATAGGCACCTGTAGCCACTTACCATCAGTTCGGCAGCCTTCTTGTTTGTCAAATTAGTTGTATAAAAAAATATTTTACAAAAAATAAAAACCGACTTCAAAAACACTGAAAAGTTAAAAATAATATAAGAGTAGGTACAGACAACATCACACTTCTATATTGAAGTCAGTGCCAAACGATGATCTCCAAGAAAGTCTTAAAATTTGTCACCGACTTCAATATAGAAGTGTGATGTTGTCTGTACTTACTCTTATATTATTTTTAACTTTTCAGTGTTTTTGAAGTCGGTTTTTATTTTTTGTAAAATATTTTTTATTTTAAGAATTTTCAAAATCAGTCCACAATTGGCGGAGCTATCGAAATACACACAAAACACGTTGGACACACCTAAAAATTTAGGGGCTTTCCTCGATTTTTATGCGATCCCATCATCAGATCCTAGCTTTGGTGACCATGGGACCACCCTTGGAGTATACTCTATCGAATACAAAACGAATTTTGAAAATCGGTTCACAAATGGCGGCGTAATCGCGTAACATACACACAAAAAAAACATACGCATCGAATTGAGAACCTCCTCCTTTTTTGAAGTCGGTTAAAAAATTAGCAATATACGGCCCATCTCATCTCGTTGGATCTTAGCAAAGTACGCCAGTAGTGGCACCACAGATTTAGACTGATTAAAAAATAAATCCTTTCAATCCTAATTAAACAGTTAACTATTCTTAAGCTGAAGTTTCGGCTTTAAAGCGCAATCTTAATAGGGAACCCAGGAGACTTCTTAGAGTAACGGCTCTATCCAACTCTTTTGTGTAACATTCATTTTAATTAGCCCCCGACAGACGGATCGAATTAACGGATATTCACTGAGTCGAATACAATTCCAATGAAGAGGTTGCAGCTTAGTTCTTTGGCATTTGTTGTTAATTCCGTTTGTTTTTCGTGGTACCATTAGACAGTACCATCAATGGTATCTAAGTTTGTGTAATTTTGTTACACGGCGCTATTTTAACAATTTCAGTTTCATTCTAGGGTTCCGCGTCACAAAAGGCAAAAATGGAACCCTTATAGGATCACTTCGCTGTCTGTCTGTCCGTCTGTCTGTCAAGGTTATTTTCTCGAAAACGCGTGGAAATTTCAAACAGGTCTCTTTGAGCTGTGAATAAATTAGACTTGTAAGTGGACGCGATCAAAAGTTTATGTTGCAAATTTTCGCAAAGTTTGCGATTTCATAAGGGAATCAAAACCTATAGAGTACCTACTTCCCGTCGACCGAGAGCTATAGAATATGGCCAGAAATGTTATAGAAATGTTATAGCACATATAACGAAAACATCTAAAAACCTAATATATGTAAGACTAGCTTACCGCTCGCGACTTCGCCCTCATATATAAAAAGCTCATATGTAAACCAAACCTGTAAACAGGCTCAGACCAGCCGTAAAGCCGAATCGCTTTGTTCGCATAATTAAATAATAAAATTACCTTCTTATCTGAGCATTTATCATGCGCGCGAAGTAGGTACCTAGCGAGGGTTAGCGATTCGGCCAGTGTACTGTGTGTCGGTAACGTAACTCTAAACGCACATCCACACACACCCTGTTTTTTGTAGTAAATAATATAATTAAACTCTCATAATCTATCTCAAAGGATACCTAGACAGATCTCGACCAGCAGGCCTATTCTCTATCTTCGGTTGCTAACTAGAACTGTCATCTTTAAAAGAAACCCATTACTGCTATCATGAACGCCGCCGTAACACAACATCATTAAACTAGTAATGGATATAAAGTATCTTTCAAAAATAGCAGTCTTAATATTGCGATGTAAAAATTGAGTTTGTCCCCCACCGCGTCTGTCTCGTGATTCTCGAGGAAGGTTTTAGTATATAATTTGTTAAGTTTTTTGTATTTATTTCTGTGTATATTAACGATATTTGTTGAAGATGTCGGGAAAAAATAAATTAAGGCGAAACGTAGTTCGCGGGCACAGCTAATATATTATATACTTAAACCTTTCAAAATTACAAATATCAAGCAAATCCGTTCAACCATTTAAATCGAGTCGACGAGGTCTGGATTCGATTCCCCATGCATGGGTAGAAGCTTCTATCTGGTTTAGTTGGTGTTTGGTCTAAGCATGGTCACCCGGTGAGCCCACGCGGTGGCTAGCTAAAACCGCTGGTATATCATTGTATTGAAATGTAAATAGCATTACATTAGTATTTTCACCAGTGCCCCTCATGCATCTCAACTGAACGAAAATTTTGATAAAATAGTTATTGAAATTATTCTAAATAAAATTTCAATCATGTAATATTGTAATATTCTCTATTTGTTAATTACAATTGATAGATTGTATTGTTGGCAATTTAAAATAGGAGATCTGCCCAGTGCCCCCACGGGGAATCGAGCCTTGTGTTCTCAACCACTAGACCACACAGACGGTTATTCGAATTCATTCCTTCAACTTCTACAAGTATAAGACAAGTGTATTACTGCCTCCCACTTTCACTATACTGTGCAGGGTGTCCACTACAATCTCCGTTCTTGGGAAAATTGAGTTCCATCCGTGAATAGGAGCGTTGATGGGCCGGCGTAAAAACAACGCAAGTACAATAGGACCGCGGGATCCAGACCTTAGCCCTTTGTGACGTCGTCGCGGGGATGTTTTACGGCATATTCAACGGCAAACTCTCGACGCATTGAAAGCTTTATTCGTTACTAGCTTCTGCCTGCGACTTCGTGTGCGTGGACTTCAGAATTGGGTCTAAAGCTTCGCTCGTTAACAATTTTTAATCTTTCCACGGGAACTATTTGAGAGATCATTAATATAAAGTACATGTCCTTTTCCATAGCATAGGTGACATGCATACTTCAAAGCTGTCTGCCCGCGGCTTAAGCAATTTTCAATTTTCTCTCGGGAACTACTTAAGGAATCGGGATAAAAGGTAGCCTATGTTCTTTTCCATATCAAAGGCTACATGCATGCCAAATTTCATCCAAATCCGTTCAGCCGTTTTTGCGTGATTGAGTAACAAACATCCAAACATACAAACATCTAAACATCCAAACATCCACACTTTCACATTTATAATATTGAGTAGGATAACGTTTAATCGCAGTTTTAATAAGATAGTTTCCAAGCTAGAAATTTGGGGACATAAAATCATATGTGTACTCAGAGAATTTTACGTTTCAAATGTGAAAATAGAGTCCATTACAACGATTTGACACGCCATAACAGAATAAGGCCTCTGATCAAGATTTCTGCTTATTATTTTTGTCCTCTGAACTAAATGTCTAAGTAATTAAGTTTATTTTACGCTTTAGATTGCGTTTTAGATTTTACTTTCTTTTTATTTTGATGTCGGTTTGATTTTTTTACCGACTTAAATAGATACAGTCGAACGTAGAACCGCCTCTTTAGTTCTATGTTCGACTGTATCCATTTTTTTTATTTTTTTATGTATGTTCACCGATTACTCCGCCATTTGTGGGCCGATTTTCAAAATTCTTATTATAATCGAAAGAAGTGCCAAAGGTGATCCCATTATCACCAAGACATGATCTGATGATGGGATCCCACGAAAATCTAAGGAAATTTCATAGGCATGTCCAACGTCTTTTTACTGAAACTTTTTAGGTATTCACGTCTGGTCAAGGTCAGGATCAGGGGCGTAATTCCGCTAATCTTAACTCGATTAAAATTTGTCAGTAGTCGAAATGAATGAAAACTGAGGAACAATTATGTCCATGCCTTGTGTGTAGTGTTGAATGTCCGATTTGATGGCTTGGGAAAGTAGTTCGCTCATGTGACGGGGTCGGAAAATTCTATTACAATGTTTCTCGATCGGCGATGCTTGGCCGAGTTACTACGAGTATGTGCCGGGCGACTAAGACAGTCAATGCGACAACTCTTCAAACACGCACCCTTTCGATATACGCCGGAAGCGTTCACAGCAATGTAGGTGAACCTTAGTAGTGCTCGGTTTATAGATACTAATCCTCAACATCTTGATGTTAGCGGCTAGGCGGAGATCAAAGAGATTTACACCGCGTGTTCTCGCGCGCGGCAGGGTGTTGAGGACCCCGCTAAATAAACGGGGCTTCAATTAATTGGAGATCTTTTGTCCGTTGTCAACGGCTCGTGTGGAAACTTAGGTGGAGCGTGTTCGGCTGGAAAATAGTGACTTGGCAGCTTGAGGGCCGTCCTAATTAAGAACTGCACAACCTGTATTAGTTACCCATAAACATTATTACTATTATTATTATTCAGGTGGGTGATTCTGCAACTCATCGGCAATCGGCCGATTGTATAGATTTGATAATTCTGTTTGATTAAAACTGTTATTTAATATGTTTAACATTCTTTAACGTCGTCGTCTGAGTGATCTCGGTATATTTGTTGAAGAAATCAACCAATACTTATAGCTATTGAACATATTTCCGCTTTTTTCATTAAGTCATCCAGTTTAATAGCGATTGCCGATCAATCGATGAGTTACAAAATCACTGCCCTGATTTTATTTTCGTTTCCGTTAACGTCGTAACGATATTTTTCGGTGATCGTGTTTAGCAATGTAACGTACATTTTGACGCCATGAGGGCTGAATTTTCTAATTTAATATGTATTGTTTATGGCTACTTCTTAAATTGGACTTGTTATACATCGGCTGCTACTTCACCGACGTGAAATAAGCAGCCACAAGACGTAAAGGGTTTCGAACAACCCCTTTTTTTTTTCTCGGGGAATGCGTGACCGCATCGTACTCGCCGTTGGCTAGACGACGAGCGTGTGTGGGGCTCTCCCGGCAGAGTGCCGGGCCTACCCACTAAACCCCCCGGTGTTCTCCCTGCCCTTATGGGCGCGCGTGGTAGGGTCCACACTGCGACTACCACTACCGACGCGCCCGGGCTAGCCCGACCTAACTGGTCGGGCTATCGCCAAGGGGGGATTGCCCGAGAACACTAGGGCAATCCCCAGACGGAGGGCCTTACGGCGACGTGCACGGGGCCAACCGTGCACGCAGGCCTCCACGGCAGGGTCATTAGGCGGGCATCGCTTGTGCGAATGCCCGCCTTCGCCTGCCTGTCCTTCTGCGGCGGATGGGAGCGGCTTGAGGATCATTCTCTGCGAAACCCACGTCAACTTCGCCGGTTGCTCGTATCCTCTGACCACCCTCTTATACCGTTAAGTAACGATACCATTTTGTAATATCATTTTTAACCAACTTCAAAAAACGAGGAGGTTCTCAATTCGATGCGTATGTTTTTTTTGTGTATGTTACGCGATTGCGCCGCCAATTGTGGACCGATTTCGAATTTCTCGTTGTATTCGATAAAGTATACTCCTAGGGTGGTCCCAAGGTCATCAAAGTCAGGGTCTGATGATGGGATTCCATGAAAATCGAGGGAAACCCTTAAATTTTTAGGTGTGTCCAACGTGTTTCATGTTTTTTCCGAAGTTTGCACGTCAGTTGTCACGTATTTGCATCTGTTAATCATGAACTGAGCTGATGGTGGAAAGATCCTTAACTTTTGGACTTGGAATTCAAGTCCAAGGTCAGGTCAGGAAGGTGAGGTAATATTAAATTCACTAAAAAGATAAAAAAAAAAATACAAAAAATAAAAATCGACTTCAAAAACACTGAAAAGTGAAAAATAATGTAAGAATAGGTACAGACAACATCACGCTTCTATATTGAAGTCGGTGGCAAATTTTAAAGGTGCCTCCAGACTCACGCCGAGAACCCCCGAGAACACCCGAGAAGCGTGAATGTGATGGGTTTCTCGGCTTCTCGTTCTCGGGCTCGCCTGTTCTCCGATCGGTGTCGGTTTTTTTGCCCGCTTCAAAGGGTTTCTCGGGCGAGAAAAGAGAACACTATCACACTCTCGTTTGTTCTCAGTGCGACTGCGACCGTGGCGTAGATAGCATGTTATCTCGTGCCAATTATTCTATAAAAAAAATACTTTGTGGTGTCTGATGCATATCAGTATCATTTAGATAACTTCACAGTTATTGTATACTCTTTCATTTAACATAGTCTCTCATCTGTGCTATCAGTGCTTAACAAAATAATGTGTGATAAATATTAAGAAAATAATTTAAATTCACGAAGATTTTAATTGTTTTGAGATATTTCGTTAGTCTTTATAGTTCAGTAATTTTAGACATATGAGGAAAAATGAAACAGAGTTAAAGTTTAAATAATATTTTCACACAGAGCCCATTTTGTGGGAAGCAAAACGTTTTCTATAAAAAAGTACTTTGTCAATAACCACCATCGTTTGAGCCATTTTTTCTTAATACTATTTTTAATTTTCGTGTTAACGAAATAACGCACACAATACCAAGGCAGTAGTAGCTAGCACTGTCGTCCATTCCGGATCACGACCGAGAATGTAAATGAGAAGATCGCTGAGTGTGGATAGCTTCTCGGTTCTCGCGCAAGTTCTCGGCGAGACTTCTCGCCGAGACTTCTCGCGTGAGTCTGGAGCCGGTATAAGACTTTTTAGGAGATCATCGTTTGGCACCGACTTCAATTTAAAAGCGTGATGTTGTCTGTACCTATTCTTACATTGTTTTTAACTTTTCAGTGTTTTTGAAGTCGGTTTTTATTTTTTGTATTTTTTTTTATATGCAAATGAGTTCGCAAACAATTCAGTTATTTCACTGGCCTTCAAACCGGAACACAGCAATGCAAGACTGCTGCTTGGCGGTGGAAATAGGTGAGAGAGAGGTACCCACGCAAACACTCACTAGTACTGACTCTCCCTCCCTCTAGTTGTCATCATATACGTTTAAAAAAAAAAGCACCTTTATGTATTGTGGTAACTCATAAATCTAAATACCTATAATATTACTGTAAACCTACCTATACGTAACTTAGTACTATGTCAAAACGCCTCATCTCTATATATAATAAAATCGTAGGGGTACAAAAATCTGTAATTGCGAAATATTAAGAAAAAAAATACACAGGTCGCCTTAAAATCATTAGCAGAACACGATAGAATAGTTTTAAAAAAAATTGTTTGTTTGTTGGTTTGTTTGTTTGTTTGTTTGTTTGTTTGTCTGTTTGTCCGGAAAGATCTCCGAAACTACTGAACAGAATTTGATATGACTTACACCACAATGCTTAGAATTTTACGGAAGAACATTTAGGCATAATTTCGTTTGTTTAAATTAACTTTTTATTTTTAGTGAAAAAATACCATATAAAATTTTCGAATTGGCTTTAGGTAGAAAAACAACATGGCGCACGTGAAATTATTTTGACAAGTCTGTCACATAGTATAAGTATTTTCTTCCACGAAGGAAAGGCAATGGAACTACGCCATACAGCCTGATCTTAAGTAATTGGATTTCGAAAATTGAAAGGCAGAAATGAAGTGTTTCACATAGTACAAATAAAATTTAATATTTTCTGTTAATGGCTGTGCCCAACTGGATTTCGCCAACCAAATTGTCTTTTTCTTATGTCGTACCGTGGTGGTAACGCAAAAAGATCAAGCCATACAACCAATGTATAAAGCATTTTTTATGATAATACTTATCGAGTGACCATAAAATTTGTAGTTGTTTGACTAATTTTCACAAAATCGGTAAAATTTTTGAAATATTTGAAATGTTGAAAAATGAAGATACTCTTTTCAAGGTATTTTGAAAGGTGTTATATGTTTTTACATTAGGACTAAGGAATCAAACTCTTTCATCCATTTAAAACTATTAAAAGTAATAGATTAATATTGATAATAAAAAAAATATCTGACTGCAATGTTCTGGGTTACGCGTAGAGGGACGGGACGGGACTCTTGATCCTAATATCTAAAATGACGGATCACATTTTTTTTGGATCCACCCAAGGAACATGGATATCGAACGAAGAACCTAAAGAGTAGAACACATTGAACCTAGCCACGTTGACATAATTTGACATGACTGCCGATAAAGTTCGTTTCCAAACCCAGCGATATGCATATCAAATGAAAGGCCTTGATGAGTAGAGCACTATGAACATAGGAAAATCGCCCTAAATTCAACATGGCCGCCGCTCAAATAAAACGGATAAAAGTTCGTTTCCAAACCCAGCAATATGGGTATCAAATGAAAGGCATTGATGAGTAGAGCACTATGAACCTAGCAACATTGACATAAATTCAACATGGCCGCCGCTCAAAAAAGGTGGATAAAAGTTAGTTTCCAAACCTAGCAATATGGGTATCAAATGAAAGGCATTGATGAGTAGAGCACTATGAACCTAGCAACATTGACATAAATTCAACATGGCCGCCGCTCAAAAAAGGTGGAATAAAGTTAGTTTCCAAACCTAGCAATATGGGTATCAAATGAAAGGCCTTGAAGAGCAGAGCACTATGAACCTAGCAACATTGACATGAATTCAACGTGGCCGCCGCTCAAAAAAGGTGGATAAAAGTTAGTTTCCAAGCCTAGCAATATGGGTATCAAATGAAAGGCCTTGAAGAGTAGAGCATTAGGTACCTAGGAAAATCGACCTAAATTCAACATGGCCGCCGCTCAAAAAAAAAGGATAAAAGTTCGTTTTCAAACCCAGCAATATGGGTATCAAATGAAAGGCCCTGATGAGTAGAGCACTATGAACCTAGCAACATTGACATAAATTCAACATAGCCGCCGCTCTAAAAAGAAGAATAATAGTTCGTTTCCAAACCTAGCAATATGGGTATCAACTGAAAGGCCTAAAAGAGTAGAGCATTATGAACTAAGGAAAATTGCCCTAAATTAAACATGGCCGCCGCTCAAAAAATGGACAAAAGTTCGTTTTCAAACCCAGCAATATGGGTATCAAATAAAAGGCTTTGATAAGTAGAGCACTATGAACCTAGCAATATTGACATAAATTCTACATGGCCGCCGCTCAAAAAAGGTGGATAAAAGTTAGTTTCCAAACCTAGCAATATGGGTATCAAATGAAAGGCATTGATGAGTAGAGCACTATGAACCTAGCAACACTGACATAAATTCAACATGGCCGCCGCTCAAAAAAGGTGGATAAAAGTTAGTTTCCAAGCCTAGCAATATGGGTATCAAATGAAAGGCCTTGAAGAGTAGAGCATTAGGTACCTAGGAAAATCGACGTAAATTCAACATGGCCGCCGCTCAAAAAAAAAAAAAGATAAAAGTTCGTTTTCAAACCCAGCAATATGGGTATCAAATGAAAGGCCCTGATGAGTAGAGCACTATGAACCTAGCAACATTGACATAAATTCAACATAGCCGCCGCTCTAAAAAGAAGAATAATAGTTCGTTTCCAAACCTAGCAATATGGGTATTAACTGAAAGGCCTAAAAGAGTAGAGCATTATGAACTAAGGAAAATTGCCCTAAATTAAACATGGCCGCCGCTCAAAAATGGATAAAAGTTCGTTTTCAAACCCAGCAATATGGGTATCAAATAAAAGGCTTTGATAAGTAGAGCACTATGAACCTAGCAACATTGACATAAATTCAACATGACCGCCGCTCAAAAAAGGTGGATAAAAGTTAGTTTCCAAACCTAGCAATATGGGTATCAAATGAAAGGCATTGATGAGTAGAGCACTATGAACCTAGCAACATTGACATAAATTCAACATGGCCGCCGCTCAAAAAAGGTGGAATAAAGTTAGTTTCCAAACCTAGCAATATGGGTATCAAATGAAAGGCCTTGAAGAGTAGAGCACTATGAACCTAGCAACATTGACATAAATTTTACATGGCCGCCGCTCAAAAAAGGTGGATAAAAGTTAGTTTCCAAGCCTAGCAATATGGGTATCAAATGAAAGGCCTTGAAGAGTAGAGCATTAGGTACCTAGGAAACTCGTCCTAAATTCAACATGGCCGCCGCTCAAAAAAAAGGATAAAAGTTCGTTTTCAAACCCAGCAATATGGGTATCAAATGAAAGGCCCTGATGAGTAGAGCACTATGAACCTAGCAACATTGACATAAATTCAACATAGCCGCCGCTCTAAAAAGAAGAATAATAGTTCGTTTTCAAACCTAGCAATATGGGTATCAACTGAAAGGCCTAAAAGAGTAGAGCATTATGAACTAAGGAAAATTGCCCTAAATTAAACATGGCCGCCGCTCAAAAAATGGACAAAAGTTCGTTTTCAAACCCAGCAATATGGGTATCAAATAAAAGGCATTGATGAGTAGAGCACTATGAACCCAGCAACATTGACATAAATTTAAGATGGCCGCCGCTCAAAAAAGATAGATAAAAGTTCGTTTCCAAACCTAGCAATATGGGTATCAAATGAAAGGCCTTAAAGAGTAGAGCATTAGGAACCTAGCAAAATCGACCTAAATTCAACATGGCCGCCGCTCAAAAAAAAAGGATAAAAGTTCGTTTCCAAACCTAGCAATATGGGTATCAAATGAAAAGCCTAAAAGAGTAGAGCATTATGAACTTAGGAAAATTGCTATAAATTCAACATGGCCGCCGCTCAAAAAATGGATAATAGTAATAATAGGGGTATTAAATGAAAGTAGGCCCTGAATTGTATTTAGAGCAGCCATGCTCTAAGTGTGTTCCGCGGAACCCTAGGGCTCCACAATACCCCTATAAGGGTTCCGCATAATTTAGAAAAATCAAAACATCCTCTCTGGTCGTACTTTTATACTTTTATAAAGAATACACTTTTAAAAACTATTGTTTTATTTTAAGGGTTCCGTCAAGTATTTCACTTTCCAAAAGGGTTCCGTCACCAAAAAAGTTTGAGAACCGCTTCGGGGCCTATTGGATGTTCGATGTTAGATGTTACCTGTGTTTAGTGTCCTTCGAGACCGTGATAATGCAACGATCGTGAACTAAATAACGATAACTCCAAGTTTGTGTGTTGGATGTTAGTCATCACGGCGAGTTTGCTAACCGAACCATGCCAGCAACACTATATCGCACAGTACACGTTACAAAAACGGAAGTCTCAATACATTTTAAGGCTAACCGCATAAATACGTTTTTTCGCATTCGTTTTCTGAATGCGGGCATCCGAATGCATCAAATCTATACAAAATACTCATTGACTGCCGCACACGTTCGTTTTTATTACGAACGGAACACGTTCTGTACGTACGTTTAGGTAGAATGGTAGAAATCCCGAATGAGAAGAAACGAACGTCTGCGCTACGTTCACGAAACTCCGTGTCTGTATTCCGTGATCGGATATCGAATACGGAAAACGTATTTGTACAGTAACCCCCCCATTCATGCTATACATTAACTCTACGAAAACCGCCAGTATTACGAGCGACATAAGAACGGTTCAAAGGTCAAACAGTATAGCTTGACAAGGAGCTTACTGTACGACCAATCAAAATTGGCTAAGTTGTCATATCCAAAAAATATATTTTGTTGGTGTTACCAACACCCATTATAAAATCTAAACTTTATTCGTTTACAGTTCTAATTTATTAACAATTGTTTATTTTAATTCGAAACATGAATACGATAAAGATTATTCTTGCAACTGTGTAGTTCTTTCTACTGAAGAAGAATTTATTAATATCAATAATGTCTCTAAACAATAATTATACTTAGTGTTTATAGTAATATGTAATGTAATTAAATTTTGTGGACTGTTAGAAAAAGAGCATTACGAACCTACAAAAATTGTCCTAATTTTAAAATGGCCGATGCTCAAGAAAGGCAGAATAAAGTTGAATCATTATGGAATAAAATGGAGGAAAAAACTAAAGTATTTTGATGGCGAAACGTAGTTCGCGGGCACAGCTAGTACCAAATATACGAGTATCTCGATTGTCACTTGAGTTTTTAGAGAGTTGTAACTTATTAAATCTGTCGGCCCATAATCTTGATCAAAGGAAGCGCCGTTTGAACTCCAACAGAAGCGAGAGTCCAAACATTTCCCCATTGGAAAACAAGGGAAACACACTCGTCTTTATTGCATGTCACTAAAGTTGGAAATCCCACGAGCACTGATGTTTTTTATACGTCGCACGCGGTACAGGGGAAAAGTATTTTTGTTGAAATTGGTAGATTGTTACACAAACATACACCGAGTTGGGAGTTCGTTAGTGATTTTAAGGAAAGTTGGTTGCAGGAAGACTGTATGTGATATTCCTGATTGTCTGCGAATCTCTCCGAATGGGGGAGGGTTGTGTATATAAAAGAATAAGTTGATAAAGCTTTCGAATCTTTGAAATATGTTGAAATAAAAGTTGTCATCGGCTCTGTGGTCTGGTAATTTGGACTATCTGGTTCAGGTTAGTAGTCCAGGGCTCTATTTCTCTGAACCCACCTGTCATAATATACAAGGTTACTTTGAAGTAGGAGCCAAATTTTGGATGCTTGTTCAGACTAGCAAACTGAACATTATGGGACCAATCTTGAAATCGCGAAAAAAAATGAGCTGTTCCATACAATTGTTCGACCTCGATGTATTGAACAGCTGGTTTTTTTCGCAAATTCACGATTTTGCACATAAATTTGGCTCATGACTAAAAAATAACTTCGTATAATATTTTCTTAGTTTGTCGCCATAATAACAATGTTAACAACATCAAGGATTGTAGCGTACATTGCCAACTTTTGTTAGAAAATAACCAGTACCCAGTTTTCATTGCCATACAGCGTACCTACTGTAGACGATGGAGATCGTTTGTGAGGAGGGTGAAGGCAAAAGATGTTTTGTTGAGATTAAAATCGCGAACCGAGTGTGGAAACGTGGAGCACGGGCGTTATGTCGTATGGTCAGAGCACAACTGTCAAAAGGTACCGCAACGAAAATATAAATCGTACTGGTTAAGTTTTTTACAAATACCGCACAAATTATTACTCGCGAAATTAGCGCGCCTCCGCACTCGGGTTTGCTTGTGCATTTATTTTAATACACATTTTTACAAGAATATTTTATGGCAACATATTACAGGTAAAGCAAAGTAAGTATTAATTTTATGGTTAGTTACAATTATTTTTATGCTATGTTAATATTTTTATTTATTACATTTATTTCTCAACTGTATGATTTCAGGTGGCCATCATCAACACCTACATTAAAATTTCGATAGTAGATGCTTCCCCACAGTACTTACCCAGTTTTCATGGTTCTCTGTTTTGTCTCATATTTTTTTTATCCATAATCTAACGTGTCATAATGTTTTTTGACATAATCATCATATGTCCGAATGATAAGCACCCCTAACTTAATTTCTCATAATATCACTTGCCCGAAAACCGAAATCTCTAAATATAATATGACCTAATTTTTTTTGCTATAAATATCACAATCTATAATATTTAAAATTCCTAAAAACCTTTTCTATAATAGTCATAAGTCCTTACGTAATATCTCATAAAATAACGTGCCCTAAAATCGAAATACCACAAATATAAAGTTCTTTCATTATATGTATTACCAAATCCATCAATACGTTTAAAAACAGTCACTTGATGTCATGCAAGCAGGCATGCAGCATGCAAGCAAGCATGCAACATGCAAGCAAGCAAGCAGCATGCAGCATGCATGCTGCTACGCCCACGCGACCTTATCGTCGCAGATGGTTTTCGCCCACCACCGCAGCTTCGGCTTGCTGGCGGTCGATAAAACCACCTGCTCCTCAGCTCGCGGGCCGCCTCGCCCCTCCGCGCCTACGCGGGTTTAAACGCGCTAGGGGTAGGGCAGACAAGACTACGTGGTGTCGGTTTTACAGCGATATATTTCTGTCACTGAATTTGAAAACGTAACGGTTATTAAGGTTCATAAGACAACATTTTAATTAAATTTGTTATTATTGATAGTAAGTCTAAGCTTTATGATATGGATAACATAACCAAGATAAATCAACTTTTAAACATGTTTTAGGACTAAGAAAATTATTATAAACCATCATTCGGACTTTTTTTTTTTTTATCGCGGGGAAATGCGCAACCGCACCGTACCCACCGTTGGCTAGACGGTGAGCGTGTGTGGGGCTCACCTGGCAGAGCGCCAGGCCTACCCACTAAAACCCCTCGGTGTTCTTCCTGCCCTTATGGGCGCGCTAGGTAAGGTCCACACTGCGACTCCACTACCTACGCGCCCGGGCAAGCCCGACCACCCGGTCGGGTTCTCGCCAAGGGGGGATTGCCCGAGAACACCAGGGCAATCCCCAGACGGAGGGCCTTACGGCGGCGTGCACGGGGCCAACCGTGCACGCAGGCCACACGGCAGGGTCATCGGACAGGCATTGCTTGAGCGAATGCCCGCCTTCTCCTGCCTATCCGTCTGCGGCGGATGGGAGCGGCCTGAGGATCTACCTCCCGCTCCCTCTCCGCAGCCTCCTTCTGCGAGATGACATTTTCGCAGAAGGAGGCGACAGCCCCCCATTCCGTTTCGCCGCGGAGCATGGCCACGACCATGCTCGGCAGCGAAAGGTCGCCGCCTCCCAGCGCAACGTTTAATTCGCTGCGCTGGCGTCGCCAGGCCGGGCACACCAACAGGGTGTGCTCGGCCGTGTCGTCGGGAGCGTCGCAGTGATGACACTGCGGCGTTTCCTCCCGACGTGCAACTCGGTGCAGGTAGTGGCCGAAACAACCATGTCCGGTCAGTACCTGCACCATGCGGAATGAGAGGCTGCCTTGCCGGCGCCCAACCCACTCCTCCAACACCGGACGGATCGCTTCGATCGTCCGGTGGCCGGCAGCTGGGAAGACGAGTGCCTCACCCCACCGGCGCAGAGCCTCCCTCTGCGCCTGGGTACGAACCACCTCCACCTCCTGTGGGGCAGATCGTCCCCCCCGTTCTCGGACGGCAACCCGATGCCGATACACCTCCGACTGGACGCGTGCATCGACATCCCACGGCGTTTGGCCCGCAAGTACGCAGGCCGCGCCGTGGCTGACCGTGCGATAAGCTCGCATGGCCCGGGTTGCTATGACCCTCTGCGGACGTCGCAAGAGGGCCACCGTTCGGGGGGAGAGGCACTCTGCCCATACCGGGGCTCCGTAGAGTGCCATTGACCGTATTACCCCATGATACAGTCGCCGGCACGCCGATCCTGGCCCTCCCACGTTAGGAAGGACCCGTCCGAGTGCGGCTGCGGCGGCACACAGCCGTGGAATGAGGAGCTTAAAATGCTCCTCAAAGTTCCATCGGGGATCCAAAACCAGGCCGAGGTACTTGAAGTGTGCCTCGACCGGTATGCGGACCCCCTCCACTCGGACACGCAGCCCCGGTGGGATCCTGCGACGGGAGGCGTGGAACATCATGGCCCTCGTTTTGTCGAGGGCCACGTCCAGGCCTAGGAGGCGGATGCGTCGGACGACTAGTGAAGCGCCGACGGACGCAAGGTGGGCCGCCTCCTCCTCCGTATTTGCTTTCGCCGCAACAAGTGTGTCGTCGGCGAAGCAGACGACCTCGATTCGTGGAAGGAGGTTGCCTCGCAGGACCCAGTTGTACCCTAGGTTCCATAGTAGAGGACCTAGTACGGAACCCTGGGGCACGCCCGCCGCCATTGCCCACGAATGGACGCGACCATCCGGCCCCTCGTAGAGGATTGTCCTATCATCCAGGTAGTCCTCCACAAGGGTGCGGAGGTACGGAGGCACCCGGTGGAAGCAGAGTGCCTCCTTTATGCACTCATGAGGCAGGCTGTTAAAGGCGTTGCGGATGTCCAGCGACACCGCAACTACAGCCTCCCCACGAGCCGTGGCCTCCTCAGTCCACCTCTTAAGGAGGGCTACCGCGTCCACCGTGGACCGGCCGGTGCGGAAGCCGAACTGGTTGGCAGCCAAGTCCGGCCCCCGGTCCTCCAGATGCTCGATGATTCGGGAAGCCAGAATTTTCTCCAGGAACTTCCCAGCCTCATCGAGCAGCACCACCGGCCGATACCCAGTCGGGGAATCGGCGGGACCATCATTCGGACTAACAATATTATACAATATAACACTTAGGACATGTGACTTTATAGCAAGTAAAATTAGGATATCTTATTATTATAGCATCCGATATTATGACACAAAAGCATTAGAACTAAAGACGATTAGGTAATATACAATTTCGTATACCCGAACATTATGGAAAGTGATGATTATAGCAAGCGTTTTCGGGATTATGATTTTCGGACGATCGATATTCGGAGAAGAAAGGGACTACCAGTTTTCATATGTCGCACAGTGTACATTGCCAACTTTTGATAGAAGTTGCTTACCCACAGCCACAGCGTCCA
The DNA here is from genome assembly GCA_963935595.1 of Schoenobius gigantellus. Lineage (NCBI taxonomy): Eukaryota > Metazoa > Arthropoda > Insecta > Lepidoptera > Crambidae > Schoenobius > Schoenobius gigantellus. The sequence continues at coordinate 64,140,551 of OZ012542.1, read as the reverse complement.
ATTGTCATTGCTACACAGCGACAATGACAACTTTTGATAGAAGATGCTTACCCACAGTACCCAGTTTTCATTGCCACACAGCGTACAGTCAACTTTCAATAGTAGATGATTCCCAACAGTACCTGTACCTACCCAGTTTTTATATGCCATACAGTGTACATTGCCAACTTTTGGTAGACGATGCTTAGCCACAGTAGGGTCACCTGGAAAACAGTGGGTCACTTATTTTGATCACTCATATCTAAAAACCTTTGGTAAAAAAAAAAGTTTTTGTGATTTGCTTATTTGTTTTCATCTGCTTTCAGAATATAATTAAATCATTGGCCTACAATAATAAAGAGGTATAGAAAAGGGTAAATAAGGTTTTTTTTTTAATATGGAAATTGACCCACTGTGCACACTGGATGGTAAACAGTAAATCACCCCATGGTTAACAGTGGGTCTAAATGTTTTGTAGGATATAATTTTGACTATAACCAATTCTGTTTATAATTTCTAACTTACAATAGATAATGATAAAATTGTATTAGTACATTTTTTGACCCTATTAATACACAGTAATATACAAGTCTATTTTTTAGTTATGACAAAAATTTTGTGTGCTTGTTCAGACAAGCAAACTGAACAACTTTACTCTGGGACCAACTTCGAAATCGCAAAAAAAAATCAGCTGTTCCATACAAATGTTCAACATTCACTGAACCTAAATGTATATTATATTATTAATGAATATATAACTTAACAGTAAATATACATTGACGGTGTAACAAATATAACCCTTTAGTACTGTCTGGAGACAGTGAACCTACTTAAGATTTCCTTACAAAATCTTCGCTTATGTAAAAAACCGGCCAAGTGCGAGTCGGACTCGCCCATGAAGGGTTCCGTACGATTTATGACGTATTAAAAAAACTACTTACTAGATCTCGTTCAAACCAATTTTCGGTGGAAGTTTACATGGTAATGTACATCATATATTTTTTTTAGGTTTATCATTAGCTTATTTTAGAAGTTACAGGGGGGGGGGGGGCACACACACACACACACACATTTTACTAATTTGGAAGTGTCTCTCGCGCAAACTATTCGGTTTAGAAAATTTTTTTATTAGAAACCTCAATATAATTTTTGAAGACCTATCCATAAATACCCCACACGTATGGGTTTGATGAAATAATGTTTTTTGGGTTTCAGTTCTATGTATGGAGAACCCCAAAATTTATTGCTTTTTTTCTATTTTTGTGTGAAAATCTTAATGCGGTTCACAGAATACATCTACTTACCAAGTTTCAACAGTGTAGTTCTTATAGTTTCGGAGAAAAGTGGCTGTGACATACGGGCGGACAGACAGACAGACATGACGAATCTATAAGGGTTCCGTTTTTTGCCATTTGGCTACGGAACCCTAAAATGCTCTTTTATCTTTTTGGCAGTATTTTTTCTTATATAATATTCTAATATATCTCTAGGTAATTCATTTAATGTATCTGGAAAAATATATTCTAACATCCTTTCTCCGTACGTGTTATTTGCTTTTGGTATTACAAATTTTCTTAAATAAGATAATTCTCTTAAGAGGACTGTGAAGTGCCAATTCATGTCTCGAGTAGGTATACACTTTCAAAAATGCAGTTTGTTGCACACCACTTAGAGTTGAAAGTTTGAGGCAAGTGCCTAAATTTCTTATTGAAATATTGTTTCGGGCGATAACTGTTTTACCCCCCTAAACATTTACGAAATTACACACTTTTGGTCTCATTAGATTCAATATACGTGTATATCTATGTTTGTACGTTTTGCTTTGTTGTAATTCAGTATAATTTAGTCAAAAAAGATATAAAAATTCTCGAGGTAGTTTTTAAGTCTAAAATATGGATATTTAGATGCTAATAATTTATATTCTGTGCAATATTACTTCAAAATCAAAACGAACAAACCTAGAACTCATTATGTCTACAACATTTTCAAAAATTATGACTATGTAAAGAGGGAGAAAAGCGTTATCGCTTTTTGTATGAAAACAGCTTCACAATCCTCTGTTCTCTTGTTATATTTTAGGTTATTTATTAGATTTGTATTTTCTTTTCTAATATTAAATTTCACTTTATTAAATACGTCAATTACCTTGCAATATGAGAATAAGCTTTTGCAATTGTTAACTTTATGTTGTAATTTAATTTTTTTCGGTACTATCGTTTTAAGGAGCTTTAATTGTAAATTGTATATATTTTCTAAATATATTTTATACGTTAAGCCGTAACAGCTTACTCCATAATTAATTATGGAATCAGCAAGTGCAGTATACAATGTTCGCCTAATGTTATGAGGTAATTTAAATTTTAAAAAATTGACATTTTGCAAATGACTGCTCTCAGTTTATCACACACTTTTAATACATATAATATGTGCTTTCCAATTGAATCTGTTATCGATTATGAGTCCTAGGTATGTGTGCGTGCTTACTCTGTCTAGGCTATTACATTTACAGTTTCTATATTGCTTGTGTTGACAACTGTGCCCATGTGCAACGATTTTCGGTTCGTGTACAGAGATGTTTTGTGATGAATGTATGTGCATCATTTTTGTTTTTTTGTAGTTGATAACTAAGTCGAGATCGTGTGCCCACGAGCACAGGTTGTCAAAACAAGACTTGAAACCTGTATCGCACTAACCTGTGTCTTACCTATTACATAAGGTTGCCCAAAAATTTCTAGAAATTGCTACCTTAGCAATAAGGCCCCCTTTTTATTGTATTTCTATGTGCGTATGTCCTGTTTGTGTATGTTTAATTTTTTTCATGTGCAACAAAGTGTTCAATCAAACAATCACTGCTGCTTTGCTTTGCTAATAAGTAAGAGCCGCACAGATAATTCCATCAGGTCCTTACACTACGCCCTTAATCATAAATCGAAAACATTTTTACAGAACAAAGCTCGGTACAGGTGTAATCGAAACCTCAGCACGACTCCGCAACAATACAAAACCAACATTAATTTATTACCATAATTAACATAGCTGCGTTGGCTCGCGCGGCTTCGCTCGCTCGGCAACTCCGTTGTCGTAGCAAACATCGCAGTGATTGTAGCACGCGTGGTTTAATTAATTTGATCAAACGGCCTGCTAATTGCGTTAGTAAGAGAGCCGCTTCTCACGCCGGTAGATGTATTGTTAGTTGGGAATTGAGCTATTTTGATAGGTACCTATGTTAGTTAGGTTTCTTATGCTTTGGCTATAAGGCCGCCGTTGTGTTTTCTTCTCACGCTTTTTGTTTGTTTTTATACGACAAAGCTGGCATATAAGCTGATGGTAAGTGGCTTCAGTCGTCTATAGCACACGTAGGTCCTAATTTGCAAATACACTACTCCCAAAATAATCCCAATGTACGATGCCAGCTTGTGACATAACTGCCTCGGTGGTTTAGTGGTGTAGACAACCGGCTTATTACGGAAAAAAGCAACCGGTTTCTACTTGTACAATGGCAAAGCGATCTCGCGATCAACAACCACATTAACCTTTTAGTGACGAGGGACCATTATACAAATATCTGTCTAGCCATGGACTACCAAGTATATGAATAGAGGTTTGTTTGTTATATCTATAATAATGTTTTTCGGGTAGCTTCGTGGACCACTTCGACTGCTTCCGGGTCCGTCCGGGTGGTCCGCAGACCACCGGTTACGAGCTACTGGTTAAACAAAGTAAAAAACCGGCTAAGCGCGAGACGGACTCGCACCGAGCGAGGGTTTCTTACAAAGTTTTCTACGTAAGTACTTAGTTGCTAACTACCAGTATTTACCATTTTCAGATAGTTTCCTTAGCATAATATGTTGTAAGAATTCGCTTCTTGCCAAATTGTATAATACCGGAAGTGCCGAATACGTGGCTTTTGATTTCTCTGTCAAATCGCAAAATATGCGAAATGAAGCCAACTGAGTGAATCGATGTTCTTTCCTGTTCATTGAACGAATTTTCAACGATAACATTATTAATATTTAGTATACACCGTATTTCATAATAACCAATAAATAAATAATCAATGCGTTACTTATCTAAAACTAATTATTAAAATGTGTTTACACGTAATGTCATTCAACCCAAAATTTTCATGTATATCATAGTATCATCATCATGTCTATGATTGACATGAAAAGGGTTGAATTACATTACGGGTAAAAACAATTTAATAATTAGTTTTAGATAACGCATTGATTATTTATTGGTTATTATGAAACACCGTGTATAAGCTTTTCTATCGTATTGGTGTTTAGCTGTTAGGATAGAATTATGCTAAGATGAAATAAATGAATATTAGCTGAAGCAGACCGGAGATATATTACAGTTTGATATCTACGCGTTCCTGAGAAAAAATGTCTTGATAGACGAATAACGAAGTGATCCTATACCCACACAGCACATAATATCTAGTAGATGTCGAATATTTGTCTACTTAGATCTAGTAGATATCTATCTAAATAATCTCTTAGAGAGGATATTACAAAATATCTAATAGATTATCTACCGCTGGGCTTAGGATCGTGTTGAAGAAAAGACATTAAATGTATACTTATTTAAATACAAGTAGACATTCACAGTAGACAATCTACATCGTTCAGTTATTTCCCGCGACTTAGGCTGGACATACAACAAAAAAACTGTACAATTTATATTGTAAGTATACTGATTTAGATATAATTTATTTCATTAAACGTTTCATTTAAAAAATGTTCATGTGCGAGTCGAACTCGCACACTGACACATCTTTACTACAAGACTTACTATGTTGGGACTGACTTATATTATTTATAAGTTTATTTCTCCAAGTTGGTACCAGTACATCTAACCAATCACGACCTAATAATGGCATAAATTCATTACCTTCTGAACATATTATTAATGACAGAAATTCACATTTATTTTGAAACTGTACTTTAACTTTTATCTGACCCATTATACTAATGACACCTGAAATTGAATTTAATTTTATATTTGTTGACTGTACTTTATGTTTTGTAAAATGTTTTTCATAAATACTGAATGGTATTAAAGTGACTGCGGCACCTGTATCTATTTCCATTTTTAATGAAATATTTTCAATTTGTACTTCGGCTAACTGAGACATTGATTTTTTATTAACACACCTTAAATGAGACTCGGACACATGACTTACAATTTGACACTTTTTGCAGTTAGGATCACATGGAATATCACATGAAATACAAGTACACAAATATTTTAAATACACAGTATTCATACTTAAATTGTTCAACGCATAGTCTATTTCACTGTTACCTGATTGACTTGACCGACTATTTTCATAATCCACTTGAATATCATTTATTACGCTTTTATAACGACACTTCAGACTGATATGTCCCATTTTATTGCATGTGTAACACTTCCAATTTCTGGCAGGACACGTTGTAGAATCATGATCCCTACCACACCTATAACACGACTGCATACCTTGAGGACTTCGACTTGAAAAATACTTTTGACTCTGACTGTACTTTGGACTTTGACTATATCTTGGAGTTTGACTGTACCTCGGACTTTGACAATATCTTGGACTCTGCTTGTACCTGGGACTTTGACTATATGCTGGACTCTGACTGTATCTGGGACTTTGACTAAATGTTGGACTTTGACTGTACCTGGGACTTTGACTTTGTTGACTGAATTTGACATTTGGACTTGATGTATGCTGCTGAAAATACCGATTTCCTTGACTTGTAGATTGACTTGACCTCTGGTGATGACTTGACTTAGACACAACTTTATATACATTATTACTTTTATCATGTAGACTTAACAAATTGTTATTTACTAATTCTTCTTGTAGAAAAACATTTTTAGCAGTTTCATAGGTTAATCCTTCATATGTTAACAATTTCTTTCTTATGTTTTCTGAACTCATACCACAAATTAATTGGTCTCTTAATGCTGTAGCTAAATAGTGAGTGCTAAACTTGCACCTGACTGCGAGTTCTTGAAGTGCTCGTATGTAATCTGAAGCAGACTCATTTGCGTTTTGTATACGACGGTGAAATGCATAGCGATTGGTAGACTCTAATCCTGGAGGCTCATACTTGTTGGATAAGATTAAACATAATTCATGTAAACTTTTTGTGTTTGGCTTTTCCGGTAAACAGGCACTGTGTAAAATATTGTAGTTTGTGACGCCAATATGCGTTAAGAATAAAGACTTTTTTATCGCCTCGTCTTGCACTTTGTTGAGAGAACAATATTCTTCAAATATTTCTTTCCAGCTTTCTAAACTTACTATTTTCTGATCATACGGCGGTAAGCTACCAACATAAGCCGTGGACGCCATTTCGTTTTCTAGGACACTTTTTTATTTATAAATGAATGACTCACCAACCACTATCGACTTCAATAATATGACCACCTCGTCGCCAATATTGTGTTCGTGGGTTATTTATTATATTGTGTGGTTAACTCAAAGACTTATTAGGATTGAATCGGATTTATATTTATTCAGCAACAGACATGACATGATACATAGCAAGACACAGACCAAGAGACAGAACAGAAGTATGACATAGAACATGGAGTTAAATAGATAAAACATTAGCCATAGATTATGGTATATAATAATGGTTCTTAAATACACCACACTTATCTTATATGTATAACACATACCGTACATGAACTAGAAGACATCTTCTATACATTTGCTACTAGTAGACATTTAAAAGGCATGTCTAGTAGATGTAGGTAAGGGAACCTGTTGAACCTTGGTACTATGTGTACCTACCTAGGCCAATTGGCTCAATTTAATATATTTCCGCGCTATTAAATTATTTTCTCTGTCGCATTAAGTACATCACTGTTGACTTTCTAATGTTGAAGATTAGAAGAAGCTTACCGTTAATAAGCCGGTGTTTGGTGCTATCGGAGTAGAAACTTTTTTGCCCAAAAAAGTAGGTATTTTTTAATACCTACTTTGAAGTCTGATACGCGATCAAATCTTTGATTTAACAAGTTTGTAGAAAATGATAAACTTACGAGATATGTAATCTAAAAATATTTGAAATCAACCGTTTCCTAGAGCATTGAAGGAGTGTTGTACCTCGGTCACTGTACCTTGGTCAGTGTTTTTAGTACAACCTTGAGCAGGAAATTAAAGTTTTATTTAATTCGTATTAAATCAAGCTATTAATGCAGGTGGTGGTTTCGTTTCACCTATGCTGATATTCCCTCGTGTGCCCTCGTGTACATTTGCTATCTATATGATATGTTTGAATGTATGTACCTGTATTTATGTAGGACTTAAATACTAGTCTAAAAGACTTTAGTTTCTAAATACCTACTATGAACGTTATGTTGATTTTGTGATTTAAATATCTCACTAGAACTAATAAAATGATTAAGAAAAAAGTTAATATTTTGATTAAATATCAGTGATTTACATTAAAAAGCTCAATGTGTCCTAAGTACACCGTGGTACTGGCCGAGGTACATCAGGTGAGTTGTACCTTGGCCTTATTTACCATTTTTTTAAATATCTTAAACACGTGTAAGTGTAAACATTTCTGATATTTTGAAGGTTGATACTCAAATATTGACCAAAATATGCCAATACGGGTTCTGTATAGTACGTCAAATTACAATAAAAAAATACATTATGTCGAAAACTGTCCTAGGTATAACAGGTTCCCCTACATTTAAAATGTCTAGAAGTGTTGGGGGCGGACATAGAGTCATCTTCTCGACGTCTACTATACTACTTGTAAATATCATAATGTCTTTTAGATATTTGATGAAATATTTAAAAGATATTTATTAAATATTCTGTATACATAGTGTGCTGTGTGGGTAAGAGTTCCGTTTTTTCCATTTGAGGTATGGAACCCAACAATGAGTCAGTTTGTATGCTTTATTGTTTATCTTACTTAGGTACTTAATCATAATATAACTGGTTAAACAGTAGGATAATTTTCATCCGAATGATGACCCAATTATGAAGTTTACGCAGAAATCACGAACAGAACCTAGTGTGATATATTATTATAATTTCGAAGGGTCTTTTGAGCGAAGGACCACTCCATTTGATCAGTCGCGTTCGCGTTACAAAAACATAATTTGAAAGGAACCCTTGCCCGACATCACTGCGTAACATTATGTTAATCAAATTATCGCAAATGACCCAGCGACAGTACTTTGACCTCAGTAAAGGCGAGGACACACCCAATCTTTCAGTTATGGCTAATATATCGTGATAGCGTTTAAAAATGAAAACCCAATTCGTTCTTAAGCTATGAGATAATTTTCTCTGCACTCCATAGATTCACCGTGTGGGCTCGAGGCATTCGAGACTGTTCTATTCTCGAACATTCCGTACCCGATCGATTGTTTGTCTTTCATTCTCGACAGTTTCGTCCTAAGCCTGATTATGTTCTGTCTCTGTCAGCATGTTCTATCTCTGTCAGACAGCACGCCTAGAAGTTTCTAGATGCATTTCGATCTATCTTTTGTATCTGGAAGGTGCTGACTATTGTTGTCCCTTTTTTATCGTGTTATCTTACTCACTCCTATTGAAAATTTAGTCTTCAAAGGCCCATAAGGGGTCCTGAAAACGCCTGAAAACGGGTTTTCAGTTTATGGTGTGGTACGATATAGGGTAGTCTGAAACGGACTGAAAACATTTGTATATCAGGCGCCTGAAAACAACGGCAATTTGAATAAAATTTCGATATTCTAGTATGTGATAGAGCACCTCCTGAAACGCGCTGAAATACCCAGTAATTTCACTGCCATATCTAACTTTTCAAACGGGAACACAGCAATGCGAGCTGCTGCTTTGCGGCAGAAATGGGTAAGATTTTATAGGCGATTTTTGGATTTTAACACGCCCAATATTACAATTGGAATATTATAAGGTACCTACACCATTACTTATTAGGAAATTAATTCGTTACGCGCTTTTAACTTTAAATATTATGAGCGTTTAGTAATTATAATAAAATTCCGATTGAACCACGTTTGACTTTAATCTTCTGTTACCTAACATTTCTAATCTGTTATTTTTATGCCTAGTTACTAAAATGGAATTTTGATTGAATGCAATATTTTCCGCATAAATATTTAGTACTAATTTTTAGAGGTCCGTAGGTCACCTCAAAAGGAAAAAACCCCACCCTCTTAAGATCACTTCTTTGCCCGGGTCTGTTAACATCTTTTTACTAAGGTACGCGAAGATATCAACCTGAAAATATATCAAATACTCGGGGTCTGTGGACGGTGGCGTGAAAAGCGTCGTCGGTGGCGCTATGGACGCGGCACTGGTCTTCTAATCGGGAGGTTCGTGGTTCTAGGTGGTACACATATAACTAGGTACAACTAATCTTTGCCCTCTCAAGGCTCAGGCCGAGTCTGAGTGATGAGAACATGTTGAAAGCGTACTATGGCTATTTCCAGTCCATCCTCACTTACGGAATTAAGATGTGGGGTGATTCCGCTGACCGGCTTGCGCCCTTTATTAGGCAGAAATGTGCTGTCCGTATCATAGCCCAAGTGCCTTCCGACACACCAGCTCAGGAGCTATTCAAAAAGCATAAAATACTAACAACACCGTGCTTATATTTGTTAGAAGTTGCTAAATAAAAAGTAAGTTGCTAAATAATAAGTTGCTAAATACGCAAGACAACATCTAAATGATTTCGAAACAAATAGCGACCGGGCGCATCCATCACCAGGCAACGTCACCTGCTGTACGTTCCTCGTGCTAAGGTAAGGAAGGAACGTAAGATTATGTCCGTGGTCGCTGCTAGAGTGTACAATGCCGTGCCAGCCAACATCAAAGCTGCACCAAGTGACAAACTATTAAAAAAAAAACTCAAAGCACACTTTTCCTCTAAAGCCTACTACTACACCATTGAAGATTTCTTCAATGATAAACAAATCGCGGACCCAACGTAACTCATAGCTGTAATTTTAATAATAATATACTATTAATATGCATAAATTGTAATTTTAAGTTATACCTACTGCTATCTACATCTTATTGTATAAGATAATAAATTATATTAATATTGTAATTTAATAATATTGTAATTTAATAATAATTAAATTACAATATTATTAAATTACATAATAATAATTTATTAAAAAAAATATAATAATAATTTATTTCAGATATTAATTACAATCCATTGTGTTAGTAAAAATGCCTTAATCTATGTTAATTAGACAACAAAACATTACAATAATCTTTTAAATTGGGGCAAAGGGCTGTGCAATGACTGCCAATACTTTAAAAAGGGACCATCCGTACGCTCCGCGACCACGGCCAGGAGGCTGCCTCGACTGTCCCGCGTCCGCCGCATCATCGAGGCTGCTCTTTTACGCATAATAGTGTAAAAGCCATCAACACTGGCTTCAGTGAACATTCCAGATGCGCTGCAGAAGCGAGGCAGCCGCAACAACATCCTGAACGCATCATTATACTGAACGCGAAGGGAGTTCAGCGCTCGCTTCGTGTGTTTAACCCACAGGCTGCAAGTGTAAAATGATGAACAGTAGGCTCTAAAAAGTGTTATCTTTACTGGTTTTGAACAGCGCGCAAATCTGCGGGCTATCATATTAGACCTCACTGATAGCGCTCTCCGCTCACGCTCAATATCCGCATCATCCCTTAAATCAGCCGTAATAATATGACCGAGGTATTTACATTTTTCTACCTGTTTAAGAAGAACACCGCCGATTTGAACAGGAGGCACGTCTGACGGAAACTTGGTCCCAGCCTTAAAAACCATAAGCTCGCTTTTCTTGGCGTTGTATTTGAGGCCATGTTCCCGTGCGTACGTTTCACAAATAGCGACTAAGTCCCTAAGACCTCCAATCGACGCACTCAGCAAAACCATATCGTCAGCGTAACTGATGTTATTGAAACAGACACCATCCACATGACAGCCGACGTGACGGCTGCTGAGTGCGACGATTAGCTCGTTTACGTACAGATTCAATAGCGTGGGTGAGCACAATCCTCCCTGCCTCACCCCACACCTCAGCCTATACGAAACGGACAAAGCATCTGCCCACCGTACATGATTTACCTGGTTTTCGTACCAGTACTTTAAGATGCTAATAATCTCAGATGTCATGTTCAGTTTTTCTAGCTTTTCCCAGAGCAAATCATAATTAACTAAATCGAAAGCCTTTGACAAGTCCAGGAAACAGGCATATACTGGAGTATTTCTATCAGTATAGTATCTAACAGCATGTTTCATACACACAATCGCACTTTCTGTAGACAATTTTGGTCTGAAACCGAATTGATTGTCGTGCGGAGTAAAAAAGTCATTAATGTGGACATTCAACAAACTGTCAAAAACCTTGGCCACTGCGGTAGCTAATGAGATCGGCCTATAGTTGTTTTTATCAGAAGCATCACCAGTTTTGTTTTTAATTATAGGTACCACGACCGTTCTCATCAGCTCCGCCGGCATATATGAATGTCCGACACAGAAAGTAAACAACATCGCCAGTATTCGTGGTAGGTGTGGCCCCGCATACTGGAGATGTTCAATGCTAAGACCATCGTGACCAGGTGATTTGCCTCTTGCTATGGATTTAATAGCCTTTTCAACATCCTTAGCTATGAACTTTATTTTAAGGTCATCACCACACCTCTTAGCATTGAAAATCCCCTCACTAGGCTTGCCAACAGCAGGCTCAATGGTGAATGCTTGTTGGAACAGATCGGCAATCTCGTTCTGACCACTTACATTCTCGACACTCACAGGCAAGCCAGGTCGAGAGCTAGTTTTGTTAGTGTTTTTCCAAAACGCACGGAAGTCTTTTTTAATGTGATTTTCGGCCAAAATATTCATTTTAATTTGTTCCTCGTGTTTTTGACACCATTTCAACCTAGATTTGAACACTCTCCTGCTGTTACACATGTCACTGTATACAGAACCAGATCTCGGCTTACCGTAGCATAACCAAGTCTGAAACTTAGACCTGGCCTCCCTGTGAGCATCACCAACATGCCTGTTCCATCCAACAACGCGTTTAAATGTACGCGGTACACGTCTCTCTTTTCGGTCAAATGCCGCTGCCTGGCTCAAGGCAGTCACAACATCACAATACATGTCGTCAATAATTTTGATATGAGTCAAATTGTTACATATTTTATTACAGCAATTCGTTAATACTATAGGAAAATCAATAAATTTCAAGCGTTTATGGCATTCGTCAGTGTACATTTTAATGTCGTCTAAGTTTCTATTTCCCCAAAATACATTTTTAATAGCGCTACTCATATTAATGTCACCGTGTATCTTAGGTGTAATGAGATTAAAATTACATTCTACTATTAATGGCAAATGATCCGAATACCATGTGTCATAATTAACATAAACGTTATCCACCGAGCAAAGTGCTGATTTCGTTACTAAGCAATGGTCCAACCAGCGGGTAGTTCCATGCGCGTCACTTATAAAGGTAAAAGTTTCTGATGTCAGACCTAAATAATCAATGTCAATACAAATCCAATTATTATCGTCACAAGAATTCATTAGTTCGTTATAAAAAGGCTCATGGGGATGGGTATTAAAATCGCCCATAATAAAGACATCCTCAATATTATAAATGTCTATTATAGCACTTACTGCCCCAAGGCAGTGAGCAAATTCTGTAAGATTGCAGGCATCGTCCGTAGGCATATACACACTGAAGATGAGCACAGATCGTTCATTTAAGATCACTTTTATAGCACAAACGCGTGCATTATCACAAGGCACAACGGTGACATTCGACAGCAAACTACGCCGCCACAACAGCGCAACTCCTCCATAGGGACGTCCGCGCAACACTCCCGCGCCGCTGTCCATTCCTGACACACCCGTGCACCCGAATGCGTCATCAATGCTGCTGAGGAAAGGTAGCTCCTCGTGTAGCAACCATATTTCTTGAAGTGCTATTACATCGAATGTTTTACAAAGACGCCTGATGTCATCAAGAGATCGTTTAACATTTTTGCAATTATAACTATTTTTACTTGTTCACACATAATGGTTCTAGGGTTGGCCGTCGTCAGAGATTTCTCTGTTCGTTTTGTGCTTGTAATGAACAAAGCGTCTAAATATTACACCTTTGGGCCACAAACTCTCGTTTAGAAACAAAGGCAACGATGAAACCGGAACAAAAAATTTGAAAGCCTTGTGATTACTTTCTCTCTTTATCAATATCCTTTGCAGAATGACATGTCATATATATATGTGCCGTTATGTCCTCCTCTTTGGTATCGATGTGAATGTTAGTAATAAAGATAGGACAATTTCTCTCCGCCGCCCTGAATTTTATACCCCCATCACTATTCACACCCATTTGACCCAGGTAACGGTATTTTGGTTTCGGTTTTCGCCTTACGACCTCGGTCCAACTATTTGTACTATCATCATTATTACTTATGTTTTCATCATCATTAGGTAATCGATCTGCTTTACCGGCCGAGCGCAGTGGCAGCGAGAACGAACACGGCTGTGATAAGCGACCGGTCGAGCGCGGACTGCGCTGCGTGTCGAACGCACCACTGCCGTGTCACCTGTGTTTGACGCTGTGTCGTGTATTCTGTCTGTTTACCCTCGTCGTTTTTGCTCGGTAAATTGTTAGGCAACATATTTTGAGATTCCACTAAAGATCGATTATGAATGTTTTCCACATTTTGGTCGCCGAGTGTCGAGTTTGGTTCGCATACATATGACAATCCCACTGGACCGCTGTCCCGGTAGGCACCTCCACCTCGTTTCATATTTATATTGGAAATACCGTACGTCGAATGATTTGGTATTATTGAATCATATTTTAAATTAGTGAGTGCCTCTTTAAACTGGTCTTGAGAAACAAACGACTTACTAATGACTTCTACTTGAGTTTTCAACACGGTGAGATCCTGTAATAGCTTTGTAACATCGAGGTGGTCAAATGTTACGGGTGGTAATTTCTCAAGTTGATTCGCCACAAACAACGGAGTTAAATCAGGGTCTGTCACTTTTAACAGGGTTATAATATCTGCGAGATCTCGGTTTTCCTTCCCCTTTTGTCTACGTAAGATGTTTCTTTTGTCTGTTTGCACTGATTCAAAAAGCAACGATTTTGCCTGTTTAATATCATCACTTGTAAACGAAGACACGCAAATACGCAACAAACTATCATCATCCATCACCGATAATTTGTTTTGTATAAAACACAAGAGCTCGTTTATTACAATATTGCACTGATTACACTTCAGTTTCGTAGACATTTTTATGAGTGAACAGATTACGATTAATAATAATCACATTAATAATAATAAAAATTACTAATTTAAGTAGGTATCAACTGCCACCTACATCTGATTATATAAAATAATTTATGATAATAATTGTAAATTAATTATAAGCATTTGACCTGTATTTCTTTAAATATTAATAAATTGAATCTGAATCTAATCGTCAGTGATGTCGATACCCCTGGTGTGTAAATAAACAAGTCCCCCTCTTGTTACCTGATGCTAAGCGGTTACAGCAGACTACGAACACACACACCTATTGTAACTTGATTTGCAAGTTGTATAATTTTAAATATTAAATCAGTCAAAGTAACTTTTACTGCTTTAAAGTATTTCGTTCAGAACGTAAATGAAAAATGTATGCGTTGATGCGTACCATCATTCGAGGCAGTTTACCTAGGTACTCTCGGTTTTATTCCCTTCGGCCACATTCGTAACCAGTTGCGAAAATTGAATATTTTTCATAGTAGCTGTTGCCCGCGACTCCGTCGTTATAATCGCTCCGTCGTTAAAATTCAGGATAAGTAGCCAGTTCTTCCTTGGGGCTTAAGCTATCTGTAAACAAAATTTCATCAAAGTTGGTTCGGTGATTTAGATATATACGAAACTAAGAGAGCGTAACAGACCTGCAGAAAATAAAATGTTTTTAAAATAAAACACAATGTAAAATTGAAAAATACTCTATAATTCGAGTTCATAAACAACGACAAATCACATTGCCTCAGCTTCAGTTCCTTGTACATAACTTTAAAATTAAGACACTGAGTTTGAAATGTTTTTTAACAATATGGGATGATGGATAAACATAATGTTTATTTAATTGAGCAGAATGCAAATTTAGATTGCATTCCAAATTCACATCGTATAATTAAATTTCTTCTTCTTATATTTATTACCACGACAAGCAATGCCAATCAAACCTAGCTTAATATTTTATACACATTAGAAACATAACAAGATTTAAATAAAGCTTTGGAATAATTTTTACGCTGACTGGCGCCGCGGCGCCGGCGCAATCGAACAAACAATTTTGAATAAAATATATATTTTAAAAATTACTTACAGCCAAAGTAACATTTTATTTGAATTCACAACATGTGATATTTTATCAGAACTCAAACATAGACTAGAAAATAAACGTAAATTTAAACAGTACCTAACTTATGAAATATAAAAAAAAGATTTCTTTTTTTTAACACTATGTTACAGAAGCACTTATCATGAATCAAACATACAAGGCATACAATTCGCCCGTGATAAAATCGTTTCCGCCTAAAAAAAAAGATCAACTTTTCGAAGCGATGATAATAAAAGCACGGGTTAAATTCAAACCTTTAAGTAAAATAATATCTATGAAACTATAAATAGACACCAGAATCGACAAATTTACAACTTAAACAATAGAAGATTTACAGATTGCACCCTTCGTTTCTGGAAACTCAGATTCCGTTTGACCCTTAAATCTAAGCATTAAAAAGACAAAAAATTAAAACAAAATACTGATCCGATATTTTCACTCACTCAACGAATGTACTTTGAATGTAATTTAATAAAATAATGACCTTAACAATAATTTTTCACTAAGCGAATGTACTTTGTAATTAGGTAATAAAAAAACAAGTGGCAAATTCAATTTTAAGCCTAATAAATAAGAATTTTATAACTGTGTGTACATAAATCACAGATTATAATAATATGTATAACGTTTTTTGTATAATATACATTTCATGAATGTGCATAATGAGTGTTTTACCTTTTAAAGGCATAAATGGAGAGATTCTTTATTGTGATGTAATTGTATAATATCTAAGTATAGAATGTCAACAGACTTATGTGTGTATAACGAATGTATGTATGTATTCGGAAGTATAGGATTTTCACAGATATGTGTGTTACCGATGTGCATATTCGAATGTATAGTATATGTACACAAATATGTGTGTAACAAATGTATGTATTCAAATGTTTAGGATTTTCACAGACAAGTGTGTAATGGATGTGTGTATTCGAATGTATAGGATATACATACATTTGTGTGTAACAAATATATGTATTCGAATGTATGAGTGCTTAAAAATAACGAACTTTAGTTAGGACAGCAAATATCTCTTGTTCCATTTCTAAATTAAAAAATAGAATCAACAAAGCTTTGGCTTTGTTTTGTTAAAGTGATTTTCACTGAAAATCACTGAAATGGTAGTTGATAGATTGAAAAAAATACTATATAAAATTTAGCCTCTAATAGGTATAATTATATCTAATTTTATTCAAGTAAATATAAAAATACATAGTTAATTTTATATACATATACAAGTTAAAATGAGAGGTTACACTACATTAGTTCATTATTGATACCTTGAATGTATTTTTAAAACTCCTTTATCACATACATTATAATGACCAAATGTAATTCTTTATTTGAAAAGCTTTCAGGAGTTTCTTCATCCATCAATTCATCTCATTCAATCGTCGTTTGTTTCAATCACTCATTTCAATTTTGTTTTTTTTTACATTTATACTTGTTTTTTCGGTGTGTGTCAGTGGAAAATTGTGATGTTTTCTTACTACACCCTATTTATATTTATATATATTATTATTTATTTTTTTGTGAAAAACGTGAATAGCATTGGAATGTAAGCTTCATGCCGTATTTTTATGGTGCAATTTTCAACATCAAGAAGTGCCTAGTTCGTTCATATAAGTATACGATTTGTCGCTTATTTGTTTTCAAAAAACGTTCACAAAATTCGTTTTTGGTTCCAATTGCGTGCTGCAACGTCTTAATTTTACACACAAACTATAACACCTCCTCCATAAGGACACCAAATCTCACATTTCAACGATCCACTTTCGAGCTAGAGTCCTTCTAAATCGAGTAATCGGTCCGACCGAATCACTCCCCTATGCCGGTCGCATACTGGCTGTACTCGTCGAAGGAGTCGTAGAGCGTATCCTCGGCGACGCGAGGTTCGATTTCGCCCTCACCCGTCCCGAGGACACGTTCGAGGATGGCCTCGAGCTTGGGCTGCACCTCGCCGAGGTGCGCGCGCCGCGACGGCTCGGGCGCCCAGCACGACTGCATGATCTCCCAGCACCCGTCCGGGAACTGGGGCAGGCGTTCCGGTCGCAAGCCTATCGGGGGGAAATTATTACATCGACATAAATCAATAAATACTGACCGGGTTAGTCGAATGGGCGTATAAAGCGGTGCGGGCTCTTGACGCATGAATATTGACTAATATTATGCATACGTTTACATTTCGGAAAAGGATTAATTTACTTTCACACGAATATAAAATAATTATGTGTTAACGCCTAACGTTAAAGCACGGCCAACTTGGAGCATTCATACGGGAGACGGCGAGGCTGGGCGAACCCCTCTGCCGATTTACGCTGACCATTTGACCATACGCGTTATATAAAACTAGTTGACGCGCGGCCGCTGCCATTTGGTGTCGTTTTCGTGTCGCACTAAGAGCTCCAAAAAAAATGGTTAATTGTGCAGTTTCCTCTTGCAAAAGGCGATCCAGCTACTCAAATCTTCGAGATCATGGCGTTTCCTATCACATGTAAGTATAATATTAAGAGGATTGTGAAGTAACCGTGCGCGGCGCGAGTAGGTATTTTCTAAAATGCTATCTGTTTCACACCGCTCTGCCTCCTTTTTCTCCGATGTTCATGGGATCCCATCATCAGGTACATATACTGACTTTGGTGACCTTGAGACCATCCCAGGAGTATGCTCTATCGAATACAAAAATAATTTTGAAAATCGGTCAACAATTGGAGGAGTAATCGCGTAACATATACATAAAACACGTTGGACACACGTAAAAATTTAATGGTTTTTCTCGATTTTTATGGGATCCCATTATCAGATCCTAACTTTGATGACCATGGGACCACCCTTGGAGTATCCTATCGAATACAAAAAGAATCATCAAAATCGGTTCATAAACGACGAAGTTATCCGCGAACAAACATAAAAAAGCATATATGCGAAGTCGAAGGTCGAATTGAGTAACCTTTTTTCGAAGTCGGTTAACAAACAACTACATACTTACAATTTATTTTCTTATTTGATTTTGGAAATTTACAGTTAGTTAACAGGCTACAGGCTGCTTACCCTTAAATAAGGTTTGTATTAAAATAAGATCCTTAAAATAAAACACTAAAATCAATAAAGGTATTCGAAAAGACATTTACTTTTTGATGTAGAAGGTATTTGTGTAGACTTGAGAAATACCTTTCAGTATTAATCGATATATAGATAATATATCGATATTACTTTCTCCTCCCTAGTCGACAATAACTACGATAACATTATGTCACATCACTAGTAGATTATACCCAGGGAATTATTACTCAAACAGGAATGAGCTCTTCAAAATATTGTTGTTCAAATTTGGACTTTATTTCTACGTGAATAAAGACTACACACTTGAAAGCGCAAAAGTGTGCCGAGAGAGATCGCAATAACTGTACCTTTTATCCCTTTCCCACAGTGTTGCTACTGTTGTATATTTTATAATTTAGTAGTTATGAAACAACTATTGGTAGATGAAGATTTTTTATTATTGTTTATTTTAATTACTTTAACGCCCAAAATATCTAAATTGTTTTTTTTTTTGTAACAATTGTAACATAAAATAAATTAAATTACCATGTTAGCCTACTATTAATAATTATAACACTATGATTTTACGTCCAGGAAATATTTTTTTTTTTTTTTATTCATAAAATTTAAATACAATGCCAGTTTATTTGATGTATCGCCAAACTGCTACGCAGTTTGTTGGCGATGATGCACTCTTTTACGTTTTATAACAATCAAGCTTTATATAATATAGATTACCTAGAAATGAAACGGACAATATTCTAACTAATACTATTATTGTAAGTATCCAATATCAAACATTTAATTAACTAGTGGTAGTATTCAAAAAATGTTATATTGCAACATCGATTCTTTGTCAATGTCAGTAATTTTCGTTGTCATTGTAGTAGGGTGACCACATGGTATGTACCTAACATAAATATTATCGCATTTTTTAACATTTTTTAATAAAAGTAATTTATATTAGTTATTTATTGTTTAGCTTACACGGTGCGATGTTAAGTTATTAGAAAAAAGGAATTGGCATTAACATTCTGTTCAAGATATTGGCGAAACAAAGTTTTAAATATTGTTGAAACAGTTCGACTCACACTGATGTGTTTTTAATTCTTTTCCTAAAATATTACTCATTCTTTTACTAGGTATGTATTTAAATATCACAGAGAGATTTTAGTATTGACTCATTTTTGACAAGTTGACATATTTGATTATCTGTTATGTGGCAGTGGGTTCAACATAATACATATACCGATTGGAAAGACCCATCTATTGAAAGACAATTATTGACATTCATTATTTTTAAAATAATTATTATGTCAATAAAACCTATCTTGTATTGAAAAGCAGATATAAAGTTCTTTTGCGCAACTGATTTTGAAATAATAGAATAGAATATAATATTTCTTTGTTGTACAACACCAACCAGTTTAAAGTCAACGTGTAAATAATACACTAAATGTACAACTTTGTCGCTAAAAGCGATCTCGAACAATCGTGATTATTAAGCATATTATAATTTTCAAAAGCATCTTTCAGGTTGAATGTTATTGTTTTTAAGAAAAAAACCCTATTTTGTAGAATTTGTGGTCACAAAACTTACGAAAGAGACAAACGGTACAGTTATTTATCTCTCGCTCGGCACACTTTTTTAAGCAAGAGCTCATTTCTGTTTGAGTAATAATTCCATGATTATACCCCATTATACCCCTGCCCCCGACCCGTATCGTGCGATAGAGAGAGTTGCAAGAACTGGTCGGAATTGCCAACAATTCCTGTTTGAAATATTGTTTCGGGCGATAACTGTTTTACCCCCCTAAACCTTTACGAAATTAGACACTTTTGCTTTTTTCGTAATTCAGTAAAATTTAGTCAAAAAAAGATAAAAATGCTCGAGGTAGTTTTTAAGTCTAAAATATAGATATTTAGATGCTAATAATTTATATTCTGAGCAATATTTCTTCAAAATCAAAACGTACAAACCTAGATCTTCATTATATCTATAACATTTCCAAAAATTATGAAAATTGGACTATGTTTAGTGGGAGAAAAGCGTTATCGCTTTTTGTATAAAAATTTACAGCTTCACAATCCTCTTAACGTATTTTATTTGTTTACAATTTTGAAGTAATTTTTATACCGTTACGATAGAAAAATACAATGGTACGATGGTAGCTTAACACAATACACGGGCGTTATATTATCTGTGACACGGGCATTTGCTTAGTGCTGGGACAACGTGAGTGAATGATGCTTATTCATATTTTTATTTATCATTCACTCCGAAGTTTGTTTATTGTTGAACCCGCGGTCGTACCGCCTAACTCATAGCGATCACTCGCCATCGCTTTCGTGAGAGTAGAACAATAGTGCAAATGTCACCAGTGACAAACTATTGTTCTAATGTCACGATAACGATAGCGAGTGATGGCTTTGAGTTAGGCGGTACGGCAGCAGATAATGTTAATATCGGTGCATGGATTATAGGTAGTATAAGATTAAACTAGAAATTCAAGTGGAATTTAATTGAACAAAAAAATATCAAGAAAATATTACTTATTATTTTGCTTCAACTTTGCGTTGTAGTTTAAAAAAACTTTTCCTATACAATTACTTACTCTAACCAATTTTTCGACTGCGTCTCACTTGATTTTAAGCCTATTAAATAATCTATATTGGTATTTTACAAAATGCAATGTAAGAATATTCCAGTTAGCAAAATGTCATATGTCCTCTAAATTTTATGTTGTAGTTAAGGTCATAAGTACAAAAAATGAGCTATTTTTTGTACTTTTAGTTTTTTTGTTTATTTTTTCGAAAGGCTGAAAAGATACAAAATGTTCATAAACTCTCAAGTATATTTTATTCAACTGTACTTCTATTCAATTTTACACGTTGACTGCCAGACAGCAGACAAAATAGAAAAACTATTGTTTGCGGTCACCGTTAAACGCGTTTTCGCGGGTTGGCTTGAAGCGGCTTTGCGTGACTCGGACGTCTCTGCGTCCGAGTCACGCAAAGCCTAGAGGCTAAGACTAGAGGTGTAAAAACTGTTTAAAATTTATCAACTTTTCAAAAGGATGTTAAAGTTTAATGTATCTTCATCGTCAATAGTTTGATTAAAATAAATTGAACATCTTGAGCGCTAGTTTCATCCATATCGAACCATCTTAAATACACATATTAATCGTTGATAAATTTGAAACCTCTAGTTCGAGTGACTGCGCCCAAGAAGCGTGCGAAGCAGTTTCAAACCAACGCTCCAATGCACGCGAATTCGTGATTTCTTTAATAATTCTTAAACCAATGGTGACGACCCCTCGTGTTTGGTCTATAATAAAACAATACTACATTATGACATCACAGTTTTATATTGAAGTTGGTGCCTTTTAAGTAACTGTTGTTCTTATATTTTTGAAGAGTTTCAAGGTGACCATTGCTTGGTACCGACTTCAATAAAAAACTGTGACGTCGTTAATAGTCTTATATTATTATTATTTATGACTTTTTTGTCAACATCTAGGATAAAATGTATGCTGAAAAAGTATAAGGATCCTGTGGGATACCAACAACTAATAAAAATCAGAAATCAAATCAACGCGTACAAAGTCGTGAGCAGAGAGCTAGTTTGAGTAGAGAGCTAGTCTGTTCCCCGAGAGCTGATAAATATTTTGATTACGCATCGGAGCGCTTACTGTGTTTCGTTAACTGAAAATATAAATTCGTCCCCCCCCCCCCCATCGAAACATTATACCTAAGCCTATGACTGAAAATATTTATTTATTTCAGTCGATCAGCTAAACAGCAAGTAAAATTGCTGTATTTGACACAAAAAAAACTTATTAAAGCATTTTAATAATAATTAGCGGGCCTTGCTTTGCACTAAATTAAGAAACCCTGTCTTCATTGTATTTTTATCACCTCTAGCCGAAGAGTATAGTTATAAAAATACAATTTATTGTAACCGTGCGTTTGCACTGACGAACATCTACATAATACAGAAACATGTTATTTAAACATGTTTCTGTCAATGTTTATGAATGCGTTTCCATTGTCAACACCCCAACATGTTGCAAAACATGTATAAAGTCTTTAACAGCCGAAAGTACGAACGCAATCGTTGACAAATTCATAAAAAACGTTGACAGACAACAAGTTTTGAGGCGATCCTAACGCAATCTGCAACAAATCTTATTATTTGTTCCGAATCCAACACGATTTTCGGCAGTGCGAACGCAAAAGCATACAAAACAAATTTTGAGATTTGTATCATACAACAAGTTGTAAAACATTGCATGTTTTATGTTTCTCAGTGCAAACGCACGGTTACATTTCAATCATTCACTCACGACGACCCAAATAGTTACTCATTCTTTGTGTCACATCACTAGGGACATTCATTCTTTGTGGTGGGGCGATTGCGTAGATACACGTTAATTTGTCGATGTGTGTGTGTTTCTTCATTGTAGGGTAATATTTTCATAGTGTGTGTTCGTAAACATGAGAACAACGTCTCTGTAAGTGTATTCTACATTTTCGTAGTGTGCGTGCGTGTTTACCTCGCCTCCCGCAAAGTGGCAGAAAAATTTACACAGCGATTTGTTGCGTACCGCATCCATAGGTTAAATGATCAAAGACAGCCAAGTATTTTTTTGAAATCTTTACAAATTCTTTACTCCAATAATATCGATTTTTTTAAAGTGCTAGAATTTTTTTTTCATATTTATGTGAACTTTCTCACCCTTTCGGTTTGATACACCTTTTTAGACCAACCACCATTGATTTACTACCAAACGTAGATAACGCATGAACGATCGAAAAGTGGGCCGGTGAAGAACTGCTCAATCGTGACTCGTGCAGTTCCTTTGCATAGTGAGTGATTAGCTGTCGGCACGTAAACATGCCGAAGTGCGGATTCAAAAGTTGTGGTAACAATAGGCGGAAAAAAGACGGGATTTCATATTTTGCGTGAGTAAACTCACACTCACATAAACACATCTTATCATGTATTCAAATATTCGATTTATACGTAAAAATCAATTAAAAACAATTATTTTAATCATAAATATGTGGCTTCGCTTCAGTGCCAGTACATCACAATCGTCTCGCTCGCACGGGCGTCATATCACGTTGTGTTATCTCATTCATGCGTTGGAGCGACAACGCGATAAGCAATTTCAAGCATTATGTTTGAGAGTATAAAGTTGATATTTTCTCGTAGCAACTACTAAAACATCGTTTGATCTGTGGCTGGGTATGAAATAATGTAACTTCCCACAGTTGTACTTAAAATAGTTGCCGTAATAATGCAGAATAAGGTTGAATTCGATAAATACGGTACTTTCTTTATGGTAATTTTCATTCGGGCGTGCATATTCAAGTATATATCAGCGAGTACAAATGTATAGTCGATTAGGTGACAGATTTCAAGCGCGTTTTTGTATGAAGCGCTCTATCTACGTTTGGTAGTAAATCAATGCCAACCACGTACAGTACTCCAAGATAAGTAATGGGCACCTAAATGATAAATTATGAAAGTATTGAATTCAATCGTACTAATCATAATATTTCACATCAGAATAAGTATTTGCACGTCGAAAAATGACAAAATATGTTGGATTGGTTTATTATTATCACCTGTGTAACCATATTTTTGCAAATAAAATGATTTATTATTATTATCGGCTAACTTCGTGTTTCTGAAGATGACCGATACATCTAGGCAGTAGGAGTATAAAGATATAGAGCTGCTCTTTGATGAAATTATTTTTAGGGCTAAACTACTTTTTGTTACGTTAGACGATTGTTTCTGATGATTTTCGATGTCCATTATTTATATTGATGTAATTTCTCTCGGAGTTAAAACGCTCGGTGGTATAAGTCGACATGGAGTCAACGGCACGTTTTTCTTATACTCATTTATTTAGCATTCTTATCTCTCAGACGCATAACAATGACAACACGAATTGGTATTATAATATAAAAAAGAATGTTTCACCAAATTTATTTACACACCTTTTTTGACTTTACTCCATAGTTGTTCCTTGTTCTGGAATATCTCGAAAGCGGCCGGCAGCTTCACGTTACCGGCGCACACGTACCTGGAAGGATACTTTAGTGTAACAAACATAACGCACTCCCTGAAAGTAGTTTGTTAGAAATGTGCAAATGAATTAATTTCCTCCATTTTATAATTTTTCATGAGTGTTATTTGAAAAAAAAAATATTAACCCCATCACGAACGCATAGTATGGCAAGTCGTATGTAGAAGTCTATTAAAAACGTATTTAATACCATTCCCCCTCTAAAAAGCTTATTTTATTCACTGAAAACAGTGAATAAAAAACATTTGAAATCACTATTTAGGTGTTTGAATTTAGAACACACCGATATATTCAACCTCCATCTCAATGCTGTACAACCTACTTGCACAAAAAATAGTCGATATTAAATGTCTATTTTCGCTTAAATCTTTCTTTTTCTCGTAGTCCTCGTATAAAGTATAGTATGCAACTCTTGAATAAAACGGATTTATACCGAGGGCCATGAATGATTCGCGTCGCTCAGGATCCTAATACTTGAATCACTCGCTACGCTCGCGATTCAGTCGTAAGAATCCTTTTTTCGCTCGTGATTAATTTATGGCTCTCGCGTTAAATCCGTCCTTTATTCACTAGTTGCATAATTTACTATCATCTAATAGTTCGTCAACAACGTCGCACGGTGACCTCGAACGTTCCCGGCGGGATGCGGGAGGCGGGGAGAGCGCACGATCTCCCAGTCGAGCGGGTGGATCGGACGTCGGGGTCGGAACTCGTTTTTTAAAGATGGCCACCTGGTGATTTTTTTTTTAATTTTATAGCCGGTCGACGCGTAGAAACCGGAGCTCTGAAATTTCAGACGGGTTATTTTAAAACGGCAGGGTGTTGTACCAGAGGAGGATGCCGAAGGCGTACACGTCGACGGCGGCGTCGTACTCGCCGGTGAGCAGCTCGGGCGCCATGTGCACCGGCGTGCCCACCACGGAGCCCGACATCAGCGCCTCGGCCGCGCAGAACCCCAGGTCCGACAGCGCCGCGCGGTCCTCCGCGTCCAGCAGCACGTTCTTCATCTTGATGTCGCGGTGCACCAGCCCGTACGAGTGCAGGTAGCGGATACCTGGGGGCGACGGACGAGTTGCCGCTGAGAAAATGCTGCGCCGCAGCGCGGGACGGTGCCGGGTCGGGTGCGGGGTCGATAGTGTATTCGCTCCGACGTAATTTTTTTGCACGACTGAGTTGGCGAACGGTCATCCCGCCCCGATGGCGAGCGGTAACGGTCACCCGTGATCGAGGAACGGTCGACGGTAGACCGAAGTTCGATAGAGACCTGGTTTACTAATGGCCATTTCTTCACTTCACCTACGTGATCACTGACACCAAATGAAACGACAAGAAAGTCGTCAAAGTATGCACAAATTATCATAGTCCCTGAACTTCCGATTTTCGACCATGGGAACAGATTAAATCAGTTTATTTGTGCTCATTTGGCCGTATCGATTTTTTACGGCATGTTTTAGAATAGTAGTTCGTACAGGAACCCCTCGAGAATAAGCGATTTTATAAATTTGGATTTTATTAAAATATGCCTCCTTTCGTGCACATCGAACATAGATTCTATTCAAACATTTTCTGTTTTATTTCTTTATTTTGAAATAGCTGTACGCGCGACTTCGTCTGGATGTCGCAAATAACAACATGTACATTTTTTTCAACATTTTCCATTAATGGTCAACTCCAATTAGTCGTAGCGTGATGTTGTATAGCCTGAAGTATTCCTCGACAAATGGACTTTCGAATAATATTCCTGAAATTAGCGCATTCAATCACGTTATGTTTGTATCAAATTTAACATGATAAAGCTTTTATTTCCTTTGACCGGTCCCGTGTCCGTAATGAAATCTTGCAAGTTAAATTTGATCCACTTCCCGGTTTCCGATTGAGCTGAAATTTTGCATGCATATGTATATCGCGCGACAATGCAATAATAAAAGCTTGTTTAAAAAAATACTTTTAATTTATTATAGTACAGAAAAAATACCTCAAGATTTTCATCACTGACTGTGGATTAACACAATCACGACACTTTTGTTGCCCTAGCCCTTTTGCTGTTGGGAGTCTGTGTGTTCCGTGCGGGGTGTAGTCGTCTGTCGTACTCGTACCTTCGACGATGTCGCACGCGATGCGCAGCCGCTTGGCGAGCGAGAGGCCGTCGCGCACGGCGGCGTGCAGGTCCCGCGCGCGCCGCTCCGTCACCAGCAGCACGGACCACACGCCGCCGCCTACAGTGCCGCCCCCGCCGCCGCCCCCACCCCGCCGCACCACGCTGCCCACCACGCGCACGATGCGGGGGTGCGCCGGGATGCTCCTGCGCACACAGCGGCCGACTTAACAAGCCGTACGTAATAAAAAGAGAGGTAAGGTCGGACCGCATTCGAGCGGCGCTGCGCGGCACCGCACGGCGCGGCCCGACGCGTCGAAATATTCTTTCAGTGATTGTGTATAGTATGGAGATGCAACGAATATTCCTGCCTGTTCGGCCATTTTCTTCTAATTATTTTGTCGCTATTCGGCCGAATACCGAATACCAACAAATATGACAATAAAGACACGTTTCGATCAAATAACACCAGTTTCTCTGCAGTAGCTGGTAAAAACTAATTTCGTTTATCTTCGTACACAAGACCTGCCTCCGAATAGACGCGACAAGATCGGCACGCAAATGGCCACATGAAGCAAATAATTCTCGCCCCGTCGTTTGGCAAGAGCCGAATATTAGGTATTCGGTTAAATCACTATTCGTTGCATCTCTAGTATAATGTATGTCGCATTAGGGCGACACTGAAATGAATTAGTGCGATAAGTGCTGTGAAGCGACGCGCGACGTACTGACGCACGGCACCTTTCAAATGAAATCCAACCTTTATTACCAACTACGCTTCAATTACAAACCGGCCCACTTGGCTTACTCTGTAAATGTCAACAACAGACCGAGCAAGAATATTTGTCAAATTTGTAACGTTAACGTATCGAGTTCCCTATACGATGGCGCTAGTACGCAGCACGAAGCACCTCCGCAATCGTGAAATATTCGTACGTTTTCGATAACCAACCTTCGAATTTGGCAAAACTATACGTCAAAACAAACATTTCTTAGTACTCGCAATCTTCATACAAATGTACAACGTCTACAAAATTTTACACAAAAGCTTCGTGCTTCCAAAGTCAGTTCCAAGTACACCATGCAGGGGCACAGTACAATGCCCATACAAATATTAGGTTGGGGAAAAAGTCTTTTCGCATTATAGTATGTATAAACTTGTAATAAAATCTCTTTGGCTATACTATTTGTATCTGGCTGGTTTTGGTATCATTGAAAGTTTAAATTTTAAAGAACATAATTCCAAATTCAAATTAGGAAAATGTGTGATTTTCATTTGTTTTTCGTACCGCCAAGATGAGTGAATCTAATGAAGAAATTCGATACATTTTAAAATTTTACTACAAAAAAGGTAAAAATGCAACGCAAGCCGCGAAAAAAATTTACGATGTTTATGGACCTAGTGCAGTGTCTGTGAGAGTAGCACAAATTTGGTTTAAGCGTTTTCAATCCGGAAATTTTGATGTCAAAGATGCACGTCGCTCTGGTCGCCCTATTACAGATAAAATGGATGCCATTTTTGAAAAAGTGGAGCAAGATCGGCATTTCAGTAGTTACGACGTAGCTGAAGAACTGGGAATTGACCACAAAACAGTTTTGGCGCATTTGAAAAAAACTGGGTACACAAAAAAGCTCGACATTTGGGTACCTCACGAGCTCACTGAAAGAAACCTAATGAACCGTGTACTCATTTGTGATTCTTTATTACGACGTAATGAAACCGAACCATTTTTGAAGAAGCTGATAACTGGTGATGAAAAGTGGATCACGTACGACAAGAACGTGCGAAAAAGGTCGTGGTCAAAGGCCGGTCAGGCTTCACAGACTGTGGCGAAACCCGGGTTAACTCGCAACAAGGTGATGCTGTGTGTGTGGTGGGATTGGAAGGGCATTATTCATTATGAGCTGTTACCACCAGGCAGGACCATCGATTCTGAACTCTACTGCGAACAACTGATGAGATTAAAGCAAGAAGTTGAGAGAAAGCGGCCGGAATTAATCAACAGAAGGGGTGTGGTTTTTCATCATGATAACGCTAGACCTCACACATCTTTAGCCACTCAGCAAAAATTAAGAGAGTTTGGCTGGGAGGTGTTAATGCATCCGCCGTATAGTCCTGACCTTGCACCTTCAGATTTCCACCTGTTTCGGTCTTTTCAGAATTCTTTAGGCAGTGTCAGGTTAACATCACGAGAGGACTGCCAAAACCACTTGTCGCGGTATTTTGACCAGAAGTCCCAAAATTTCTATAGCAATGGGATCATGTCCCTACCTACAAGATGGCAAAAAGTTATCGAACAAAATGGTACCTACATACTTTAGTTAAATGTAAATAAACTATATTAAAAAATGTTTTGAATTTTCTTAAAAAATGCGAAGAAACTTTTTCCCCAACCTATTATTTCACGATGACGATACGAATACTTTGTCGCAGATGTTCGTGGTACTGTACTTTATCTACGATCGGAGAATAGAGTGGTAAGACGGTAACAGCGTAAGTAAACCACGTAATCCTTCAAAGGGCAGTGATCACAAAAAGTCACGCGGTTGGAGACGACCAAACAGATTGCCTCATTATCACGCCACCACGCAATAAAAAAAACTCCATGACGAACTCCCGCAGGTGTCAGTCGTCAAAGGGCGGCCGGTACCTGGTACCCGATGGCCAGTACTTGGTTCCTGGGACCAGGTAGCTGATAGCTGGTATCTGGTGGTCGGTACCTCGCGGAGAAGAATTCCACGGCGAGCTCCCGCAGGTGTCTGTCGTCGGCGGGCGGCCGGTACCTGGTACCTGGCGCCCGGTACCGACGCCTGGTATCCGGTGGTCGGTACCTCGCGTAGAAGAACTCCATGGCGAGCTCCCGCAGGTGTCTGTCGTCGGCGGGCAGCACGGACTTGACGGCCACGGGGCTGCGGCCGGCCCAGCCGCCGCGCACCGCGTACACCACGCCGTACTGGCCGCGACCTGCGCGACGGACGGACGGACACACGTTACACTTACGATGCGATTCAAATAAGAATAAGAAAGCCAATGACCTCCATCTGTCAAATGTCGCTTGAAAAGTAAGGTTTGCAAAAAAAAAACTTATTCTCAACAAGAACGGTGTATTTTAGGTACTTTGTTTAAAAATGTCTTAAATTTTTTTTAACCATATCATGACCTTTTTTATTTCCATTGATTCTGATCAATGTTTTTCACGCACTCAGTCTTAATAAATAAATATTATTAAAAATCTGATGTTTTTATTTCTCTCAATCTTAATAAAAAATATTTAAAAAATCTGATGTGTTTTTCTCACTCAAATCTTAGTAAATAATATTTATAAAAAAAACTATTTTTGCTCACCCTACCTAACTGGTTTGAATTGACACTTTGACAGCTATGGCGTCACAATATGGCGCCAAGTCGGTCCTATTCTTAATTGAATTGCACAGTACACACCGACCTCTTTGCGTAATGAAACAGTCGACGACATTTATTAACCCTTAATTACTCGCACGAAGAAAAATCCATAATTCATAGATTATATACATCATCTTTTCATAATCAATAATTATCATTATCATTTCAATCGTGAAACGCCCCCTGTTAGACATCAGTCAGCCCCATGGAACTCCAAAACAATCGGCCCTGCGCTCCTCGCATCCAGCGACTTCCTATAACCTCCAAAAGACTAGGTCCACCTTGTGGGGGTACACCAACACTACGTCTGCCATGCACAATAATAAATTATGTAAGTACATATTATTGAAACATCACCTTATTCAATTTATTAAGACACACCACACACCACTCAATAAAACATAAACATAATGCAACTCGTATGGCCTTGAGCAATACTAAAATACACAGTTTGGTACAGGTTAAATGGCATACGACCGACTATCGGTGACCCATTTTTTGCCGATAATCGGGTTGGCCGAAAATCATGATTTTTTGGTCAACTAGTTCGTTTGCGTTGCAACGTAGAACTCCATAAGTTTCATTTTCCAAAGTCAAAAAATCGGTCACCGATAATCTGTCGTATGCGTTCGCGTTAAGAAGCTACCAGAGACGTGGAGAAATTCGGAACTCGGCAAGTAGTTTTTTTTAAGCACGAATAGTGAAAGTAAGAGCTCGTTCGCACGAGCGCTTTTCTAACGTGGACACGCTCATGCGAGTGAATGTCTTAGTATGAATAATTTTGGGTTCATCTATTCGCAATATCAGATAGATAAATTTTATCCCTAGTAAACTGCGGGGCTATTCACTAAAGTGACAGCCTTATGGCAGCGCTGTATTACTTTTTTCACTATGACCGATAATACCATACAGCGCTGTCACAGCGTCGAACTCAAGGCTGTCACTTTAGAGAATCGCCCCGCTGATATGCCAGTACCACACTGAATTTCTTAATTCGGTAAAAAGATAAAGTGGCCAGCACAAACTAGTTGCAAAAGGCTGTTCGATAACCTTTTAAAACTCGGAGCGGCATGAAGATAAAACGGTTTTTAAACGAAAAACTTTGAATCCGTACAATTAATCAAAAGATAGAAGGTCTTACGCTCACCTATCTCCCCGCCGAGCTCTGGAACGCCGTACATCAGCAGATCGCACAATGACGTACTTTCCAGGCACAGTTTTGCAAACGATGGGGCGTATCTGACGACAAAATTAAGAGGATTTCTATGAAAACAGGAACCACTCCCAAACACGAATTCGTTTCAAAGTCTCGCATTAAAACATAAACTCCTTGAATTTTTTATAAGTCAAGTGGAGCCGCGCGGCCAGTGAGGCCTGCAGCGCGGCCCGGTACCGCCGGTGACGTGACGTGTCGTGACGTGACGTGACGTGTACTGACCTCCTGCGCACGGCCCGCTTCACGTCCTCGGTGTGGTGGAGCCGCGCGGCCAGTGAGGCCTGCAGCGCGGCCAGCGCGGCCCGGTACCGCCGGTGACGTGACGTGACGTGACGTGACGTGTACTGACCTCCTGCGCACGGCCCGCTTCACGTCCTCGGTGTGGTGGAGCCGCGCGGCCAGTGAGGCCTGCAGCGCGGCCAGCGCGGCCCGGTACCGCCGGTGACGTGACGTGACGTGACGTGACGTGTACTGACCTCCTGCGCACGGCCCGCTTCACGTCCTCGGTGTGGTGAAGCCGCGCGGCCAGTGAGGCCTGCAGCGCGGCCAGCGCGGCCCGGTACCGCCGGTGACGTGACGTGACGTGACGTGACGTGTACTGACCTCCTGCGCACGGCCCGCTTCACGTCCTCGGTGTGGTGGAGCCGCGCGGCCAGTGAGGCCTGCAGCGCGGCCAGCGCGGCCTGGTACCGCCGGTGACGTGACGTGACGTGACGTGTACTGACCTCCTGCGCACGGCCCGCTTCACGTCCTCGGTGTGGTGGAGCCGCGCGGCCAGTGAGGCCTGCAGCGCGGCCAGCGCGGCCTGGTACCGCCGGTGACGTGACGTGACGTGACGTGTACTGACCTCCTGCGCACGGCCCGCTTCACGTCCTCGGTGTGGTGGAGCCGCGCGGCCAGTGAGGCCTGCAGCGCGGCCAGCGCGGCCCGGTACCGCCGGTGACGTGACGTGACGTGTACTGACCTCCTGCGCACGGCCCGCTTCACGTCCTCGGTGTGGTGGAGCCGCGCGGCCAGTGAGGCCTACAGCGCGGCCAGCGCGGCCCGGTACCGCCGGTGACATGACGTGACGTGACGTGACGTGTACTGACCTCCTGCGCACGGCCCGCTTCACGTCCTCGGTGTGGTGGAGCCGCGCGGCCAGTGAGGCCTGCAGCGCGGCCAGCGCGGCCTGGTACCGCCGGTGACGTGACGTGACGTGACGTGTACTGACCTCCTGCGCACGGCCCGCTTCACGTCCTCGGTGTGGTGGAGCCGCGCGGCCAGTGAGGCCTGCAGCGCGGCCAGCGCGGCCTGGTACCGCCGGTGACGTGACGTGACGTGACGTGTACTGACCTCCTGCGCACGGCCCGCTTCACGTCCTCGGTGTGGTGGAGCCGCGCGGCCAGTGAGGCCTGCAGCGCGGCCAGCGCGGCCCGGTACCGCCGGTGACGTGACGTGACGTGTACTGACCTCCTGCGCACGGCCCGCTTCACGTCCTCGGTGTGGTGGAGCCGCGCGGCCAGTGAGGCCTACAGCGCGGCCAGCGCGGCCCGGTACCGCCGGTGACATGACGTGACGTGACGTGACGTGTACTGACCTCCTGCGCACGGCCCGCTTCACGTCCTCGGTGTGGTGGAGCCGCGCGGCCAGTGAGGCCTGCAGCGCGGCCAGCGCGGCCTGGTACCGCCGGTGACGTGACGTGACGTGACGTGTACTGACCTCCTGCGCACGGCCCGCTTCACGTCCTCGGTGTGGTGGAGCCGCGCGGCCAGTGAGGCCTGCAGCGCGGCCAGCGCGGCCTGGTACCGCCGGTGACGTGACGTGACGTGACGTGTACTGACCTCCTGCGCACGGCCCGCTTCACGTCCTCGGTGTGGTGGAGCCGCGCGGCCAGTGAGGCCTGCAGCGCGGCCAGCGCGGCCCGGTACCGCCGGTGACGTGACGTGACGTGACGTGACGTGTACTGACCTCCTGCGCACGGCCCGCTTCACGTCCTCGGTGTGGTGGAGCCGCGCGGCCAGTGAGGCCTGCAGCGCGGCCAGCGCGGCCCGGTACCGCCGGTGACGTGACGTGTACTGACCTCCTGCGCACGGCCCGCTTCACGTCCTCGGTGTGGTGGAGCCGCGCGGCCAGTGAGGCCTGCAGCGCGGCCAGCGCGGCCTGGTACCGCCGGTGACGTGACGTGACGTGACGTGTACTGACCTCCTGCGCACGGCCCGCTTCACGTCCTCGGTGTGGTGGAGCCGCGCGGCCAGTGAGGCCTGCAGCGCGGCCAGCGCGGCCCGGTACCGCCGGTGACGTGTCGTGACGTGACGTGACGTGTACTGACCTCCTGCGCACGGCCCGCTTCACGTCCTCGGTGTGGTGGAGCCGCGCGGCCAGTGAGGCCTGCAGCGCGGCCAGCGCGGCCTGGTACCGCCGGTGACGTGACGTGACGTGACGTGTACTGACCTCCTGCGCACGGCCCGCTTCACGTCCTCGGTGTGGTGGAGCCGCGCGGCCAGTGAGGCCTGCAGCGCGGCCAGCGCGGCCCGGTACCGCCGGTGACGTGTCGTGACGTGACGTGACGTGTACTGACCTCCTGCGCACGGCCCGCTTCACGTCCTCGGTGTGGTGGAGCCGCGCGGCCAGTGAGGCCTGCAGCGCGGCCAGCGCGGCCTGGTACCGCCGGTGACGTGACGTGACGTGACGTGACGTGTACTGACCTCCTGCGCACGGCCCGCTTCACGTCCTCGGTGTGGTGGAGCCGCGCGGCCAGTGAGGCCTGCAGCGCGGCCAGCGCGGCCTGGTACCGCCGGTGACGTGACGTGACGTGACGTGTACTGACCTCCTGCGCACGGCCCGCTTCACGTCCTCGGTGTGGTGGAGCCGCGCGGCCAGTGAGGCCTGCAGCGCGGCCAGCGCGGCCCGGTACCGCCGGTGACGTGTCGTGACGTGACGTGACGTGACGTGTACTGACCTCCTGCGCACGGCCCGCTTCACGTCCTCGGTGTGGTGGAGCCGCGCGGCCAGTGAGGCCTGCAGCGCGGCCAGCGCGGCCTGGTACCGCCGGTGACGTGACGTGACGTGACGTGTACTGACCTCCTGCGCACGGCCCGCTTCACGTCCTCGGTGTGGTGGAGCCGCGCGGCCAGTGAGGCCTGCAGCGCGGCCAGCGCGGCCCGGTACCGCCGGTGACGTGTCGTGACGTGACGTGACGTGACGTGTACTGACCTCCTGCGCACGGCCCGCTTCACGTCCTCGGTGTGGTGGAGCCGCGCGGCCAGTGAGGCCTGCAGCGCGGCCAGCGCGGCCCGGTACCGCCGGTGACGTGACGTGACGTGACGTGACGTGTACTGACCTCCTGCGCACGGCCCGCTTCACGTCCTCGGTGTGGTGGAGCCGCGCGGCCAGTGAGGCCTACAGCGCGGCCAGCGCGGCCCGGTACCGCCGGTGACGTGACGTGACGTGACGTGACGTGTACTGACCTCCTGCGCACGGCCCGCTTCACGTCCTCGGTGTGGTGGAGCCGCGCGGCCAGTGAGGCCTGCAGCGCGGCCAGCGCGGCCCGGTACCGCCGGTGACGTGACGTGACGTGACGTGACGTGTACTGACCTCCTGCGCACGGCCCGCTTCACGTCCTCGGTGTGGTGGAGCCGCGCGGCCAGTGAGGCCTGCAGCGCGGCCAGCGCGGCCCGGTACCGCCGGTGACGTGACGTGACGTGACGTGACGTGTACTGACCTCCTGCGCACGGCCCGCTTCACGTCCTCGGTGTGGTGGAGCCGCGCGGCCAGTGAGGCCTGCAGCGCGGCCAGCGCGGCCTGGTACCGCCGGTGACGTGACGTGACGTGACGTGTACTGACCTCCTGCGCACGGCCCGCTTCACGTCCTCGGTGTGGTGGAGCCGCGCGGCCAGTGAGGCCTGCAGCGCGGCCAGCGCGGCCTGGTACCGCCGGTGACGTGACGTGACGTGACGTGTACTGACCTCCTGCGCACGGCCCGCTTCACGTCCTCGGTGTGGTGGAGCCGCGCGGCCAGTGAGGCCTGCAGCGCGGCCAGCGCGGCCCGGTACCGCCGGTGACGTGACGTGACGTGTACTGACCTCCTGCGCACGGCCCGCTTCACGTCCTCGGTGTGGTGGAGCCGCGCGGCCAGTGAGGCCTACAGCGCGGCCAGCGCGGCCCGGTACCGCCGGTGACATGACGTGACGTGACGTGACGTGTACTGACCTCCTGCGCACGGCCCGCTTCACGTCCTCGGTGTGGTGGAGCCGCGCGGCCAGTGAGGCCTGCAGCGCGGCCAGCGCGGCCTGGTACCGCCGGTGACGTGACGTGACGTGACGTGTACTGACCTCCTGCGCACGGCCCGCTTCACGTCCTCGGTGTGGTGGAGCCGCGCGGCCAGTGAGGCCTGCAGCGCGGCCAGCGCGGCCTGGTACCGCCGGTGACGTGACGTGACGTGACGTGTACTGACCTCCTGCGCACGGCCCGCTTCACGTCCTCGGTGTGGTGGAGCCGCGCGGCCAGTGAGGCCTGCAGCGCGGCCAGCGCGGCCCGGTACCGCCGGTGACGTGACGTGACGTGTACTGACCTCCTGCGCACGGCCCGCTTCACGTCCTCGGTGTGGTGGAGCCGCGCGGCCAGTGAGGCCTACAGCGCGGCCAGCGCGGCCCGGTACCGCCGGTGACATGACGTGACGTGACGTGACGTGTACTGACCTCCTGCGCACGGCCCGCTTCACGTCCTCGGTGTGGTGGAGCCGCGCGGCCAGTGAGGCCTGCAGCGCGGCCAGCGCGGCCTGGTACCGCCGGTGACGTGACGTGACGTGACGTGTACTGACCTCCTGCGCACGGCCCGCTTCACGTCCTCGGTGTGGTGGAGCCGCGCGGCCAGTGAGGCCTGCAGCGCGGCCAGCGCGGCCTGGTACCGCCGGTGACGTGACGTGACGTGACGTGTACTGACCTCCTGCGCACGGCCCGCTTCACGTCCTCGGTGTGGTGGAGCCGCGCGGCCAGTGAGGCCTGCAGCGCGGCCAGCGCGGCCCGGTACCGCCGGTGACGTGACGTGACGTGACGTGACGTGTACTGACCTCCTGCGCACGGCCCGCTTCACGTCCTCGGTGTGGTGGAGCCGCGCGGCCAGTGAGGCCTGCAGCGCGGCCAGCGCGGCCCGGTACCGCCGGTGACGTGACGTGTACTGACCTCCTGCGCACGGCCCGCTTCACGTCCTCGGTGTGGTGGAGCCGCGCGGCCAGTGAGGCCTGCAGCGCGGCCAGCGCGGCCTGGTACCGCCGGTGACGTGACGTGACGTGACGTGTACTGACCTCCTGCGCACGGCCCGCTTCACGTCCTCGGTGTGGTGGAGCCGCGCGGCCAGTGAGGCCTGCAGCGCGGCCAGCGCGGCCCGGTACCGCCGGTGACGTGTCGTGACGTGACGTGACGTGTACTGACCTCCTGCGCACGGCCCGCTTCACGTCCTCGGTGTGGTGGAGCCGCGCGGCCAGTGAGGCCTGCAGCGCGGCCAGCGCGGCCTGGTACCGCCGGTGACGTGACGTGACGTGACGTGTACTGACCTCCTGCGCACGGCCCGCTTCACGTCCTCGGTGTGGTGGAGCCGCGCGGCCAGTGAGGCCTGCAGCGCGGCCAGCGCGGCCCGGTACCGCCGGTGACGTGTCGTGACGTGACGTGACGTGTACTGACCTCCTGCGCACGGCCCGCTTCACGTCCTCGGTGTGGTGGAGCCGCGCGGCCAGTGAGGCCTGCAGCGCGGCCAGCGCGGCCTGGTACCGCCGGTGACGTGACGTGACGTGACGTGACGTGTACTGACCTCCTGCGCACGGCCCGCTTCACGTCCTCGGTGTGGTGGAGCCGCGCGGCCAGTGAGGCCTGCAGCGCGGCCAGCGCGGCCTGGTACCGCCGGTGACGTGACGTGACGTGACGTGTACTGACCTCCTGCGCACGGCCCGCTTCACGTCCTCGGTGTGGTGGAGCCGCGCGGCCAGTGAGGCCTGCAGCGCGGCCAGCGCGGCCCGGTACCGCCGGTGACGTGTCGTGACGTGACGTGACGTGACGTGTACTGACCTCCTGCGCACGGCCCGCTTCACGTCCTCGGTGTGGTGGAGCCGCGCGGCCAGTGAGGCCTGCAGCGCGGCCAGCGCGGCCCGGTACCGCCGGTGACGTGACGTGACGTGACGTGTACTGACCTCCTGCGCACGGCCCGCTTCACGTCCTCGGTGTGGTGGAGCCGCGCGGCCAGTGAGGCCTGCAGCGCGGCCAGCGCGGCCTGGTACCTCTCGTGCGCCTCCCGTAGCCGCTCCAGGATCTGAACACACACTAGTGTGAAACGATAGCTATCGAACACATATACATGAGAAGCTGTGTTTAGTGAAAAAAATTACGACCGTTGCTAGAAGCTATATAAGGTAAAAAATTGGCACAAGCGAAGTTAAACATCATAAGAATGTCAACATGATTTAAATTAATTTGTTTCTGAAACATTCCTAAACGTCAATGCACTTTGTATTGGCAATGACTATAAAGGAATCAGATACACAGATATAATAAACGTCGGAGTCGGAACTCTGCTTAGGGCGACGAATGAACCAACAGTGCGGTAACCTGAGGTGGTCGGAAATGTTATCATAATATGGCGGCGTTATCGGTTCGGACATATGACCGACCGGCCAACGTTTGCGCTATGAACTCGTTGACCATTCTCTACCTGCACACGTGTTTCCTCCATCCTACAACATGGGTTCCTTCAAAAGAGGTGTGAAAAAGCATCTTTTAGGCCGGCAAGGGGCGGGCAGGTAGGATAGTGGATGTCGTCCCTACTCTATCTGTCAACTCATTTGGGCCTCTTTCACCGCTTAACATCAGGCGGGAGGAGGTCATTTGCCGGGCCTTACATAAAAAAAAAAAAAAAAAAACCATATCCTGTATATGGTCAATGAGCCTGTGTGGGGAAGAGCTCGACTAGCATCTGGAACGTGACCTCAGTGGTATTGCGCAGGGTGCGCAGACTTGTGCGGAGATGAGTTCGCCAGGTAATGCGACGGGAGCGAGGTGTCCATATACAGGCGGGGCGTTCTAACTGCGCGAGATGACTTAACGAGATTGTGCGGCGGGACCAAGGTACTATATACAGGTTGCGCTGATTAGCTCGGTGACCATATACAAAATGCGTTAATTTGGAAAGGATATTTGATAAGGAAATGAGGTCAGCGAGCATGAGCTTGGTAATATTAAAAACACTTATTTAATGATAAAATTTAATGAAAATCAAATATTAAAGACACTTATTTAAAAACCAATATTAAATCTCTGTAAGAATTCGACACTCTTCGCTCTGTCAACGGTCACTGCGCGAGTGCGCGCCGGGCGATCTCACGTCACAGACTAAAAGAATCATAGCCACGGACACATAGCCCCAAACCGCAGATGATGATTTTACGTTTAACAGTAACCTTAATTCCAAGATTCCTTCTTCCGTCGTTCATCCCACACTTGGAATTCTCTACCTGCGCACGCGTTTCCTCCGTCCTACAACATGCGTTCCTTCAAAAGAGGTGTGAAAAAGCATCTGTTAGGCCGGCAAGGGGCGGGCAGGTAGGATGGCGGATGTCGTCCCTCCTCTATCTGTCAACTCATTTGGGCCTCTTTCGCCGCTTAACATCGGGCGGGAGGGGGTCATTTGCCGGGCCCTCCATAAAAAAACCGTATACAGTGTGCACGGACCTGCGCGGCGATGAGTCGTGAGAGCGCGGCGGGCGTGAGCGCGGCCAGCGCGGCGGCGGCGGCGCGGCGGCGCCAGCGCGCGCTCAGCGCGCAGCACGCGCCGCCCGCGCCGCCCGAGCGCACCCTGTACCACACACGCACACGTTAATAGGCTAGATTTATAAAAAGAAATTATTGCTTCAATAGAAGCTCATTCGTATAATAAATAAAAATACGATTTTCGAATAACTATAAAAACAAATAAGGTATTAAAGATTTTTCTCCACCTCTCTCTAGAGAAACGGCAATTCGCATGGAGTTTATATGGCCGTGCTCGACGATGACGTCACGGTCGATGTCGAATCTCTCCGTCTAATCGCTTCTAAAATTAACAACTTAAAATGCTTAATTTTAATTTGACACGATTACATCTTTTTCTACGGTACTTTAATATTTTATAACGAGACATGAAAATTAGAATTCAGTCATCACCCATAAGTGCCGCGTATGTCAACAATTTTATTCGAGTACGATGTTACCGCCTAAGCCATTGCACTGCGCGCGAGTTGCCAAAACGATAGAGTTGGAGTGTAGATTTAAAAAACAGTTTCGTTGAAGAAAAAGTTCTGACCCATAATTTTTATTGGTGGAATCAATTGTACTTTCGATTTTGTAGCGATCATAATTTTCATGAACGTATTCATATCATCATTGTAAAATATTTGTATCAAAATCGTACACTGCCCCTACAAGGCATACTTGGAACTAAATGCACCACGCAATGCATGCAGCAGGTGGCACGCTTGGCGGCAAGAGGTTAGTTAGTCGCTTAGGTGACTCGTCCTAGTGAACTAACACACTGCATGCTATGAGCGCGGCTCCACCGCTCGCTTAGTGGCACGCTTGGCGCCTCGATAGCAGCTTAGCGGTTAGCGAGGCAAACGGATGTGTCAGTTATTTGGTTGGATTGCTAGGATGCATTGTGGAGGAATGGACTCTTACATAAAAATGTACGTGTGTTAAAAATAGTGACAAAAAGTATCTAATAAATTAAACACAGACGAAATGTGGTATTATTATTTTACAATTGTTTTACAGTTTAATTTACTTTTTTTTGGATAAAATTTTAAATTCTCCTTCAACATATTAATATCGGGTACTCAACATGTTCGATTACTTTGAAATTAAGAAGAAATTTTCTAGACAAATTTAAGAGACATTTTACTACAACAAAATATATCTCTATAAATACCTACACGTTAGATGACCAGTCAGCCGCGCGCTGCCAGTGTGGCCACTATCTAGCGAAGCATTTTGACCGCTAAGCCTGCCTCCTAGCTTACCTTCGGCACAGAATATATAATAGTACTCCATACAGAACGGCCACTCACCTCCGTGCACTCATTTGAAATACCTCATCCCACCCCGTACTCCGTTGTAGACATCACTGACACGTAAACAAGGGCGCGCCGGATCGTTCGGGAGAATAGACGCGAGCGTCGGCCGATAACAGAGACAGCGC
The DNA here is from genome assembly GCA_963935595.1 of Schoenobius gigantellus. NCBI lineage: Eukaryota > Metazoa > Arthropoda > Insecta > Lepidoptera > Crambidae > Schoenobius > Schoenobius gigantellus. The sequence goes on along the minus strand of OZ012542.1, from coordinate 64,100,128 downwards.
TATGCGGGTAAAAGAGAAGGCGGTCGCTGCACTTCGCGCGTCATTTCGATTGATAACCGCGCACTCAGCCCTACTAGAATCCACGTACACATTTGCGCGTCTACAAACATCATTTGCTTAAGTAGTAGTAATGGGTAATTTATTTGCGGACGTTGTATAGAGTGTTTAAGGTGTGCCTTCGGTGTGGCTGTGGCTTAAGAGGACTGTAAAGTTTCAATTCATGGCTCGAGTATGCACTTTCAAAAATGCAGTTTGTTGCACACCGCATAGAGTTGAAAGTCCGCGGCGAGTGTGTTTACGCTCGAGGAAGAGCGAGTGGCAACACTGCATATAGTCTGTGCATGTGAGGGCCTGTGGCGACCGGCCGCATGTGACATGTCAGTCGAGTCGAATTTGTAATGACATTGAAATAGGTTACCACGCGGCGCGTTTTCGAGAAAGTCTATAATTCACTGTGTTTTGCGCGGCGCACCTAATATTGGGGTTGCGAAAGTCCGCTTGTGAGTGTTTGCCAAAAGTTTTATCGTCGCGAATATCGCGAGTGATCGATCCATTAATCAAGTGAGCGGTGGTGGCCTAATAGGCCCATGTGTTCCGGTCGTGGTTCGGTGGATTGACAGCAGCCCTTCAGGAGCCGCGACTTCCTTCGAGCTAGCTCAGGAAGTCCACCGGCTACACACGGAGACCGGATCGGATTAAAGGTAAATAATATACCATTGCAGTCTGAATTAAAATTGAAATCATTAATCGGCGAGTCGCCGACTCGGTGGCGTCGACTTTAGGCGCCATCGGAGTGCCTACATTTCTTATTGAAATATTGTTTCGGGCGATAACTGTTTTACCGCCCTAAATCTTTACGAAATTAGACACTTTTAGTCTCATTAGTTTCAGCATACCTTAATCTACGTTTAAACGTTTGGCTTTTTTTGTAATTTAGTATAATTTAGTCAAAAAAGATAGAAATGCTCGAGGTAGTTTGTGGGTCTAAAATATGGATATATAGATACTAATAATTTATATTTATATTCTGAGCGATATTACTTCAAAATCGAAACGTACAAATCTAGATCTTCAGTAAAAAAAATATGAAAATTGGGCTACGCGTCAAGAGGGAGAAGAGCGTTATCGCTTTTTGTGTGAAAATGTACAGGTTCACAATCCTGTTAGGTGTTGCGTCGTCGCCGTCGGTGCGGCGGTCGCCGGTACGTCAGTACGTCAGTACGTCAGTACGTCAGTACCTGTGGAACAGTCGGCAGAGCGCGTCGGCCAGCTCGCGCAGCAGCGAGGGCGCGGCGGCGGCCCGCAGCTCCACGCGCGCCGCCGCGCCCGCCACGCGCCGCGCCGCCGCTCCCACCGCGCCCACCGCGCCCACCGCGCCCCTCCCCTCCCCGCACGGCCCCGCCCCGCCCGCCGAGCACGACTCGCGCTCGCACCCGCGCTCCAGCGCGTCGATGCACCTGCCCCGCGGAACGTACGACCCGTGCGGTTAAACGATGGAATTAGAAATGGCGGCTCATCGGTGTGAGTATAGACGGAAATAGTGTGCGAGCGAGAAGTGAATACGTGCGCCGCCATTTCTAATCCCACTCCTCGACCGCACGAGTTGTGCACGTGTTGTGACAGCAGGACGGCTACCGCGTTCACGTACCGGGTTATTTTTCCAGCGGGAGACAAATTTTGTGCGCTCGTTCAGACGAGCGAAACGAAGATCTTCTACTGTGGAACCGATCTCGAAATCGCGAAAAAAAATCGGCTGCTCCATACAAATGTTCAACATCCACCGAACCTAAATGTGTGGAACGGCTGATTTTTTTTTGCGATTTCGAGATTGGTCCCATCATAGTAAAAGATCTTCATTTCGCTCGTCTGAACGAGCGCACAAAATTTGGCTCCCGCTGGAAAAATAACCCGATATATGTAACGTAGACGCGCTGTGCCAATTGGCACCAGTTAAATGGTGAATTTCGAGCTACCGTGAAAAGTGTCGCAAATTTTGCGTAAAATATGTCTAAAAATTTAATGAAAAGACAAACTGTTGCGAACAAAAATTGTGTCACGACGCGAGGCAGCGCTGGATTAGGCGCATAACACATTGCACCGGACACCGCTCCGGTGTGCGGTGCTGCGGTTTTTAATTTTGACTGAAGAATCTTAATTTGTATACAAAAACCCCATGGTATAACACACTCACACCGCACGGCCGTGCGGTTGTGCGGCGCGCGCGACGGCACCGCACTCCCGGACGGTGATGCGGTGCGGTCCGCGGGGTACGCCACACTGTGCCGCAGTATCGTACAGATATTTGCGTAGAAAGGACGTGCATACGCGTAATAGATCTCGACATAGATAATGCGGTGATGCGGGGCGTCATCGTGCACAGCAGCTCCGGACGGTGATACGGAGCAAACCGTACGGTGGCGGTTCCATGACGCCGCAGCCGCATGCGGTTTTCGTCCCTCCGTACACCGCAGCGGGATGCGGCGGCAATGTGTTAAGCGCCTTAGGCCTGGACAGTAGCATACTGGCTCGCTCGCATGAGAGTAAAAGAGACAGCAAAACTAAGGTCAAACATTCAAAGTCAAGGCGGTCGAGCGTAGATCGCAGTTCGGAAACCATTTACATTTGTTTTAAACACTACACTTCACCTGTGCGAGAGCGTTGACTATTCCGTGAACTATGGATCTGACAATAAATCCGTTCAAGTCTAGTCGGCAACTGAATGACGAATTGCAACGAAATTTCTGTGTAGCGCGTCCACATTTTAAATTTGAGTGCGCAAGTACGGTAGAGGGGTGCGTCATTTCAGCTTGGACTAGTACACGCGTGTCCTAATCGGATTTTAGGAAGTAAGGGTTCCGTGTTTTCCTTTCGAAGTACGGAACCACAGAATAGGCAATAATTTGGTACAAACATGTTTAATGTTTCGGATATGTTAATGGCTTGCAGTTGCTTCTCATCTCTATGCCCTTAGCCTCTACATCAACCAGGGTAATGGCTGAAAATCGGTGATTTTTCCTCTCTTTAGGACGATTAGCCCTTTGGGTACTGCAACACAGAGGAGATTTTATTCACATACTTACATCTTTGTTTTTTTTATTCTTGTTCCTAATCCACCCTTCTTAATATCGATTGTATCTTGATTTTGTTAAATCAAAGCGTTAGATCTATCTATCTATAATTTTAAGGCCATTTTCAAGAAATTAAGGAAAACAAATCTTACAATACCTTTGCAGTGTACCGAAGTAGGAATCCTTGAGACAGTCGACGTAGTCCGCGAGCCTCATGCTGATCTTGCGGCTGAGTTTTGAAAGAACTGCAATTGAGAGTATTGTATTCACTTTTTTGAATGATTTAGTAGCTAATTTGCTGATTTTATCGACGAAATTCCGAAATTTGTAGTACTGAATGATGATGATGATTTGATTTGATTCAATATAGTAATTGATCGATTACTTTCGTGGAAATTCACGCTGACATATGACTTAAGTGTATGGGTTGAGGAGCCACTCCCAAAGTATTGTATCTCGTCAAATTACACCAGTATTAGAATCAGATTTTTCCGTAAGCTCCAGACATAAAAACCGTTTTTGTTAAACACCCTATCAAACCGAAACCTACTCATGTTAACATAGTCATATAATAGTTACGGCGTCACGGAAAATTGAAAAATTTTGTCAGATCTGCCAGATCGCTAATCTGACTGGATATCAATCGCGGAGCCCTGCGCGTGTCGCACGTGAGCCCAGCGAGCCCAGGGGGGTAGAGGGGCTCGATAGTCGACCCTGCTCCAGTCTATATTAGATTGAAATTTGTGAGTCTGTGTGTAAAGCTGCTGATCTCTCACCCGTCTGCTGCACGTCCAGCGAGGCCTGCTTGAAGGAGACGACGGAGCAGCTGCCGCCGCCCCAAGCCGCGCTCTCCACGCGAATCGACTCCGCGCCCTCGCCCTGCAAGGCGGAAATTGTGGGGCGCTTACTAAGTAATACCTAAGGGCTATAGTAGTTTTATATGTACAACTTTGCATTTACTTTAAAGATGACAAATAAACTGAAAAACAGATATAAGTAAAACACCTCGGGTAGCAGCCTTATTCACAAACCTTCGGAACCGATTCGTCTCGGTTTCATATTCTTTTCGTTCGATTCGACAAATGCTATTCAGCACCAAAATCCAGCATTCATAAACGTCGAAAATGAACTTTCCGTCTATTTCGGAAAGTTTCCGTCGACGACCTATTCACAAAAGTCGAATCGAATATTTTTGACATTTCATTTCGTTTCGAATGACATTAAGTTTTGGAAACATTTCCGACTATTTTTTTATATTTTATTTTATTTTCAAGGAAAACTTACGGCTATTACAATTATATGTTCACAGTTAAAAATGGTTATTCATTAGCTAATAACAAGTTTTCACACATAAATAACACGTGGAGTTTATGAGAGCATGTATTTTAGACGCTTATTTAAATTAAAAACCAAAATAAAAACAATGTCACGCCAGTTCAGATATTAACGATACTCAATTATCTATTTATCTACTTATGCTGTAGGAAACTTTATCGAAAGTGATAAACTAAATTAATTTTCAATTTTAATCACACGTGAGCCAACATAATCTAGTGTTTTTAATATATGGAGCGTGTGGTCAGTCTTTAGCAATGTGAGTGTTACTCGTAAGGTGTTAAATGTTATAATAATAATATATTACTTTTACGTGATGAGTAGTCGTCTATATAATTTGGTCAATAAAATTAATAACATCTCTTCACTAACTATACACAATTGTAAAAATGTAATTGAAAATTAAATTATATTGTAACAAAAGACAAATTCTTAATTATTCTTAAAAGATAAATTCTTAAAACTGAAAAGTAATTACACAAAACATACATATACAAACACACAACAAACAAATACACTCGTAGACACATACACACACGCACACACTCATAAACACACTAGCTAGATTATGCATTTGTTAATACAGGATGTCCCTAAAACAATGGATAAACCTGTAACTACCTATAGATGGACTTCATTATGGCCTCCCTTACCACAAATTTTGACCTTAGTGAAAATATCACGGTTAAAGAAATATTTATTGTTTTTGAATTTTTCGAAAATTTCCAAATGCGATTAGTTTTTATAGTGCCATTTCTACAAATGTAGAAGTTTTTCGATTTCGTTTTTTTCTATTTCGCAAGCGATAGTTCAGCTATCAAAAACAAGGACTTAAATTTAACAAACTAGCGTAATAAATTAAAAAAAATAAAACACAAAGAAAATTAAAAATGAAATAAATTTTCTTTCATGTTTGATCAGCTACAGTGTAAAAAAAATATAGTACGCTCATCGTGCCCATCATCTTAAAAACTTACTTAGCTATTCTTAATTCCAAAAAGGTATCATAAGCCTAGGTAATAGTATTCTGAATATTTTTAAATTCATAACTAGTTAAATATCAAATAGTATAAAAGTTTCGAGCGTCGATGGCGTAGTGCGTAAGGCTGGCGCCTTCCAATCGGAAGGTAGCGGTTCGAACCCCGCCACGTACCAATGTGTTTTCAAATTTTGAATTCATATGTACGTTTATTCGACGCTTTTACGGTGAAGGAAAACATCGTGAGGAAACCTGCACACACCTGTGAAGAAAGAATTTCTTTACAGGTTGTGTGTGAAGTCGACCAACTCGCACTTGGCCAGCGTGGTTGACCTAATCGCCCTAGTTTAGGGTAGGCTCGAGCCTCTCGGCGGGGACGTATATGAGCTGTTGATGAAAATGATAAAAATTTCAGAAAACTGTTTTTGTTGTTAGAATTACTCTAAGGTTCTGTGTTAATGTAAAGGTATAATGAGCCTAGGTATTCTGTTTTTTTCAATCTCATGGCTACTTAAAGTGTATGAATATTTCAAAGTATTCGGTAAAAAAAACATTTCTTCGTTTAAAAATCAAATTGACCTTGCGCCCTTATACATGTCCTAGAACTTTTGGCTTTTAATAAAATATAGTTTAATGCGGTGCACGTAACCCGAAGTTTCAATGTAAGCAGTTGTATTTTGGATGAGAGTCCGCAAGTCCGCAATCGAGGATACTGGCCTCGCGTACACGAGGTCTTTTTCTTCCTAGAATCAGGAGAATAACTTTGAATAAAATAAATAAGAAAAGGGTAAATTTGTTTTATTTTTTTTTTGTTAAAACTGCGATGGCTACCTAGGATTGGAATAGGTTTTCTTACTTTCTTTCAAAACGCCTACTCAATTGTATTTACAGTTGCATATGTTTCAATTCTCTTCAGATAATTTATACAGAATATAATTGCATATTCGAATGTCGTGTAGTGATATTCAAAGTCCGAATAACGATTGCCAATTGTCAGAAGGTAACACAAACAAACAATATCCAAATCGTAAAGCTAGTAATTTCCGGGTAAGCGAGGCCAGTATCCTCGATTGCGGAGTTGCGGACTCGCATCCAAAATGCGGCTGCTTACATCGAAACGTCGGGTTACGCGCACCGCATTAAATATTCTTTTATTAAAGGTCTAGGACGTGTAGAAGGGCTCAAGGTCGAGCTCAATTTGTAGAAATGGCACTATAAACTTATCCATTGTTTTAGGGACACGCTGTATATCTACCGCATCAAACACACTCAAATATGCTCAATCCTCTATGCTCCCGTATTAACGTACGCAGTTTCATTTTTTTTGCTATAAATAAATGTGTATTAATAATGTACTGTTTGCATTGATTTTATTTCCTGAGGCGTGGGCGCTGGCAGTTGTAACACAATTAGTACTAACACTCCTGCCGACCTACCACTCTTAATATACGTTACTTGCCAAACAACATATTTCTATACTTTTTTGTACGTTAAGTTTAACATTTGTTTAAATTTCAGTGTGATAAATACATTATTATTATTAACTTATCATCACATCTATTAATTAAAAATATTGTTTTTTATTTTAATCTATTTTGTGAATTTAATACCAGCTCATCGAAGTAACTTGAAAAAATCAATACAAGCCTATTGTATTTAAAAAACAAACCTCTAACTCCTAAAAGTTAAGGATCCTTCCATCATCAGCTCGGCTTATGACTACCAGCCCCCGTAGCACGTCCACCAAAACACGATATGATAAAGCGATTTATCGCGGTGAACTGTCAAAATACGACGAAATCCTATTGTATTTTGAGAATTCACCGCGATAAACCGCTTTATCATATCGTGTTTTGGTGGACGTGCTAGGGGGGCAGACGCAAATACCTGAATAGTTTCGGAAAAAACATGAAACACGTTGGACGTGCCTATAAAATTTAAGGGTTTTCCTCGATTTCCCTGGGATCCCGTCATCAGATCCTGACTTTGGTGAGAATGGGACCACCATAGGAGTATTCTCTTTAGAATACAAAAAGAGTTCTGAAAATCGGTTCACAATTTGCGGAGTAATCGCGTTAATACACAAAAGACATACGCGACGCATTAAGAACCTCCTTGAAAGTGAACAATACCTTTAAAATAAATTAGTTATCGTGAGAAAAAAGCTATACCGGGAATCTCACATATTGTTAGTTTAATATTACCAGATAGCGGCTATTACTCGTATGGTGTTATTATAGCATACAAGAATATAGTATCTTTGGAAATTTAACCCCTCAGAGGGTATAATAGGGTTGAAAACTTGAATGGAACTGCGTTGTTTGTGAAATAGGGGTTGAATGAATGTATTCTACGAGTATATTTGCATCTCAAACTAAACTACTTCACCTATGTCAACGTGTCTTTGAAAGCTTCTGCATTATGGTTTGTACACGGGTTACGTATTTTGATAATATCATGTTTAGAGAATGAGCCGTAGTAAGTTACTATTAGCTAATCTGTGCTACGACGAGTAAAAACAACGTCGTTCCCACGGCAAAAAAGGCAGTCGAAGAGTTTGTTCTATCTATTAGAGCGAGGTTACACCATCAATATTTCATCAATCAGTCTGGTGTGATTGACGCCAGACTGATCGTGTAACTCAGTGATTGATGAAATATTGGTGAGAATTTGATATTTTCTTCAGTCCGATGGAGATTGATGAAATATTGATCGTCTAACCGTTCACGTCATTCTCGCGTCAGTCAGCGCTCGGGCAGCGATGGAGGCACACGACCGTGACGGAGCTGCGGCCGAGTCACCGGGGACGATATATTCACCGTCATCTCCAGTCGAAGCCGAAAAAGATTTCATATTATATTTGGAAACATACCAGTGTTGTGGAACAAAACTCACAAACAATACCATAACAAATATAAACGAAACGAGGCTCTCAATAAATTATTGCCAATTTTGAAGAAAATTAAGCGTCCGCATTTTGAATAAAAACGACTGTCCAAATTTCACGTTTCTACCATTATCCAAACAGTCAATATAAATTTGCAATATATTAATTCAGCCTTAATTTTCCAATTCCCTAACAATGACTTGTGACCATCATTTCATATGACCTCAATATTGTAAGGAGAGGCGGGTGATCTGAGAACAACATGATGTGTACTTCTCGGTCTCCTGTCTCTCGATCCTATTGTACTGTTGTTTAGTGTATACTATACTTTGTGAGAGGAATAAACGCATTATTATTATTATTATTATTATTATTAGCGGTTACGGCTGTGCGTGCGTCTATAGATGGGAACATCTCCTTTTATATATACATATATACACGGTTATTTTTTTATCACCCTGGAAAATTTTAGGGACGCTTCAGGACACATCCAATATTATATAAAAAAAAATGAAATAAAAAATTAAAAAAAAATATTTAAAAGAAATAAAAAATCTCTAAAAATGCTGCTCTCAACTAGTGCAGCATTTTTTGTATTTAAAAAAAAAATAATATAAAATTAAGGAGGGGGGTTATTTTTTTATTTCTAATACCATGTCGTGAAGCGTCCCTTAAATTTTTCAGGGTGATAAATATATGCTTCCGTTATAAAACATTATTAAATTGGTTTTATTTGTGGATATTCTGTTTTTAGTAGTTGTGGAAAATGGCATCCTTTAGTTCTGTGTTATGCGTTCAGGTGTGGAAACTTTTATTATGTGTCAATAATTAAAAAATAAAATATACCTACTGTGGTTTTATATCTAACTAGCTTTCCGCTCGCGACTTCGTCCGCGTTATTTTTGTTTTGCCGTGGGAATTTTTTTCCCGTAGGAAAATTACCCTATGTCCTTCCCCTGGTTTCGAACTATCCCTATACGAACTTTCATTAAAATCGGTTCAGTAGTTTCGAAGCCTATTCAATACAAACAAACAAACAATCAAATCATTCCTCTTTATAATATTAGTATAGATATAGAAAAAATATGAGATTTCATTTAGGGTATTTTAAAAATATAATACAGATAGGTAAATTGAGACCAAACCTGGGGTAAAGTAAAAAACTGACCTGACAACACTGTCAGTTTTTCATCAGTCGTGATTGATCGTGTAACCGTATTAAAAAATCCATCAATCTCCCATCATTCAAAGTTTTACCAGATTGATGAAATATTGATGGTGTAACCTCGCTGTTAGGAATGAATAATTTGGATTAGACGAAAGCGGAAGGTGGCGACTGGCGATAGCTCGAATGCTATTGTTAATCACACATACTCCACCCAATCACTGTTTATTGGGCCAATAATGTTGAATAAGCTCTGCCTTAGTTGGCAAGAGCAACAAAAAATCTCAGAGACTCATTTGAGTGTTCCCCTCCACGGAAATCTTTAGTAAAAGGCGAAAGATTTATACGTTTTGAAGGGAAACCAGAGTTGTCCGAACAGCGATCAGACTCCCTTTTATACAAGCCACTTGCACATCTCTTAACCGCGTTGTAGGATGCGAGCAGCGCCACCTAACGTCATTTTACGAAAATATTTGCGTGCGTATAAGTTGCCGTGCTTTGTGTCATTTCGAACCTTGCTTTTGTAAGGTTATTTTTGACGGGTCCATATTGGGTTTTAGGGATCCGTATTTTTAGCATACTCATCGTTTCACATAACGTTCATAGAGAATAAATCGTTAGTAGTCCAGTCAAATAAGACCAAAAAAGTGGCAAACCTCGGAATGGAAGCGAATAAGCTGTAAATTGGTAAAAACCTTTGTTTTGGTATTCTATAGACTGAACTGACTTATTTATGAATAAGAAATTCATTCATATAATAGCATTAGCTATGTAAACTTCGAGGCTAGGTATATGGTTTGGCATGCTAAGTAATAATAATCTATTAAAATATGATTATAATTAATTAAAAATTAAAAATATTTATAGATTGTGCATATAGATGAGGATCATAATGTGGAAATGTTGAATGAAGTAGTACAATGCTAAGTGATATACGTGGGACGCACTAAAAGTTTCCGGAATCAATTATAAAAAAATACTATTAATGTATAACTCAAAATTTTCTCCCTTTGCGTCAATGCTCTTTTTCATACGATTGAACCAATTTTTTATTTCACTCCTTCGTGGTGATAAGTACATGGTTTTCATACTCTTCGACAGTTTCTTCTGGTGATGTAAGTCGTTGATCGCGTAATTGGTTCTTGATTTTTGGGATTAAAAAGAAGTCACGCAGTGCCAGGGCAGGTCTGTATGCAGGAGACTCATAAGTTGTACGTTTTTCGCCTTCAAAAACTCATTTGTCTGTCTGGCCATGTGGGAACTAGCATTTGCCGTTGTGCAAGATGATACAGCATTTAGAGTTATTTTCACGAAGTTTGTCAATAATTTTCGGTAAACAAGTAGTCATGTACCATCAGTCACTATTCACGGTACGACGATTTTCTAAAGCATCAGTAGCCACGTGTGCAGTTTTCTTAAAAAAGGATGCAATCATCCGCTTCGAGGCACTTTTCACGCGCGGCGCACTTTGGTTGGTTTCGGCTCATTTCGAAAGACGCATACGCTGGATTGCTGCTTTGTTTTGGGATCGTAGCTATAAATCCATTTTTCGTCACCTGTTACTATGTCCCACACCAAATTTGAAGACCCTTCGTTGTATCTGGCAAGCATAGCATGGCGCCAAGTGATGCGGTCCGTTTTTTGAGCATCAGTCAAATTGTGTGGGATCCATAGAGAACACAGCTTTCTCACGCCCAAATGTGTGTAGGATTGACTGTATTTAACTCATGCCTATGTCCAAAGATGTCCGGATCTCATGGTAGATCACATGCCTGTCTGTTTCGATCATATGGCGCACAACATCAATGTTTTTGTTGCTCACAGGGCTGTACGGGCGACCTTCATTAATTTCATCATGAAGATTGACACGATCACGTTTGATTTGCTGAGCTGTCAAATTACACTCAAATCGTAAAAAATCATGCAACGAAAATAGATTCCCGAGGTTAATCCATTATATTGTAATAATCCCGCAATTTTTAAAATGACGCTACAATGATAAAAAATTTGGCAGTCAGATGTAGCAAATTGTTTTCTACGGCTTAAGAGTTCTATTTATAAATGTAGTACTAACTTTTTAAATATTGTTTATGTAAGTAGCGATTCCGGAAACTTTTAGTGTGACCTATGTATGCAATATAAGGATGAGCCTTTATAAGGATGAGCGCTTGCTCTCTCCGCGCTGTACGTCGACAACGGTTATAGATACAACAAAATGCTTAAAATAAAAATTGTAGACAATTTTATAATCTACAAGTTTTATAATAACTTCAAATGACGTATAGTCCGTAGTGGAGATAAATACAAAAAACTGATTTGCCCGACCTTTGACCCTGAATATCTTGTGACGCGGACACGAGATTATATGAGACTTTTGGTTCAGTCTTTAGAATGCCAAAACAAAGGTTTTTACCAATTTACAGCTTATTCGCTTCCATTCCGAGGTTGGATGCTTATTTTACTGGACTATTGACTACTTTATGTCCCCACTCTTTAACATTTCATTTCGTTTCGAATGACATTAGGTTTCGGAAATATTTCCGAGACCAATTTGCTATCGGAAACTTTATCGAAAGTGATAAACACAAAAAAAATCAATAATTCTAAGGCCGCACCTTCTTAAAAGCAACTAGAAAACCACCTTCGAAAAGGTCCTGGATAACATTTGTCGATTCGAACGGAAAGGATATGAAATCGGGACGAATCGATTCGGCTCGGTTCCGAAGGTTTGTGAATAAGGCTGCACTCGTACCAGCGTTTTCAACATACACCTGTAACATCTGATTCAAACGCCGCGCATAGAGGCATCTAGCAGGTGGGAGACAGCTATCTGGCAGATAAAGTTGCGCATTACAACAACACATCAATAAACTCGATAGCGATTTGTGTCAAATAACTATCTGAAACTTTTTAGTGAAATTGACCCTTGGTTTAGGGGTGAAAGTATGAAGTTGCCGTTTTGTACTAAAAATTCTATATTTTTTCTTTATAAGACAATAGTAGATTATGCACAGAGGGATTAATGCAGTGTCTTACGTCACGGGCGCCATTTTGAACCCCGAGCATATAGAGTGACTCTAGAGTTAACTCTCGAGCGTAGCATTTTATTTTAAAGTTGTTGTTCACATTCAAGGAGGTTTGTGAAAGTGAACAACTTTAAAATAAATTAATTATCGCGAGAAAATAGCTAGACCGGGAATCTCACATTTTATAAGTTTAATATTAATGTAGTAGGGAAGCCCAAGAGCCAAGAGGGGATTTTTGAAGACATTCGGGCGTAATACGTTAATGTATAAGGGATAGGTACCTTGCTTGCACCTTAAAGATTCAGCCAATCAGATTAGAAAAAAAATATTGATACCGTGAAATACTCGAGCGCGTCGGACTAAGGTCTTGTGTTTTAATTGCATGCTGAAAAGTGTGTATTTCATCAACAGTCTGACGATTTGGGCGTGACGTAAGGAAACGGGGAGGTCACAAAGTTGGTGAAAAAATTCATCCTTCGGGATTCTCAAGCGCGGTTCAATTCTTTTTTATTTTGTGCAGAATAACATGAAAATCACAAATAATATATTTTCTGACGATTTCCCCAAGACGAAGACATTGTTGAAACACATCACATTATCACGGAATGATTACGCCTTAAAGTGTAATTGCTTATACATTTGAGCAGGCACGCACAGCGCTCTTCACTACCAACAGACGGCTGTGATATTGAGGATGACGTCGATGGTGACGTCAAGAATTTCAAATTCGTTGCTGGCCGTTGAAGAATCTCATTCGTTCTTGGGATACCGCACCTAACACACAATTGTACTCATACCGCAAATTCTTGTAAAATCACAATTAAATTAATTGCAAAAGTATTTCTTCGCATCATTGAGAATACTCCTTCGCATTATTAACAGACATAAAAAAATAAATTTCAGTGCGTCGAACCTTAGTGAAGGATGAATTCCTCACTCTCGCTCTTTTACTCTTTTTCAATATCTCGCTCTCTCATAGCGTCTCCCTAGCAACCATGACATCATTGTACACCAAGCTCCGCTTCAATCTATTCTGCTTGACCTTTGAACCGCCTTCATGTTGCTCGTAGTAGCTATGAGTTTCGTAGTATTAAAAAATTTCGAATTTTCTTTTTCATTTTCACAAACGAGCTTGCGACGATTTTAAAGCGTCAGAATTTTGAATGGGAATTTCGTTAGGGTAAAATTAATATCCCCAATGAAAATCTGACGCGCTCGAGCAATTTTTTTTTCAAATTTGGGTTCCGGCTATACGGCCACCTCCACAATGCAAACCGGCAGTTTAGTACACGCTCCTCATCAGACATGCATTGTGAATATATAATAGCAAAATCTGACACGCACGAGTAGTGCAGTCATTATTTTTTTACAATTTAAAATACTTGTAGACGCTCTCCCCACACCTAAATGAAAATAGATCGTATGATATTTTTTCTTCATACGATCTAATCTTGGAAATGAGAAGGGTCTCGAGAGCGCACGAGTGACTGCAAATATGTATAGTATCGTGGGTTCCGCTACTATAACAGATAGTGGCCATTACGTTGCTTACGTCCAAGAATAAAGGGTTTCTGGAAAAATCAACCCATTTGGATTTGACGAAAGCGGAGGGACGACTCGAGTTAAATAAACTCGGGCAACTCGGGTCCATCATCCAGCCCGTTGACCCGAGTTGATTTTCTCATCTACGTAGCAGTGGGCGAGTGGAGTTGAATAGCCCGGACTCGGGCATATTCATATCGGTATTTGTGGATAAATAACGGAGTTTCGTTTTATTACAAAACATACACAAATTCGACTTTGAATCGTCAGTCGGTCGAATCAACTCGACCCGAGTCAGACTTGACCTTATTTCAACTCGAGTTACCAGAGTTGACAAAATTGCGACTCGACCCATCACTACCCATGCCTTGCCTAGAAGGCAAGGTAGCGAAAGCTTAGCTTCATTATTTGATTACATACAACTCACCTCACCCAAATAATTTATATTATAAGCTCTGCCTTTAGTTGGCAAGAGCAAGAAAAAATTTCGAAGACTCATTTGAGTGTTCCCCTCCACGGAAATCTTTAGTAAAAGGCGAAAGATTTATACGTTTTGAAGGGAAACCAGAGTTATCGGAAAAGCGATTCAAGTCCCTTTTATACAGACCACTTGCACATCTCTTAACCGCGTTGTAGGATGCGAGCAGCACTACCTAGCGTCACTTTATGAAAGTATTTGCGCGCGCGTAAGTTACCGTGCTTTGTGTCATTTCGAACTTTGCTTTTGTAAGGTTATTTTTGACGGGTCCATATTGGGTTCTAGGGATCCATTTTTTTAGCATCCTCATCGTTTCCCATAATATAATATACAGGCATGACGCGAGATTTACCTATAGGGATAAACAATAATACAATACCTATTTAAATTTATCTTGATATTGGTAATTGGGATGATGACTGAATTCTAATTTTTACGTCTTGTCATTAAATATTAAAATACCGTGGAAAAAGATGCAGTCTTATGAAATTAGAATTAAAATCGGCTTAGGAATACATTAGATAAAAGCATTTTAAGTTGTTAATTTGAAGGCGATTAGACAGAGAGATCCGACATCAACCGTGACGTCATTGTTGAGTACGACCATATAAACTCCTTGTAAATTGCCGTTTTGCTAGAAAGAGATGGAGAAAAATCTTTAATACCTTATATCTTGGTTGTTTTTATAGTTATTCGAAAACCGTTATTCTAAAAAATACGTTCTTATTAATCTCGCGACAAGGTTTTATATTATCATAAAAAATGTGTTATAAGTTTATTTTCTTGCTTTAAAAAATGTTTTTTATTTTTTATTTTTCTCAGATTTGATTTCTAAATATTATTATTTTACTTTAAAAGTTTGTTTTTAACAATGTTTTTTAACTTTTTATTTAATATTTTTTAACTTTTTAACGGCGGCCATTTGGATTTGAATTTTCACATAATAATATACCCATTGTATTCTACTAGGCAAGCCCTTTCATTTGATACCTTAGAGCATTCATACGGGAGACGGCAAGGCTGGGAGAACCCTTCTGCCAATTTACGCTGACCATTTGACCAAACACGTTATATAAAACTAGTTGACGCGTGGCCGTTGCCATTTGGTGACGTTTTCGTGTCGCACTAAGAGCTCCAAAAAAATGGATAATTGTGCAGTTTCCTCTTGCAAAAGGCGATCCAGCTACTGAAATCTTCGAGATTATGGCGTTTCCTATCACATGTAAGTATAAAATATACATTACCGTGTTTCATTTGTTTACAATTTTGAAATATTTTTTATGCCGTTACGATAGAAAAATACAATGGTACGATGGTAGCTCAACACAATACACGAGCATTATATTATCTGTGAGACTGTGACACGGGCATTTGCTTAGTGCTGGGACAACGTGAGTGAATGATGCTAATTCATATTTTTATTCATCATTCATTCACTCCGGAGTTTGTTTATTGTTTAACCAGATATAATATTAAAATAGAAATTCAAGTGGAACTAATTGAACAAAAAAATATCAAGAAAGTATTACTTATTATTTTGCTTCAACTTTGCTTTGTAGATTAAAAAAACTTTTTCTATACAATATTCTTACTCTAAACATTTTTTCGACTGCGTCTCACTTGATTTTAAGCCTATTAAATAATATTTATTGGTATTTTACAAAATGCAATGTAAGTTAACCCCTAGAGATGGCATCACCACTCGTGTTTACTCCAGATAGAAAAATGTGATATAATGTCCTCTTAATTTTATGTTGTAGTTGAGGTCATAAGTACAAAAAAAAATGTAATTTTTTTTTGTACTTTTAGTTTTTTTGAAAGGCTGAAAAGATGCAAAATGTTCATAAACTTTCAAGTATATTTTATTCAACTGTACTACTATTTAATTTTATACGTTGACAGCCAGACAGCAGACAAAATAGAAAAACTATTGTTTGCGGTCACCGTTAACCACGTTTTCGTTTCGTTTCCGCGTTGCATTGCGGTTTCATGCCACCTGCTATATGTAGCAAGTTGTTGGGGACATCAGTAAAGAGCACAAAGCAAGTGATTGTCGTCATCGTCGTAATTAGAGAAAATTTTAATAATGCAACATAATTATTAAAATCACACAATAAAGCTTTTTCTACTTATTTTAGTGGCTTTGAAGTTTGTACGGCCAATGTAAACAAAAACACTTTCAACGTCACGTTATGACAAATGAATAACATGTCTTACTATATCTAAATAAAAACTTTCATAGTAGTAAACATCTACTAAGCTAAAATGGTAGAACTAACGCCACATACGTGTAGCAAGGAATTTTATGTTTACTTTAACTCACATTTTTTGGTGCAACTTAAAGAAAAATGCCCGATATCGTCCCAAGCGTTATAACACGTTGGGCCCTATCGCAAATGAAAGGTTTTCTAAAATACAAATTTTATTTGTATGGCAGTAAGTTGCTATCTCGTGCTTTTTACTTGCACGAGATAGCAAATTACTACCATACGAGCAAAGCTAAGAGAGAGCGTCGGTGGCGCAGTGGACTCGGCACTTGCCTTCCAATCGGGGGGTCGGGGTTCGAGACCGGCCATGTACCAATGTGTTTTTCGTTTCGAATTTCATATGTACATTTTGTCTGACGCTCCTACGGTGAAGGAAAACATCGTGAGGCAACCTGCATACATCTGCGAAGAAATTCAATGATGTATGTGAAGTCGACCAATCCGCACTGGGCCAGCGTGGTTGACTAAGGCCTAATCACCCTAATATAGGGTAGGCTCGAGCCCCTCGGTGGGGACGTATATGGGCTGTGATGATGATGATGATGAGCAAAGCTAAACGAAAAAGTACCTACCTATTAAACATGTTTATAACTATGCAGATATATAATAGAATCAGAAATTAGTTTTTTTTATTATAAGAATAACTACAGCCAACTTACGTCTACTTTAACATACAATTATTTAAACTATATTTATTAGGCCAGAACTGTTATTCACAAGATAGAGTTATAATGTACTGCTTTTTATATCAAACACAAAACTTGGTTTAGCATCAATTAAGCATAAATATCAGTGGTAAAAGAATATAAGTGTAGTTAACATAATATTAAAGTAACCTAAATACCCCTTAAAATTGAACAAAACTACCTAACAGCCACATTGTTATTCTAATACGAGTACGTATTGCCAATTATAATATTACCTACCTACATATGAATACTTACCAATTTTTTTTTATTATAATTTTTTAGTATTGCCAATTATAATATTACCTACCTACATATGAATACTTACCATTTTTTTCGTTTTATTATTATTATTATTATTTATTTATAGTTACTTCTTTAATTTTCCTTACGAATAACTGTTTACTAAGATTAAATAAGTCTACTTCGCAAAAAAGTTTGTTATAACTGTGTACCATTGGAGACACCGCCCGATTTCGTGCATAATTAGTGTTACGCAAAGGAACAGCAAATAGTGGTGTATGACGAGTACGACGCAATGGAACTAGTAACTGTAATTTCTCTAAAAACTCGGGACAGTCTATATTACCGCGTAACACGTCATACAAAAATCCCATATCCATCACTGCACGTCACTGTTCTAGAGTCAAGATCTTAAATCGACAACAGCTATCTTCATAAGACTCCTTGATTCTGTTGTTTGATTTAAAGTTTAGATGTTTCACAAACTTCTTTTGTATGCACTCTATCCTACTTTTGTGAACACTGTACATAGGACACCAGATTTGACAGGCATATTCTAGGATGCTACGAACGTATGCGTTATATACTATATTAGTACTGCGAGTAGATTTAAAAGGCTTGCAGGTACGCATTGTAAAGCCCAAAGAACGAAACGATCTTTTTACAATGATCTATTAGATCATCTTGAAATTTATATTGAAATAAGATTGGATTCTTCTTGCGCGTAAAAGTAATACATTGACATTTAGGTACATTAACAATGATATTGTTTTTTGAATAATATGCTATTAAACTGTTAAGATCTTCTTGAATTAATTTACAGTCAGATATGCACCCCGCGCTAACTTGTTTCGACGTGTTCAGATAGATTTGAACACAGGTTGCGCGTGGCGCAATTCAAGTCACACTAGTCATTGTTTTGATTGCACTCCGGAGTGTCGTTCTGTTATTTGTTTACTGACTTTTCATGGTACCATTATTTTACTTTGACCATGACTAATTACTTGACGTATTTTAATGTAAATAAACCAGTTGCATTTATCATAGTGTGTGTATTCTACCAGTGAAACCCTTTCATTTGATACCCATATTAAGAGAGTTGAGAAAAAATACGTAATCCACCATTTTGTAGCGGCGGCCATCTTGGATCGATAGTCAGCAAACATAGCTAAGAACACTCCCGACTAATTCAACTTTCAAACAAAAAAAAAACAAATTCAAAATCCGTTCATCCGCTCGGGAGCTACGATGCCACAGACACATATACACACACACACACAGACACGTCAAACTTAAAATCAGAAATCAACGCGGACAAAGTCGTGAGCAGAGAGCTAGTTTGAGTAGAGAGCTAAAGTCTGTTCCCCGAGAGTTGATAAAAATTATGATTACGCATCGGAGCGCTTACTGTGTTTCTTTAACTGAAAATACCTTAATGCTTTCCTTGACCCCAAGGTTGCCTGGTAGAAATTGCTACCTTAGCAATAAGGCCGCCTATTGTTACTGTGTCTCTTGTATTGTTGTGTCCTGTTTATGTATGTTTCGTGTGCAATAAAGTGTTCAATCAATCGATCAATCAATCAAACAATATAAATTCGTCCCCCTCCCCTCCTCCTCATCAAAACATTTTACCTACGCCTATGACTGAAAATATATATTTATTTCAGTCGATCAGCTAAACAGCAAGTGAAATTGCTGTATTTGACACGAAAAACTAATTAAAGCATTTTAATAATAATTAGCGGGCCTCGCTTTGTACTAATTTAAGAAACCCTGTCTTCATTGTATTTTTATCCACTCTAGCCGAACAGGGTATAGTAGTAATAAAAATACAATTTATTGTAACATTTCAATCTTTCACTCACGACGACCCAAATAGTTACTCATTCTTTGTGTCACATCACTAGGGACATTAATCCTTTGTGGTGGGGCGATTGCGTAGATACACGTTAATTTGTCGATGTGTGTGTGTTTCTTGATTGTAGGGTAATATTTTCATAGTGTGTGTTCTTAAACATAAGAACAACGTCTCTGTAAGTGTGTTCTACATTTTCGTAGTGTGCGTGCGTGTTTACCTCGCCTCCCGCAAAAAGTGGCAGAAAAATTTACACTGCGATTTGTTGCGTACCGCATCCATAGGTTAAATGATCTAAGTTTGATACACATATTGCGGGGGTTGTACAAAAATATGTAATCTGTCACTTTGTTGTGGCGGCCATAATGGATTTGTTTTTTTTTATAAAGTACTGTATTCTGCAAGTCAAGCCCTTTCATTTGATACGTATATTGCGGGGTTATCCAAAAATTAGTAATCCGAAATTTTTTTACAATCGGACACTGGCTTGACAAGTGGAAATTAACTTGTAAGATTTGACGCAAATAAACAAATAGGGCAAGTTAAATAAAAGCTTGCAAAAATGGCAGGTGAGTTGATTTATCGGTGTGCGTTGACTTAATGGTTTGATAGAGGTCAATCAGCCTCTCATATCGACTCTGAGAGGCTGATCTGAGGTCTAACAATAACTGAGGTAGATCGCCAGCAGTTCAAGTTTGAGCGCCCCTGGCTTAGAATATTTGTAAGTGTGAAACATTTAACTCAGTGTATGTTTGAATAATATCAAAGACCCCCTTACTTTGAATTCTCACACGAATACACAAACGCGCCCTCACATACAGGGTGGCACATTTAGATCGGTCAGTATGGGCAAGTCTGTAACTATAAGACACAAAGATCAGAGGGCCTATTGCCGATCTCATGGTTTTGGAAATGATATCATATGATATTATAGTGCAAAACAAAAAATACGATTTCCGGTCAGATTTTTGATCATTTGTTCATTATTTAATGATGACATCATTGAAATTATGCCATACTGATAATGTAATTGGAATCAAGTCATCAAATTGGAGTCAAGTAAATTAAAAAAAACTTGTACTCAGTTCGGGAATCGAACCCTGTCGTGTTGAAAAATAAAACTTACATTATTTCTATTGGGATATCGATTGTGTACTGTGTAGGCAGTTACTATGAAACATGCCCGCAACTTACGTAATTGCCCATACTGACCGATCTGAATGTGCCACTCTGTTTACACAACACACACACATATTTAGTTATGTTTTAAAAATATAACTAGTATGCATGAAACGGAAATCATCGACCTGTCACGGGAACCTTCATATCATTAATTAGTATTACGGTCAAAATTAATATAATAAAAAAATAAGTCCTAAAAATGTACAAAAACTGTCACTCACCCTGAAGTCGAAGCTCTCGTCGTTGGAGTCGACGATGTCGTAGTCGTCGAAGTTGTAGCTGCCGTAGGAGTCGGCCTCCTCGCCGTCGGACGCGGCGGCCGGGGTGGACGGGGGCGATGGGGCGGGCGGGGTGGACGGGGCGGGCGGGGTGGACGGGGGCGATGGGGCGGCCGACGTGCACGACAGCAGCGCGGAGGCCGGGCAGTGGCGCGGCTCGGCGCGAGGCCGGCACGAGCTGACCACCATGGCCTCGTCCCGGTGCCACGGGAGATCTGTGCCCCGACCACGGACCGCTTTCATCACCATCACGGCTCATATATCAATCTATCTATCGGATTGTTATGAGCTGCGATGGTGATGATATCATCGGATTGTCCATTGACTATCGATCGGATTGTCAATGGACAATCTGACGGCAATTTATTAAACTTATTGAACTTTAAAGTCCCCGCTCGGTCGATGCGTAAGCCGCAATTGTTTTTTATAGCTACGACTGACAATAATGTCTCAAAAAATAATCCGTGTATGGAATGCGTAGGTTGTATAATGAAGTCTGTACGAACGTAGATATTTTTATTCATTCTTTGCAGTGTTCATTCTTTTAGAAACTCACTTTATATGTAAGTTATTAAATTTGAGACATTACTTGTTAATATTGTTAAATTCTATTTCAATTTGGTTAGTACCTTTTCCCATTATTTAATATGAGATGAGATGTGTCACTAATGGTTTTCTTCATAAAATGTTGTGCGCAGTTATAAATGAGCACAGACATGCATTTTGTGTTTATTAATTTATTTATTGTATATATTATTTTGTCTGTTGTATGTAATTGTGCCACTAAAATAAAGTAAAATAAAATATACGTCCCCACTGAGGGGCACGAGCCTACCCTAACTAGTACACAGTAGATTAACAGTACGTTAATCTACGGGCAAACGGGAGAGCCCACTGACAGCTCTCTTGCATCAAGGCCTTCGGAAAACAAGGAACTCCATCTGTTCCAAAGGACAGCTTAACAATGCGCCCCCGCCGCCAACATAGGGACGGGAGGTTAGCATCCTTGACTAAAATGACTAAACCAACCTTTGGTGGATCGGTCTTGTCTGTCCACTTACCACGCTGTTGCAATATGTGAAGATACTCTAATGACTAGCGTGTCCAGAAATTTTGGGACAACTGTTGCAACAGCTGGTACCGTGACGTGAAAAGACGAGATTTTATTTCCTACAACGGATATTCCGGCAGCGCGATAAGGGGCTGTCCAATAAGTCTCCAGGTCATTTGGGTCTGAAGACATCGGACATAATGGTCGCGAGTTGAGAACGGCCTCACACCCAGTTTCTGAAAGGCTGTTCAGCGATAAAATTAACTAACAAGGTGTCAATCTATTGCTAACTATGAATTGAGTTGCTGAAAGCTAAATCAACTTATCACTATGTTAGTTGACACAGCTGTCAAATTTCTTTCAAAATTATTAAGAAAAGAGCCATTTTGGATTTCCAAAATAGATATGAATAAAACAAAATATATGATTTCAGCAATGTGACCGTGTCTAAAAATATTTCTCACGAGAAATCAAATTAAGTATTAGAGATAAGTAAATTTTGGCTAGCCAACGTTTCGGAAACTCAAATTGATTTGACACTGCTGTTAAGATGACATGGCTGTTACTTGAAAAATATTTTGATCAGCCTTTCAGAAACTGAGGGTCAATCTTACAGAACACCGTGTTAAGTTCCTCAAACGTAAGAACGATTTCTCCTATCACGCGACGCAAATGTAAGAAAGAAAGAAAGAAAGAAGTCTTTATACAAGCTTCAAAAATCCCTCCCCAGTGCGGACAAGCTGGAGGACTATACTCCCAGATTATTCCAAGCTTGGATAGGCTGGTTCCAATGTCCAGTTGATTATCACCTAAAAATTTACCTACGTTATTAACATAATTGTTCGCACCCTTATAATTAGTTCTGCAATCAGAACGGATCAATGTCGGCAGTCCCTTGCGGGAAACCAATCTGCTGAGGGTGGCAATAAATGCCTCAGTAGATAGCTCAGACACCACCTCCAAGTGGACTGCCTTGGTAGACAGACACACGAATACACATAAATAGGTTTTATAACACCTAGCATTTCTAAGCCGTAATGTTTTCATCAAAATCCGTACCAACGCTGGCAAATGGTCTACTCCCGGTGACGCGATCAGCAGGCAAATCGCCTATTTGGGGCTGCATGGTAGTTGCTTGAAGACGATAACACGGCAAGCATCGAAAAATTATGTTCCGAATAGTTTGTCTAGCCGACAAGATCCAAAATTCACGCTGCAATACAGCTAACAACAGATTACAGCCGGCGTGAGAATTTTTTAAATGGCGATCTGTCACTGTCACCAACAGACGCACAAAAATATCATCTTTTGGCAGTAATAGGGGATGACTTCATAGGACAGGTTCCAGTTTCGGAATCGTAAGACGAGTCCGAATTGGAGCACCCTTGCTTTTCGCCATCACCAGATGTACAGCTACAGCTCCAGAATCACTAACGGTGCGGAGAAATACTACCGCAGCAAATCCACGTTCGGAGGCATCTGAGAAACCATGAAGGCTGACTTTACATTTCCTTTCGGGAAGAAACAATCTCGCCAATGATACACGATTAATATCCTCAAGGGATAACACCAGACGCTCCCTGTCTCTATGCCCAAAAATATTAGGGATTTCAATAATTCTTGTCCTGGGTTGTCACAGGTTCGGTGATACTTTAAGGTCCTTTAGGACATTGGACCATCACGTAGCTGGGGGTCTCCCTCTGCCTCTGGGTTTCTCAGGGATGTTCAGAGCTTATTTTACGGCATAATCGTCATCCCTCCTCATCACATGCCTATACCACCGTAATCTTGACTATTTTAATTTGTCAACTATTGGCGCGACCTTGAACGAACCCCGGATGTATTCAACGCGGACTCTATCTAAGCGCGTCACACCACCATCTCAACATTTTCATCTCCGCGACATGGACTCAAATAATTATGGCATATAAAATTATGGTAAAATATTTTAGGTCTACCAATATTATGTCAAAGAAATCAGGGATTTCATTAATTAAGCTAAATAATATTATGCCTTTGGATAATCATGCCTTATACAAATTATGCAAAGAAAAAATTATGAGGCGTTTATGTTATGCTATCGATTATGCTCAGTGACTTATGCCAAGCGTCTTTATGACAAACAACACTATGCCAATTGAAAGGTCCCCGTTGCAATCGCCATCTTAATACCTCTGATCTTAGCGCCTAATGTTTATTGGGATTGAGATGTCAAGCCACAGTACCCAGTAATTTCACTGTGTGACACACACAATGAAATTACCCTTCAAATCGCAACATCGCAATACAAGCACCGCTACTAGGCGACAGAAATAGGTAAGTTTGAGGTAGCCACGCAGATGACTCTGGTAACGCCATGCCCCACGTCGGGCGCCAATGTAACGTTATGGGTGACGTAGTGCAGCGCTTAGGTCTGTTGGGATTAGTAAGTGATGCACCAATGTTCTGTAACTGATTTCTATATTTCTCCAGCATTGCAATTATAATGTAACGGTGAAAATTATAAATAAATCGTAAAGACACGAATAATGCACACAAACTTACCAGGATACAATAACTTACACTTAAGCGCCTAAATTTTTGCAAGATTATATCGACTGCAATATTGTTTTAATATAAACGCATCGACAATAAAAATATTAATTTATAAAATTGTGGCATCAAGACTTCTGTTCGTGTTGATGTCGGTAATTGAGTGACGGGAGATCAGAATGAGATGTGACATTCAAGAATGTACTTAGGTTAGGCGCGAATGCAACGAGTTGCTAATTTGCTATATCTAGAAGACATATTAGCACCTCGTCACAATATTATATGAAAGGTGTCGGTATTGAATAAAGATCTTTGAGTATGTCAACCCAACGGCTACTCACCGTCGACGCTCCAGTCCATGGCGTCCACGTCCCGCCGCATCTCCTGCAGGATCTGCTGCATCATCTGCACCAGCTCCTGCTTCTTGTCGCCCGAGCTGAACTTCTCGTGGATGATCTGAATGGAACGACTTGAACGTTGTTATATTAACCCACCATGGGATTGGAATGCTGAATGAATTAAATAACAGAGACAAACGCAAAAGGCGGCCTTATTGCTAAATAAAAATTTCTGGCACGCAACCTTAGGGAAAAATAAAGTGTGAAACACTTTCTGAATGGCAAAATGCACCTGACTAAAGCTACGCTTCGCGAAATTGGAAAAGTTGATATTAACATTGACTTGATGCGCAGTAGCTAACTTGGATTAATTATGATCTTGTTCGAGGTCCGGATTCTGATGAGTGACCAATAAAATGTAAGTTCAAAAACGGAAACCCAACTTCCATGAAATCAAACAACAACACAATGTTTGAAACAAAAAAAAAATCATTATTTTAAGGATAATCAGTTTTCCACCTGAGAACAAGGACAAACGTTGTGACACGAGGTTTTTATATATACAGGGTGTATAACTGAAGGCCGAAATAGCATTTAAGAGCCCTTTCACAAAATCTCGCTGCTCAAGTTTAGGTAAATGCGAACGTAAGGTACCGACAGCGAGGTCTGGGTTCGACCGAGAGACAACGCGACACGCCAATATAGTGTGACTAGTCAGCCAGTGTAAATTGATACTTGAATTTATTATTTTAGTTTATGTTTCTACTGAAAATTAGTAAGTGACGAAAAAGGTTTATTAGAAGATATTTCTTTATAAAAGGTAATTTGTTTATTTTTCTCTTCTTTTAAACCAACTTCAAAAAAGAAGGAGGTTCTCAATTTGATGCGTACCTATGTTTTTTGTCTTTTTTTTTGTATTCGAAATTCTTTTCGTATTCGATATATTACATTTTTTTGGCTGGTCCCATTGTCATCAAAGTCAGGATCTGATTATGGGATCCCATGAAAATCGAAGAAAACCCTTATATTTTATAGGTACCTCCAACATCAGTAAGTAGTAAACTTGTTTATAATAACTGTTTTCAGTCATAATCCACCAAAACTTGATCATAACGATAAGTCACATAATATTTTTCTAAAAAATATAGATTACCGGCAATGTACGCACGCGATTTTTACCATATTACTCAGAGCGCGTAATGTAGTACACTGCTTTCGGTAGTAATGCATTCGGTTTAATGAGCATTAACGCAGTACAAGCAATAGTGCCGTGCTTATAAAAAAACGCACTAATTGCATTTTATCGATAATAAAATAAAATGTTATTAAATAACTGACAAATTTTGTCAGTTAAAATGCCATGGTAAGCATTATTGCTTATCACTAATACATGTTGTATGGCGAAACGATCACCTATTCTTTCTAACATATGCATATAAATCCGATTCAAAATTATAAAATTAAATTAAATTTTCTTCATACAAATAGTTCGATTAGTAAAAAAATTTATGGATAAATTCTAAACTAATTTTGCACTTTAGAATTTTTAATATCACCATAATATTTATATGACTATTTTAACATGGGTAGGTGTGTAGCGCCGCCGTGAAAGTGGTCAGTCTTGTCCTTATTCGTACATTATTGGGTTTGAACCGTAATCGTACAGTACGAGTATTAGTACTATTAGTACCGTAGATTTCTACCACTTTTGATACAATGAATAGTACCATACTAATAGGTACGAATATTGATTGAATCATTCGGCTTATTAATATGGGAAAAGAAATATATTTAGGTGATTGAAGTTTCAAAGCAACATAGAATTCAGACTAAATACACGCAATATTTTCTTCTCAAATTGGCGAAAATCATTGTTATATATAAAGGTTGACAAATTTTGCGAAAAAGTAAAAAAAAAAACAAAAAAAAATTCAACTGATTTTTGTATGGAGCTAGCACTTAAAAAGATACGTTTTTAGTATGGATGAGTTCAATTAAAATTCGCACCCCCTTTGCTACACAAGGTGCTATCTGAACTAAACTTCATATAAAAATCAAAATTTAGTATGAAAAAAAAGTCAAACTCACACTTGGCCATTTTTTGATAAGTCTATTATGTGTGTCCTCATTAGTTGTGGGGGTATAGGGGGGGGTCAAAAATTTCGTTATTGTTTAAACGGTGCAAAACTAAGCCTTTCTAACGTCTTTCTGTGTTCTGTGCCCTCGAAGCCCTTTCATTTGATACCCATATTGTATGGGTTGCAAAAGGAAAGTGATTAACCATTTCGGAACGGCGGCCATATTGAATTTAGAGCAAATTACTCGATTTATCGTATTTCACTCCCAAATCCCTTTCATTTGATACCCATATTGGGTGGAGGGCAAAAGAAAAGCGATCATCCATTTTGGAATCGGCGGCCATATTGAATTTGGCACAATGTCACTCACTCTATCGTGTTTCATCGTCGAAGCCCTTTCATTTGATACCCATATTGCATAGGTTACAAAAGGAAAGTGATCCATCATTTTGGAACGGCGGCCATATTGAATTTAGGGAAATATTAGTAACTGTATCGTATTTCACTCCCAAATCCCTTTTATTTGATACCCATATTACCTGAGTGGCAAAAGAAAAGCGATCCGCCATTTTGGAACGGCGGCCATATTGAATTTGGAGCAATCTCACTCGCTGTATCGTATTTCACCCTCGAAGCCCTTTCAATTGGTACCCATATTGTATAGGTTGCAAAAGGAAAGTGATCCACAATTTCGGAATGGCGGACATATTGAATTTAGAGCAATGTCACATACTGTGTCGTATTTTACTCTCAAAGCCCTTTCATTTGATACCCATATTGATGGGTTGGCAAAATAAATATGATCCAACATTTTTTTAATGGTGGTCATTTTAATTTATAGAGGTGACACTACTTAAAAGTCTCAAGTAGTAGTACTCAAAAAACACTTATATTGTATAGTAGTGTTACCAGACAAACATTTTTGCGAAAATTCATCCCAGTCAGATTTTCAAGACGTTATATTTTCCTTGTAAGATAGCGAAAAAAAAATTCTGCTTGAAAACGATCAACTCGTGCGGATCCTAGTATAGGTCCTTGCCCAAATTTTTTATTTATATTTCAAGAATTACGACGATTACGTAAAACAGCCTGGCGCGGCGCAAACTGACACAGGTCCTACCCCAATGAGCGCTCGTGCTCGACTGATTGACGCGAGTTTTTACCATACAATTTATTGCATTTACGGCCGACGTTTGAGGTGTAATAAAAAAAAAAATTATCTTTTTATTTTAAAAATTATACCGTTCGATTGATTGAAGAACATAGATTATTTTGACATAGCTTTTTAATTGTAAATATAGTTTTAACAATTCTAAAATGAACGTTAAAGTGTCAACATATTTCGTAAAAACATGTAAGCTTCAATTTTTTTTTTAATAAATGGGACGCTTAATAAAAAAAGCGTCTTTCCAACTGGCAACAAATATATATTTCTGATATCTTGTGATTTTATTTTAGTAAATTTATTGGAGTTTACTTTGAGTTTTAGCCGTTTTAGTTTGTCTATTTCATGATATTCTCCCAAACAAGGTAAGGAAGAACGATTATTCCAATAAAACTAAAGCAGTGAAAGAAAATCTGTTCTTACAACTGGCAACAATAAGAATAAACTTATTTTCCTCTAGTATCGATTTGCATGAAAATCGTTTTCGAAATAGTAAATTTAGCGCAAGAAAATGTCATTTTCGTGCAAAAAGTGTAAGAGGCCTCTCTAAGGGGCATAAAGGTTAGATATTAGATGGACCTGGAAAATAATACTCTTAGAGTTAACTGAAATCAAAAACTTTCAAGTGACAACCATAGTCCAGCTGGCTATGGAATAAACACAAAAGAAATGTAAACACCGCATGAAGGAACAAGGTACGCAGATGTAGGGCTGTCGATACATAGGATCAAAAAAATTATTTATTTAGTTTGTATGGGAAAAAAAGGAGCTTGATTAGCCCCACTATTTTCGCTACAGAATATCCACTTCTAATGGATACACACACACCCTTCAATATGAATTCGGTGTTCAGTTATCCTCTGTATAAAGAAAAGATACATACTATATTTTCTACGCCGATGGTTGGTTTCCGTTAAAATTGGCCGCCATGACGCGAAAATCGGGAGCGTTGTTTTTGTGATGACAATGAACTCAGGTGCAATCGTAGCGAGCCAGGTTTAATTATATTATTAACAAACTAAACACGCACCTCGTACAACTGCTGCTCCTGCCTCGCCACGTACTGGATTTTCTTGGGAACTATCTGCAACTCTCGCGCCATGTCGAAGGAGGCCAGTATGAAGTGCTGGAGCAGCTTCACGTGGACCTAACAACATAAAGACATGACATCATCCATCCATATCATTTCATTTCTAATTGTTAAGGAGTAGGTATATAGCAAAACTTCCGATAAAAAACCTACTCCTTAACAATTAGTAATGGACATCCGAAAAATAACGCCTGACACCATCAATTATATTTCATTTCTTTATTCGTGGGGCGTATGAATTTTCTATTAACACAGTCAACCACCCATATAAATGCTATTTACATATTTATTCAGGTTACTCGACGCCCCACGATTTTATTTTAGCGTCTGAGCAATGCTCTAGAGATTAAGAAAGAAAACTTAGAATTCAATTACAGATACGCACACTATAAAAAAATTACAATAAAGAAACACACACATCGACAAATTAACGTGTATCTACGCAATCGCCCGCAAATCATGCCCGTGTACTGTGTTGAGCTACCGACGCACAGTGGGCTGAAAATCGAGTTTCATAGACATATAAACTTGATGTTCAAACTGCAATTTTTTTTGTTCGTAAAGGCTTGTGTACATGATAAGTATTCCTAAATATTATATCTTACATGATTTAAGATGGGGGACCTTTCATTTGGCATAATGTTGTTTGTCATAAAGACGCTTGGCATAAATCACTAAGCATAATAATCGAAAAGCATAACATTAACGTCACATAATTTTTTCTTCGCATAATTTGTATAAGGCACAATTATCCAAAGGCATAATTTTATGAAGCATAATTAATGAAATGCCTAATTTCTTTTGACATAATATTGGTAGTCTCAAAATGTTTTGCCATAATTTTAAGTGTCATAATTAATAATATCCCTAATATTTTGGGGCATTTATTATAATTAGAAATGATGTTATTTTAAAGGATATAATGGACTCAATTCTGAAGCGGCCGCTAAATTTCCTAATTTTATTTGGGTGTCGCTAAACCATTTTCCTATTCTACGGTAACTGTCAAATTCAACTGACATTGCTAATTTGAATCTGACGTTTCTAATTTTAGACGGTCAATTCAACTTAGGTTTAGCCGTCCAAACGCTATTCCAGACGTGAGATTTTTACGCGTAAACCTCCTAAACTGATTAATTTTAGCGGCGACTAAAATCATCCCGATTAAAATTAAAACCTTACTAGAATCCACCATTTTGGTAATGAAAAATACAAATCGAAATAGAAATGAGGTAGAAATTTTAATTTTGCCCAAATTGATTGTTTTCGTCTTAAATTAATAGGAAAATAAAAATAATTTTTTAGTAGTTACAATCATATTGTTCAAAATAAGATAAAAATGTACATTAAATGTATTAACTGTTATACAAACATAAACCCGTTTTAGTTTCTTTAACAACAAGATCCATCCATTACTTTACTTTTAATATTTTTACGATAGCAACACAAACACAATTAAAACTAATCTTAGACATTTTAGAATTACGCTTAAGCTCTGCCTAAAGGAGATGTTCAAAAGTGGTATAATATTCGACATATTTTTTAGCAGACATAATTCACATATCAGGGGATAGCTTATTACATGCCCAGCAACACTGTATTTTTATATTTATTTTAAACCCCCCCGATATTTTATAAAAAATAAATTAAATTATTGCTTTCATGAGGTCAATGAAACGAATGAAACAGTTTTTTTTCTATGATATTAAGCCTTAAATGGATGGTATTTTATATATTTTTTAATTTAAATGATCTATTTTCTATTTTTTTTGACCTTCTCTCACTTTTACTCATCAAAAGTTCGTTTTATATTAATATGAGAATTTTTGACGGTGACAACATTAAAAAAAGAAAAGTCAAATGACAGTAATGACATATTGACATTGACAGATAGACATTTTGATCAATCACGATGTGAGTTATAAAAACCGATATCACTAAACCGCTAAAATCGCATCCTGCATTACGGAAAACACCGTCGAATATTACTTCTATTGTCTATTGCAGTTTTACTTTCTATTTTACTTCTTTGATTGCTGTTATACTTACAAATATTTTTTTCATTATAATATTTATATTCAAAGCAAAAATTATTGTTGTAACGTTCATTTCATTCTATACATATGTGAAGAGAACGTCATTGTTTCATAAGCTATAAACCGTTTCAACAAATAACTCCGATTGAAGTGAGTGATCTGGAGGTTAGATTTATACTGAGAACCGTAGAGCTTTAGAAATAAGACTAATTTTTGTTTACCTTCCAAAGGTGCCAACGTAACGACAATTGGACATATTTAATAAAGTGCACTGTAAATATAGCATTCGGATTATCGCGACCGCAACCGACAACCATGATGAGACAGCACCACGAGACCGTGACCCACTGCGCCACGACATCTAGCATTTGGATCCACGCGATCAAATCTAACCAGTCTAAACTTGATTATTACTGTGAACGGATGCATAACATAATCCTTATTTATATCGTTGAAGACTCACATCGTACCAAAAAGTGTTTCTAGTAACTAATCCTTTCTATCAGAATCTCATCGTCGCTTGAACAAAACACCGCCATTTTAACGTACAAATATGTAAGTAACACGCCCGCACTACTTCCGGATTGATTGCACTGCCTTTGTTGCGTGGTCGCTTGGATCAGTCATAAAAATAACTAGAAAGCAGTGGGACCGCGACCCACGAATTCACGATGATCCGAGTGCTGCTTTAAGTGTCTA
Source organism: Schoenobius gigantellus (assembly GCA_963935595.1). NCBI lineage: Eukaryota > Metazoa > Arthropoda > Insecta > Lepidoptera > Crambidae > Schoenobius > Schoenobius gigantellus. Next base: position 64,068,148 of record OZ012542.1, on the reverse strand, counting down.
CTACGCGTTTAAATAAATGCGGTTTCAAAGTAAATGTATAGCAGGCGTATTAATGCGTTTTAACTCCGCTCCGCAGGGTACACTGGAGGCTTGGAAATCTATCATTATTATAATCTATTATCAAATCTATCACGCCTCATAATGCCTGTGCTATGCAGAACGGAACATTAAAAACGTAACGTAATAAGAGGGTAATAGCATGATATGATATAGATCGTTTCATACTATTGTATGAGTAGGGATATCGCTGAACGATACAGTGCGGTGTAAGGTTACGTTCATGTCAATAATCATATTGTCAAAAGTCAACGTTGACGTATCGTCATTTGTAAAATCGTTCATCTTGTCGAGCGTCCCATAACACTTGTGGAACAATTGTGAACAAAAGCCGGTAAAACCGTTTTTACATTATATTTTACATCACTATAGAAATCACATCTTAAATACACGTGTTGCCAAATGCCAATATATGTTTAGTGTTGCCAGCGTGTTTTTATTATTTCTACCATCAGATTTTTGAATGATTTTTAAAATAAAATGGGGGGTTTTTAATTTTTTTAAAGGAGTTAATTATATTCTAAAATATTTACTGCCTTAAGCGTTATATACCACAATACTGCTAAACGCACTATTTATTTTAATACCACGAAGTATGGCAAAACTGAACATCTCCTTTAGTTGGCCTGTCACCGTAGCCTGGCACTTGCTTAACCGGCCATTTAAATTAAGTTTAAATTTAGACATTTTAGCTTTAGGTTATTTAGACGGCGGGCGCACAGAATTGAGTTCAATGTTTACTCTGTTTTACTAAACTTTTTATAATAACATTTCATATACTTATTATTTTATTCAAATATGATACTCGAATATTCTATATTTTCATTTGATGAAATTCATAGTAAATGTTGATTTTTTATTTGACAAAGTAATTTATTCATGCTACTAGTGACAGAAACGAATCGCTGCAAAACCGACTCCACGTAGTCTCGTTTGTCCTACCCCTAGAGTGTAATTCAAACCCGCGTAGGCGCGGAGGGGCGAGGCGGCCCGCGAGCCGAGGAGCAGGTGGTGTTAACGACCGCCGCCGCGGCTGAGGCTGGCCAGCAAGCCGAAGCTGCGACGATAAGCTCGCGTGGGACCGCCGGAGCCCCGCAGCGTCGGAGCCGTGACAGAAACCATGCATGTGCATGCTTGCTTGCGAGGTGCATGCTTGCTTGCGTGGTACATGCTTGCACTGTGCATACTTGCTTGCATGTTGCACGTTGCATTCTTGCATGTTGCATGCTTGCATGCATACTGCATGTTTGCTTACATTGCTGCATGCTTGCGCGCAAGTTTATGCCTAGAGAAATTCTGCGTAATCGTTTTGTTCGTTGTGATTAATACGCTAAACATTAATTATGCTTTGAAAAATTATGCGTCAAGTTGTTATGTGTTTCGAGTTTATGAGTTTTAATACTTATGACAAATGATTTTCTGCCACACAATATTATGCTTATTACCATTCTGCTTCCTGATTATTATGCGTCTTGACGATTATTTCAATCGAAATTATGGAATATAATTTTATGACAATAATTTTTATGCCTGTATGACTTAGAATGCGAAGAAAGGTTATTCATAACAGTAAAGAATTTGGTTTGTTCTCCTTGTGGGAGAAGAAAGTATAAATAATATAACTATTGCTTTTAATTTAAAGTTTGAAGTTTTTGTGTAGAATAGGTACCTATCTTATGCTCGTATATTCTAAAAAATCTGTAATGAGCTAATGGAGGATCAGTTCAACAGTCAACCAGCCAAAGATGTGACAAAAAAATCCAAAATAAATATTGGTATATTAGTGTGAAAGGATATTACGGTTTTCCTTGCGGTTCCTGAGATATCCTGAATTTTAATGTCAGCTCCATACATATATTTAAAATATATTTATATTTCCTAACATGTCATCTTAAATCATGTAAGATACAATATTTAGGAATACTTATCATGTATACAAGCCATTACGAACAAAAAAATTGCAGTTTAAACATCAATTTTCTATGTCTATGGAACTCGATTTTCAGCCCACTGTGCGACGTACCATTGTATTGTGACGGCATAAAAATTACCTACTTTTCTTTACTTTACTTCATAAAATCACTCTAAAGTCCGATTTTTAATTCGGCGGAATTCTGACAGGTGTCATTCATAGACAATTCAGATATCAATAACCTTTTCTGCTTTGATTTTTTTAATATGAATTAACAAAAAATATAATTGTAGATTATTGCACCGAGCACCAAGTGTTTTCCGGAGTTAATGAGTCGCTAGATGATTTCATTTTAATTCTTAATACAAAGCACTCAAAATAAGACAGTATCACACATTAACGATTCCAAAAATATTGTCACGCAAAATTATTAAGGTTCCCGCTAATTTATATTTTTAAATCAGAGTTGGCAGCAATCATTTTTTAAATTTGGAACAAGTAGGATAGAAACGAATAATACGCATATAAACTAAGAAAGCATCGATATCCGCTGGCTGAATAGATAACTATTCCATTGAGATTGGTAACTTCTTTGTGCGATTAAAAAAAACAAAACTGTGCAATAATGAAAGAAGAATGGCAGAACCCCGTGTATTTTCAGTGTCGCACTTAGGAGTTATGTATCTTAATGAAAATACCCTTAAAAGATAGGTCTAAGTCCAATTAAAAAAAAAGGTAATTGCAGCATATTTTTTTAAAATGGGGTTTTCGTGTTATGCTGCAATAAGTATAACCTACAAATATCAGTGAACTTACATACAGATAATATATGATTTAATACTAGAATTGATTTGAAAAATAGGTAATTATAGGTACTTATTTAGTTACCTACACAGCCGAAATCATATAAAAAGGTATGTACAGATGACAATTGACAACAAAACATAGGGTGGGTAGGTACCCTATCCACATGATGTATGATTGTTGTAATGTAAGGGTGCGGTTCATGGACAAACAGCCAAACGATGTTATCACACCGACCGAAGTAATAGGCATAATCTTGATATTTGTTTCAATAAATTATATTATTAAGACTTATTGACAATAAGTTATTAAAATAAATCTTTGTCTTTAATACTCATTAATATCGAATTCCGTTTATTTATCACTTGTTATCACATAAAACTTAAAAAAAACGTATTAAATAGTTCAATCTTATAAATATTTTAAACAATATATTTATTTAATTATTTAAGGTGGCAACTTATTTGTTTATACTTTACCTATGCGTTTCGTTATTGCATGTGTGGTTGAGCTTTGATACAAGTTTTATTTTTTCGATTTTCTCATTATTCCCGTTTTACAAAAAAACCATATTTATAGGAAATGAACAACTATAATTGTCTAATATAATGCATAGAATTTCATCGACTTTCACTTGATATTTTATGCGACCCTGGGTTTGCCATTCTTCTTTCATACATTTTTATTCCTCTAGTCTATAGCATTAAAGACTTGCTTTGTGCTCATTTTTAGTATGATTATGATGAAATTAAAGCATAGTTGGAAGAAAAGTAAATTATATGGTAAATAGTGTTTGTTTTTGGCAACCAATGGATTATTGGTCAGGAATTCCTGTAGAAGAAAAATAATTTCCTTAATAATTGTTGTAACTTTAATTTTAAGTCTTACTTTTACTAATTGAAACCTTAAATACAAGAAAGGTCCCTTTTCTATTTTGGTAAAATGATTTCCCTTCTTAGTGAGAACTTTTCGAAGTTGGCAACACTTCTCAGAAATGTCAGAATTCCGTCGAATTAAAAATCAGACTATAAGTCATGGACCGTACCAAATTAGGAATCATAATTCATAGATAGATAGATAGATTCTTTATTGCACTCATCACAATTGAAATACAGTTGGTACAATCATGGGCGCCGGGAGGGGGTGCAAGGGGGTGCACTTGCACCTCCCTGTCAGAAAAGAAAATACATATTTACTGGAGGGAGACTCTGTACCAGGGTCGTCTGCTTAGGTACCTCCGTATTACCTATTTCTGCCGCAAAGCAGCAGTGCTTGCATTGCTGTGTTCCGATTTGAAGGGTAAGATATGGCAGTGAAATTACTGGGTACTGTGACTTTACATCTTGTGTTACAAGTTGGCAACGTACACTGTGGTTATTGTGGGGGTTGCAGTTTTGCTGTGAATCTCACAAGAGCCACATGTATTATAGGTGACTGTTACCACTTACCATCAGGTGGGCAGTTTGCTTGTTTGCCAACTTTCAGCAATAAAAAAAAAAAATACATATATTTTACCCAAATACACTAGCAGCAGGGTAATGTTTTTCCAGTGTATGTAAGATCATTTCGATAGCACGCGCTACAACTCAAATGGATAAAGGGCTTGACAGATTTCAGCAAAGAACGTATCGTTAGATTCGTGAAGACCGTGGGAGTGACATAGGTTACCTATATCATTTTCATGAGAAATCAAAAAAGTCAATTTTATTTGGCAAAAAGGTTACAAATTTATTGGTGTATGAAGTTACTTTTTGATATTGCATTTGTTCACATACTATAAACGTATAATTCTATATTTTAAATATTGGATAATAGTATGTGTAGATGCAGATGCATCCCCCCGAAAATACGGAGGCGATCTCGTCCAGACAACCTTCGGTTTGGAAAACCTTTAATTCATACCTCATATTAAAAGCGAACAGATACCGAACGCGTACCGATGATTTCACACCTGCAGCTCGCGAAATCACAATTTCCATGGCTATAATACAATGAACACGTCACTCGGATTACCTCGCTCAACCTGGTGCAGTACTCCAGCACGTAGGTCTGCAGGCTCTCCGCGGCGAAGCCGACCACCGAGCCGGCCAGCGCGGCGCGGCTCCGCACGGCGCGGTCCGCGTCCGGCGCCGGCGCCGGCGCGGGGGCGGGGGCGGGCGCGGGGCCGTCGGAGCTGTCGGAGCCGCGCAGTATCTCCGCCTCGTCCACTATCAACCACTGGCTCTTCACGTAGCGGTCGGGGGGTGGGGGGGCTGCGGGAATACATATATTTTTCAATTCTCGCGCTCTAAGCGCTCATTTGTGCAGGACGTAGGCTGCACAAAATCGAATTTTATGCACGAGCGCATTAACGTATCCACTCATACATAAACGTATCTATATTGAGGCAAAGATAATGAGCCATACGGCCGAACACAATAAGAAGTTGATAGATAGAACTTGTTATTTTATTATATTTACTTTGATTTATTTGCCTTATGAGTTTTTAAGACATAAAACAATTTCCTTCAGTATTTAAAACTGTCCTATATTACTTTGAATTTTAATAAAAAGAATGTTACGTTATACTACTGTTTCATTTCCTCGCAATCGAAGTGAAAAACAGAGTTTATAATTCGTCCACAAAACCATTTATCCTCGACATTACTATTTATTGCTAAAAGTCTTGGATAAAAATGGTTCGTTTTGTGCACTTTTTGTAAAACCGTCTATTTTTATACAACGAAGTTAATCTCCAGCAGGCTGATTCACGCACAATATGTAAAAAACTCGAATTCGAGTTTTTCCTCGAGCGCTTATCACAGTTCAGCCGATCAGAACACTGGACAGGTCGAAGTCCGCCATTTTTTATGAAAAGTCCATTGCATTGTGTCGAGTGCTCGGCACTAGTCGAAGCATATATTTCAGATGAAGTAGGTATGGTCTTTATCGCTTTTTTGATTATGCTGTTATAATTTATTTTCAACTACTGGGCCTGGCAGAGGTTGTCCTGCCCAATTAAAGCGCCAACTACCGAGTCCAATTGTACGTATAACCCTTCCTGAACCTATAGTCTATTCAAGATAAGAAGGTTCCCGTCACAGTTCGAAGTTTTCCATTTCATGCATACTAGTTTCAGTGATTAAATTAATTGTGTTTTAAAGCTATAACTCTTTAGGTATTTTTTATCAAAATATCATCATTTATTCACATTAAATAAAAACAAGAATATCAGTCCAGTTAAATAAAATTATAATTAGTTAAAGCTTTGTGTTGTAATTTCTTGATGGAACTCCATGGTATCTTGTTATTAATTATTAAAACACTAATTTCACTAGTTCCACTTGAATCTTTATTATATTTAAATTATTGCGACCGGTTTCGATACATCATCGTCAGGCAATAAAAAAAAGGGTTTTTAGGGTTTTTTTTATTTAAATAATTTAATAAAAAAAACCCTACTACTCGAGACAAGTCAAGCGACGCGTCGCTTAACTTGTCTCGTCGCATTACGACGGTCCTTCAAATACTTAATAATAAAAAAAAACATATTTTAACAAACTTTTATTTTTACCATAAAAGATCATAGTATTCATCAATGCGAATCAAACGAGCCCAAACTTATGGGGTTGTGGAGATTTATTGCAGAGTTCTTATGGCCACCTTCCTGCTCCAGCATCAGGAGCCCTACCGCGTAAGTGCCGTCGAATTGTCGGTCGACGAAATTTTGACAGCTGTAACACCGTTTTTTCTTAAAATTTCATAAAACACTAATTTTGCAAAAACATTTTGGTTTCACTGTAGTTTTAACACAAATTTCACAACTAAAATCATAATTACAATAACTTTGTCAATTAATTTCACAATATCAATGTCAAGTGTCAACGTCAACGTCGTTTCACGTCACGTCAGTGACATTTGCAATTATCTTTGGTCATTATTCAATTTTTGCATAAACAAAATAAATCTCGCGTTTATCCTGGCCTTATTTACAAAGATAGTTTTTTTTCGCCCAAAATCCCGTGCTTCCATTTAGGTGGGTTGATTTTCTCAAAATTCGGAATTTGACATTTAGACCGTTTGTTTTGATCATTTCTATAGACATATTTTAATAAAATACACTTAAACTTATAGATCATATAATTATAGTTTCGTCGAATAGAATTTGGAAAGCATTCACAGTTTGTTTATGGTTAATTTTTCATTACGTTTCGTTTTTCAACCAAGCTTATAACTTTGGCTGGAAATACTTATAGCATATTGTAGAATTCCGATAGATCCGTATGTTGACTTGACACATCATGACACACATGCTATGAAATGAATTTGGTTTTAGGGAAGGTTCCGTCGCCAATACGACGCTTAACATTCGGTGAACGGACCTCGATTCTAGTATGCGCGTAGATGGAACGCGTCCATTTTTCACCTTAGTCTTTGAACGCGTCTATCGTCTATGTTATTATGATTAGTCTGTGAGACATCGACCGAAGTAATTTAATATTGATTTCTTGCGAAATCTTAATTTCTACATTATCTTAATTTCTGCGAAGAAAATCCATAGGTATTTCTCTCGTTTTCCGTGTGAATTTAATTTGAAAAGCTATTTCCAAAGTCAGTTATTTTTGTTTTCAGCTTGAAGAGTAAAAGCTCAATCATATTTATAATCGCCGGCGCGCGATTCATTGAATTAGTTGAATAAATAAATTATATCGATAGATAATACTCCGCCCACAATAAGGTATCTAATTAACTTATTATATTTCATGATTTAAAGCAGATTTTGTTAATTTTATTTTTATTTGTGGGTAAATTGATTATTAAATCAAACATATTACATTTCCAAAATTCGCCTTTTTCATCCCCTATTTCATTAAAAAACCCTGATAGTAAACGGCATCTTAGTGGGATTAAGGCATATATTGAGTAACACTTGCGAATTTCATGTTAAATTCTAAATTTTCACAATATTAAGTTTCACATCCTTCTTTGGCAGATAACTCACAAATTAAGCTGTTTTCTTTTTATTAATAGCAATAATTATACACAAAATAGGTGCTCTCCCCTCCATATGTCCTTTTATTAACTAACCAATAAGAAACTTTGACAATTCATTGAAAATTGTGTTTGGAATTAACTTGCAATGTTTATTACATGAAATTCAAATGTATTGACTGGGATTCCTTCAGAACTCAGTGTTAGACCCACTGACCCTAAGATTATAGGCATATTTAATTATATTTTTAACATAACACTGTGCTATGAATCTCCAGGGCAGTTCCCGGAGGCCATAGGGCTCCGCTGCTTAGCATAACAAAATAACCTGATATCAAGGAGGAATTCTGTGGAATTACACCAGTAAGAAATATATATACAGAAAGAATAAGTTAAGAAACTGGAATATCATATCTCTGACCCGTGATTGCAAGACTTAGCATAGAAGGTACGATCCACTAACAACCGCTCCGGGGAAGGCTACTAATTTCTTTAAAAAAAAAAAGGAAACCTATAACTATTTGTTGGTGTACTTTATTGCCCCTCATTTTGTAGTTTTGTACCCAATTTGTACCTGATTTTTACCTGCCGAGATTGATCAAACAAACCTGAACCATCCTGCCCTTGGCTTGTATTAATTAAACATTTAGTTAAGTGCTTTGCATTAAGGGAGTTTATTTACTTAAGTAACATATGCATAAGTGAATTATGTACCTACAAGAATAAAGCTTTACATTTTGTATCGGACTAAAGGAATAAGTTTGTTTTTTTTTCCACTTTAAGATTTCCCTATATTACCACAATTTAGCAAGAAAAAGTACTACACAGCCGACGGCATTTTCGTACCGCGTAATTTTCCAAAGCGACGCGTCGGTTTGACAATCGATGCCGATGGCAAAAGAACGAATTAAAACCTAAGAAGAATAACTAAAGCATAGAAACCTAGCAAAAATAGCTACTGAACTTAATATATTTGACTCACTTTGACATTAGGCGCTGCTAATAGAAGTTAGACAGAGACACGTATATGCAAGATGTTTCGAAATTTTGTAGGTCGTCACTAATTCTCGCTTGTCAGTTCTTCTCCCAGTGATGTCGTGCTCATCACTCACCTAGTTTCAACGTCGATAATTATATTATGTAGGTATTTAATAGAGCCCTAATACTAAAATGTCTTTATTACGAGAAATATAACATAAATAATTAAGGGTAGATTTTCTTATGTAACTTATCCAGCTAATAGCTGCTGTGTCTCTTTGGTATGGTCAGGCTGGCCGTTCAAGAGACTAAAAGCGGGAAGTGCGAGTCGGACTCGCCCACCGAGGGTCCCGTATAAAATTGTAGGTTATAATTTAAATAGAGACTAATTTTTTTATGATTTAATTACAAATGTGGAGGTTGAGATTTTCCCTGACTTGTAGTGTAAGACTATATAACTTCACAAATTTCATAGTTCTAGCTAGATCAACGAAAAGTATCCTATACATTTTGATGGATCCCTTTATTGTCCGTTTGTCTTGACAGACAAACGGACAATAAAGTGATCCTATAATGGTTCAGTGTTTCTTTTGAGGTACGGAACCCTAAAATTTGGACTATTTAAGTGACGGGTATTTCCCGTTATCTAAAATGTTGGAATTTTTCTATTGCAGAGATTCACAAATTCTATGGGAAGGAAATCGAAGACACACTGCTTTTACTTCATCGCTTAGATTTAATAAATTTTTTATCGCATCGCTTAGAGGTACTTGAGGTTAATCTCATATTTAATTTACTTACCCGAAAATTGAACCTTGGATATATTCGTGAAATTAAACTAAAAACATTAACATTTGACCATAATTTATTGTTAAGACATATTTCGATAGATTTATTACGCTTGATGTGCGGCCGGGCATAGTTAGAATGTAAATTTTCCGAAGGCGGCGTTTTGATATTTTACTGATATATTTTACTGCATACAGATGTATGTAGGTTGCCTCATGATGTTTTCCTTCACCGTAGGAGCATCAGACAAATGTACAGTAAGCTCCCATTCAAGCTACAAGTTTACACTACGAAAACCGCCACTATTACGAGCGACATAAGAACGGTCCAAAGGTCAAACAGTATAGCTTGATAAGGAGCCTACTGTACATATGAAATTCGAAACGAAAAACACATTGGTACATGGCGGGTCTCGAACCCCGACCTCCCGATTGGAAGGCAAGTGCCGAGTTCACAGCGCTCCTTGTAAATTAAATTAAATTCAAATTAAAATAAATTAAATCATTAAATCTGAAAGTAACTTAGTATTAGGGAGGTACTTTAATGTTTATATTGTAACTATTGTAACTGAAATTTGATATATTTTCTTAAAATATCAGGGGTGTTGAGAGCGTCGGTTACTTCACCCAAGCACTCTGACGTTTTTTGCTGGCTAAGGTGCAGCAGGTCATAATCACACACACTGCTTTGATAACTACCAGTCGCAAAAAAAAATTAACGCAGCCAATATCTGTAAACAAAGAATAGGTAGGAACCTTTGATTATTGTTTAACTGAATCATTGGCGCTATATGCCCGAAAAAATCATTCATGAATATTCCAAATTATCGAACGTACCTTGATTGTGGGTTTAATCGCGCTTGTCCTCTCGTTTGTAGCCAAAAGCGGTATTATATCTTCGCACAAACGGACAAAATTTGCCTTGGACAATCGAAACCGCCCGATAAAATTGGTGTCGGGCAGCAACATCGGTTGGGCCAGTGCACGCTCCATCCATCTGCGTTGAATATTGGTTTTCTCAACCGCTGCTCTTCTGCAGACGCCAGTAAAGTTACCCAAGTCATGATTTTGGTTAAATCGCGATGATTTAGTGAAAAACGAAATATAAATTTTTCAACACGATATAGCTTATGAGATATCGTATTGAAATGACACTTCAAGACAACGCGTCGCAATCACCGTCGGTTTGAATTTTCTTGCGCGGTACCTATTTAACTGTCAAAAGCAGCGTTTTAATCTCAGAATAACAACTAAAGCATAGAAGGAACATTAAAATAAGAATTCATTATGTGTTATTTGTCTCTTTCTATCATACAGCACAAAATTGTGTAAGTGTAAGAGATGAGTAATATTTGTCTTTTGGCATATCACAAGGTGGTCACTAGATGAATTGATTGAATTGTCATTTTGGTTAAAAATTAAAATTGGTTAAAAATATAACACGGCTAAATTCTATAGTACCTTGTATCGAAGATAGACCATCCGAGTTTGAACTCTTTGAATTGTTCGTATAATATTTGTTTGTGCGTCCCGTGGCTAGTAATATTTTGATAATAATAATATAATATAATATATAATAATATTATATATTATATTATATCATATGTACAAATAGTAGTTTTAGCATTCACGAATATATCCAAGGTTCAATTTTCGGGTTGCACCACTATAAACCACTATAATGGTTCAGTGTTTCTTTTGAGGTACGGAACCCTAAAATTTGGGCTATTTAAGTGACGGGTATTTCCCTTTATCTAAAATGTTGGAATTTTTCTATTGCAGAGATTCACAAATTTATATCCGTACCTTGTATCGAAGATAGACCATCCGAGTTTGAACTCTTTGAATTGTTCGTATAATATTTGTTTGTGCGTCCCGTGGCTAGTAATATTTTGATGATATTTTATTAATATTTAAGTGATTAGAAAGCAAGAATTCTTTAGGTATTTACAAATAGTGTGTGTTTGTGCACTCCGTAACACAATGTCTTGTGTAGTTTGGGGCTGCAAGTCTCATTCGTCGCGAAAGGAAAATAATCAAAATTTATTGACCTTAAATTGGCATGTTTTCTCATATTGTTACTTGAATGTGAGCTAATAAGTACACTTATATACATATGAAATATCGCTGAATCATTTTGTAGAAAAACAATACGTAATATTAACTTCACTTTTATGTTTTAGCGATTTTTAGAAAATTACTTTGAGGTTTTCTTGATCATGCGTAGTGTTGTAAAATTTTGTAGAAATTTTTATTTTACAGATTTCCTAAAGACAATGTATAAAAAACATATGGATAAAGTGTATTGTCAGACGAAATTGGAGTCCAAGAAAGCATAGTCAAATTTGCTCCAGATATTTTCCATCAGATTAATTTTTTATGTACTTAGTAGTAAAACTATGAAATGGAGACGTCATGCCGTAAGTCAAGTTATTTAATGAAAAGAAATCTTTAAACTAAAATATTATTTATGAAAATAAAAACGTATTTAATTTCTTAACTATTTCTTTAAGGAATCCTTGACGCGGATACCAAGAACAACCAGTTCAGGTGATTTTTTTCTAAGAATTAAAATATTAGAGAAAGAAAAGAACTTGAAAGAGTCAAAAAGGTAAAATATCAAAACGCCGCCTTCGGAAAATTTACATTCTAACTATGCCCGGCCGCACATCAAGCGTAATAAATCTATCGAAATATGTCTTAACAATAAATTATGGTCAAATGTTAATGTTTTTAGTTTAATTTCACGAATATATCCAAGGTTCAATTTTCGGGTAAGTAAATTAAATATGAGATTAACCTCAAGTACCTCTAAGCGATGCGATAAAAAATTTATTAAATCTAAGCGATGAAGTAAAAGCAGTGTGTCTTCGATTTCCTTCCCATAGAATTTGTGAATCTCTGCAATAGAAAAATTCCAACATTTTAGATAACGGGAAATACCCGTCACTTAAATAGTCCAAATTTTAGGGTTCCGTACCTCAAAAGAAACACTGAACCATTATAGTGGTTTATAGTGGTGCAACCCGAAAATTGAACCTTGGATATATTCGTGAATGCTAAAACTACTATTTGTACATATGCTATAATATAATATATAATATTATTATATATTATATTATATTATTATTATCAAAATATTACTAGCCACGGGACGCACAAACAAATATTATACGAACAATTCAAAGAGTCCAAACTCGGATGGTCTATCTTCGATACAAGGTACTTTAGAATTTAGCCGTGTTATATTTTTAACCAATTTTAATTTTTAACCAAAATGACAATTCAATCAATTCATCTAGTGACCACCTTGTGATATGCCAAAAGACAAATATTACTCATCTCTTACACTTACACAATTTTGTGCTGTATGATAGAAAGAGACAAATAACACATAATGAATTCTTATTTTAATGTTCCTTCTATGCTTTAGTTGTTATTCTGAGATTAAAACGCTGCTTTTGACAGTTAAATAGGTACCGCGCAAGAAAATTCAAACCGACGGTGATTGCGACGCGTTGTCTTGAAGTGTCATTTCAATACGATATCTCATAAGCTATATCGTGTTGAAAAATTTATATTTCGTTTTTCACTAAATCATCGCGATTTAACCAAAATCATGACTTGGGTAACTTTACTGGCGTCTGCAGAAGAGCAGCGGTTGAGAAAACCAATATTGAACGCAGATGGATGGAGCGTGCACTGGCCCAACCGATGTTGCTGCCCGACACCAATTTTATCGGGCGGTTTCGATTGTCCAAGGCAAATTTTGTCCGTTTGTGCGAAGATATAATACCGCTTTTGGCTACAAACGAGAGGACAAGCGCGATTAAACCCACAATCAAGGTTCGTTCGATAATTTGGAATATTCATGAATGATTTTTTCGGGCATATAGCGCCAATGATTCAGTTAAACAATAATCAAAGGTTCCTACCTATTCTTTGTTTACAGATATTGGCTGCGTTAATTTTTTTTTGCGACTGGTAGTTATCAAAGCAGTGTGTGTGATTATGACCTGCTGCACCTTAGCCAGCAAAAAACGTCAGAGTGCTTGGGTGAAGTAACCGACGCTCTGAACACCCCTGATATTTTAAGAAAATATATCAAATTTCAGTTACAATAGTTACAATATAAACATTAAAGTACCTCCCTAATACTAAGTTACTTTCAGATTTAATGATTTAATTTATTTTAATTTGAATTTAATTTAATTTATAAGGAGCGCTGTGAACTCGGCACTTGCCTTCCAATCGGGAGGTCCGGGTTCGAGACCGCCATGTACCACTGTGTTTTTCGTTTCGAATTTCATATAACCGTTTACCACACTTACCTCTAACAAAAATTTGAACCAAATATTTCAGAAACGGATCCCTAAATCGAAAAATGGTGTTCTGAACCTTACATTATTTTTTAAAGACCTATTCAACAATACCCGCTGGGTTAGTTGAGAAAAAAAAATTACTCCCACTTTACTTGTTACCCTAAAAGTTAGAGTTACCCTAAAAAAAACTTTTTTTCAATATTTTTTTCCACCACTTTTTTGGCATGATTAACATACATACCCATACCAAATTACAGCTTTCTAGTACTAATAGTCTCTGAGTAAAACCGCGGACAGACAGACAGACATGGCGAAACTATAAGGGTTCCTTGTTTACTACGGAACCCTAAAAAAGGTATGGATTGGCGCACTCACTCATGAGCTCCCACTGGTCGAGCAGCTCGTTCATGAACGCAGTCTGCTCCTCCATCAGTCTCCTCTTGTCGTTCAGGGGGTTCTTCGAGCGGCTTTTTTCACTGGGAATCAACCTATACAGGGTGTCCCTAAAACAATGGATAAACCTGTAACTATAGATGGACTTCATCGTGGCCTCCCTAACCACAAATTTTGAACTTAGTGAAAATATAACGGTTTCTGAGATATTTATTGCTTTTGTATTTTTCGAAAATTTCCAAGTGCGATTAGTTTTTATAAGGTCTTAGGACGTGTATAAGGACGCAAGTTCAATTTAATTTTTTTACGAAAAAATGTGTTTTTTTTCGAGTGCTTTGAAATTTACATACTCTTGAAGTAGCCATCAGATTAAAAAATACAGAATACCTAAGCTCATTAAAAGCGTCGATGGCGTAATGCGTAAGACTATCGCCTTCCAATCGGGAGGTAGCGGTTCGAACCCCGCCACGTATCAATGTGTTTTCAAATTTTGAATTCATATGTACGTTTATTTGACGCTTTTACGGCGAAGGAAAACATCGTGAGGAAACCTGCACACGCCTGTGAAGAAAGAATTTCTTTACAGGTTGTGTGTGAAGTCGACCAACCCGCACTTGGCCAGCGTGGTTGACTAAGGCCTAATCACCCTAGTTTAGGGTAGGCGCGAGACCCTCGGTGGGGACGTATATGAGCTGTTGATGATGAAGCTCATTACACCTTTACATTAACACAGAAGCTTAGAGTTATTATTACGCCAAAAATATTTTTTTACAGTTTTAATACTATTTGCTTTTTTTTTTATTGCAGAAAGTTGGCAAACAAGCAAACTGCCCACCTGATGGTAAGTGGTAACAGTCACCTATAATACATGTGGCTCTTGTGAGATTCGCAGCAAAACTGCAACCCCCACAAGAACCACAGTGTACGTTGCCAACTTGTGACACAAGATGTAAAGTCACAGTACCCAGTAATTTCACTGCCATATCTTACCCTTCAAACCGGAACACAGCAATGCAAGCACTGCTGCTTTGCGGCAGAAATAGGTAAGACGGAGGTACCTAAGCAGACGACCCTGGTACAGAGTCTCCCTCCAGTAAAATTCAGTTGCTATTCAAGTAGTCGTGAAATTAAAAATATTTAGAATGCCTAGGCTTATATGATACCTTTTTGGAATCTAGAATAGCGAAGCAAGTTTTTAAGATGATGGGCACGATGAGCGTCCCATTTTCACACTGTAGCTAATCAAACATGAAAGAAAATTAATTTTATTTTTAATTTTCTTTGTTTAAATTTTTTTAAACACTTTACGCTAGTTTGTTAAATTTAAGTCTTTGTTTTTGATAGCTAAACTTTCGCTTGTGAAATGAAAAAGAAAACGAAATCGAAAAACCTCTTCATTTGTATAAATGGCACTATAACAAAAAAAACTAATTGCACTTGAAAAATGTAAAAAAACAATAAATATCTCTGAAACCGTGATATCTTCACTAAGGTCAAAAGAACAATGGCACGGCTCCTTACATTGGTGGTCTTGGAATTATTTTCTTACGAACACCAACATATTATTATTTATTACTATCGTTATATGAAATCATTAAAGATTTAGTAATTGTTTATTCACAAAAAGCTGTGAGAATCTTGAAAATTCATTAAATTCACCAATAAAAGGTACCTAATTTACTGTGATCACAGATTAAGTATTATTTACTATGTAATCTGTAGGTTATATTCATTTTTTTGTAGTTGATAAAATTCTTTGTTTTTGCATGACAAAGGGATTAATTCTATGCAGCCATGTCTTATGAATCAATATTTATTATTAATGCTATTGTGCGATATCACTACCGCTGGCACCTTTTAGGAAGGAAATGAAATAAAATGGTATAAAAGGATTAATGAAAATGAAAAAATAATCTTAATTCAATCCCCCCTAGAAATCTACCAAAATAATTCAAAAATTGGGAGCGAACATAATGGGTATGATCATTAACATAATAAATTAATATTTTTATTCTCCCGGCTTGTAAAAATTTTTAAACACTGCAGTTATATTCGCATAAAATTCTTCTTATTTTAAGGCCAAAACTGCCATTTTTCTTTGTGGTAAGGGAGGCCATGATCAAGTCTATCTATAGTTACAAGTTTATCCATTGTTTTAGGGACACCCTGTATATTTATCAATTTTTATATTTCTAGGACATTTTGATTGATTGAACATTTAACATACATAAGGCGATTAACACACGGCCACGCACCACGCTGTATCATGCGTGTCGACGCAGCTACGCGCGTACTTGCAGGACTGCAGATCCGCATCATCATGCGGGTTTTTTACGCACTCACGCGCGTAGTTGCGTTTCCAAAACCAACGTCAAGCCCTTCCAAAATCACGCACGGCACTGCGAGACTCGGTGTGCCATACCTTGCGTCTCACGCGCGTGGGTGCGTCTTTATCCGCTTGTAGGCGCGTGATCTGCATGAACGCGCGTGGATGTGTTTTCTGTGTGTTGGACTGTGCGTGTTTTCTATACAAACGGAGATACTTACAAGCAACGTAAAAACACGCATTCACGCGCTTCGCTCCGTGGTGCGTGGCAGTGTGTGAATCGCCTGAATGTAACATAGCGCACATAGAAGCCCAGTAACTTGATTATAAATGATGGCAGATGATTAACTTTGACGAATATACTTTATTTTATAGAAATATCAAATACAAGATTTGACGTAATTTTATTTTTAATTTATTTATGCTTTATGTACATTTTGTAAAACGGCGGTTTTGTACTTAATGCCTGAGGCATTTTCTACCAGTCGACCTTCAAGTGGCGCAGAGACCAAATGTGGTAGATGTACCCAAAAACAAAATTAATAATCCTAAAAAGAAAATACGGGTTTAAATAACTGGGCGTATTGGAACCATTCAGAAGGGCGAAAAGAGTTTAAAAGTACGTAATGTCACAGAGTTGTAGAGAGGCTATACAGGGTGTCCCAGAAGTCGACGTCAAGCCGAAAGCAGGTGAGAGACTTACTTATATATGTTATCAGAAAAATATAAAAAAAAATATAAATCACCTATTTAAAAAAAATCTAGCATTAAAAAAATGGATAAAATTTACACCCTGTGACGGTTTTTTCACTGTTGTTGCTACAATTCTTGACTTTTCTAAACATTTTCTTTTGTTTTGTAATCCTGAATAATGTTTCTGTATACTCTAATCTAAAATTCAAAGCCAGCTGCTCCAAATTAGAAGAATATGCCATTTTTATCTAAATTAAATATTCAAAATTAATTTTTCGCATAGCTTTAACAAGCTGTACTGAAAAAAAATGTACTATGCGAGTTTGGCAAGTAACTGCAAAAGTTGGCGCATTCAATAAGGATTCCAAAATGGTATGATACTTGGTAGATAATTTCTACGATTGCAGACAATATTTTTTTTTTTTCAAAAACAGGCAGTTTTGAACAAATTTTTCTTACGTACTTAAAATTTATTCTAATGTACCCATGGTTTGCTTTAAGGCCGTAACTTTAACATTCTCGTTTGAGTGAGACCTGGAGAGTCATTTTACGAAGTGTGAAAGAGACAGATAGTGACGCTAACGTGACAGAGACGGAGAGATTCGAAGTATAAGCGAGACAGATAGTGACGCTAACCTGACAGAGACGGCGAGTCTCACATCCATTTTGTAAAATGACTATTTTACGAAGTGGAAGTGAGACAGATAGTGACGCCAATTATTCGCTAACGCACAAACAATATACATCAGTAAAAAAATCCGAACCATTCTGCCCTTTGTATAGATTTCTGTATCTATTATAATATAGGTACCTGATTCTCTTTAATTTAACTTATAACTCTAAGGATATGATTGTATCTGACTATTATTATGATGGCTGGCTTGATTGTAATTTTTCTCTTATGCTTATGATATACACACACACAAACATAGCCCAAATTCCTAACAGCACCTCTAGGTAATAAGCTATAATATATAAAGCTCGATTTTTTGTTTACTCCTATTTTATTTTTTTTGGCTGCCTGCCACCCTTAGGTTGTGGCAGAATATCAGTGATTTGTACACATTTTTGATGTGTACGATAGCGATTAATGAGCCATGACCTTTTGCACTTCTACAGCACACACATACTGCCACGGTATATGTAGGTATCTCTATTTATTGTTATATTTTTATTTAAGTTGTGATTGTAACGCGTGTGTGTGATGGAGAATTGCAATAAATGTCTATCTATCTATCTTATGAGAACTGTATAAAGCTTATAATTTCAATAAGTCAAGGATTAAATTTGTTTTCTTTTCCCAAATTTAAATTTACAACAAATTTTGACGATTAGCAAGAAAGGAGCATTACAGGTAGGAAATATTATGTTAGATATAAATTAATCTAATTCGTCATTGCATCATCTTACTGCTCTCATTTGGTATAACATCTTAATTTCATAACATAATGTCACAATATTTGACTGTGAAAAACGTGAACTTATAGGTAAACATCTTTGAGATTCGGTTTCTTAAAAAGAAATTTGTAATCCATTTTACCCGTTACAACTCATAAGAGAACTGGATCGATTGTATTTTTTTTCAGGTGTGAATAAAATATTTTCATTTACCAGAATAATTATTAAATTTTTCCTCTATTATGTTTTGATCGGCGACTTTGGTCGAGGCTTCGTTGTCTGATATCGATCTACTACAGGTGCTTTAATCGCAGACTAATGGTACGAGTGAGTCGAGTGACTCCTTGCCCAACCACGTCTCTGCGTGCGTGGCATTTGACGCGGTGGGGCTTTCCAGTTTCCCTGCAAGAAGAAGTACTCGCGCAGCTGGAACTTTCCTGATTTGGAGTCCCGATATTTTGCTTTAATTTTATTAGTGAGATTCTCGCCAAAGAGAAATGAATCACTTTAAATGTTAGATTTTTTTAAAATAGGTAACTTAGATTTTTTTTATATTTTTCTGATTCTGATAACATTATATGAGTTAGTCTACCACCTACTTTCGGCTTAACGTCGGCTTCTGGGACACCCTGTATAGCATAAAAAAAGTCTAAATGTAAGAGTGACATTTAGAGGGCACGAAATTAGGGTGGTTTCCTATACAAATAGTCCTCTGTACTTATGAGATTTTGTTGTAGAGCCTAGGCTTTAGCTTTAGACGTCTGCGAAGCATAGGATGAGAGAGGATTAGAAGCTGGTTTTAATGTCATTTGCAAAGATAATTATTAAATAACAAGGGCCCAATAGAGATCCCTGAGGAACGCTGTTAGGTATATTTAGCCACTATGATGTATAGTTATTTATAGGTTATACCTGCGACTGATTCCGAACATAAGAGGTGAATCACTTTAGCAAATAGCAAATCGCCACATACCAACATTTTCCAGCTTTACCTTTAAACACGTCGTGATCTATTCGATCGAATGCTTTGCTGTAGTCAGTTCAATGATTTTTACTTGTTGACCAATATTCATGGCGTAGGTGACGTGCTGATCAAGTAATACAAGATGACTTACTGTGGATCGTCCTTTATGGAAGCCATGTTGGGAGATATAAATACATAAATAAACATGCTCGTAAGCAGGCCCTTTTTTTGCGCGCGGGGGTAATAGAAGCGCGCTTTCGTATTGTTGGAAGTTTAGTTTCCGTCGGCTGAATAATTATAATGTTTAAAAGAAAAAAATAGGTTTGTGGCGTGTCAATAACGCTCCAATAGCATTGCTTTTTGAAACAGTTATCGTTGGTTAACCGTAAATCCGAAGAGTACTTTTATTTAAGGCGAGGTTTCCTAGGAAATCTACCCGTGCACGGCGACTGCTTTATTGCAAGGTGATATAGTTGATAATTGCATAGCAACTATAACGCTACTAACTACGCTAACGCACTGTGGCCGAACTAAAACGTTACTTTTTACACGTTTTAATCGATTTTTTGAAAACTTGAGAGTGCGCGCCACACTTCTAGTCCGCTCTGAAGTTGTCTCACGCCTCTTTCTTGCGCACACAAAATAACTTTTATTCTTATCGTGCTAAAACTTTTTTAGTGATGTGACATTCATCTGTCACTTAAGTATAACTCATGTAGACAGACAAAATAATTTAGTAATACCTATATTACAACAGTGCGACGCGAATCGTACTGATCTGTACCTGAGTGCCCTCACGAGTCCCTGGTCGGCCTCGGGCAGGTCCCGCGCGGCGCACGTCGCGTCCTCCGCCGACTCCGTGGCCTCGGAGCACACGCGCACGCGCACCCCGCCACCCCGCTCCGCCCCATCCACCCCGCCGTCCCCCCACCGCCCCCCGCCGTCGCTGTCGGCCAGCAGCGCGAACAACGGCTGCGAGCTCGGCGCCAGACGCTTGGCCTGCTGCAGCTCCAGGCAGTTCTGCCGGCGGAACCACCGCACTCATCATCATCGTCATTTCAGCCAAGAGACGCCCACCGTTGGACGTAGGCCTCCCCCGAGGATCTCCATACCGTGAGCCGTGGTGGCCTAATAGGCATTTGTAGTGCTCCGGTCTCAACCGGTGGATCCACTGCAGAACTTCAGGAGCCGCGACTTCCTTCGAGCTAGCTCAGGAAGTCCACCGGCTACACACGGAGACAATTGGAATCGGGGTAAGCCACAATGCTTTCTATGAGTTGGTAGTAGGGTACAGAATTCAGCAATACAAGTCGGCGGAACGCCGACGTGGTGGTGTCTACCTTGGGCACCACCAATAATATTTAATACAAATATTTTTCAGCCCTGTTGGTGAGTCATAGGGTGCAATGACCCTTTGACTCACCACCAGTTCATTTATTTTAATGTTGTTGTTGTTGCAATTATATGAAATTTTTCATTCCAATGACCGGGCTTCAGTATAATAATATGTAATCTGTGACGAAGCGAAAGAAAAATGACGTTGTATTCACTCAAGGGAACACTCGTCAGAATGAATTGTCCGATATTCTAATTAAACATTTTATCCGATATTTTAAACAAAGATTTGGTATCTACTAAAATATTATAATAAAATAATAAATAATCTATTTTTAATGATAATAATTATAATTACAATTTTAGAATAATAATTATGATACTGTTCACGCTCGAGGAAGAGCGAGTAGCAATACTGCATTGTGGTCTGTGCAGTGACAGCTTTTTTGGCGGCCGGCCGCATGTGACATGTCAGTTGAGTCGAGTCGAAATGTCATGACATGCTTAGAGGTTATGTGCGGGCCGGAATAAAATATAATACACAATATTCAAGCAAATAGTGATTTGCGCGGCGCACCTAATATCGGGGTGCGAAAGCCCGCTTTGTGTTGTGCAAGGTGTCAAAATCGCGTGTGTGAGTCGTGGTGGCCTAATAGGCCCTTGTAGTGCTCCGGTCTCCCCCGGTGGATCCACTGCAGAACTTCAGGAGCCGCGACTTCCTTCGAGCTAGCTCAGGAAGTCCACCGGCTACGGAGGAGACGGACGGAGACAACGGGAATCGGGGTAAGCCACAATGCTTTCTATGAGCGGGTAGTAGGGCATCAGCAATCAACCCAAAATTCCTTACTCGGTGAAACGCCGACGTGGTGGAGTCTACTTGGGGCATCATCATCTCTTGGTAGCAGAGCGTGGTTTTTAGATTTGAGTGGTTCTTAGATTTGAGTATTTGATTAGTATTGTACAATTAATATTGTAATCTTGTTGGTTGTCCAAACGGGCAATACATATTAATTGGTTTTGATTGCTGATTTTAAACCGACTACCAGCTCATTTGTGGAACGATCTCCTTAACTAATTGTCATTGTATATGAAAAATTGGGGTTAAATGTCTTTTGTTGTTCTAGTTAAGTTCTAGCATTTACCTATATTTGATTTTGGTTTGTTTTTTCATATCTTTGTTTTGCCCTTGACTATTTTGTTTGTTAAGTTGTAAACTTATACTTGAATTTGATTTGTTTAAACAACTTTGCTGCTAAATGACTTTGCTGTTGTTGTAATACACTATTTTGCTGTGTTAAGTTTTAGCATTTACATTTGATTTTGTTTTGTTTGCCTTTGAATATTATGTTTGTTAAGTTATTGACTTAATACTTGAATTTAATTTGTTTGAAAAATTCTGTTGTTAAATGCCTTGTTGTTCTAGTTAAGTTCTAGCATTTATACTTGATTTTGGTTTGTTTATATATTTTGTTCTGCCTTTGAAGTTCCTCCCGATCTGTTTTATTGTCTGCGGTTGTCGGTCTGTTTGTCCGTGTATTATTATAGTGTTTATTAATTTTGGTGCAAAATGGTCCAGCCAGTCAGCCCGCTTAGTGGTGCCCGCGCGGGTGCACAAAAGATTTTGAGATGGTTTGCTAGTACCGTCGCTTTGGTAGACCGACCAGACCGAGAACAGGCTTTGTTAATTCGGCATGAGGGAGTACCTGCTCGTAGATCTCGTTCAAACCAATTTTCGGTGGAAGTTTACATGGTAATGTACGTCATATATTTTTTTTAGTTTTATCATTCTTTTATTTTACAAGTTAGAAGTTACACACATTTTACCACTTTGGAAGTGTATCTCGCGCAAACTATTCATTTTAGAAAAAAATGATACTAGAAACCTCAAAATCATTTTTGCAGACCTATCCATAGATACCCTACACGTATGGGTTTGATGAAAAAAATGTTTTTGAGTTTCAGTTCTATGTATGGGGAACCCCCAAAATTTATTGCTTTTTTCTATTTTTGTGTGAAAATCTTAATGCGGTTCACAAAATACATCTACTTACCAAGTTTCAACAGCATAGTTCTTATAGTTTCGGAAAAAAGTGGCTGACATACGGATGGACAGACAAACAGACATGACGAATCTATAAGGGTTCCGTTTTTTGCCATTTAGCTACGGAACCCTAAAAATTGTTGGCTCCGATATGTTTGAAAACCCCAAAAATATGATAAGAATCGATAATAGAATTTACCGTAAAAATTTGTCAATAAAATTGTTTTGGATGTCACCCTGTAATACTGACTCTCCCCCTGGTAATATAGTATCATTAAGGTGAGATCTCTGGACGAGAAAAACAGGAGCGATTATTTTGGAGACCATTGGAGAGGTCTTTGTATACGGGGTGTAATCAACCGCTTCCGACAAAAAGAGAACACAATTCTACTTATGAAACTAAACAACTTTCCCAAAGTCTATGTCTAAAAATGAAAACAAAATGTGTATGTCTAAAAATGAAAACAAAAATTTGCACTATCCATACAAAAGGATATTTTAATTAAGGAAATTGTTATGGAAACTCCAATTTTTTTGTGTCTGTAGACATATGTTCCTTGGAGAACGTTGTTCAGTTTTGTGAGGTTGCATTATAACCTGCATAGGACTGCACCTGCACCTGCCTGCACTGTACCAGAGTCATCTGCGCGGTACCTCTTTCTAACAGGTGTAGAATCAACTTTTTTTTTTTTTTTTTCATTCCTACTTGTATTTGCAGACATCCTGATTATATTCAAGATGTATGCACATACACGGTTAATATGTTTCCTTTAAATTAGAATGTGTTGCTTTGTTTTGACGTCAATAAGTGCCTGTAAAGGCCTATGTTGAATAAAGATTTTTGAATTTTTTGAATTTTGAATTTAACCTATTTCAGCCGCCAAGCAGCAGTGCTTGCATGCTGTGTTCCGGTGTGAAGGGTAAGACAGACAGCGGAATTACTGGGTACTGTGACTTGACATCTTATGTCACAAATTGGCAACGTACATTGGCGTCCTTGTAGGGGTTGTACATTTGCAAGTTCTACAGGAACCACATGTACTACAGGCGCCTGTAACATCTCACCAAGAGGTTGGCAGCCTGCTAGCTTACAAACTTAGTAGAAAAGTATGCTACCTCGTGCAGTGCCTGACGTACTGACAGTGTGCATTGGCGTATCTAGAGTCATTTTTCAGGGGGGATTGGCCCATGATTTTGTGTGAATTTATCAGTGTATTTGCGTGAATTTCGAATCTCTAGCCCAACATATTGGGGTGGGCGCGGTCCACTAGGACCCCTCTATACATATACGCCTATGGCGGTGTGATTTCAGATCCGCGTGCAGTACGGCGTGACGACGCAAGTGCACCTGACCCTGGGCAACTCGGAGTTCGAGCTGGTGGAGGAGCTGGTCTGCAACACGCGGCCATGGGAGACGTTGCCGGTGGAGGTATGGATATTAATCTTTATAACTCTTAAACCAATTTTCACGATATCTGGATTTGTTTTTTTAAATTTGATGTCGATGCGTAGCAAAATAAATCTGCATTGGGTTATCGAGGTAAAAAAACTCCAATACAATTATAATTTCGTGTCCTCGTTGGTGTAAATGGTGGTGGTGTCATCAGGGTATGTTTAAGACCAACTTCGAATCGTGTAGAAGTTTCGGTGTTATCCAGTAGTAGTAGGAGATCCGCCCCCCTAGACAAATGCCACCCGCTAACTTTTCCGCAGTCGTTCCTGAGAATAAATGTATTTACCTGCGGAAAAAATAGCGCGAGGTTGTCGTAAGCTAATGTCATTTCCATACATTTTTACTGCGGTACAACTGCGGAAAAGTTAGCGTGCGGCATTTATCTAGGGCCTTAGGAGACACATTTTCGAATCATAAAAAGTGAATCTCGAATTCGAACACAAATAGAAATCACTTGCGAAATTATTATCTAATGTTCCCAATTTTAAAGTTTTTTGAATCAATCGAATTTAGTGTTGTCATTAAAAACAAATTCTATTTTGTATTCCGTTTCACGCAGAAAAAATAGAAACAGTTACGCAATAATTCATTAATTTAAGAAAACCTGCGTTGACGGACGTAAAACGGAGCGTATACATATACGTTGCGTACATTCTACTAATAGAAATCAAAAACGAGTGGCCGAATTCACAGAATGAATATTCAAAAATAGTGAATTTGGAAATTCAAATTGAATATTCGAATCTTATGATTTCAAAAATGTGTCTCCAGGCTTAAGAGCCACGATTTGCGGAGCTTCCAATGCTCGCAGGAAAGGTGTTTCCCTTTTTCGGCAATTTTGACATGAAGGACTCCCAATCTCGCAGCAAACGGCCCGAGAGGGGCTCATCCCACGACACTTCGGCTGACCAAAGTTCCTGTAGGAAGCACTTCATCCAAAACACTACGGGACTAATCCAGCCATTTGGGTCAAAGGTACGAGCTACTGTAGACAAAACCAACCGTTTCGTCCAGACCTTGGGGCTTGGCAGCTCCAATCGATAGGTGAACGTGTCCTGGACAGGTCTGTATTGCACTCCCAAAACAGACAGTAAATCTGGAGTGTTGGCATTCTCAAAAATATGAGGCTCCTGCTGGTGGTCGTCTGGCAAGTCACACAAAAGCTGAGGTGAGTTGGACATCCACTTCCTCAGTTCATAACCACCAGCCCCGAGAAGAGCAATTAGTTCATCTCGCAAAATCAAGGCTTCCTCTACACTAGAGGAGCCCGTACAAATATCATCAACAAATGCATCCTCCTTGAGAACCAAGGATGCGCGAGGGTATCGTAACCGCTCACGTTCAGCGAGTTCCACAAGTGAGCGAATTGCCACAAAGGGGCTCGAACGCAAACCGTATGTATTGGTGTTCAGCTCGTAGACCAGCATGGGATCTCTGGGATCCTCCCTCCATAAAATGAGCTGATATCGCCTATCGTCCGGGTGAATCACAGTCTGCCGAAACATCATCCGGATATCGGTCACAAAGACGACGGCATGGCGACGGAAGTTGGTCAATACATCACCTACCTCGTGGTGCAACTTCGGTCCAGTATGCAGACATTGATTCAGCGAAACTCCGGTAGACGTAGGAGCTGACCCATCAAAAACAACGCGTATCTTCCCGGTGGAAGGTTTCAAAACCGCGTGGTGAGGAAGAAAATTATGTTCCTCGTTTCGCCAGTCCAGTCGCGAGACCGACATGTGCCCCAGTTGCTCATATTCTCGCATGAAGTCGACATACTTCTGTTTGAGGTCGGAGTTCCTACTCATACGACGCTCCATGGACAGCAGTCGCTTCTCGGCCAACGGCCGGGAGCTGCCAAGTGAGGGGCGAACTGACAAAAAGGGCAAACGAGTGATCAGCCGTCCCGAGTGAAGGCGACCTGTATTGTTCTGGTAGAACAACTCACACTCCTCGTCTAAGGGGTTCACTCGCTTCACGGTAGGTGGCTCTTCCACCTCCCAAAACCGTTGAAGGACATCCGATAAGGTGGAGCTAACAGTTATGTAACTGTCCACCGATGGAGATGGTCGGTTATGCCTAACTGGTCCCATCACTACAAACCCAAGCGATGTAGATAAGGCTACCAGCCCACCCTTCTGTAACTCTCTCCTCTTCCCACAATACACGCGGCCTAGAACATCGGCACCGAGCAATAAGTGAATCGGACCGGTTCGGTGGAAGGAAGGGTCAGCCAAGGTCAATCCTGATGTCGCATCAACGACAGCGCGCGAAACGTGCTGTTGCGGAAGCTGACCAACAACCTTCTCATAAACAATCGCGGTAGCGCCAATTTTGGGCGCTGAAGAGAAGTGGGGGGAAAAGGAGAACAAAACCTGACCGATCGGATCCGGGATCCGCAGGTCTCCGATTCCTCGTACCGATTCAAGGTATGGAGATGTGTTCAAACTCAACTGCCGGACCAGCCAGCTGGAGGCAATGCAACCCTGAGCTCCCGTATCCAAAAGGGCGCGAACTAAAACAAAGGTGCCCCTCGGGCCCCACACCTGTACGGAGGCTGTTGGTAACAGCACCTGCTCCTGTGGGGGGGTTTCAGCCGACAGTTGGTTTAGTGAAAATCCTCCCGCATTCCCCGCAACGGGGGGGAAGGGGGGTCCGAAGAAAAATGCGTGCGCGGCGGAGGAATAGGGCGCTCAAGGCGCTCGAGCGGGTCCCAATCCGGCACGTACACACCCCGACCAAAGCTGCATCGGGGGGCCGGGCGGTGCCCATGATGGGCGAAAGTTGGGGGAGCCCGCGATAAACGAGGTCTCTCCATCAGAGGGGGAGAGAAGCGTATCGGCTCCCGGCGTGGCTCCCTAATTACCGCGGCCCAATCCCGCGGTGGCGCCTCATAAGCGGCGCGTCGATCCCCCCCGCCCGTAGGGGGGGTGGGGCGCCCAATCCTCTCACGGGAGGGGGGGCGCCTGTCCAATCTCCGCGGAGGGGTGGCACGCCCCTCCGATCTCCTCGGAGAGGTGGGTGACCTAGGAGGGCCCCCGCCCGTGTGCGAGTCCCTCTCTCTCACCACCTCACGAGTGTCTCTATTGTTGAAGCACAAAAGGGGGTGATGGGCCCCTCCACAACAGTGGCAATCTCGTGGGTGGGGGCAAGCCGATGCCATATGGGCCCCCAGGCAGCGGTAGCACCAATTCCGCTGCTTGGCCATATTCCTACGCCCCTCGGTGCGTAGGCCAACAAATTTGGGACAGGCCGGCAAACGATGGCCATCCCGCTTGCAACACTTGCAAGGCATCGGCCTCTCCCTGTGTGGAGAGTTCTGCCGCACTGCAGTATACTGCTTGTACGGGCGGCGCTCTCTCCGTGGCGCTGCCCGGGTCGCCTCATAGCGACCTGTACTCGGTCCCGGTATAGGAGCCAGATCCAAGTGGTCGGTCATCCGACACTCATCCTCCAAAAATCTGAGGAGATCCGAGAAGGCCCCCCCTTCTCGGATCTCCTCAGATTTTTGGAGGTACGAGGCACTGTTGCCCCCGTACCTTTGTTCGAAGCGTCCCTTCATCTCCATGGGAAGCTTATCGAGGATGAGGTGGAGCAAAATAAAGGACCACTGGTCCACCGGTAGATCAAGTCGTTTGAGCGCGTTAATAGCGCTCAGCAGCGGGTTCAAAATCTCCTTCCTCAATGAGGAGACCCGCGATACTCGTGGCAGCCCTAAAATGGCAGCCACATGTGTGTCCGCTAGCAAGCGAACATTCTGATACCGGGCGGTCAACAACGCCCTTGCAATATCATAACTGTCATCATTGACAGGTAGATGCTGGACAAGTACACCAGCCTCTCCACGTAAGGCAGAGAGCAAATAGGCCAATTTCTGGCTAGGGAACAGGTCGTCCCTCGAGTGAACCAGGCTATCAAAGAGGTTAATGAACCCCATCCAAGAAGCCAGGTTCCCATCAAAGGTTGGGATGTCTAAAGTGGGCAGTCTGCCCAGCACGCCGGCCGGGGTAGGCTTGACCTCCCCGGGCGTGCACGACTCACCCCTCCGGGCGGATAGGATTGCCTGAGCCTTGTTTATAATCACATCCGCCTGTTCAAAACACTGATCATAATCGGCATTAAATTGGTCGACTGCCCGCAACTCAGCGGCACCCTCGGCTGGGTGGTCGAGCAAATATTGTTGATGAAGAACGAAAAGCTGCTCCAATTCCTTCAAGCGAGCAGGTACTCCCTCATGCCGAATTAACAAAGCCTGTTCTCGGTCTGGTCGGTCTACCAAAGCGACGGTACTAGCAAACCATCTCAAAATCTTTTGTGCACCCGCGCGGGCACCACTAAGCGGGCTGACTGGCTGGACCATTTTGCACCAAAATTAATAAACACTATAATAATACACGGACAAACAGACCGACAACCGCAGACAATAAAACAGATCGGGAGGAACTTCAAAGGCAGAACAAAATATATAAACAAACCAAAATCAAGTATAAATGCTAGAACTTAACTAGAACAACAAGGCATTTAACAACAGAATTTTTCAAACAAATTAAATTCAAGTATTAAGTCAATAACTTAACAAACATAATATTCAAAGGCAAACAAAACAAAATCAAATGTAAATGCTAAAACTTAACACAGCAAAATAGTGTATTACAACAACAGCAAAGTCATTTAGCAGCAAAGTTGTTTAAACAAATCAAATTCAAGTATAAGTTTACAACTTAACAAACAAAATAGTCAAGGGCAAAACAAAGATATGAAAAAACAAACCAAAATCAAATATAGGTAAATGCTAGAACTTAACTAGAACAACAAAAGACATTTAACCCCAATTTTTCATATACAATGACAATTAGTTAAGGAGATCGTTCCACAAATGAGCTGGTAGTCGGTTTAAAATCAGCAATCAAAACCAATTAATATGTATTGCCCGTTTGGACAACCAACAAGATTACAATATTAATTGTACAATACTAATCAAATACTCAAATCTAAGAACCACTCAAATCTAAAAACCACGCTCTGCTACCAAGAGATGATGATGCCCCAAGTAGACTCCACCACGTCGGCGTTTCACCGAGTAAGGAATTTTGGGTTGATTGCTGATGCCCTACTACCCGCTCATAGAAAGCATTGTGGCTTACCCCGATTCCCGTTGTCTCCGTCCGTCTCCTCCGTAGCCGGTGGACTTCCTGAGCTAGCTCGAAGGAAGTCGCGGCTCCTGAAGTTCTGCAGTGGATCCACCGGGGGAGACCGGAGCACTACAAGGGCCTATTAGGCCACCACGACTCACACACGCGATTTTGACACCTTGCACAACACAAAGCGGGCTTTCGCACCCCGATATTAGGTGCGCCGCGCAAATCACTATTTGCTTGAATATTGTGTATTATATTTTATTCCGGCCCGCACATAACCTCTAAGCATGTCATGACATTTCGACTCGACTCAACTGACATGTCACATGCGGCCGGCCGCCAAAAAAGCTGTCACTGCACAGACCACAATGCAGTATTGCTACTCGCTCTTCCTCGAGCGTGAACATCCCCCCGCTCCGGACAGTCCCGGACTGTCCGCCAAATCAGTCTAAGGGGAGGCGAGAAAGAGTAGCGACCGCGCGCTTCAAAACAGAATCCCCAACTAGGACCTCGGCAAACCTGGGCACACCATCAGACCCTAGAGTAAGTTGGACAATGCGTCCGCGACGCCAACGTAAGGGTGGCAGGTTTGGATCCTTCACTAACACGAGGTCTCCAACCCTCGGTGGGTTTGTCTTATCTGACCACTTAACGCGCTGTTGCAAAATGTGTAAATATTCAAGGTGCCAGCGGCGCCAGAAACTCTGGGTAAGCTGCTGGAGCAACTCAAACCGCGAAAGGCGTCCGGGATTGATATCTCTATAAGGATACTCGGGCAGGGCGTTAAGTGGTCTATCAAGAAATGGCCCGGCGTGAGGGCCTGCAAATCGTTCGCGTCGGTAGACAACGGACATAACGGACGCGAGTTGAGAGCCGCCTCAATCTTATGAAACACCGTCGCGAGTTCCTCAAACGTGAGAATAGTCTCCCCAATAACGCGGCGAAGGTGAGTCTTGGCGGCCTTTACAACAGATTCAAAAATCCCTCCCCAGTGAGGGCAAGACGGCGGGGAGTATCGCCATGTTACCCCCCTACGGGAGAGTGTGGATCCGATCTCAATATTATTTTTATCTAAAAATTCACAAACTTCTCTTATATGTCTATCAGTGCCCTTGAAGTTCGTCCCACAATCGGACCGAATTAGAGAAGGCAGTCCCCGGCGGGAGACAAATCTGCCTAACGCTGCTAAGAAAGCGTCCATGGTGAGTGCACTCACCACCTCCAAATGAACGGCTTTAGTGGCCAAACAAACAAACACACACAAATAAGCCTTTTCAGTCTTAGCATTACGGAGTCGCGACGTTTTTATAGTGAACGGTCCCGCGAAATCAGTTCCAACTCCTAAGAAGGTCATCGATTCATTCACACGATCAGCAGGCAAATCAATACCACCAGATACGATAAAATAAATTACATAACATGTAATCCAGATTATTTCTATCAACGTCATATTTAAATAAAAATTAAACAATTAAAACGATTAAAAAGAAGGCACTTCAAAAGGTCTTCATTGTCGTATTAAATTTAGCTATTCCTCTTTTCTCTTCTTTGCAGTGCCCTACAGGGTCCATAGATGTGCTTGTAACTTATTGTACCTACCACCATTGTATATACCTATGGAAGCAAAAAATAAATAAATAAATAGATATCACCGTGACGTTCGTCCAGGTGAGGTGTGAAGTGAGCTGCAGCCGGTACTCACCTCAGCGGTGAATACGGCGGGTCCGCCCCCCCTCTGCCTGTAGCAGCGCCTCCCCCCCGAGCCGCCCCTCCCCCCTGCGGTGTCCCCCCTCCCCGAGTCCCCCGCGGCCGTGTGGTACAGGTTAAACGTGCTCCAGAAGTCCTCGTCCCTTCGAGGCGGCGCCACGCTGTCCAACTCCAGATCCTCGCTGAATATGTTTCGGCCTATCCTATCTACCGCGTACAGGTACACCGGGTTGAAGCCTGGAAGGGTGTATAAAACCTTTCTTGTTCATGAAATTATATTATTAGCTCGACGATGACTTGGCGAGCTTGTTGTTAAAACGATTAACTTTACGAAAACTTTGTTACGCAATGGTAGATACTCGTAGGTCACTCACCGACGTGAGAGGAAAGACATTTTTTTACGACTGCCAAAATATGGAGACCCTAGTTTTTTCTTTATTTTACAAAGTCAAAAACTTTCAACAATATACTGATTTGATTGAAATTCCGCGTGACGTCATACCTACACATAGGTAAATTTTCATATTCAATTAACACAATTTTCTTATTTATTAAGAAAACCAACAGCGTAATACATTCTATTCTTCTTCTTAATTTCAACATTGGCCTATGAAGGACTAGATTGCATAATATGCCACCTCCTCTTTGTATTTCGCCCGTGGACCAGCGTGATGTAAGCATCCTAGCTCGTCTAAGGCATTCTTAGCATCGGGACGTACAAGTGCTACAATGATAGCGACGATGATGGAGCACGTACCTTTCAGGATCATCTCCCGCTTGGAGCAGAGGTCGGCGTGCAGCCGCCGCAGCGTGGCGAGGTCAGCGGTTCCCGGTTCCTCCTCAGCGTAGGGCGGGATCAGGATCCTGAGGCCGTCCTTCAGGAACGCGCTGTTCAGCTCCACCTCCAGCACCGTGGCCAGGTCCGTGTGGTCGCGGCGGACCAGGTCCTGGAGGTCACATGTTCATCCAATTATATTAATGAGTTGAAGAAAGTGCGCGCTTAGCTAACGATTGCTAATGTGAAGCGACATTGGCCGCGGTCAAGCCTATGATGGATGTCCGAAAAAGGGAAACACCTTTCCTGCGAGCATTGGAAGCTCCGCAAATCGTGGCTCTTAAGCCTGGAGACACATTTTTGAAATCATAAGATTCGAATATTCAATTTGAATTTCCAAATTCACTATTTTTGAATATTCATTCTGTGAATTCGGCCACTCGTTTTTGATTTCTATTAGTAGAATGTACGCAACGTATATGTATACGCTCCGTTTTACGTCCGTCAACGCAGGTTTTCTTAAATTAATGAATTATTGCGTAACTGTTTCTATTTTTTCTGCGTGAAACGGAATACAAAATAGAATTTGTTTTTAATGACAACACTAAATTCGATTGATTCAAAAAACTTTAAAATTGGGAACATTAGATAATAATTTCGCAAGTGATTTCTATTTGTGTTCGAATTCGAGATTCACTTTTTATGATTCGAAAATGTGTCTCCTAAGGCCCTAGATAAATGCCGCACGCTAACTTTTCCGCAGTTGTACCGCAGTAAAAATGTATGGAAATGACATTAGCTTACGACAACCTCGCGCTATTTTTTCCGCAGGTAAATACATTTATTCTCAGGAACGACTGCGGAAAAGTTAGCGGGTGGCATTTGTCTAGGGGGGCGGATCTCCTACTACTACTGGATAACACCGAAACTTCTACACGATTCGAAGTTGGTCTTAAACATACCCTGATGACACCACCACCATTTACACCAACGAGGACACGAAATTATAATTGTATTGGAGTTTTTTTACCTCGATAACCCAATGCAGATTTATTTTGCTACGCATCGACATCAAATTTAAAAAAACAAATCCAGATATCGTGAAAATTGGTTTAAGAGTTATAAAGATTAATATCCATACCTCCACCGGCAACGTCTCCCATGGCCGCGTGTTGCAGACCAGCTCCTCCACCAGCTCGAACTCCGAGTTGCCCAGGGTCAGGTGCACTTGCGTCGTCACGCCGTACTGCACGCGGATCTGAAATCACACCGCCATAGGCGTATATGTATAGAGGGGTCCTAGTGGACCGCGCCCACCCCAATATGTTGGGCTAGAGATTCGAAATTCACGCAAATACACTGATAAATTCACACAAAATCATGGGCCAATCCCCCCTGAAAAATGACTCTAGATACGCCAATGCACACTGTCAGTACGTCAGGCACTGCACGAGGTAGCATACTTTTCTACTAAGTTTGTAAGCTAGCAGGCTGCCAACCTCTTGGTGAGATGTTACAGGCGCCTGTAGTACATGTGGTTCCTGTAGAACTTGCAAATGTACAACCCCTACAAGGACGCCAATGTACGTTGCCAATTTGTGACATAAGATGTCAAGTCACAGTACCCAGTAATTCCGCTGTCTGTCTTACCCTTCACACCGGAACACAGCATGCAAGCACTGCTGCTTGGCGGCTGAAATAGGTTAAATTCAAAATTCAAAAAATTCAAAAATCTTTATTCAACATAGGCCTTTACAGGCACTTATTGACGTCAAAACAAAGCAACACATTCTAATTTAAAGGAAACATATTAACCGTGTATGTGCATACATCTTGAATATAATCAGGATGTCTGCAAATACAAGTAGGAATGAAAAAAAAAAAAAAAAAGTTGATTCTACACCTGTTAGAAAGAGGTACCGCGCAGATGACTCTGGTACAGTGCAGGCAGGTGCAGGTGCAGTCCTATGCAGGTTATAATGCAACCTCACAAAACTGAACAACGTTCTCCAAGGAACATATGTCTACAGACACAAAAAAATTGGAGTTTCCATAACAATTTCCTTAATTAAAATATCCTTTTGTATGGATAGTGCAAATTTTTGTTTTCATTTTTAGACATACACATTTTGTTTTCATTTTTAGACATAGACTTTGGGAAAGTTGTTTAGTTTCATAAGTAGAATTGTGTTCTCTTTTTGTCGGAAGCGGTTGATTACACCCCGTATACAAAGACCTCTCCAATGGTCTCCAAAATAATCGCTCCTGTTTTTCTCGTCCAGAGATCTCACCTTAATGATACTATATTACCAGGGGGAGAGTCAGTATTACAGGGTGACATCCAAAACAATTTTATTGACAAATTTTTACGGTAAATTCTATTATCGATTCTTATCATATTTTTGGGGTTTTCAAACATATCGGAGCCAACAATTTTTAGGGTTCCGTAGCTAAATGGCAAAAAACGGAACCCTTATAGATTCGTCATGTCTGTTTGTCTGTCCATCCGTATGTCAGCCACTTTTTTCCGAAACTATAAGAACTATGCTGTTGAAACTTGGTAAGTAGATGTATTTTGTGAACCGCATTAAGATTTTCACACAAAAATAGAAAAAAGCAATAAATTTTGGGGGTTCCCCATACATAGAACTGAAACTCAAAAACATTTTTTTCATCAAACCCATACGTGTAGGGTATCTATGGATAGGTCTGCAAAAATGATTTTGAGGTTTCTAGTATCATTTTTTTCTAAAATGAATAGTTTGCGCGAGATACACTTCCAAAGTGGTAAAATGTGTGTAACTTCTAACTTGTAAAATAAAAGAATGATAAAACTAAAAAAAATATATGACGTACATTACCATGTAAACTTCCACCGAAAATTGGTTTGAACGAGATCTAGTACTTAAGTAGTTTTTTTTAATACGTCATAAATCGTACGGACCCCTTCATGGGCGAGTCCGACTCGCACTTGGCCGGTTTTTTTTAATTTTTTTACTCACTATCTGTTGACGACAGTTCGCAAGTGCCGGGGACCCGGAACTAAGCAGCGGACGTAGTCTAAGCTTATGCAGGCCAAGTCCCCATGAATGAACCATATCATAAATAAATTCGGCCCCTTTTGATTGGTCCGCGGGCGGGATGTCCCCCCGCGAACCAACAGATAGTGTATAAATATAGGGCCGAATACTGATAAATTGTAGTCAGTTGTAGTCGGTCAGTGGAAGTCGTCTTGCAAGAAGTAAATAAAGCTCCAAATAATTATCACAAAGAAACCTGCGTTTAACTGAAGAAGTACCTACATACAGTCCACTCTCAACATCTTGATCCTACCGAGCCGGATCTAAACAAGTACAAGTGATGGTAGTTACACGGAGCCAGAGCGGGAAGGAAGATTTGGTGTGCGTATTCGACCACCCACCGCGATCGCCATCCGCATCGACGACTGTCGCCGCCCAAATGGAACCGGGCATCGAGGAAGGGATCTCAAGTCGCACTGAACGGCGTCACCGAATGGAAGGGGTCTCAACTCGCGACGAAAAACTGTACCGAGAGGAAGGGATCTCAAGTCGCACTGAACGGCGACACCGAACGGAAGGGGTCTCAACTCGCGACGAAAACCTGTACCGCGAGGAAGGGATCTCAAGTCGCACTGAACGGCGACACCGAACGGAAGGGGTCTCAACTCACCCCGAACAACCACGAACGGAAGGAGTCTCAACTCGCCCCGAACAACTTCACCGACCGGAAGGGGTCTCAACTCGCCCCGAACAACTTCACCGACCGGAAGGGGTCTCAACTCGCCCCGAACAACTTCACCGACCGGAAGGGGTCTCAACTCGCGACGAACAATGTCACCGAACTGAAGGGATGCCAACTCGCGAGGAGGAGAATGCGCGTCACGTTTATAAGACGACACCGGTTAGGAACATTGCTTGCACCACGAGATCGACCGCCAGTGCCATAGCCCGCCTGCAATTCGAAGCCGAAGAGAGACTAGCTGAAGTAAGACGCCAGGAAGCTGCAGTACGACGCCAGGAAGTTGCAGAGAAAGCCGCAGCACTACGCCAGGAAGCTGCAGAGGAAGCCGCAGCACGACGCCAGAAAGCTGCACAGGAAGCTGCAGTACGACGCCAGGAAGCTGCAGAGGAAGCTGCAATACGACGCCAGGAGCTAGAAATTGAAGCGGAGCTTATTCGAAAAAAGCTATCCGCCGACCTAGCCGCCGCCGAAGATGGCAGTATGCTGGAAGAAGAGACCGAACCGGCGGAAAACCACGAACGAATTGAGGCGTGGCTACAGGAGACTTCGAGGCAAGAGGAACAAGTGCATCAAGTGCTCGAACCGGAACCCGTACTCGCACCGGTGAGACGCGACATAGTTAGACCTAGGGAGGTTGAAATCGCTACTCCAGTCGCGCACCGAACGAGACTACGGTGGGAAGAAACAACCACACCGATCGCGAGCACTCGAGAGGACGGGCTATTGAACATTTAGCCGGCACGCTCGACCACATGATGAGGTCGCGACCGCCGCCGCGTCAAGCCACCGACCTGCCACTATTCTCGGGATCACCGCTAGAGTGGCTGCAGTTTGCCGCAGCAATGCAAGAAACGACGGCCGTGTACCAGTTTTCAAAAGTGGAAAACCTTGCGCGCCTCCGTAACTGTCTGCGAGGCGAAGCCAAGGAGACCGTCGCGCCGTTACTGAGCACCGCAGCGCATCCTGACGTCATCATGAAGACGCTGCAGCAGTGTTTTGGCAGGCCTGAAATATTGATCGACGTCGCGTTCGAAGACCTGAAGAAACTACCGAAGCTCGGCTCCACTGCGATAGAACTCAACACCTTCGCAGTTCGAGTACAGAACGTCGTAGCCGTGCTTAACAACGTAGAAAAGAACTATCTACACAATCCGCTGCTCGTGAGAGAAATCTTCGAGAAGCTTAGCCCGCATCTAAAGACGAAATGGTGCGACTACGCTGAAGAACACAATGAACCTGAGCCGGAAATAGTCAAGTTGACCACGTTCCTCATGCGAGAGGCTGATCGAGCGCTCAAGCACGGATACTCCGGTACGACTCACAAGCCGACGCCGCAACCGCCGCAACGCCCCGCCTCTAAGCCCGAACAGAGGAGGAGGGTGTACAACGTGGCAGAACCGTCGTCGTCGGACAAGACCGAGCCGGAACGCCGTGCACAGTACGACGACGCGCAACCGACGCCGCGACCGCCGCGACGCCCCGCCCCTAAACCCGAACAGAGGAGGAGGGCGTACGACGTAGCAGAATCGTCGTCGTCGAACGAGACCGACCCGGAACGCTGTGCACAGTGCAACAACGCACACCGACTTGACGCCTGCGACGAGTTTGAGAAGATGTGTTTGGACGAACGATGGAACGTCTCGAAGAAAGCTGGCTTGTGTTTCAAGTGCTTGAAGAGCAAGCACCGAAGAATAAATTGCCGCCAGAATCCATGTGGCGTGAATGGATGTCGTCGGCCGCACCACCGCTTGCTTCACGCCGAAGCACCTGCGGCCCGAACTAACCAGCCGGAGGAAGCAAGCGTCTCTTCAACCCGAACTGAGTGCACTGTGAAACTCAAGGTTTGCCCAGTAACCGTATCGGGCAAGAACGGGGAGCGTAACACATACGCGCTCTTCGATGAAGGCAGCACAGTGACGCTCATAGAAGAGGGACTGGCACGAGAGATAGGCCTGGATGGCCCCGCGACGCAGCTACGCGTAAAAGGGATCGACGACCGACAGCGTGAAATCGACAGCCGCGTCGTTTCACTACGCATCGCCGAACGAAACACGAGAAATTTCAAGGCGTGTTCTGCGCGAACAATGGCGGACCTGAACCTCGCCACTCAATCAGCTGCAAAGGAAGAGGTGCAGTTTGATCACCTCGCTGACCTGCAAGATCAGTTCGTGTATAAGAACGCGAAACCTCGCATTCTCATCGGATCCGATAATTGGCCGCTGATTGTTACCCGAAAACTGCGCGTGGGCAAACGGAACGAGCCCGCGGCATCCCGAACGGAACTCGGATGGGTGGTGCACGGAACGGCACCGACCAAAGTAATAATCAAGCGCCAAGATGAAGTGCTGCACGTGTGGACGCAAGACATTGAACGACAGGTCAGCGAGCACTTTCAATTAGAATCGCTGGGAATCTCGCTGAAGTCAGCGCACACGAGGACAGAGGACAAGCGAGCGTTGAGTATCTTTGAGTCCACCGTCAAACGAGTCGACGGAAGATACGAAGTAGGACTGCCGTGGAGAGAAGATGACGTCGAGTTGCCGCCTAGCTACAACGCGGCATTGAAAAGGCTACGGCACTTAGAGACGCAGCTAGAACGCGACCCGGACAGGAAAGCCGTATACTATAAACAGATGAAGAACCTCATCGAGAAGGGATACGCCAAGCCCTGCGACGGCACAGAATTGCAGAGTCCGATCGCATGGTTCC
Source organism: Schoenobius gigantellus (assembly GCA_963935595.1). Taxonomy (NCBI): domain Eukaryota; kingdom Metazoa; phylum Arthropoda; class Insecta; order Lepidoptera; family Crambidae; genus Schoenobius; species Schoenobius gigantellus. The sequence continues at coordinate 64,029,619 of OZ012542.1, read as the reverse complement.
TACCGCATTTCGCCGTACGCAACCCGAACAAGCCCGGGAAGACCCGTCTAGTTTTCGACGCCGCTGCCAAGACGAATGGAGTATCATTGAACGACGCTCTTTTGGAGGGACCTGACCTTTTACAGTCCCTACCGAAAATACTGCTCCGATTCAGGGAAGGCAGCTTCGCAGTAACGGCGGACGTCGAAGAAATGTTTTTACGCATAAACATAAGAAGACCAGCCCGCGCAAATGTTTTTATGGCGCGAAAACTGCGAAGAACCTCCCGTCAAAATGAAGATGACGGCTATGATATTCGGTGCATCAAGCTCACCGTTTCTCGCGCACAGCGTTCGGAACGAGAACGCACGGCAATACGCCGAGACGCATCCAGATGCTCTGAAATCAATCACAGAAGCACACTATATGGATGACTACGTCGAAAGCTTCGATCAACTAGAACAAGCAGCGAGAACGATCAAACAAGTCGACGAAGTGCACAAAGAAGCTGGCTTCAACCTGAAGGGGTGGAATAGTAACAGCGCGGAACTCTTGAAGAACGTAGAGAGTGTACGCCGCGCGACCACTACGCTCCTTGGGAAGCCGGAAAAGGCACTGGGCCTCGTGTGGGACGCGCAAGAGGACACATTGAGCTTCAACATCGCGTTGGCTCGCGTCCCGAACGAGGTGAAGACGCAACTTCGGCCGCCGACGAAAAGGGAAGCACTCTCGACAGTCATGAGCATTTATGACCCTCTCGGGCTGTTGAGCTGTTACACTGCTACAGCGAAGATCGCGCTACAGAAACTTTGGCGGCTGAAGACGAGCTGGGACGAGCCAGTCCCTCCCGAGATTGCGTCGATGTTCAAAGACTGGCTTACGAGCCTGGAAGCCGTCGGCAGACTGCGCTTGCCCCGGTCTTACAACGGGGGGAGAAGAGTAACGCGTCGCGAACTGCACGTTTTCTGCGACGCGAGCGAAGACGTATACGCTGCGGCGGCATATTGGGTGCACAAAAACGAAGATGGCACCTCGGAAACGATCTTGGTCTCGGCCAAGGTGAAGGTCGCGCCGCTGAAGACACAAACGATTCCACGGCTGGAGCTACAGGCTGCGCTCATCGGAGCTAGGCTCGCTCAAAGCGTTAAGGCGGATCACCGCATTCCCGTGGACGGAACTGTGTACTGGAGTGACTCGCAAACCGTGCTCCACTGGATAAGGAACGGGAGCAAGAAGTACTCACCGTTTGTGGCGTATCGGCTGGGCGAAATAACAGAGTTGTCACAGCCGACAGAGTGGCGCTGGATCCCGTCGGCGTTGAACGTCGCCGATATAGCCACTCGCTCAGGATATGTGCCGCAGAGACGCGACGACTTATGGTTTCGTGGCCCGGAGTTTCTGCGGGGGCCGAGGAGGCAATGGCCGCGCGATGAGAAAGCGACGCAAGAGAGCGTAGAGACAGCGTACACTATTTCCATCGAGCCGCACCCCTCGCTGCCGGAAGTAACGAGATTTTCGCGGCTTGAACGACTCATCGGCGCGACGGCCAACGTACTATACTTCATCGACCGCTGTCGACGCCGAGCTACAGAAAGAACCGTCGACCACAGCAGAAGAGCTGCCGAGTTGTGGCTAAAGCAGGCGCAACGAGAGAGTTTCCCGGAAATAATTGATCTTCCGGCTGATGCGAGGACGCCGAAGAACAGCGCCCTTAATCGCCTTGACCTGACCAGAGGCAGCGACGGGCTGATTCGTCTCTGCGGGAGAATTCGCCACGCTCGTCTGTCGACAAGAAACGATCCTGTGGTGCTCAACGGTCGACATGCGTTTACCAAATTGCTGATAGAGCGCGAACATCGTCGGCTAGGACACGCAAATCCCGAAGCCGTGGTGAACAATCTTCGGCAAGCATACTGGGTGACTAGACTTCGGCCAGCGGTGAAGACAGTGGCGGGAGCGTGTCAAACTTGCCGCCTAAGAAGAGCGCGCCCTGTGACGCCGCCGCTGGGAGATTTGCCGCAAGAACGGTTGGCGGCCTATGAGCGACCGTTTTCGCGCTGCGGATTGGACTTCTTCGGGCCAATGATGGTGGCGATCGGGCGACGACGTGAAAAGAGGTGGGGCGCTTTGTTCACGTGCCTCACCACGAGGGCAATCCACATAGAACTGGTGGCATCGCTATCGACCGATTCGGCGATAATGGCCCTTAGGAGGATGGCCGCAAAGAGAGGGTGGCCCGCCGTCGTCTGGTCAGACAATGCCACTAACTTCCGTGGCTCGGACACGGAACTAAAAAGGGCTTACAAGGAGTGGCTTCCAGAGCTAAAGAAATTCGGCGCGAACTACGACTTAAGATGGAAATACATCGCGCCGGGAGCCCCGAACCAAGGTGGGGCGTGGGAGCGCCTTGTACGCTCAGTGAAGACTGCGCTGGGGGCTACTCTGCTCGAAAAGGCCCCCAGGGAAGAAACTTTAGCCACGCTGCTGGCGGAGGCCGAACATTGCATCAACGCAAGGCCGCTGACTCATGTCTCCGTCAGTAGTGAGGACGAAGAAGCGCTAACACCAAACCATTTTTTGGTGGGATCGTCAAGCGGCTTACCGATCGTCGGGCCCTGCGACGAAGCGAACCGCCACACCTGGAGGTCGGCACAAGCGCTGGCCGATCACTTCTGGCGTCGATGGGTACGGGAGTACCTTCCGAACCTTGTACCTCGCCCCAAAGCTGCGACGCCAGCGGAGTTCGACGAAGGAGATATAGTCCTGATCGCAGACCCCACGCTTCCCCGGAATGTCTGGCCACGGGGACGCGTAGATAAGATTTTCCCGGGACCGGACGGCGTAACAAGAAACGTCCGTGTGAAAACCCGGACGGGAACATTTCTGCGCCCTACGTCAAAGCTAGTAAAACTAGTCATCGAGACCGCACTCTCCCCGGACCGGAGGGAGGGGACGCGCTGCACATCGGCCCGACTTACCGCACTCTGCCCGGACTAGAGGGAGAGGACGCGCTGCACTGTCTTACGGCGAAGGCGAGTACGAGTTCTCGCCGGGGGGAGGATGTTGACGACAGTTCGCAAGTGCCGGGGACCCGGAACTAAGCAGCGGACGTAGTCTAAGCTTATGCGGGCCAAGTCCCCATGAATGAACCATATCATAAATAAATTCGGCCCCTTTTGATTGGTCCGCGGGCGGGATGTCCCCCCGCGAACCAACAGATAGTGTATAAATATAGGGCCGAATACTGATAAATTGTAGTCAGTTGTAGTCGGTCAGTGGAAGTCGTCTTGCAAGAAGTAAATAAAGCTCCAAATAATTATCACAAAGAAACCTGCGTTTAACTGAAGAAGTACCTACATACAGTCCACTCTCAACACTATCTGTTCTCTGAATGGTTAAACAAATGTAGAAACCTTGACATCGCATTTTACAATTTGGCAATTTACATTGGGGTCTTTGTAGAGGTTGCAGATTTGCAAATCTTAGAGGAAAATCTTAGAGGAGGATAAAGGCGACTGTAGACGTTTATCATCAGGTGGTCAGGATGCTTGTTTGCCAAATTAGTTGTATAAAGAATAGTTATAAGCTGTCTGCTCATTTCAAATATAAGTAAAGAAACATCTTACCTATTTTTGCAGCAAAGCAGCAGTGTTTGCATTGCTGTGTTCCGGTTTGAAGGGTAAGATATGGCAGTAAACTTATTGGGTACCGTGACTTTAGATCTGATGCATTGATTTACTACCAAACGTAGATAGAGCACTTCATACAAAAATGCGCTTGAAATCTGTCACCTAATCGACTATACATCTGCACGCTGTTAAATAGGTAGGTAGTTGAATATGCACACCCGAATTAAAATTACCATAAAGAAAGTACCGTATTTATCGAATTCAACCTTATTCTTTATTATTACGGCAACTATTTGAAGTACAACCTTGTGCAGTTACATCATTTCATACCTAGCCACAATTAATTTGACGTTTTAGTAATTGCTACAAGAAAATATCAACTTTATACTCTCAAACATAATGCTCAAAATTGTTTATCGCGTTGTCGCTCCAACGCATGGAAAAGAACTGCACGAGGCCCGATTGGGCAGTTCTTCACCGACCCACTTTTCAAACGTTCATGCGTTATCTACGTTTGGTAGTAAATCAATGATCTGATGTTACAAGTTAGCAACGTACACTGTGGTTCTCGTGGGGGTTGTAGTTTTGATGCGAATCTCACGAGAGCAATACGTATTATAGGTGACCGTTACCACTCACCATCATGTGGGCAGTTCGCTTGTTTGCTAACATACTCGTCGTTGTATAAAAAAATCTCTCAGATGAGATGAAGACCAAAATCGTCCCTGTTTTGAATTCAAATTCAAAAATCTTTCTTTAACATAGGCCTCTACAGGCACTTATTGACGTCAAAACAAAGCAAAACATTCTAATTTTAAAGAGCCTTATAGGTGCATACATTCTGAATATACTCAAGATGTCTGCAAATACAAGTAAAAAAAAAGGTGAATCTACAAAATGTTGAATAAAAGAAAAGCCTAATAATTGGGATGATGACTGAATTCTAATTTTTACGTTTCGTCATTAAATATTAAAAAATCGTGGAAAAAGATGCAGTCCTGTGAAATTAGAATTAAAATCGGCTTAGAAATACATTAGATACAAGCATTTAAAGTTGTTAATTTGAAGGCGATCAGACAGAGAGATCCGACATCAACCGTGACGTCATCGTCGAGTACGGCCATATAAACTCCTTGTAAATTGCCGTTTTGCTAGACAGAGATGGAGAAAAATCTTTAATACGTTATATCTCGGTTGTTTTTATAGTTATTCGAAAACCGATTTTTTCTTTCTGTTTGTTATATGAACGAGCTTCTATTAAAGCAAAAAAATTTTTTTAGTCATCTAGCCTATTCAGAGGCTCACCCATCTGCAGCCCCTGGGCAGGTCGTCGGGCAGCAGCGCGCGGCCCAGCAGGCAGTGCAGCAGCCGGCGCCGCGCCGCGCGGCTGGTGCCCAGCAGCACCACCACCGCCTCGCGGGACGCGGCGTTGCTGATCTCCTGCACGGCTATCGACAGCTCTGGCTCTTGAAATTACAAAAGAGAGCACTTAAGATATTACGCTCTGTCTAAAGGGGGGGGGGGGGGGAGGGGTTTAAGATGCAGAGTGCATAAACACAAAAATTACTAAACCAAAATATCAGAAACCATCATCGACCAAAACCATCAAAACACTATATTTCTGATACCAATTGATGAGAAGGAAGTATACAATATAATTACAAAATTAAAAAATACATTACTGCCCATTGTGAGCGTGTAGCGGGTCGGTAAAGGTGACCAATGATAGCGCTATGAATGAGCATATGGCCCGCTACATTGTTTCTGTGCGAAAACGTATTATACGAATGCTAATCGCTATCGTGTTGACACCACAGTGTCACGCCAATTTTTACACAGACCATTGGGGCATGCAGGTCGCTATCGTGTGGACACCGTGCAGATTTTGCGCCAATCTTGCACAAACTGTTGGCGCATGCAAGAAGCGTGTAGCACTTCTCACACATCGTTATCTCAATTCGTGTAGGAAACACGCTAGACGCCATACGCTGATAACGCTTATCCCCAACACGGACGAGTCGCGAGCTGCGGGGCTGTGAGATTAAGTATCTATGGATGGATATACTAGTACCTGGCTCGCAGAAACCCCCCATCGTGCAGGATGAAGGCCGTTCATTGAGATCGATCGATAGATAGATCGATAGAAACATAGATAATTTCGAAGAACAACCACATGAATGTAGTGTGTATAAAAATCATAAATAGTACAAATGCATGACAGAGAGATTGAATAGTATGAAGTAATGACAAAAAAGTTATTTTGTTGTATTTAGAGAAGAGTTATAAATAAACTTATAAATAATCTCTTGAAGAGAGAAGACAAAATTTGGGATTCATGACAGGATTTTCGGGCACTGCACAGTATCAGCAATTCCATTCTCATTATCAAAATTCCAGTTCAAACCATATAATTTGTAGTATATTGTAATTGATGGTAGTTCCTTAATTACATTTTATGCAGGTAGTCTGTATTTTATAATTATAAAATGTAGGTAATGTAATAACTGCAAGCATATAATCATCAACTCAGTTTGAACAGTTACAAACCGGTGAGTCTTCCAATTTCCATCGATGGAGTTAGGCTACACATGGAAGTAGATACTGGTTCCGCGGTTTCTTGTATAAGTAAAAAAACTTATAATAAATATTTTTCATCCAGACCAATAATTTCAAATAATGTTATTTTTAAATTTTATGACGGTAGTTGCATAAAACCTTTAGGAGTCATAAAACCGACAGTAAATTATAATAAAGAAAGTACCCGCTTGGAATTATTTGTAATAGATGGGGGTACTACGTCTTTGCTAGGTAGACATTGGCTAACAGAGTTGGGTATAAAAATACCTTTGTTTAAAAATTTCATGTGCGAATTAGGAGAACAAAGCAATTCCTGTACTGATAGGAATAACGATTTTGAAAATTTGATCAACAGGCATAAGGAGTTGTTCAGTGGTGGGCTCGGAAGGTTTACGGGGGGCAAGGCTCGACTGCGGGTGCGAGAAGGTGCAACCCCAGTGTTTTGTCGCGCGCGGCCGCTGCCCTACGCACTCCGGGACCGGGTGGATGCAGAGCTAGACACCATGCTTCGCGACGGTATCATTGAGCCAGTGGACTGTTCCGACTGGGCGACGCCCTTAGTACCGGTACGCAAAGCGGACGGAGGGTTACGAATTTGTGCAGACTATAAAATTACATTGAATCCCGTTTTGCTGGTTGATAGGTATCCTTTGCCGAAAATAGCCAATGTTTTAGTTAATTTAAATGGGGCGCAATTATTCTCGAAAATCGATTTGTCACAAGCGTATAACCAAATCGAGTTGGACAGTTCGAAAGATTACACCGTAATTAATACTCATAGAGGTCTTTTTAAATATAACCGATTAGTGTTTGGGCTCTCTTCGAGTCCGGGAATTTTCCAGCGCATTATGTCACAGTTACTAGGCGATATTCCGGGGGTAGAAATTTTCCTGGATGACGTAATTATAGGGACTAAGGGATCGCGGGAGGAACATTTAGATACCCTAGGGAAAGTATTTGAACGCTTGCAATCGCACGGTTTGAAACTAAAAAAAAGTAAGTGCTCATTCTTAGTCGAAGAAGTAAAATATTTAGGCTACATTATATCAAGTAACGGTGTTAAGGTGGACAAGGACAAGGTCGCAGCTATCGCTGAAATACCTCGACCAGACAGTGTTACACAGTTACGGTCGTTTTTAGGCTTAGTAAATTTTTATGCCAAGTTTGTACGTAATATTAGCACAATTCTATTTCCCTTATATGAGTTACTAAAAAAAGGCGTCGTGTGGAAGTGGTTAAAAGAATGTGAATACGCATTTGTTAAGATCAAGGAGATTTTGACTAGTGCGGAGGTACTGGCACACTATGATCCGAACAAACCGCTTACGTTGACTTGTGATGCCAGCGCTAGAGGCATCGGCGGCGTACTGACTCAGAGCACACGGTCCGGGCCCGGGGGAGAGGAGCGCCCGGTCGTGTACGTGTCGCGCGCGCTCACCGACGCCGAAAAACATTACTCGCAATTAGATAGGGAAGCCTTGGCAATTGTATTTTGTTTGCAAAAACTTCATCAATATTTGTATGGAAGGCGTTTCACTCTTAGAACGGACCACAAACCGTTAGTGAGTATTTTTGGACCGAAAAATGGTATTCCAGCGATGGCGGCCAGTCGAATGCAACGCTGGGCTATCATAGTTTCTGCCTATAATTACGATATAGAATACGTTAATACTAAACTCAACGGAGCGGACGGGCTGTCGCGGCTGCCCGTCGCGCGCGCGCGTAGGGATGACTCACTCGATCCACCCGAGCAAACATACTTACATTTCGCTCAGAACGCGTTGCTATTGGATTATAATAAGATCAAAGAAACGTTGACAGATCCCTTGTTAAGCCGAGTTTTATTGTACATAAGGGATGGCTGGCCAGATAGGAATGAAATTAGAGAATTGCAGCCTTACTTCAATAGAAGGAAGGAGCTGTATGAGGAGCTGGGCTGTATCATGTGGGGTCATAGGGTTGTGATTCCGGACAGTTGTAGGAGTAGGGTGTTAGATGAGTTACATGAATCACACATGGGTATTAGCAAGATCAAGGCCATGGCCCGCAGCTACGTGTGGTGGGCCGGCGTCGACGAGGCGGTGGAGGAGCGGTGCGCGCGCTGCGCAGTGTGCGCGGCGGTGGCGGATGCGCCGCCGAGGCACGCCGTCCCAGCCTGGCCTTGGCCGGATAAACCATGGTCCCGGGTACATTTAGACTTTCTAGGGCCGATTCAGGATAAAATTTATTTAATATTAATTGATGCTAGAACTAAATGGATCGAAGTATTCCCCGTACCGAGTACAGCAGCTCGGTTTACCATCAGTAAACTAAGTGAAGTATTTTCTAGGTGGGGTTTGCCAAAACAATTGGTTACCGACAATGGCCCACCATTTACAAGTACAGATTTTTCCAATTTTACTCGTGGGAATGGCATTGAACATTTATTTTCGGCGCCTTATCACCCGGCTTCAAACGGTGCAGCAGAAAATGCTGTACGTACTGTTAAGCGAGCAATCCGAAAAGCGATACGTAACAAAGAGAACATTGATATGTTTTTAAATACATTCCTGATGCATTACAGAAACACTGTTCATTGTACAACCGGGGAAAGTCCGGCTACATTAATGTTAGGTAGACACTTACGCACGAAATTGGATTTACTTAGACCTGACAGGGACAAGCGGGTTCGAGAAGCACAAGCTCGGCAAAAGGGTACAGGGACCAAAGTAGATAGGTCTTTCGAGCACGGAGATGAGGTGTGGCTACGCCAGTACCAGGGCGGGGACAAATGGATACCAGGCAAAGTAGTGGAAAGGCTAGGTACTACGGACTATAGATTGCTAGATTCAGTAGGAAAAGAAACACATAGACATATCGACCAGCTAAGACGGAGGTCTGCACGCAATTCTTTAGGAGTTCCGTTACCCACTAGTGACGATAACCCTCCGGAAGCATTACAGTCACCGGCGGAAAATAATAGTGCAGTCCAGCCCACGGCCGCTGGTCTAGCTCAGTCTAGCTCTCATATTTCCTCCCCGGACCCGGAGGAGAAAGGCGAGCAGAATAAATCACCTGCTCCCTCTTTACCCGCAATCGAGTCTTCACCTCAGTTTTTCACCCCACCTCCATCCCGTTTAATCCGTACATGTCGATTGAATAAACCTGTGTCTTATAAGGAATAATAATTATGTTTTAGTTTGTGTAAATATTTGCTTTTCATTTATTTTAATGTTTATTTAATTCTTAGAACCATTATTGTTTTAAATTGTATTGGGATATTCAAGATTGTATGTTATTTAGTCTCTGAGTTGATATTTGTTATTTTATAAGGTAGTATCACAGAATACTTAAAATTAGTAGGAGGGACTGTAGTATATTGTAATTGATGGTAGTTCCTTAATTACATTTTATGCAGGTAGTCTGTATTTTATAATTATAAAATGTAGGTAATGTAATAACTGCAAGCATATAAATACAGTGTACTAATTAACCAATATTATTCGACAATATACCATCATCTACGAGTTGTGTCTTATTGCTGCCGATACCTTATAATTTATGAAAATTAAAGGTTTTCACCATAGGTGGCATGACGACTTGGGTTGGATTAGGGCCTAAAAATCTAAAATGGCTTAACTAGAGCGCATGCTCAATCATCTAGTAAAACCTATTAAAGTGGCCCAGGGGCTAAGATCTCGATGTAAGGGACTAACAGAAAGATGAACGTGTTAGAAATGAAAGGGGCTTAAGGGTATTTAAATACGTTTCAATGTCTAATCAAGTTTATTAGGTAATGTAATTACAAACGACTATATAAATTTAATTATTATTTTAATTAAAAATTACACTACCACTAGCTCGGAATGCAGACTTCCCCGAGAAGAGCTAGCGAGAAACTCGGGGGTTGCTTTTTGCAAATAAAAGTTACAAAGGTGTACATATTATATAGAAATAAAATAACAAATGATTAACCATTAAACATAACAAACAAAAGTAACAAGTCATAATAAAACTAAAGATAGAGTTATTAGTAATTAAATATAGAAATTAACGAGTTACACTTTTTCAAACAATATTCACAGTTGCTGATGAGACAGGGAAATAGAATATTCGAAAGAATACTTAGCTTGGTATAGTAGCAGCCTAGCAGCAAGACAAACTTGTTCCCGAAGATCGATGTTACTTACAACACGGTTCACAGCAAAACTGACTATGGCAAAGCCGTAGCCTTTATATATTAACAGAAAATGGCGGGAACAAGATCGCGCCGCAACCATTCCACCGGAAATAGGCTTGTTATTCAATAATAAATGATTATTATAATGTAATTTGTTGTCCTATTTTCTTTAAATAGTCTAAACATTATTTTAAAAATACGATACACAATTTAGAGTGTATAAATTATGCATCGTATTTTATGAAATGAAACCACGTGGAAATTACAATTGAAAAGGTACAGAGAAATAACCAATTCATGATGTATTTAAAACATCATATATATTAGCATTTAATAAAACCACGTAGTGTCAAATGATATCAATTTGAGATTTGCATAACCCTAAAATATCTTAATTACTTATTTACAATAGGTAATTACAGATACGACATACAATTATACATGTTAAATATTACTTATTACTCTTATTAGGTTCTAACCTTTTCAGGGGTATACGTATTGTTACAAAATAAATATAGTTATTGTTTGTATAATCAATATTTTGATAACTCTAGAAACTATTATGATTTAGACTTTAAAACATGTTTAAGTTAAGTAAATAAACAAGATAATAATGAAAACAGCTTAAGAAATAATTATATGAGTATTATATTTTTTATTATTACCCTTTATAAAATTCTAATATATAACACGGCCATTCTGATGTGTACTTCGTTCTCGAAGTACATTTTGTTCATAAAATCAACAATCCAAGTGACGATTTTGGGACTTCTTGCAAACAAATCATAAACTTATAATATTTACTTACTGTAAAAAAATTGACCTACATGATATAATCAAAATTTCAAAAAGTCTTAATTTATTTTTTTTATCATATAATAGTCATTCCGGCATATATGTACTTGGAATGTTGAAAAAATGTATATATATTTTCAATCACATCATTGGCAACACGAAACTGGCACTATGTCCTTCTGTAGAAAAGGGACATGGGTCCCAGTGCACAATATCGCTAAACCAATAAAAATAAAAATTGACAATTCGACATATTATACAGATCGACAAACATCTCTTTACATGTGGTCAAAATCTGAACTACAAAGAGATTCAATCTTGATAAACTACTGTTATTTATTAATAACCTAATTAAGGCTTTAAATATAAAATTCTCTTAAAAATGCTTATCAAATTTTACATCTCTTGCAAAAAGTATGCAAAAACTGCGTATTTACAATCTCAAATTTAAATATTCACAAAAACCATTTATTATATGAAATATTCACAAAAACCATTTAAATTGTATTCAAACTATACAAAATTCTTTATATAATATAAATTAATAACAAAAAAAAATTGCTTCATTTAAATCATTAATCTTTATGACAAATATTTCAAAATTTCAAATACAAATATGAAATGAAATATGAAATCATGCTGTGACTACACCATCACATGATCCTCAATAATAGAAGTCGACTTACAGCCGAGCATGTTAAGCTCACGGTTTTGTATTTTCTTTATTTTCCATATTTGAATAGATGTTTTTCCATATTTGAATAATAAAACTAGAAATTGTGAATTTCTCCTAAAAATTCAACTGATATATCGATACATAATACTCTTTTAATATACTTCATCATCATCATAATATCAGCCAAGAGACGCCCAAAAAAATCGAGGCATCAATTTTTTTTTTTCACTTCCAACATCACTCAATGATCCTGATCCTTTCATCAATTTATTGAAATGGATTAAATTAATTAAAGGAAGGGAAAGTCACAGCCACAGGCACAGTTTCCAGTAAAAGCCACAGGCACAGCAACAAGCACAACCACAGGTAGTCGTTTTAGTCACAGTAAAAGCCACAGGCACAGCCACAGGCACAGCCACAGGCACAGCCACAGGCACAGCCACAGGCACAGCCACAGGCACAGCCACAGGCACAGCCACAGGCACAGCCACAGGCACAGCCACAGGCACAGCCACAGGCATAGCCACAGGCACAGCCACAGTATTTTGAGTCAGTCACAGTTACAATAAACTGTCAATACTTTATTGAATTATAACACGTGAAAATTGATACATCACGCAAACTACAAAAGTCGAGTGGATCGTGGTATTCAAATAATTAATTCGTTCGGCCAGACTGACACATTGCTACGTTTGGTAATCATTTGGTGCTCTATTCTTAAATCTCAAAATAACGAATAAAATGAGTTTGATCAATCAAACTCCGGACATCCAGTTCAATACCGGATGGTTTCAGTTTCAGCTACTTTATCACGAAGACGGTTAGACTAAAATGTTAGCAATTTTTTAATATACATACGAGTTTCTAAATTATGAGCTGTATCTCAAAAGGCAAGAGTTTATTAACATTTGTTATTTTTTTATCCCACACATAATACTTTTAAAATTTCAAATTCTTATTTTCTCTATTTCAAATTTATTACAATTTGTATTGAGTACCTACCAAATTTGACTTTTATAAATGCCAAGGAATGGCTAAGTTAAACCACTGTATAGCGTATGCCCGAACAGCATCTTGTTAAGGTCCCATACTGGTTAATTTTGTAATACAACGGTTCAGAAAGCGAAGTCAGGAATAAAAAAAACTTAAGCAAGGCCTATATACTGTCGCACATGCCTTTCGATTAAAAATATACATTACTTAAAATTGTACTTTTATTGTTTGTTCTTTTACTACCTGTATTATTTATTATGCTGCAGAATATACCTACTTATAATGTTAGTTTAAGCTATGTTAAATCCTCACATATACTCTTAGATAGAATCAGTAAATCATTTAGGTTTTCGAGATTGAAACACAGAAGGAATGTTACAGATAATAAGAATCAAGATTTTTTATTTATTTAAAATGTTCACGCTACGAAAGCTGTGAACTTACAAGGAATAAGACTGAACTTAGCTGCGTATTCAGATTTGACTAGCACCGTAGTTGCTATTCAGTTTAATTCAGGCACTTTTATTTTTCTATCGAAAAGAGAATACTACCATTAGTAGGCTTTTAACACTACATAAAATATTCCCACGGCATAAAGTAATTGTCTTTTTTTTTACTTATTTGATTGCCGCTTATTTAAACAAGCAAGTTACCTAATCGTTCAGAGGAAAAGGAGATCATATATTTAGCTTTAGTAAAATTTGGCGGAAATATCTCCATTTTTTTGTAACAAACATTTTTTACTGGATACAGAAAAATCTTCATTATAAGGTGACCAGGGTTGGTACCAAATTAAAGGAGAGCCTCTGAAGGCCTTACCTGCTTTTGAAAACTTAGCTTAATCACGCCAACCGAAGCCTTCTCCAAATTTGTCGATGTCTGTACATTATGGTGACTAGGTCAAACACCACAAGCGCCACGTCATCTCGTCGAAATTGCTGGATGATGAGTCTTTGATGGTGGTTAGCAGCCTATGTAGGTTTGTATGCTCCATATGAAAAAAAAAGAAAATATGTTATTGTGTCGAATCCCACTTCTGATGTTAGAAATGAAAGGGGCTTAAGGGTATTTAAATACGTTTCAATGTCTAATCAAGTTTATTAGGTAATGTAATTACAAACGACTATATAAATTTAATTATTATTTTAATTAAAAATTACACTACCACTAGCTCGGAATGCAGACTTCCCCGAGAAGAGCTAGCGAGAAACTCGGGGGTTGCTTTTTGCAAATAAAAGTTACAAAGGTGTACATATTATATAGAAATAAAATAACAAATGATTAACCATTAAACATAACAAACAAAAGTAACAAGTCATAATAAAACTAAAGATAGAGTTATTAGTAATTAAATATAGAAATTAACGAGTTACACTTTTTCAAACAATATTCACAGTTGCTGATGAGACAGGGAAATAGAATATTCGAAAGAATACTTAGCTTGGTATAGTAGCAGCCTAGCAGCAAGACAAACTTGTTCCCGAAGATCGATGTTACTTACAACACGGTTCACAGCAAAACTGACTATGGCAAAGCCGTAGCCTTTATATATTAACAGAAAATGGCGGGAACAAGATCGCGCCGCAACCATTCCACCGGAAATAGGCTTGTTATTCAATAATAAATGATTATTATAATGTAATTTGTTGTCCTATTTTCTTTAAATAGTCTAAACATTATTTTAAAAATACGATACACAATTTAGAGTGTATAAATTATGCATCGTATTTTATGAAATGAAACCACGTGGAAATTACAATTGAAAAGGTACAGAGAAATAACCAATTCATGATGTATTTAAAACATCATATATATTAGCATTTAATAAAACCACGTAGTGTCAAATGATATCAATTTGAGATTTGCATAACCCTAAAATATCTTAATTACTTATTTACAATAGGTAATTACAGATACGACATACAATTATACATGTTAAATATTACTTATTACTCTTATTAGGTTCTAACCTTTTCAGGGGTATACGTATTGTTACAAAATAAATATAGTTATTGTTTGTATAATCAATATTTTGATAACTCTAGAAACTATTATGATTTAGACTTTAAAACATGTTTAAGTTAAGTAAATAAACAAGATAATAATGAAAACAGCTTAAGAAATAATTATATGAGTATTATATTTTTTATTATTACCCTTTATAAAATTCTAATATATAACAAACGCATGAGCGTTAGGGACCTTGCGCACTAGATGGCCACGAGGACGACCAGTCGTGACGGCCCATTGTTTGTGGCCATTACTAAAAAAAATAATTGTGGCCGTCAGTCGCTGCCTTTCATATGGTTCTCTAGTTAACTTGAAGCATGTGGCCACTGATCGTGATCGTGGTCGTCTAGTGCTCGAGGTCCTTGTCGTCGTGGTCGCCTAGTGCTCGAGGTCCTTGTCGTCGTGGTCGCCTTGTGCTCGAGGTCCTTGTCGTCGTGGCCGCTTAGTAGCGCAGTTCCCTGCCGTCGTGGCCGCCTAGTGCGCGAGGAACCTTATCAAACTGCGACTGGGTCCCGCTACAGAGTGTGTGGTGTATGCCGTGTCATATTGTGGGGCTCACCGAAGTGTAGTATGTCGCAGACGTCGTGCAGCGCACGCTGCGTCTCGCGCACCAGCGAGCGCAACGCGCGCAGGCGGCCGCCCGCGCGCCGCGCCCACGCCATGCGGCCGACCGCCCCGACCGCCCCGACCGCCCCGACCGCCCCGACCGCCCCGACCACCCCTCCGGCCTCTTCGCCCGCCCTACAGGCGCCCGCCGCATGCGACGTGCTCGGCTGCAACAGAACAACGGCCTAAGGAGACAAGCATTCGTGACCGGCGAAGCGTGACCAGCATTCGTGGTCTCACGGTGGGTGTTCGTGGTGATGCAGGCCACATAAATATACTGACGCAACGAATACTACTTTGTCGGATACGAGTACTACGGGCACGAATATCGAACCTGCTTTTCGGCGAATACGAACAATTCAGCAAGGTAATAGGCAGGGCAAAATAATTAAAATGTTTAATAAATTCGAAATTAAAAAAAAGATACTGGCTTCTTTTCTTTTCCTCAGTTGTCGAGATGAAAGCTGGAGCTATTGTGTGTAAAAAAAGTACAAACGCACATTACTTATCATTTTACACAAACATTCATCATAATGCATATTTATATAACACTAGCTGTGTAGCCCGCATGCGTTGCAATGCCACGTAAATGCCAATTTTTTTGCTAGCTACGAACCCTCACGGGTGTCCCCAAAACACCCTACCAAAGTTTCATTACAATCTGATGAATGGTTTCGAAACGCATAGAGGCAAACATACATACATAGTTTTTTATTTATATAGATAAATAGACTAATGGACCCGGCAGACGTTGTCCAGTCAAATTGCAGCGCCACCTACCGGGACCAATTGTATATAATGTAAACCTTCCTTGGATCTACAGACAACATACACAGAGAATTTCGTAATAATCGTTAGAGCCATTTAAGAGTTTTTGTGAGAATAACACACAGCGATTCATTATTTTATAAGAAGGAGATTATTAATATTCAATTATTGGCCCAAAACCGATGTTTACAGTAATCGATCAGAAAGAGTTTTATCTTCGTCATTTTCCAGTTTTCAGACCAGCCTCACGCGCACGTACCCAGCTGTTATGACGTAGCGCATCTAACTCGAGTGACTCACTGACTACCACCGCACTTCGTGGCAAATCAGTAATGGCACGGCTACAGTGAAAGAGTTAACAGCTTAGAACAATAACAAATATCTTGAAATTTAGAGAGCCTTGCCAAAGTCAATATTGAAAAAGTCAATACATGTTAAAATAACTTAACTTACCACAATTCATTTTTAAAAATATTTTTCAAACGCCACAGTTGGCAAACAATTCCGCTAACGTTAGGGGAATAGGGAAATAGTCATGTCTTCAAAGCGCATCAATAAAATGGCTGACATTTTTATACGCTTTCGAGATCCAATGGTAGCTAGTTATCGTTCACCCATCAATACCCATGCCAAAAAGCAATGCCTATTTTATTTCATTGTTCCCGCAAATCCAGTTTTATAACACCCCCTAGGGTTGGTAGTAATCTCTTCTAGAGATAAGCTCACCCATTGCTCTTTTTTGTAACATTTTTTCCTTGTTTATTTGTGTACAATAAAGAATAATATCTTCTAATATATAAAATTCTCGTGTCACAGTGTTTGTTACCGAACTCCTCCGAAACAGCTTGACCAATCTTTATGAAATTTTTTGTCTACATCCGGTTAGTCTAAGAGGTCACGGGATTTTTCATAACGATCACGGATACGGTTAGATTTATTTTTATAGTTTGTAGAGTAGTCCCCTAATGTGAATGATGTTGGTCTGCCTGCTTTCAGTGGTTGCAACTTCGAGTTATAGAGCTTACAAGAGGCTTCATTGTTGCGAAAAAAAAACGATCAGAGAAATGGTCAGTTTTAGTACATATTCAAAGTATGGCGTCTCCGCAGATGAGACAAGTTGGTCTGGCGGCTCTCAGTCGTTGCATTTGAGAGTTATGATGCGCGCAAGTCACTGCATTGTTGCGAAAAAAAAACGATAACAGAAATGGTCAGTTTTAGTACCTATTGGAAGTATGGTATCTCCACAGGTGAAACGAGTTGGTCTGCCTGCTCTTAGTGGTTGTATTTCAGAGCTATCATTGTGTACGCAATACCCTTATTTGTGGAGAAAGCCTAAAAAATATCGAAAAACGTGACAATCGGCGAATTTTTCAAATACTCATTGATCGCTGCTGTCGTGTCTCGACTTGACACACACAGCGCATCCTCCTCCCCCCGCGCCCGGCCCCTGTCTGTGAGCGTGGAACAATCGTTGTGGAAGGGTGCGCTTGGGCTCGTTTTTGGTGCTTTTAAATACAACTCATCCGTTACTTGCATTTTTACAATAATGTTGAAAATAAATACTTTTTTTTATGGAACGCGTATGAACATCCCAAAGTACTATTACGATCTAGCCTATTTTACAGCTATTATGTACATAATTTAATTCAATCTTAATTTGCTAGAGATAAACATGTCTCTAAGAAGTGTCCATTAACATTTTTTTTATTGTCTCTATTAAGGCGCCGCTACTAATTCACAGTTATAGTTGCAACACTGACCCTACATTGTACTAAATTAAAACTTATTTTTTATCACTCCACTTCACACTAGATCGGATGGCTTTATACGTTTTAGTTGAAGTGTACCTATATAAGTAAAGTACTTATACTTAATATTATACAATGTAAGTGTACAGATATGCATGGATACAAGTATCTATGTGCTGTCTATCGTATAACTATATTATATTATAAGACATAAGTGAAGAGCTCTATTGTATTTGTTTTAGTATTAAACTCGAATCATAACTAAGCAGACGTTTTATTCGTCATCCGAACATAATACATGGCGACCCTGCCAGTAGGCGTACTATTCTTTTCTTATTTGTGTGGTCGAGAAGCTAGACAGCCTCCAAGTTTACATGGTTTTGAAGACTTTTTTGGTGAGCTTCGGCGTATTTTTTTATGATGTTATCAACGAACTCTGTTTTAAGATCTCAAAGGAGGTCGTCATTTCTTACATACCACAGAGCATTAGCGATGCCCCTCAAGCACCTTATTCTGAAATCTTTGGATAATACACCTGTTGGTCTGAGCGGTACAGCCCCGTAGCTGTATTCCACAAGTCCACACTGGCATGAGGACTTGACGATATAACAATAGTTTGTTAGCTATTTTCAAGGGGGAATCTCTTCCTATTAGCCAATACATGTCTCTGTATCGTAGATCAAGCTGTTCTTTCCTTTTCTTGACGTGCACCATCCAACCTAGTTTCACATCAAGAGCCATGCCATGATATTTGGCAGTGTTCTCATATGGTATAATTCGTCTGTTAATGTAGATAGGGTGATATATTTTATGTTTGTTACTAAACTCAATGTGTACAGACATGATTCATTCAATTTTATCCTCCATTTCTTTGTCCAGTCATAGATCTTCTGTACAGCGGACCTTTTCTGCTGCTTCCTCATGAGTATCACCGATGACCATGATTGCAGTGTCGTCAGCAAAAGGTGCAATGGTGTTATTTTCCGGTTCTGGTATATCACAAGTGTATAAAAGGTATTTAGAGGATCGGACTTAAAACACTACCTTGCGGAACACCAGCTTTTATATGTTTCAATTCTGAGAAGGCGTGTTCATGTTTGATTCTGAAAACCCTATCTATAAAGCTCAGCGAACTGCTCATGAGCATTTGTTGTAGTTTATGAATGAGTCCGTCATGCCATACTTTGTCAAAGTCCTGAGCTACATCCAGGAATACTGTTGTGCATACCATTTTGTCCTCTAGGCATTTTTCGATTATGTTCGTGATTCTGTGCACTTGATCAATCGTCGAATGTTTCTCGCGAAAGCCTATTGAATTGGGAAATTGATGGCTTAGAATTAGGTCCAAGTTTTGTATTACTGGCTTTAGTCTTTTTAGTAGGAGTTTCTCGAACAATTTTGACATTACTGATAATATGGATATAGGCCTGTAAGATGAAGTTTCACAAGGCGGTTTCCCAGGTTTCAGTATTATAATGACTTCTGCGACTTTCCACAGGGCTGGTACGTACTTTTGCCTTAGACAGGCATTTATAAGAGTTGTTAATTTAACTTTTGCCTTTCTAGGAAGTTTCCTGAGTATTACTACTGTTATTAAATCATAGCCAGGAGATTTTGGCGGACTGATATTACTTTTGATTTCATTCCAAACTTTTCTCAGGGTAACTTGCTTAAGTTCCACTTGCGACGGCTTGAATTTCTCCTATTTCGCATTTGGAATCTTCATAGTGTCAAAGCCTTTCTTTGACAATAACAGCACTTCCAGCATGAGCTGTATTGTCTGGGTGAAGAGCATGATACACTTTGTACCCCCTGAACATGACAAAGGAATGTTTTGTAAAGTGTGTTAATGCCTATCTTAGGCAAAAGTACGTACGTGGAAAGTCGCAGAAAAGTCGTATAAAATTTAATGATTCCAAGTCTGTACACATCGATTTTAGTAACAAACAGAAAATGTATCACCATATCTTCATTAACAGACAAATTATACCATATGAGAACACTGCCAAATATCTTGGCATGACTCTTGATGTGAAACTACTTTGGAAGGTGCGCGTCAAGAAGAAGAGAGAACAGCTTGATCTACGATACAGATACATGTATTGGCTCATAAGAAGAGAGTCCCTCTTAAAAATAACAAACACACTATTGTTATATCAGCAAGTCCTCATGCCAGTGTGGACTTATGAAATACAGCTACGGGACTGTACAGCTCAGACCAACAGGTGTATTATCCAAAGATTTCAGAATAAAGTGCTAAGGGGCATCGCTAATGCTCTCTGGTATGTAAGAAATGACGACCTCCATCGGGACCTCAAAAACAGAGTTTGTTGATAGCATCATAAAAAAATACGCTCACCACGAAGCTCACCAAAAAAGACTTCAAAAACATGTAAACGTGGAGGCTGCCCAGCTTCTCGACCACACAAAGAAAAAAAAAGAAGACTAAAACGGATACAGCCATCCGATCTAGTGTAATGAAGTGGAGTGATAAAAAATAAGTTTTAATTTAGTACAATGTAGAATCAGTGCTGCAACAATAACTGTGAATTAGTGGCGTCGCTTTAATAGAGACAACAAAAAACGTGTAAATGAACACTTCCTAGAGACATTTGTATCTCTAGCAAATTAAGAGCGAATTAAATTATGTAGGTACTTATTAGCCGTAAAATAGACTAGATCGTAATATACTTTGGGATGTTCATACGCGTTCCATAAAAAAAGTATTTATTTTCGACATTATTATAAAAATGCAAGTAACGGTTGAATTGTGGTGGGTAAGGAGAAGAAGATTGGGCACTAACCTTGCACGACGGGCTGATTGTCCTATCCTTCACCAAGTACACAATAATATGTTTCGTTTCTATGAGCTGAGTAGGTTTTCTAGATTTTTATATTTTTTCACTTTCTTCAATTGTCTGTTTCTTCTTGAGAGGAGAAACCTTGGATTTGGCCACGATAAGGTGGACATTTACTTGATTATCAGCACTCAGTTCGCGGAGGTAGACTACAGCAGCATAACCTGCCTCTGAGGCATCTGAAAATCCGTGCAGAGTGTAGGTGGAAGTGGGTTTACGTGAGCAGATATGTCGTGGTAAACGTATATTTGAGAGATGAGGAAGGTCCTCAACGATCTGTTGCCAGTTCCTTTGGATGTCTGGGGTCGTTGGTTCATCCCAGCCTGAGTCAATCATCCACAAGTGTTGAAGGAGAAGTTTGGCACGAAAGATAACGGGAGTAATCCATCCATTTGGATCATAAAGAGAGGCAGTAGTGCTGAGAATTGAACGTTTCGTAATTGTATCTGTTTTGGGCGATATGATGCGATATGTAAACTCATCAGTCTGAGGGATCCACTGAATGCCAAGAACCTTTATTGAATCCGAATCTGGGCTAATAACAAAGTCCTTGGGCATATCACATTGGTCATCTGGGAATTGTTCGAGCAGATCGCGGGAGTTGGAGGTCCACTTACTAAGGTGAAAACCACCAAGAGCAAGTAACTCGATGAGCTCTGTTTGCAGTGCTTGGGCATCTGCAACTGAGTCAGATCCCGTAAGTATGTCATCAACAAAGATAGATTTAGTGATAATTTGAGCGGCGCGCGGGTAACGATGACCTTCATCTTGCGCTAGTTGCTTAAGAGTGCGGATTGCGTGATAAGGGCTAGAGCGGAGACCATATGTTACAGTTGAGAGGGCGTAGGTGAGCAAGGGCTGATCTGGTGATGATCGCCATAATATGAGCTGAAAACGTCTGTGGTCGGGATGGACAAGAACGTTTCTGAACATCATTCGTATGTCCGAGCTAAAACCCACAGCGTGGATGCGGAAGTTCATGATTATGTCCATGATGTCCTGCTGAAGAGGAGCCCCAGTGTGCAGACAATCATTGAGGCTGACACCATTAGAACTCTTGCAACTGCCATCAAAAACTGTGCGCAATTTCTCTGTACCAGGTTTAAATATTCCATGATGAGGAATGTAGTAGTGAGCCTTGTCGACAAAAGTGTTAGGGTGGCATGGCGTCATGTGACCTAACTCAATGTATTGTGTCATAAAGTCTACGTATTTCTCGCCGAACGATGGGTTTGCTTGGAGTTTCTTCTCTAAATTGAGAAATCTTCTTAGCGCAATGGCGTGAGTATCACCCAAGTCAGGTTTGCCAGGCAAGAACGGAAGTGTGACCATGTAACGACCCGTAGAATCTCTAGTTGTGGTACTGCGGAAGATTTCTTCACATTGATCGTGTAAAGGAATGACATCTGGGTGAGGTCGAAATTCTTCAGACTCCCAGAACTTTTGAAGAGCGTCATGAATATCTTGAACGGATGTATTTAATGGTGGGCTGATATTATGAGCTGAATTTACTTGGGCAACAGGTGCCGATGGTTGACCGTGAACGGGACCTAACAATGCGAAGTCAAAAATCGTGCCTCTACAGGCCTCCCGGGGCTTAAAGAAAGTCTACTACCATCCAATACGTAGCCAAACACGTCAGATCCTAAAAGTAAATCGACTGGCGCTGGCATATTGTAAGCATAATCAGCCAAAGGTATGTTTACTTCACCGTGCAGACTGGGTACTTTGGTCAATGGTAGACAACCAGTTACATCTCTCAAAATATGGGCTGTGGCTGTAATTACAGGTGTACGGCAATTCGTTGGGCGGAATTTGATTTTAACATAAGCTTTTGAATTATGGGTATGTTCACCACCTACTCCTGCTATTTTTAGGGTCGAGCGTTGTATGGATAAATGTAGAATTTGAGCCATGTGCTGAGTTATTAAGGTTATCATTGAACCACAGTCGAGTAAAGCCCTTGCCTTGTGGAAATGACCATAGTTGTCTTCTATTTCAAGAGAAACAGTGGGCAACAAGACGGGCGTATGTGTGGTACACTCGAGCTGAATTGGTGCTGAATTATTGACTATAGGTACTTCTTGGAGTTCTTTATTACCGTGACACGTTTCTGTAGTACTGCATGAGCTGAGAGTTTGTATGGGCTGAGTGACTGTTTTTGGTTTAGATACTCACGATTTTGATTGGCGTTTATATTGAGCTGAGCCATAGGAGGGCGATGTGTGAGAAGCCGCGTGAGGCGGTTGGCGTTGTGACGGAGAAGAGTCATGTGCTCTACTTGCATGCGATGAACTGGGCTGGTGTAAATCAGTTGGGCGGGTAGAATGTTTAGCTCGTAATGCCTCGGGAAGAAGATGAGCAGAAGAATGAGTGGGAGATGGACAGTCGGGGTTGTGGAGGGAGGTGTGGTGATTAACACTACCACACTCCTTGCAACTACCTGTTGTTTTACACTCATTTTCGTAATGAGGGCCGAGGCAACGGCGACAACGGTTTTTTGCAAATATAAAGTCCCAACGGCCTCGGAGTGGTTGATTATTGTAACCTGTACAGGCCACCAACTTGTGACCCTTTTTGTTGCACCATGGACAGTACAAGTTTACATTTTGTCGTGCTGGTGGCAAGTGTTGGGCTGAGTAGGAAGGACGTGGTTGGGATTGTATAGGCCGAAACTGATATGGAGGACGTGGACCTTGGAATGGTAGCTGTGGGCGAGGGGTAGGATACACAGGTTTTTGAGTTGGGCGGGCGACTGGGTGAGTTGGAGCAGACTTCTCCGTCTCGTGAAAGCGTGCATGGTCTTCCAAGAACTCGATTAAGTCCTTGAGAGTTGGTAGAGAGTCGGTTGACCCATACTGTCTCTCAAAAAGGGAGCGGAGTTCACCCTTCAACTTACGTACTGCGATTGACACAAATACGTAGTCACATGATTCCACTGGTAATTTTAAATTCTGTAGGGCTGATTGAGCTGTGATCAAGGGCGTGAGGAAGAGCCGACGTATATCTGAGCGCATGTCGATCGCGGGTAACTCAAATATAATATCCACAAACCGATCGATGAGAACGCGCCTATTTTCGAACCGCCTAGTTAGAATGTCAAGAGCGACTTCATAATTTTCATCGGTAATTTTCAAGTGCGCTATCATGCTCAAGGCTTCTCCCGATACGCATGACAGAAGATAGTGGAGCTTTACTGCCCCCTCCAAATTTGATCTGGTTGTTAGACTTTTAAAAATATTAATAAAAGATGGCCAATCTTCCAATTTGGAGGTAAATCTAGGCAAGTCGATTTTGGGCAGAAAAGATGACGAAGAAGAAGTTGAGGGCTGATGATCTGAATACCTCTGACTAAGTATCGAGCTGAAACCTTGGCTTGCTTTAACGGACAAAATTGTATTGTAAGCCTCACAAGCCATATCGTGGTTATGAGTGTAATTTTTTTGGGTTTCCTCATCTAAATCCGAGCTGTCGAGAATGTCATAAAAAACCCCATCTAATTTAGTTTTCACCTCATCAAGCTTGGTGAACCTTCCTTCGAAATTGGCTCTATTAATTTCAGAGTTGTCACCATTTCGTAGTGCAATAGCTATTTCATGTAAGGCGTTAATAAATTTGAGGGACTCGCGGAATCTAGCAGCTTGCGATTTTGATGGCATTGCAGCGTATTCTCAAAAAATATAATCAAAAACAAAAAATAAAAATTTCCCCAGTGGGATTTTTTTTTCAAAGCTGTTTCTGCAAAAAAAAAGAACAGTAAGTAGGGCGGATGGTAATTATCAAAATACAAAAATTTGAGATACATAAGTTTCCCGAATCTTGGGGAAAACTTACTGGACTGACAACACTTAAAAACAACAATGTAATTTATTGTGAAAAATACAAATTATAAAAGACGTAATATTCTAAAAATTAAATTTTCCTTATAATGTGGGGAAAATTCTGAAGATGGTATCCCTTTTTTTTATAAAGTAAGTATAATGTATAATATTTATAGAAAATACTACCTATCGAGCGGAACACGAAACTACTATAAAATGGTAGGTATTATCTATGTTACTTAATCACGAAAATATGTTTAAGGGACCACTATGTTTTCCATGTTATTTTTACCAAGTGTAAATACAATACCTATTAAAATTACAATGTGGTTAGTGTAGAATAATGTTACTATTATTAATTATGTTAGGTAATATTAGTTTCGATCGACAATGTTATGTATTGTTACAAAGTAAAAACAAAATAGTGTTGTTTGAGCAGACCGATTCTGTCGTTCTACTGAAACAAAACCATACAGATCGGAATACCTAAACAACGCTTGACTAAGTGGGTGTAGGTATGTTTTAAGAATGTACTTTAAGGGCCCATGGCGCGAAAAATAGCAAAAAGGCCGTTGGCGTTTTTGATATTTTACGTTAACGTTCCAGTTAACTGACCGGGAAAAAATAAATTTAAATTCTTAAATTATGTGTCTACACAATCACCGTCACCATTTTTCAAATTTACATACCATTTCGTTAAAAAATAGCATCAATTTTACTTAAAATTTAGGTTACACCCACATACCGTTCGTGATTTTTAGCTTCAGTAATTAACCCTATTATATTTTAGTTTAACAAATAAATAGAACAAATGTAAGCAAAACACTGACACCGTGGTATTTTTTTTAATTATCGTACATTGATTTTTATTTGAATTTTTTAACATACATTTATCGATGTTCTTACAAATACTTGGCTCAGGCGCGTCGAAATTCAGTGTGCAATCAAGACTCGAAGTGAGAGCATGTCACTTTGAGCTAGCTCCCGGTCGCGTAATTATTTGTGTATGTATACGACGCGAAGTCCTACGGAGTAATCGGAGAAGTTGATAACTAACAATTTTGTTATTTGTGGCTGCCGTACGAAAAACCTTCAACCTTTTTACAAGCTTTTATTTATCTTTTGCATGTTCGGGTCTAATCTTGCGAGTTAAATTTGACTCACTTCCCGGTTTCCGATTAAGCTGAAATTTTGCATGCATATGTATAAATATATTATGATGACGACATGGAGCTGATCTGATGTTGGAGCTGAAGGGTGGCCATAGGAACTCCGCAATAAAACGACATAGCCCCATCGAGTTTGAGCTCGTTTGATTCGTATTGACGAGAACTTTGATCCTATATGGTAACCAGGTTCTGATGCTGGAGCTGGAAGGTAGCCATAGGAACTCCGCAATAAAAGGACACAAGCCCATCGAGTTTGGGCTCGTTTGATTCGTATTGACGAGTACTTTGGACCTATGTGGTAACCAGGGTCTGATGCTGGAGCTGGAAGGTAGCCATAGGAACTCCGCAATAAAGGGACACAAGCCCATCGAGTTTGGGCTCGTTTGATTCGTATTGACGAGTACTTTGGACCTATGTGGTAGCCAGGGTATGATGCTGGAGCTGGAAGGTGGCCATAGGAACTCCGCAATCAAACAACGCAACCCCATCGAGTTTGGGCTCGTTTGATTCGTATTGACGAGTACTTTGGTCCTATGTGGTAACCAGGGTCTGATGCTGGAGCTGGAAGGTAGCCAAACGAACTCCGCAATAAAACGACAGAACCCCGTCGAGTTTGGGCTCGTTTGATTCGTATTAA
Source organism: Schoenobius gigantellus (assembly GCA_963935595.1). NCBI lineage: Eukaryota > Metazoa > Arthropoda > Insecta > Lepidoptera > Crambidae > Schoenobius > Schoenobius gigantellus. The sequence continues at coordinate 64,003,194 of OZ012542.1, read as the reverse complement.
CGAGTACTTTGGTCCTATATGGTAACCAGAGTCTGATCCTGGAACTGGAAGGTGGCCATAGGAACTCCGCAATCAAACAACGCAACCCCATCGAGTTTGGGCTCGTTTGATTCGTATTGACGAGTATTTTGGACCTATGTGGTAACCAGGGTCTGATGCTGGAGCTGGAAGGTAGCCATAGGAACTCCGCAATAAAAGGACACAACCCCATCGAGTTTGGGCTCGTTTGATTCGTATTGACGAGTACTTTGGTCCTATATGGTAACCAGGGTCTGATGCTGAAGTTGGAAGGTGGCCAAAGGAACTCCGAAATAAAACGACGCAACCCCATCGAGTTTGGGCTTGCTTGATTCGTATTGACGAGTACTTTGGTCCTATATGGTAACCAGGGTCTGATGCTGAAGTTGGAAGGTGGCCAAAGGAACTCCGAAATAAAACGACGCAACCCCATCGAGTTGGGGCTTGCTTGATTCGTATTAACGAGTACTTTGGACCTATGTGGTAACCAGGGTCTGATGCTGGAGCTGGAAGGTAGCCATAGGAACTCCGCAATAAAACGACGCAACCCCATCGAGTTTGGGCTCGTTTGATTCGTACTGACGATTACTTTGGTCCTATATGGTAACCAGGGTATGATGCTGGAGCTGGAAGGTGGCCATAGGAACTCCGCAATCAAACAACGCAACCCCATCGAGTTTCGGCTCGTTTGATTCGTATTGACGAGTACTTTGGTCCTATGTGGTAACCAGGGTCTGATGCTGGAGCTGGAAGGTAGCCAAAGGAACTCCGCAATAAAACGACAGAACCCCGTCGAGTTTGGGCTCGTTTGATTCGTATTAACGAGTACTTTGGTCCTATATGGTAACCAGGGTCTGATGCTGGAGCTGGAAGGTAGCCATAGGAACTCCGCAATAAAAGGACACAACCCCATCGAGTTTGGGCTCGTTTGATTCGTATTGACGAGTACTTTGGTCCTATATGGTAACCAGGGTCTGATGCTGAAGTTGGAAGGTGGCCAAAGGAACTCCGAAATAAAACGACGCAACCCCATCGAGTTTGGGCATGCTTGATACGTATTGACGAGTACTTTGGTCCTATATGATTTTTCTTGATGAGTACTTTGAGCCTAGCCTAGATAATATCCATACGCAAACCCATCAATTTCTTTTGTGCTACCTTCCCCAATTTAGGTGTCAAATGAAAGAGCTTGAATTGTAGAATGAATTGTAGAATATAGTATATTCTGAAAGACAATCTAATCCAAGATGGCCGCCGTCACAAATTGACAGATTATTTTTATGTACAATCCCCACAATATGGGCCTGTATATAGGGTATCAAATGAAAGTTCGTAAAATACACTACACCATGAAAAAAACTAAAACAAGATGGCCGCTATCACAAAAGATTTTTTAAAACAAGCTTTTATTTTAATGCCCTAAAAAAAGAAAATAAACTTTAATTTATTTTTTTATTACAATCTAGCGAATGGCTTCAATGCGCTAAAAAGTGCGTTGAGCACAAGAAAATATTCATTTCATATTTGTTTATTACTAAATTATTATATGTATATTATATAAAATAATTGTAGATACAACTAACAATAAAGAGCTCGGTAGTCATTAAAATATTTCGTATTATTTGAGCAATTAGTTTCAAAAAGTTTTAAAAGAGGAAAATAAACTTTAATTTATTACAAGATATATTGTCTTATAAAAATATAAAAGCTTGTCCCGAGAATTAGGATAAACAATAAAACAATTTAACTTGATATTAATTGTTTTGTAATAAATAACGTTTTGTACAGCATTGTCATACACACATGACAATGCTGTGCAGTCCTGAAATTTAAATGCATATATGATCTCTTTTTTGAAAAACTCGAATCCGTTATAACTGCTGCCTCACGGAAACTCGGTGTCCTGAATAAGGTGCGTAGGTATTTTGCGCCGGACCAACTATGCCTGTTGTATAAAACTCAGGTTGGGTCTTGCGTGGAATATTGCTCGCACTCCGGCTCCGCTCAGTACCTCCTCGATGCTCTGGACAGATTGCAGCGTCGCGCTATTCGAATAATTGGCGATGTAGAGGCAACTAACACCCTCGAGCCTCTACAACTTCGTCGTGTCATCGCCTCTCTTAGCGCTTTTTACCGAATGTTCCACGGGGAATGCTCTGAGGAGCTCTTTAACCTTATCCCACCCTCTCCATTCCTTAACAGAAAAACGAGCAAGGGTCTACGGAGTCATCCTTACACTGTATCCTCCTTTTCACACCGTACCAAGAAATTCCAAGATTCCTTCTTCTTTTTTTTTATTGCTACTAAGTTGGCAAAAAAGCAAACTGCCCACCTGATGGTAAGTGGTAACAGTCACCTATAATACATGTGGCTCCTGTGACATTCGCAGTAAAACTGCAACCCCCACAAAGGTCACAGTGTACGTTGCCAACTTGTGACTTAAGATGTAAAGTCACGGTACCCAGTAATTTCAGTGCCATATCTTACCCTTCAAACCGGAACACAGCAATGCAAGCACTGCTGCTTTGCGGCAGAAATAGGTAAGACGGAGGTACCCAAGCACACGACCTGGGTACAGAGTCCCCCTCCGGTAAGTCTTCTGTTGTTCATCCCACACTTGGAATTCTCTACCTGCGCACGTGTTTCCTCCATCCTACAACATGGGTTCCTTCAAAAGAGGTGTGAAAAACATCTTTTAGGCCGGCAAGGGGCGGGCAGGTTGGATAGTGGATGTTCTCCCTCCTCTATCTGACAACTCATTTGGGCCTCTTTCACCGTTTAACATCAGGCGGGAGGAGGTCAATTGCCAGGCCCTCCATAAAAAAACTGTTTAAGTAACTTGCCCGTTTGTATTTACTTGGTAAGCCTTAAATAAATAAATATTGGTAATTCTAAAAAAAAAATTGTTTTTTATAAAATAGGTAAATCTTGCGACAAGCTTTTATATTTTATTAAAAACTAGCTGTGCCGGCGAACTACGTTTCGCCATAATAACGGCGAACTTACGTTTCGCCATAATAAAAAATAGTTTACGACTTATTCTCAGACCTACTGAATATACACAAAAAAATTAATAAAGATTCGTCAAGCCGTTTCGGAGGAGTTTGGTAACAAACACTGTGACACGAGAATTGTATATATTAGATGTCATGTAATAAATTACAATTTATTTTCGTCTTATGAGGGCTTTAAAATAAAATCCTAGTGTGGGGCGACGTTTTTTTTAAATCTTTTTACTATTATTTTATATTTTATCATTTTGTAACCGCATGGCCGCCATTACGAAACTCGACCAAAGTACTCATCATTACGAAACAAACGAGCCCAAAACTCGATGGGCTTGTGTCGTTTTATTGCGGAGTTCCTATGGCCACCTTCCAGTTCCAGCATCACACCCTGGTTACCATATAAGATCAAAGTACTCGTCAATACGAATCAAACGAGCCCAAACTCGATGGGGTTGTGTCGTTTTATTGCGGAGTTCCTATGGTCACCTTCCAGCTCCAGCATCAGACCCTAGTTACCATATAGGACCAAAGTCCTCGTCATTACGAATCAAACGAGCCCAAACTCGATAGGGTTATGTCGTTTTATTGCAGAGGTCCTATGGCCACCTTCCAGCTCCAGCATCAGACCCTGGTTACTATATAGAACCAAAGTCCTCGTCATTGCGAATCAAACGAGCCCAAACTCGATAGGGTTATGTCGTTTTATGGCGGAGGTCCTATGGCCACCTTCCAGCTCCAGCATCAGACCCTGGTTACCATATAGGACCAAAGTACTCGTCATTACGAATCAAACGAGCCCAAACTCGATAGGGTTATGTCGTTTTATGGCGGAGGTCCTATGGCCACCTCCCAGCTCCAGCATCAGACCCTGGTTAACATATAGGACCAAAGTACTCGTCAATATGAATCAAACGTGCCCAAACTCGATAGGGTTGCGTCGTTTTATTGCGGAGTTCCTATGGCCACCTTCCAACTCCAGCACCAGACCCTGGTTACCATATAGGACCAAAGTACTCGTCAATACGAATCAAACGAGCCTAAACTCGATGGGGTTGTGTCGTTTTATTGCGGAGTTCCTATGACTACCTTCCAGCTCCAGCATCAGACCCTGGTTACCACATAGGACCAAAGTACTCGTCAATACGAATCAAACGAGCCTAAACTCGATGGGGTTGTGTCGTTTTATTGCGGAGTTCCTATGGCTACCTTCCAGCTCCAGCATCAGACCCTGGTTACCACATAGGACCAAAGTACTGGTCAATACGAATCAAACGAGCCCAAACTCGATGGGGTTGTGTCGTTTTATTGAAGAGTGCCTGTGACCACCTTTCAGCTCCAGCATCAGACCCTGGCTACCATATAGGATCAAAGTTCTCATCAATACGGATCAAACGAGTCCAAACTCGATGGGGTTTTGTCGTTTTATTGCAGAGTTCCTATGGCCACCTTCCAGCTCCAGCATCAGATCAGCTCCATGTTATCATAATATTGCATTGTCACGATATACATATTATTATGTGCAAAATTTCAGCCCAATCGAAAACCGAGAAGTGGTCAAATCTACATTATACATACAGTGCAAGCTAAATAAAAGCTTGTAAAAATAAAAGTTGATTAAACACATCCCTGTATTTACTATAGTATAACACAGTAAATAATAAACACCTATTAAATTCAAAATTAACATCTACGATATTTTGCTAGGCGGCCGTACCGATTGATGCCGATTGCGCGACCGAGTTCGCTTGTGTGCGTGAGCGACGCACACAAACAGAGACTAGAGAAATTTACCTAAACTAGCTCGGGCTCGCGCGGATGGTGGGCCCTTAAAACGATCAAGTGTTAGTTAATTATGAGCAGGTACAGCTTATATATTCGGTTGAATAAAAGTTATGCACGAAGCTGCGGCTTACCCGTAATGTATCTAGGTATATTGTGTAGGTACGATATGAAAAACGGTAACCCAATCGCTTTGCAATGTTTTCTTTTTGACAAACGCGATTAATGTCTAGGTACTATTATTCGATATTGGGAAATAATCAATACACTGAGCCGAATGGATAGGTGAAGGAAAGGATCCTAGGTAGGTACCATGTAAGTACATAGGTATTTTATGGGAATCAAACAAGCGTTTAGGTGGATTGTTGATCGAACGTTTGGTGTAAGTTAATTATAAATGAGCTGAATGTGAATGGATGATCGTTTTACAACGTAAATAGGTTACTTACCTATATGGGTGGAAAAATGATAATCACGTTTTGGTAAAAATGGTAGGTAGGTAAATGTACAAATATGTAGGAAAAAACGTAGCTACAATAAATGTAAATGGGCTGATTTTGAAAAGGAAAGTTGTTATATCACTTACTAAAACGACTATGGATATAATGGGATTATTTTATACAATTTATTTATTTTGAAAATATAACGATGTACTATGTAACTGCGTACAAGCACAGGCGCAGGGCTGGTTTTAAGGTTCGAGGGGCCGAAATGGACTGTATGTGGGACGTACGAATGTACTAATAGACCATAGGTCGCTAATTTAAGGAAATAAAAGGCTCGAAAGGATCAAAAAAGATGCAATACGCGAGCTCCGGAGCGCGGGATAACGTAAGACGACAGTTATGCGATCCACTCTGGCGACGCCTTGCTACTGTGCCGGCAGATGGCGCGCGCGCGTAACATCCCCGAACGTCATGCTATCGCGTGAACAAATTGTATTTAACAGCACCAAAAATCACGTGCTGTTCCGCGAGTGTTGCCGACCGGTCGTGCCAGGAGTGCTCCGAGCAATCGTTGAGCCCCTGCACCCGCGAGCCCCCTCCCGCGAACGCACCGTACCGCGCCGCGCGCATTTCGCGCTCCGTGCGCCGTCCTGCTCCGTGGGTGGATTCACATCTACCCACGTTGAGTTTTTATTTACACCGCGACATAGACGCTTATACCTACCCGCGATATTGACGCTTTTTTTGTTTGTGTTGTGAGTGTGTTGCGTATACCCGCTCCCTATTTTGATAAATAGGGAGGGGTGATCGCCCTCAGTTTACTGTGTGCTAGACTACTTACCAAGTGCTGTCCGTGTTTCGTTTTTGTGCCGTCACCATGCCAGGGGACAAACCCCTTCCCCCGCGCGACCCCCGCGCAAGGAGGCCCTTGACCGTCGCCGCCGTCGCCACGGCCGCTGCGGCCACCACCACCACCACCACCACCACCATCACCACCACCGCCGCCGCGACCGCCACTCGCCGCCCCGAGCCGTCACTGCGGCCTGCTGGGCACAGGGCTGTTGCGGCCGCCGCGCAGCCGGTTGCTCCGGTCCAAGCCGCGCCGCCCACTACCGCTGGGGCGTTTCTAGGCGAAACGCCTCCCGCCGGTATGAGCAGCGGCAGAACCCGTGAGCCCCGGCCCAGGAGCCCCACAAGCAGCGAGGACGGCGGGGATGATAAGCGTCCCCGCACCGGGCCCTCGCTACCCCAACACCACCAGTCATCCAGCTCGCCCGAGTCGAGCTATTACATACAGTCGACATCCGACTCACCTACCGACGAGACCGGCGTAAGTACCGCCGCAGGAGAGGCAATGTCCGATCCGCCACCACTCTCACCCACGCCATCGACGTCGTACGCGACCTTCGCGCCGACGTCCAGCGAGCCGGAAGCCGTGGCTTCACAGTCGGGGCCGGCGACCTACGCCGCCCTCGCCGCCGCACCCTCCCAACCCAGCTCTCGAGCCCCCACGCCACCACCTGTTGCCGTGCCGACCACCCAGTCGGCTACCCCTGCCGCCGACCAGTCAGCGACTCCAGCCGCCGCCCGGGCCCGCGGTTACCCGCCGATAGTGGTCGAGCGCCTGCCGGATTGGACCCGGCACTTCAATGTGCTGGCGGGCAAGCTCGGCAAGCCGCCTAACGCCCGCCCATACCGCACCGGGGTGCGATTTATTCCCACAACCCCAGAAGAGTACCGCATCGTACAGCGGTACCTGGCCGAGGCGTCCGAACGCGACCCCACGATCACGTGGTACGCGTATACGCCGGCCAGCGAGCTGCCCTCTAAGGCAGCACTACGAGGGCTGCCCTCTGATACCCCGCCGGAAGCAATCCAGGCGGCGCTTCGCGAACGTGGGTTTGTGGCCACTCACGTTCGCCACATACCACCTCAACGCGGCCGCTCCGGCTGCCTCTTTTACATGCAGCTGGAGCACCTCGACGCCCAGGAGCTCTCCCGCCTCTACGCGGTGACCGAGCTCCTGATGATGCCGGGCGTCACCATTGAGGGATGGCGCGGCCGCGGGGGCCCCCCGCAGTGCCACCGATGCCAGGCGTTTGGGCACGCCTCGGCCAACTGCCACCGGCCCATTAAGTGTGTGCGCTGTGCGGGCGACCACATCGCCGCCGACTGCACGCGCCCGCGAGACCAGCCGCCCACTTGTGCCAATTGCGCCAAGCCGCATCCGGCCAACGACCGCCGTTGTCCAGCTTTCCGGCGGGAGGCTAGGCAGAGGGGCATGAGAGTGCCACCCCCCGTTCCGACCCGACCGCAGGCGCCCCAGCGCCAGTCGGCGCCCCCGCACCAGCAGGCGCCCCCGCGCCAACAAGCGCCCTCGAACCAGCAGGCGCCCCCGCGCCAACAGGCGCCCCCGCGCCAGCAGGCGCCCCCGCGCCAGCAGGCGCCCCCGCGCCAGCAGGCGCCCCCGCGCTATCCGGCGCCTCCTATGGCGGACGAACCAGGGGCCCATGTTGGGCCGACCCTGGCTCCCCCCGCCAACCCGCCGACCACCAGAGGTGAGGCGGTGAAGCGCCGCAGACGCCGTGGTCGTGGTAGGCGCGGCCGCAGAGCCGCTGCCTCCGACCAACCTGCGGCGGCCTCCACCCCCGTACCGCCGCCCCGCCCTCACCAGCCGCCCCGCCGACACCCAGCCTCCCAACAGGAAGCGATGCCGGCCGTCCGCAGAACCCCGACAGAGCCCCTCTCATACCAGGGCCCATCCCAAACCCAGCCACCACTCTTGCCGCCGGCTCTGCCGCGGCAACCACGCCAGCCCTACCAGCCACCACCACAACCGGCCCCCCAGACCCGCCCGCTCCCGCAGGCCTCGACCACATCGGTGTTGGTCGCGGTGGCAACCGCGATCAGCCAGCTAACGATGGCCGCGGAGCTAGGCGACCACCGGGCGGCAATCAACCGGGCCATCGACATACTGGTGGCCCTACTACAGGACCTCAAACATTGAGAGTTCTCTACTGGAATCCCGGGGGGGTAAGGAACAAGGCGCAGGAGCTGCGCCTACTCGCCCAGTCGCAGGATCTGCACGTGATCCTCCTGGGTGAGACCTTTCTGCTCCCGCACAACACCTTCCGGCTGCCCAACTACCACGTCTACCGCCGCGACGAATCAACACCGCAGGGCCGCGCCTGGAGAGGCGTGGCGGCCCTAGTCCGTCGCGACGTGGTACACGACCAACTCAACCTCCTCCCATTCATCTCCACCCGCACCATCGGAGTGAGGGTGAGTGCAGCCGGGCGGGAGCTACACATCTACGCAGCATACCGCCCCCCCGCATCCAGAGTAGAACTCTCCGACATCCAGGGGCTCTTCGGCGACTACACGCCGACTCTCGTGGCGGGCGACCTTAATGCGAAGCACCCCCAATGGGGATCGCGTTGCATCACGCCCGCCGGGAGGATGCTCCTGGATGCCGCCACCGGACTTGACGCCGAAGTGGTGGGACCTGACGCCCCCACCCACATTCCTACCACCGCCAGGTATCAGCCAGACGTCCTGGACATCGTCCTGACGAAGAACATCCCCTGCCCGGTCTCCGTGGAGGTGCTGTACGACATGGACACGCAGCACCTCCCCATCCTCATCACCACCAGCATGGCGGCCGACTTCGTCCAGGCGAGAGCTCCGCGCCCCCGCACCAACTGGGGCGCCTTCAGCTCGGCGCTCAGCGATCTCGCGCTCGGCGGCCCCCTCTCCTCCCCGGAGGATGTGGACGTGGCCGCCGACGACATCTGCACCCGCATCCGCGCTGCCGAGGAGGCAGCCTCCACCCGCCCCCCTGCGAAGTCACGCAGGGAGGAACTGCCTGCCCACCTGCGCGCGCGGATGCGCAGGAAGCGCGAGCTGCGCCAGCTGTGGGCCCGCACCCGGTGCCCGCGGGTCAAGACGGAGCTCAATCGCCTCACCACCCAGCTGTCTGAGGCCGTGAAGGTATGGCGCGGTGCCACCTGGGAGAGTCACCTGGACCAGGTGGCCGATAGCACCGCTGACCTCTTCCGGCTCAACAGACAGCTGACGAAGTCCACCGCCCCCGTCTGCCCGCTGCTGGATAGCGCGGGCAGGCGATGCTATGCCGCCGCTGACCGGGCCAATATTCTGGCTGATCACCTGGAGGAGGTATTTACCCCACACCCAGCGTCCACCGATTGCGCTGTCGTCGAGCACCACAGGCACGTGCTGAGCCGCGTCGAGGAATTTCTGTCGGCCCCAGCGCCGCAGCTGCGGGGTGACGATTTCATCTCCCCCGCAGAGCTGCGCAAAGCGGTGCTCCGCCTCAACAGGCGGAAAGCGCCCGGGCCCGACAACGTTTCCTCCGCGGCCCTCAGGCAGCTGCCCCGCAGGGGCCTGGCGACCCTCGCCAGGCTCTTCAATGGCATCCTGCGCACCGGCCACTTCCCCGTGGCCTGGAAGATGGGGCGTATCATCGTCCTCCCCAAGCCGGGTAAGGACAGGCGCCTCCCGTCCAGCTACCGACCCATTACGCTGCTGTCTCACGTGGCCAAGCTGTTCGAGCGACTGCTGCTGCGGAGGATCCGCCCGTTCGTCCCACTCCGGGATGAGCAATTCGGATTCCGCAGCGGCCACTCCACCACGCTCCAGCTGGCGCGCGTTCTCCACCACCTCGCGGCCGCCATGAACCGGGATAACCACACCGTGGGGGTCTTCTTGGACATCGAGAAGGCCTTCGACCGTGTGTGGCATCCCGGTCTCCTCTACAAGCTGGCCGCCACCAGCATGCCGCCCGCCCACGTGAGACTGCTGGCGTCGTTTCTCCAGGGTCGGAGCTTCGTGGTCTCGGTCGAGGACGCCACCTCCCAGCCACGCCCCATCCTCGCAGGAGTGCCCCAGGGCAGCTGCCTCTCGCCGTGCCTGTACGCCGCCTACACCGACGACATCCCCACCCTCCAAGACCAGCTCCAGGAGGGGCAGCGGGACGTGGTGTTGGCCCTATTTGCCGACGACAGCGCCTTCTTCGCCTCGTCGCGGAAGGTGAAATTCGCCTCCGCCCGGATGCAGCAACTTCTGGACCGCCTGCCAACATGGCTGGACAACTGGAGGATGGCCGTCAACGTGGGTAAGACGGCCGCCATCCTGGTCGGGTCGCAGCGCCGCATGCCACCGCCGCTGACACTCCGCGGACAGGACGTAGCTTGGCAGACCACAGTTGCGTACCTCGGATGCCGCATCGACCGCCAACTGCGCATGGTGCCCCAGGTTGACCACGTCGTCAACCAGGCCAAGATGGCCCGTGGCATCCTGCGCCCGGTGCTGGCATCCCGACTACCACTGCGTACGAAACTGATGGTCTACAAGAGCTACGTTCGTACGCGGCTCACCTACGCCGCCCCAGCATGGTATGCGTTGTGCTCCCCGACCCAGCGTTCCAGACTGCAGGTGGTCCAGAACGTCTCTCTCCGTGTCGTGACGAACGCGGGCCGCTACGTCAGGAATGACGTCATTGCCCGGGACGTTCGGATGCCGACGGTGGAGGAGTTCGTCGCCCGTCTGGCGCGTCGAATGTTCGACAGCGCCGACAACGGGCCCCACCTCCACCTCCACAATATTGCTCCCTATGTCCCCAGGCCTCCAGACTCTTCCGGACGAGCGCTGCCCCGCGACTTGTTGTCGCCCAGGGCGGAGAGAGACCAAGACCTACCAGCGTCACCACCACCATCACCAGCTGCATCCCCACGACGAGGCGACCCACCCCGGCCAAGACTCCGCTTCGTCAGCGACTTCGCTGACGACGCCACCACCTGACCAGACCCCGTGTCGCTTATGGCTTGTAGTCTGCCGCGGGACCCCACCGCTCGCGCGCGTGACTCGCCTAAGCGACACCACCACCGGATTTGACACCACCACCCTAATTAGACCAACGGCCCCCTCCTCCCCCCACCGCTCCTCCGGGCGCAGAGTAAGCCGCGGCCTGCTCGCCGGCGCTCGCTGGGCTTGGGACAAGCCCCTCTAACCTGGTGTGCTTGACCGCGGAGGGCCGCGCCTCGATCCCGGAGTGGTAGCACAGGGGGGTGGCGAAGAGGGGCCCGTCACTACGTGACGTGCCCAACACCGGCGAGCTACCGCTCGCCGAGAAGATGCCCGGGCAATGGGCGACAAATGCCCGAAGCCCGCACCCGCCCATGGCGGAAGAAACTCTGACTGACTGACCAAAAATGAGCGCAAGCGCACCCTCCCACAACGATTGTTCCACGCTCACAGACAGGGGCCGGGCGCGGGGGGAGGAGGGTGCGCTGTGTGTGTAATGGCGCCTCTTCACAATGGCCCATGATGGCCAAGTATACACAATCACGATTGTGTAGAGGGCATGATTGTCTATGATCGGCCATCATCGCCGGTAATCGTGAGCAATCGGCGAATTGTCGGTACATCAAAGGAATTATGGCCCATGATGGCATACGCGTCCACACAATCGCCGATTACTCAGTACGTATTTGTCTCGAGGACAGTGTAGACTTCTCGGTAAATAAATTTTACTCATATGATGTTTCTTTTTTCACGCACATTAAGTAGATGATTATAAGAGCTAAGTAAAAATATTGCCGCTGCCGCGATAATCTCTTCGATGTCCATTTTTAACCGACTACAAAAAAGGAGGAGATTCTCAATTTGATGCTTATGTTTTTTTTTGTGTGTATGTTACGCGATTACGCCGCCAATAATTGTGGACCGATTTTCAAAATTATTTTTGTATTCGATAGAGTATACTCCAAGGGTAGTCCCATGGTCACCAAAGTTAGGATCTGATGATGGGATCCCATGAAAATCGAGGAAAACCCTTAAATTTTAAGGTTTGTCCAACGTGTTTTGTGTGTATGTTACGCGATTACTCCGCCAATTGTGGACCGATTTACATTTTTTTTTGTATTTCATAGAGTATACTCCTGGGGTGGTTCCAAGGTCACCAAAATCAGGATCTGATGATGGGATCCCAAGAAAATGGAGGAAAACGCTAATTTACTTAAAATTAGCGTTTTCCTCGATTTTTAAAATTAGGGTTTCTTTCACTAAAAAGATTGCATTCACTAAATAATAAAAAATACTTTACAAAAAATAAAAACTGACTTCAAAAACACTGAAAAGTTAAAAATAATATATGAATAGGTACAGACAACATCACACTTCTATATTGAAGTCGGTGACAAATTTTAAGACTTTCTAGATCTGTGTGGGCGAGCGGTAAAAGAAATAGAAAGGAAAGCACCGTACCTTTAAAGCAGCAACACTCACTCTTCAGCCGGCCGGCACTATAGCTCGCTATTTTTTGTTTCTTCGATAGCTTTATTATACACACAAGTCGCTAATTATTTATTGAGTATAATTAAACACTCGCGGCGAAATCAAATAGAGATTTATCAACTTTTGCGAATTTTTATTGCGGAGCGGTGCGTTTGCGTATAGCAAGATCGGTACTCGAGAGAATGAAAGGAAGGGTCGGGGAAGGATATTATATAAGGAAAGTTTTGTTGTGTGCGTGTGCATGTGAGGGTGCGTGTATTTAATTGCGTAAATCTTATAAAAAATCTACCGTCGTTCAACGGCGTTAACAACTCCCCCGGCCTAGAGGTTCCCTCTACAAGAAAATTAAATAATAATTAAAAATAATAAATTAATAATAATAGCATGCGTTTAAATAAATTAGAATTATTGGAGCGGCAAAGGACAAACTCTTACCACTGGACGAACGAAACTACCACTGGCAGTTCGGACTCTCAGTGTGCGAATCACATCATCTTTACCTCGAAAAACCTCCTCAATCACTCCCAAAGGCCAGCAAAGAGGATGCGTATTATTTTCTTTAAGAATAACTACAGTTCCTTCTTGAATAGGAGTAGACGGATTATTCCATTTTTGTCTTTGTTGGAGGGACGTGAGATATTCTTGGCTCCAGCGTTGCCAAAAACTATGAGTAAGTTTTGTAAGAAGCTGATAACGTGATAAGCGATTATCTTCTATGTGAGTGAGATCCTCAGCGGGAAGAAACTTAAGCGGAGTTAAATTTAAAAAATGATTTGGAGTTAATGCGTTTATATCTGAGGGATCTGAACTAAGAACACACAAAGGACGACTGTTAAGCAAGCCTTCTATTTGTGTTAAAATTGTGATAAATTCTTCATATGTGAGAATTTGGTTTCCAATGGTTTTATAAAGATGAGTTTTTACACAGCGTACATTAATTTCGCATAAACCATTGAAATGTGGGCCATAAGGCGGACTATGTTTGAATTGAATGCGTTGCTCAGCCAATTGCTGACCAATAAAATTTTTATGGGATTTCGATTCTAGCAATGCGTATATTTCGTTTAATTTGCGTTTGGCTCCTATGAAATTGGTACCTCCGTCGCTATAAATCATAGACACGGGGCCTCTGCGAGAGATAAAACGCTTGAAAGCGGCAAGAAAGAGATCAGAACTCAAATCAGTGACAAGTTCAAGGTGAATCGCTTTGGTTGTCAAACAGACAAAAAGACAAATGTATGCCTTTTGACTTTTAACACCACGGTGCCTAATGTGCGTGATATAAAAAGGTCCAGCGTAGTCAACTGCAGTGTAAACAAAAGCTTTCGCTTCCGAAACACGAAAAGCGGGCAAATCACCCATAATAGGTGTAGGTGGTTTAGGGTTCATTTTAAAACATATGTTACACTGATGAACTCTCTGGCGTATCAAATTTCTGGCACCAAGAATCCAGAATTTTTGTCTCACGAGTGATAGTAAAAGTGCGGGGCCAGTATGAAGATTTACAATATGATAATCATCAACAATTAACTGAGTGAGGCGATCCTTCGCGGGTAAAATTATTGGGTGTTTTTGACCATAACTAAGTTGAGAATGAGTTAATCGACCACCAACGCGTAATATGTTATCACTATCAATGAAAGGATGAAGTTTTAACAAAGATTTAGAGACATTTTTATTATTTTTTAATGCGAAAATATCACTAGAAAAATGTTTGCGTTGAATAAAATGAATAATATAAATCTCCGCGGAATCATAATCAGATTTTTGAAATGAACCAGAGGTTTTTAAAATTTTAATGAAGCGTAGAATATAAATCATAACGCGAAGTAATTTTTTATAACTAGATAATTTATCGACTAATTTTTGAATTGGATTATTATCGAGTGATTCAATAGTTGAAACCTGCGTATGTAATGTAATAGTTTTGGTTTCAAAAAAATCACTGCCAGTATCGCTGGGCTTGAAGGGAACCAAAGGCCAAATCGAGAAAGGTTCTGATATCCACTGAGGTCCATGAAACCAAACTAAATTATTTAATATATTGCAAGGCGTAACAGGGCGAGATATTATATCTGCCGGGTTATCATGGCCGCTTATATGATACCAGTGTTCAGCGGGAAGGTGAGTATTAATTTCAGTTATTCGATTTGCGACGAAAGTATGAAATTTGTAAGCGGGTGAATGAATCCAAGTCAAAGCGACAGTGGAATCTGAAAAGGCGTATTTTTCATCTATTTTGCAGCGCAAGCTCAATGTTTCCATAACAGAAGTCATTAATTTGCTCAAAAGAAGAGCAGCGCAAAGCTCTAGGCGTGCGAGTGAAACCTTTTTCAATGGCGCTAATCGAGACTTTGAAGCATAAAGATTCGTGGTGATTCTATTTTGTTTATAATTACAAACCCTAATATACACTGCGGCTCCATAGCATTTTTCACTAGCGTCAGCGAAACCAATTAAAGAAATGTGAGTACCTGCGGTTATACCTATATGTCTAGGAATTTTTAATTTTTGGAGATAAGGCATTTCGACGCGAAATTGATTCCACCTTTGAAGAATGCTATCAGGGACGGGATCATCCCATCCGAGATTGAGTTGCCAACACTGCTGCACTAACAATTTTAAAAAAGCGGTAACTGGGCCTATCAATCCGAGCGGGTCAAACAAGCGAGCGGTTTCTGATAAGATTGTGCGTTTTGTGCACAACTGTACATTATTATTTGGATTGACTTGAAATAATAAAAAATCATCACTAGGACACCAATGCATTCCTATTATTTTTGTGTGAGACGTGTCATCAAAGTTAACGAGATGCGAAATCTTTTTATACGACTCAGGAATTTTATTTAAAACATTAGGGTCACTGGACATCCACTTAACTAACTTAAAGCCCCCGACCCTGAACATGTCGACCATTTCTTGACATATTTTTTCAGCGTTCTCTGAACCATCAATAGAAGCTACGTAGTCGTCCATGTACATGTGGTTTTCGGCCTCATAAGCGGCGAGCGGAAAGCGATCGCGTTCGTCAGCGGCTAGTTGCCGTACGACACGCATTGCGAGATAAGGAGAACTGGATATTCCAAATGAAACCCTATTAAACTCATATGTATCAATATTTGAGTCGGTCTCAAACCTATACAAGATGCGTTGGTACGGCTGATGTTCTTTCGATAGTTTAACCTGAAAGTACATCTTTTCGATGTCTGCGGACAAAGCGATGTTGAACATTCGTAAATTAATTAAAAGTGAAAATATATTTTGTTGAAGATTAGGTCCGACATATAATAAATCATTAAGCGATTTTCCCGAAGTTGTTTTACAGCTGGCGTCAAGAACTACTCTAAGCTTAGAGGTTTCTTTGTCCGGGCGAATAACAGCCCTATGCGGTATGTAATAAGAGCTATCTTGCGGGGAAGCGTTACTTACTTTTGACAAATAACCTTTATCAATGTAATCTTGAATAGTAACGTTATATTCTAACCGTAAGTTAGGCGAAGCGTTTAATTTCTTTTCTAATGATAACAAGCGCCGTTTAGCAATACTAACAGAATCGCCCAGCTCTGTCGGCTGAGACTTGAATGGTAGCGACACAGTATATCTACCGGTATCATCACGTGAGTATGAAGAGAGAAAACTACGTTCACACTGCTCATCATCGGGGCTAACGTGTTTTTTATTAGGAACATTTTCGAGTTCCCAAAAGCGTTGCGTTAAATTATTCAAGCGTTGAATTTCCGTGTCATAAATAAAAGCGTTATTTTTATCGAGTGCAGAACAACAAAGAGACGCATCACAATCAGCCCGTCCCATAACAACATAACCAAGCGTAGACTCAAAAGCGACAACCGATGAGTTGGGCGAACTAACTTTTCTACCCCCGAGTAAGAACGGAATGAGTTCATTACCTATGAGACAATCGATACCCAAAGGCGAAAAATAATTATCATCGGCCATAGGTAAATTGCGCAAATGAGCTAACTGCGATACATCTATCGGCGCGCTAGGTAAGCGATCGGTGATGGTGTCCATCACTCGAGCTTCAATTGTGTATTGACAGCGTTCGTCATAGCGGGACTGAATTGTGAGTTTTACACATCCTAGCGAAGCACTTTTCGTACAGCCGATACCTTGAATAGTAGACGAAGCGGGAGTGATCAATAAATTCAAGCGATCACAACAATGTTTTGTTATAAAATGACTGGTCGAGCCAGTGTCTAAAAATACGCGCAGCGATTGTACCTGCCGAGCGTTATTATCAAATGCAAATGCATAGACTGATGCGGTAGGCAAAAGAACGGCTGTATGTTTATTTGTCAATTGAGTAGTGGTAACTGACAGCGAAACGTTCCTAATACCATCTACATTTAAATTTGAGTCTTGGGTACTAGGGCGATTAGGCTGGGAATCGCTTGGCGTGTGAGTTGCAACCGGTTCGCTCGACATACCCTGCCTCGAACGAATATTATTGGTGTTATGCGAATTGAAATTAGATTGCGAGTGATAATTATCAACATGTAATAAGGTATGGTGTTTGCGGCGACAAATAGAACAAACATTTTGAGATTTGCAGTTTTTGATATGATGAAAACCTAAGCAATTTATGCAAAAACTATTTTTAATTACTAAATCGTTTCTTATTTTTGCGTTACAAGATAAGAACTTAGCACATTTATAGGTATAAGCCGTGTGAAGGCTGACTTTTACATACTAAACAATTGCGTGATAAATGACTATTATATGCGTTATAGGGTTGCTGCACATTACTATCGGTATTTACAAGAAAAGAATGTGTTGGTTTTGATACTTTATATGAGCTTGAGGTTTTTGTGACATTATTATAAGTTTGTTTATTATTTGTAAGCGTACGTAAAGTGTGAATTTTGTTTTGTTCTTTGACAAATTCTTTGAGATGAGAGAACTTTGGAATTTTAACCTGCCTATTAGTTTGTTCAAAAAGAGTGAGGGTATCTTTATCTAATTTACTAAGTGCAATATGCGTTATTATGAAATCAGCAAGGTCATCGAATTCCAGGCGACGTAAGGCAGCCTCAGCAGAACAAAACTGATCTATGAATGCGTCCAATGACTGCGATTTAAAATGCAACATTTGCTCCAAATAAGCAGACCCTTGAACTCTTATGTCTTGGTATTTTTCAATGAGTGCGTTCCAAATAATCATATAATTTTCACCTGTAGGCGGAATACCTGAGCACACTGATAACGCTTTTCCTGAGAGTTTCCCTATTAAATACTGAGCCTTTTCGGCTGCAGTGAGCTGAGCATTATCATGAATGAGGCTTTTGAAGTTTTGATAAAAGACGGTCCACCTATTAGGGGTACCATCGAAGGAGGCTAACTCCAAAGGAGGCAATTTTTTATTAAAATTAGGATTGCTCTGTATGCCAGCCCTGAGTTGAGTAAGGGATTTTTCAACAACTTTGATGTTACAATATAAATCGTCAAATGCGTTAACCGTCGAGTAGGAAGGCTTGACCTCCGCATTCGACTCCATATAGGCCAAATTTAGATCATCGACAATTTGAAGAAATTCCGTTCTAGTACTTTCTAATGAATGTATGCGGGTGAGAAATTTAGATTCATTTTCGGGATCAGAAACCTTTAGGCCGAGATTGTACAGTTGTTGAACTCTTTCAAACAACGTTTCCTGTTTAGCTTCTAATAAATTAATTTTACGCCTTAATTGTGCCATCTTGCGAAATAAATTTGCGTGTGAGAATAAAATTGCGTTACTATTAAACTATAAATGCGATTATTACAATAAAAATATTAAAACGAGAGTTTAATTGAGAAATGAGTGAGTGAGAAATAAATTGAAAATGCGGTTGAGTGGAGTTAGCTGTAGTGAAGACTAGCTG
Organism: Schoenobius gigantellus; assembly: GCA_963935595.1. Lineage (NCBI taxonomy): Eukaryota > Metazoa > Arthropoda > Insecta > Lepidoptera > Crambidae > Schoenobius > Schoenobius gigantellus. The sequence goes on along the minus strand of OZ012542.1, from coordinate 63,984,750 downwards.
AGCGTGTGTTGCTGGTTTGTGACTTCTGATGTTATTGTCACTGTACCCAGTAATTTAACTGCCTGTCTTACCCTTCGAACCGTATCACAGTAATGCAAATACACCACTGCTTAGCGGTAAGAAATAGGTAAGATAGAGGTACCCACGCAGGCGACCCAGTACCGAGTCTCCCTCTGGTGGAATGGGCAGTTAAATAAATGCGGAATATGAAAAATGCGTAGTAATATCGATAAATATGCCTTAAAAAATATATAAATATGCGTTAAAATATAATGCGTGTGTGAAACAGTTGCGGTTTTAACAATTTTGTAAATGGGGAGGTAGATAGCAAAAAAATCAACACGGAGAAAAGGACTATTGAATTTAAAAATATGTGTATTTGTGGAGTGTATTTTGCGGAATCCGGGGACAGAAGGACCAAGAACTTGTGTGGGCGAGCGGTAAAAGAAATAGAAAGGAAAGCACCGTACCTTTAAAGCAGCAACACTCACTCTTCAGCCGGCCGGCACTATAGCTCGCTATTTTTTGTTTCTTCGATAGCTTTATTATACACACAAGTCGCTAATTATTTATTGAGTATAATTAAACACTCGCGGCGAAATCAAATAGAGATTTATCAACTTTTGCGAATTTTTATTGCGGAGCGGTGCGTTTGCGTATAGCAAGATCGGTACTCGAGAGAATGAAAGGAAGGGTCGGGGAAGGATATTATATAAGGAAAGTTTTGTTGTGTGCGTGTGCATGTGAGGGTGCGTGTATTTAATTGCGTAAATCTTATAAAAAATCTACCGTCGTTCAACGGCGTTAACAAGATCATCGTTTGGCACCGACTTCAATATAGAAGTGTGATGTTGTTTGTACCTATTGTTATATTATTTTTAACTTTTCAGTGTTTTTGAAGTCGGTTTTTAGTTTTTGTAAAATATTTTTGATAGACGTCTTATCATAACAGTAAACAGTTAGTAAATGATGTTCACGATTGTGTGGAGAGTTGCCCGATCATGGCGGCAACGGCATTGATGGACGATCATTTGATGGGCCATCATGTCCATTGTGAAGAGGCGCATCGATCATGGCGGCAGTGATGGACGATCATTTGATGGGCCATCATGGGCCATTGTGAAGAGGCGCCATCAAGTCGAGACACGACAGCAGCGGTCAATGAGCATAAAAATTCGCCGATTGTCATGTTTTTCTATATTTTTTAGGCTTTCTCCACAAATAAGGGTATTGCGTACACAACGATAGTTCTGCAGGCGTAGCACGGACCGTGGACAAAACGGGACAAGAGACAAATTACATGTTTCTTCTCGCTCTCTTAAATAACAATGAAGTGAGACGGGACGAAGGTTTATCACTTTCTCTTCTATAGTCCACGCGCCGTGCTAGGCCTGCTGAAATACAACCACTGAGAGAAGGCAGACCAACTCGTTTCACCTGTGGAGATAACATACTTCGAATAGGTACTAAAACTGACCATTTCTGTTATCGTTTTTTTTTCGCAACAATGCAGTGACTTGCGCGCATCATAACTCTCAAATGCAACCACTGAGAGGCGCCAGACCAACTTGTCTCATCTGCGTATACGCCATACTTTGAATATGTACTAAAACTGACCATTTCTCTGATCGTTTATTTTTCGCAACAATGAAGCCTCTTGTAAGCTCTATAACTCGAAGTTGCAACCACTGAAAGCAGGCAGACCAACATCATTCACATTAGGGGACTACTCTACAAACTATAAAAGTAAATTTAACCGTATCCATGATCGTTATGAAAAATCCTGTCACCTCTCAGTCTAGGTAGGTCTGAGAATAGGTCGTAAACTATATGTCGAAACATAGTTCGCCGGCACAGCTAGTAATATATAAAAATAATATATAAAAATCTCGTGTCACAGTGTTTGTTATCGAACTTCTCCGAAACCGCTTGACCGATTATTATGATGTGTATATTATTTGGTAGGTCTGAGAATAGATCATAGGTCATACTTAGGTCAGAATTATTTTTTGGACAATTATTATGGCGAAACGTAGTTTGCGGGTATCATTAATGCATTATTGACATTCCATAAACGCGTAACGTTAGCAGAATTAGGCCCTAGACTGTGGTAAATGATTAGTCACCGTAGCACATACGTGCGCCCATCCTTATTAATATTATAAACGCGAAAGTTTATGAGTATGGATGGATGTATGGATGTTTGTTACTCTTTCACGCAAAAACTACTGAATGGATTTGAATGAAATTTTATAGGTACACGGATTACGACAGGGATTAACATATAGCCTCCCTATTATCCCGGAAAAGTTAGCAGTTCCCGCGGGAAAGTAGATTTACAGTTTTTTCATTTAGACCTTTTAAGGCGAAACATAGTTCGCGGGCACAGCTATTCTCTATAATAGGCTACAAAATTATTGTTCCTATGGGAAAGTATAAAATTCCCACGGCGAAACAAAAATAACGCGGGCGAAGCCGTGACCGGAAAGCTAGTATAGTCTACACGGTAATTTTACCGACAGTCTTACCATTCCAACTGAAACAGTAATGCGGGCACGAACAACACTGGTACCGTCTTCCCCCAGTTAAGCTTCAGCTAATGCCGTAAATAGACGTAGCTGAGAACGCTATCATTAAAAAAATTGTTATGCGATAACATTTGCGCGAGAAGGTGCTAATCTCATTATATGTAAGAAGTAAGCAAATCACATTACCTCAAATCTTCTTAAGGAAATTGACATTGACGCCAGATTTGAGCACAAGAATTGGCTAGATGACAAAAATTTTTTTTTTGCTTTAATAGAAGCTTATTCATATAATAAACAGAAAGAAAAAATCGGTTTTTGAATAACCATAAAAACAACCAAGATATAAGGTATTAAAGATTTTTCTCTATCTCTTTCTAGCAAAACGGCAATTTACAAGGAGTTAATATGGCCGTACTCAACGATGACGTCACGGTTGATGTCGGATCTCTCTGTCTAATCGCCTTCAAATTAACAACTTAAAATGCTTGTATCTAATGTATTACTGAGCCGATTTTAATTTTAATTTCACAGGACTGCATCTTTTTCCACGGTATTTTAATATTTAATGACGAGACGTAAAAATTTGAATTCAGTCATCATCCCAATTATGGCCTCCCAGCCCAATTTCCAATTGGGATATTTAAGTCAATCGACGCCCACTGCTGGACATAGGCCTCCCCTAGGGATCTCCAAACCAATCGGTCCTGCGTCTCTTATTATTACAAAGTTGACGAGCCTTGTGCCGGTTAAGAGGACTGTGAAGTGCCAATTTATAGCTCGAGTATTCACTTTCAAAAATGCAGTTTATTGCACACCGCTTAGAGTTGAAAGTCCGAGGCAAGTGCCTACATTTCTTATTGAAATATTGTTTCGGGCGATAACTGTTTTACCCCCCTAAACCTTTACGAAATTAGACACTTTTGGTCTCATTAGATTCAGTATACTTTGATCTATGTTTGTACGTTTTGTTTTTTTTTTTGTAATTCAGTATAATTTAGTCAAAAAATATAAAAATGCTCGAGGTAGTTTTTAAGTATAAAACATGGATATTTAAATGGTAATAATTTATATTCTGAGCAATATTACTTTAAAATCAAAACGTACAAACCTAGATCTTCAGTATATCTACAAAATTTTCAAAAATTATGAAAATTAATTATGTAGAGGGAGAAAAGCGTTATCGCTTTTCGTATGAAAATTTAAAGCTTCACAATCCTCTTAAAGTTGACTCAAAATTGGAATTCCTAGGTATATTGGGGGGAGGGGAGGGCGTGGCAGCCATGCCCCCACCCCCTCCAATACCTAGGAGTTGTATCCGCCAATGCGTGAATTGATATTCGGATGCCAAGACATGTGTCGAGTCTTCAGCGGTCACGCAGAAGAGGAACAAACCTACATCCATCCATCTTTATAACGCGTATTTAATTTACAACATTCGGCTTCTATTTCATAATGTAGAGATAAGCTTTAAATATTCTATCAATCTGTTAAAATTACATAATTCGAAGGTCGATTTATAAAAATACGTCGCATTACTCGCTGGTCAACTTACATGAAGCATTTAGTTTTGTGAAATAATCTCTACGTATCGTACACTTAATTGTGCATTGACAATAGACAGAGCGGAAAGCAAATATGGGCGAAGAATGAATTCACGAAAAAAAATGGTTCAAAACCGATGAAGTGACCCATATTTAGGGATCATTATAGACGGAAGCAATTCAAAGAAGTTGAATAAGTTGAGAATGAGAGACCCTAGTGGCGTGTCTAGGTGTACGTCCATCAAATATCCAGTTCAACGAGATGCTACAAACCATTTATTAATATTATTTATACCTACTTGAAAATTATGGATTTGGTTCTAGGAGGCCCAAGGGTCATACCACCAAAAACTTCAATATGAAAAAAACATTTTCACAAACATGCTACGATGATATATGACTATATCCTATACAACCTTCTTTGGGATAAATCGTATACTCGTACTTGCAGTATTACTGAAGAGGTAACTTTCAAACTACGACGACATAAAGAATGCTCCGCTACATGAATTAAAACGAAAAAAAAAACTATATTTGTGCGCAACTTTACTATTTTTATTGTCTATCATTGACCATGACCATTTTTATACATATATAAATATATAATTAAGAATATAATAAAATGAGTTCATCGAGTAATTAAGAAATTTTAACACAACAAAAAATTCAAGATAGGGCACTATTACAACATTTGGGCGAAACTGGCAGTTTTAAGCCTTGACTCCTTGACCACAACTGAGCATCGTTGGTCTCATGATCGTCCGGCGATGTTGCGATGTTGTACAATTATGTAGGTACTAATCGCAATACATGGACTTATTTCATTAGTCCATGGCTTTATATCATCTGCCAGTGTAGCGCTTATTATTAACACGAACGCTCACTGAAAACCTACCTTACTCTCTATCGACATATAGTTGAAAGTTGATTGAACTTCAACTCGAAAATATTTCAATACATTGTGAAATCACAATCAAGAACGAATATACTGGTGTTTCTTCAATGACATCATAGTTTGTATTTGTACATTATGATATGAACGATTAATAATGCTGAGATTGTATTTGAGTTACAATGAGGTACCGACTGGGGAAGTACCTTTACTTCCACAGCAACTAAATGACGTCACGTTCTCTTCCCGCGCATGAGTGGAGTCGGAAATGACGACGTTGATGATGGTCGCATCTAAGATAACATTTTAATGTGGCACGCACGTCGTGTAATACTTATACATAAACGTAAACAAATCATTGGGAACCATACATACGCGTACTCGGTCAGGCATCTAGTTATAACCACGCCAATCGCCGCTTCACATGAGAGACTGTGACGATGTAGCACATTACATAAAAGGTAATCAAAAGTTTATCATAAAGAAATATGGAGAGACATTCACATTTACTAAGGCGTCCAATACACGCTCGTGCAAGCACCAATCAATTCCATCTGTCATGAATGATAGATAGTGACTTTTGGAATCAACTTCATGCAAGTGTCAGTCAGCTTGTAAGTCGAGTTTTTTCGTCAATACTGAGGAAGGCTACGGTAAATTCCGATGCTATTCGCCCCAATAATCCAGAAACTCTATGAAACAATATCTATCGAAGTCCCAGCCGCGTAATTAGATATGTACTCGCATTTTTATGGTTTCCTACCTCAAAAGATAAAGGAGCATAGAAAATAAATTAGTATTACTATAACGGGTGTTTATCGAAAAATGTGAAGTTTAACTGAGATGAGAAGATAACAAATTAAGAAGTTTCACAAAGACTATCCATCCCTAGGAAATTTGCGCCCTAGGTGAAGGTTACAATGAAAATAATCTTTATTGAAATTAGACTTGATAGAATTTTATTACCTACCACCACGACTTTTAGCTGATAATAACAGGGCCGTCTTTCATCTATTAGAGGCCCTGGGCACATTAGGATAGTGGGCCCCCTATGACCATAATAAAGCACTATTTAACCGAATTTAAAAAGGAGGAGGTTATTAATTCGACCCGTATGTTGTTTTGTTTGTGTGTATGTACGCGATTACACCGCCAATTGTGGACTGATTTTCAAAATTCTGGTTGTATTTGATAGAGTATATCTCCTGGGGTGGTCCCAAGGTCACCAAAGTCAGGACCTGACGATGGGATCCCATAAAAATCAAGGGAAGCCCTTAAATTGTATAGGTATTTCCAACGTGTTTTGTGTATATCTTACTGTAAAAGCCCGAACTACGGTAAATCCTAACATTTTCCGGTAAAACCTAAGATTTATCAACTCTTAGGGCCGGTTTTTTGATCCATAGTATAACTATTGGTTATTAACTATTGGTTATCTTAACTAAAGTTAAGCGCGTGACCAATGGTTAACGAGTAGATTCATTTTTTGATGTCAATTTTAACTATGGTCAATTTTAACTATTGGTTAATTTGTTGCCAGTGCAATGACAACTGACATACCTAAAACGATACGAGTTTTCTACGGGGTAATGTTTTTTACGATGGCAACACGTGTTGCATTGAATGAATAGAGTGAACGAAGTGTCAATTTTGAAATTTCTAGGTGTTTGTTTTGTGTCGATATTGTTCCGAGTTGTGGTGCGGGATTTATATTAATAACTTAAAATTGATTTCGAAACAGTATATTTTCACACAATGTCAGAAAACAAGTAAGGAAATATTTGTATTTACATCGACGTATATTTTAGTGTTAAATATTTATATTGCTAGCCATCCATTACTGTGCACTCGTGGTGTTTTTATTTTATAAGATGTAAATGGTATTAAGTATAGCATGTTTGTATTGTTTCAAGGGAATATCGTAGTTCTAATTTCTGCAAAGAAGAAGCGAACAAACTGATGATATTGTTAAAAGATTACCCTATAATCACGTGTAAAAAAACCGACCACTCCAGCAACAAACAAAAAGATGTTGCTTGGAAGAAACTAGCAGAAAAATTTAATGCAAATGCTACCAAATATCGTAGTGTGAAGCAGTTACAACAAAAGTATAACAATATGAAGAAGACTGCTAGAAAGGTTTGTGAATGGTATTTTTTTATTAGCATTTATCTGTATTATCTACTCAAACTCAGCAGTAAGAATATAAGTTCTTTATATTTATGTTTAATTTTTCTCTAAATATAGGAAATTGCAGAAGAAAAGTATGGGAAACGGCAAACAGGGGGAGGTCCACCACCACCAAAGCCATCAGAGGCGTCAGAGTGGTTAAATTCTATTATGAAGGAGTCCATATCTGGTTTAACTTCAGTATATGACAGTGATGCATTGGGTATGTCCTATTTATTAATTTTATTTAAAAACATATGATTTTTTAAATATATTTTATTTGTAACTGGTACAATAGTTTTACTGTTTATTAACATATATGAGACAGTTATTGAAAAACTGTTTTCTCAAAATATGTATAATATGCTTAATTAATAAAAAACATTTTCATTTACAGAGAATACTAATTTACAAAATGAAAATAACACTCAAGACGCAAGCACTTCGGCCGATGTCAATTTGGATTTTTTGGATACATATGAACAAAGTGAGTGTTGCCCAGCTGCTCTATAAATCTTTATATAAAATAACAAGCTATATAACAAAGTGTACATAACTAAATGTTTATAATTTACAGATCTACTTAATAACAATTTAGAGGATGAAACCTTTATGAATGAAACGGTCACTGAGAAAAATGATATTTTGAAAGAAAACAATATGAACAATAATGGTGTGTATATCAATATGTTTTTTACTAAAATTAATGTAAATCAGATTTGCTTACAATATAAACCAGTATAATTTAAAATTCTATATATTTTTCAGATGCTGCTCGAACTAATGTGTTTGACACATCTACACCAAAAAGTATGTTGCGAAAACCAGTTTCGAAGGAACTAGGTAGGTAACTTTAAGAAATACACACATAGATAATAAGGAGATGTGATATAATACAACTGATCTCTGAAATCCTGAGTCAGTTTCCAGTTGGGCGAATGTGGAAAAATCTTTTCAATAGTATCTCTCATGGTCTGGATGATTATGGGACCTTCATTTTTCGGATTTCCTTAACATTATAATTGCATATACTTTATTATGTCAAACGTGTATAGAAAGTATACAAATAAAATTAGTGAGCACGGATGGACTTCTCTCTAGATGAGATCTCTTGTAGTTAACCTAAGGCAGCGCTTTATTATTGTATTGTGAAATCTGAAACTTCCTTTGCTATAAATGAATAGTTGTCCAAATAGTACTCAATATAATTAATCTACATACATAATTATATCAATTTATCGTTTATTTGTTTTAGTTTATTCTGACAAAAAAAGAAATACAGCATTCACACCACTTGAAACAAGGAAGCAAATAATATTGCATACAAATAAAAAAAATGAATTGCTGTCCCGCAAGCAGGCTCGGGAGCTGGAGCTAGTCAAGTATGCTAAAGAAGAACACGAGCAAAATATGCTCCATAAAAAAGCAGCCCATGACCAATGTATACGCCACCAGGAGGAGTTACATGAAATTGAAATAAAATACAAAAAAGAAATGTATCAATTAATGATTGAAAAATGTAAATATGACACAGAAAAGGCTAAATTAGAATTAAATAATGTTTACAAATAACCTATGTGTTTCTTATGTTAGTATTATTGATTTTAAAGGTATGAAATAAATAAAAATCAAATAATATAAATTATTTATTTATTTAATTTTCACTTTCTAACAATGCAGAAAAATAAGTTCTTATTAATTCGCTTCTGTATTGGTGTTCATTACTAATAATTGGGAAAGTAATTGATTCATCGATGATATCATGTTCGGATAATGTAATTTCACCTTCACTGGGTAAATATTCATTTTTGTCTATACAAATATTATGGAGTATTGCGGTACTCACAATGATGGGCTGCAAATTTTCTAATTTAACTCTCAATTGAGAGCCTATACAAGGGAATCTTCTCTTCCACACACCAAACGTTCGTTCCACTACATTTCTTGTTCTTATGTGGCTTTCATTATATAATTTTTCAGCTGGTGTTTGTGGGTCTGCTAATGGTGTACACAAATAATGTTTTTGTGCATAGCCACGGTCTCCCAGAAGACAACACCTACCTAGTTGTTGTGATACTAACATGTGTTTTATTCTACTGTTGCTGAAAATAGTGCTGTCATGCACAGACCCTGGCCACCACGCAACAATGTCCATAATTTTTAGGTCAGCATTTGCAACCACCTGCGTATTTATAGAAAACACATCTTTTCTATTTCTATACAGCTCCGCATTTTCGCCCCCTGAAAGAGACATATTTGCAATACGTTATTAATTTTATATAGGTAATATATAAATATATAATTAATATATATTTTTTAAGTAGATAACTAATTAGGACATCTTACCAGGGCTCAAAATGCGTATATGAGTACAGTCAATTGCTCCGACAACACTTGGGAATTTGGCAATTGTGTAGAACTTTGACACTACATCTTTAATTTCTTCAGATGTATGTGGCATGGTAATATTATTTTTTAATCTAATACAAATTATTCTCGAGACTGCATGAATTATTTTACAGGCAGTAGATTTTGACATTCCAAACAGATCTCCAGAGCACTGCTGCAGGATCCCCGTGGCATAAAACCTTAGTGTGAGCAGCACCTGCTCAATTGGCGTGATGGCATGGTTTCTAAAAACATAATTTGTACTTTAAATGGGTTTAAATAAAAAAATATCACTCTTTCCACATAGATAGATAGTAGGTACCTATGTAGTGGCTTTGAACTGAAATACAACAACATTAAAATACCTTGTAGTGGGAGTTTTTGGATCATTCCCGATTTCATTGACTATCCACATTACTGTCTCCTTTGATAGTCGATAACGTTGGCAAAAATCTACATCATCCCAGGTTTCCAAGGGTGGGTTACGAACTCTGAAGGTTTTTGGTCTTCTCAGTAACACATAACTCGTTATAACATCGTCATCTGATGAGGTTTCTGACTCATCAAAATATCTAACAATATTTAAATCCATGATAAATGAATAAAAATTATATTAACTCAAAAGGAAACAGCGACGAAACAAAATAATGCCACTTGGGAAGGAGTATAATCAGCTGACCAATCTATTTTAACCATCCGCCATCTTGCTTAACCCAGCATCATGCAGTGGTTAAATAATTTAACTAATAGTTACGAATTTAACAATTAGTTAAGCTAACTTTTGATCAAAAAACACATTTTGGTAATATTTAACCATTGGTCAAGATTTTTAACCATTGGTTGAGTTAACTACGGATCAAAAAATCGGCCCTTAATGGTTAAAAGTCCGAACTGTTCTGTGATCATTGTTTATTTCGGACTTTTACCATTATACACCCGGTAAATCCTAGAACTTACCACCAACACCAAGACGCAGTCAATGTTGAAAATATTCTTAAGAGGAAATCATACGGGTTTCTTTCCTCGATAGTGGCTATAGTTGTCCTATTTTTACAAAAAAAAGCTATGCACATGGTCCTACGTTCTCCTTTTTTTATTACATTAATTATTACAGGCGATTTAATCCTTCAAAAATTTTCTCCTGTGTCAAACATCCAGCAAACAAATTTGACGCGATTATATGAAAAAAGATGAAATACAGAAACATAACCAAAACCTTTCCTTAAATTTAAAAAAAAGTAATTAAATCGTTCAAGTTTTAGAGGAGAAAATAGAGGACTACGAAACGTCTATTTTGTGTATTTTTCAGTTGTCTCTATCGCACTCGTTTGTTTGGGGGCACAACGCGACAGCAATACTTACATTTTAAAAAATCCTATTTTTGAATTCTCCTGATCTTAGTGTTTTCTCTTGATTTTGAAATTGGTCAAATATTTTAATTAAGTACGTTATAAAATACCAAATAATAAGATAAATAATGATTCAGTTACCACAGGCCAACGTAGGCATTTGTAAGAAAATAATTTTCGTTTTTGAATTGTTTTGTATTTTTAAAGGTGTTTTAAAATTATGTTTTATAAGTTACTATAGCTTTCCGCTCGCGACTTCGTCCGCGTTATTTTTGTTTTCTCGTGGGAATTTTTTTCCCGTAGGAAAATTACCCTATGTCCTTTCCCTGGTCTCGAAATATATCCCCATACCAACTTTCAACAAAATCGGTTCAGTAGTTTCGAAACCTATTCAATACAAACACACAAACTATCAAATCTTTCCTCTTTATAATATTAGTATAGATTAAAAAATAAATAAAAATAATTACATTAACAAATGTTTTATCATAACGATAATTATCAATTTTTTATTTAGTATTTAATTTAGACTTTGTTTAGTTTTAATGTGTACAATTACTGGTCGCATGTAACTGTGTCGTTTTGTATAGTCTAGGTGGATTCGTAACTTAATTAATTTGTAAGGTGCTGACTCATAGTTAAATTGAAAAGAAAAACGACAGAAATACACATTGTTTTATTCCGAAAACCAATATTTACTAACCGTCATTGGTAAAACCTAGCATACCTCAAAGTCAAAAAGCCCGAAAAATCATCTATTCTTTTTAAAATCCTAACAGTTACCAGCTCATGTAGGATTTATCGGCAAAACCTAAGATTTACTGACATACGGGCTTTTACAGTTATAGATACACTATAAAATCACCTTTATATTAAAATATATTTCATTTCTAGACATCATCAGGTCCAAAGTGGATAATAATGTTCTTTACTGACAAAACCTAAGATTTACCAGTATAAGGACTTTTACAGTAACATAATTATATCTATTCAAAAGAAAATAAGAGCCACCTATTATTTTTATTGATTTTCAATAGAATCTTATTGCTTATTTATATTAGGTACGCACTTAATTTATTTGTCGTCAAAAACGTTCGGGACCTTAAACAAACACAGAGAAGAAATGAGCAAAGAAATGAGTACCTAATGTTAGTTTGTTTATCATACAATTTTACAGGTGGCTGTAATTTTGTTTTGAGTAGTATATAATATAGTATGTATAATGAGAAAGTAGAGTAGCTATCGGTTATCGCTTGGTAATCGAGTAGGGACTAGGGGGCCCCAGTCCATCGGGGGCCCTGGGTACGTGCCCATTGTGCCCAATGGGTAAGAAGGGCCTGGATAATAATTAGTAGTAAGTAAATTATTTGTTTTAAACAAGCTTTTATTATTGCATTGTCACGCGATATACATATGAATGCAAAATTTCAGCTCAATCAGAAACCGGGAAGTGGGTCAAATTTAGCTTGCAAGATTTCATTACAGACATCGGACAGAGTAAATTAAAGCTTGTAGAAAAGCTTGTAGAAAGAATAGGCGCAAGAAACTTAATATTATTATCGAAAGTATGGACATTTACTGAGCTTGTTCGGACAGGCTAAGTAAATAACTTTTATTATGGGACCAATGTTGAAATCACTAAAAATAACAGCTGTTCAATACATTTAGGCTCAGTGAACGTTGAGCATTTGTATGGGACAGTTGATTTTTTTCGCAATTTCAAGGTCAGTCCCATAGATAGATATATCGTTGTTCAATTTGCTTGTCTGAACAAGCACGCATTTAGCTCCTGCTAAATATTGTTAGAAAAGTAACCTTGTATACAGCAAACAACAGACCAGACAGTAATAATTTAACCTTCAGACCGCCTCCATAATCACTAGTACCCAGTCCCCAATACATGTTAAATGAGAAAAAAATGTTGACACTACACGCACCGGTTCGGAAATTGGTGGAGCTCGGAATGACAACCTTTTGTCTCCTCTTATTTGATATACCATTCCCGCATCGTCCACTCACCGGACTTTCCCACTGGTGGGTGGACAGGTAAATCACGATTACGACCCAATACGCTAGTGTGAACCGAAGTATAAGCACATGGTCTAATCTAATTTTACTCTTTCACCATCATGGAACACTATACATTATGGGATGTTGCGCTTGACTTCACAAGTTTACAAAGTAAGAAAACTTTGAACGCATCGAATGTATGCTGTTTATGTCGGTGTCGTCCTCTATATTCACTATGGTTTTTTGTGCCAAAAAGACTTCACCGTACTGTTAATTTTTATTAAATATTTTACAATATTTTACTGTATCTTGTGCAAGAGTGAGTGTTAATTATGAATAAAAAGCGGAAATACATAATTATCAACGATATACGTAATATGAAATATCGGATATATCAAAATTCCCGATGGTTTGTGAACTTTATTCATATAGGTTATAACCTGTACAAGAAATTACAATTGAAACATCTCAGGTATGTCTTTATTTCAACCCTTTAATTATCAATATACAGATTTCGGATCACGAAATACGATTTAAAAATGGTAAGCCCATAATACTAATATTACATAGAGAAGTAGACAAATATTGTAGGATAATGTTTATGATTTGAAAAAGACAAGGTAAAGTGACTCTGGTGATTAATTTGTTTTTAATTTCTTCGGTCGGATACGGAAATCAACTTTTAACTAAGATGAACGTTAGAACTTTACACTTCCATTTAAAAAATTGCGTCATTTGCGTTTCTTTCGTTACTCAACTATTCGGTAATCATGGGTAAAAGAGGACTAAGTGATAGTGAATACATTCAAAAGAAAATAAGAAAATTGGAAAAGAAACTTAAAAAACAGAAAATACAAATGTACCAAAACTACAAGTACCAGAGTTAGTGGATGAAATACAACAGGAATCCACCACCATTGAACAAGGTTGGTATTTCTATTTCAAACATGAACCTATAGGGTAAGGTGTAAACATATATTTAGAGTTGTCACAAGCGGGCAAACAACCTTTACCTATTTATTACTTTTAGAGTTGTCACTGGAGGGCAAACAAAATTAAGCTGCAATTAACATTGTTATAATGACTTACCAAAATAATTTTTACATCTGGGTCTATATTCTATAGAGCTGTCACGAGCGGGCAGACAGACCTATACATGTATATAATTGGTCAAAATACAATTCTTTCTTTACAACTGTTACAGATATATCAGTATCAGCTGATACTCTACCTGAAGAATTTTTGCTGGCCCTAGGTGAAGAAGGAAAAGACGTTGAAAGAAGGGAAAAAACATAAGGCAAGAAATTGCTGACCGCTGGTCAAACATTATTAAAATGGGATTAAAAAAGAGAACCTTCAAAACCTACTCACTAAATATAACACCCCAGCAAACTTTCCTTTGGGACAAGCCCCTAAATTAAATGCAGAAATTACCGCAGCTGTTTCTGACACAGTAATAAAACGTGACAAGAAATTTGAATACCGGCAAAATTTAACTGGCAAGGTCCTCTCATGTCTCGGGGAGATGCTCACCGAAATTATGAAAGGCAATATTAACAGTCTAAAGTTAATAGAAGGAATTAACGATGCTTCAAAAATACTCTGTAATATGCATCATTACGACTCTCTTTCAAGAAGACACTTCATTCTGTTCTGACCTCCGTACAAAATTGTGTGAAACAAGCTATCACAGATGTCCCCATTGACACGTTTCTATTTGGAGAAAATTTTAATGAAAGACTGAAAGCAGCTAAAGCTGTTGAAAGATCTAGCTCTACAATTAAGCAGTCTCAAACATTTAAAAAACCAAATGCAAAACAACAACAACATCAATTACCTTCTACTAGCAGAAATTTAAACTGGAAGAGCCCGCCTCAAAGACCAGTCAGACAGCAAAACAACTCGAGAGGCGGGCACCAATTCAACAACCCAGCCAAGAGACCTGCCAGACAATCTCATCAACAGAAACCAGCGCGTCGCCGCTGAATGAGGTACATGGTGGTCGATTAATCAAATTCTTTTATAAATGGCAGTCACTTACAAGTGATCATGTCATACTGTCTTGGATTCTGGGCTATAATATTCCATTCATTAATACTGTACCATCTCAATGTGATCAATAGTCAAAACAGAATTTGTCTCAAAAAGATTTTACTAATCTATGCCAAGAAATAAAAAAGTTGTTAGAACTAGGTGCAATTTCTGAGTGTCAACATCGAGATGACCAATTTTTATCTCCTATCTTTCTCACTCAAAAGCCAAACGGTTCATTTAGATTTATCCTTAATTTAAAATATCTTAACACATTTGTTGAAACGCAACATTTTAAATTAGAAGATATTCGTACAGTCTGCAAATTAATGACAGAAAATTGTTTCATGGCTACAATAGACCTAAAAGAAGCTTACTTTTCAGTAAAAATCTCAAATGACAGTAAAAAGTTTTTACGTTTTAAATTTGATGGAAAAATTTATGAATTTACTACTCTTCCATATGGACTCAGCACAGCTCCATATGTATTTACCAAAATTCTTAAACCAGTTGTATCACATTTAAGACAACAAAATATCATAGTAATAATATATTTGGATGATTTGATTTGCATAAACAAGGACTACAATAATTGCTGTAAAAATGTACAAATAATATATACATTTATATATACATTTATATATATTGGCCAAAGCTTTCGACACGGTTTCTGTCACAATCTTACTGGATAGGTTGGAGAACATAGGCGTTAGAGGTATAGCCCACCAGCTTTTCACTAGTTACCTGAACAATCGTTTCCAGGCTGTAAAAATTGGCAAATGGACTAGCACTGAGCTGCCAGTGACTCATGGCGTTCCACAGGGCAGTGTGCTTGGGCCTACGCTGTTCCTTATTTATGTCAACCAATTATGTCAAACAAAATTACAAAATGGAAAGCTTATCGCGTTTGCCGATGACACTGCCATGCTGTTTCGTGCTAGTGACTGGTGCGAGGTCTTCCAATGTGCACAGGAGGGTTTGAATCAGGTATCTGACTGGCTTTTTAACAACTCACTGTCACTTAATGTAACTAAGACCAAGTACATGACCTTCTCCATTAATTGTTGTGGACAGACATCTGCTAGCAGACTTATATCACACGCAAACATATGTCTGACAAAAGAGCATTGTTGCTGTCCAAACCTAGCTTATACTGAAACCATCAAATACCTAGGTGTAATGTTGGATTCAAATCTCAACTTCCGGGCTCACCTTGATCTTTTGTCGGCGAGAGTCAGGAAGTTGATTTATATCTTTAAAACCCTGAGATACGTCGCTGACCACTCCGTTCTTAAAATGGTCTACCAGTCTCTGTGCCAGTCCCTGTTGAGTTATTGTGTTTCTTCCTGGGGTGGTGCTTACAAAACCCACCTATTACGAGTTGAGAGGGCTCAAAGAGCTGTCCTGAAAGTCGCTGCATCCCTCCCCTTCACTTTTCCTACTACAGATCTTTATAAGTATTGGAAGGTGCCTACAGTGCGACAATTATTTGTTCTGTCGGTGGTACTTCGCAAGCACTCTCTTCTCGCATACGACCCTCTCCTAATGTCACACCGTCGTCGTAGAAAGGGAACTGTCTGCACAACCTTACCATTTAATACAAGATTTTCACAGAAATTCTTTTGCTTTCTGGGGGACTTCTTATATAATAAACTCAATGTAAAACTAAATATATACCCCCTTCCTAAGCACGCCTGTAGGAAGAAAATAATACAGTGGTTGTTAGACCTGAATTACGAGGAAACAGAAAATCTTGTGGCTGTTACGAAATAATACATAAATACATACACAAATATACACACACATACACACACACACACTAACATACATACATACAACACCCATACACACTTTTTTACTATAATAACAAAGCTATTACTGTAGGTTCATTTATATTGCAATGTTGTTATTATGTTCTTTGTTCTGTATTATCTTTGTTGATTGTCACTGTATGTCTGTCTACTGAGCCCATGGTGGTTCGAAGTGGTGGGAGATTGATGTCCTGTAACACAGGTACTTTACCTAGCATAGGCATCAATCTCGCACAAACAATTTTCCTTGTCCAATATTTTTTGCGTGTCTTGTTGTATGTTTGTTTGTGATATGAAATAAAGATATTATTAAGATATTATTATTATTATTATTAATATGTGATTTATTAGAATCATTAGGATTTATCATTAATAGAGAGAAAAGCTGCCTTACACCCAACCGTAGTTGTAAATACTTAGGTTTTATTCTCAATTCTGAAACTATGACCTTATCCTTACCACAACAAAAGGTTGATGGAATAAAAATGACTTTACAAACCTTCAATTCAAGGTCAAAATGTAGAATTAGAGAGTTTGCACAACTGATAGGTCTTTTAAATTCTGCCTGTCCTGCTATCAAATATGGTCTCCTGTATACAAAATTATTGGAACGAGAAAGGTTTCTAGCACTTAGGTTACACAACGAGAATTACAACGCAATAATGACAATTCCAAACAAATTAAATGAAGAATTTGATTGGTGGCTTAGTAAATTAGGTACATCTAATAATCCTATAAGACAACAAAATTACAGTGCAGAAATTTTCACTGATGCTTCCCGGTCCGGTTGGGGAGCAATAAGTAATGGTGAAAGGGTATCAGGAACATGGACAGTACAAGAACAAAATTATCATATTAACTATTTGGAGCTAAAAGCTGCCTACTTTGGTCTAATGTGTCTAGCAAATAATTTAGAGAATTGTGAAATCCTTATTAGAATCGATAATACTACTGCTATTGCATATATCAATAGAATGGGGGGGGGGGGTCCAATACCCCGATCTCAATACAATAACCCGCAAAATATGGCAGTGGTGTAAACATAGAAATATTTTTTTGTTTGCATCCTACATTAATACAAAAGATAATGTAGAAGCAGACTATGAGTCAAGGAAATCCAATATAGAGTGGGGTTCCATGATGGTGAAATTCGTAAAATTGAA
The DNA here is from genome assembly GCA_963935595.1 of Schoenobius gigantellus. Classification (NCBI taxonomy): domain Eukaryota; kingdom Metazoa; phylum Arthropoda; class Insecta; order Lepidoptera; family Crambidae; genus Schoenobius; species Schoenobius gigantellus. The sequence goes on along the minus strand of OZ012542.1, from coordinate 63,966,868 downwards.
ATAGAACTTCACTTCAGGTAAGTTCGTTTAATTTAACAATTATCAATTCGTTTAAAAATTAGATAAATTTTAAAAATGTATTTTGTGTTCAAAATAATAAACAAATTCTCCCTCAAAAAAATGCCAACATTAGATATACTATTTAACAGCTTCCTGAATGAGACTGGTCAAAAATGTGAGACCTCTTGTTATATCATGTAATTCTAGTACGTTTCTAAGATTTTCTGTTTTATTGTTTCATCTATACTAATATTATAAAGAGGAAAGATTTGATGTTTATTTGTTTCCGAAACTACTGGACCGATTTGAAAAATTCTTTCACATTTAAAATCCTACATTATCCCTGATGAAAATAAGCCACAAAATTATTCTTCTTACGGGAAAATATAAAATTCCCGCGGGAAAACAAAAATAGCGCGGGCGAAGCTGAGAGCGGAAAGACAGAGACAATACTTTGACATATTAATTGATAAACACAAATTCCCCTCTTTATAAAAAATAAACATAGATAATAATATAATAATACTTACTCTTGTTTGACAATGAGTTATTTATGAACCGAGAACCCGGACGAAGGTCACCCGTATGCAATCTCGTAAACATACAATATAACGTTGGCTAAACAATTTATGTAAGTCTATCTTTAGCGAAGAGGATTTTTTAAGAAGTTTGATACAGACATAGATGGGGCCCAAGAGATGACGTGAGATACCTTTCTGTTTATACATATATACATTGCACAGGGTTTAGTAAACAATAGATCTACGGTCTAACTAATCATGTTGGCCACCTCTGCTTTTTTTTAAGGCCGGGGGAATTTTTTTACGGATTCGCAAGGGGCTTCCCTAGCGCGCCCATAAGGGCAGGGAGAACACCGGGGGGTTTTAGTGGGTAGGCCTAGCACTCTGCCGGGAGAGCCCCACACACTCTCGCCGTCTAGCCAACGACGGGTGCGGTGCGGTTACGCATTTCCTCGCGAGGAAAAATAAGGGGCTGTCTAAGCCGCCCACTTGGTTATGCCGTAGGACTCTGGTACACCAAGGCTATTCCGCTGGTGTCCTCTACCCAGCTAAATCAGCCTCCGAAACTTCTCTGCCCCCGGTGGAGGAAGTTATATAGATAAGTTTGTACGGAATCTTCGATGAGCGAGTCCTCTCACAATTGGCCGGCTTTTTTTCTATTATGGCAAGATAGCAACACTCGCATTGCTTTAAGATTTCAACAATATTGACATTTTTGGATGACAAACGATTCTCAACCACCAACGACCTACACGAATTTACTGTTAGGAAGACTTTGCTTTTTCTCATCTCTTAGTAACTCCTTATCTCAACCCTCAAATAAAGGTACATTTTCTGGTAAAGCAGAAGAGGATGTCTTAAATATTTCTAATATTATACGCGTAGTAATAATGGACGTATAATTTGTTTACAAATAACACACAAACATTCAGAATTCAAACACAGATACACACACACACACACATTATGTTTGCATGCTGCAGCAAGCAAAGGGTTAAGGAGCGAGGTTTGTCACAGAACATGGCGCTGATTTTCAGCCATACCATACGCGTATAAGTTCCATAGAAACAACTGAACTAATATGCAACGTTACTTGTATGTTTATCTAACTTATCGCCGGAGCCGGACGAGAGGTTAACGTAACGGAACGTCGAACAACATGTCGTATTTCATTCATGCAATAACTTGGAGCAGAAGTGATGTTAATAGTTCGAGCGATAAGGGACTACTACTGTGAAATGGGAAATATCGCAACTGCCTAGAAGGGAACACGCACGTCGTACATTTGTGAGTCAAAACTAATTTAACCAACTCCGTCCTAGTGGTTGAGAACGTCTGGTCCGGGTCCGGGGTTCGACTTCCTATGGGAGCACTAGTGTATCTGCTTGGTTTGGTTGTTAGGGCTTCTGAGCTCAGAATGCTACCATCGTCTTACTAACAACAATGTCAATAGAGAGATAAGATACCGTTTACTAGTGCGAGACTCTGTACCAAGGTCACCCACTTGGCTACCTCCGTCTTACCAATTTCTGCCGCAAAGTAGCAGCGGTTTGAAGGGTAAGATGTGGCAGTGAAATTACAGGGTACCGCGACTTTACATCTTGTGTCACAAGTCGGCAACGTACACTGTGGTTCTTGTGGGGGTAGCAGATTTGCTGCGAATCTCACAACAACCACATGTACGTACGTGACTGTTACTACTTACCGTCAGGTGGGCAGTATGTTTGTTTGCCAACTTACGCCCGAACCCAATATGCGATCCTGATCCGTTTTTTCCGGATTGAGATTGCAAACTCAATCCAAAAGTACCATTTTGCGTCTCTATAACCAATCGAAGGATTGCATTTGTAATCTCTGAAAGGCAATCATCCATGAGAGGTCCGATCAGTGTTTTTGGATAGACCTCTGTTCGAAAATGACGTTTGACGTGTCCCAATAATCAATCTTTGATTAAAAAGGGATTGATTGACGTCTACACAATCTTTTTTTGGCAATCTTCCTATTTTCCTGGTTTTCTTGTCAAAATTTGGATTGATTTACATGTTTTGAAAATAATTGTTATATTTTTGTCAGAAATGGCAATGGCAAAGACGATATTTTTGGAAGATGTGATAGTAGTGATTTGGAGTTATGAGCCGAAACAATATCAGATTTCGATACGTGATTGCAGTGATGATGATGAAGTGTTACAACATCAACGTCGCAATTAACACCAAATATCAACAATAGCAATAAATAACTACGAATTTACTTTTTGGTTCCGGCTGAACAAAACTGTCGTAAATTACTTTTAACGAAAATAATGCCATACATAAAAGAAACATCAAAACAGTGATTAAAATACCTTTTGCCGCGCTATATATGTGATGTGAATGTGTTTGAAATCTATACAAATAAATAAAATTGAAGTGTCTGTTTGTATTGTTAAAATAACAAGTTTTTAATGAATGTATATCGGGTACCAATAACAAAAACACAATTTTAAAAAAAATTGTCTGACTGTCTGTTTGTTCCCGCTAATCTCCGGAACGGCTGGACCGATTTTGACGGGACTTTCACTAATAGATAGCTAATTATATAAGGTATAACATAGGCTACTTTTTATCAAGATCGGTCCAGCCGTTACTATTCCACGCGGACAAAGTCGCGGGCACAGCTAGTATATAATAAATAGCTGTGCCGGCGAACTACGTTTCGCCATAATAATCACCTAGGTGTATAAAAAATAGTTTACGGCCTATTCTCAGACCTACCGAACATACTTACACAAAAAATTTCATAAAGATCGTTCAAGCCGTTTTGGAGGAGTTTGGTAACAAACTGGGACACGAACATTTTATATAATAGAAGATAATAGCTTCAGCTTTGCCTCGCTGTCGGATTAAGTTTTTTATATTATTTTGTTCTTGTATAGATATTGTAAAAATCTTAAATTTAAGATAGTTTTGAAATAAATGATGATAATATAAATAAGTCATTTATTTTCCTCTTTACATTTCGTTACCTGAATAGTTTACACATTACATTAATTACTACATTACACTCATATAAAAATCTTCCTCTTCTTTTTAGTAATCATGGAGAGGCACCTCTTCTTTCTGTAATTTCTCACCCCAAATTTTACTTCTGTATTTATTATACGATTATTCCTTGCTTTTATTGATTTATATTAGTTCAAATCACAAATTATATGTTCAAATCAAACCAACCACACCACAGCTAGCTAACAAACAAATATAATGTCACTCGCGTGCTCGTGTCAGTTTTATACACGTTCCATTCCTATAAAAATAAGTAGTTTGCATAATATTTTATTTGATATATTATTATTTACAGAATAATTTCTAAGTGTTTTTAAACATTATATTTATTGTTAGAAGCATAAGAAACATTATTTAAAAAGATTTATAGCTAGTTTGTTTTCATAGAACATACAGTAATAATATTGCACAATCTAATATTTTGCGTATAAAGAAACGGCCAAGAGGGAAAGGATAGCTGGCGATCCGGTGTCAAAAGAATCCTAGGATTGCAGTCTTTAGTTATTGGCACGCGGATTAGAGATCGATTGAGCGATACGCAATAATCCGAGATTGTTTTTAATCTTAAACTACGGATACAATATTGGGTTCGGCCGTTAGTTGTATTAAAAAAAAGATTGCCATTTGCTCAGGTGTTGAGGAGTCCAGGTGAAGTTCGCTCCCACCTTCGGCTTTATCGTCACTTACCATCATCAGCTGAGATGAAGGCCAATAGCTTCTCTGTGTGTATTACAACAAACTGATGATTGTATGCCAAAATGGTGTATCAAGTGGGCAGTAAACAAAATGATTACGAACTATGTACAGTCAGCGACACGTCAAACTTTACATTTGCGTTACGAAAGTCTCATGGTCAACATGTAAAGTCTGGAGTGTGGCTGTGGGTCTACGTACGTTCATACATCCTAAACACGACTATGGTGTAGGCAAGTACAAGTAAAATAAAAAAACGTGCCTCGGCCTGGTTAGGGTAGGCTCGTGCCCCTCGGTGGGGACGTATATGAGCTGTGATGATGATGATAGTACAAGATACAAACACTTTTCCGACTACATATAGGTACTAATTATAAATAAAACAACCTTCCCGATTTAATACGTGTATTTTTAGTTCGCATTCCCTTGAGCGATGCTCCCTCAAAAACATCGCTCGTCGAAAATCTGTAGGATTCATTGATTCATGTCATTCATGGTAATCTAATATATAAAATTCTCGTGTCACAGTGTTTGTTACCGAACTCCTCCGAAACGGCTTGACCGATCTTTATGATATTTTTTGTGTATATTAGTGGGTCTGAGAATAGATCGTAAACTATTTTTTTATTATGGCGAAACGTAAGTTCGCCGTTATTATGGCGAAACGTAGTTCGCCGGCACAGCTAGTCTAATATAAAAAAAAAAACTCATGTCAGTGTTTGTTATCGAACTCCTCCGAAACAGCTTGACCGATTTCTATGATTTTTTGTGTATATTTGATAGGTCTGAGAATAGGTCGTAGGCTATTTTTTTTACCCCTAGGTGATAGATAAGGGTGGCCCTCTCTAGATTTTTTTTGGACAATTCTTATAGCATAACGTAGATCGCGGGCACAGCTAGTATAATAATAATATATTGTAATAACAATTTGTGGAGGTATAGAATAAAATAAATCAGTAGACTAGCTATACATACCTACAAGAATTAAATAATAATTTATTGTAAGAAATCTTAGTTATAATTTCTGTATTGTTTGACGTCAATAAAAGCATGTAAAGATTGTTGAGTTTGCGTTTACAGGCAAAAATTATTGGACGGGTTTTGAGGTAACCTTCACATGCATGCAGTAGGTATGACCTACTTGGAGAACCATATTCAAACATATAACTTTTTATGCCGAAGTTCCCACGGGAACGAAGATCTAGGATGCATGGTAGAATGTTCAAGAAAATAAGAAGCTTGAAAAATGTACGATGACTCCATAATATTACAACAGATATACATTTTTAACAAACAATAAATACATTTATTTCGTTTATTTGCACAAGTGATTCCAGTTGATGTTTGAAGAGTACGAGTCACAAATTGGACTAAATCTATGTACGAGTACATTGGACGTCGTCGTCCATATATGAATCATGGAGTACAAAATCATTTTCATTTTTAAACAAAATGCAAAATCAGAAAATATAAAAGTGAAGTTCCCAATCTATAGACGCACGCACAGCCATAACCGCTAATGGTAGAAACGTGAGATTTGGACATATTGTTTTAGTTCAAAATCAAGGACGCACACTCAGAAGGGATTTAAAAAAAAAGGAAACCCTGAAGGGGTGAAATAGGGGTTGCAAGTTTGTATGAATTTATTTTTAAATTAAAAACGATTTTTATAAAACTTGAGATTCATGCTCTTAAAAACATTTCATTAAACACGTGTTTCATGGTTTGTTGGAATTCGCCCCCTTAGGAAACAACAGGTCACCTATTACACAATATAGAGATTTGAGGGTAGAAGATATACAAACATCAAGTCAATCGTGCGAGAACCAACGGTCGGCGGAGTGCGAACAGGTGAACGCGGGCGCCGAGTACTGCGCGGAGGCAGAGCGGTCAGCTGATGTGAGTCATGAGACGGTCGCTCGGACCGGTTTCGCGGCGGCCGTGGCTCCACACATACCTATACCGAGCTCCGCTCAACAGCTGACCGTTACTGATAACGCTAGCTGCAGTTATGTGACAGAGCAGCGCGATTTGATGCAACTTGTTAACGAAACGAAGGAAAATAACTCTAATGAAGGATGGCAAAGAGTATCAACTAAAAAGAAACAAACGAAATATCGTTTTCTAGGCAAGTCCGGTGTAGCTAAAGATGCAAAGTGTAGTTTCAAAGCTGCAGACAAGAAAATTCCCATGTTCATTACGAATATACACTGTGATACGACTGAAAATGATATTATAAGCTATATCCGTAATAAAACAAAGGAAACAGTGGTATTAGAGAAAATAAACATGAAAATAGAAAGAGGTCATAAAGCTTTCAAGTTTTTAGCGTCCGAGTGTAAGCTGCCACAGTATTTGGATGAAACTAACTGGCCTACCGGAATAATATTTAGGCGTTTTGTGAATTTTAAGCCTAGACATACGAACACTGTAACCGGCAAGCAAAAATATAATAATGGCTTAGATCATTTAATGCTCTAAGAATAATGGGTAAAGATTCGTGTAAGTTAGCAAGTTTTAACTGTAAAAATATAAAACGGTCAATAGATGACGTCAGAAAATTATGTCGTACATGTGATGTGGTTTGCCTTCAAGAAACGTGGCTCCTTCCACACGATATTCCTTTTATCGGTACGATTGACTCCAGTTTTGGCTACACGGCAACATCAGCAGTGGATACCAGTTCTGGAATTGCGAAGGGGCGGCCCCACGGGGGCGTTTGTGTATTGTACCCACAGAATACAGAAAGAGGTTAGAAAGGCAATCATGCACCGTTTGTACGGGAACCGCTGTCGCCTGTTTTGCTCCCACTTCTTTTTCTTGCACCGCCCATGCAAAGTCGCGCGAAATCGGGCTGAACCAATCACAACGCTCACTGGGCTCCTCATTCACAGAAATTCACTGTCGTCAAGAGCCGCGTGTACAAATAACATTATTTTAGTGATCGACATCAATGAATAGTTATCGATATTAAATATTGCCAGCTATTTACCATTTGAAATATTGTGGTGACTGTGTCCCACGTATGCCCCTTCAATAACTCATGTATATAATGTTAAATAATATGCTAGATTTAGGCCTTAGGATATTCGATTGTAAAAACATGGTATTTGTAAGTTCCCACGCATCTGCGTCGTATCTGTAATAGCAGTAAGTAATTTGTTTTGTTTAAATTTTAATTGTTCACTGGCGGCATGTTTGTACCAGTATTACTTTATTGAGGTATTCTATTGTTAGTTAACATTTGTAATATAATAGCTATGTACTTTTATGATTTTAAACATGTTGCCGTATGAAGGAAACAATATTGTCTTTGTGTAACTATTCATTTATTGTTCTCTTTGTGTACCGACGCCGGAACTTTCCCAAAATTAGCTTTTGGGTTTAATGATTATTATTTGTAAGTCTATTGTATCTTAGTTAGTGGGACTACTTATTTTTTATACGTAAGGCTTTGGTTTTTCTAAGGCGACCAACCTGGTATAAATATAGAGAGTTCAGACTTCAGAGAGGAGTCACGAGTCAGCATTCGTTCACAGCACAGGCCGGTCGTCTTAGCATTTTTGTAACTACATAATATAATTAATATATTGTGTGTACGAAATACAGTTACTGTACTAATTTACTTTTTATTTTGAGTAGTAAATACCTAATCCAGCAACCCACCGCGATAGAGCGCCGAAAGTGGTGACCCCGACGTGATCCATTCGTTTTACGTGCGCTTAGGGTTGTCTGGACTCAGTTTCGTCCGCGCCGCGTCCGTGGTATAATTTCATCGGTTCCGCCGTATATACGTTCCGTGACAAATAAACTAAAATGGCACAAGAAAACCACTGCAACGGTCCCACCAAGCCGACTTCGTGGCCACAAATGGCCCAATTCGACACCACCGACCCCGAGTCGTGGCTAAAGTGCGCTGACACGTTTCTGCGTTTGGCAAACGTGACCGACCCCGTGGAAAAATGCCTATACATACTAGGCAAAATGGAGCCCCGGGAATTGAGAGAGGTGAGCGATCTAGTGGAGAAACTTTCTGTCTCAACTGAAGACGAATACGATGAGATGAAGAGAAGTTTGGCAAAGCGGTTCGGATCATCGCAAACGGTCAAGTCCCAGCGACTTCTGGAAGGAGAGGAAATCGGCGACCGCACACCATCGCAATTCCTACGGCACCTAAAGTCTCTCGCCGGCACTGCAATGTCAGATGACTTATTACGCGTCATATGGACAAAAGGGCTACCTACTGACATGCAGACAGCTGTGGTGGCTAAGAGAGATACGCCTCTCGAAACTCTCGCCGAGATCGCCGACCTTGTCGCAGAAAATGTACGGCTACGTTCCGCAAAGCCATCGGCAATGATTGCGGCCTCTGCTGCCTCAAACGCTGGTGCTGAAGATATGTCGTCTCGTAACCAGTTAGCAGCCAGATCCGGAGATTGTACAACTTTCCACCAACAGCTCTTACAAAAATCGTCACGCCTGCTTGAGGGGTTAGAAGACTTGAAGCAACAGCTGTGTAGTGTTAGGACAACAGCGAGACCGTCTTCACGCTCGAGAAGTCGACCACGCTCGCGGCCTTCGTCGAAACATCGACCAGGGGACTGGATGTGTTGGTACCACCACAAATTCGGGTCGAGAGCCAACAAGTGCGTACAGCCGTGCGCGTACAAACTGCAGCAGGGAAACGGCAGCGGGAGTCATTAGCGGCGAATGACATCAAGCCCCTCGATACATCACGCCGCATTTTTATTACGGACAAGGACAGCAAGGTAAGGTTCCTGATTGATACTGGCGCAGATCTATGTGTTTACCCAAAATCATTAGCTCATACGGCTCGCAAAGTTTCTGCCTATGAACTAGTGGCCGCCAATGGGACACCGATTGCCACCTACGGTACCATCGCCTTGACTCTCAACCTCGGTCTACGACGAGATTTCCCGTGGACATTTGTAGTGGCTGATGTATCTACACCTATCATTGGCATGGACTTCTTGGCGTATTACGATTTAATGGTAGACTCAAAGAATAGAGGACTTGTAGATGCGCTCACTCGTTGTACGGTTAAAGGACACGTAGCGAGGGGTCAGCATTCTACAATAAAGACGGTGAACGGCACATCACCTTATCATGATCTACTAGCGAGGTACATTGATATAACACGCCCAGATGGAGTCGTGAAAGAGGTGAAACATAACACTGAACACCACATAGTAGTAACTCCAGGGCCTCCAGTAGCGCAAAAACCAAGGCGTCTAGCACCAGACCGTCTCGTAGCAGCTAAAAAGGAGTTTGAGACGATGATAAAACTCGGTATCGCACAACCATCCAAGAGCCCATGGGCGGCACCGTTAGTCATGGTGCAAAAGCCATCTTTGAAGTCGGATACGCCCTCGCCATTCTTCACGTCTGAGAGTGAAACTACTGTGAAGCATCGGCCATGTGGAGATTACCGACGATTGAACGAGAGAACAATACCTGACCAGTATCCAGTGCGCCACGTTCAAGACTTTGCACAGTGCCTAAGTGGTAAAAAAGTGTTATCGAAAATAGATTTAGTGCGTGCATTTAATCAAATACCCATAGCAAAGTGCGATATACCTAAAACCGCCATAACTACACCGTTCGGTTTGTTTGAGTTCAAATATATGACTTTTGGGTTACGAAACGCCGCTCAAACGTTTCAACGGTTTATGGACGAAGTGTTAAATGAACTAGACTTTTGCTATTGTTATATTGATGACATTTTAATCGCATCTAGTGATGAATCCGAAAATTTGAAACACGTAGAGACTGTATTTAATAGGTTAAGAAAATATGGTGTTGTAATTAACCCTGCAAAGTGTATATTCGGTCAAACCGAGATCGAGTTTCTAGGATATTTGGTGTCAGCCGAAGGTACGCGACCACTCCCCGAAAGAGTCGAAGCGGTGCGTACATACCCACTGCCAGCGACAGCTAAAGAGCTACGACGATTTTTAGGTATGTTAAATTTTTATAGAAGGTTTATACCTAACGCAGCTGCAAGTCAGGCCAGCCTTAATGATCTAGTTGGTAGTAAGAAAGGTAGGACGCCCATTAAATGGACAGACGAGGCCAAACATGACTTCGATGTATGTAAGGAAAGCCTTGCCCAAGCAGCCTTATTAGTTCACCCCAAAATTGACGCAGATCTAGCTATCTTTTGTGACGCTTCAGAAAAAACTATAGGTGCAGCTTTACAGCAAAAAGTAGGAAACGACTGGCAACCAATCGGGTTTTTCTCTAAAAAGTTAACGTCAACTCAACAAAAGTACTCAGCGTATGATCGCGAACTACTTGCCATCTACGCTGCAGTCAAATATTTTAGACATTATGTAGAAGCACGTCACTTTGTTATCTTTACTGATCATAAACCTATTATCTAAGCGTTTAGGAAAAAAGAGCAACAGTGTTCTCCAAGACAATTTAGGTACTTAGACTTTATAGGTCAGTTTACCACGGACATACGCCACGTCAGTGGGGAAAATAATATTCCAGCTGACGCACTGTCACGAATTGAGTCAATAAATAGAAGCATTGACTGGGAATCGCTCGCGATATCTCAGAAAAACGATCCAGAGCTTAAGTCATTGATTGAAGGTAATAATTCTTCTTTACAGTTGCGACTTATTCACGTACAGGATAGTAACCAACCGATTTATTGTGATGTTTCAACTCGTGTGGTAAGACCGTATCTTACAGAACCATTTAGGAAGACTGCCTTTGATATCTTACATCATAATTCACATCCAGGAGCTAGGGCCACGACTAAACTAGTTTCAAAGCGCTTCGTATGGCCTGGAATGAACGCTAGTTGTAAACAATGGGTAAAAGCTTGCATAGAATGTCAGCGGTCTAAAGTAACCCGTCATGTCGTTACACTACCAGGATCTTTCGCACCGCCGTCTTCACGTTTCGATCACGTGCATCTTGACATAATTGTCATGCCTTACTCTGAGACATATCGCTATTGTTTAACGTGTGTAGATCGTTTTTCAAGATGGCCTGAGGCGATCCCTATCGAGAACCAAGAAGCAGAAACAGTCGCTCGCGCGTTTTATTCCAATTGGATTGCACGTTTCGGTATTCCTTTAAATATTACTATGGATCAAGGTCGACAGTTCGAATCACATCTATTCAGAGAACTAAATGCTCTGACAGGTACGAAACATTTTAAGACCACTGCTTATCATCCGGCAGCTAACGGTATGGTGGAACGCTTCCATCGCCAGCTGAAAAGCGCGATAAAATGTCACGGTTCTAGACACACTAGTTGGACACGAATTTTACCAACTGTAATGTTAGGCATTAGAGCATCGTGGTAGGAAGATCTTCAGGCTACTTCGGCAGAATTAATATACGGACAAAGTCTACGCCTTCCAGGGGAACTCTTAGGGACTACCGTAGCGACACCTAATCCATCGCATAGCGAGTTTGTCAAAGAGTTACGTTCGAATTTCACTCAACTTAGACCAATTCCTGGCACTCGGCATGGCCAGAAGAGCACTTTCATATACAAAGATTTAATCACATCTAGTCATGTCTTTGTTAGGGATGATACTGTCAAAGCACCGTTACAACAGCCCTACGATGGGCCGTACAAAGTAATAAGTAGAAAGGAAAAAACATTCGTACTAGATATACGTGGCCGCGAAGTCACGGTATCAGTCGATAGGCTTAAACCGGCATACTTATTGAGGAAACCGGAACATCAACCTGATAGCAATGTATATAATAATTCAACAGACAATTTTATTCATCGGGAACCTCAGCAAGACGTAAATTTGAACCGTGACTCGGGTTCACACGCTACTGCTGGTACTTCTCCTAATGTAATTTTAGATTCATCAGACGGTTCCCAAAAGACGATTCCTCGCCGATCTGGTAGACGCGTTCGTTTACCTGACTACTACCAGGCCGGCCTTTCTTCAGCTAGGAGTATAGTATAGTAACTAAATTGTATTGTATAGTAACGAGTATAGTAACTAAGTTGCATGAGGTTTAATGTTGTTTCGTGATCTGAATCACTGGTAGGGGGGTACTGTGGTGACTGTGTCCCACGTATGCCCCTTCAATAACTCATGTATATAATGTTAAATAATATGCTAGATTTAGGCCTTAGGATATTCGATTGTAAAAACATGGTATTTGTAAGTTCCCACGCATCTGCGTCGTATCTGTAATAGCAGTAAGTAATTTGTTTTGTTTAAATTTTAATTGTTCACTGGCGGCATGTTTGTACCAGTATTACTTTATTGAGGTATTCTATTGTTAGTTAACATTTGTAATATAATAGCTATGTACTTTTATGATTTTAAACATGTTGCCGTATGAAGGAAACAATATTGTCTTTGTGTAACTATTCATTTATTGTTCTCTTTGTGTACCGACGCCGGAACTTTCCCAAAATCGGCTTTTGGGTTTAATGATTATTATTTGTAAGTCTATTGTATCTTAGTTAGTGGGAATACTTATTTTTTATACGTAAGGCTTTGGTTTTTCTAAGGTGACCAACCTGGTATAAATATAGAGAGTTCAGACTTCAGAGAGGAGTCACGAGTCAGCATTCGTTCACAGCACAGGCCGGTCGTCTTAGCATTTTTGTAACTACATAATATAATTAATATATTGTGTGTACGAAATACAGTTACTGTGCTAATTTACTTTTTATTTTGAGTAGTAAATACCTAATCCAGCAACCCACCGCGATAGAGCGCCGAAAATATTTAGAAAACCAAAAAATAATTATTACTTTCATTATACGTTTATAATTAATAATATTCAAGTAATATTTTGTTTCTATGAAACAAAATTATAGCTTTTTAGTTAAAAAATATTGTAGGTTAGACGTAAAATAAAAGAAAAACTATAATACTATAATGCACCGGTCCGAAAGCATAAACTAGAATGGATAATCTGACAAACGGACGTGCGGTAGTTTAGTTGTTAGGATATTTTGGTTGGATGGAGAAGTACTTAAATATTTGTAAAGTAAATATAAAGTACTCAAATCTTCATGTCTTAATGAAAACTTTTTCTGTAAATCGTTAATAATATCTTCCATTTTGTATACTTTTTTTTTCAAACGTCGATTTTTTGCTTGTATTTTTTTAATTATTTGTTTTGTCGTTTTATAACAGTCTCTTTAGAAACAAGTATTTTTTTAAATTTTTTTTCCTGGGTGTTGATGCATTTGAGCTATTACTTGACAGTACATTGAACTGAAAATAATTACGGATTTATTAATTGACTATTACATTTTAAATTAATTTTTATGTTGTCGTTATTTTTACCTGTAAGATTTTTTTGGGACTGTCTTTTATTATCAAAGAGGTTGATGTTATTGAATCCAAAATGTCCTAGAATAAATCAAGTACCTTATATGTAATGTATTTTCTTAAAACTTTACGCTACATATTTTACATAATATTCATAAACATAGCTTTACCTGTCTCATCCGTTTTTTTAAATAATTATCGTTTATGTTATTTCTCGCTTCTGTAAGACTACGTTTTTGTGATTTACCATTGTTTAATAATCTCTTTGATTAACGACGAAGTAGAACTTCTCGCATCATTTATCTTAAACATAAAAGAGTTGGCTTACTGATATTGCAATTATTATTTGATATCATTAAAAAATTATAATACATACTGCAGAATACAAATACACGACTTTTTCATGTGGTATTACACTGCTTTTTAAATACTTGTTCCCAGATTTTTTTATATCAAAATCATTTTCACTAAAATGTTTTGAGCAAATGGTGCTTGACTTAGTAGGAATCCATTCTTCTCTACCTGTTGCGTCAATCCACTTTTTACGTATATCCGGATCTTTAGGAAAACTAAAATAATATGTCCAAAAACAGTTATTAAAAGGGTATAATTGATAGTAAAATATATTTAAAATAAATAAATCAATACAAAAACCACCAACAGACTCGTGAACAAATGTTCGTGCTTATCACACAAACTAACGTAGGAATAAGAACAAGACTAACACAAACATTTGTTCCCGCCAGGATTTGAACCTGGACTGCTTGATGTAAAGCTCCGTTACTGACCACTTTACCACAGCGGCGCGGCGTCCTAACGGCGTGTCTAGTATTCATGATATAACAAGCTGGCCACCTACCTATGCTCAAATAGTCATATAAATATTATGGTGATATTAAAAATTCTAAATTGTAAAATTAGTTTAGAATTTGCCCATAATTTTTTTACTAATCGAACTAATTGTATCGTGAAAATTGAAATTAATTTTACAATTTTAATCTTTTATTACATCGCCGTACTTATATGAATAGGATGTTAGAAAGGGTAGGTGTTAGCTTCGCCAAACATTCTGTATTCGAAAAGTAATAATTATTATTATGGCATTTTAAGTGACAAATAATATGTTATTTTTACTTAATACAAATATTTTAAAATATAAATTTATCGATAAAATGTAATGCGTGCGTTTTTTGATTAGCACGGCACTATCCCTTGTACTGCGACTACTGCGTTAATACTCATTAAGCCAAATGCGTCACTACCGAAAGCAGTGTACTACATTACGCGCTCTAAGTAATATGGCAAAAATCGCGTGCGTACATTGCCGGTAATGTATATATTTTAGAAAAATATTATGTAACTTATCGTTATGATCAGTTTTGGTGGATTTTGACATTATGATCTATGGAATATGGTCATTATGATAATAATAATACTTTATTTGCAAGAATATGGTAAAATACATGATTGGTGTGAAATTAATTATATACATTATTCCTCATATTCTACTGCTAAATTGGCAGTGCGCAAATATTTAAAAATTTAAATAGTAACATGTCAAAAATAGAAATAGAATGATCAATTTACTACTTACCGATGAAAAGAAATTCCTTCTTTAGCTACACTTGATACCTGACTTCTTGTTTTACAAGTAATTATAGTACAAGAAGGCATTTTTTTTATATTTATAGCGCCGCGCTTCACGATACACTCACTGTTGTTGTCCGTCAGTGATTAAACAACGCGTTCACGTTGCGGGGCCACAACTATGAGCATTTGCTCATAGTTGTGGCTACGCGTGCCCCGCCCACATAGCCCTTCTAACCTCTTTCTGTGTTCTGTGAT
Source organism: Schoenobius gigantellus (assembly GCA_963935595.1). Lineage (NCBI taxonomy): Eukaryota > Metazoa > Arthropoda > Insecta > Lepidoptera > Crambidae > Schoenobius > Schoenobius gigantellus. The sequence goes on along the minus strand of OZ012542.1, from coordinate 63,951,472 downwards.
TATACCGGTATAGCGCGTTCAAACAAGTGACCGTGTTACAGTGTAATAATGCCCGTATCTGTGCTGTGAAAATTACAACAGGCGATAGCAAGCTGATCGTGATGAGCGTGTATTTGCCTACAAACGATATTGACAATCTGCTCGAATTCACGGACTGCCTAAGCGCAGTTAGTGCAATCATTGATGAACATGGGATTGAATCCGTGTTCATATTGGGCGACTTCAATGCGGACCCGGGTAAGTTGTTTTATAGTGAGCTAGCTAGTATGTGTCGAGAGCAACAATGGTCATGTGTCGATGTGGATGTGCTTGGGTCAGACTCGGGTACTTTTACGTTTGTTAGTGAGGTACACTGGACGACCAGCTGGCTTGATCATTGCGTAGCAACTTGCTCGGCAAAGCAAGCGGTGGTTGACGTACAAGTGAATTATGACACTCTGTGGTCTGACCACTTCCCACTAATTATTTAGTGTAATATGAAAATGCTTACCCCAATATATTCACCTGTAACTTCTAATGTAAATAAAGATGTAGTATGGGGAAGTAGAAACGAGGACCAATTAGCGTGGTATAAGAAAGAGTGTCATGATAAACTCAAACTTATTGACTTTCCCTCTGATTTTGTAAATTGTGCCGGCCATTTTTGTGGTAGCTGTGACCACACGCGTATTCTGGACAAGCTTTATTCCGATATTGTCACCGTTCTTCGTGACGCAGCGGTTGCAAGTCGGGGAAGTAACAACACACGGAAACGCGGAAACAGCTCGCGTCTACTAGGGTGGAACAAGCACGTCAGCGGGGCTCACGGGGTGGCCAGGGCTAGGTTTAGGGAATGGGTGTTATGTGGTAGGCCTAAATCAGGCTGCGTATATCAGGAAATGTCAGAAAGTAGAAGGGCGTTCAAGTCTAAATTAAAATGGTGCCAAAATCATCAGGTACAGATACGAATGGACGCTCTTGCTGAAAAACATTCAAAAGGAGATTTTCGCGGTTTCTGGCAGGCAACCTGCAAAGAAAATGCACAACCTGGCCTTCCAGTGAGCGTCGATGGTGTGAATGACGCCAAGGAGATTGCGAATATGTTTAAAAATTATTTTTCCGTGATATCGCCTCTGGGCCCGTCGAGGGAGGGAGTTCGGTGGCCCGGAGCCTGTGGTGTCTCCAGAGCAGGATCTCCCCGAATTTCACAGCTGAGTCCACTCCAAATAAGTTTATTATAAAACATAATTCTACCATCCTTAGGTAAAGGCATTTAGGGAGTTAACTAGAGAGAGCGTTATCGATCAAATCGTGCAAAGAACCTGTACCATATTGTCAAACAAATATTAGTGATACAAATCCTCACCACTGATTGGCAGCTGTAGGCCACAATCAGTGCGCCCACTAATATTGTGTTCCCTTGGATAAAAAAAATCCTTATGTCGGCTTTGCCGGATTAAACCACATTTTTTGACATCTCACTCTTTTATTAATCACCTTATATCTATTAACCCTATGCTCATTACCCAAAAAAATTAAGTATTACATGTCAACGAACATGTTTGTTCGTTTCAACGCTGTTGAAACGAACAAACGTGTTGTGGGGACCACCTTTTTGGCGAAGGATGTAAGTGAAGCCATAATGCTTATTTCTAAAGGTAAATCCCCTGGACATGATGGACTCAGCATTGAGCACCTCCGGACCACATATCAATAGAGTGTTGGCCATGTTCTATTCGCTGTGTGTGAGCCATTCGTACTTACCACCAGATTTCATGAAAACTGTAGTAGTGCCTGTAGTTAAAAATAAGACTGGTAACCTTGCTGATAAGTCTAACTACAGGCCTATATCACTAGCTACGGTCATAGTAAAGGTGTTTGACGGTCTTCTTAATGCACAGCTAAATAGATACGTATTACTGCACGATAACCAGTTCGGGTTCCGTCCTCGGTTGTCCACTGAAAGTGCTATAATACTGTGTCTTAAGCATACCGTTAAATACTATACGAAGCGTAGAACTCCAGTGTATGCTTGCTTCCTCGATTTGTCGAAAGCATTTGACTTGGTGTCGTATGACTTATTATGGCAGAAACTTAGAGACATCAGCTTGCCACTAGAACTTGTCAACATGTTCCAATACTGGTACGCGAACCAATGTAACAGTGTGAGATGGGCGGGGACAATGTCGGATTCCTATCAGCTTGAGTGTGGGATGAGGCAAGGTGGAGTGACTTCCCCAACCCTGTTTAACTTATATTTAAATAACTTGATCATAGAGCTCAGCAGTCAGCATGTCGGTTGCCACATTGACGGTGTTTGTATTAACAATCTGAGCTACGCAGACGAACGACATGGTGCTGCTGAGTGCATCCGTTTGCGGTTTGAGGAGGCTGACTCGAATATGTGAGGAGTACGCGTGTGGCCACGGTTTACAGTATAATGTAAAAAAGAGCCAGTGGATGGTCTTTGAGTCTGGTGGAAGATGCCCTTTGGATGTACCTCCTGTGGTGCTTAACAATGTTCCTTTGCAAAGAGTAGACCATTTTAAGTACTTGGGGCATGTGGTCACCACCGACCTTAAGGACAACGAGGACATTGGAAGGGAGCGAAGGTCTCTGTCGATCAGAGCCAACATGATAGCCCGCAGGTTTGCTGGTTGTTCGGCTGGGGTGAAAATTACGCTCTTCAAAGCGTATTGTACATCCCTCTACACTTGCAGCCTATGGGCTGATTACACTAAAAAGGCGTACAGTGACCTTCGCGTCCTCTATAACAATGCATTTAGGGCGTTGTTGGGGCTGCCGCGATTCTGCAGCGCCTCAGGCATGTTCGCAGACGCACACACGGCTTGCTTCCACGTGACTATGCGGTCGCGAGCCGCGTCCTTAATGCGCAGAGTTCGGGCCAGCTCCAACACCGTCCTAGCAATGATAGCGAGCAGGATTGACTGTCCCTACCTCTGGCATTGCTGTGAGAGACATGTCTCGGTACCAAAACAAGGGAGAAATTATTAGTTCCCATAATTATAATTTAGATTTTCAATAAACGTGTCAATTTTAATTTTGTTATATTTAATTAGTGATTTTATGTAAATTTGATCATTTATAATGTATGATTTTACTTAATCTTAATTTTATTTGTATTTTTTTTTCTCTTATTTTATTCTGATTGACATTTGCGAAAATTTATGATATTTTATTTATGACATTTTCATTAATTGGTATGTAATCTTTGTTTGTAATTTTGTATTTTATGGGTCTAATGTAACCTCAAATAAATGAATTTGAATTTGAATTAGGGTGCAAAATAGGGGGGGTGCGATGTCAGACACCTCCACGTGGTGCACCCTGGGCAACCCGGCAGATTCTCTGCCGCGGGCTAATAGTCTGACGAGAGAACCCCCATGGAGGGGGGGGGCGTGGGATGGCCGGGCTTAGCCCGGCGGGCCACTTCGTGTGGCCACCCGCTTCATGCGGAGAAGGGCGAAGTCCCCTCTTCTTATGTTAAGAAGAGGTGTGGCTCTCGCTAGAAGACGATTCCGGCAAAATCTGCTGCTGATCTTGTGGTAGGGAGGATGAGAGCGAGCTTCTCGCCGTGGCGCTTCGCGCCCGTTGGGGATTGGGCTCACCCGCGCGGCGGTGGATCCAGTGGGATCTGCCGTCGGGCAACCCGTTACCCGCACTGAGCGGGCCGGGGGTCTGGCGCACTGAGCGTCGGGCCGCGTGGAAGACAACCACAATAAAAAACCAATTTCGGGGTGTAGAGCGGCGCAATTCTGTGCCGCTCCACAAAGTAGCAAAGCCAGATGGGGAGTCCGGCAACGGTCGTGTCACAGGCAGGGGGTCAGCGGGAATAAGGCCTGGCTGTTGTCCCCTTCCCCCTGTCTTGTGACGGACGGAGAGCTGCTGGGGGGGTTTTTAGTGGGTAGGCCCGGGCCGTGTACGGTCTGGGGAGTCCCACATATCCTCGTGGTTTGGCTCGACCACGAGGAATGCGTCAATGCATTTTCCCCCCTCCCAAAAAAAAAAAGGGTGCAAAATAGGGGTTGCAAGATTCTATGGAAAATATTTGAAATCTGCTCCAATTTCTATGAAATTTATTATTCGAACTCCTAAATATAAATAACAGTCTTTTATCTAATAGGCTACAAAACTATTTTAAGGGAAAATATAAAATTCCCACGGAAAAACAATAATAACGCGTACGAAGCCGCGAGCGGAAAGATAGTTTTTTTATATTTCTGATTTTGTAACCGGTCACGTGCGAGTCGGGCGCGCGCACCGAGGGGTCCGTATAAACTTATCTAAGTTCGTAACTATGACAGCTTAGTACTACATATTTACGGTTTTCGCGTTTTTTCCTTAACTTTGCTGCTTACCAAATTTCATGGTTCAAGGTCAACGGTAAATCCATACGAATATTATAAATGGGTAAGTGTGTGTGTGTGTGTTTGTTTGTCCGTCTTTCACGGCAAAACGGAGCGACGAATTGACGTGATTTTTTAAGTGGAGATAGTTGATAGGATGGAGAGTGACATAGGCTACTTTTTGTCTCTTTATAAGCCCCCACTTCCCTAAAATGGGGGGTGGAAGTTTGTATGGAGCATTCCGCAATTTTCAAGGTAGAAAGCTAAAAATTGGTATGCGGACTATTTGTGATTAACAAAAAAATCGTGCATAATTTTTTTTTTAAATCTGCCCCCAACCCCTTAAAAGATGGGGTGAAATTTTATAGGGGGTGAAATTTTATATGGGACTTTTCGTAGTTTTCAAGGTAGGAAACTAAAAATCGGCACACAGACTCTTTGTTCCCAACGAAAAATACCTACCTCATTTTTTTTGGAAATCTTCCGTGTTACCCCGAATTTAACGCGAGCGAAGCCGCGGGCAAAAGCTAGTCTTACATAAATCGCAACATATGCGACATATACACACACGGTCATTCCTTTTGATCGCGTTTACTTGCAAGTTTTGATGAAAGAGACCGTGGAACCTTAGATAAATACCACAAGTATTTGATACACATAGATTCTAAGATTTAAGTTTCTTTTTCCTTTTAAGACACGGAATCCTCAAAAGAAATCTAAAACAAATAATAAATACAATCAATACCTACAACATAAATTATTCTACCTCAGCCAGAATACGAACCTCTGTCTTCAACGTGTTGACGTCGACAACAGCTAGGATTACTGTTATCTCTAGGGATAACCTCGTCAGGTGAGTTCACTAAGCAAAAAAGCCTAGATAAAGTAACAATTCAAGAACGATAACGCTAAACATGTACGTTATAGTCTGACGCTCCTACGGCGAAGGAAAACATCGCGAGAAAGCCTGCATACACCTGCGAAGTAATTCAAAGGTGTATGTGAGTCAACCAATCCGCACTGAGCCGGCGTGGTTTGACTAAGGCCTAATCGCCCTACCACAACTGGTTAGGGTATAGACTCGTGCCCCTCGGTGGTATATGAGCTGTGATGATGACGATGATCGCTAAACACGTGGCAAATCGATATGTAAATTGGTAGACAATATAGGTATTGTTTCGCGACGAATCGATAAAGAAAGGAACTGTTTTTACATTACTTTCATTATACTAATTAAAGTCATTTTTCATTAAAAATGAAATGAAAATATTAAATTTAACCATTTCTTAGAATACTAATAACATATGGTGGCAGTTATTTTGTTTTCTTACAGAAAGAACAATTCGACACAGCGATCGCTACAATCCTGTTACGTTGGCTATGAATTAGTTTTCGTTATCACAGACACGATGACGAATTTAGACATCGTTTCGCTATGAAACGATTGCCACTTATCTAGGCCCCTGAGCGTAGAAGGAAATTCCTTCGAAAATATTCCATTTTTGTTCTTAATATCCGGGCACTTTGAAAGCAATAACTATATTATCAATAATACTGTAAGTAAGTGGAGTGAAAGGTGATCGCCCTGGGTTATCATGAATCTCTGTATGTGGCACTGGGCCTTGTCATAACAAGATATTCCATATATCTTTATTTTATTAATGTGTTATTGTTTTTAGTCGGAGAACCGACAATTGATCGGGCGAACGACAACGTGTCCTCGAGTGGAGAGTGGAGACCACTTAAGGAAAAGAAGTCAAAATGTCCTATGGTCATGTAATGGGGGGAGAAAAAAAAGGGCTTTCAGTATTGAAATTGTAACTCCTACATATTTTTGGGTTTGTTATATAATCCCATTGATTTCCAAATCAATGTGTAATCCACTCACGAAAAATTAAATATCTCCGATGCTTTAATCACACTATTATCACGGTGGGTACTAACTATCTCTGGAAACTATAAAGGCTTATGACATATTTATTTAAGATTAAACAATTGTATTAAAAAAGCTAACCGTAAATAAAGAATCATATTTATGATTCTTTATTCAAATACAAAAAATTGATGTGAAAAAAAACTAAATAAACTTATTAGTCTCTGGAGGCGTTAACATGTGACCGGCCTAAGCACTGCGTCTTGTGAAAGACTTCCAAGGCACGTTGTTGTTTTCGAATAATTTCGATTTACTGTACCGCCTCAAATATAACACATACAGTTCTAAAATTCATATAAATGTTGAACATTTTATCTAAACATTCTTAAAGACAGAAACATGACAAATAATATTCTCACTCGATAGAAAATTAATTCAAAGATCACTGTTCACTATTTTAAAATTAGCTGTGAATCAGACAATACAACAGTAAATGACATATACATTTTACCAATAGACGTGCATTTTTATTGTCTAGAATATTGCAAAAATACATTTTATTTTGTACCTCAGTTTTTGAATAATCGATTAAAACGTGTAAAAAGTAACGTTTTAGTTCGATCACAGGCACAGCGCGTAAGCGACATTAGAAGCTATGCAATTATCAACTATATCATCACCTTGCAATGAAGCAGTCGCCGTGCACGAGTCGATCCTGTCATTAACGTTCTGATCCTGTTCCTGTGAAACCTCGCCTTAACCACAAAAATTAACTACGAGTATTTCACCTTATATTTTAGTTACAATAAGACCGCGGCGGCCTCAGATTTTCTTATTTACCTATTTGGCTCATCAAACCATTGAGTACACTATAACATTCACATCTGTGTGAACAATAAATAAATGAGTTTAACAACCACTTAAAGGTAAGTATTACATGAAATCTTAAATTAAACAAAACAAAATAATCTATACTAATATTATAAAGAGGAAAGATTTGTAGTTTTGTATGCTTGTATTGAATAGGCTCCAAAACTACTGGACCGATTTGAAAAATTATTTCACTAATAGTATTATCACTAATATCATTGAGTAGATTAAACATAGGCTATATAATATTTTCCTACGGTAAAATATGGAATTCCCACGGGAAAAACGAAGATAACGCGGGCGAAACTGCGAGCGGAAAGCTAGTACGTTATAAAAACAATATATAAAATTATAGGAATAAAGAACAGGCCAAAGGTGGGTTGGGCCAGCGCATCGAGAATTCCCTTCAAAGTTAATTAAATTTATAATATGTTAAAAACTGCATTTTTACGGTTACATTTTCTCCTTAGCATGTGCCATAAGACATTGCTTCTTGTCAAGTTTGATGATTCCAGGTCAAAGGGAAGTATCCTATAAATATTAATTCCCTTGAGTGTCTAAATATACGTTTTCTTTGCGGCATAAACGGCCGTATCTTGTTTCACGTTAACTTAGAAGTTTCATTTTTTCACAGCTTCAAGGGACTGTACACCTGAGCATAATAATATGGTTACAGTTTCAACTCGATACCTCCACGCTCCAAAGGGTGTTGACAAACAGACGGACGGTCGGACAACAAAGTGATCCTAAAAGGGTTGTTTTTTTCCTTTTGAAGTACGGAACCCTAAAAATGTTATATTGGCGTATAATGTCACCGGATTTGACACAAGCACACAAGCACATGGAGCTGATGCCAAAGTGACTTTTTTAGTAGGTAAGTGGTTGGTAATCCTTCATCTGGATATCTTGAGAGTTTTTGGAATATTTCATAACATATCATTTCATAATACCCATTTCCAAAAAGTACTTAAGACGTTAGAAATTGAAAAACCCCACAGTGGTTTTCTATTTTAGGTTTAAGTTAAGTATAACTTGTTTATATGTATAATGAAAACATGTCCATTGACCTATGGTGTACATCGTCACAAACAAATACAGTAGAGATAAGAGACAGGCTCCAGACGCACAACGACACATATACAGAGTGTTAAGAGACCGAACGCGAAACCGAAACCCACGTATGGAACCCATCGTCAATATCATTTTTGTCTTCTAGACTATATCTGGAGATATTTGACTTTAAAAAGTGACAATTATTTTTATTTAAAACCCAAAAATAAATTCCGTTTCCCATCAATAATTTTGTTTTATATTAGTTAATTTTATTGGTCTGAATGCGTAGGCGCGGTCTTCGTTATGGGTCTTTTTACAACCTGTATTTTAATGAAAATTTATGTCAGACGTTTTTTTGCTTTTTCGAAATAACAAATAACTACCGAGATAAAGTGATTTAAATTAAAGTAGAGAGATGGGTATGTTACAACTTGATACAAAATGTTCAAAGCTGTGACATGACGCGACATTTCATATCAATTTATCGCCGATGGTTTTTGATTAAGTAGTAAAAGAAAACGTATACAATATTCTCTTACAATCTCCACGAATGAACAAAATTTTGCCATCATCCCAATAAAATTAAATTCTTTATCAACAATGCATAGTTACAAAGATACAATACATATCTCAAATTAATTACCAAGTGACCAATTAGGTAAACATAAAAAAGTTATGTAAGCTTTAGATAAAAGAATATTCAAATTAATTCATCGGAGATAACACATTGTATAAGTTAACGTATATCTGTGCCGTTTATCGTTGCTTTTTGGGTAAATATAATTTAAATTATAACATTTTACAGGTTCATGTTTGAAATACCTAAGCCCCGTTTCTGAAAGGCTGTTCAGCGTAAAATTAACTAACAAGTAAATCTAATGTTAACGGTGGATTAACTGCATTGTTTATACAGAAATTCAATAAGTTCTATATAAATCCTTATTTTCTAAGATAGACAACCGTCTACAAAGAAAATTTTCAATATAAATTTACGTATAATTGCACTAAACACCCTTGGTATATAGCCTCTTCCGACATCCACATGAGCTGATCCATAAGCTGAATAGATCAATAGGTTGCACTGTTGCACATTGCACCATCTAGATATTACTTGTTCGTTAGACCTGTTTGTTTATGTTCATTCTTTTATCTTTTCTTTTCTTCCTTTATTAGTATTAAAAAGAGCTAATGATTTAGTATCAATGGCGCAAAATTCAAAACCGTTAAATAGATTTTTTTAATCTTTATTTATTTAGGGATTTGGATTTTTATCCATAGATTTTTGACGTCTCGTGCATCGCTGCCATGAAGGTTATTTGTACAACAATGCACAATGCACAACACCACATAAAATGTTGCCTCCATAGTAACGGTAGGTCATGCCTAAAAATCAGTGTTTTTTGCGTTGATTCAGCGCAAAATCAATAAGCTGAGGCAATGACCTTTTTTGGACTGCACTTATTGTATATATATATATTATTATTGTAATTGCGTAAATTATATTATATATTTATATACAATTTACGCAATTACAATAAGTTCAGTGTTTGCATATACTATGTTACTCGTTATTTTTACAATGTCTTAATAAATTATTTTTCATTTCATTTTTCAAGTGCAGTCCAAAAAGGTCATTGCCTCAAGGCTATTGATACTAAATCATTAGCTCTTTTTAATACTAATAAAGAAAGAAAAGAAAAAATAATTTGTATGTAAGTGTGTATGTGTGTGTGTGTGTGCGTTCAAATAAAGCTTTTCTTTCTTTCTTTAACATGAAGAAAGGTACTGGCGACACGTGTATTCTATAGTTTAGATTGAACTGAGAACTATACTGGGTTAGTCTAAAAGAGTGTATCAAGCCGAAAGGGTAAGAAAGTTCACATAATAATATGATGATAATGAACAACTTCGTTGTAGTACTTTTAATTAAAATTAATATTATTGGAGAAAAGGATTTTTTGATTTCAAAACAAAGTACGCTGTGGCAGCCCTAGCCGACAACTGTTGTTTGTTTACATCACGGTCAACAAAATGTTTCGTTAATAATTTATCTTCATTCGTCCAAATCTATTCGGCAAAATTAAATGGATAGACACTGGTTAATCTAAATATTTTATAATGCTTAAGTGCCGTCCACTTTCATTTAAAATTTTAAACAGTAATTACATTAATTAGTCAATAAACATTAAAAAACATACATATTATTATTACTCATTAAATAAAATAATATTTGCAGTGAACTCGGGATTCGTTAGATCAGTGGTTCTTAACCGGTGGTTCGCGGACCACGGGTGGTCCCTGGAAGCAATCGAAAAATAATATTATATTAACAAACAACCCTTTCAACAAAATGTTTCGTTAATAATTTATCTTCATTCGTTCAAATCTATTCGGCAAAATTAAAAGGATAGACACTGGTTAATCTAAATATTTTATAATGCTTAAGTGCCGTCCACTTTCATTTAAAATTTTAAACAGTAATTACATTAATTAGTCAATAAACATTAAAAAACATACATATTATTATTACTCATTAAATAAAATAATATTTGCAGTGAACTCGGGATTCGTTAGATCAGTGGTTCTTAACCGGTGGTTCGCGGACCACGGGTGGTCCCTGGAAGCAATCGAAAAATAATATTATATTAACAAACAACCCTTTCAACAAAATGTTTCGTTAATAATTTATCTTCATTCATCCAAATCTATTCGGCAAAATTAAAAGGATAGACACTGGTTAATCTAAATATTTTATAATGCTTAAGTGCCGTCCACTTTCATTTAAAATTTTAAACAGTAATTACATTAATTAGTCAATAAACATTAAAAAACATACATATTATTATATTCGTAATTAGTCCAAGGTATAACTATTGTAGTAACGCCTTCTTCCGCTACTAAATACGCGAATTTTAATGACACCATTAAAAATATAAAAGAAAAATACACCTGGCAACTCCACCGTCACCATAGCTCATTCGTTTTTTTCGCGCTCTACGCAGCTGACACATATTTTACATGTTGATGTTTTTTAAAGTGATTTAATTATCTAAATAAAACTAAAATCCAGATACGCAGTGATAAAAATGGAGAAAAGATGTCAAAAGTTGTTCGAAAGTAAAATGGTTATCTTAACATAAAGAAAATAACCCAAGATGTCGAAACAGTAAGTACCTACCTGTTTTGAAGATGCGTCGTAATTTTGATTTAGCTTGGCAAGAGGACCTAGATACAATTAATTTAGATAAAATTTTATAATAAGAAATATATTTTTTAAAACTGCCTGCTTTCCGTGGGAAAGCGTTACCTATCAAGGCAAATGAATTAGATGATGTATCTAGGTACCTACTCGATTATGAACTCTATTCATTGGATATAGGCTAAAGCACAAATACCTTTATAGGAAATTATGGTATATACGAGTAGTTTATATTTATGACCAAGTTTACAAAGAATTGCATTGAAAAATATTTTAATAGAGGTTGCCTATGTAGATAAAGTTTCTTGAAAACTGCAAACTGTTAGATGGTCCATAACATAACATGGAAATTCCTAATATCCTTCTAAAACTTGAGATAAATTACTCGAAAAATAAAGTCAAAGGAAATGAGCTTTGCAATAGCTGTAATATCACAAGTATTGACTTCAATTTCCAAACAATCTTCTTAAAATATCTGAGTGATGTCTTTAGATTACAATGCAATAAGTTTACAATGTCAGTACAGCAGGATCAGAAGGAAACATGACTATGCTTTTATAAAAGACCTAATAGAAGCTATTAAAAGCAATAAGAGGGATGAATATTTGTACTCCAATAAAAGTGTAAAATTATTTACAGTCACAAAAAGAATGATAAACATTCTAAAATATAAGCCATGTATAAAAACCTCAAAAATTTGCTTCTAATTTGAAAACCTACCAGCAGCCTGTGTGCTGCAATAATTTCTAACAATATCCTCCTCGGAGAGGCTCATAGAGAGAGGGCCAACCTCAACTATCATTCAGGTCACGAATGAACATGCTCTGTTTTCAGCAGCCAGTCTCGAACCAAGTATCCATAGACCCCATATTTTTACCCATCGTGGGAATAAATAACCGAGGTCAATTAATTTTAAAAGTGGATAAGAGACTATGTAATACATTTTGTTACTATTTTGAATCAAGTTTATTATCCACTGGACAATAATAAATATTGTGAAATGGATAATTATACAAACAAATTAACAACTGCATAGGTAGCAGAAATGCTTGGCCCCATGCAAAGATTTCCAGAGTTTTACCATTTTACTATTCCTAAAAGGATGGTTCCATAGATTTATTTCAAAATAAAATAATGATTTCTTAAAATAAGTTGATAATAAGTTTATTGAAAATCTAAACTTTCAAATGAAGATTTCTTGTTATAGATTTGATTAAATTAATGCATGCACTATTTACATCCAAATTATTCATAACGAAGAAAATTGTTAATTTTTATGTTTGAATAATTGTATGAATACAATTGCTTTTACCATGCGGGTTAAATACAGTACATACATACCTTAACCATTTGTCTCAATTCAATTTCAGGTATTTAAAAAAAAAAAAAAAAAAAAGTGTATTTTTATATTGTAAAAAATATATATATATTTAAGAAAAAAGCTGAATAAAGAACATAATAATTAAAATTAATAAGTGTTTGACGACTTGATTAAAATATTGATAAATCAATAAGAAATGTTAGTTATTGTAATTTTAAACTATAACTTATAACGGTTTACAATAGTTAGGCTTTATTTTTTAAATAAAAATAAAATTTTACTAATTTTATTCAATGTAAAATAATTTGTAGGTTTTAAAATATATTCCTTGGATATGACTTTAAAGATTAAGTGCAATAGAAAGGAAATGTATCACACTATTAGTCATCATCACTTATAAATAAATTTGGTATGTAATTTTGCTCAATGTTTCATTAGGAATGGCAGTTTAATTGTTTACACTTTGAGCTCAGATAGATATAAGTTTATGACTTTGAACGTTGGGGGGGCAATTACAACATGCTTATGTATCTGAAAAGTATTGTAAAATGATTCTGCGATATGGAGTACTTCCTAAACATTTTCTTTAGATATTTTCTCAGGTGTATTATCAACTGACAGTAATTAAATGGTAAAAGCAAGACAGTATCAATTTCTTAGAACTGTTAGATACATAATTATGCATTAAGATGTTTTGCTGACCTCTCAAGTAGATGTGATATTTTATTAAAAATAGATAACACCACACTTTCAATACATTAACAGAAAAAGCTCAGTTTGATATCAATCCAAATGATCTTGCTAAACATTTGGCTGTGGTGTGAAACTAGCAGCATTTGATTTTTTGCTTAATATATAAAATTTCAAAATATTATTAAGCTGATTTTAAATCTTGTAGTCTCAATGCAGATGTAAGTTGGAAACTATCGCAGGACTTCTAAGATTTGTGATGCATTGATTCATTTGTAACACATTTCATTAAAAAAATAAAAATGATTATATGATAAATAAATTATATTTTATTATATACATGTAATCATGGCGTCGTCTTATGTTTCAAATGTTGATACTTTTACCATAGGATTAATATTTTTATAAATGAAGAAGAAACTCCTTTTCTTTGATTTTGAAATTTTTGCAGAGTTATAACTGACAGAGCTTAAGGAATCTAAGTATTTCCTTTTTAGACCATTACCACTCAGGCTTACTGCAAAGAAATAATGTTTCATTCAGATCTATCCAATGTTTTAATACCAAAAAGTTTCTTTTTTCAAATCTTATGTTTATTTTTAAAGCAGAAGCATCACATCAATGATTGCATTTTCACTGTTCAGCTCTTACTCCAATTATCTAACTATAGGCAATAGAATAAGGTCAGATGATAAAATAAAAAAAAATGGATAAATCGAGTTAAAAGACTATGTCTGGCAAAGCCAATGTATGTCAGCATAATGGAATATGGCATATGCAATCCTGCCATAGTTTTATATTACCTTAAGCATGGGTCATCTAGAAACCTGACATTGAAATAACCTAGACTCAAGAAAACTGACATTAAAAACTGCTATTATTAGCAAAACCACTGCCCAAAAAGTCACAAATCCTATACATAATTAGTTATGTATTAATTATAGTTTCCTCAAATTAAGATGGCTATTTTAAGAGATATTAAAAGTTCTATGACAGCGACACTTAAGCAAGTTGTCTCTTCTCTATTTAAATATTATTCCAGATATTTTACTTGTGAGAACTTTGTTATTGCTTTAGAAGTAACAAATAATAAAGGACCATAGAAATAAATTTATTTTAGACTTAAAATACTACTACTCAATCCATTAGTAGATGACTAAAGCAAACAATGGAGGAAAGTTAATCTAATTGTTCATCTTTCATATTAATATTCTATTTATTCATCAGCCTCCAAACAATATGCTTCAAATTATCATGCATATAGGGCAGGACTAACTGTTTATAATATTCTAAAGGCGAATAAACATTTTCAGTAAATCACTATTTTACATTTTCGCGTGGCGATTATGTACTCTGTCCGTGGGACAGGCTGAAGGACATATATCTTTCAAAGCACATAAAAATTTTTTTTAGGGAATCGTTAATTCTACATTTTCGCGTGGCGAGGATGTAGGTACTCTGTCCGTGGGACAAGTTAAAGGACAAATATATGTCCAGGCATATGAATGATTTTAAGGAATTGTTAATTCTACATTATCGCGTGGCGATTATGTACTCTGTCCGTGGGACAGTCCTAAGGAATTGTTAATTCTACATTTTCGCGTGGCGATTATGTACTCTGTCCATGGGACATTCCAAAGTACAAATAGGTACCTATAATGGTAAATGATTGATTTCAGGATTTTATTACTATTACATTTTCGCGTGGCGATTATGTAGTTTGTTTGTGGAACAGACTAAGGCTAAATTATTTTTAATGTATTTGATATTCATTATTAACTTCTGTACTTACAAATATTTCACTAAGGCAAAATTAACTGAGTCTCTGTACTGTACAGTGAAATCCCATTAGGTTTCAATCTGGAAAGGGAACCGAAACTTACAAAGAGTTAGATAACACATTGGGTGGCATATCCCCACTATTGGATGATCTAATAAATTATCGATATTTGCTAAATATTATAATATACCACGCCAGTTAGATTGGCAAAGCTTTTTGCCACGGCTGGTAGTTCTTGAAATTTATAGTTATTATATGGTTAACATGAAACTGTTAACACTAGTAAACGTTATCTACATTATGAAATAAATATTGAATGTTATTGAATACCTATTGTTAGTTAGTAAATAGGTACTAATGTTTACCTATTTATCAAAAACTCTAAACATCTACAATAGTTATACCTTGGACTAATTACGAATATAATGATAGGATTAAACGAACTTACCTAAAGTGAAGTTCAATCCATATTATATGAAGTAATTAGTCCAAGGTATGGAGCATCCCACCCTTCCCTTTTGAAGTAATAAATTACTAACCCAATTATATATACCTAATACTCTAAACTAATGAGCTATGGTGACGGTGGAGTTGCCAGGTGTATTTTTCTTTTATATTTTTAATGGTGTCTTTAAAATTCGCGTATTTAGTAGCGGAAGAAGGCGTTACTACAATAGTTATACCTTGGACTAATTACTTCATATAATATGGATTGAACTTCACTTTAGGTAAGTTCGTTTAATCCTATCATTATTACTCATTAAATAAAATGAAGTTTGCAGTGAACTCGGGATTCCTTAGATCAGTGGTTCTTAACCGGTGGTTCGCGGACCACGGGTGGTCCCTGGAAGCAATCGAAAAATAATATTATATTAACAAACAACCCTTTATTCATATACTCTATCTTGGTCTAGAACCGGTGGTCCACGGCTAGACAGATATTAAATGGTCCCTCGTCACTAAAAGGTTAAGAACCACTGCATTAGATGGATGTTGTCTCTCGACATCCACGGGAAGAAAGCTAGTATTGTCAGGTGTATTCCAGAGTCTATTCACAGTTGAATAAGCTATGAACGATAAAAAGTGAATGATTTCATTTCAATTTTCATATGCAAAAATAATTCTGATGACAAATCAAAATGATCAAAGATTAGTAAATTTTCACTAACTTAAGTTTCAAAAACTCAACAACCCTGCAGAATCTGGGTGTTAATGTATAGATCTATTTAATCTTTATTGCAAAACTGAAATAAAATTATACAAATTGTGGATTGTATTTTGTTTTAAAATAAAAATTAGGGTATGTAATTTCTGACAAAGTTAATTATGTAGGGTCTAAACGCGCACAATAATATCATAGTAACTCTCGAAATACTAGACCCTACATATTTAACTTAGTCAATAATGCATGCAAGGTGAAAGTTTTGAATGTTATGTAATTTTTATTAACAATAATATTAAATGTCATTATCTGACACTGAATATAATTGTATTTATTGCCATTGTCGTCTTCCTGTCCTTGTCAGTTTAACACACATATTGACTTTGTGAAATGTTTTCCTCATACTTCTCTAGGAGGTTGATATAATTCAAAGGTCAAAACAACCATTTATTACTGTAATATTTGGATGTATGTATAGTATTTGGATATCTGTATCACACCTTAGTCAGCAATAAAGATTTGATTTGATTTAATTAAAATAATGTATTTATACATATTAAGATGCTGTTTTTATATGTATATCACCATTTGTGTTTCATAATAAAATCCTCCAAACAGCTTATTCCTCTATCATTCAGGAAGCCAGGTGACTCACTTTCATCTTCGGCCTTATCATCACTTACTATCAGGTGAGATCAAGGCCAAGAACCTCCCTGTTGTGGAAGAAATAAACAGCAAAGTTTTAACCGCATTTAATCATTTTCACAAGGTGCAAAATGTCAAAACACAAAGATAAGGATATGAAATAGGTTGACCAAATCCAACTGACTGAAATGACTCAATCACAAAAGATCACCAGTGACTAGAGTTCAGCAATGGAATGTCAAAACAAATCATGTGTTAGTGAAACATAGGTCAACTTGTTTACATTAAAAAGATTATTCTATATTTTACCCTCCAGTGTACAAATATTTAGGTAGGTTAAGAATTGTTATCATGTTGAAATACTTATTAAGAATTTGTTAGATATGGTATTTTCTGTTACTTTAGAATTGTAGGTATGTAATAATAATGTCAAAAGAATTGTATAATGTTACATAATGAATTAAAATAAAATCCTTGGGGGAGGCCTATGTCCAACAATGGGCATCTCTTGACTGATATGATGATAATAGGAAATTTTGTACATAATAATAAAATATTAAATATGTCATGTGTAGGTATAAGAAACGTATTAATTAATTTCAAGCTTCCATGAATTCTTAAATCAGGAACATCATTAGCTTACATTTAAATATATATATATAAAAGTTCCACAGGAAGCTTATCATTATATTTGTGGTGCTATACAAACTACACTGTTATTGATGAGCCATGTTGTATTTGGAGGTAGATTTATTTCATGAGTATGTCTACCGTAGTCATATTTAAATACTCGTATAAATGTAAATTGTGTTATATTAATATTGCTGTTGCATAAACATACATAGCATCATGGTAAAGCTTTAACTGTTACAGCTTACAACTATCAGTTTGCTTTACTTTACATACCTATTTTAGTAGACGAATCACAAATGAGTTGAATTATTGTGACTACAAACTATGTTTCACTTTAATAAAGCTCAATACCGTAGTTTCCTTATATACCAAAATATCCCCACCCAAAAGATGGAGTTTCTAAGATTCTGTAGGAATTTTTAAAGAACTTTCTCAGGGTGCGCCTACATCGGGCGCGTGGGTAGTGGAGTCGCAGTGTGGACCTTACCTAGCGCGACCAAAAGGGCAGGGCGAACACCGGGGGGGTTTTAGTGGGTAGGCCTGGCACTCTGCCCGGAGAGCCCCACACACGCTCGCCATGTAGCCAACGGCGGGTACGGTGCGGTTACGCATTTCCCCCCGAGAAAAAAAAAGGCAACAAACCTATGAATTTAATGCTTAGAGCACCAGTAGTATGGACTCTATGTTGATACCTCAGTCAGTCACTCACCAAAGGTATTTAAAAATACAGAAGAAAAAGGTTAATTCAATGGTCAATAGTTTTGTCCGTTTGTTTGAAAAATTTATGACCAACTGTCACGGAATCAGTGTACAAGTTGACACTAAGTTTGTTTTATTCATTGTTTACAATATTGTTTCTGCTTTGCACAAGATATTTTTTTCTCTGGTACATTTTAAAATGATTTTTCTCCATAGAAACCTTGTCCTCATGATTATGAACACAACAGAAAAAAAGAAAAAGGCAAATAAGTGCAGTTCTTCTAAAGTGATGCTCTTACAGAATAGTTTTACCTTAATTTTTATTAATGAATGTTTACTTTCATAAACATATATTTGGTAAATCAGTATTTATTCTAGAGAAATTAACAGAATTTAATTTTTAGGCACGGGTAGACAAACATTTTGTACCTGCATTGCACTTATACTGTTTTTCTTACTACATGACATAAATAGCTACTAAAGCGAAAATTGTTTCTGCAGAACCTGTTTGTCACGCCTCAAACAGAACCATTTTCATTCACAATATATGTAAATAGGAATTGATGCACCGGTTTTAGACTGGACACAAGGACCTACCTGCTTATTTTCCATCGAAATGAAAGGAAGGTAGTGGGAAACTTTGCAGAGAACAATTAAACATAGTCATTTCCTGGACGTATTGTGGTTGTTACAACACAAAATACACTTACCGTGTCAATATCGAAGTTATCTTTATAATTGGATTATAACCACCGATTATTTGATAATTCAGAGATCGTAAACTTTTATTGCACTACACGTTCTCGTCTATTTTATTTACACGTTACTGGAGCACATCACAATCAGATTAAATAATAACTATAAGGTATAGTGAGAATAATAGGGAAAACAAAATAAAAAAAAATAACAACACAACAACCGAACAGAGACAAAAAACAAACACGAATTTCGCGAATTCGCACCTGAAAATGACAGTGACACGTGACAGTCGTTTGCTGTGAGGCTCAGAGGGTTGCCAGTTTTGTTAAATTTTCTACAATAAAATGCGGAACAGTAACATAAATAATAAAAATTTTATTTCAAATTCAGACAACTAGATACAGTCCACAGTGTTAGTAACAATAAAACTTACAAACTATGTTAGTACTTAATTTCTAAAAGAGATTTTACATTTAAACACAGCTGCGCTATAAGCGGGCTGTCATGCCGATTTGCAAACACGCTCAGAATACTGTCGCTGCTGCCGCGCACTCTCCTCAATAGTGAAGCACATTTCTTCCGCCACACTGCGTAAAAGCCGTCCAGCCTCTGCCTCTGCTATATGAATTTTAAATGTTATGTTTTCAATACATAAAGGTATGGATTAATAAGATATTTCTTCTACTTCGATCAAAACACAACACAAAACACCACATAAATTGAATATTATCAGTGGTTTTGTATTGTATTTGGATATATTACTTGTAATCAAAATCTGCAGGCCTTTTTGAAAAAGTAATTTATTTAGAAACAAGTTAGAGTGTGACCTTAACACTGAGTCTTAAACTATTGAACATACTTTTTTTTTTTTGTAGGAAAACATTCCAATAAAACATTGAATTGTATATCTATGACAATCAGTGAATGCATATTAAGACATGTAAGTATTTCATAAAAAACATAAAAAATATTGCTATGGAGTAAGTACGTTTACAATAGAAAAGTAACAAAACTAACACAAATTAATATACATACGGTAAAATTAGTTTTTAAACTAACAATAATAATAAGTCGCTAATATAGTATTAGCGACTTAGAGTTGTGCTTAATTGAAACTTTCGTGAGCTTAGCCTACTGAGAAATACTTTGTAACACTGTCCGTAGAAACTTAAGAGATAGGAATGCTTCCACGTCTTATTAGCATTTACTGATAACAATGGGCATTGGCGTAGGTTTAGATAAGGGCTTAGGGTCCGGACACCCCTCCCCCCCCCCCATTGAAAATCAATATAACACTAGATAAAATGAACTTTCCTTCTCTAAGTAAATAGCAGAAGGAGCAGGTATCAGTATACACTGTTAAAATATTATCCTAAACGTTATTTTGTCAAGGCGGCTGATCTCAACAGGGATGTTTCACATTATTGGTCGCCCATCATAAGCCTGACCACGGCAAAATTTGCTTAACATTAGCAATTGTTAGCCGAACTCATACTCCACGTGATAATAATACAGTAATGATTTACACGTATAACTTTTATTATTTTCATAAGTACCTATACGATGTAAATATTATCATCATCATCACAGCTCATATACGTCCCCAACAAGGGGCTCGAGCCTACCCTATTTTAGGATGATTAGGCCTCAGTCAACCACGCTGGCCCAGTGCGGATTGGTCGACTTCACATACACCTTTGAATTTCTTCGCAGATGTATGCAGGTTGCCTACATACATCTTTAATTTATTAGAACCGAGTATGTATAAGTATAACCAATAGACGCACGTATATCGTACGACGTTCTCAACACACTTGTGAGGGAAATACAAATTAAATGAATTTTTGGATTATATAACACAAATCATTGTTAATTTGTTGATAAAATTAATAATGGTATGAAAATAATTGTTTGAAAAATCAATGAAGTTCATTGATGTCTTTTATATATTTTCTCTAGCTTTAAAAAAATATCATCATAACATAAATAGTGCGGTTATAGATGTATAGCCGCACTACTTGCGTTATAAATCACGCGTTTTTTATAAGCTGCTTTATGTATTTAAAAGCCGTGAAACTAGATGCACTTTACGAGCCAGTGTGTTGAATAAAATATTTTTTTTAATTTAAGGCTAGGCATAAGAATAGCTTTTTAGTTCCAGATACGGTACGTGGTTATTGTAATAATCGTTGGCATTAAGCTGCACGGGTATTTCAAAAGCTACTCTGTTTGTTTAAATTTATAAAGTGGCAACATTAGATATTTCAAATGCGTTTTATTTTTGCAAGAGACATCGCCTTTGCGCGGGCCTTTTAAAAATACTATTTATGTACTTTGAAACATTATTATTAAATAATGTTGCTTCTTTTTTGCTTATTCTAAATAAAGGAATGAAGTTCTATCATATTGATTTAAATTTTAATAAAAAAATAATATTCTTAAACATTAGGAATAACAACTTGAAAATTTTCATAATTTATGCATTAGTGGAAAATATATAATTGACTTAGTAAATTATATACCTATTAGCATTGACCTAGGTCAATGCCTATTTTCTAATAATAAAACTACAACAAACACCTACTTTTAGTTGCCAGCAAATTACAAATAAGTTAGAGACTGCATTACTTGTCATGTTTTGTGAAATTCATTGATATTAGAGCTTTTGCCGGCAGTAATTACGAATGTACAAGTAGAAGGCAATAAAAAATATATTACACTGTACACCTAGGACCAAAAAATTCTAAAGTAATGCTTAACAAAATCTATGTTTATCTTAGCGCCAGCAGAAACAAAGTTTCGCGACGCCAGCGCCATCACGTGAAACGAAACGGAATCAAACACATACAAGAACCATTAGGAAACCAAGCGATGTCAACGTATGACCTACTTTCCTAGATCAGTAAAAATAGCGATTGACAATAGCTCAAACTCTATTATTAGCCCGTATCTCTTAAATATCCAACCACACATTCTTATCAAGGTGTTTCCAGTTCGCAAACTAGGGAAATTTCGCGTGCGTGGCCGTGTGACAGCGCACTGCCCTAGCTATACAGATGTCGGCGTAAAATCAATATTACGGGCAGTCACGAGTTGTTTTCCGTCTGAACATTAGTGCTCCTTAGTTCGCTAGAGTTTTTTTAGTTTTGTAAATAAGGGATCATGTCATGTTAGCGATGGATAGCTCGGTGAAGCGTTACATTAGGAGTGAGTCGGCGAGCTGCGCTCATATGGTGGAGGAGAATTCTGTGAGCAGTAAAAAGGTGTCGGACCCTCACGAGAAGCTGAAGGCTTTGTTGAACTCCCCCGAGGAGGACACCGACGACAGCCTGCCTCCGACCGACGCGCCCAAATTCGGGACTGTGATCCACAACCGTATTTTCGTCGGTGGCTTCTCCTTGACCACGACTGATGAGGATCTTTGGAAGTTCTTCTCTGGGTTCGCCACCGTGACGGCAGCGAGGGTGATATACGATAGAGCTGGTGTCTCCAAGTGCTACGGCTTCGTGACATTCGCCAGCCCGCGAGTGGCGAGGCTAATAGTTAAACAAGTAAGAATTTTCCATTATCAATTTATTGATAATTTTTAGTTATACAATTTGTGATGTTAGAATTAAAGATTATTTGTTTTGCTCATTTGTACGTTGAACAAATTGGAAAACTACTTTCAGATGCCAAAATAAGGACATTTACTTATTGCGGACATAAAATAAATGCCAAGCCTTTGTCTTCTTAGGTTCGGATGCCAATATTCCGTACGCATGCCGTATTAACATTATCGTAAGGGCTTTGTGTATATGAAAAATGGTTTGACTTTAAGTAGGTAGTCGGGTATTTCCATTTTGTAGTGCGTGCTAGATAAAGTCGCTGTGTGGAAGCGTGTTTATCTGATGTAATTTTTTTATCTAGAAGTTAAATATTTTTTATGAAGGATAGAAACTATAACCTACTTATTTCTGTCATTCTTTATCGCAGCTCAACGTTGGTATCAGTGATAATGAAATGAAATTTCATTTAAATAATTTGAAAAAGAAGTTCTGTTTAGTTACGAGGTTTAGTGGTTAGTTATTTAACGTGACGTTAAGCTATCAAACAAAATTAAATGTAAGAAACCTTTTTAAAAACAAGCTTTTATTTAAATGCGCTAAAAAGAAAAAATAAAGTTTTACACTAAAACTTTTACATATACTAACGTTATTTCACATTTGACACAATTTATATGACATAAAGGCTTGTCGTGAGATTTACTTGTGTGTAGTGTAGTAACTTAAAAGTACTTAAAAGAGTACCTACCTTTATGTACCTACCTACACGCATTTACTTAGTTTGAAAATTCTAATGGATAAAATTATTCATATCAAATTATTTAATTTACTTGTTTATCTCCAAAAGTAAATCTCGCGACAAGCTTTTATTTCATATAAATTGTGTCAAATGTGAAATAACGTTATATTATTATGTAATAGATTTAGTGTAAAACTTTATTTTTTCTTTTTTGCGCATTTAAATAAAAGCTTGTTTTTAAAAAGGTTTTTTTACATTTAATTTATTTTTTACTATTTAGTTATCACTGGACACGTTTCTCAGTCTGTTCATCTCATTCAACGCATCACTGTTGCAAGCTCGTTTGCCGGTTAACTTAGAACAGTCTAGCTTTTCAATAAGACCTTCTAATGATTTTACCCTACTTAAGGCCACGTATGCTTGACCAGCAGCGAAGAGTTTTGAGCTTATTTCAAGTTATTCTTAGCAAGACCTTTTATTTGATACCCATATTGTAGGAGTGCATTAAAAATAATTGGTCCGCCATCTTGGATATGCCGCCATCTTGGATTTAGAATAACGTTACACAGTTAACCATGCATGCATTTTCACCTCAACTGTATGTGTATACAAAATTTCAGGTCAATCGATTAAAGATATCTACTTCAAATTTGATTTTCAAGCTTTAGAAGTCCGCCATATTGGATTAATAGTGACGTCATTTTATTTTTTGACTTACTCTTACCAAGACCTTTCATTTGATACCCATATTGTAGGAGTGCATAAAATAATTGGTCCGCCATCTTGGATTTAGAATGACGTCACACAGTCAACCATGCATTTTCATCCAAACTGAACGTGTATACAAAATTTCAGCTCAATCGGTTAAAGATATCTGCTTCAAAATTGATTTTTAAGCTTTAGAAGTCCGCCATATTGGATTATTAGTGACGTCATATTATTTTTCGAGTTACTCTTAGCAAGACCTTTCATTTGATACCCATATTGTAGGAGTGCATTAAAAATAATTAGTCCGCCATCATGGGTATGCCGCCATCTTAGATTTAGAATGACGTCACACAGTCAACCATGCATTGTCATCCAAACTGAACGTGTATACAAAATTTCAGCCCAATCGGTTAAAGATAAATATCTGGTTTAAAATTGAGTTGCAAGATTTCACCCGAACATACGAGGGTGGGTCAAAAAGTTCGCGGAATGGAGGGTAAAAAGTAAGAAATAAACCACAAAATTATTTTTCCTTCTCAATGTATTCCCCCTTAATTCTAATACATTTATTAGACCTATCAATTAATTTATTAATACCTTCGAAAAAAAAAGATTTCTCTTTGTCGTCAAAATAGGCCGAAATTGCGCTCTTCACTTCTTCATCGCTGGAAAATTTCTTCCCTCGAAGCTCTTTTTTCATTTTTGGGAACAAATAATAATCACTTGGGGCTAAATCTGGGCTATAGGGAGGATGTTCCAAGATTTCGAAGCCCACTCTTTGAACAGCAGCCAACGCAACTTGCGCCTTGTGCACGGGTGCATTGTCGTGCAAAAGGAGCACACCTTTAGTCAAGTTTCCCCGTCTTTTTTTCTCTCACAGCATCTCGCAGACGTTCTAATAGTGCAGCGTAGTACACTCCAGTGATAGAGACACCCTTTTCTTTATAATCAATAAGGAGGATTCCCTCTGAATCCCAGAAAACAGTAGCCATGAGTTTTCCAGCCGAGGAGACACTTTGAATTTCTTCGGAGGTGGTGTGCCTTTTTTGTGCCACTGCATGGAGTCTTGTTTGGACTCAGGCTCATAATGATGAACCCAAGTTTCATCTCCAGTCACAATTCGGTTCAAAACTTCATCCTTTTGTTCACCACAGAGCGCTAAAAACTCGCGACAACACTCAACTCGCCGCTGCTTCTTGTGTGGCGTGAGCATTCTCGGCACCCATCTTGCACACACCTTTGACATGCCAAGATGGTCGTGTAGGATGTTCAAAATGGTTGTAGCTGATACTCCAATCATTTCTGCAAGCTGTTTCTTCTTTAAACGGGCATCTTCCAATATGCTTTTTTCAAGTTTTTCGACGTTTTCTGCCGTGGTTGCCTCGACAGGCCGCCCTGGCCTCGGATCATCTTCAATCGAATCCCTGCCTTGCTTAAACAGGTTGTGCCACTTGTAAACCATGGTTTTACCAGGGCAAGAGTCCCCGTAAACAGAAGACATCTCTTCCAAAATAGTCTGGGGAGGTTTTCCTTGTTTGGTAAGGAACTTGATGACTGCGCGAAACTCAATT
This sequence comes from Schoenobius gigantellus, assembly GCA_963935595.1. Classification (NCBI taxonomy): domain Eukaryota; kingdom Metazoa; phylum Arthropoda; class Insecta; order Lepidoptera; family Crambidae; genus Schoenobius; species Schoenobius gigantellus. Next base: position 63,925,939 of record OZ012542.1, on the reverse strand, counting down.
TTCTCCATGTTGCAAATTTTCTTCCGGATTGACTTGTTGATTGATGTGTAGCTCAGGTAATTATGACCTATTTTTTTTATAACTTAGTATTTATACTCTTAATTAGTGTCACAACTAGTGCAGGTAGTAAAAAGTCACCGTTCCCCCATCCATGCCCTTCATTCCGCGAACTTTTTGACCCGCCCTCGTACATACTTACATTGCAAGTTAAATTGATGATGGGATCCCATGAAAATCGAGGAAAACCCTTTTGTTATAAGATGTGTCCAACGTGTTTTGTGTGTATGTTACACGATTACTCCGCCAATTGTGGTCCATTTTCAAAATTATTTTTGTATTCTATAGATTATACTCCTGGGGTGGTCCCAAGATCACCAAAGTCAGGATATAATGATAGGGTCCTATAAAAATCCAGGAAAACCCTTAAATTTTATAGGTACGTCGAATGTGTTTCATGTTTTTTCCGAAGTGATTCACGTAGGTATTTGCGTCTGGTAGTCATGAACCGAGCTGAAAGTGGAAGGATCCTTAAGGCGCATAGTAACGTCAATCATAAAAAATCACTGCAGAAAAAACCGGTTCTCTTCATAAATATTGAATAAAAAAATCTTTAAAAAAGATATGTTATTATTCAACGCATTCTTTAGAGGATGGTCTTTTTAATTTTTTGATAAATTAATTAGAACTTAGTTAAATTGTGACCCAAACATGCCTCGATTTTAAAACTATAAACCTAATCGCTTCGTAAATATTAGGTTAAATCACATAATTTTGATTTCAATAAATAAAGTGAACAATATTCTAGGGGATGGTCTCTTTAGATTTTTCTTATTCGCCTTTATAAATTTTTTATTGACATAATTCATCTCACGCGTAAAGGTTTGCTTGAATATTCCCCTCACTCTCACTCAGTCACTCCTATGCACTGTGGGACATCCATAGGTCATAAATCTTAAAAACCTGCTTTCTTGTTTTACATTTTATTCCTTGTCGTTACATTGGATAGTTGCGGTACCTTCTGAAACTATAAATAGGTCAGTAATTAGAGTGCGCCTTTATTATCTATTGTGCATTCAAAGAGAGCGCATCGCCAATCGTAAATACTGTTATCAGTGAGTCATTAAAAAGCGTGACGTCATTTGTTGTCATTGCGGGACCTGTGAGTGCTGTGTGAGTTTTTTCTGAAATGGATATCCAAGAACAGGGTATGTAATAATTAATATTTTTATTTTAATTGTATCTTAGTATATATTTTCTTTAGTATGTCATTGCTACGAGGCGACTTTTCTTGGAGTATTATATTTTAATATTCAAAGTTTGAATAAACTTTTAAATATGTTCCCACTCGCTCCGACTATGGAGGTATATTGCACCATAATCTTTAGACTTTCTTATCTTAGGAAAATTAAAACTTGGCTGCCCTTATCTGCCCTTTTGGCGATGACAAGGGTGCTACGGTTGCCAGATTATCTCGTAGCATTTGCTACGAAATTAGTTTATTTAGTCTTAGTGCTTTGTGTAGGTTTTGTGACTGAATTTTAACCTTTTTTTTTTCGTTTTAGGTAATTTATATATATGCTCGTTTTCAAGAATGCATATTCTTGAAATATGGCTAACTGTCAATACCGATAATGACTCGGAAAAGTGTCGTCAAGTCCTACAAAGTTTGTTGACTACTCTGAACGACGATGCTGAGAACATTGATATTCATTATTTAGAGAAAATTGTTAATAATTTATGTAAAGCTATTGCTCGATTCTGGAAAAAATGTAATAGGGATAAAACCAAGCTTTTATATAATTCCGATTGGTTTAATGTTATTGAAAAAATTCAACTTGTGAAAAACAATAAGCAATGTACTCCGTCTGAAACGTCGCCGTGTCATTCACGTGGTCGTCCTCGAAAACCTTTTACGCAATGTAGTAAAAGGACTAAACGTCGGAGAGTAGCTGATTTGTCAAAGTCTGATGATTCTACTGTGAGTGCATTGCTTGATGTTTCAGACTGTTCATTCGATTCGTGTATATCTAGAGTTAGCACTGATGATGTCTTGTCACTTGTGACTGATGCTCAGTTGACAAAACATCAGTATTTATTAATTAAAAACTTTGTTAATAGTAAGATTTCTCCTAATGTATTACCATGTTACCAACAAATTACTAAAGCGAAACAGAGATGTTACCCTTCTGATATAACTGTTTCCGAGTCTTCAGCTGAAGTTGAATTACAAAGTCTTTTTGATCACACAGCTTCTCGAATCCTTGAATCTCAAAAAGAGGTCTTAGATCAGATTCCTGATGATTGTTTGTCTAATATCTCTTTACTTGGGAAATGGGGATTCGATGGCAGCACTGGACATAGTGAATACAAACAATTTTTTTCAGATTCAACTTTAGAAGATAGTAGTTTGTTTGTAACATCTTATGTACCCCTTCAAATTATTGTAAAATTAGCTGAAGATAATTGTAAAATTTTATGGAAAAATCCTCGACCCTCTTCCACTAGGTACTGCCGTCCTATTCGATTTCAATTTTTGAAAGAAAGCACAGCAGTGTCTTTGCAAGAGGAAGCTTATTTTAAGGATAAAATTGAAAGTTTGCAACCTACTTTTATTCAGATCGCCAATCGTGAATTGGTCGTTTCTCATAAGTTGCAGCTTTCAATGGTAGATGGTAAAATTTGTAGTGCTTTAAGTGAAACATCTACAAGTAGATGTTATATATGTAATGCTACCCCTAAAGAGATGAATAAAATAGACGAATGTTTACAAAAACCTGTAATAGAGAGTAGATACCAATTTGGATTATCACCACTACATTCTTGGATACGTTTCTTCGAATATTTTATTCATCTTTCATATAGATTAGACATAAAAAAATGGCAAGTTAGGCTAGATAGTGATAAACAATTGTTATCAAATAAAAAACAATATGTACAGTCCCAGTTTAGGGAACGATTAGGTTTAATAGTTGACAAGCCGCGTAGTGGTGGAAGCGGGACGTCTAACGACGGAAACACGGCCAGGAAGTTTTTTTTGGAATCAGCTGTATCTGCTGAAATTACAGGTTTGAATAAGGATCTCATAGATCGTTGTTGTGTAATATTACAAACGTTATCTTCTGGACATAAAATTAATGAATGCAAGTTTAAAGACTATGCATTACAAACAGCATACAGCCTGGTCGAGGAATATCCGTGGTATAGTCTTCCTGCTTCTGTCCACAAGGTGCTCGTACATGGATCAGATATTATAAGTTATGCATTGTTATCTATAGGAGGACTTTCCGAAGAAGCTGCTGAAGCGACAAATAAGTATATCAAAATTTATAGACGAAGTCACACTCGAAAAATGTCACGTGAAGTTACCAATCAAGATTTAATACAACGACTATTATTACATTCAGATCCTTATATTACAAGTCTTCGGAAACTTCCCCCTAAAAAGAAAAATACTCTGTCACAAAGTGTAATAGAATTGTTACATGTTTAATATTGTTAGAATAAGAATAATTTATTTGTATTTTGTTAGTTGTTTTGTTTTTTTTTGTATTTAATTAATTTTAATTTATTTATTTCTATTATTTTATTATAATTAAATAATGTTATCAATGTTTTGACTCTTATTTTATTTAAAATATATGTTTTACATTCCAATTTTTAAGTGTTTGTTCATGATAAATTTAGGTAAAAGTATGTTATTGTTTATATTTGTTTTTTACTGAAGTAAACGTTTTTTATTCCGTAAATACATGTACTTCTTTCATTTTAATGTTCCTAAAACACTTTTACAACTATAAGTCACTAAAATAATACAATGTATTGATAGTAACAGGACTTTAACTATTTATGACCGCCCTTGTATGGAGCGTGTCCCTCTGTGCTATGTAATCAGTGCGGGACGATCGACGCAAGGTCATTGGGAGTACTATGCGCCTTAACTTTTGGACTTTACCTGACCTGACCTGACCTTGGACCTGAAGTTCATACCAGCTCACCTGGACCTGAAGTCAGGTCAGGTCAGGAAGGTGAGCTGGTATTAAATTCACTAAAAAATAAAAAATATTTTACAAAAAATAAAAACCGACTACAAAAACACTGAAAAGTTAAAAATAAAATACTTAAGAATGTACAGACAACATCACACTTCTATATTAAAGTCGCACCGAAGGCAATAGTCGTATATCGAAGCACGATGTAGTGATATGTTACTACCTATAGTATAACTTTACCACGTGCTTTGATACGATAAGCCACATGATGAGTGAATCAATGTTACCAATACGACAATCTTAATATAGCTTTTTTTCGATCGTCATTCATTTGTCATTCTTCTTTATTTTTTGCTTTTTTTCATAGTTTCATCTGTGGACGTGAGTTTTTATTATCTACCAGCCCCCGTAGCATGAACACCGAAACACGATATGACACGATATTTTTTTACAAAATAATAAACCTTCAAAAACACCAAAAAGTAATAAATAATATAAGAATACATACAAAATCATAGTTTTATATTGAAGTTGATGCGAAAATTTAAGTAACTATATTATTTGCTCTTATAATTTTTTAAGTCTTTCCAGGTGATCATTGCTTGACACCGACTTCAATATAAAACTGTGATTTTGTATGTATTCTTATATTATTTATGACTTTTTGGTGTTTTTAAGGCGGTTTTAAATCTTTTTAGTTTATAATACATGCGTTTATAGAATTTGAGCCAAGGCAAACACCAGAATAACTGAAAATAAAACGTCTTTCGCTCTAAACAGTACTGAAAGAATTATTCCCGAACTAACTTTTTTTTATGGAGGGAAGATATATTAACGGGACTTGAGCAACAAGGGACTTGAGCAGACTAGGCCACCCCAAGGATATGCCGGACTCGGGTAGAAGACCCAATACCGGCTAAAAACCCTCCAGATACTTCTACCTCCGTAGAGACACAATCGGGATCGGCGTTAGCCATTCCCCGATTGTGCCCCCTGGAGGGTTGCCTGGCGCACGCGCCAGGACTTACCTCTACGGGGGGTCTACAAGTATCTTGAGAAATTCGACCCCCCAGGCGGCCAAGCTAGGGGTGAAAAGTGTCTCTCGACCGGTGGTCAGTCGGCCGAGCCGTTTCAGTCCCCAGCTTGCTAGGGGAGCTGGTGGCGCGCGTCCAGGAACGCACGCCTTCTCCTCCCCAACCGCCTGCGCCGGAGCGGTGCGGTGAGAGGGTCATCCTCTCGCGCCCGCCCCGCAGCCTCCTTCTGCGAGATAACATCCTCACAGAAGAAGGCGACAGCCTCCCATGCCGCCGCGCTGGTCAGCATCTCCCGTGCGACGCTGACCAGCGCGACGGGCGTACCCCTACCTAGGCCCAGCGCGAGGGCTATTCCCGAACTAACCTACCATAAACCTTCCATCATCACCTCATTAACATGATATGACGACTACCAGATGTAAATACCTGAATATCTTCAGCAAAATCATGAAACCGTTGGACGTGCCTATAAAATTCAAGGGTTTCCCTCGATTTTCATGGATTCCATCATAAGATCATGACATACCGGAGGGAGATTCTGTACCAGGGTCGTGTGCTTGGGTACCTCCGTCTTACCTATTTCTGCCGCAAAGCAACAGTGCTTGCATTGCTGTGTTCCGGTTTGAAGGGTAAGATATGGCACTGAAATTACTGGGTACCGTGACTTTACATCTTAAGTCACAAGTTGGCAACGTACACTGTGGTTCTTGTGGGGGTTGCAGTTTTGCTGCGGATCTCACAGGAGTCACTGTACTATAGGTAACTGTTACCACTTACCATCAGGTGGGCAGTTTGCTTGTTTGCCAACTTTCTGCAATAAAAAAAAAACATGGTGACAATGGGAGTATACTCTTTCGATTACAAAAAGAATTTTGAAAATCGGTCAACAAATGGCGGAGTAGTCGGTGAACATACGGTGACGTGCCTATGAAATTCAAGGGTTTCCCTCGATTTTCATGGGATCCCATCATCAGATCATGACATGGTGACAATGGGATCACCTGTGAAGTATACCCTTTCAGACAATAAACGAATTTCCTGAATCGGTTCAGGCGTCTTCGAGTATTGGGGAACATACATAAAAAAAATTCCGACGAATTGAGAACGTCCTCCTTTTTAACCGACTTCAAAAAAGTTAAAAATAATATAAGAATAGGCAAAGACAACATTACACTTATATATCGAAGTCGGTGCCAAACGATGATCCCCTAGAAAATCTTTAAATTGTCACCGACTTCAATATAGAAGTGTGATGTGTGTCTGTGCCTATTCTTATATTATTTAGAACTTTTTTGAGGTCGGTTTATATTGTTTGTAAAATATTTTTTTATTTGTTACTTTTTTTTTGAAGTCGGTTAAAGTTCCCTATTTCAACAACTACTGAACCGATTTTGATGAAATTTGCTATATTCCCTAAGTTGAACAATACCTAGTACAACAAAAAAAGAATTACTTAAATCAGACTTGTAGCTCGGAGATATGCGAACACAAACATGAAAACATGTAGAACTGTATGTCATAACGTCGCTTATTTGTTGGCTGTATTATTGTTGTAACTTGTTAATATTATGAAATAATAATATGTACTTATTAGTTTATTTTTGTTATATTTATGTATTAGGTTTTAAATATTTTTAAATGATTGCGATGTAAAATTGTTAATTTTGTTTTTGGTACATCTACCACAGTTGCTCTCTGCACCATCCAAAGGTCGACTGGTAGAAAATGCATCAGGCATTAAGTCGACCGTTCTACACAAAGTATATAAAGTACTAGCTGTGCCCGCGAACTCCGTTTCGCCATCAAAATGCTTAAAACAGTGTTTAGATTTTTCCTCCATTTTATTCCATAATGATTCAACTTTATTCTGCCTTTCTAGAGCAGCGGCCATTTGGAAATTAACAAATTAAGACAATTATCGTAGGTTCGTAATGCTCTAGGTACTCTTCAGGGCCTTTCATTTAATACCCATATTGCTGGGTTTGAAAACGATATTTAATCCATTTTTTGAACGGCGGCCATGTTTAATTTAGGGCAATTTTCCTAAGTTCATAATGCGCTACTCTTTGAGACCTTTTATTTGATACCCATATTGCTAGGTTTGGAAACGAACTTTTATCCACCTTTTTTGAGCAGCGGCTATGTTGAATTTATGTCAATGTTTCTAGGTTCATAGTGCTTTACTTATCAAGGACTACTTTCATTTGATACCCATATTGCTGGGTTCGAAAACGAACTTGTATCCTTTTTTAGCGGCGGCCATGTTGAATTAAGGTCGATTTTTCTAGGTACCTAATGCTCTACTCTTCAAGGCCTTTCATTTGATACCCATATTGCTAGGTTTGGAAACGAACTTTTATCCATTTTTTTTTGAGCGGCGGCCATGTTTTATTTAGGACAATTTTCCTAAGTTCATAATGCTCTACTCTTTGAGGCCTTTCATTTGATACCCATATTGCTATGTTTGGAAACGAATTTTTATCCACCTTTTTTGAGCAGCGGCTATTTTGAATTTATGTCAATTTTGCTAAGTTCATAGTGCTTTACTCGTCAAGGCCTTTCATTTGATACCCATATTGCTGGGTTTGAAAACGAACTTTTATCCTTTTTTTAGCGGCGGCCATGTTGAATTTAGATCGATTTTTCTAGTTACCTAATGCTTTACCCTTCAAGGCCTTTCATTTGATACCCATATTGCTAGGTTTGGAAACGAACTTTCATCCACCATTTTTGAGCGGCAGCCATATTGAATTTATGTCAATGTTGCTAGGTTCATAGTGCTTTATGCATCAAAGCTTTTGATTTGATACCCATATTGCAGGGTTTGAAAACGAACTTTTATCCTTTTTTTTTGAGCGGTGGCCATGTTTAATTTAGACCAATTTTCCTAAGTTCATATTGCTCTACTCTTTGATGCCTTTCATTTGATACCCATATTGCTAGGTTTGGAAAGGAACTTTTATCCACCTTTTTCGAGCAGCGGCTATGTTGAATTTATGTCAATATTGCTAGGTTCATAGTGCTTTACTCGTCAACGCCTTTCATTTGATACCCATATTGCTGGGTATGAAAACGAACTTTTATCCTTTTTTTACGAACTTTTATCCTTTAGGACAATTTTTCTAGGTACCTAATGCTCTACTTTTCAAGACTTTTCATTTGATACCCTATTGCTAGGTTTGGAAAAGAATTTGTATCCACCATTTTTTGAGCGGCGGCCATGTTGAATTTATGTCAATGTTGCTAGGTTCATAGTGGTTTATTCATCAGAGCCTTTGATTTGATACCCATATTGCTGGGTTTGGAAACGAACTTTTATCCGTTTTTTTGGAGCCGCGGCCATGTTGAATTTAGGTAAATTTTTCTAGATACCTAATGCTTTACTCTTCAAGGCCTTTCATTTGATAACCATATTGCTGGGTTTGAAAACGAACTTTTATCAATTTTTTTGAGCGGCGGCCATGTTTAATTTAGGGCATTTTTCCTAAGTTCATAATGCTTTACTCTTCTAGGCCTTTCATTTGATATCCATATTGCTAGGTTTGGAAACGATCTTGTATCCACCTTTTTTGAGCGGCGGCCATGTTGAATTTATGTCAATGTTGCTAGGTTCATAGTGCTCTACACATCAAGGCCTTTCATTTGATACCCATATTGCTGGGTTTGGAAACGAACTTGTATCCACCTTTTTTGAGCGGCGGCCATGTTGAATTTTAGGCGATTTTCCTAGGTTCATAATGTTCTACGCTTCAAGGCCTTTCACTTGATACCTATATTGATAGGTTTGGAAACGAACTTTTATCCACCTTTTTTGAGCATCAGCTATGTCGGCGAATTTACGTCAATGTTATATTAGGATCAAGAGTCCCGTACTCCCTCTACGCGTAATACTTTTAATAGTTTTAAATGGATGAAAGAGTTTGATTCCTTAGTCATAATGTAAAAACATAATATAACACCTTTCAAAATGCCTTGAAAAGGGTATCTTCATTTTTCAACATTTCAAATATTGTACCGATTTTGTGAAAATTGGCCAAAAATTAAACCAACCTACAAATTTTATATTTGTGACGTGATATTGTCATAAAAAATGCTATATACATTGGTTGTATGGCTTGATCCTTTTTCCTTACCACCACGGTACTACATAAGAAAAATACAATTTAAACTTCTTGGTTGGCAAAATTCAGTTGGGCACAGCCAATAACAGAAAAGATTTTTTTTTGCAATATGTAACAGACTTGTCAAAATAATTTCACGTGCGCCATGTTGATTTTCTACATACTTGTCATCAAAAATTTTATATGGTATTTTTTGAATAAAAATAAAAAGTGAATTTAAGCAAATGAAATTATGCCTAAATGTTCTTCCGGAAAATTTTAAGCATTGTGGTGTAAGCCATATCAAATTCTGTCCAGTAGTTTCGGAGATCTTTCCGGACAAACATTTGTACCCCTACGATTTTATTATATATGGAGATTAATAAAATAAAAAATAATAAAACATACATAGGTACATACATACATACACTTTTGAAATTTGGCACATTTGTTCAGACGCTGATTATAGCTGAGTTATAACATATACGAAAACTGGGCAGTTCTGGAAATATTACATAAATACGGGTCGAATTGATAACCTTCTTTTTTTTGAAGTCGGTTAAAAACACTGAAAAGTTAAAAATAATATAAGAATGATCTCCTAGAAAGTCTTCAAATTTGGCACCGACTTCAATATAGAAGTGTGATGTTGTCTGTACCTATTCTTATATTATTCAGTGTTTTTGAAGTCGGTTTTTATTTGTTGTAAAATATTTTTTTATTTTTAACTTTTTAGTGAATGAAATCTTTTTAGAATTGTGAACCTCCTCCTTTTTTGAAGTTGGTTAAAAAGGAGGAGGTTCGCAATTCGATGCGTATGTTTTTTTTGTGTATGTTACGCGATTACGCCGCCAATTGTAGACCGATTTTCAAAATTCTTTTTGTATTCGATAGAGTATACTCCAAGGGTGATCCCATAGTCACTAAAGTCAGGATCTGATGATGGGATCCTATGAAAATCGAGGAAAATCCTTGAATTTTAAGGTGTGTCTAACGTGTTCTTTGTGTTGGTTACGCCATTACTCCGCCAATTGTGGACCGATTTTTAAAATTCTTTTTGTATTCGATAGAGTATACTTCTGGGGTGGTGTTAAGATTACTGCATATGTGCGATTATGTAAAGTGAAAAGCACTCGTGTTTAATATACCGAATAACGGGTCTAAATGCAAGGTAATAAGACACGAGCAAGTGTGTTGAAAAAAATATTTGACAAAAAATAAAAACCGACTTCAAAAACACTAAAAAGTTTTTGAAGTGCAGTGAACTTTTCAGTGTTATTGAAGTCGGTTTTCATTTTTTGTAATTTTGAAGTCGGTTAATAAAACGATAAATCGTTGAGAACTGTCAAAATATATTCCATATAATGGCTTCTGTAGGTAAGCTTTGTTAGTGAATATACCAAAAAAAATTGACAATAGCACCAGAATTTTGAAGTAAAGCCGAAATGACTTATAGGATTTAATACTTAAATCGTTTTAGTTATTAAGTCCATGCTTATAGCTATGTGGCAGCGCGGCAAGGAGGTTTGAGGTACGCGACAGCTTCCTTGAAATTTTATCGAAAACTAGCTAGCTATCTATTCGTGAAAGTCCCGTCAAAATCGGTCCAGCCGTTCCGGAGATTAGCGGGAACAAACAGGCGGACAGACAGACAGACAAAAAAAAATTAAATTGTGTTTTTGTTATTGGTACCCGATATACATTCATACCCATTTAGTAAAAACTTGTTATACACAAAATAACAATACCAATATCCAAAACATACTCAAAACTTCAAGATAGCTGAAAAATCCAACTTTTTTAACAGTTCATATCGATAATCGATATCTCGTTTTATCATATCGTGATTCGGTGGTCATGCTAGGGGGGCCGGTGAGAAAAGGCCCGGAGGTTTCTGATGTGAATATAGTACTATATAGGGTTACTTTGAAGCAGTAGTCAATCTTTGTATGTTTGTTCAGGTCAGCAAACTAAACAATTTTTACTATGCGAGCACTGTTGAAATAGCGAAAAAAAAATAGCTGTTCCATACATTATCAGTGGATGTTGAATGTTTGTTTGGAACAGTTTTGTTTAGCGATTTCAAGCGATCCCCTAGTAAAAGCTCTTTAATTTTCTTGTCTGAACAAACATCCAAAATTGGGTCCTGCTACAAAAATAACCTCATATACTTACACAATACATTAGTCTATCGAATTATAAGATGAAACTCAATAGAAATGTGAAACTCATAATGATATGACTGGGATTAAGCCCCATCAAAGAAGCCCTTTGATTGGGTTACACAATAATTTTGTGAACCTCATTGAAAGGGTTACTTTGTAATAAGGATTTTAACTCGCTGGGTTGGGAAATCCAAGTAGTGTGAACGGGGTAAGCGTTGCCAAGGGTTAAATGAAACCTTTTTGGTTTCGCTTTCCGCATTATGAGAGGGTTTATATTTTCTTCGAATCTCCTACCCGTACAACACTGACTCTATTATTACCTCATGTAATTCCAAAAGGAGCAAAGAAGGGGCTCTGGTATGGTAGCTCAGAACCAATAAACTCAATGATATTGGCGATGACTGTACTACACGAACAGTAGGTCCAATGCCCATGTAATGTAATTATTTTATTGTTTTAGTCCTACTGATAGAGCAAAATAAAATGCCCGTGGTACTACCAGTTGGACTACGTAGTTGGACCACGGGCAATGAATGCTCTTTTTTAGTTTTTCGAATTTCATGTACCTCCTACGGTGAAGGAAAATATCGTGAGGCAACCTGCATACATTTGCGAAGACTTGTAATATAAGGATCTGAATGTAATAATAGTCGTTGTATTAAATCTTGATTGGTAACTTCACGTGACATTTTTCGAGTGTGACTTCGTCTATAAATTTTGATATACTTATTTGTCGCTTCAGCAGCTTCTTCGGAAAGTTCTCCTATAGATAACAATGCATAACTTATAATATCTGATCCATGTACGAGCACCTTGTGGACAGAAGCAGGAAGACTATACCACGGATATTCCTCGACCAGGCTGTATGCTGTTTGTAATGCATAGTCTTTAAACTTGCATTCATTAATTTTATGTCCAGAAGATAACGTTTGTAATATTACACAACAACGATCTATGAGATCCTTATTCAAACCTGTAATTTCAGCAGATACAGCTGATTCCAAAAAAAACTTCCTGGCCGTGTTTCCGTCGTTAGACGTCCCGCTTCCACCACTACGCGGCTTGTCAACTATTAAACCTAATCGTTCCCTAAACTGGGACTGTACATATTGTTTTTTATTTGATAACAATTGTTTATCACTATCTAGCCTAACTTGCCATTTTTTATGTCTAATCTATATGAAAGATGAATAAAATATTCGAAGAAACGTATCCAAGAATGTAGTGGTGATAATCCAAATTGGTATCTACTCTCTATTACAGGTTTTTGTAAACATTCGTCTATTTTATTCATCTCTTTAGGGGTAGCATTACATATATAACATCTACTTGTAGATGTTTCACTTAAAGCACTACAAATTTTACCATCTACCATTGAAAGCTGCAACTTATGAGAAACGACCAATTCACGATTGTCGATCTGAATAAAAGTAGGTTGCAAACTTTCAATTTTATCCTTAAAATAAGCTTCCTCTTGCAAAGACACTGCTGTGCTTTCTTTCAAAAATTGAAATCGAATAGGACGGCAGTACCTAGTGGAAGAGGGTCGAGGATTTTTCCATAAAATTTTACAATTATCTTCAGCTAATTTTACAATAATTTGAAGGGGTACATAAGATATTACAAACAAACTACTATCTTCTAAAGTTGAATCTGAAAAAAATTGTTTGTATTCACTATGTCCAGTGCTGCCATCGAATCCCCATTTCCCAAGTAAAGAGATATTAGACAAACAATCATCAGGAATCTGATCTAAGACCTCTTTTTGAGATTCAAGGATTCGAGAAGCTGTGTGATCAAAAAGACTTTGTAATTCAACTTCAGCTGAAGACTCGGAAACAGTTATATTAGAAGGGTAACATCTCTGTTTCGCTTTAGTAATTTGTTGGTAACATGGTAATACATTAGGAGAAATCTTACTATTAACAAAGTTTTTAATTAATAAATACTGATGTTTTGTCAACTGAGCATCAGTCACAAGTGACAAGACATCATCAGTGCTAACTCTAGATATACACGAATCGAATGAACAGTCTGAAACATCAAGCAATGCACTCACAGTAGAATCATCAGACTTTGACAAATCAGCTACTCTCCGACGTTTAGTCCTTTTACTACATTGCGTAAAAGGTTTTCGAGGACGACCACGTGAATGACACGGCGACGTTTCAGACGGAGTACATTGCTTATTGTTTTTCACAAGTTGAATTTTTTCAATAACATTAAACCAATCGGAATTCTTATATAAAAGCTTGGTTTTATCCCTATTACATTTTTTCCAGAATCGAGCAATAGCTTTACATAAATTATTAACAATTTTCTCTAAATAATGAATATCAATGTTCTCAGCATCGTCGTTCAGAGTAGTCAACAAACTTTGTAGGACTTGACGACACTTTTCCGAGTCATTATCGGTATTGACAGTTAGCCATATTTCAAGAATATGCATTCTTGAAAACGAGCATATATATAAATTACCTAAAACAAAAAAAAAAACGGTTAAAATTCAGTCACAAAACCTACACAAAGCACTAAGACTAAATAAACTAATTTCGTAGCAAATGCTACGAGATAATCTGGCAACCGTAGCACCCTTGTCATCGCCAAAAGGGCAGATAAGGGCAGCCAAGTTTTAATTTTCCTAAGATAAGAAAGTCTAAAGATTATGGTGCAATATACCTCCATAGTCGGAGCGAGTGGGAACATATTTAAAAGTTTATTCAAACTTTGAATATTAAAATATAATACTCCAAGAAAAGTCGCCTCGTAGCAATGACATACAAAAGAAAATATATACTAAGATACAATTAAAATAAAAATATTAATTATTACATACCCTGTTCTTGGATATCCATTTCAGAAAAAACTCACACAGCACTCACAGGTCCCGCAATGACAACAAATGACGTCACGCTTTTTAATGACTCACTGATAACAGTATTTACGATTGGCGATGCGCTCTCTTTGAATGCACAATAGATAATGAAGGCGCACTCTAATTACTGACCTATTTATAGTTTCAGAAGGTACCGCAACTATCCAATGTAACGACAAGGAATAAAATGTAAAACAAGAAAGCAGGTTTTTAAGATTTATGACCTATGGATGTCCCACAGTGTGTGTGTTCGAACCTCGCGTTAGAAGGAAACAAAAAGATAACTAAAGAGGAGTAGTGCTCACTAAACCACACAGTTTTCTATATAGTCTAGTCCACATTATTTACTGCCTCCAGCCGATCTTTCTTACCATTTATATGAAACTACACAATAACTAGCGTATATCTTGGTATTTAAACAGTTCAATTATTATTTAGCGCCACGATTGGAACGTTGTGCAGTCGTGGTTACGGTATGAAAGATGCGTTTTATTACAAGCTTTGATTTCCTTCCACCTGTCGCGGTGTCTGTAATGAAATCTTGCAAGTTAAATTTGACCCACTTCTCGGTCTCCGATTGAGCTGAAATTTTGTAAGCATGTGTAAATCGCGTGACAATGCAATATTATGATGATATAAAAGCTCGTATTTAAAAAAAGTTTTTATTTTTTATTTTAACTTGTTTGAATGTGCAGTACTCGTGCAAATAGAAGATTCTCTTATTTTTATCACTTTTCGTGGCACATAACTTGAAGAAACGACATTAATATCGCTTTGCAACGGGCGAAACTGTCATCACTCGTCACTTATGTATTTATTATTAAATTCTTTATTGCACACAAACAAACATGATATACAAATACAATTAAAGTTATATGTACACGGGCGGGCTTATTTCCACTAGAAATCTTTGCCAGCCAACCCTAACAAGAGTGAAGAGATGGTATGGTATGGAATGTACAAAACATTTAAAACATAACAAATAAACATAATATAACACACTAATTTATATATATATATAACAAAGACATATAATGCATATCAACTATAGATAAAACTTAAGCTTTGGTGAGGCTTTGGTGAGTGACTGACTGAGATATCAACGTAGAGCCCAAACTCCTGGAGCTAGAAGCATTTTGGTGCAGGGGTTCGTTGGCTTATGTAGGCGGCGACTAAAGAAGGACTTTCTTAATCCATACAGGAAGCTGAGAAATACCCATCCAAAAAATAAGAAAACTCCTGTGTAGTTTTGAGCTTTATCGGATTCAGGATGTCGTTTTGGAGGCAGCCATTCTGACAACATCCTACTCGGAGCTAGGGTTAAAATAACTAATTATCTTTCTAGTTTTTAGTACCCTTAATTTTTACAAAATAAAGTAATCGCGCTATGTCTCTCTAAAAGTTGAGTCGGAATTATGGAATTCCTGGTCTTTGGAGGGGAGGGGCATGACTCCCATAGCCCCCTCCCCTCCTCACCCCTCCCCCGATTCACCAATGCGCTATATATTAAAGGGAAATATAGTTCGCGGGCACAGCTAGTCAACCCAAATACGTCCCACTGCTGCGCACGAGTCTCCTCAGATGGGATGGAATAAACCTACTGCACTACGCTGATCAGGCAGGATCAAGTGTTTTGTTACTGCTCCACGCCGGTCAGGCGTGCTCTAGTTTTTTCTTACTGCACCACGCTTACCAGGTGGGCTCAAGTGTTTACTTACTGCTCTACGCTGGCCGGGCGGGCTCAAGTGTTTTTTTACTGCACTACGCTGGTCAGGCGGGCTCAAGTGTTTTCTTACTGCATCATGGTAGCCAGCCAGGCTCAAGTGTTTTTTTCTAAGTTTTCCACTTCTTCGCAGAAGTATGATTGGTACTTCCTGAGACGGCTCTTACGACATCCACGGGACACGGACACCAGCGGCGACATATCTCTTCTAAATCCATCGCCTCACAATGAAAAAACAGAACCCCTATATAGGATCGCACTACGCTGTCTATCTGTAATGACACTCAAGATCCTTTTTCTCAGGAACGCGCAGAGATATCAAGCTGAAATTGATATCAAACTAGTGGGCCCGGCAGACGTTGTCCTGCCCAATTACCTCCGGGTCACCTACCGGGTCCATCTGTACGTTTAAAACTTTTTTGGACCTATTCAAACACACACAAAATATTTCGTAAGAATCGATCGAGCTATTGGAGAGTTTGTGCGAGACTAGCACACGGCAATAAATTTTTATATATAAAAAAAGAGAAGAAAAACAAAAAAGATATCGGGCAGTCTCGTTCAGCAGTGAATAAATCAAATTTGTAAGTCGACGCGATCAAAAAATAGTTTAACGATTTCACAAGGGAATCAAAATCTTTAGGGTACTTCCTGTTGACCTAGAGAAGTGAATTTCAAAAATTAAGCATAATGTTAAGGACAAAATATGAAAACCGTAAATATGTACATAATTATAAACTTATATACTAAGACTTGCTGCGCGAACTAGCAGGGAAAACACCAGGGGGTTTTAGTGGGTAGGCCTAGCCCTCTGCCGGGAGAGCCCCACACACGCTCGTCTAGCCAACGGCGGGTACGGTGCGGTACCCGGTAATAGCCTACGACCTATTCTCAGACTTACCAAATATAGACAAAAAATTATGATCTGAAAGGTAGTCATAGGAACTCCGCAATAAAACGTCACAACCCCATTGAGTTTGGGCTCATTTAGTTCATATTGACGAATACTAAAAGCTTCTTTTTAAAAAAGTTTTTTTTTTTATTTTTTATTTAGACTAAATTTTGTTTTTGCGAAAATATCCGAACATCTATAATTATAATAACAAAAATACAAAATACCTAATCAAAAGTCATGGTAACGATACATGCTATATTTTAGACTATAATAAACTGAAATAAATTAACAATCAACAGCTCACCTGCAGTGTTCTTATCAAGACTGGCGCGCGTAATCACTATCCTAATTAGGGAGAGAGGTTGAGGTTGCTGCGCCGGGATTAAAACAGAGTTTTCAGCAAAACAATAAACAGTTATGAAGCCGCCCACGCCGACTGAAGTGCCCATAGAGAAATATTAAAACGGCAAACATTAAATATAAACTGCATTTACTAGAGCTTGTTTAGAGAAAACTGAAAGTGAACGGCGAACCTTTTGAGATAAACCTCTTTGCATTGTTTCAAGATAATATATATCTTGCTTGTGTCCAACAAATTTTGGCATGACCCAAATTTTGATTGGTAACGTTTATGACGTCGGTGGCGCTGTGGCACTTGCGTTCCAATCGGGAGGTCCGGGGTTCGAGACCGCCAAGTACCAACCTGTTTTTCGTTTTCGAATTTCATAATGATGTACCTACATTTGTCTGACTCTCCTACGGTGAACGAAAACATCGTGAGGCAATCTGCATACATCTGCGAAGAAATTCAAAGGTGTATGTGAAGTCGAGCAATCCGCACTGGGCCAGAATGGTTGACTATGGCCTAAACACCCCAACTTGGGTAGACTCGAGCCTCGGTGGGAACGTATATAAGCTGTTATGATAATGACAATGATGAACGTTTATGTCTGTGTGTCTGTCAGTTTTATCGAAATCTTGGCCCCTAGGCTATCTAGACAGTTAGGATTTTTACTTGTCAAAATTTTTAGGTCCAACCCTAGGGTCATGCCACCTAGGGCCAAAATCCCTAATAATTTTCGAAAATATATCAATAAAAAGAAAAACCTCGCATCCAAAACTACCTACCTGTTAAGCTGGAACAAAGCATCCACCTCACAGAAGACCATAGCCAATGGCTCTGACACATCCCTTCACGTGGTTTCGAGCGTCAGATAACCAACGTCGCGCTTCAACATTAAATGTTGTCGGCGTGATTTGTTCCTGATTCGTCATATTCCTGATTGGTCATATTCCTTGTTCGACACTTTTCAACCTGGTCATTGTCCTAATTCGTCATATTCCTGATTCGACATATTCCTAACTCGTCATACCATGTAGAGGAACGTTATAGAATGCAGGAAATGAGTAGCTTTACCCGTACTTAAGGTTTTTGAATTTTGAATCTGACTTTATTTCGACAATGTTTAAAAATAAAATTCATAGATATCTTTTCATAAACAAACTGGGAGAAATGCTCGAATAAGGATCTAAGGGCCGGCAGTTACTGGAGGGTTTGATCGATTCGCCACGTTATTTAGCGATAACATATGTCAATCCCATACATTTTGCTCTTATCGAACTTCGTTATCGTTTTTAAATTGTCACTTTGTCTAGGCCCCCAAAAACGGTTTATTCGTTTGGGAGCCCACGTATAACACACAAACATGTTAAACTTACAACCCTTAAAAACGGGTTTAAAATGGCGGCACTTTTTTCAAGCTTAACAAAAAAATATACTCTCATATTGAAGCTCGGTGGAAGTTAATTGACAACCCTAGCAGCCGCCTCTTAGGGCTCTCTCGCTCGAGAGCCCTCAGCCTTTATGTGGGCTCCTTTGAGTGCCTGGAGGGCTCATCGGTTTTTTGCGCGCCCTCGATATTTTAACAACGCCACTCTATGCTCGAGATGTCTGCGAAAAACGGGTTTTTACCACGAAAAGGTTGTACATTTTTGTATTTTAATGAGGCGCTCTGTTGGTGTAGTATATAGTTCTTGTTCCGCACCACCTAAAGCTATACTGGTCAAATCAAATCAAAATTAAAAAAAAAACGGTAAGTAACGTTTTTTGCATTAATTCCGTATATATACATAAAAGAATTGATAAATTAAGTAAACAGTAATCATGTTGAAGACAAAACAAGAGAAGTGACGTGTGAAGTCAGAATTTCGATAGCTGAGTTTAAGCAAAATGCCACCCGTAGTCAGGGCTTGTAAAAATATTTATTCAAGGTGTGAAACATAACTTGCAGATGTTTTATCCTTCTTTGGACCTTTGGATACTAGATGCTTATGAGTACTCAGCCAATAGGATATCCACTACAAAAATATTAACGCTGGCCATCGACTACCAAATCATGCCACTTTTGCCCTAACTCTTACTGGATAGACATTGCTTCCTGTCAAACTTCATGATTTTAGATAGAATGAAAATATCTTATAAAGCGAAACCTATAGCTTTATAAGATCTCGACAGGCCGACAGAGGGAAATTAAAGATTTCGTTTTTCCTTTTTAAGGCTTGCTTTGAAAGGGAGTCAGTGTTTACTTATCAACGATACGATGTACTCGAAATCCTCAATACCAAATCCACCTTTTTTTCACAAATTTTAATCAGACCCTCAACGTTTTTAATCCACGCAAAGGGAAAAGAAATCTCTACGGAATCAATTCCGCCGTCGAGATAATTCATGTCCGTTTTCGTTGGTGATTTGTCGGGGAGCCCAGTGCTGGGTACATTTTACTCCAGGCTGTATTCATTGGATGGGCGATGGTTTTGTCGGAACTTTCTCGCATCGCTGCGGTCTCGCTTCCGGTCGCGTTAGAGCTTTTGAGGGCTTCCGGCAGTTTTATTTTCTGTTAATGGAAGGTTTCGAGTTTTATAATGGAACGTTGATGCTTCTATTATGTTAGGGTTTTTAATACTCAGGATATAAACTGTAGAAGTATTTCACCAATTTGTATCCTTTAAAAAGTTCGGAAAATTTTGAACATTATAGGCGCAAGAAACTTATTAGCTTTATCACAAGTACCAACATTTAGATTTATATTATGTCGTTACCAACACAATATAATATGTTGACATTATTTTTAACCGACTTCAAAAAAGGAGGAGGTTCACAATTCGATGCGTATGTTTTTTCTTTTTTAATGTATATGTTACGCGAGTACGCCGCCAATAGGGTAGTTGACTCATATCAAAATTTATTAAAATATTGTTTATTTCTAACAGTATTTGGCATAAGGTTCCACAATATACTGATTTTAATAAATAACAATGAATGATTACTGTAAAATTTTAATTTGAAAATGCTAGAAATAATCTTTTTTTATCTCACGCCGTAAACGCTTTGATATCCTGTGGTCAGGGTCGTGACGTCACACATATAGTAAACAAAGAAATGTCAAATTTGATTCAACAACTCGTCGATTTGCTCTATTCTTTCCTAAAACTGGCAAAAAATCGTCCAAATCTCCGTTATTATATGTGTAAATATCGTTAATTATTTGCAATAATAGCATAATCAACCATTGATGTTGGATTTGTGAGAGCAGATAGTACAAATCTTCCGAAAATCGACAGATTGATGGTCAAGACATTCTTTGTGTATCGCTCTAAACAATATAAGTACAATTTCAATACTGTTATAATGAAGAACAGGTTACAAGTGTACTTGTCAAGATTGTCAAGCGGCAGAAGAGAGTTGCAAACATGCATTTTTGGTGTGGTTGCACCATCACAGTGAGGAGCTATTTTGTACAGCAGTTGAATGCTATTGGATAGAATCCTATCTCTCAAAAGTGAAATAAACACTAAAAGTATTTACTTCAAGAGAAATGTTCAAAAGAAACATCAGGATCATGTGTCAAATACCAGTGTAGTACTGCAAGAATTTGTAAATGAACATAAAAAGAGAAAGATTGGCAGTTGTTCATTTGTCAAGCATGAAGAAAATTACTGGGAGGAAAAATATATATACATTCACAGACACAGATTGTGACATATTTCTTAAAAAATAAAAGACCTCTTCAATGAAGAAAGAATAAAGTGCATAGAAAACTAAACCACGAATCATCAATACAGAAGTGCTCTTTAGTTCGAGCTTCGTTATAAACAACAACAGCTTCCATGTGCTATAAAGTCAGCCAGTGCATAACACATTTTTGGTGGGAAATCTTGCAGACACCTACGAGTATAATGAAATGTGGATAAAAGTTGAAAGATGAAGATTTGGGTTGAAATTTGCAAAATGTGACCTCATTTCTGATTAATACCCTGTAATAGTCAGTTCAACAAACGGTATCCATAAAATTAGATTAATACAAAATTGTCATGCTCTTTTACTGAAGAAAATGCTAATTATCAAAGACAGAAAACAGTGAACAGTATGCTTAACTCAAGTATAGATGCAGATGTTTTGTGCTAAAGCGAAACTTATATACTTTTATGTATTAAGTAATTTTGAGAACACTCAAAAGGTGACAATATTAGCTATAATAGGTACTTATTTATCAAATAGTGCCATTTTGGAAACTATACTACATTTTTCCTAATAGTATATGAAAGTATTACTTCATAATAAATCACTACTATTATTTGGACTTTTATTACCTGCGACCCTAAGGCAATATATGACAAATTAATAAATTTAATTTAACTCTATTCAAACCTATTTGTACTTTTGGAACATATATATTTGAGTAACAATGATAAATATGAACAACAAACCTATAAAAAATTATCTTTTAAGGTGTAAGGGAAAAATAAAACACATGTACGAGTATTTCAAATTAAAAAAATTTGATTCAGCTTAAACCTTTACAAGTCATTATTGTCAAATAAACATGCAACATTTTTTTTAGTTAAGAACATAATGTCTAATGTAGTACAAAAATTTGTCATGTCATCTTTAGATGTTATGTATAAAGTACGTAAAAAAAATTATTTATATTATTTATTTAATAAGGGTCTTGTAAATTAGGAAGAGCAAAGGCTGACAACATAGCAATCACATTTAATATATTTGTATACGGCTTTAAAATGGATAACTTGCATAT
This sequence comes from Schoenobius gigantellus, assembly GCA_963935595.1. Classification (NCBI taxonomy): domain Eukaryota; kingdom Metazoa; phylum Arthropoda; class Insecta; order Lepidoptera; family Crambidae; genus Schoenobius; species Schoenobius gigantellus. The sequence goes on along the minus strand of OZ012542.1, from coordinate 63,904,062 downwards.
TCTTCGTAAGCTGTTCTGAAATTTACTTTCTTCTAGTAAGTTAATATCACTAATACTGCTTTCATATCCTGTATATATTAAGCTGACTAAACCATCAGGTAGTCACTCTAATAAATATTCAATAGTATTTGCTTTTTTATACTCGGGCCAAGTGAGTGCTCGTTAAATGACTTCATTGGGTTTTTGAATTTCATTTCTTAGCAATCTATGATTACCCTTTTATACTTATGGTGAAACACTAGAAGTAACTTTTTTTATTGTGCTTTTGGTTAAAAGGTTTAATGAATAAATGTCATTATCATAATTTTCCTCACTTGGAAATAATAATTTTTAATAATGTCTGGCCAGATATAGATGGTTTGCAGCACTTTACTTCAGACAATTTATTGGGAGATGTTGCAGTTGATTGGTGGTGGGCAGCAGGTTTAATCAGTGAAGATATACTTAACATCTTTCAGTTTTACCAAACTGGACCTATTTACTTCTATGGTGCTTTGGTATATGAATACTTGTGTTATTTTGTTGACATAATGTTGTTCTAGTTGACAGGTTGATGTGGCTGAGCATGCACTGCTTAGTATTATGTTGCACAACTTTTACTGCCTTATCAATCTCGTTGTCAAGAGGAGAACAGGGTAGTACCTACACAATAGTTCTCATTAAGTAACCTCTGAAAGCAACAAATTTTAATTAGGTACTCAGTAAATTCAAGTAAAAGTTGTTTAGATAAATATATTCATTATTATGAAACTGGAATAGTTTGTATTACATACTTTTTAAATAATATTCAATTACATCATGACATCATTATTCAATTGGACATAAGTACATATTCTTTTCTTTGAAACATCATCTAGCGTCAGTGTATAACTTAGATTAAATCAAAAAGGCGTGAATGGTCAAGTTTTCTCTACGTCTGGCGTTAAAATTTGGTTGGTCGGCTGCAGTCAGTTTTCATTCTAACTGAAAGATAAAAAATTTATTAATGATTTTACATACAACCTAAAAACTTCTATTTTGTTTAAGTTGAAACTGAAGTACCTACACAGATTGAGTTATTCATTTATAGTACTTACATTAATGTGATTTTCGCATTTGAGTTTCAGTAGATAGTTACAGGATTTTTTAAAGCGAGTGTTAATCAATTTTAAGCGAGAGTTATTTCGCATGTCTATATCACTGGGTATGGCTAATCCACAGCCACATCTTTCCTGGAGTCTTTGAAGAGGTAATTCCTGTTCTATTGTCCCGTTCTATATACTACAGTTTTACTATATTTTGTGATATTTAATAAAAAGCATTGCTTTTGTGAGGTTATTTCGCCTCGGTGCTTTGTTTACTATAAGACTGACGTCATTGCCACAGATAATCAACAGACTATCATGGCTGACCGTGTTTTCGGTCCAAAATTAAAAATCTTAATTTAAAATAGACTTTTTGCACTTTTTAGGCATCGAAAAAAATTATATTCATGTGCTATGGTCTAAGACAACAATTATGAACATTTTAAGCCCTACTTTAAAAAAGGGTCAACTAGCCTATTATGGACTGATTTTCAAAATTCTTTTTGTATTCGATAGAGTATTCCCTAATGAGTGTTCCCATGCAAAGTTAGGATCTAATAATGGGATCTCATAGAACTCGAGGAAAACCCTTAAATTTTTAGGTGTGTCCAACGTGTTTTGTGTGTATGTTACGCGATTACTCCGCCAAGTGTGGACCATTTTCAAAATTATTTTTATATTCTATAGAGTATACTCCTGGGGTGGTCCCGAGGTCACCAAAGTCAGGATCTGATGATGGAATCTTATGAAAATCGAGGGAAACCCAAATTTCAATATAATACCAGCACACCTTCGGTGAGCTTGTTTTAAATTAGGGTTTCTTTCACTAAAAATTAAAAATATTTTACAAAAAACATAAACCGACTTCAAAACACTGAAAAGTTAAAAATAATATAAGAATAGGTACAGACAATATCACACTTCTATATTGAAGTCGGTGACGAATTTTAAGATTTTCTAGATCATCGTTTGGCACCGACTTCAATATAGAAGTGTGATATTGTCTGTACCTATTCTTATATTATTTTTAACCTTTTAGTGTTTTTGAAGTGGGTTTTAATTTTTTGTAAAATATTTTTTAGCAACCTATAGTTGCATTATTTATGTGTTGAAGTTTGGGCAATTAATAATTGTGTATTTATCTGCCTATATGAGGATAAATATTGAAAAAATAAATGGTAGGTACAAGATAGAGACGACGGCGTTGACAGGATCGAAGCTACAGAACACAATGAAAGGGGTTAGAATGGTGATACAATGCGATTTCAACGAGAACGGCTGTCGGCGGGCCGCTACCATGACATCTCCATCTTTTCTTAAAGTACACCATGGACTAAACTGTCCAAGCGGGCATTTTTTCTTAAGACAAGGTCACTTTCGACGTTCGTTAAACAATGATTGGCGTGATTACATGTACGCTATAGCGCGGTGATCGTCTTGTGCGCGAAGACCGTCTCGTACGCGACGACTACCGGCTCGCTGCCACTCGCCCTAACTTTGTTTCCTACCATCAGTCATCTCGTGTACTTAACCTTTTTAGTAGGTATTAGAATAATTTTACTTTTATCAATTTGACACGCATACTCGTCGAACAAGGCCTTATTAATCTCTTTAATTGTGTTCTGTGATCGCAGTTGTTGTCAAGATCTAGATCTTGTCATTTATCTTGACTTCGGTCTCCATCCATGTTCCAGGTCAAATTTTGATAATCTTTCAATAAGCACTTTTAAAGAAAATGTAACGAATAGTAAATAGGTAATCTTTTGTGTGCAGAGACAATTTTGAAGTAGGAGCCAAAATTTTGTGTACTTGTTCAGACTAGTCTAATATATAAAATTCTCGTGTCACAGTGTTTGTTACCGAACTCCTCCGAAACGGCTTGACCGATCTTTATGTTTTTTTGTGTACATTCGGTAGGTCTGAGAATAAGTCGTAAACTATTTTTTATTATGGCGAAACGTAGTTCGCCGTTATTATGGCGAAACGTAGTTCGCCGGCACAGCTAGTCTAATATATAAAATTCTCGTGTTTGTTACCAAACTCCTTGGAAAGGGCTTGACCGATATTTATGAAATTTTTTGTGTATATTCAGTGGGTCTGAGAATAGGTCGTACACAATTTTTTATTATTGGCGTAACGTAGTTCGCCGGCACAGCTTGATGAAATTTGACTTACTGTATGTAATTTGGTCCAACTTAAAAGATAGGATAGCTTTTATCTCGATTATTTAACTCAATATTTATTATTGCGAATTAAATGGTTTGTAATCATTCGTTAGTTCCATAAGTTTCTTATAGAGGGCGGTGTGAGTTAATTTATGAACACAACACTTTATCCAGAGGGCCTATTACCGATCTCATGGTTTTGCAAATGAAATGATATGATATAAAAGTGGGAAACGAAAAATACGATTTCCGGTCAGATTTTTGATCATTTGTTCGTTATTAATGATGATATTATTGAAATTATGCCATAGTGATGATATCATTGGAGATCGGTAATATGAAATGCAAAATTTCATGACTTCTTTTTCTCAAAATTATACCATGTCATACGATGAAAGATCCATAATTGGCCTGCAGGTTGGGTAACTATCCAATAGATGCCGTTGTATACTATAACCGCCTGGCCGGGTCAGTCAGTAAGCTTATATGCATAATTACATGCTTCCTCTCTTTCTCTAGTAAAGAACTAAAAATATTCAAATAATGTTATAATCTAATAGGCACAAGTATCGATATTTTATACTATTGGGCACGTCTTAATTCAAGAATCCGGAACATCATTATCCCAGATCCGAGGACAGATTAAGACGGGCAATCATAATCTCCCGTTCAGATTTGTGGGCTGTCTAAATCGGCCTTCGTTGTTGGGGGAATGTCGACGGGGTCTGTGGAAGCCGCGCGTCGGTCGGGTCACGGGGCGCGACCTAATGAGGTCAAGTGGCTTCAATACGCCGAGGACTATTGTCGGCATGATAATGTGGGTGGGCACCGCCAAAATTGATGAATGAGCAATCCGACACACGTTATACACGTCTTAGAATCATTGTCTGTGCTTAATTCTTGCTTTAAAAGGGGTTTGGGTAAAATTGGCATGATTTTGGAAGTCCACGGACGTCGGCAAGTCTTTAAAATTTTGTAGTTGATGGGAAATAAAGAAGAAAGAGCGCATGTTTTCTACATTTCTGTCCAAAGTGCATCGAAGCAGAATGCAGATATATTTTAAAGTAACTTATTCAATAAAACCAATTCGTACATTCAAGTACATTGAAACATTAAGGAATATCTGTGTAAAATACTGTTTGAAACATGCAATAAACAATCATAACGGCCAAGTAAATCCTAAATGAACTCATCTAATCTGAAGATTAATGAATGTAATAGCAGCTTTTGACGCTTATTCGGTTAAGGACAGTTCTGGTTTGGACAGATTCTTGCATATTTTGTTGACACACTAATCGTATAATTTTTTTATTTATTTATTTAATTAAACAAACATTACATTGATCTTCGACGAATGTGACATAAATCCGAGGGATTTTTCCGTACATTCGGTTCATCGCAAAACTTAGGTGTACATGTACAAAATTTAATCACAATAGCCTTAGTATAACATAGAACGTAACAACTAAATACCTATTGATTAATTGCCCGTATAAAAGTAGCCAGAACTTAAATAAAATTAACTTGTGCACAAGTTGCGTTCTATCGGTGTGAAGTAGTGTAGTATTTGATGTCAGTGATCATGAAAGTGAAGTAAACACTGCATAGTTATGTTGACACTGTACAAAATTATATTTTCGGTAAATATACCAAATCACGGAAGTGTGCCGTACTAATAATAATCTTCTTATAATATGTCTTCTGCACGACTTTGAGATCAAACATTACAGTTTTGGTACGACTTACGCCAAAACTAAGTATATCACGATAAAAAAAACTATCTCTGTGATTATTATTTCAGTTGTCACTGTTGGAAAAAAAAACAAAGCCAACCTCAATACTCGTACAACCCAATATATTGTGATGTGCAGGGGCGGATCTACCTAAAGGCTTTTTGGGCTTCAGCCCAGGGCCCCGTGGATACAGAGGGCCCCCAGCCCCCATTTAAAACAATAGATGATAAGTACTTGTTTTTGAATGAAGAATGTCAAATATGTCAAACTAAAAAAAACAATCATGGGTGTGCGCGACTATCAAAAGAGACGGAATTCTCCTGTCGCTTGTCTATTTGAAAGGTTGATTTATAATAATGTCGTAGAATTTGTTATAGCCCTTGCTGGTTTTCTTGCTGGTTCTTTCTCCAACAAGGTCTCCCGCCGTAGACTTGTGATTGTGAACCAATAATGGCGTAACTTCTCTGACGTTCAAAAGTGATTGTAAAATCCCAATTGAATAAAGGATATAGAATTTGAATTTTTACATTGTATGTGACACATGAACGCGAACTCTTATTAAATAATTATTATTTCTTCATTTTTAGGGTTCCGTAGTAAACTACTTAGTACAAACTAAAAAGTTATGTATACCCGGAAAAGTAAAATTTCATAGAAAATTAGTATTTACGAATCACGTAAAGTTAAGGAAATATAAAATCATTGCAGCTTTAATAATAATAATAATGCCTAATTTAATAGCAACGTGTTGTGAGGTGTGAGTGTGAACTCAAAGTTGGCATTTGCAACTAGGGAACCCTACACTGCGCGTGGCCCGACACGCACTTGGCCGGTTTTTTCCTATACCGTACATCTACATCATTATAGAAAACAGTTTCTTGACAAATAGGCCCCCGAGTTGTATTAACCCAGGGCCCCACAAAGTCACGATCCGCCCCTGGTGATGTGAGCCCAATTTTAGCAGTCTAAATCACGTCGGTCTGTTCCCGTGGGAGATTGGGATGAAAAGTAGCTTATGTATAAATCTAGCTCTACAACTACCTACATGCCAAGAGCAATTTATTGTGTGAAAGGGGATTAAACACCCATCTATCGTTATAAACAGTTGCATTTAATTTTCTCGTTTAAATGACATTGATTTTATCTCTTGTTACTCGTACTTATGTGGCAGATAAATGTCACCAGTGCGAGCGTGTGAAGAATAAAAATGTTCTAATTGGGACGTTTTGTCTTCAGTCCGTCGGATCAGTGGACGTTGATGGCGCTCTGTGGACTCGGCACTGGCCTTCTTATCGGAAGATCCGGGGTTCGATCGAGCCATGTACCAAACTGTTTTTCGTTTTTCTAATTTCATATGTACATAATATTTCCGACGCTCCTACTGTGAAGGAAAACATCGTGGGGCAATCTGCATACATCTGCGAAGAAGTCCAAAGATGTATGTGAAGCCGACCAATCCGCACTGGGCCAACGTGGCCCAACGATGATCTCCTAGAAAGTGTTAAAATTTGTCACCGACTTCAATATAGAAGTGTGATGTTGTCTGTACCTATTCTTATATTATTTTTAAGTTTTCAGTGCTTTTGAAGTCGGTTTTATTTTTTGTAAAATTTTTTTTGGGAATCAAATAGTAGATTCTACAACAAGGGCATAAAATGAGTCATTGTAGCCCGAGATAGTAAGTTGAGAGGTACAATGTTTGTTTATGCCAGAGTTTTACACTCTGCTTTTCACTTCGATTGCGAGAAAATTAAACAATTACTTCAAAATATAAACGAAAATTTAATTAAAATTTAAAGAGTTAGTTATTTTATTATTATTTACGTTATTTCATTCACTTAATTCAAATATGTAACACGATGTTGAAAAATTAAAGAACTTATAATAACCAATTCCCGCCAGTAAACTTTTTTTAAAATTTTTACATGGCGATGGCTTAGGTACTTACCTACATATTTCATTCTGCCAAGTAATAAAAATATTTCGATGCGTTTTAATAATAACCGGTTACTGTTTTTATCTGGTTTCATGACTTTTGAGGTAAAAAACACAAGACAAATAAATTAAAGCGAATAAATAAATTATCGCAAGTTATTCTGTGAAGTTTTATTGAGCGTTGTTGGCTGTTGGGCCTAAGAATCTTTGTCTAAAAAAAGTTTTACTTTATGCTCTAGAACATAAAAAGCCATTTTGTGCAGCCTATAAACGACATAAAGACGCGAACATTGCGAGCACGAGAAGTGAAAATGATTTTTTAGAGGATTAATATTTAAATTCAACGATTTTTTCTCCAAACACGGGTTGGGGAGGAGGGGGTATCAAAAACATATTATGAATGGTATTTAATATAACGAAAACATGTAACTGATTTCTTTTGTGACTTATTGGTACACGGTACACAATATGCTATTTTAACGCAACTGCTAACTTAAAAATAAGCTCAGCATTAGTTGTTAGAGCTGTTTCTACTGCGTTAGTTCGACGTCAGAACTCAAAAATTACTTTTTCGCGCCACCTGCTCATAAAGGTATTGAATATTGTATCTACTGAATTTCCTTCTTTCCCTAGGGATTGAATTAATTTGTATTTGGAACACCAAAAGTAACTAAGATTTTTATAGAAACGCATTTTATATTGTCGAGCGAAAAAAATTGATGTTTCTGAATCGACAACTATATATGCACAAAAATCCATGAAGGCACTTTACTTATATGTTTTGGTTTTCCAGTCTAAAAAAGGTATAAAAGCACATACAACCCCGTCTTCTGTCTAGTTTTTCCAATACATATGCTTTGTGGCTTTATTAATATAATAATTGATGATGTACATAATATTAAATGAATTTTAATTTTAAATAAATGCTATATTTATTTTTATTTTCTCACAGGTGCATAAAGCGGTCTTATAGTCTTGGGTGAGCTTAAATTCCTCGCTGCACTCAGAACTCTTACTAGTCTTAAATTAAATCTCTCGCTACGCTCAGGATTTAATTATTGAGCAACCTCGCTGCGCTTGGGAGTTAACCAAAAGCCTTTCGTTACTCTCGCGTTTCAACTTTTCAAGTCTACCAACACCCGTGACATAAGAAGTGCCTTATGTCACGGGTGTAGATTTGATAAAGCTGTGGCCTTATCCCCTTGGTTAATAATTTACTGTTATCTCGAATTTTAATGAATTCATTCATATTCATATTCCTTTATTGCTTTCATGTTGTTACATTTAGATGTTACATTTTTATAAGTACTTACAAACATGAACCCTGCAAGGGCACCGCAACATTGCTAGTGAGTTTATATGATTATAATGTCAATTTACAATTAAAAACTTATACAATACAAGCTCTAAATAATGTCAGTATCACAGATGTCACAATTATAATATATCTAAGAAAAAAAGAAAAGTCATGTCAATAAAAAAGAATTAATTAAATTGAATTGTAAATATGTATTTAATTCCCTGGGGACCACGCAATATGACGGTACTCGCAATATTTATTTATTTATTTAAGGACAATCAGTAACAGTCACAATAATTCAAACAAAATAAAGACAAAAACATACAATAACTGCTAAGAGTACTGTTTTTAGATGCCATAACATGTATTTATGAACATTTAGGCTAAGATGCATCAAGATACATTAATTTTATGTCATTTTTTTGACAATAGAAATCCTAATCGGTATTTTAATATAACTGAATTCCACGCAGTCAAAGTCACGAACAACAGCTAGTAATATTATTATTCTAGCTTAGAGTTTCAAAAAACTAGAGGCTCGTTTATGGGGAAATGTATAATTTTTTACAAAAAAAGGTTCACAAAGTGTTACCGACTTGCCTTTTCATAAGTTTAAATCTCATTTAAAGAAGTCTTATGAGTAAAGAATATTATAAAATCAAAGATTATTTTGAATGTAGTAGGTGTAGATTCAACTTTTTTTTTTTCTTTACTACTTGTATTTGCAGACATCTTGAGTAGGTATATTCAGGATGTATGCACATACAAGGTTAAATTTATGTTTCCTTTAAATTAGAATGTTTTGCTTTGTTTTGACGTCAATAAGTGCCTGTAAAGGCCTAAGTTGAATAAAGATTTTTGAATTTGAATTTGAATTTGAATGATGCCAATGCCTGGTGTTAATTTGAAGATAAAGAATCGTGTCGTTGTGGATAACTGTTTGTGTAAACAAATATTGTTTTATTTGGTAACGACGCGACGCGGTAAGAAGAGAACTGACACATCTAATCTTGTAATGGAAGTTGAGCTCAAACTTTGCTTTGAGGTCAGATTCAATTGACGATTCTATAACAATACAGGTAGAAAAAAATAGTCCTTGTTGGTTTTCTTGCTGATTCTTTTCAGTACAAGGTCTTCCACCGCCGCCATAGATTTGTTGAACCATTTGCGTAGCTTCTTTGACGTGCAAAAGTGCAATGATTATGTAATAATCCAATTTGAATAAACTATCATCATCATCATCATCACAGCCCATATACGTCCCCACCGAGGGGCTCGAGCCTACCCTATGTTAGGGTGATTAGGCCTTAGTCAACCACGCTGGCCCAGTGCGGATTGGTCGACTTCACATACATCATTGAATTTCTTCTACTATATTGAATTTTTCATTAAATTATATTGAATTTAAATTAAAAAAACTTCATTATGAAAAAGTAAAAAATAATTCGTTATAACAAACTGCTCGGTTAGTTATTTTAAAAGCTCGACGCTTATTAAAAATGTCGCTGTAGTCACGTTTTGAATTTCCGCCTATCAGAATGCTGACTGAGTCAACGTAGCAAACTCACCGTTCAGATCCTTAGAAATGCGAACTAACTTGGCTGTTTGAGCTGCCATTGTGGTGCCGCAATATTCTGAGCTAGCACACCTATTTAATATCCGATATTACTTTTCGCTCTTGGGAGTTAATCGATTCGAAGAAAATCGTGTTCGCTCCAGCAATGCAGATTTCATTCAAATCGTTTCGCTGTGTAGTTATTTCAGTTTTAGTTTTTAATTTCATATTATTGAACTATGGGTGGTCGTATACGCATCAAAAACTAGAGGCTCTTTTATTGGGAAACGTAGTACCTTACGTACGTTAAAAATGTATTAATACCTTTATGAAAGTGTTGCTGAGTTGCCTTTTTGTAAAGGGACTTTTAACAGTAAAGGTTATACACATATTGTGAAGTCCACAATTTTTGAATGATGCCAATATTTGGTGTCGTTAGTTTGTAAGCGAGTATAGAACTGTTGACCAACACCACATTTGTAGGACATGAATTTCGATACAATGCAATGTAAAGACTGTGTTTGTAACGATATAATTTATTGTAGATGTCTGTATACATACCGATAAAGCTGAAAAAATTCATGCGCCTATTCTAGCTAACAGTTTTGCTGAATTTCGTGATATTTAAATTTGACGATTCAAAAAGCGTTCGATCAAGTCATATGAATTTTCATTATGATTCCACGCTACACTTATGGCCGATTTCACCAACAATTACTTAGCTTAGGAAGCCCCTACGACATATGCTGCCACTTTTCATCTTTAATGAAAAGAATGTGACAGCATGCTACTTAAGAGTACCCTAAGCTAAATAGAGGTTGGTGAAAATGGCCATTAATCTCGCAAGGATGAAATGTCGTAAAAGTAGTGTGTCGTGAGCTTTAGTAGCCATTTTTTAAGGCGGGAAAATGTTACGATACCTTAGGAGCTAAGTAGCCTGGATGACCCACATGGGGATGCCATAGGATTCAGGTGTTCCCATACCCTGCTAAACTTTTCATCGGAATCACCGCCCCGATATAGGCCGATATATGCCTATTCAGTCAGAGCGTCGGTGGCGCTGTGGTCTCGGCACTGGACTATGGTCCGAGTAGAATCGGGAGGCCCGCGATCGATCCTGCCATGTACCACTGTGTTTTTTCGTTTCACGAATTTCATATGTACATTTATCTGACGCTCCTACAGTGAAGGAAAACATCGCGAGGAAACCTGCATACACCTGCAAAGTAATTCAATGGTGTATGTGGAGTCAACCAATCCGCACTGGGCCAGCGTGGTTTGACTAAGGCCTAATCGCCCTACCATAACTATGTATGGTGGTATGTGTGTATGGTATGGTGATATTGAGAGAGAGCGGAGATCATTGGCGGTCCAATGCAATATGATTGCACGCAGGTTTGCTAGGTGTACGAGTGACGTCAAAATCACCTTATTTAAGGCCTACTGTCAAACTTTCTACACCTGCAGCTTGTGGAGTGATTATACGCAGAAGGCCTATAATGCACTCCGCGTACAATATAATAATGCCTTCAGGATGCTGATGGGCCTTCCCAGATACTGCAGCGCATCAGCTATGTCTGCTAAAGCTGGTGTTGATGGTTTTCACAGCATCATAAGAAAACGGATAGCTTCTATAATGCGCAGATCTCGGGAGAGCTCAAACGGAGTCCTGGAGGTATGGAAAGACAAACTTGATTGTCCCCTTCGTATGCATTGGACTACGATGCATATGGGAGGAACACTCAAGTTTTTGAATTAATTATTATTTTATTTTATTTTGTGCAACCCTCTATTTACTAACATAGGATTAAGGAACTTACTAACAAATTTATATGGATTTTGTGAAAGTCTGAAATAAATTTTATTATTATTATTATTATTATTATAACTGGTCAGGGCGGGCTGGTGCCCTTCGGTGGGGACGTATATGAGTTGTGATGATGATGATGCCTATTAAATCAACTTACCCCCCTAAGACTTGTAATGATAGATTACAAACTTGAAGTTCACCCAGGGACCCAGGTTTTGAACTCGTTTGTGACCCAACACGGGCGATCAGCCCCCCTAGACTAATGCCATACGCTAACTTCACTGCAGTCGTTCCGCAGAAAAATGTATGGAGATGACATTAGCTGCGGAAAAAATAGCGTGAGGCTGTCGCAGGCTAATGTCATTTCCATTTTTTTTTGCGGAACGACTGCGGTAAAGTTAGCGTGTGGCATTTGTCTATGGGAGCAGGTCACGGACATATCTCCCAGTCAGATGTATGTCCGACAGGGCTAACGCCTGCCCAGCTGCTTAGCGTAGTTGGCGAGCATCTACGAAGGCGCACCACCTTCCTCCCCGTCGCCTAAAGTCTCAATGGCTTGAGTTATCCATAATAACTCACTCTACTTTTAAGGTAACCAACAAAAGCCTACTTTCTAGGCTTTCACGCGTGCAGTTTAAAAATATCTCGATCCTACTAACCAAACATTCATAACCATTGTTACCAATCACTCTATCGTTCCCTGCTCGTTTCGGAACCCCATTGAGAAGCTGTTAATTGATGTCCTCCTACCCGATGTTCGGTCACGGCGGCCAATCCCAACACTATATGCAAGTGCATTCGCTTAACGTACCTTCCGAAGCACGGAGGAGCTCGAGCTGTTTCGTATTTTGGTCACCCATCATAGGACTGACCAAAGCCAACGTTGCTTAACCTTTGCAATCGTTCGCTGAGCGCACGTGCCAATACGCGTTCTTCGAGTATCCTGATTATTAACAACATCTTAGGTATGTAAAACCAAGTTCAAGTTGCCATTTCATAAGGGCGTAAAGAGGGTGCGTCGCCTTCATTATAATAATGCGGAGCGAGACTACGAGATCAAAATTTGTGCCATTACGGCCCTTCGTAATGGCGGTTATCCGTCATTCGACGCGAATTTACAATAATGTAAGCTGCAAAGAAGCGCAGTGCCAATTACGAGAGATTCATGAGCGGGTCGCCTGCCAAATACTGTGTTCCTGGTGCCTAAGTGCACTCTACGCCGATAAGTGTGTTTGTAACTGCTCTTATGAGATGCAATGTAAACTTGGTTTGTTTAACCAAGTCATTCTCTGAGAGGAAATCGTAAGGAACGTTATAATTTTTCATACAAACGTGGTCCCCCATTTTTTTAATGGCAACAGAGCAATTTTTTCCTAAACAAATTTATGGTCACTACATTGTTGTTCCTATGTTTTCCTTAAGTTTATTACTTAAAGAGATTTACACCTTCAGAAACCCGAACTATTGGCCGCTGTATTGAAGTTCAGTTGTATTCAAACATCCATCAAACAAATTTGACGAGATTATATGGAAAAACAAAACATAGAAACACAGCTAAAACCTTTCTTTAAATTTTGAAGAAAAGTAATTAGGATAAGTAGAAAGTTTTAGAGAAGCAAACAGCAGAACTACGAAACGTTTATGTTCAGGGTGTTAGGGCCAAAACTGCATCAAGCTATTCAAATAAAAATGTTCTGCCGCGGACGCCCGTGTGTATATTTTAGTACCAGCCCCCGTAGCACGTCCACCAAAACACGATATGATAAAGCGATTTATCGCAGTGAACTGTCAAATTACGACGAAACTCTATTGTCTTTTGACAGTTCATCGTGATAAACCGCCTTATCATATCGTGTTTTGGTGAACGTGCTAGGGGGGCAGGAAAATCGAGGGAAACCCTGAAATATAGGCATGTCCAACTTCACGTTTTTTCCGAAGCTATTCAGGTATTTGCGTCTGGTAGTAATGAGCCTAGCTGATGATGGAAGGATCTTTGAGGTTAGTTTTTTAACAGAATAAGCATGTTGACACTTAAATATAACAAATTTAAACTGACAAAAAATATACAATAAATATAAACCGACTTCAAAAAGACTAAAAAGTCAAAAATAATATAAGAATACACACAACATCATACTTTGACCCTTTGTTATCAAAAAGAATTGCGGAATTTAAATCAATAATTTTAGCGGAACTTTGTCTGAAAAGTACCAGTTTCAGCGATGAGTGCACTGAAAATCCACACGTGGCTTGCCAGTCGCCAATCAATAGCACGGTCAAGGCTGTGCTGGCAGAACGTTCGACGTGTGGCTCCGAATACCGCCCCGTGGTTAGGGCCACGGAAGTAATTCATTCCTAAATTAATAAGGAAATGCGCCATATCGATTATTTTAAGTATCAGAGTTTAGAATCATGCGCGCTTTTCTTATTAATTGTAGATAACGTTAATGGTCCTGTGATAAAATAGGCTCGTCTTACTAGAATCACTTCATTTTCCGTCTGTCATACTTGTGATCATACGACTAGTAAGTCGACGCGATTAAAAGTTATGAACGTTTATGTCGCATATTTACGGAAATTTTGCGATTTCACGAGGAAATAAACAGATTAAGCTAATGAACTGAAATCACGTTAATTTTTTTTTTTTATATAAAAAGGGATGTGTTTGTCCCTATATTTCATTCTCCAGCACAAACATTACAGGCTAATAGTGTTGGCATGGGGTACACCAATGTGGTTGTGTTGAAAGAATGAGGTAATTGCATGGAAAATTCCTGGAATTTTTCAGTAACTTTCAGATCTTCAGAGAAATCCGACTAATTTCTCAAGAAACAGATAACTTTCATTTTCTAAAAAAATCTAACAAAATGCTCGAGAGAGTCTGGGAACGTTCTGAAGTCTTTCTGGAAAATTCAAACCATTTTTCAAAAGATCGATCACTCTATGGATATAAATATTATCAATAGTAAAGCAGCCTTATATACAAAAGAATAAATACAAGACTTAAATAATCCTGACAAGCGTGTGTTTGTAGTAAGTGTAACATAAATTTTGTTTTTTTTTTCAGAGTGGCGGGGTGATGTTTTCGCCCCTTGGCCGTTTGAGAGTTGCACAAGCCGTGAGAAAACAGGTTAGTTAACAGTGCATTTGTAAAATGTCAATTTTTTTATTTAAATTACCCGATACCGTTAGAGCGACGGTGGCGCTGTGGACTCATCACTGGCCTTCTAATCGGGAGGTCCGGGGTTTGATTCTACCCTGTACAGTAAGCTCCCATGCAAGCTTCACATTTACACTACGAAAACCGCCACTATTACGAGCGACATAAGAACGGTCCAAAGGTCAAACAGTATAGCTTGACAAGGAGCTTACTGTATCAATGTGTTTTTCGTTTTGCAAATTTCATATGTACATTTATCCGAAGCTGCTACGGTGAAAGAATACTCGTACATCGTGAGGCAACCTGCATACATCTGCGAAGAAAATTCAAAGGTGTGTGTGAAGTCGACGGATCCTCATTGGGCCAGCGTCGTTGACTAACTGTAATGATGATGATGATACCATTAGGCGAACTTGTATACTGCACTTAAGAAGCACAAGTTATAGCACATAGGAAAAAATTTAATGTAAAAAACCTTTTTAAAAACAAGCTTTTATTTAAATGCGCAAAAAAGAAAAAATAAACTTTTACACTAAAACTTTTAGTTATAACGTCATTTCATATTTGACACAATTTATATGACATAAAAGCTTGTCGCGAGATTTACTTGTGTGTAGTCGCGAGATTTACTCGTATTTACTTCGTTAGAAAATTCTAATGAATAAAATTATTCACATCAAATTATTTAATTTACTTGTTTATCTCCAAAAGTAAATCTCGCGACAAGCTTTTAAGTTATATAAATTGTGTCAAATGTGAAATGACGTTATACGTAAAAGTTTTCGTCGGAGGAAAAGAAAAGAAAAGGAGCGTCGGTGGCGCTGTGGACTCGGCACTTGCCTTCCAATCGGGGGGTCGGGGTTCGAGACCCGCCATGTACCAATGTGTTTTTCGTTTCGAATTTCATATGTACATTTATCCGACGCTCCTACGGTGAAGGAAAACATCGTGAGGCAACCTGCATACATCTGCGAAGAAATTCAATGATGTATGTGAAGTCGACCAATCCGCACTGGGCCAGCGTGGTTGACTAAGGCCTAATCACCCTAACATAGGGTAGGCTCGAACCCCTCGGTGGGGACGTATATATGAGCTGTGGTGGTGGTGGTGGTGGTGGTGGTAAAAGTTTTAGTGTAAAAGTTCATTTTTTCTTTTTAGCACATTTAAATAAAAGCTTGTTTTTAAAAAGGTTTTTTACATTTAATTTATTTTTTACTTTTTAGTTATCACTGGACACGTTTCTCAGTCTGTTCATCTCATTCAACGCATCATTGTTGCAAGGTCGTTTGCCGGTTAACTTATACCACGGAACAGTCTAGCTCATCAACAAGATGACCTTCTAATGATTTTACCCTACTTAAGGCCACGTATCCTTGACCAGCAGCGAAGAGTTTTGAGCCTATTTCAAGTTATTCTTAGCAAGACCTTTTATTTGATACCCATATTGTAGGAGTGCATTAAAAATAATTGGTCCGCCATTTTGGGTATGCCGCCATCTTGGATTTAGAATGACGTCACACAGTAAACCATGCATTTTCATCCAAACTGTATGTGTATACAAAATATCAGCTCAATCTGTTAAATATATCTACTTGAAAATTGATTTTCAAGCTTTAGAAGTCCGCCATATTGGATTATTAGTGACGTCACATTATTTTTCGAGTTACTCTTAGCAAGACCTTTCATTTGATACCCATATTGTAGGAGTGCATTAAAAATAATTGGTCCACCATCTTGGGTATGCCGCCCTCTTGGATTTAGAATTGGACGTCACACAGTCAACCACACATTGTCATCCAAACTGAATGTGTACATACTACAAAATTTCAGCTCAATCGGTTAAAGATATCTGCTTCAAAATTGAGTTGCAAGATTCCACCCGAACATACATACCATATACATACTTATATACTTACATACTTACCTTGCAAGTTAAATAAAAGCTTGTAATGATAATTAATAAAAATGTATTTTTTAATTACAACTCGTTTTTACATATAAACAAAGTATCTTAAGCACTGCTAGATAGATCAAATATTAAAAATTCAAAGGTGTATGTGAAGTCGACCGATCCTCACTGGGCTAGCGTGGTTGACTAAACACTAACTTAGGGTAGGCTCGGGCCCCTCGGTGTGGACTTGTATGAGCTGTAATGATGATGATGATGATACCATTAGGCGAACTTATACAAGTTTGCACTTAGGAAGCACAAGTTATAGCACATAGGAAAATTAAGAAAAATGTATTTTTTAATTACAACTCGTTCTTACCTAAACAAAGTAGCTTAAGTAACTGCTAGATAGATCAAATATTATAAATTGGTGTGGTCATATATTAAATATTGTAAATAAATGAAAAAAGTTACATCGAATGAAGTTGTATAAATGGCGAGCCTAAGAGGATTTAAGTGCTTTGTGTGGTCTACTGATACTGATTATTACCGAGATTAAGATTATAGTCAATTCCCTGTGTTACGAAAAATGTTTTTCTCATTATTATATGAAGCTTTTATCAAACATGTTAGCCCCGTCATCATCATCATTTCAGCCAAGAGACGCCCACTGTTGGACATAGCCCTCCCCCAGGGATCTCCAAACCGATCGCTCTAGCGCCTCCCGAATCCAGCGGCTTCCTGCGACTTTCACCAGATCGTCGGTCCACCTTGTGGGGGCCTACCAATGCTGCGTCTCCCGATACGCGGCCGCCACTCGAGGACTTTTCCCTGTCATATCGTAACCTTATATTCTTCAATAGAAGTGGCCTAAAACCTATCACACTAGCTTCACATCTTTTAAAGTTAATAAATCAATCAAATCTTGAATTCAAAGCAGGAGACCTCGTCTACGAGTAATCTACGAGTAATATAAAAGGACCAATCAATCATTTGTATTTCATAGTCGTTTTGGTAATTTTTTGTAAATCTGTCCTGTAAATTTTTATTTTTGTTTCCTTACTAGGCTTTGATATTGCACAGCCGAAATGCTTCCAGTAAAAAAGTAAATAACTTAGCTCCGGGTTATATGCCAGAACACATTCTGTTTGTATCCTTTTAAAGTTATTCTGTATTCAGAGGCAGCAGATAGATACTTTATTCCGGTCAAAATTATTTCGTTCAGCACATCAACAATTCAGCGCTGCCGCGGACGGAACTGTCTGAAATATATTTTAAGCCAGATCCGAGTGTATTGATTCCGGGAAGGATTTGGATCGTATCATATTGTTCGCCGTATGTAAGGGGAATGTTTGCGGAATGCTTATGTGGCGGGGACCCACTTTCCGGATGTCTCCTCGTTTTTGCGTGTCTCAGGGAAAATGCTGCACTAAAGCTAGCGTCGGAGGCTTAATGATGAGTGAATTGGCATTGTTATTGTCTTATTAATTGAATTAAACATTTTTATTTAGTTTCATAAAATGTTGATACACTGACAGATTGTGATCATATTAAATCAATAGTTTTATAGCTTAGTAATTAGTCTGCATTACAATACAAAATTAGTGTGCACAGTATTACAATGATGTAAGGCGACGAGAACATATTCGTTAATTTATAAATAGTAATTGTCAATAACAATGTCTTTGTAAAAAGTATTAATGATAGGCATCTAGGATATTGTATGAATGTGAAATATAAAAAAAAAAAAAAAACATAGTATTTGTAAAATTGTATAAGGTGTTTATGTAAAGGAACATTGGTGTGAGTAATAGATAAATAATATGACAGTGAAAGTGTATGAACTAGATAAAAAATGTAATGACAGATTATGTGAGAGCGAGATAGTTTATTAGAATTAAGGTTAGTTGAGAATAAAAATTTAAGAATAAGATAAGAATTTCGTCGGACCTGGTAAGAGCTCGGTGGCCTAGCCGGTCAAGGCGTCGACACGGTATGTTGGAGACGAGCGTTCAAATGCCACTCGCGTCGATTATTTCTATTGGTTTTATTCATATTAAAATTTATTTAGCATTTTTAAAGAAAATGCTAAGTTCTCTATAAAATTTGAGAGCTGTTATTATCGCCGAAACGTGTCTTTCATTTACGTGTGCATATTTCCAGATGAGCCAGTTGCCGGTGCTGAGCTCGGAAGCCACGCCACTCCAGGCCCCCATGTGCTACCAGCTGCTGTGCGCACCTCCCATGGCGCCGCTGCCTACGTGCGCTCCTTGCGAGCTGCCCCCGCCGCCTTACGCGGTCTACCCTCTACCGTTTGACAGTAAGTCGCCACTGCATCTATACAAATAAATAAAATTGAAGTGTCTGTTTGTAATGTCAAAATAACAAGTTTTTACTTAATGGGTATGAATGTATATCGGGTACCAATAACAAGAACACAATTTAAAAAAAAATTGTCTGTCTGTCTGTTTGTTCCCGCTAATCACCGGAACGGCTGGACCGATTTTGACGGGACTTTCACTAATAGATAGCTAATTATATAAAGTATAATATATAGTATAATAATATTTTTATCAAGATCGGTCCAGCCGTTACAATTCCACGCGGACGAAGTCGCGGGCACAGCTAGTTTTTAATATAATAAGTGTGGGTACGCTGGTACGCTGCGCGGTTATAATAATAATAATAATAAATAAATAAAGTGTGGGTACTTCTTTCTTATCTATTGAAGCCGAAAGCCGCAAGCAGAGAACTTACCATTCTTTGTCCGTGATCCTACTACATCCTGCTGGTAATAACACGGGCATTTTATTTTGTCCGTGGTTATTCGTACTAAAATAATATTCGTACTGTGCAGATTTTCCATAAACCAGTTCCAGAATTTTTAAATTTACTATAAAAAGGCGTGCGGTATAAGGCCGTTCAGTGAATACATTTGGTAGTGGTCCCAAAATGCGTGTATGTAGGTTGAAGTACTTCTGTGCTCTAAATCACCTAGTTCAGATATAGAGGAAGATTTACGAGGATATAAATTTTCTTGAAATTCAGCTATATTTTCATTGACATTATTGGATTTCGATAGAAGTATTTTTTCGTGGCCAAAGAAATCAGTTAAAGCGATGTCAAAATGCAACACAACATTTAAAAAAAGGAGTTCAATTATGTTAAATTTTTACTTAGCTTTCATTTATTTATTTATTATGCCTATATTTATTATTTATATACCGCCAAATAACCGGCTAGGAGTCGAAGTGGTCGCCATGACCGAAACCGGTCGGACTAATCATCATCATCATCATGCCTATGGACAACAAAACAGATTACAATCATGAATACGTAAATAAATCCTTCTTAAAATTAAAAGATATGTACTAGACTGTAACCCTAGCCTTGCTGACATATCATTATAAGGTACAAAACAAGAAAGTCCTACTTCTCAAAAACAAACAGATTTACTTACTAATAAAAATAAAAAATCTTAAAAAATAATTACAATATATTTAACTATGTATTACATACAGCGAGCGATATGGGCGCGTGTTAAGCCTTAAGATAGAGTTAGTTGCTTAACTGACTTTATAAAAATCCTGTATCTTGGATTAAAAATATCCAAGCACAAATTCTTGACAGATATCTCGTTATAAAGCCGACACATTCTTACAAGAGGATTATAAAAAGAAGTGTTGTTTTTATATGTTTGTAAATAAAATGTTTTGTTAGGTATTCGGGGATTGCGCTTTGTAATTATATTTAGTTTACTTAAGAGGTAGGAAGAATCAATACCATTATGCAGGATCTTATGCAAATATATAAGGTCCTGTTTCTTGCGACGGACAAGTAAGGTGGTTACTTTAAACTTCATGAGCCTCTCACTATAACCAGCGAGACTGCGACCAAAACCGCATTTGTAGCTTAGTATCCTAAGTGCTCTTTTCTGTACACTATCAATGCTAAATAACATTTTAAACTTTCGCGTTGCATTATTGACTTAGTTAATTATGTAGGGTCTAAACGCGCACAATATTAGCATAGTAACTCTCGAAATACTATGTACCTTTACTGACGTTTCGGTCGCCTTGTTGCGGCCGTGGTCACGAGCGAGCGTGCGCGTTTAGACCCTACATAATTAACTAAGTCACTATCAATGCTGTACAAGACTATAGTAAATTGTCAAAAAACTCTGTGCCCGTTTGAAACCCTTGGTGCACCTTGTTATAAAGCCAAGTACTTGCAGCGCTTTGTTTTTTTTTTAATATATGCGCAGTGTTCACGGAAAGTGAGTTTTGAATCAAATAATACGCCAAGGTCCTTAACCACCGATTTCCTATTTAATGTCACCCCTTTAAGTTGATAATCAAATGTATGTTTATATCGCTTGTTCGATTCCCAGCTGAAGCAGGTGAATTTTCAAAAATCTTTAAATGCAGATCTAATTATTTTTGAAAATAAAAGAATGTTTCCTTTCAGTAAAATTTGCTTCCAACAATATTAAAGGTACTTTTCCTCCAACCACGGTCTTTTTTTCCACCTGGTATATAAAAGAAAGTCGTGTTAGTTACACTATTTATAACTCAAGAACGGCTGAACCAATTTGGCTGAAAATCAGTGGAGAGGTAGCTTAGAATAAGGACACGGACATAGAATAGCTTTTATTGCAGAAATCACCCCTTAGGAGGAGAAAATGGGGGTGGAAGTTTGTATGGGGAATTAATAACCACTGAACCGATTTAGATGAAATTTGGTATGGAGATAGTTTGAGTTGTGGGGAAGGATTAATTTTATCCCCGAAATCATTCCTTAAAGGTGTAAAAAGGTTGGGGGGGGGGGGGGGGGGGAGAATTTGTAAAAGGAAGTTGCGGGCAAAAGCTAGTATTCATATAAATCTACTTCATCGCAGATTTTGATTTTCATAAAATCATGGTTTCATGTAGTCTAGGTATGTTTGAGAAGCTTAAGAACCTATTAAAATTATTTCAGCCGCTCCTGCTATCTACGGCCACCCCACACAGTACGCTCTGGTCCCAGCGCCTTACACCACTCCGTGCTGCGAGCCGGCTTGTTGCGCTCCTCTTGACAAAAATCCCCGTATACCACCACCTCCACTCCACCCAGCATTCATATACTAGCAGATCTCTCATCACAAATATTGAAAATCAGCTATTAAGCTCTACACTCAAACAATAAAATAGTAATTTCATTGACATATGAAATATTTGTGAGTATAAATTCCGAATAAACGTCAAAATATGTGCTGCAATTTCTGAAGTAATCAGAAATTCATGACTTAAACTTTGAACAGATGTAAAATAGACCGTCATTATCTATTTAAATATTTATGCTTCGTACAAACAATAAAGAGTAAGTATATTAGCTATTTGTGTATTGTCGTTGTATGATTAAGAGCTATTGTGTATTGATTAAAATTTATCAGTTATTTAGTCTTCCAGATGCATCGTGCTCAAGTACATATGAGAAAACCTGATCAGAATGAGTTGTATTTTAAATTATTGAACTAAATTGTACATCAATAATATAATAATGCTCATTCTGAGCGGGGACTTGTTTCATCCTTCACTTTAACATCACGTGTAATAATTTGGTGATGAAAGTGTTCAAGATATCTATTTATCTAATCAATGTTTACTATTTAATCTTATATCAATTGGCTTCATATTTAGCATAGACGACGAAGATATACAAATATTACTATTTTATGAATAGATAGTTTAAAACAAGAAAATTGCAGTAATGGGTGTGCAAAGTACAATTACACTCGTCAGGGCTATGTAATTCATTTATGATTTATTGTGTTAAGAAATTAACGTTACTTAAGTCTTCTCCTATCATAAAGAAGTCTTCAAGGTAGTAAAAATATTTAAAGAGTTGCATTAAACATAAAAAAATGTGATATAATTTTAGAATTAAAGAAAAATGTAATAAAATATCCCGTTTGAGACAATATCCATGCATATTTGAATGAAGTAAGAACTTATCAAATATATTTTCTAATACAATCAAATCGAATCTCAACTTTACCTATATTCGAACAAAATATTTAGATACGATAACTATGTGCAAAAAGCACAACGAAATGTAGCACAAAATTTATAATGTTCCTACATTTAAAAGGAACTTATCTATAAAAAGACACGTTTGTTGATGGCTTGTTATCCTTTTAAAGGATTTTGTTTATCCTTAGGGTTAAGAATTATTTTCAAATGCAATAATACTTAGAACAAAGAGAAAGCTATATTTTAATAAATTTAGTTTTTACAACGTTGTTGATGGTCACTTTGATGATTCTGGGGTCCAAGGTGTGGACAAATGTGAATATTAAGATATCTGATACCTAAAAAATGTTATTGAATTTACTGTTGATATATTAACATTTATATTTGTTCACATGAATGATTGTTGAAATTACGACGATAACATTATGTTTCTGATAAACCCTTGTCGTTTTAAGAGTTGATAGTTTTAAAGTATGATTTATTCGGAAACTTGTTCCTTATTTACAAGTATGTGTGATTGCAAATGTTACATTACTGTGTTTCTTTATAGATAGATTTAGCCGTAATGAAATAAGGAAAAACAAATCGTCAAGAATGTGATATGTTAGTATGATTTATTAGAAGACTTAATAGTTTTAGTTCCTATTCAGTTTTAGCAACAACATCGTCGTGTTTGTTATCTCTAATAATTAAATAGGACCAAGATGTTTCCTGTACAAAAATATGCAATAATTGTTGTTTGACACACCTTGTTGACACTGTTGTACAATCACAAATATCTTATACGTAAAAATGTTATATCTTGTAAATGATTATAATGTTTTTTTTATTTATCACTTATAGCACTCCATAGAGAGTATTTAATTAGGAAGAGCTGTCTGTCAAGTTTTGTTTCTTGACTCGCCATGTAGAACTCCGCTGGTCCACAAGGTATATTAAGAGAGTCAGGTCGCTTGCTCTTACAAGAAGAGTGCAATTTTGTGGTCTGCATGTAGACGTAAGGCTTTTTCTCAATTATTATAAACTACATCATATACGATTAGTGTTACTGGAAAAGCTGTCAATTTGTCGTCTTGAAATTTAATAACTATTTATTGTTAGTTTGATAAGATTAGTTATATATGTGTGCTATCTTGCGATGCTTCCGTGCTCAATGTATGATTTAACTGTATTCTCATCGGATTATGTGTTTCTTACTATGTAGTATTGCAAAGATTATATAAATTTGTTTTACTATACTACTTCGGCGCGCGTTTGCGGGCCTGTTTTGCAGGTCGATGTCGCTATGACTCTTGTTGTTGTGAAATGTGTAATCACTTTTTTGTGTAGCGCATAAGTACAAGTACAGTACAATATGCAATTTGTGTGCAAGCTATTTGTAGGATCTACTTGAGTATAATCACTTGTCGCTGCTTTACTGTTATTGTAAATATAAGTTCAGAAGTTTGAAGAGGTGTAATTTTGTCCTCTCTTTTGGTTTGACTAAAATAAATAAGTATTTTACCGTCCTTGCTATTTATGATTTAGGCGTTGGTTTTATGCATAAAATTTACGAAAATTCATCGAACAAGAAGAACAACACTTTTAATATTTTATTTAGGTACTTATTCATTATTTAAAATGAAATAACTGTCCTCATATTTACGATAACATTTAAGTCTATCAATGTTTTGTGGCCTAGTCACTTTACTGCCCGACATATCGGATATGATAAATCATTATGCTATACTATATATTTATTTTTTGTATACCTGTCTTGTATATACTCTCTCGCTAGATGGATTTAGATTGTGAAATTTAAACGACGTAATTTAGACAATATTACTCTGTAATTAGAAGATAAATATGTTAAATATAAATACTTACTCTTTGTCTGTATTCTATTTAAGGGAATCACTCTTAATTATAGTTATTGGCTTAGAATGTTGTGATTTTATTATTATTATACAGAAGTTTTAAACATCTGATTGTTGCGAGTATGTGTCTGATGTTATACTTATTAAAAGTGACTTACTGTCTATCAATGCTGCCCTTTTTATAATTATGTCTGTTGCTAGCATTTTAAGCAATGTTAATATATTTAAGTCTTAATATTTTAATTGTTGTTAGTTGAATCACTGATAAATATACATTTATATAACTGTTATAAATAAAACAAGGTCTCTTTAGACCTTTTAACATACGAATCCATGTTCGTTTTTAGCACTTTTTGTGTTTTAATGTAATGAATAACTATATGAGTACCTACAGTCACTGACGAAACGTTTCTTCTTCATCTATTACTAACAAGGAATCTATTTGAAATGCATAAATTTATGTATTCGATTTCACAATTATCTGTCCAGAACCGTCTCATGTCTTAAAATATTCTTACAGGGACGACGACAATATAAGCATTAGGACGCGTGGTGATGTTACAGCAAATATTGTTTATAAAATATTCTTCATTCATTCAATTAGAAATGTTAGTTTTACTTGAATATTCAATTGGTTGCGAGCGTACTTCTTTTTCTTGGTCAGTCCATTTTCATGATTGCTACTTAATGAAGCAAGAACGACGTAAACTCGCAAGGTCGATTGCTGTTCGTTGTTATATGGATTCGATTGAAGAATATTGTGCTTTCAATAAGATTCTTGTTCTCAATGAACCGATAACTTCAAACCAATGTCTGTAATGTCACCACTAACTATTTTCATAGTATTACCCTCAACGGGATAGAAATAAAAAACGTCCAGCACTTCATTGTTTTGTTTCAAATTGAAAAATGAAATAAACTTGAGTGTTTATTCTAATCATTTTCAAATAAAAAACACTAGTTTTTCAATAACTGAAGTTGTAATTAAATACCTATCATAAATGTCTTTTACAGCTTTGTTACCATTCATTATGTATTCCTTATTTTCAATTGTTGTTCGCTTATCTATTTAATTTCTTAAGTTTTTAAGCAAAGTGTAGCATTAAATTTGCTATACCTAGTTAACAATGCTTTACCTATATTTTTGCAAAAAATAATCGCAAAAATTTGACAGAGGGACTTCACGATGTTGTATAATAATAACATTGCAATAGTAATACTCACATTTTTGATAAAAATTTTAATATACATCTTTATAGGAAATCTTCTTGTTATAATTTTACCCTTTTAGATGCATATAAAAGCAGGAATACATGCATTCATTTGTTGATCATTGTTAACTACTTGTAAGGTCTTTTAGAGAATTATGCAAGATAATGTTGCTTTTTGTAATCGACCAGTACCTAGTCATAATCATTATTATTAAATTTACTAGGTATAATAATAAGAGCGTATGTACTTAAATTGAGTAATTTAAGATATACAAGATGGATATTGTGTCTGTGTCTAGATAAGAGGTTTTACTCATAATTTAAGTTTGCTGTTATTTAGACTCATTACTAGTATAATTTGTTACTCATACATTTAGAATTACAACGTAAAAAAGTTTTTTATAAATTATAAAATCATAACAACTGTGAAAATAAAAAAGAGGAACTAACATAATTACGCTATTTAAATCATCAGATACCTCAGAATTTTATATTGTAGATTTATTAATGAGTACTCTAACACAAAGGCGCACTAACCATCTTGTATTTGTTATAATATTATGAATGTTGCTATATATTCTATCAGTGTGTTCTATGTGTCATTTGGCTCTTATTCTAAATATATGATAAACTCAAATATAGTTATAATAAAAAAAAATATTTTAGATCAATTTAATTATGATAAGATATTAAGTATTGCGATATATATATTGTCATGTTTGGTGACGTTTTACTTTAATAGAACAACGAAGGCATCGAGATTAGGTAGATTGCGATATTCTTGGTATTTTTACATACCACAAGGGATAATAATGCAGTAGCCAAAAACGTTTGATAATTTTTAAAGTCCGAACTTGACCGATGCCTTCTCAAGAGGGGTGTTTAAAATTTTCTAAAATTTATCATCAGTGAACTCAGACAAACTTCAAGTTATGTATCACAAAAATGTAGTTATAAAAATTATCGTGATCTAATCATAACGCACACACGAAACAACAATAATACGAATTAGTTATAAACAAAGTTACACCATTGCATCATCGAATGTAATTGTTGATTGTTAATATTGACTAGTTATTTACTGGATTGTTATGTAGGTTCGAAGGTTTGGTTGATCAAAACGACGTGAAATCTTATTAGCTTTCGTAGGAACTGAATTTTTTTTTTTCACTAAATGTGTATTTTTAACTATAAATTGTGCGTATCCATAACAATTGCGGTTTATGTATCTAAAGATTGTGAAAGCCGTGTTAGCCTATCAGACAATCAAAAAAAAATATCCGTATTAATGAAATATTTTCCAATAAAAATGCGGAATTTATTATTTTTATTTATATTGATGCTGTGCGTGTTTCGTTCTTTAGTCCTCCTCATTTAATCTCGATTCTTAATTGTTATAATAAAGTTCAAAAGTTCAGTCTAGTCTGGTTGAAGGTACTAGTCCTACATTGTTGGTTATCCACAATTTTCACAACCATCATAGTTTATTCCTATTCTGTGAACGTCCTTAGTGATACGGAAATTACACTGATAATTAGGTACTGAATTCGATAAAAGTTTTCGAGAATTTACGCCCAAATTGGTAATTAATAGATCGACTTTTGTATATAAGCATTTCGACAGATGTTAATTCTATTTATCTATCATCATTCTACAGCTTTCCGTCCGTTCATCATCCAAATGTGTTTCGAACCTACATGCACTCTTTTTATTACTATATGTGATAATATTGTTATCGGAATAATAAATATTTTAAAGGCTATTAGAGACATTCTTTAATTCTTCTTGTTAACCTGTGTGTTTGAGTAATATTAAGGCACTATGTTAAGGATAATTCGAGATTATATGTATTTGATAATTAAATGTAACGCTCTGCATACCACAAAGGTTGCTTGTTATTATAAGCATTTCAAAAGTCTCGACTGTTCAATGGGGTGTGGGAAATTTGTAATGCTGACTGTCTTTTATTTTATTTATTTTTAGTAAATTGTCTGTCCAAAAATTACAGTGGAAGACAATGTGGCGAAGATCGTAACTGATTCTTGAGCCAGGGATATCTAATAATTAACAGTAATAGAGGTTTTAGCAAAAATTGGCAAAAATATTGTCAATGATAAGTAAGCGGAGTTTCTTGTTCTCGATTTGATATCATACAAACATACTTTGGTAAAATATGATCGTTGTTTTAATTAACAACTTACTCGCTATCTCTTATAAAAAGTCGAACTTATATAAATGAAACCGAAAGTAGTTGCGGGTTTTGTGCGGAAGAGCGTAGCTCGCCTTTTGAATTGCCAATCGAATCGGGTTTGAGGGCGGGAACAAGTAGTTTTTAGCTTATTCAGAATTATAAAAAAATAGACCTTTATTATTAATTTTACCATTTGCATTCGCTCTAGTCAGATACTTCCCTAATCAGAATTGATAAAAAGTTTTTAATTGCAAGTCCTACTAGTTTATTATTTATTTTTTAATTCATCAACGTTTCCTTACACTATGAGTATTTACAAAAGCGATAAAAAATATTTTGATATCGCCGTTTGATGTCGACACGTGACGTGAATCTTTTGTTGAAAATATAAGAATATGAAATGTGTTGTTAACATAACCGTAGATTTTTTATTTGGGAAAAATGAAAATTATAAACTTAATAAAATATAGAAAAGTGAACAACCTTAGCAATTTCATATGATGGCAATCAGCTGGTGTATACTCTGTCGATGACGTCTGCAAACGTCCGTTGGCTGTAAACATTCTTAGATAAATATTCTCATTAATAGATAAATTTTGAAAAACTTGTATTAAACTTTTTATGAAATGAAATGATATGATTTTTTTTTATGAAAGCAATAATGAAATTCATCTAATTAAATTCTTCATATAAAAGCGTTACAAGTCTCCCACAACCAGACTCCCCGCCGCTAAACCTGTCTCCTGAATCATATCACTGAAAATCCAATCAGACCCAGCTATAGATAAGTTCAATAAAAACATGATGAAGCAATAACGAAGGTTAATTGTTAAGCCACTTATTATTATAACAATAAATTAATTAATGGATAAGACTGTTGTTCTCATTTATTTAACAACTTGGCATTATTTTTTTTGTCAAGTGTAACGAAACCTTTTCCCTCTCGCTTAAACTTTTAGAATCAGTAAGTAGGCACACAGATCTAAGACAGCGTCCGCACGTCACCGGCCACTGGTCGTGAGTGAATGTGCGTGCGCCGCTCTTCGATCTGTGAAGCTACAATATTTATTGTATATACATCACATCTATTAAGATTCTTTGGCGATAGTTGACAATCCTCGAATGCTCGGTTTCAAAATTTTAAAAAAGCTGAATAAAAACTTGTCACGACTTTATAAGGCACAAGTCCGGTATGCACATGCCACTGTCACAACCAGGGGCGGATCTACTTACTTGCGGCTTTTTGGGCTTCAGCCTAGGGCCCCGTGGATACAAAAGGTGGGGGCCCTTTGTATCCACGGGGCCCTAGGCCCCCATTAAAACAAATCAAATCAAATCGTTTATTTGCTGGAATATGGTTTTACAAGGTGTTATGTTCAGTTTTCCTTCATATCATATCGATAGTTCGATGTGCAAATACATTTAGTTAATTTAAGTTTCTCAAAATGATACAATTTCCAGTGACACCCAGTAAAACAGATTATACAGTATAATTTCGTTACAATTTTATACGATGGATAACGTACAGATTATCATAATTATAAAGTCAAGGGATTCTTAAATGTCAATGGTTGATCATAGTGATATAACTACGAGTAGTTCAAAAATTATGTATAAGTGTCATGTGAAATGATGTCAATAATGAATACAATTTAAAACAATACCAATATAATAACAATGGCAAGCAATTCGAATAAGTCAATAGTAATAAATTCCAAAATTAAATCACGACATATTAAGTATTAAACAATGATTACATTTACACCGGAGGGAGACTGTACCAGGGTCGTGTGCTTGGGTACCTCCGTCTTACCTATTTCTGCCGCAAAGCAGCAGTGCTTGCATTGCTGTGTTTCGGTTTGAAGGGTAAAATATGGCACTGAAATTATACTGGGTACCGTGACTTTACATCTGATGTCACAAGTTGGCAACGTACACTGTGGTTCTTGTGGGGGTTGCAGTGTTGCTGTGAATCTCACAGGAGCCACATGTATTATAGGTGACACCACTTACCATCAGGTGGGCAGTTTGCTTGTTTGCCAACCTAGTAGCAATAGAAAAAAAAAACATAATATATGTAATTTATTTCAAATAATCTTACCCTTAATAATAAGTAAATAATACATTTTGTTAGCAAAAGATGATACTAATTGTTTTTAGGGTCGAGAAAAAAATATAAAAAAAAAACAATTATAAGTTTGGCTACCCGGCAGGCTTATTACGGAAAAATATTTTACAAAAAATATTTGTAAAATATTTTTTATTTTTAATTTTTTAGTAAAAAAAACCCTAATTAACTACCTCAATTTTCATGGGATCCCATCATCAGATCCTGACTTCGGTGACCTTGTGACTACCCTAGGAGTATACTCTATCGAATACAAAAATAATTTTGAAAATCGGTCCACAATTGGCAGAGTAATCGCGTAACATACACACAAAACACGTTGGAAGCACCTTAAAATTTAAGGGTTTTCCTCGATTTTCATGGGATCCCATCATCAGATCCTGACTTCGGTGACCTTGTGACCACCCTAGGAGTATACTCTATCGAATACAAAAATAATTTTGAAAATCGGTCCACAACTGGCGGCGTAATCGCGTAACATACACACAAAAAAAAACATACGCATCGAATTGAGAACCTCCTCCTTTTTTGAAGTCGGTTAAAAAGCAATGGCAACGCGATCAACAATGAAGTGGTCTGTGATTGATAACAACCAAATTCAACAATCGACTGCTGTGTCCAAGCGTTGACGTGCCTTTAAAGTTCGTCAGTCGTTCGCATGTGGCGCTGTCGTAGCGCAATCCAACGTTCCATGATACAAATTTGCGATTTATAAGCAATATTTGTACAATCGCAGCAATTGCGACTGTCTCTAAAGATTGGTAATAAGCCTGCCGGTCGATCAACCTGTGTGCGCGGCTATCAAACAAAACAGAAAATTCTTTGAAAGGTTGAACTTGACTTATAATAATGTCGTAAAATTTGTTTGTACTGTAGATAAAAACAAAAGACAATATGTTTTTTAAATTCACAATTTTTCTTGTATACCGTACATCTATATATCTTTATAAAAAACACTTTTTTGACAAAATGACAATTACTTGAATAATTAATAAGCCCCCGAGTAATATTAGCCCACGGCCCGACAAACTCTCGATCCGCTGCTGGTCACAACTTTGGATTGTATCAGCTAAACAGCACCTAGAGTAGAGTCTGCGGCAAGTAGAGCACGCTTATTACACCTCTAAAGGTGCGATACCGCCAAAGTACCTAGTGTGAAGAGCGTTTGCTTACAAACATTTTGTGCTCAACTCTAGCAGCGCACGTGCTAAGCTGTTAACGCATTTGCGGACTTTAAATATCCTTGATCTACTTTAGGACAAATCTATGGCCACTATTAGCATGCTTCTATGTTTTTTTATTAAATTAAATTAACTATAAAAATAGATAAACCTTTAAAAAAGGCAAAATTTTCTACTGTATTCAGCAAACAAATTCGACGAGATAAAAAAAAGCAAAACATAGAAAGGTAATGCATTTTTTTAATGCAAAAAGTAATAAGTTATAGAGATATAAGAGGCCCGTTTTGACAGGTGTCATCCACATAGTTTTTCTGTCAAAACTGACGGATCGACTAATATGTATGGTGTCAAAATGGGCCTATTATAGAACATCTTTGGCAAATCACATAAAAGCTTTGTCATCCCGTATCTAGATGATATTATTATTTTCTCTAAAGCGAGAAAAGATCATGAAGAACACCTGAGGAAAACGCGTAATAGAATATGAGAAGCCGGACTTTTGCTCAATAGAAAAAAATGCAAATTCTTTCAGAAAGAAATAAAAATAAAAACATACTAGCTGCTCCAACAGACGTCGTTCTGCAAAAAGCTGTTGTTTTTGATTAACATCATGACACAGCTGAGACAGTTTTGTTTTTTTATATTTCCTTCTGCGAGAGAGTATTTTGTAAGAAGGAGGCAAAAGAGAGTCCTCGAACTTCCACGACGAGCACTACAGCCGCTGTCACGTAATTCCATAAAGGAGTTATGTGATTTCTTTATGGTATAATTATGTTTTTTACTATTTGGCAGTGTCTTAATATTAGAACAAAGAATTATACGAAAAGAACTGAATAAAGGTTTACATCACAGTTCGTTTTCCTTTAAATCTTTATATGGCGAAACCGTGAAAAATATCGAAATATTTAAATCAAACAGCATTAACACCGACACGCAAATAATGGAAGCTCTAAAAAGAAAAAGAACTCAATTCCGCAAGAAATTCACTAGAGCAGCCGATGCCCTTGAAAAAGCCCTGAGTGAGCACAAGGACGAGGATGATCGTAGTGAGGTGGATTTGAAGTTTTGTAGGCTTTCCGAATGCGCCGAGGAACTGTTTGGTTGCGAAAGTTCATTAAGAGACCTCTGGTGCCAAAGTGATAACTTCGATGAAAAGGAATACGAAGAGGACCAGGATATAGCAGAGGTCTACGAAATTAGATGGTCGAAACTGAAAGTTAATTACCAAGTGCTAAGTGATCGCAAAAGTAATTGCGATGATCAAATTTCACTGTCTGGTAAGTCTGTTTCTACCATAAGACACATACAAGAGCGAAAAGTAAAAATGCCTAAATTAGAAATACACAAGTTTAACGGCGAGGTAAAACGATGGTTACTTTTCTGGGGTCAGTTCGTTAAAATTGATGTAGATCCAGATATCAACGATTCTGACAAATTCCAATACCTACTTCAATCTATGGAACCCCATTCTAATGCCAGGCAACTCGTAGAGAGCTATCCACTTTGTGCAGAAAATTACAAGAAGGCATTAAATGCTCTAAAATCAAGGTTCGCTCGCGATGACGTATTAATAGAGACATACGTAAGAGGACTGATAACTTTGATGCAAGAAAAAGTACAAGCATCCAACGCTAAGGAACTGTCCAGCCTATACCACAGTCTGCAAACGCACTTGCAAGCGCTTGAAACGCTCGGGGTTACAAAAGATAAATACGCGTCCATACTCTTCCCAATGGTAGAGTCAGCTCTGCCAGACGACGTGCTCCGAGCGTGGAACCGGTATCGAGCTACAGAAATTAGAGATGGCAACGATCTGTCAAGATTGGTGGACTTCCTCAGGCTAGAAGTTGAATCGGAAGAAAGGATTCAACTGGCACGTCAAGACAGTTTCCCTACTTCCAACGCCACGCCTAAAGAACCCACGTGTTGCTTTGTCACTGAAACGAAACCTGATTCCCGAAAAACGCCGACTGTTTGCATCTGGTGTGACAAAGACACACACTGTACCGCTGAATGTCATAAAGCGGCAAAGATGTCTCTAGCGCAAAGAACTGAACACATTAAGGCCAAAAGGGCGTGCTTGATTTGTTTGAAGCCAAACCATACGGCCAAAAGATGTAAAAGTTTTCTCAAGTGCCTATTTTGTAAAAGGAGACATTCGATTTTAATGTGCCCTGACATGAACAGCCAAGGACAGGGAACTAGCCAGAAAAGGTCAGAACTTGAAAAGGCCAACAACCTTCATTGCGAGTTCAATTCCACAACTCTACTGCAAACTATTGTAGTTCGCGTGTTTTCAACCGACGGCAAGAGTTCTACGTGTGTACGTGCCCTTTTAGATAGTGGCTCGCAAAGGTCATACATCCGAAAAGATCTTGTCACTACATTAAATTTGACACCAGTGAGAAAAGAGTTGATTACCCACTGTCTTTTTGGTGGCAAAGAGGAAAACACCGAAGTACGTCAAATTTATGACATTTCCGTGAAAAGTATGACAAGTGACTTTCTGATAAAAATGTCAACAGTGGAACAAATAAATATTTGTAGTATTTTGCCTAAAGTTACATCAAATGAAATAATTCAGAAATTACGACAAATTAACATTACACTGACTGACACGACCGACACACCCGACGACATCCAGTTATTAATAGGTGCCGATTTTTTGAGTTTATTGTGGACTGACGAGTTTGTCCATGTAAGTAACACTTTGACTGCGATTAAAACCACAATGGGTTGGACCATTCAAGGCCGCGTTTCTGGGATTTATAGCTCGTTAATAACGTCTACAACTACACTTCATTGTATGTCTAACTTTAAAATTTCAGATTTGTGGGAGCTCGAGTCTTTAGGCATAAGGGACCAGGCTGAACAAAATGTTAAAAGTCTTCATGACGCCGAGGTACTTGAAAATTTTAAAAGGTCGATTTATATTAATTCGGAAGGGCGTTATGAAGTCCCTCTGCCATGGTGTGACGTACCGCGTCCAAGGTCGAACTACCAATTAGCAAGAGCAAGGCTTAACTCTGTCACACGTAGACTAAGTGAAATAGGTAAGTTATCACAGTATGACGAAGTTTTTAAACAGTGGTTAGGTTTAAATATTATTGAGGTGGCTCCAGATCAAAGCGTTAAAGGCCACTACATACCTCACCACGCTGTCATCAAAGAGGCTAGCCTTACAACCAAGATAAGGCCCGTCTTTGACGCGTCAGCGAAGGATGCCAATGGTATAACGTTGAACTCTTGTCTCGAAAAAGGAGTCAATTTACTAGAACAGATACCGCAACTTCTAGTGAATTTTCGAAGGGAAGCCATTGGTGTTACCGCGGACATCGCGAAGGCTTTTCTACAAATATCTGTAAATAGTAGTGATAGAGATTACTTACGATTTTTATGGTGGGCAGATGTGAATGACGTTGGTAAGGGGGTATTTACTTACCGACATCAGCGCGTAGTATTCGGCGTTACCTCTAGTCCGTTCCATCTTATTGCTACAATAAACTACCACCTAGATAAATATTTAGGAAATCTAAATGAAACTACTTCAAAATTAAAAGGGGCATTTTACGTAGATAATGTCGTAGCTAGCGTAGAATCTAAGGAGGCTTTAGAAAAATTTATCTGCGAATCAAAGCAAATCATGGCTGATGGAAAATTCGACCTCAGAGGTTGGGTTTCGAGTCCGGTATAAGTTTGTAGTGAAACTACGTCAATGTCGGTTCTAGGTGTAATGTGGAATGTAGAGAATGATACTCTTTGTTGTTACACTGATTCTTTAAAAACAATCTGCGGAAAACTGACAAAAAGAGTTTTGTTGTCCGTCCTGCAGAGAGTTTTTGACCCAATCGGTATAGTTTGTGCGACTTTAATCGTTCCTAAAATCATATTACAGAAAACATGGCCAAGGAAACTCACCTGGGATGAGGAGCTGTCGGGTGATCTAGCAGTAGAATTTAAGGCATGGTTAGATCAAGCACACTTTATAAGCCAAATTGTTGTTCCGAGACCATTAAGTTCGTTTTCGATCAGGGTAAGTGAAAATTTACTACATGTTTTTTGCGATGCGAGTAAGATTGCGTACGCAGTTTGCATTTTCTTACGCACAAAATACGGTGATAATGTTGAATTACGTCTTGTACAGGCTAAATCTAGACTTACACCGATTAGCAGAACATACAAAGTTACTGTACCGCGTCTCGAGTTGATCGCCGCGACAATGAGTGTTAGGTTGGCTAAGTCGATAAAAGAATCGTTAGGTTTAGACAACTGTTCCGTTTTTTATTGGTCCGATTCTAGTGTTGTGCTAACGTGGATCAAAGGTACCGGCGAATGGAGCGTGTTCGTGGCAAATAGGGTTAATGAAATAAAATCACTTACTTCAGCATTGCAATGGCGTCACGTACCTGGCAACCTAAATCCCGCTGACTTACCTTCGAGAGGAACATCTCCTAAAGGGCTACTAGAAAGTCACTGGTTGGAGGGTCCTGATTGGTTGCGTTTGGATAAACAGAACTGGCCCGTAGCAGATTTCGAAATCGACCTAAATGAAGTTAATGTGGAGCGTAAAAGGTCAGTTACAGCCATGCTATCGGAATGTGACTATTGTTCACGCTCGAGGAAGAGCGAGTGACAGCTTTTTTGGCGGCCGGCCGCATGTGATATGTCAGTTGAGTCGAGTCGAAATGTCATATTTTGTGGTTAGGATGATGTCCGGGCATCCATAAAATATAATACACAATATTCAAGCAAATAGTGATTTGCGCGGCGCACCTAATATCGGGGTGCGAAAGCCCGCTTTGTGTTGTGCAAAAGAGTGCCCGCTTTGTGTCAAAATCGCGTGTGTGAGTCGTGGTGGCCTAATAGGCATTTGTAGTGCTCCGGTCTCCACCGGTGGATCCACTGCAGAACTTCAGGAGCCGCGACTTCCTTCGAGCTAGCTCAGGAAGTCCACCGGCTACGGAGGAGACGGAAGGAGACAACGGGAATCGGGGTAAGCCACAATGCCTTCTATGAGCGGGTAGTAGGGCATCAGCAATCAACCCAAAATTCCTTACTCGGTGAAACGCCGACGTGGTGGTGTCTACCTTGGGCACCACCATCTCTTGGTAGCAGAGCGTGGTTTTTAGATTTGAGTGGTTCTTAGATTTGAGTATTTGATTAGTATTGTACAATTAATATTGTAATCTTGTTGGTTGTCCAAACGGGCAATACATATTAATTGGTTTTGATTGCTGATTTTAAACCGACTACCAGCTCATTTGTGGACCGATCTCCTTAACTAATTGTCATTGTATATGAAAAATTGAGGTTAAATGTCTTTTGTTGTTCTAGTTAAGTTCTAGCATTTACCTACATTTGATTTTGGTTTGTTTTTTCATATCTTTGTTTTGCCCTTGACTATTTTGTTTGTTAAGTTGTAAACTTATACTTGAATTTGATTTGTTTAAAAATTTTTTTGCTGCTAAATGACTTTGCTGTTGTTGTAATACACTATATTGCTGTGTTAAGTTTTAGCATTTCCATTTGATTTTGTTTTGTTTGCCTCTGAATATTGTGTTTGTTAAGTTATTGACTTAATACTAGAATTTAATTTGTTTGAAAAATTCTGTTGTTAAATGCCTTGTTGTTCTAGTTAAGTTCTAGCATTTATACTTGATTTTGGTTTGTTTATATATTTTGTTCTGCCTTTGAAGTTCCTCCCGATCTGTTTTGTTGTCTGCGGTTGTCGGTCTGTTTGTCCGTGTATTATTATAGTGTTTATTAATTTTGGTGCAAAATGGTCCCGCCAGTCAGCCCGCTTAGTGGTGCCCGCGCGGGTGCACAAAAGATTTTGAGATGGTTTGCTAGTGCCGTCGCTTTGGTAGACCGACCAGACCGAGAACAGGCCTTGTTAATTCGGCATGAGGGAGTACCGGCTCGCTTGAAGGAATTGGAGCAGCTTTTCGTTGCTCATCAACAATATCTGCTCGACCACCCAGCCGAGGGTGCCGCTGAGTTGCGGGCAGTCGACCAATTTAATGCCGATTATGATCAGTGTTTTGAACAGGCGGATGTGATTATAAACAAGGCTCAGGCAATCCTATCCGTCCGGAGGGGTGAGTCGTGCACGCCCGGGGAGGTCAAGCCTACCCCGGCCGGCTTGCTGGGCAGACTGCCCACTTTGGACATCCCAACCTTTGATGGGAACCTGGCTTCTTGGATGGGGTTCATTAACCTCTTTGATAGCCTGGTTCACTCGAGGGACGACCTGTTCCCTAGCCAGAAATTGGCCTATTTGCTCTCTGCCTTACGTGGAGAGGCTGGTGTACTTGTCCAGCATCTACCTGTCAATGATGACAGTTATGATATTGCAAGGGCGTTGTTGACCGCCCGGTATCAGAATGTTCGCTTGCTAGCGGACACACATGTGGCTGCCATTTTAGGGCTGCCACGAGTATCGCGGGTTTCCTCATTGAGGAAGGAGATTTTGAACCCGCTGCTGAGCGCTATTAACGCGCTCAAACGACTTGATCTACCGGTGGACCAGTGGTCCTTTATTTTGCTCCACCTCATCCTCGATAAGCTTCCCATGGAGATGAAGGGACGCTTCGAACAAAGGTACGGGGGCAATAGTGCCTCGTACCTCCCCCCCTTCTCGGATCTCCTCAGATTATTGGAGGATGAGTGTCGGATGACCGACCACTTGGATCTGGTTCCTATACCGGGACCGAGTACAGGCCGCTTTGAGGCGACCCGGGCAGCGCCACGGAAAGAGCGCCGCCCGTACAAGCAGTATACTGCAGTGCGGCAGAACTCTCCACACGGGGAGAGGCCGAGGCCTTGCAAGTGTTGCAAGCGGGATGGCCATCGTTTGCCGGCCTGTCCCAAATTTGTTGGCCTACGCACCGAGGGGCGTAGAAATATGGCCAAGCAGCGGAATTGGTGCTACCGCTGCCTGGGGGCTCATATGGCATCGGCTTGCCCCCACCCACGAGATTGCCACTGTTGTGGAGGGGCCCATCATCCCCTCTTGTGCTTTAACAATAGAGACGCTCGTGAGGTGGTAAGAGAGAGGGACTCGCACACGGGCGGGGGCCCTCGTAGGTCACCCACATCTCCGAGGAGATCGGAGGGGCGTGCCACCCCTCCGCGGAGAGTGGAGAGGCGCCCCCCCTCCCGTGAGAGGATTGGGCGCCCCATCCCCCCTACGGGCGGGGGGGATCGACGCGCCGCTTATGAGGCGCCACCGCGGGATTGGGCCGCGGTCATTAGGGAGCCACGTCGGGAGCCGATACGCTTCTCTCCCCCTCTGATGGAGAGACCCCGGTTGTCACGGGCTCCCCCAACTTTCGCCCATCATGGGCACCGCCCGGCCCCCCGATGCCGCTTTGATCGGGGCCAGTACGTGCCGGATTGGGACCCGCTCGAGCGCCTTGAGCGCCCTATTCCTCCGCCGCGCACGCATTTTTCTTCGGACCCCCCTTCCCCCCCGTTGCGGGGAATGCGGGAGGATTTTCATTAAACCAACTGTCGGCTGCAACCCCCCCACAGGAGCAGGTGCTGTTACCAACAGCCTCCGTACAGGTGTGGGGCCCGAGGGGCACCTTTGTTTTAGTTCGCGCCCTTTTGGATACGGGAGCTCAGGGTTGCATTGCCTCCAGCTGGCTGGTCCGGCAGTTGAGTTTGAACACATCTCCATACCTTGAATCGGTACGAGGAATCGGAGACCTGCGGATCCCGGATCCGATCGGTCAGGTTTTGTTCTCCTTCTCCCCCCACTTCTCTTCAGCGCCCAAAATTGGCGCTACCGCGATTGTTTATGAGAAGGTTGTTGGTCAGCTTCCGCAACAGCACGTTTCGCGCGCTGTCGTTGATGCGACATCAGGATTGACCTTGGCTGACCCTTCCTTCCACCGAACCGGTCCGATTCACTTATTGCTCGGTGCCGATGTTCTAGGCCGCGTGTATTGTGGGAAGAGGAGAGAGTTACAGAAGGGTGGGCTGGTAGCCTTATCTACATCGCTTGGGTTTGTAGTGATGGGACCAGTTAGGCATAACCCACCATCTCCATCGGTGGACAGTTACATAACTGTTAGCTCCACCTTATCGGATGTCCTTCAACGGTTTTGGGAGGTGGAAGAGCCACCTACCGTGAAGCGAGTGAACCCCTTGGACGAGGAGTGTGAGTTGTTCTACGAGAACAATACAGGTCGCCTTCACTCGGGACGGCTGATCACTCGTTTGCCCTTTTTGTCAGTTCGCCCCTCACTTGGCAGCTCCCGGCCGTTGGCCGAGAAGCGGCTGCTGTCCATGGAGCGTCGTATGAGTAGGAACTCCGACCTCAAACAGAAGTATGTCGACTTCATGCGAGAATATGAGCAACTGGGGCACATTTTTTTTTTTTTTTTTTTTTTTTTTTTTATGGATGGCCCGGCAAATGACCTCCTCCCGCCTGATGTTAAGCGGTGAAAGAGGCCCAAATGAGTTGACAGATAGAGTAGGGACGACATCCACTCTCCTACCTG
This sequence comes from Schoenobius gigantellus, assembly GCA_963935595.1. Lineage (NCBI taxonomy): Eukaryota > Metazoa > Arthropoda > Insecta > Lepidoptera > Crambidae > Schoenobius > Schoenobius gigantellus. Next base: position 63,864,364 of record OZ012542.1, on the reverse strand, counting down.
CCCGCCCCTTGCCGGCCCAAAAGATGCTTTTTCACGCCTCTTTTGAAGGAACCCATGTTGTAGGATGGAGGAAACACGTGCGCAGGTAGAGAATTCCAAGTGTGGGATGAACGACAGAAGAAGGAATCTTGGAATTTCTTGGTACGGTGTGAAAAGGAGGACACAGTGTACGGATGACTCCGAAGGCCCTTACGCGTGTTTCTGTTAAGGAATGGAGAGGGAGGGATAAGGTTAAAGAGCTCCTCAGAGCATTCCCCATGGAACATTCGGTAAAAGGCGCTAAGAGAGGCGATGTCACGACGAAGTTGTAGAGGCTCGAGGGTGTTAGTTGCCTCTACATCGCCAATTATGCGAATAGCGCGACGCTGCAATCTGTCCAGAGCATCGAGGAGGTACTGAGCGGAGCCGTCCCAAAGGTGCGAGCAATATTCCACGCAAGACCTAACCTGAGTTTTATACAACAAGCATAGTTGGTCCGGCGCAAAATACCTACGCACCTTGTTCAGGACACCGAGTTTCCGTGAGGCAGTAGTTATGACGGATTCGATGTAGTCTCTGGGGTTCAGATCGCAGCGAATGTTCATTCCGAGCAAGGTGATGTTGCTCTGTGTGTGAAGGGTTGTGCCCTGAAGAGAAGGAAGGGGGAGGAAAGGTGACCTTTTCGCCGAGAACACGCACACCTGTGTTTTCTTAGCATTGAACTCAACAAGATTGTTGGAGCCCCATTCGGAGACGAGGTCCAGCGTCCTGTTGAGCTCAATGATAAGATTCTGCCTTTCCCTACCAATATCACCACGAGCAGCCCTCGAGGCTCCGTGATATCCCCCATGCACTGTACTGTCGTCTGCATAGCAATGTATAGCTCCCAAGGAAAGCATATCATTGATATGCAGAAGAAACAATGTGGGGGATAGAACGGAGCCTTGCGGAACACCAGCGTTCACTGCCACGAACCGCGAAGCGCAGCCGTCAACGACAACGCGAATTCTACGCTCGTGGAGGAAGCTGGCAATCCACGTACAGAACTGCGCGGGTAATCCGTATGCCGGAAGCTTGGAAAGAAGAGCCTTGTGCCAGACTCTATCAAAAGCTTTGGCGATGTCGAGACTAATAGCCACCGATTCGCCGCGCTTATCGATAGATTCACCCCATTTGTGCAAAAGGAACGCTAGAAGGTCACCTGTTGACCGTTTAGGACGAAACCCATACTGTCGGTCATTAAGTAACGAGTGACCTTCCAGGTAACGGATCAGCTGTGTATTAAGGATCCTCTCCATGATTTTACACAAAATGGAAGTGACGGCTATAGGACGATAGTTAGCCGGATCAGAACGATCTCCCTTTTTGGGAACCGGCAGGACATTGGCCTCTTTCCAAGATTTCGGCACACAACCAGCAGAGAACGACAGACGGTATAGACGCGTAAGGACCGGAGTCAACTCCGCTGCACACTTCTTAAGAACAATCGCAGGAATGCCGTCTGGTCCACTTGCTTTTCGAGTATCGATCGACTGGAGCTCCGCCCGCACATCACGCTGTCTGATACGAATATCGGGCATGGTGCTGCCACAATGGGACAGTTTCGGAGGTTGTGTACCACAGTCATCGACACGGGAATGAGCCGCAAAGAGTTTTGCCAGGAGGTCGGCTTTCTCCTGCGGCTGATGAGCAAGTGAGCCATCGGCAAGTCTCAGCGGTGGCAGCGAGGGTTGGCAGAAGTTTGATTGCACAGCTTTGGCCAGGCGCCAAAAAGAACGGCTACCCGTAGGGTGCGATAGCAGTTCCTGGCCCACTTGTGCAATGCGCTGAGCATCCGCTCTAATGTAAGCCCTCTTACATAACTTGGTGGCATTATTGTAGGCTGTTTTCAGTAGGCTTGTATTGGGATCCTTAGATGCTCGGCCTCTGATCCAAGCGCGGTAAGCCAGCTGTTTGTTTTCAACAGCAGAGGCGCACTCGCGATTGAACCAGAGGTTACGTCTGCCTCTACTGACGAGATTGGAATGCGGAATATAATATTCCATTCCTAGTATGATCTCGTCAGCAACAGAGGTCACATGTCGGTCTCGCGACTGGACTGGCGAAACGAGGAACATAATTTTCTTCCTCACCACGCGGTTTTGAAACCTTCCACCGGGAAGATACGCGTTGTTTTTGATGGGTCAGCTCCTACGTCTACCGGAGTTTCGCTGAATCAATGTCTGCATGCTGGACCGAAGTTGCACCACGAGGTGGGTGATGTATTGACCAACTTCCGTCGCCATGCCGTCGTCTTTGTGACCGATATCCGGATGATGTTTCGGCAGACTGTGATTCACCCGGACGATAGACGATATCAGCTCATATTATGGAGGGAGGATCCCAGGGATCCCATGCTGGTCTACGAGCTGAACACCAATACATACGGTTTGCGTTCGAGCCCCTTTGTGGCAATTCGCTCACTTGTGGAACTCGCTGAACGTGAACGATTACGATACCCTCGCGCATCCTTGGTTCTCAAGGAGGATGCATTTGTTGATGATATTTGTACGGGCTCCTCTAGTGTCGAGGAAGCCTTGATTTTGCGAGATGAACTAATTGCTCTTCTCGGGGCTGGTGGTTATGAACTGAGGAAGTGGATGTCCAACTCACCTCAGCTTTTGTGTGACTTGCCAGACGACCACCAGCAGGAGCCTCATATTTTTGAGAATGCCAACACTCCAGATTTACTGTCTGTTTTGGGAGTGCAATACAGACCTGTCCAGGACACGTTCACCTATCGATTGGAGCTGCCAAGCCCCAAGGTCTGGACGAAACGGTTGGTTTTGTCTACAGTAGCTCGTACCTTTGACCCAAATGGCTGGATTAGTCCCATAGTGTTTTGGATGAAATGCTTCCTACAGGAACTTTGGTCAGCCGAAGTGTCGTGGGATGAGCCCCTCTCGGGCCGTTTGCTGCGAGATTGGGAGTCCTTCATGTTGTCTCTCCCCGACATTAACCGTGTTAGTATCCCTAGACATATACTGCCTAAGGGACGGTTTACGGCCAGCCTTCATGGCTTTTGTGACGCGTCTGAGAGTGGATACGCAGCCGTCGTATATATCCGGACGGTTGATGATAGAGGAGCTGTTAAGCTCCACTTGCTAATTGCTAAGAGTAAGGTTGCTCCACTTCGGACTCGATTAACAATTCCGAAGTTAGAATTGTCTGGAGCTACTCTTCTGGTTCGGTTGATGAACCACGTTGTTGACACCCTGGGACGTAGTGTGGACTTTGAGTCGCTCTTTGCTTGGTCCGACAGTCAGGTTGTCCTGTGTTGGATTAAGAACTCCATCCACTCCCTGGAAGTATTTGTGGCCAATCGGGTATCCCAAATACAGGCCTCGAAGGCCACGTTGATTTGGCGCCACGTGCCAGGTGAAATAAACCCTGCTGACTGTGCATCACGTGGCAGCGAAGCCCCTCAGCTTATTGACCACACTCTGTGGTGGGGTCTCGAATGGTTGTTACTACCGTCTTGGCCTTCCACACCAGCTGTGGTGAAGGTACCAAATCCGGGCTTGCGTGTTCACGCTGTCGAGACTATGGCGGCTCCAGAGCGGGAATTTTTATTAGACCGCTACAGTTCTCTGGACAAGTTGCTCGGCGTGACTGCTTGGATAAGAAGATTTATTCGAAATTGTCGACGGCCTCAGGACAAAGATTTGTGTCCGGTCCTCTCACCGCAGGAGCGCCAAGATGCTCTTCTGCATTGGGTGCGTATGACCCAGTCTAGAGCGTTTGAACCGGAACTTAAGGTTTTCCGTACCGGGACGTCCAAATTGAAGGGACCCTTGGTGCGTTTGACTCCCTTTCTGGATGATAAAGGATTGTTGCGTGTAGGAGGCCGATTGAGGCACGCTAACTTGCCTTATAGATCACGTCATCCCCTGTTGCTCCCCAAGGACGGACCATTGGTGCGATTGTTGATCATTGATCGCCATGTGAAGAATGCTCATGCCGGATGTAATGCATTGACCGCGCTCCTCCAACGGGAGTTTTGGATTTTGTCAGCGCGAAGAATAATCCGATCTGTTATCTTTCGATGTCTGCCCTGCTATCGTTTACGCCCCGAGACGATGCAGCCCCAAATGGGTGATTTGCCTGCTGATCGTGTGAATGAATCGATGACCTTCTTAGGAGTTGGAACTGATTTCGCGGGACCGTTCACTATAAAAACGTCGCGACTCCGTAATGCTAAGACTGAAAAGGCTTATTTGTGTGTGTTTGTTTGTTTGGCCACTAAAGCCGTTCATTTGGAGGTGGTGAGTGCACTCACCATGGACGCTTTCTTAGCAGCGTTAGGCAGATTTGTCTCCCGCCGGGGACTGCCTTCTCTAATTCGGTCCGATTGTGGGACGAACTTCAAGGGCACTGATAGACATATAAGAGAAGTTTGTGAATTTTTAGATAAAAATAATATTGAGATCGGATCCACACTCTCCCGTAGGGGGGTAACATGGCGATACTCCCCGCCGTCTTGCCCTCACTGGGGAGGGATTTTTGAATCTGTTGTAAAGGCCGCCAAGACTCACCTTCGCCGCGTTATTGGGGAGACTATTCTCACGTTTGAGGAACTCGCGACGGTGTTTCATAAGATTGAGGCGGTTCTCAACTCGCGTCCGTTATGTCCGTTGTCTACCGACGCGAACGATTTGCAGGCCCTCACGCCGGACCATTTCTTGATAGGCAGACCACTTAACGCCCTGCCCGAGTATCCTTATAGAGATATCAATCCCGGACGCCTTTCGCGGTTTGAGTTGCTCCAGCAGCTTACCCAGAGTTTCTGGCGCCGCTGGCACCTTGAATATTTACACATTTTGCAACAGCGCGTTAAGTGGTCAGATAAGACAAACCCACCGAGGGTTGGAGACCTCGTGTTAGTGAAGGACCCAAACCTGCCACCCTTACGTTGGCGTCGCGGACGCATTGTCCAACTTACTCTAGGGTCTGATGGTGTGCCCAGGTTTGCCGAGGTCCTAGTTGGGGATTCTGTTTTGAAGCGCGCGGTCGCTACTCTTTCTCGCCTCCCCTTAGACTGATTTGGCGGACAGTCCGGGACTGTCCGGAGCGGGGGGATGTTCACGCTCGAGGAAGAGCGAGTGACAGCTTTTTTGGCGGCCGGCCGCATGTGATATGTCAGTTGAGTCGAGTCGAAATGTCATATTTTGTGGTTAGGATGATGTCCGGGCATCCATAAAATATAATACACAATATTCAAGCAAATAGTGATTTGCGCGGCGCACCTAATATCGGGGTGCGAAAGCCCGCTTTGTGTTGTGCAAAAGAGTGCCCGCTTTGTGTCAAAATCGCGTGTGTGAGTCGTGGTGGCCTAATAGGCATTTGTAGTGCTCCGGTCTCCACCGGTGGATCCACTGCAGAACTTCAGGAGCCGCGACTTCCTTCGAGCTAGCTCAGGAAGTCCACCGGCTACGGAGGAGACGGAAGGAGACAACGGGAATCGGGGTAAGCCACAATGCCTTCTATGAGCGGGTAGTAGGGCATCAGCAATCAACCCAAAATTCCTTACTCGGTGAAACGCCGACGTGGTGGTGTCTACCTTGGGCACCACCAACTATTTTCTTGCGAAATTACGCTATTTTTCTGTATACTCCAAAATTGTGAGAATGCTCGGTTGGATTTTAAGGTTCAAAAGGAAACCAAGTCCATTCGTCAAAGAGCTTACTTACGATGAGTTCATGTATGCAGAGAAAATTTTATTCAGGTTAATTCAAGGAAAATATAAGGATGAGCTGCAACATAGTAACCTTCATACCTTCATTGATGATGAGGGACTTATGCGGCTGAAAACGAAAATTGGTTTAGGCGGTGATACTTACGATTTCAAATATCCTATTGTGCTTCCAAGTAGTGAAGCCATTGTCCAACGTCTTGTGTCACGGCGTCATACTATTTTACGGCACTCTGGTGTACAAACGCTTATCTGCAACTTACGTGAGCGGTTTTGGGTGATCGGTTTACGTAGGCTATGCAGAAGGGTTGTTTTCGCTTGTGTTAAATGTAAACGGTTGAAGGCTAAGCCTTACCAGCCACTGACGGGTAGCTTACCTGAAGAACGTATGACAACCAGTTCTGCTTTTGAAGTGTCTGGTGTAGACCTGGCGGACCCCCTTTTGTTAAAATCCGGCTCGAAGGCTTGGATCGTTCTTTTTACATGCGCCACCTATCGCGCAGTACATCTCGATGCCGTTGAGTCATTGTCGACTGCTGAATTTGTTATGGCGTTTATCGGTTCATAGCGCGTAGAGGTAGAATTTCATGTTTATACAGAGATAACGCTACTAATTTTCGTGGGCTTGACAATGCATTTAAATCAATCGATTGGAATGAAGTTCTATGTTTCTCGTCTATCGAGCGAATAAAGTGGAATTTCTTGCCACCTAGCGCCCCCTGGTGGGGTGGATTTTATGAACGTTTGATCGGTCTAGTAAAATCGTTGCTTAGGAGAATTTTAGGACGTGCTTCGCTTTCTTTGACAGAGTTGACCACGATACTTTGTGATTGTGAAGCCACGATCAATGATCGACCGCTCACTCACGTAGACACAAGCGTCGATGGGTTGCGTCCTTTAACGCCCGCGATGTATATTCGACCTTTGTTTCAACACGACGTTTCGGATCTTGATCAAGTCGACAGTAAGACTTTAAATGTTCGTGCGAGGTGTTGTCAAACTTTGCGTGAGGGATTCCGACATCGTTTCAGATCCGAATATTTAAGCACTCTTGTGCAGCCTAGAAAACGTCAAATTCGAGATTTGACCGTAGGAGATGTTGTCCTCATCGAAATTGATGATCGTCGTAGAGTCAATTGGCCAATCGGAGTGGTCACAGAAATTTTCCCAGGAAAAGATGAGATTTCAAGAGTGGCTAAGATCCGCACAGCTGCCGGGGAGAAGATAAGACCTGCCCAGCGACTATTTCCTCTTGAGGTTTCTTCTGCGGATAATTTTGCACCACCTGACTTCACTCGAATGACTAAATACACTACTTCGTCTGACACGACTGAGAGTACAGAGAACTCTAACATTTATAAAACACGGTCTGGTAGAGTGGTGAGACCACCCAGTAGACTAAATGTTGGTCACTGAATTATTTCATTTATTTGGTTTCATTTCTCTTAGGTTTTCTGTGACTCTACATATTTTTTTAGGAATTTATCTGATGTTAAGTTTTGTATTAAGCTATGTTAACCATCCGGTTTCTTTTGCCCGGGAGTGTCACGTAATTCCATAAAGGAGTTATGTGATTTCTTTATGGTATAATTATGTTTTTTACTATTTGGCAGTGTCTTAATATTAGAACAAAGAATTATACGAAAAGAACTGAATAAAGGTTTACATCACAGTTCGTTTTCCTTTAAATCTTTATAGCCGCCGAAGAGCGGAAAGGCGGCGACGGGCTTTCGCCAGCACTCTATGCCACAGAGGAGCGGGGCGACAGAGAAGGGCAACTGTTGGCCAGATAACTTGTGGAGTGGTAGTGCGGCCACACACACGTTCTGGGGCCCTATTCTGCTAGCGTTGTCGCATTTTTCACGCGTCAATAACGCTTCAATTGCATTGCTACTTGAGACAGTTATTGTTGGTAAACCGTTAACAAACTAAAATATTATTGTCATTATTGGCTCATCAAGAAATTGTAGTCCGAATAAATTGCATGACGAAATGGGAATAAAAGTGGCAAAAGTAGTTTCATTGAAACGCTATCGAGTCGCAATAAGAACGTTAAGATTAGCAAAATTAGGCCCTTGGTATGTCGATATGTGTCACATCCTGGATAAGTGTAGAAAATCCGCTTTTGTGGTTAACCGAATAACGGTCGTAATGATGTATGGCTATCGGCCGAACGTCCTCAAGCCTGGGATTGTGGGTACGTAATTACATTTTTACTTCTTGAGAAATACCTAAGGTTAGGTCAGAACATAAAGAAATCATTCATAATTAGGTATGCGACTAGGTCCGTCCGTAGGTCCGTAGGTTCCTTACATATTACTCACATCTATTTCAAAGAATTTTTCTTCTAAAAGGAAAATATAGAATTTACACGGAAGAAGCGAACACAGAAATGTGGGCGAAGGTGTGTAAGTAAGACACACGAGGAACTATCGCACGATACCTTCCTCGTGTGTTTTACTCGCACTTGTTGCCAACTTTTTAGGGCCTAATAGTTCAAAAGGAAAAAGTGGAACCCTTACTTCGTTGTCCATCAGTCCGTCTAACCATCTGACTGTCTGTCAATACCTTTTTGTCGAGGAACGCGCAGAAATGTATATCAAATACTCAAGTCTACAGTTTTTTACAGCTTTGAAAAAAATAAACTTGTAAGTCAGGGCGATCTAACGATGTCTATCTCGCAAAATTAATCAAAGCCTAAGGGTTGCTTTCCTTTGACCAAGAATCACGAAATTTGGCAAGATGTTGTTTCTTTTTCACTACGATAAGGAAGCTCTTGCCCGTCATCTCACCTGGTGCTTAATTCCGCTAATCTCAACGTCGCTGTCGTGCCTCCATAGCGTTTCAATAAAACTGCTTTTGTCGCTTTTATGCGCATTTCCTGGTTCAAATTATTCGTACTACAGTTTCTTGATAAGTCAGTAATGACAAATATTTTAATTCAATCAGTTCAGTTATTAGACAGTTATCGAACATAACAATGCATTTAACATTGTTATTACGGCGAAAAACTAGGGTAAAAAGGATGTAGCTCGCCAGGTGGGCTCAGAAGCCCTACCACCAACCAAACCAAGCAGAAAAAAATCTGCCGCTTTCAATTCCCCAATCGAACCCCGGACCTCCCAATCAACACTCGGTGGTGTTAACCACTAGACCACGAAGGCGATTACAGCACATATGAAGAAAAAATATGACAACCGTAAATATGATACAACGCAAATACGTAGTTAGGGCCTTACATAGATAGATAGATACATTTTACTTTGCACACTACAACAACATACAAAGAATTAGAATAGGAAAAAACAAAAATATCGTAGTACAGCTATTTATTTATTTATTTATAAGGCTCTCCATGTTTGGTTACATCAACACTCAAAATATAATCATGGTAGGTACCACTTAATGATACTAGATGCACCAATTATTGAAGGAAAGCAGCACTTACGAATATAATATACTTAGTAAAGAAGGCTGTTTAACTCTTAATACCAATTTAACTATTGCTTACAATGCTTTAATAAACCAAGCAAGAGTAACGAAATGTGTAACAGTTTTGTTTAACAAATAAAAGAGTGCCGGCAGAAGTGAAAACTTAAGTATTAACGTTGTGCGTTTTGGATATTTTGGAATGGTTATGGAATAATTTTGCACGAATTGCTTTAATTATCAGAATAAAAGTACTATCTTTTATGTGGTAGAATACAATATTTATTTATTGCGCTATCGTACACAAACATGACAATTTATATTACATTAAAAAGTTTATCCCTCAGAAAAATCAACTTCCTGTTGTAACGTTGTGCGTACATAATTATATAACTAGTAATAATGAATCAAAATATTTACAATTAAATTTAAAATATGATCAAAACAGACATTAATATACTACTTAAAAACGTAATTTTATAACAAATAAATAATATTTAATTTATACTAACTTACCTAATTAATATTTACAACAAAATCAAATAAAAGCATAATTTAGATTTTTTCTAACAAAGTAAATAAATTGATTAAAACTGTCTCAAGTGACGTGTGACTTCCAGTACTTTTGCCAGCCGCTATTGTTCTCGGTCGGCTTACGTGGACCCCTCACCGCACCTCGACAGTTCCTGCGGCCATTTCAATTTTAATTGGTCTTACGAATTTTCGATCAGTGTCACGTGTCCTGACGGTCACGTGTCCTGACGGTCACGTGTCCTGACGGTCACGTGTCCTGACGCGAGTTTAACATTTTTTACCCATTACAAAAAGTGTACAACGCCGCTAAAGAAGTTCTCACTTCAAAAATATAAAATACAATAATTTAAATTAATGAAATTAAAGTAAAGTTAGAGAGAGAGTTGGCCATTTTGGCCGAGATCCGAATTAAATTGAACTTTGCTAAAAGGATCTCCAAAGATGTCTAAACGCTCATCAACTAATTTACAGATTCGGGGTACAGGCGAGCTAGATCCCAGAACGGTTCTACGAAGAGGAAGCGCAAATAGAGTCAAAGGCTTTCGAGGATATATAGGGCACTCTGAGCTTAAATTGAGTCAACAGGTTAGGGCAGTCAACGTTATTGTGAAGTAATTTGTGTAAGAATGTCAGGTCAATAATGTCGCATCTCTAAGTCAAGGATTGCATTTTTAAAAAAGTCAATATATCCTTGTAGGAACGTTTCTTGAGAGCTTGAACAGCTGCATATGCCAAATGCCATAAAAACCGTTTTTGTACCCTTTCTAACCTTAAAGCATGAACCGCTTAATGGGGTCTCCATACGGGAGAGCAATATTTTAGGCTACTTCGTACCAAACTATTGTATAACAGGATTTTGGTTTTAGGTTTACGAAAATCTTTACCGTTTCGAATGAGGTTGCCTTTTTTTTTTTTTTTTACGAGGGGAATGCGTGACGCACCGTACTCGCCGTTGGCTAGACGACGAGCGTGTGTGGGGCTCTCCCGGCAGAGTGCCAGGCCTACCCATTAAACCCCCCGGTGTTCTTCCTGCCCTTATGGACGCGCGTGGTAGGGTCCACACTGCGACTACCACTACCAACGCGCCCGGGCTAGCCCGACCTGACTGGTCGGGTTATCGCCAAGGGGGGATTGCCCGAGAACACCAGGGCAATCCCCAGACGGAGGGCCTTACGGCGGCGTACACGGGGCCAACCGTGCACGCAGGCCTCCACGGAAGGGTCATTAGACGGGCATTGCTTGCGCGAATGCCCGCCTTCGCCTGCCTGTCCGTCTGCGGCGGATGGGAGCGGCTTGAGGATCATTCTCCCGCTCCCTCTCCGCGGCCTCCTGCGAGATGACGTCCTCGCAGAAGGAGGCGACAGCCCCCCATTCCGCCTCACCGCGGAGCATGGCCACGACCATGCTCGGCAGCGAGAGGTCTCCGCCTCCCAGCGCAGCGTTGAGTTCGCTGCGCTGGCGTCGCCATGCCGAGCACACCAACAGAGTGTGCTCGGCAGTATCGTCGGGAGTGTCGCAGTGATGACACTGCGGCGTTTCCTCCCGACGCGCGACCCGATGCAGGTAGTGACCGAAACAACCATGTCCGGTCAATATCTGCACCATTCGGAACGAGAGACTGCCCTGCCGGCGCCCTACCCACTCCTCCAACACCGGACGTATCGCTTCAATCGTCCGGTGGCCGGCAGCTGGGAAGGCGAGTGCCTCACCCCATTGACGCAGAGCCTCCCTCTGCGCTTGAGTACGAAGCCGCTCCACTTCCTCGGGAGCGGATCGTCTCCCCCGTTCTCTAGCGGCAACCCGATGTCGATACATCTCTGCATGTACGCGTGCATCGAGATCCCACGGCGTTTGGCCCGCAAGAACGCAGGCTGCGCCTTGGCTGACCGTGCGATAAGCTCGCACGGCCCGGGTTGCTATGACCCTCTGCGGCCGTCGCAAGAGGGCCACCGTTCGGGGGGAGAGGCACTCCGCCCATACCGGGGCTCCGTAGAGTGCCATCGACCTTATCACCCCGTGATACAGTCGACGGCACGCCGATCCTGGCCCTCCTACATTAGGGAGGACCCGTCCGAGTGCGGCTGCGGCGGCACATAGCCGTGGAGTGAGGAGCTTGAAGTGCTCCTCAAAGCTCCATCGGGGATCCAAAACCAGGCCGAGGTACTTAAAGTGTGCCTCGACCGGTATGCGGACCCCCTCCACTCGGACTCGGAGTCCCGGTGGGATCCTGCGATGAGAGGCGTGAAACATCATGGCCCTCGTTTTATCGAGGGCGACATCCAAACCTAGGAGGCGGATGCGTCGAACGACAAGTGAAGCGCCGACCGACGCAAGGTGGGCCGCCTCCTCCCCCGTTTTTGCTCTCGCCGCGACAAGCGTGTCGTCGGCGAAGCAGACGACCTCCATTCGTGGAAGGAGATCGCCTCGCAGGACCCAGTTGTACCCCAGGTTCCATAGTAGAGGACCTAGTACGGAACCCTGGGGCACACCTGCCGCCATTGCCCACGCATGGACGCAACCGTCCGGCCCCTCGTAGAGGATGGACCTGCCTTGCAGATAGTCCGTCACGAGGGCGCGAAGGTACGGAGGCACCCGGTGGAAGCGGAGTGCCTCCTTTATGCACTCGTGGGGCAGGCTGCTGAAGGCGTTGCGGATGTCAAGAGACACCGCAACAACAGTCTCCCCACGAGCTGTGGCCTCCTCAGTCCACCCCTTGAGGAGAGCCATCGCGTCCACCGTGGACCGGCCGGTGCGGAAGCCGAACTGGTTGACTGCCAAGTCCGGCCCCCGGTCCTCTAGATGCTCGACGATCCGGGAAGCGAGAATCTTCTCGAAAAATTTCCCGGCTTCGTCGAGCAGCACCACCGGCCGATACCCAGTCGGGGAATCCGCGGGGCGGCTCTCCTTTCTCAGCAGGCAGAGCCTGCCCGCTTTCCACCGACTGGGAAAGCGGCCCGAGACGATGCACAAGTCAAGCACCGCCCGGAACCGCTCCTCGAGGTGTCCTAGGGCGAGGGCCAGAACCCGGCCAGGAACACCGTCCGGTCCCGGCGCCTTGTTTTTGCGCCGGAACCGGTCCCTCACCGTGTCGAATTCCACGTTCGACACGGGAGGGATCGCGGCAGCCACCTCCATCGGAGGAGTACCCGGGGGGACCATTCTGGGGGGCTGGAATGGACCAGGATCGGGGAATAGAGTCCCCAGTACCCGGTCCAGCAGCCCCCTGTCCATAGCGGAGGTAGGGGGAGCGGAAGCTTTAAATTTCCCCCTCACCACCCGGTACGGACGCCCCCACGGATCGTCATCCAGGAGTCGTATTAACGACTCTATGGACTCCTCCTTGGCCCTGCAGATTTGATTCCGCAGGGCCTTCTTGGCTGCCGCATACACCCGACGAAGCTCAGCTTCCTCGTCGGGTGTAGTTCTGCCGCGCCTACGACACCGCACGTAGGCGCGCCTGGCCCTCATGCTGGTGGTACGCAAGTCCGCAATCTCTTGCGTCCACCAGTACACCTGCCCCCTTTCGGGGCAGGCCTGCGCCCTTGGCATGGCGGCTTGGCAGACGACCTTCATGTCGTCTGCGAAGAGATCCGCCATGCCGTCGACATCCCCGGCGAGGTGGGGTGGTACTTCTGCCCACGCCCGCACCATCGCCGCCTCCTCCGCCACGTCCGGGCGGAGCTTGGTGAGCGCCCATCGCGGGAAAGCGCTCACCGCAGAGCCCCTGCAGTTTGGGGCCCCTCGGGATGCCGTGGAGACCTCGTATCGGACATACAGGTGGTCCGATAGAGTCTCCACATCTTCCTCCACTCGCCAGTCTTTGATTCGACGAGCGAGGGAGGGGGTAGCGAAGGTCACGTCCACCACAGACGTGCCTTGCACTCGGACGCAGGTAGGGGTGAAGCCCCTATTCAAAATCTGGAGCCCCAGGGACAGAACCCAGGACTCCAGATCTTCACCCCTCGCATTGGTGCGGGAGGACCCCCACGCGGTAGACCACGCGTTGAAGTCCCCCGCAACTAGCACCGGCAATGGGGTCGCTCTTCGAACGACCCCCTCTAGCGCAGCCAGGAAGACTGTGAAGTTCGCCCGGCTGCGATTGGGGGAGAAGTAGGTCGACACGACCAATATTCCCCCCCATATGGCAGCCACGTAGCCAGTACCCCTCTCTCTTAAAATGAGAGAGGGGGCTGTGCCACGCGCCACCCGCATTACGGCGGCGGAACCATCCGCCGCCACTAACCAGTTAGGCGACTGCGGCGGAACGTAATATGGTTCCGACACAATCGCCAAACCCACACCCCACTGCGCCGCGGTTTGACACAAGAGGTCCTGTGCCGCGGCACAGTGGTTAATATTTGCCTGGAGGAGCTTTATGGGACCACTAAACATTGATGGTTTCCATGGGCTCCACCTGGGCCGCAGTTGCGGCCGGTGCTTCCTGTGGTGCCAGGGGTGCCGGTGGTACCGGGGTTCTCGGGGCCATGTCCAGTTTTATCGGGGCCAAACGGCCCCTGACCGGCGGGGGGTTACAGTTAATCCCCCCATGCGATGACTCGCCGGCTTCTTAGCGTCTACACAGACGGCGCAGTTTAGCGCCGCTGCGCAGTCCACCGCTTTGTGGCCCTCCGACCCGCAACGGAAACACAGTCCACTGCGGTCTTTAGCGGAGGGGCACCGCTGGATTGGATGGCCCATGCCCATACACCTGAAACACCTCATGGGCTTCTGCTCCAGAATTTGGATGAAGGCAGAACTCCATCCAACCTCTATGCGCCCGGCGTCAGCCAGGCGTCTCGCCGCTTCGACGGGGACGGAGGCGAAGGCCGCCCCGACACCCCGAATACCCGTGTGCACTCGGCCCACCTTGATATGGTGGGCCGGGCACGAACCAGCCCGCGCCAGGATCTGCCCCAGCTCTTCGGCGTTTACCGAGTCGTCTAAACCGACGACCCGGATATCCGCCGTTTTCACAGGACGCGTCACCTTCGCCGCGTCCCCTAGGGCTTCTCCCAGCTTCTCCGCCAGCGAATCGGCCTGAGACGGAGATGTCTCCTTTGGGAGCTCGATTATTCGAGCTCCGGTAATCCCCGTCCGGAATTTGGCAGGCCCTATGCCTAGGGCGCTGAGGCTGACAGAGTTTTTGGCCTTGGCTAAGGCCTCACCGTAGGTGAGGCCTTTCGCCACTGCCTCTGGCTTGAGGGCCAACACCACCGCAAGAGATCGCGGTGCCTTAGGCAGCTTCGGCGCCTTCTGTGCCATGGCGCTCCCCTGGTTTCCGGGGGCTCCGGTCTTCTTGGGCGGCACCACGTCTGTGGTCGGCTTCTTGCGGCTACGCCGCACAACCACTGACCACGGATTTTCAGCCGGTACCGCAGCCTCTGATGGAGAGGGAGCCGCCGCCAATGTAGAGGGGGCTGCTGCTGATGTAGAGGGCTTAGCCCTCATTTTCACCACCCTTGCCTCTTTCGGGATATTTGCCGGTGGGGCAAGAGTAGTGTTGCCCGACACTGTCCCCTGCGGTTGAGGCCGCAGCTGTGGCTGCGGCTGTGGCTGTGGACGACTGGCACTGTCTGCCGCTAAAGGTGGCCTTCTAACCTGGGCCGGCATGAGCCGCCCATCTACCTCAAGGCCCTCGAGGCGAGCCGAGACCATGAAGCCCACCTGGGCCATTAGTTCCCGCTGGAGGAACTCCATACTCTCTAAGAACTCCGCTCTTGAGAGTGCTTCAGCGGGAGCTGTCTTCGCTGGCTGGGCGGTCGGGAGCTGCGCCTCTGCTAACTCCTCCAAATCATTTTCGGAGTCCACTACCTCCAACTCGACGACTTTCGCGATTTCGGATGGGGGGGTCACTACAACCCGACGGCGTTCTTCCCCCTGTTCCGAGTAGGCCCGACGTAAGGCCTTCAGCTCCCCCATGATGGCGTCAAGTTGACCCCGGAGGCGTTTGTTGTCGGCTTTAAGCCGACGTACCTCCTCGGAGGTATTCCTTGTCGCCAACGTGCGGACAATATCCACTAGGGAGTCGGAGGCCTCCCTAATCTCCTTTACGCAATTCCCCTTAAGATTACGGGACTTGCGTGTTACCTCCTCCAGCGCCTTTGCGCTCGCCTCCGCTCTGCCGCATAGCAGCTCGGCAGTGGGCTCAGAGGAGCGCTTCCCCTTGCCCTTCCCCTTTTTGGAGGAGGCCGCCACCTCCGCCAACTCCACCTCAGAATCCGACTCCATTTCGGTGTCCTCCTCAGGCTGCTGTAGCTCCCGCCTGGCTTGCGAGAGCCCGACGCTGTGCGTTAGACCTCCCCTACTCCTTCGTGTACGGGGGACTTTCGGGGCATACGGCGCCGTTACCTCCTCCGCTTCGGTTTCCAGGTCCGTTACTAGCGGGTCCTGGAAAAAACGTCCCAAAACCGACCTCTTTCTCGGTGCTGGTTTCGTCCCGCTAGAAATTTCCCTGTAAGCAGGCTTATTCACCCGCACATGAGAGCTCCGACGGAGCACTACCCCTCCGGCGCTCGCCGGTGACAAAACTGGGGACACTGCCCCCTGACCCGCTTTAGTTGAACCGTCGTCGATGACCGGCAAACGGCTTTTTTCCCTCATGGGCTTCGCTGAGACCTTAAGGGTAGCCTTTACAGGTCCTCCCTCATCAGCACCGTCCGTCTCGGACATATTGTCCGATTCGGACATGCTCCAATTGTGGACCCTACCCACCACAGATTCCGTTGGAGAAAGCAGAATTAAAACTGTCTTCTACCCAACGGAACACAACACAACACAACATGGGGAAAAAAAAACAATAATAATAATGTACAGAGAAAAACAAAAACTTAATATGAATATTAAACAACTAGGTACTTAAAGTTCATAACTTAGCACTAATAAAGTCAATAACTTATTTCTAACTTATAACTATCACGCACTTAACTCTTCTTTAGTTACTCCTCGTCGATCCAATCTTCGTACAGCTCAGGAACCTCGACGCAGCAGCGCCGGGTTGGCGAGATGTCGGATGAATGAAAAACAACAGCGTCGATGTCAAACAGCTACGCCACAGGTTTTTTTGCAAGTCGCAACAACAAAACCACAACCACTTATCTAGCGTCACTTTCGCGATTTTAATAGCCTGACCCGGATAACGGATAGGTGTAGGAATACGTATTTGTGTAAAACAAACAGCAAAATATAAGATGGCACACTGACCGAACGGCAATAACAACACGATCACGCGTAGCTCACGTGAACGCGTGCGCACTCGACGGCGGCTCGCACCGGGCTCTGGAATGAGGTTGCCTAACATTTTGATGATTTTTTCACAATACTATCTATGTAAGGTATAAAAGTTAATTTTCTCTCAAAAATTACTCCTAAGTCCTTCGTACTGTTACTAACTACTAAATGTGATGTAGTTACTAATTTTATAGTCGAATTTTAAGTTATTTGTTTTTCTACTAAAGGATATTTGTGAATGTATTTAGAGGCATTTTGTTGATCCGACACCAATCATTTAAGCTATTTAAATCTTTTTGCATTAATACTACATCTTGAATGGTTTTGACTATAAAATAATGTAGACAAAACAATGTATAAAACATGCGTTTTTAAATCACTGTCACTAGTTGTACTGTGTTGTAGGACCGTTATGTGCTGGAGTAAGCAAAAGGACTCACAGCTCAGCATACGATTTATTCCTGCAGTTGAGCAAATCACAGGTATTTTACTGTAGCCCCGAGGTAATTTGAAGAGTTTGTAGACAGCACTCGGTGCGCTGCTTCAACTCACACTTGCAAGTGTGAGTTTAGAATTTAAATTTAGAATCCCTATTGTATTTGATCCATAACTTTGTTGGCTACTCTTCTACATCTAGTTTTTATGTGTTCCGAGTATGTATGCACTTTTCTTCTGCCTTCAAACAAACATAATAATATATGGTAAAATTGTGTTTATATTGGGCATTAAATACTACTGTCTACGTATTATACGTATAAGTAGCACTATTAAAAACATGAATTCAAAACACCAACATTAAAACTTGTCCAAAATCATGTTAGAAATACCAACGCTCCAGAATGACCTGAAATGAGGAAGGTACTTCGTGATTCTATGATTCCGCGTTCATGATAAGTGAGTGACATTAAAACTTTATCTTCAAAGTTCGTTGAATAAGAATAGAGATTCAGCTTTGACTTCCGGCGGAAACGCATTTGCGGTGCAATTCAGAAAGCGGAAAATTGATCTTCTAGAATATAGTTCAAATCGCAATAATTATGTATAATATTTTAATAAATTTGTAGAGGCAGATGTAGTTTGCGGAGTGCAGTCTCAGGTAAAGTTGGTAAATATTTAATATTTTTAATTATTTAAACGTATTCAAAGATGCGTGCGAAGAATCCGCACTTCGCCAGCGTCGTTGACTGGTTGACTAAAGCCTAAACTTCTTAAGCCCTTACTTAGGGTAGGCTTAACTTAATGTAACTTAGGGTTTCACTGCTCGACTTTGCTGATTGTGCCTGAGTGGATTTGTCTGAGGAGCTTCTTGACAAGCTGGAACGCCTGCAAAATGTGGATATTACATGAATTTTTCATTAACGAAAGTTTGACTATGTTTCTTAATATCACTCTCAACTCAAATGGGTCCGAATCTGACAGCGTAGCAACTTACTTGTCTTGTCCTTTCGTTACAATGTTTTGGTTCTATCCAATACTTTTCAATCCACTTTTTCGTGTCGTAGTTTGCGGTCTAATTATATTTTATTCCTTGACAGCCCGCCTTGCTCGGCCCAGTTTCTGACATACTCGTTTCTCTGAAGGAAATTCCTATCCAAACCGACCAGCTATGGAACTCTCCCTGAGAGCATTAAGAGAGCGCGTACGCTAGATGCTTTATATCCCTAGTTCATAGTCACTTCCCATCCACAAATCCTAAGCCGTAATTAATTCCCTATGCTAACTCACACGCACCATTTTTTCCTATTTCCGCACCCTTTCCGCTGATTGTCTTTTTCCCCATTTCCCTGTTTCGAGGTCATCTGGAAGAGATTGCTTTTCAGCAATAAGGCCGCTTACTTTGCATATCGTCTTTTTTTATTTGTTTCCCTTTGTTACCTATATGTTATTTGTGCAATTAAGAGTTACGTAATAAATGCTAAGTTATTGTGAAATATATGTTTTTTCCCGTAACTCGGTGTTTCTAAGAGCAGTGAGTAGGTAGGTACATTTTATTTTTACTTTACAACATATTAAAAAAATTACTTTATTTCAATAAAGAAATACATTCTAAATAGTAAGCAAATAATAAGCTTTAGAGGGAAGTGCCATATTATTATCTTTTATTTCGTTCATTTTCGTAGTCGAGTACATTACGCCCTCAAAAGTCATATTAGATTGCGATGTTTCAGTATTTGGGGTTAAGTTTTCAACTTATTTATTATTAATTAGTGGATTATTAATTATTACTTAATAATAAGTTTGGTCCCAATCTGTATAATATTTGGGTGTCTGATTTACATACATGCACCCAACACATTTACCTATCTTCTTTGTAAAACAGTTTATACGAGTAGGTTTATAGTAAATACCAAATATTTCAATTATTTTAAAAAGGCTTTCGTCATGTTAATACGATTTAAAATCTGCAACCGTCAAAATGAAATCTCCATCCGTTTATGGAAGTTAGGGAATTAGTTAACCAATAACATGCTCTATGAAACATAAACTAGACTGCGATATAACATTCAATAATCCCGTCCTGCATTCCAACGAAGCATTTTGAACCCTATAATTGGGTTACACAAGGGGGTATATTAGGTCAGTTACATCGCCAGTTGGCGGTCGGGTTCGTTGACCGAAAGTTTGGCGCTATTCCCTCGTCCCATGTTGCTGGGCGCCATCCTTAACCCGATACCACAGATACACTGGCGAGCAAACATAAGTTTTTACTTAGAGCAGCTCTTGGCCTTAATTTCACTTGATGGTGTCTTGATTGATTATACTTTATCGTAAATACAGTACTTATACATAAACAGGACATAACACATATAAAAACACTGTAACAATAAGCGGATTTATTTCTAATGTATCGTTCAGCCCAGCATGTTATTGATAATTAAAATTATATTGTTTGATATTTTCCCTAACATGTAGTAACTTCTAATAGGAGACATTGGGGTTATTGAAATACCCTTTAATAGGTAGGAGAGAGGATAGTACTACACAGTTTCCAAATAAAGGAAATATTATTCAAAATTAACAAAATTGCCCATTCCCATGTTTTGATTTGAAGGATAAAGACATGGGAAAAGAAAACAGTACTATTTTACACACAATAGGAAAGCTGATGGTAAGTGACGATAAGGCCCAAGGTGCAAGCGAGCTACACCTGGACTCCTTAACAATTGTGAAGCTGGCTATCTTATCGAAACACTACAATGTTATTAACATTGTTATTATAACTGAGATAGAAGACGAATAAATGAAAATGAATCCTGGATTTCCAGATCGCTACTGAGTGGTTCCAACCACCAGACTACGGTGGTTGTTAACTGATTTTAATAAAACCCGGAATGTGAATAGATGAAAATCTCTAATGACATTCGGGGATCGGTACCGATGCGGTAGCAATAAAACCACACAAGGCCCAGAAAAGACTTCAAAAATGCACAAGAATTAGAAAGATAAATTCGCTTTGAACATAGAAAACTTATTTGAAGTATTTCTCTGCCGTATTATCGTCACTGCTAGACTAATTGAGTTCATCGATAAGTTTTGTTCGGTCGGTATAGTCGTGGTTTTGCGTATCCAATCCCAAAGAGACTCATTATTCTGGGCTGCAAGCTTGAGAATTCACTTCCGCAGACACTTATCCCCTTATTACCACTTACAATTTGGTCAAATAAAGGTCTTTTTGAGCAGAGATTATCCATGTCCAACTAGAGTCGTCTGCGATTATACTTCTATCTTACCTGTTTCTGCTACCAAGCAACGAAGCTTGATGCATTGCTGTATTCTATTTTTGTGTAAAAGGCAGTAAAATTACTGAATCCTGCGACTTGACATCTTATAACTCAAGTTGATAACATACATATTGGGTCCTTGTAGAGAATATAAATTTACAAAACTTACAGGAACATTCTGTACTATAGGCGACTGTAGCAATTTACCATCAGTTGGGTAGCCAGTTTGTTTGCCATCTTTGTTGTCTAACAAAAATTCCTATAAATAAATTAGCTGTGCCAGCGAACAACTTTTCGCCAGTAAAAATACTAATATCGCTATTAAAAATGGGTGTTGGCGGTAGAAGGGTGAAAAATGTAGGGTTATAAGTATTTTTGATGACAAATCATAGAAAATGTCAAAATAATCTGGAGAGGGCTTATTACCTAGGGGTATAAAAATAACCTACAACCTATTCTCAGACCTACCAAATATACACAAAAAAATCATAAAAATCAGTCAAGCCGGTCAACACTGTAACACGAAATAATTTTATATATAAGATATTTACAGTCAGGCAATTACTAATAAACAAGTTAAAAACAAATTATTTATGATTTCTAATAACTCAATTTTAAAACACGTTTAAGATGTTTTACCGCTTTACTTATCCAAAATAATTAAGAAATAATATTTCCAACACAATCAATGACTGAATGATATTTCATAAGTAACTGACTGCTTATTTTTGCTCGTCAGTTTATTACCGCGAGCTGAATCTAAGCAGATTCACCAGAAAAGTTTTTATGCGAGCTTTCTAGAACACTATCTCGCGTTGTGTCCCTTAAAAATGAGTAGGTATATAAGCGTTGTAAGTTAAAAAATTTGCTTCAAATCTCCTTTTCTGCGTTGATAACGTTAAGTTTGATGCACATATAACTTCAATCCTGCTTCAATCTATTAAATATTTCTAAATTATTAGTACGAATGACATTACAAATAGAGAAAACTTGAGTAGCAGGGTGTGCGACAACGCGACCAAAGGTAAACAAAGGAATAAAAAAGATAAAAAAGCGAGTAGAGAAAATAGTATGCCTTTTTATCTATTCTCACTAATCTTACAACTTTAAATTAAAATATTTTTCCAAAAAATTAAAACTGACTTCGAAAATACAAAAAGTTCAAAATGATATGAAAATACACAACACCACATTTTTTATTTTGAAGTCTGAGATCATGAATTTGTCACTGGCACCGATTTCAAAATAAAAATGTAATGTTGTTCGTATTCAATTATTTTTGACTTTTTGTGTTTTTGTAGTAGGTTTTTTGTTTTTGTTAAATATTTTTGTATGTCTTTACTGAATGGATGGATGGATCTCGGATGGAAGCCTCATATGGTATACAGATGGCTCCAGAAAATTATTTGATGTAGGGTGTGGAGTGTACGGTCGAAGGCCCAGGGTGGGCAAAAGTACCAACTTAGGCCAGTACGCATCCATTTTACAGGCGGAGATATATGCCATCATCGAATGTGCAGATATCATAAACCAAAGGAACTATTCAAACCAACAGCTCGAGCTTCGAGTTTATTTAGCTCGAGCCAAATAAACTCGAAGCTGGTAGAGGACTGCCTCACCTGCCTGAATGCGGGTGAGGCATTCAGGCGGTTGAGGCAAAGGCCCAAAAAACAAAATTATTTTAAGAGGGGTGCTTGGGCATTCTGGTGTCAATGAACTCGCTAAAACTGGAACTATAAAACCACAAATAGGGCCGGAACCTTTCTGTGGGATTTCAAAGAACCAGGTAGGTACACGTTTCTAATTGAACAACTACTTAGGAACACATTCGAACTTTGGAATTCTACTCCAGGGCAAGAACACGCGAAGGCATTAATACAAGACTACTCGCGTAAACTAACTGACGAGCTCTTGCAAGTTAACGGGAAAAACATCAGTGCAGTCGTAAGAACCTTAACTGGACACTGCGGTCTGAATAGACAGATGTTCAACCTCAAGGTTAAGTGTCACGCTCTGGCCGTGTGAAACACGACCAGGGTGCAGAGGAAGGAAATAAAAGAATTTTAGTCTTAAGTACAGCGTATATTTCAAGACCTTAGGGGGGGTACAATGGTTTCGCTCAGTATGACTGGCAGAGGATATAGGGAGGTACTTAGCTTAGTTCTGCTTAGAGGAGGCAGAAGCTGAAGCGAGACGCGAAGGCCAGAAGTAGATGGACGAAAACCTGAACATGCAGCGATCTTTAGCAGACAACGACATCTGCAGATTCTGCAAGCATGAGCGTGAAACACCCAAACGTCTTCTGTGTGACTGCAGCCCACTGATTCACCGGCGTAGCCTTCATCTGGGAAGACATATCATGAGACCAGATGAAATACAAACTCTCTTAACCCAAAAAAATCCTCAGTTTCATAGAGGGTTTGGGCTTGAAGGAGATACTCTAACGGTGCTATAATTCACAACAGATCTTCAAGGTCGAGGTGAACAAGGCCTACAAGGCGAAAGCCCGTACAACAACAACAATAATAATAATCTCTTTCCTGAATTTAATACCAGCTAATCAAAGTAACTTGAACGAATACAAATGATCAATATGAGCCTATTGTATAAATAATAAATTATAGTTAAAAAAAAACTAAAAAGCACGACATAATAACAAATTGAAC
This sequence comes from Schoenobius gigantellus, assembly GCA_963935595.1. Classification (NCBI taxonomy): domain Eukaryota; kingdom Metazoa; phylum Arthropoda; class Insecta; order Lepidoptera; family Crambidae; genus Schoenobius; species Schoenobius gigantellus. Next base: position 63,841,076 of record OZ012542.1, on the reverse strand, counting down.
TAAAAAACAGAAAACTCCCACTGGACCGCATTCAACGGAGAGGAATCGTCAACTGCAAGGAAATATAAAACCGGCTTAATACCTTGGCGCTGCGTAGAGATGTCACCTCAGCATGCATCTTCTATCGCATTTATTACGGGGAATGCTCCGAAGATTTGCTCGCACTTATACCTGCCGCCTCTCCCCGCCATCGTTCCACGCGACAAAAAATCCACTTAGATGGTTGGCAGTTCACAACTGTGCGTTTCTCTCGAAGTTTTCTGCCTAGCACAGTCAAACTTTGGAATGAATTGTCGTTTACGGTATTTCCGGACCGATGCGAACTTCAAATTTTCAAGAAAAGATTCGTACCTTAAAGGTCGGCAACGCACTTGTTACTCCTCTGGGGTTGCGGGTGTCTATGGGCGACGGTAATCACTTACCATCAGGTGATAAGATTGCTCGTTTGCCCCTGTCCCATTAAAAAACGTCTTTCGGCTATACCATAGCTGTATTTTGCTGGAAACTGTATCGATATTGGCTCAATTACATATATACCATCAGAACCAAAATCTATACGGACTGATGGCATGTCCGTATCATATACTTGATCACGTCGAAAATGTGGGCAGATGATTTCGGTGATAAAACCCATATTGCCATTTCCTAAACCTTTAGCCACGTCAATATTCGATCTCAACATAACTTGAGCGCCCATCGATATCTTAGGAACACCTTCGTGTCTTATTAATAGCATTAGGTATAACAGAGTCCAAATTTGGGAACTGCAAATCGAGCCCCGTTAAAATACATTTCAATCAAAATTATATATGGCAGCCATCTTGTAAAGGTGGAACCCAAACAATTTTTCAAGTATTGCAAACGGTATTTTTTGTATTGTCATCTGTCTTTAATCTCTCCTTAATCTGTTTTTAATACGTGTACAAATGTTCAAATCAATTGGACGTCTAGAAGGTCAAGCCAATAAAAGCGTATTAAAAACTAGCATCTAACTCCTAAAAGTCAATAATCCTTCCATCATCAGCTCGGCTCGTGACTACCAGGAGTAGATTCAGAAAAAAAAACATGAAACTCGTTGGACGTGCCTATAAAATTTAAGGGGTTTCCTCCATTTTCATGGGATCCCATCGCCAGATCGTGACTTGGTGACATTGGGACAAATTTGGAAGTATACCCTCTGAAACAAAAAAAGATTATTTCAAATCGATCAATAAATGACGGTGTTAAGAAGTAGGTAACAGACATAAAAACCATAAATGATAGGATTAAACGAACTTACCTAAAGTGAAGTTCAATCCATATTATATGAAGTAATTAGTCCAAGGTATAACTATTGTAGTAACGCCTCCTCCCGCTACTAAATACGCGAATTTAAAAGACACCATTAAAAATATAAAAGAAAAATACACCTGGCAACTCCACCGTCACCATAGCTCATTAGTTTAGAGTATTAGGTATATATAATTGGGTTAGTAATTTATTACTTCAAAAGGGAAGGGTGGGATGCTCCATACCTTGGACTAATTACTTCATATAATATGGATTGAACTTCACTTTAGGTAAGTTCGTTTAATCCTATCATTACATTCGTAATTAGTCCAAGGTATAACTATTGTAGATGTTTAGAGTTTTTGATAAATAGGTAAACATTAGTACCTATTTACTAACTGTCAATAGGTATTCAATAACATTCAATATTTATTTCATAATGTAGATAACGTTTACTAGTGTTAACAGTTTCATGTTAACCATATAATAACTATAAATTTCAAGAACTACCAGCCGTGGCAAAAAGCTTTGCCAATCTAACTGGCGTGGTATATTATAATATTTAGCAAATATCGATAATTTATTAGATCATCCAATAGTGGGGGTGTGCCACCCAATGTGTTATCTAACTCTTTGTAAGTTCCGGTTCCCTTTCCAGATTGAAATCTAAAGGGATTTCACTGTACAGTACAGAGACTCAATTAATTTTGCCTTAGTGAAATATTTGTAAGTACAGAAGTTGATAATGAATATCAAATACATTAAAAATAATTAAGCCTTAGTCTGTTCCACAAACAAACTACATAATCGCCACGCGAAAATGTAATAGTAATAAAATCCTGAAATCAATCATTTACCATTATAGGTACCTATTTGTACTTTGGAATGTCCCATGGACAGAGTACATAATCGCCACGCGAAAATGTAGAATTAACAATTCCTTAGGACTGTCCCACGGACAGAGTACATAATCGCCACGCGATAATGTAGAATTAACAATTCCTTAAAATCATTCATATACCTGGACATATATTTGTCCTTTAACTTGTCCCACGGACAGAGTACCTACATCCTCGCCACGCGAAAATGTAGAATTAACGATTCCCCAAAAAAAAAATTTTTATGTGTGGTGGTGCCCCAAGTAGACTCCACCACGTCGGCGTTTCACCGACTTGTATTGCTGAATTTTATTTGACTACCAACTCATAGAAAGCTGGTATTACTTACCTTGGCTCCAATTGTCTCCTTCCGTCTCCTCCGTAGCCGGTGGACTTCCTGAGCTAGCTCGAAGGAAGTCGCGGCTCCTGAAGATCTGCAGTGGATCCACCGGTGGAGACCGGAGCACTACAAATGCCTAATAGGCCACCACGACTCACACTCGCGATTTTGACACACAAACACAAAGCGGGCTTTCGCACCCCGATATTAGGTGCGCCGCGCAAATCACTATTTGCTTGAATATTGTGTATTATATTTTATGGATGCCCGGACATCATCCTAACCACAAATTATGACATTTCGACTCGACTCAACTGACATATCACATGCGGCCGGCCGCCAAAAAAGCTGTCACTGCACAGACTAGAATGCAGTGCCGCCACTCGCTCTTCCTCGAGCGTGAACATCCCCCCGCTCCGGACAGTCCCGGACTGTCCGCCAAATCAGTCTAAGGGGAGGCGAGAAAGAGTAGCGACCGCGCGCTTCAAAACAGAATCCCCAACTAGGACCTCGGCAAACCTGGGCACACCATCAGACCCTAGAGTAAGTTGGACAATGCGTCCGCGACGCCAACGTAAGGGTGGCAGGTTTGGGTCCTTCACTAACACGAGGTCTCCAACCCTCGGTGGGTTTGTCTTATCTGACCACTTAACGCGCTGTTGCAAAATGTGTAAATATTCAAGGTGCCAGCGGCGCCAGAAGCTCTGGGTAAGCTGCTGGAGCAACTCAAACCGCGAAAGGCGTCCGGGATTGATATCTCTATAAGGATACTCGGGCAGGGCGTTAAGTGGTCTGCCTATCAAGAAATGGCCCGGCGTGAGGGCCTGCAAATCGTTCGCGTCGGTAGACAACGGACATAACGGACGCGAGTTGAGAACCGCCTCAATCTTATGAAACACCGTCGCGAGTTCCTCAAACGTGAGAATAGTCTCCCCAATAACGCGGCGAAGGTGAGTCTTGGCGGCCTTTACAACAGATTCAAAAATCCCTCCCCAGTGAGGGCAAGACGGCGGGGAGTATCGCCATGTTACCCCCCTACGGGAGAGTGTGGATCCGATCTCAATATTATTTTTATCTAAAAATTCACAAACTTCTCTTATATGTCTATCAGTGCCCTTGAAGTTCGTCCCACAATCGGACCGAATTAGAGAAGGCAGTCCCCGGCGGGAGACAAATCTGCCTAACGCTGCTAAGAAAGCGTCCATGGTGAGCGCACTCACCACCTCCAAATGAACGGCTTTAGTGGCCAAACAAACAAACACACACAAGTAAGCCTTTTCAGTCTTAGCATTACGGAGTCGCGACGTTTTTATAGTGAATGGTCCCGCAAAATCAGTTCCAACTCCTAAGAAGGTCATCGATTCATTCACACGATCAGCAGGCAAATCACCCATTTGGGGCTGCATCGTCTCGGGGCGTAAACGATAGCAGGGCAGACATCGAAATATAACAGATCGGATTATTCTTCGCGCTGACAAAATCCAAAACTCCCGTTGGAGGAGCGCGGTCAATGCATTACATCCGGCATGAGCATTCTTCACATGGCGATCAATGATCAACAATCGCACCAATGGTCCGTCCTTGGGGAGCAACAGGGGATGACGTGATCTATAAGGCAAGTTAGCGTGCCTCAATCGGCCTCCTACACGCAACAATCCTTTATCATCCAGAAAGGGAGTCAAACGCACCAAGGGTCCCTTCAGTTTGGACGTCCCGGTACGGAAAATCTTAAGTTCCGGTTCAAACGCTCTAGACTGGGTCATACGCACCCAATGCACAAGAGCATCTTGGCGCTCCTGCGGTGAGAGGACCGGACACAAATCTTTGTCCTGAGGCCGGCGACAATTTCGTATAAATCTTCTTATCCAAGCGGTCACGCCGAGCAACTTGTCCAGAGAACTGTAGCGGTCTAATAAAAATTCCCGCTCTGGAGCCGCCATAGTCTCGACAGCGTGAACACGCAAGCCCGGATTTGGTACCTTCACCACAGCTGGTGTGGAAGGCCAAGACGGTTGTAACAACCAGTCGGGACCCCACCACAGAGTGTGGTCAATAAGCTGAGGGGCTTCGCTGCCACGTGATGCACAGTCAGCAGGGTTTATTTCACCTGGCACGTGGCGCCAAATCAACGTGGCCTTCGAGGCCTGTATTTGGGATACCCGATTGGCCACAAATACTTCCAGGGAGTGGACGGAGTTCTTAATCCAACACAGGACAACCTGACTGTCGGACCAAGCAAAGAGCGACTCAAAGTCCACACTACGTCCCAGGGTGTCAACAACGTGGTTCATCAACCGAACCAGAAGAGTAGCTCCAGACAATTCTAACTTCGGAATCGTTAATCGAGTCCGAAGTGGAGCAACCTTACTCTTAGCAATTAGCAAGTGGAGCTTAACAGCTCCTCTATCATCGACCGTCCGGATATATACGACGGCTGCGTATCCACTCTCAGACGCGTCACAAAAGCCATGAAGGCTGGCCGTAAACCGTCCCTTAGGCAGTATATGTCTAGGGATACTAACACGGTTAATGTCGGGGAGAGACAACATGAAGGACTCCCAATCTCGCAGCAAACGGCCCGAGAGGGGCTCATCCCACGACACTTCGGCTGACCAAAGTTCCTGTAGGAAGCACTTCATCCAAAACACTACGGGACTAATCCAGCCATTTGGGTCAAAGGTACGAGCTACTGTAGACAAAACCAACCGTTTCGTCCAGACCTTGGGGCTTGGCAGCTCCAATCGATAGGTGAACGTGTCCTGGACAGGTCTGTATTGCACTCCCAAAACAGACAGTAAATCTGGAGTGTTGGCATTCTCAAAAATATGAGGCTCCTGCTGGTGGTCGTCTGGCAAGTCACACAAAAGCTGAGGTGAGTTGGACATCCACTTCCTCAGTTCATAACCACCAGCCCCGAGAAGAGCAATTAGTTCATCTCGCAAAATCAAGGCTTCCTCGACACTAGAGGAGCCCGTACAAATATCATCAACAAATGCATCCTCCTTGAGAACCAAGGATGCGCGAGGGTATCGTAATCGTTCACGTTCAGCGAGTTCCACAAGTGAGCGAATTGCCACAAAGGGGCTCGAACGCAAACCGTATGTATTGGTGTTCAGCTCGTAGACCAGCATGGGATCCCTGGGATCCTCCCTCCATAATATGAGCTGATATCGTCTATCGTCCGGGTGAATCACAGTCTGCCGAAACATCATCCGGATATCGGTCACAAAGACGACGGCATGGCGACGGAAGTTGGTCAATACATCACCCACCTCGTGGTGCAACTTCGGTCCAGCATGCAGACATTGATTCAGCGAAACTCCGGTAGACGTAGGAGCTGACCCATCAAAAACAACGCGTATCTTCCCGGTGGAAGGTTTCAAAACCGCGTGGTGAGGAAGAAAATTATGTTCCTCGTTTCGCCAGTCCAGTCGCGAGACCGACATGTGCCCCAGTTGCTCATATTCTCGCATGAAGTCGACATACTTCTGTTTGAGGTTGTAACACCGTTTTTTCTTAAAATTGCATAAAACACTAATTTTGCAAAAACACTTTGGTTTCACTGTAGTTTTAACACAAATTTCACAACTAAAATCACAATTACATTAACTTTGTCAATTAATTTCACAATATCAATGTCAAGTGTCAACGTCAACGTCGTTTCACGTCACGTCAGTGACATTTGCAATTATCTTTGGTCATTATTCACTTTTTGCATAAACAAAATAAATCTCGCGTTTATCCTGGCCTTATTTACAAAGATAGTTTTTTTTCGCCCAAAATCCCGTGCTTCCATTTAGGTGGGTTGATTTTCTCAAAATTCGGAATTTGACATTTAGACCGTTTGTTTCGATCATTTCTATAGACATATTTTAATAAAATACAAATAAGCTTATAGATCATATAATTATAGTTTCGTCGAATAGAATTTGGGAAGCATTCACAGTTTGTTTATGGTTAATTTTTTCATTACGTTTCGTTTTTCAACCAAGCTTATAACTTGGGCTGGAAATACTTATAGCATATTGTAGAATTCCGATAGATCCGTACGTTGACTTGACACATCATGACACACATGCTATGAAATGAATTTGGTTTTAGGGAAGGTTCCGTCGCCAATACGACGCTTAACATTCGGTGAACGGACCTCGATTCTAGTATGCGCGTAGATGGAACGCGCCCATTTTTCACCTTAGTCTTTGAACGCGTCTATCGTCTATGTTATGATTTGTCTGTGAGACATCGACTGAAGAAATTTGTTATTGATTCGAAGATCATAAAGTATTTAAATTAATTTCAGCGAAGAAAATCCATAGGTATTTCTCTCGTTTTCCGTGTGAATTTAATTTGAAAAGAATTTACAAAATTCAGTTCTTTTTGTTTTCAGCTTGAAGAGTAAAGCTAAGAAAAAAAATACTATATTTACTCGCCGGCACGCGATTCATTAAATTAAATGGATTTATTGTATCAATAAGTGCAAAAAATCAATAAGGTATCTAATTAACTTATTATATTTCATGATTTAAAGCAGATTTTGTTAATTTTATTTTTATTTGTGGGTAAATTGATTATTAAATCAAACATATTACATTCCCAAAATTCGCCTTTTTCATCCCCTATTTCATTAAAAAACCTTGATAGTAAACGGCATCTTAGTGGGATTAAGGCATATATTGAGTAACACTTGCGAATTTCATGTTAAATTCTAAATTTTCACAATATTAAGTTTCACATCCTTCTTTGGCAAATAACTCACAAATTAAGCTGTTTTCTTTTTATTAATAGCAGTAATTATACACAAAATAGGTGCTCTCCCCTCCATATGTCCTTTTTATTAACTACCCAATAAGAAACTTTGACAATTCATTGAAAATTATGTTTGGAATTAACTTGCAATGTTTATTACATGAAATTCAAATGTATTGACTGGGATTCCTTCAGAACTCAGTGTTAGACCCACTGACCCTAAGATTATAGGCATATTTAATTATATTTTTAACATAACACTGTGCTATGAATCTCCAGGGCAGTTCCAGGAGGCCGTAGGGCTCCGCTGCAACTAACCTACCTAATAACCTAATATCAAGGAGGAATTCTGTGGAATTACACAAATAATATTAGAAACAGAGAATAAGTTAAGAAACTGGAATATCATAGCTCTGACCCGTGATTGCAAGATTTAGCATAGAAGGTACGCTCTACTAACAACCGCTCCGGGGAAAGCTACTAATTTAAAAAAAATGAAACCTATAACTATTTGTTCGTGTACTTTATTGCCCCTCATTTTGTAGTTTTGTACCCAATTTGTACCTGATTTTTACCTGCCGAGATTGATCAAACAAACCTGAACCATCCTGCCCTTGGCTTGTATTAATTAAACATTTAGTTAAGTGCTTTGCATTGAGGGATTTTGTTAACTTCAGTAACATTATGCATAAGTGAATTACAACCATGTACCTACCAGAATAAAGCTTTTCATTTTGTATCGGACTAAAGGAATAAGTTTGTTTTTTTTTCTTTCAACTAAGATTTCCCAATATTTCAACAATTCAGCAGGAAAAAGCACTACAAGGTCGGAGTTCCTACTCATACGACGCTCCATGGACAGCAGCCGCTTCTCGGCCAACGGCCGGGAGCTGCCAAGTGAGGGGCGAACTGACAAAAAGGGCAAACGAGTGATCAGCCGTCCCGAGTGAAGGCGACCTGTATTGTTCTGGTAGAACAACTCACACTCCTCGTCTAAGGGGTTCACTCGCTTCACGGTAGGTGGCTCTTCCACCTCCCAAAACCGTTGAAGGACATCCGATAAGGTGGAGCTAACAGTTATGTAACTGTCCACCGATGGAGATGGTGGGTTATGCCTAACTGGTCCCATCACTACAAACCCAAGCGATGTAAATAAGGCTACCAGCCCACCCTTCTGTAACTCTCTCCTCTTCCCACAATACACGCGGCCTAGAACATCGGCACCGAGCAATAAGTGAATCGGACCGGTTCGGTGGAAGGAAGGGTCAGCCAAGGTCAATCCTGATGTCGCATCAACGACAGCGCGCGAAACGTGCTGTTGCGGAAGCTGACCAACAACCTTCTCATAAACAATCGCGGTAGCGCCAATTTTGGGCGCTGAAGAGAAGTGGGGGGAGAAGGAGAACAAAACCTGACCGATCGGATCCGGGATCCGCAGGTCTCCGATTCCTCGTACCGATTCAAGGTATGGAGATGTGTTCAAACTCAACTGCCGGACCAGCCAGCTGGAGGCAATGCAACCCTGAGCTCCCGTATCCAAAAGGGCGCGAACTAAAACAAAGGTGCCCCTCGGGCCCCACACCTGTACGGAGGCTGTTGGTAACAGCACCTGCTCCTGTGGGGGGGTTGCAGCCGACAGTTGGTTTAGTGAAAATCCTCCCGCATTCCCCGCAACGGGGGGGAAGGGGGGTCCGAAGAAAAATGCGTGCGCGGCGGAGGAATAGGGCGCTCAAGGCGCTCGAGCGGGTCCCAATCCGGCACGTACACACCCCGACCAAAGCTGCATCGGGGGGCCGGGCGGTGCCCATGATGGGCGAAAGTTGGGGGAGCCCGTGACAACCGGGGTCTCTCCATCAGAGGGGGAGAGAAGCGTATTGTCTCCCGACGTGGCTCCCTAATAACCGCGGCCCAATCCCGCGGTGGCGCCTCATAAGCGGCGCGTCGATCCCCCCCGCCCGTAGGGGGGGTGGGGCGCCCAATCCTCTCACTGGAGGGGGGGCGCCTGTCCAATCTCCGCGGAGGGGTGGCACGCCCCTCCGATCTCCTCGGAGAGGTGGGTGACCTAGGAGGGCCCCCGCCCGTGTGCGAGTCCCTCTCTCTCACCACCTCACGAGTGTCTCTATTGTTGAAGCACAAAAGGGGGTGATGGGCCCCTCCACAACAGTGGCAATCTCGTGGGTGGGGGCAAGCCGATGCCATATGGGCCCCCAGGCAGCGGTAGCACCAATTCCGCTGCTTGGCCATATTCCTACGCCCCTCGGTGCGTAGGCCAACAAATTTGGGACAGGCCGGCAAACGATGGCCATCCCGCTTGCAACACTTGCAAGGCCTCGGCCTCTCCCCGTGTGGAGAGTTCTGCCGCACTGCAGTATACTGCTTGTGCGGGCGGCGCTCTCTCCGTGGCGCTGCCCGGGTCGCCTCAAAGCGGCCTGTACTCGGTCCCGGTATAGGAACCAGATCCAAGTGGTCGGTCATCCGACACTCATCCTCCAAAAATCTGAGGAGATCCGAGAAGGGGGGGAGGTACGAGGCACTATTGCCCCCATACCTTTGTTCAAAGCGCCCCTTCATCTCCATGGGAAGCTTATCGAGGATGAGGTGGAGCAAAATAAAGGACCACTGGTCCACCGGTAGATCAAGGCGTTTGAGCGCGTTAATAGCGCTTAGCAGCGGGTTCAAAATCTCCTTCCTCAATGAGGAGACCCGCGATACTCGTGGCAGCCCTAAAATGGCAGCCACATGTGTGTCCGCTAGCAAGCGAACATTCTGATACCGGGCGGTCAACAACGCCCTTGCAATATCATAACTGTCATCATTGACAGGTAGATGCTGGACAAGTACACCAGCCTCTCCCCGTAAGGCAGAGAGCAAATAGGCCAATTTCTGGCTAGGGAACAGGTCGTCCCTCGAGTGAACCAGGCTATCAAAGAGGTTAATGAACCCCATCCAAGAAGCCAAGTTCCCATCAAAGGTTGGGATGTCTAAAGTGGGCAGTCTGCCCAGCAAGCCGGCCGGGGTAGGCTTGACCTCCCCGGGCGTGCACGACTCACCCCTCCGGGCGGATAGGATTGCCTGAGCCTTGTTTATAATCACATCCGCCTGTTCAAAACACTGATCATAATCGGCATTAAATTGGTCGACTGCCCGCAACTCAGCGGCACCCTCGGCTGGGTGGTCGAGCAGATATTGTTGATGAGCAACGAAAAGCTGCTCCAATTCCTTCAAGCGAGCCGGTACTCCCTCATGCCGAATTAACAAGGCCTGTTCTCGGTCTGGTCGGTCTACCAAAGCGACGGCACTAGCAAACCATCTCAAAATCTTTTGTGCACCCGCGCGGGCACCACTAAGCGGGCTGACTGGCGGGACCATTTTGCACCAAAATTAATAAACACTATAATAATACACGGACAAACAGACCGACAACCGCAGACAATAAAACAGATCGGGAGGAACTTCAAAGGCAGAACAAAATATATAAACAAACCAAAATCAAGTGTAAATGCTAGAACTTAACTAGAACAACAAAGGCATTTAACAACAGAATTTTTCAAACAAATTAAATTCAAGCATTAAGTCAATAACTTAACAAACACAATATTCAAAGGCAAACAAACCAAAATCAAATGTAAATGCTAAAACTTAACACAGCAATATAGTGTATTACAACAACAGCAAAGTCATTTAGCAGCAAAATTTTTTACACAAATTAAATTCAAGTATAAGTTTACTACTTAACAAACAAAATAGTCAAGGGCAAAACAAAGATATGAAAAAACAAACCAAAATTTAAATATAGGTAAATGCTAGAACTTAACTAGAACAACAAAAGACATTTAACCTCAATTTTTCATATACAATGACAATTAGTTAAGGAGATCGGTCCACAAATGAGCTGGTAGTCGGTTTAAAATCAGCAATCAAAACCAATTAATATGTATTGCCCGTTTGGACAACCAACAAGATTACAATATTAATTGTACAATACTAATCAAATGCTCAAATCTAAGAACCACGCTCTGCTACCAAGAGATGGTGGTGCCCCAAGTAGACTCCACCACGTCGGCGTTTCACCGACTTGTATTGCTGAATTTTATTTGACTACCAACTCATAGAAAGCTGGTATTACTTACCTTGGCTCCAATTGTCTCCTTCCGTCTCCTCCGTAGCCGGTGGACTTCCTGAGCTAGCTCGAAGGAAGTCGCGGCTCCTGAAGATCTGCAGTGGATCCACCGGTGGAGACCGGAGCACTACAAATGCCTAATAGGCCACCACGACTCACACTCGCGATTTTGACACACAAACACAAAGCGGGCTTTCGCACCCCGATATTAGGTGCGCCGCGCAAATCACTATTTGCTTGAATATTGTGTATTATATTTTATGGATGCCCGGACATCATCCTAACCACAAATTATGACATTTCGACTCGACTCAACTGACATATCACATGCGGCCGGCCGCCAAAAAAGCTGTCACTGCACAGACTAGAATGCAGTGCCGCCACTCGCTCTTCCTCGAGCGTGAACAATGTGCTTTGAAAGATATATGTCCTTCAGCCTGTCCCACGGACAGAGTGCATAATCGCCACGCGAAAATGTAAAATAGTGATTTACTGAAAATGTTTTTTCGCCTTTAGAATATTATAAACAGTTAATCCTGCCCTATATGCATGATAATTTGAAGCATATTGTTTGGAGGGTGATGAATAAATAGAATTGTTCATCTTTCATATTAATGAAAGATGAACAATTAGATTAACTTTCCTCCATTGTTTGCTTTAGTCATCTACTAATGGATTGAGTAGTAGTTTATCAAATGTTTATTTCTATGGTCCTTTATTATTTGTTACTTCTAAAGCAATAACAAAGTTCTCACAAGTAAAATATCTGGAATAATCTTTAAATAGAGAAGAGACAACTTGCTTAAGTGTCGCTGTCATAGAACTTTTAATATCTCTTAAATAGCCATCTTAATTTGAGAAAACTATAATTAATACATAACTAATTATGTATAGGATTTGTGACTTTTTGGGCAGTGGTTTTGCTAATAATAGCAGTTTTTAATGTCAGTTTTCTTGAGTCATACGTTATTTCAATGTCAGGTTTCTAGATGACCCATGCTTAAGGTAATATAAAAATATGGCAGGATTGCATACGCCATATTCCATTATGCTGACATACATAGGCTTTGCCAGACATAGTCTTTTAACTCGTTTTATCCATTTTTTAATTTTATCATCTGACCTTATTCTATTGCCTATAGTTAGATAATTGGTGTAAGAGCTGAACAGTGAAAATGCAATGATTGATGTGATGCTTCTGCTTTAAAAATAAACATAAGATTTGAAAAAAGAAACTTTTGGTATTAAAACATTGGATAGATCTGAATGAAACATTATTTCTTTGCAGTAAGCCTGAGTGGTAATGGTCTAAAAAGGAAATACTTAGATTCCTTAAGCTCTGTCAGTTATAACTCTGCAAAAATTTCAAAATCAAAGAAAAGGAGTTTCTTCTTCTTTTATAAAAATATTAATCCTATGGTAAAAGTATCAACATTTGAAACATAAGACGATGCCATGATTACATGTATATTATAAAATATAATTTATTTATCATATAATCATATATATATATATATATATATATATTTATATTTATATATTTATATATTATTATATATATTATATATATTATTTTTATTGAAATGTGTTACAATGAATCAATGCATCACAAATCTTAGAAGTACATTATGTCCTGCGACAGTTTCCAACTTACATCTGCATTGAGACTACAAGATTTAAAATCAGCTTAATAATATTTTGAAATTTTAAATATTAAGCAAAGAATCAGATGTTGCTAGTTTCACACCACCGCCAAACGTTTAGCAAGATCATTTGGATTGATATCAAACTGAGCTTTTTCTGTTAATGTATTGAAAGTGTGGTGTTATCTATTTCTAATAAAATATCACATCTACTTGAGAGGTCAGCAAAACATCTTAATGCATAATTATATATCTAACAGTTCTAAGAAATTGATACTGTCTTGCTTTTACCATTTAATTACTGTCAGTTGATAATACACCTGAGAAAATATCTAAAGAAAATGTTTAGGAAGTACTCCATATCGCAGAATCATTTTACAGTACTTTTCATATACATAAGCATGTTGTAATTGCCCCCCAAACGTTCAAAGTCATAAACTTATATCTATCTGAGCTCAAAGTGTAAACAATTAAACTGCCATTCCTAATGAAACATTGAGCAAAATTACAAACCAAATTTATTTATAAGTGATGATGACTAATAGTGTGATACATTTCCTTTCTATTTCACTTAATCTTTAAAGTCATATCCAAGGAATATATTTTAAAACCTACAAATTATTTTACATTGAATAAAATTAGTAAAATTTTATTTTAATTTAAAAAATAAAGCCTAACTATTGTAAACCGTTATAAGTTATAGTTTAAAATTACAATAACTAACATTTCTTATTGATTTATCAATATTTTAATCAAGTCGTCAAACATTTATTAATTTTAATTATTATTATGTTCTTTATTCAGCTTTTTTCTTAAATATATATATATTTTTTACAATATAAAAATACACTTTTTTTTTATAAAAATACCTGAAATTGAATTGAGACAAATGGTTAAGGTATGTATGTACTGTATTTAACCCGCATGGTAAAAGCAATTGTATTCATACAATTATTCAAACATAAAAATTAACAATTTTCTTCGTTATGAATAATTTCGATGTAAATAGTGCATGCATTAATTTAATCAAATCTATAACATGAAATCTTCATTTGAAAGTGTAGATTTTCAATAAACTTATTATCAACTTATTTTAAGGAATCATTATTTTATTTTAAAATAAATCTATGGAACCATCCTTTTAGGAATAGTAAAACTCAAGAAATCTTTGCATGGGGCCAAGCATTTCTGCTACCTATGCGGTTGTTAATTTGTTTGTATAATTATCCATTTCACAATATTTATTATTGTCCAGTGGAATAAAGTTGATTCAAAATAGTAACAAAATGTATTACATAGTCTCTTATCCACTTTTAAAATTAATTGACCTCGGTTATTTATTCCCACGATGGGTAAAAATATGGGGTCTATGGATAATTGGGTCGAGACTGGCTGCTGATAACAGAGCATGTTCATTCGTGACCTGAATGATAGTTGAGGTTGGCCCTCTCTCTGAGCCTCTCCGAGGAGGATATTGATAGAAATTATTGCAGCGCACAGACTGCTTATTGCAACACACAGGCTGCTGGTAGGTTTTCAAACTAGAAGCAAATTTTTGAGGTTTTTATACACATGGCTTATATTTTAGAATGTTTTATCATTCTTTTTATGACTGTAAATAATTTTACACTTTTACAGTACAAATATTCATCCCTCTTATTGCTTTTAATAGCTTCTATTAGGTCTTTTATAAAAGCATAATCATGTTTCCTTCTGATCCTGGTGTACTGAAATTGTAAACTTATTGCATTGTAATCTAAAGACATCACTCAGATATTTTAAGAAGATTGTTTGGAAATTGAAGTCAATACTTGTGATATTACAGCTATTGCAAAACTCATATCCTTTGACTTTATTTTTCGAGTAATTTATCTCAAGTTTTAGAAGGATATTAGGAATTTCCATGTTATGTTATGGACCATCTAACAGTTTGCAGTTTTCAAGAAACTTTATCTACATAGGCAACCTCAATTAAAATATTTTTCAATGCAATTCTTTGTAAACTTGGTCATAAATATAAACTACTCGTATATACCATAATTTCCTATAAAGGTATTTGTGCTTTAGCCTATATCCAATGAATAAGAGTTCATAATCGAGTAGGTACCTAGATACATCATCTAATTCATTTGCCTTGATAGGTAACGCTTTCCCACGGAAAGCAGGCAGTTTTAAAAATATATTTCTTATTATAAAATTTTATCTAAATTAATTGTATCTAGGTCCTCTTGCCAAGCTAAATCAAAATTACGACGCATCTTCAAAACAGGTAGGTACTTACTGTTTCGACATCTTGGGTTATTTTCTTTATGTTAAGATAATCATTTTACTTTCGAACAACTTTTGACATCTTTTCTCCATTTTTATCACTGCGTATCTGGATTTTAGTTTTATTTAGATAATTAAATCACTTTGAAAAACATCAACATGTAAAATATGTGTCAGCTGCGTAGAGCGCGAAAAAACGAATGAGCTATGGTGACGGTGGAGTTGCCAGGTGTATTTTTCTTTTATATTTTTAATGGTGTCTTTAAAATTCGCGTATTTAGTAGCGGGAGGAGGCGTTACTACAATAGTTATACCTTGGACTAATTACGAATGTAATTGAGAACCTCCTTCGCATTTATATCATTGTATGCAATAGATTGTTTAATTGTTATTGTCGAATTTAGGTATACAATTAAGACTTATAAAATACTGTTACTCGCGATTTCATAGACATGAAATTCACTTATATCACGTGTTGAGTAATACTATCCCTCCCTAGGGAAATCGTTGTTGGGATAAAATACAGCCTATCTCAAGCTCAAAGCTGAAGCTTTCTATGTACCAAATTTTATTAAGATTGGTTTAGCGGTTTAAGCGTTAGAGTGGTACACACAGACAGACAGGCGGAGTTACTATACGAATATGTAATATTAGTTGGGATTCAATATTTTCGAGTGTAAATCGGAGCTCTGAATGAGTGAACTAAAGCTTTAAAGTTTAGTGTAACTATCAGCTGGCTGGCTGTGTGGCCCTTCCTGGCGGCGCTCCAGCCACAGAGGAGGACAAAAACATTAAAAATTTGGATACGATTCCATTTCCGTATTTAGATGTCCTGGATAACAGCGCGCTGTGAAATATTTTGGTCTTGTGTGTAAATTTGTGTTTCAAAAGTTTGAGGATGGTGTAGTGTAATAGGTGAGTTGGGATATGTCAAAGTTACAATATAAGATTTAATTTGTTTATATTCTAATTAAGAATCTAAGGCACGTATTACTCTGATGAGGCTGATGTAGGGGATTTTTTTGTTACTTTACGTTTAGGAGCGCATGTAGGTCACAAAAGAGCTTTTTTTTTTGAAATGGAGGGCCCGGCAAATGACCTCCTCCCGCCTGATGTTAAGCGGTGAAAGAGGCCCTAATGAGTTGACAGATAGAGTAGAACGACGTCCACTATCCTACCTGCCCGCCCCTTGCCGGCCCAAAAGATGCTTTTTCACGCCTCTTTTGAAGGAACCTATGTTGTAGGATGGAGGAAACTCGTGCGCAGGTAGAGAATTCCAAGTGGACATGAACGACAGAAGAAGGAATCTTGGAATTTCTTGGTACGGTGTGAAAAGGAGGATATGGTGTACGGATGACTCTGAAGGCCCTTACGCGTGTTTCTGTTAAGGAATGGAGAGGGAGCGATAAGGTTAAAGAGCTCCTCAGAGCATTCCCCATGGAACATTCGGTAAAAGGCGCTAAGAGTGGCGATGTCACGACGAAGTTGTAGAGGCTCGAGGGTGTTAGTTGCCTCTACATCGCCAATTATGCGAATAGCGCGACGCTGCAATCTGTCTAGAGCATCGAGGAGGTACTGAGCGGAGCCATCCCAAAGGTGCGAGCAATATTCCACGCAAGACTTAACCTGAGTTTTATACAACAAGTTCAGGACACCGAGTTTCCGTGAGGCAGTAGTTATGACGGATTCGATGTAGTCTCTGGGGTTCAGATCGCAGCGAATGTTCATTCCGGGCAAGGTGATGTTGCTCTGTGTGTGAAGGGTTGTGCCCTGAAGAGAAGGAAGGGGGAGGAAAGGTGACCTTTTCGCCGAGAACGCGCACACCTGTGTTTTCTTAGCATTGAACTCAACAAGATTGTTGGAACCCCATTCGGAGACGAGGTCCAGCGTCCCGTTGAGCTCAATGATAAGATTCTGCTTCTCCCTACCAGTATCACTACAAGCAGCCCCTGAGCTTCCGTGATATCCCCCATGAACTGTACTGTCATCTGCATAGCAATGTATACTTCCCAAGGAAAGCTGTCATTGATATGCAGAAGAAACAATGTTGGGGATAGAACGGAACCTTGCAGAACTCCAGCGTTCACTGCCACGAACCGCGAAGCGCAGCCATCAACGACAACGCGAATTCTACGCTCGTGGAGGAAGCTGGCCATCCACGTACAGAACTGCGTGGGTAATCCGTATGCCTGAAGCTTGGAAAGAAGAGCCTTGTGCCAGACTCTATCAAAAGCTTTGGCGATGTCGAGACTAATAGCCACCGATTCGCCGCGCTTATCTATAGATTCACCCCATTTGTGTAAAAGGAACGCTAGAAAGTCACCTGTTGACCGTTTAGGACGAAACCCATACTGACGGTCATTAAGTAACGAGTGACCTTCTAGGTAACGGATCAGCTGGGTATTAAGGATCCTCTCCATGATTTTACACAAAATGGAAGTGACGGCTATAGGACGATAGTTAGCCGGATCAGAACGATCTCCCTTTTTGGGAACCGGCTGGACATTGGTCTCTTTCCAACATTTCGGCACACAACCAGCAGAAAACGACAGACGGTATAGACGCATCAGGGCCGGAGTTAACTCCGCTGCACATTTTTTAAGAACTATCGCAGAAATGCCGTCTGGTCCACTTGCTTTTCGACTATCGATTGACTGAAGCTCCGCTTGCACATCACGCTGTCTGATGCGGATATCGGGCATGGTGCTGCCACAATGGGACAGTGTTTGAGGTTGTGCACCACAGTCATCGACGCGACCATAACATAATTTGAAAAATAATATATTTTCTCGTATACAAGTAGTTACAAATAAACTTAATAAACAAATTACGTTAGCGGCAATTGACACATCGACATAGTTTTTTGTTGACATATAATAATAGTATATTGTTACCTTAGAGGCGAAAGTACCTTATTTAGTCCCGAGAATGGGTTTGGCCAATAGTTCGTGGGACTAATAAATCTTTAAACCGAGGTAAAGATTGTGCTTTTCATCACGAATACAAGGGAAGTAAAAATACAAACATGAATTAGTTAAAGAAAATATAAGTGTGTTTTATTTTACACTAGCTGTGTCGGCGAACTACGTTTCGCCGTAATAAAAAGTAGGTAAAAAATTGTGTACGACCTATTCTCAGACCTACTGAATATACACAAAAAATTTCATAATCATCGGTCAAGCCGTTTCGGAGGAGTTCGGTAACAAACACTGTGACACGAGAATTTTATATATTAGATTTAGATTAGATAAATCAACAACTTCTGTTTTAGCCTCTTCTCTTATGAAATGGGCGTTTAATCCATATCTGAATCAGGTACTCATTTGAAACAAAACATAATTTTCTAATATACGGTTTAGGCGTCTCCGAGTAACCGGGGAACATACGAGTACTTAAAAAAATATAAATACCGACGAATTGTATAACCTCCTCCTTTTTTGAAGTCGGTTAATAAATAAATATTAAACATTTGAGGGCCCACTCTTGGGGGTTAATAAGAACATTTAACAACAAAGTTTTGCAAACTATGGTGTGATAAACAGTGTGTAACAAGAACCCTGTGAAACATTTTAGGAACATGTTCAGAATCGATATATAAAGTATGTGGCGTCATTGAAATTTCGAAATTGTAAAATTAATTTTTATTTACTCATACACTTTTCTTCATAGAGCCAACTATTTGAATGGGGTGTTTTAAAATTCGAACTTGTAAAATTAATTTTCTATTTACTCATACATTTTTTCACAGACCCAACTATTTATATCGGGGGTTTAAAAATTTTGAATTTTCAATGACGCCATAACTTTTATATATAGTTCTGAACATGCTCCTAAAAGGGTTGTACTGTACTTATATCAAATGAAAGAGCTTAATGTGTGATTTTTTTAAATAAAATATATTAAAATTGATCCTAAAAAATACAGAAAATAGTTCTTTCAAGAAGTTTCTCTCGTTCTTTAAAGTTAATGGTATTAATGTTACATATAAATCTTCTCAATATTTGTGCGTATGAGTTGTTATGTTTCAACTAATTTTCACTTTAAATTATATTCTTATGTCAGACCTGTAAGTTTAACACAAATGTATTTCTGTGACATTGGCATGGATGTAGGTATAATTTTAAAATATATTGGGTCCTTACATATTCAGTGCCGAGTCCACAGCTCCACCGACGCTCCTATCCCGAGAGTTTTATAATACAACTCTTTAATTTGTAAAGCCATCTTAGCTGTGACAGTTTTTCTTTTAATTTCATTATATATACTACATACTACCGTGAATGTTTTACATTTCTATGAACAACCATTCATCTAGCGGAGGCTTGTCTCTAACAAAAATTTGCTTTGAAGCTATTGCTAAACTATTGCTTTAAAACTTAACATTTCACAAACGGATCGCAGAATCTGAAAATGGTGTTCACAGGCCCACAATATTTTTGGAAGACCAACAACACCATAGGATATATATGTAGGTGCCCAATTTTATTACAAGCTTTTATTTGCTTTCATTACAGACACCTGTATCTTGTGAGCAAAATTTGGCCCACTTTCCGATTTCCGATTGAGCTGATATTTTAAAGTGAAACTTTTTTTAACGTCGCCCCACATTAGTATTTTCTCCTGTATCGTGGGTGCAGTTACAAACATAGAATATCCCATGCACATACGCCCAGACCGGAACAAATTTCTGTAGGCCATACAAAATATTTGTCCTGTACGGCAATCGAACCCGCGACCCATTGCGCAGTAGGCGATCACTCGATCTCTGCGCTAATCGTTTCGTCTTTGCATGCATATGTACGAGTACATCGCATGAAAATGCAATATTATGATGACATAGAGGCACCATGATGGAGCTGATCTGATGCTTGACCTGGCAGGTGGTCAAAGCAACTCAGCAATAAAACGACACAGACCCATCGATATGGTAAAAGCTTGTTTTTAAAAATGTTTTTTCCTATTAATTTTTTTTTTCTCAATATTTTTTTACTACTTTATCAGCGTGATAAATATATGCATATTTTATAGCCATGCCAAATGTCAGCCTTATACTACCAAGAATCTCAGAGCTCTATCGCGGGCAGATGGACATAGAGAAACTATTAAGAGTTCCTCGTTGCCTACGGAACCCTAAAAACGGATTTCTCTGTGAATTTGTGTTTGCAGTGAGTGTTTACCACACTCACCGTAGAAATAACGAGTTTTTGTGCATGAGCTTCGATTTATGTATTTCTTCGTAGAGACGTAATCGCCGTAAACTCCTTCTAATCACCCCTTACAACATCCACGTATTACGATACGATACACGTATTAATTCCGTCAGTACACAGATAACAAGAACTGCTATAAAAATGTGATAATGGGGCATTGTGGGAACGCAACAATCTAATTTTGGTTGGTTGTCGCTGAGTGGGTCTTGAATGTCACCCAAGTGGAATGAAAACGTAAACCTCAAACTCTATTAAGTCAAGAAAATGTAAGGTTAAATATAAGGCGTACTTAATTCACACGCGTAATCATTTGCAGCGCCACAGCGGCTTTTAATCTAATGCAGACAAAATCACAAGCCAGTGGAGTGTCACCGCGCCTTCTTATTTTACAGCAGTCGGGTGGTGGTACAAGACCGAGTTTTCTTTAAAACGATTGTCCGAGAACTACCGCGAATAGAGTTATAGGCGACAGCGGCCGGCCGCTGCCACAGGCCACAGGGGAAGTCAGTAGGCGAACAAGGCATTGGCAAACAAATACGTTGGCCATTTGCTTGTTTGAGGTCAGTTAAAGAGGTCGGGGTTCTTTTCGAGAAGGCCCTCCCAATTTCCGAACAGGTGTAGAGTCTACTTTATTTTTACTTGTGTTTGTAAATACGTCTTAATTATGATTGGGGTGTATGTACATACAAGGTTTAAATTCATTGCCTATCTGAGTTTCTTACATTTTCAATTAATTTGTTGGTTAATTAGATTCTTGTAATTTGTTTGACGTCAATAAGTGCCTGTAAAGATACATTGAATAAAGATTTTTGAATTTGAGTTTAAGTTCTATTCTTATATTTTTTAATTCTTATAAGTTCTAATCTTTACATTTTCATTACGATTTTTGTCGTCTGTACGGTGACGGAATTAAAATATCTACATGTGTCATCATCATCATCATTTCAGCCAAGAGACGCCCACTGCTGGATATAGGCCTCCCCCAGGGATCTCCAAACCGATCGGTCCTGCGCCTCCCGCATCCAGCGGCTTCCCGCGACCTTCACCAGATCGTCGGTCCACCTTGTGGGGGGCCTACCAACGCTGCGTCTCCCGGTACGCGGACGCCAATCAAGGACCTTTCCGCCCCAACGGCCGTCAGTCCTGCGAGCTATGTGTCCTGCCCACTGCCACTTAAGGTTTGCAATTCTTTGGGCTATGTCAGCAACTCTAGTTCTTCTACGGATCTCTTTATTTCTGATGCGATCGCGTAGAGCAACCCCGAGCATAGCCCTCTCCATTGCCCTTTGAGTGACATTGAGCCTTCTGATGAGACCCATTGTAAACGGCAACGTCTCAGTTCCGTACGTCATCACTGGCAAAACGCACGAATTGAAGACTTTCGTCTTAAGACACTGCGGTAGATTGGCCGAGAATATGCTGCGTAGCTTCCCGAACGCTGCCCAGCCGAGTTGGATTCGTCGATTTACCTCTTTCTGGAAGTTGGACTTACCGAGCTGGACTATTTGTCCCAGGTAAACATATTCGTCAACAACTTCCAGTGTAGAGCCGCCAACCTTCACAGGAGTGGGTACTACATGGGAATTCACCATAATTTTGGTCTTGTCCATGTTCATTTTAAGACCCACTTGTTGGGAAACTCTACAGAGGTCTTCGAACATTGTGCCTAGATCTTCCACGGTCTCAGCCATGACCACGATATCATCGGCAAAACGAAGGTGAGTCATGTACTCGCCGTTTATGTTGATACCGAGTCCTCTCCAGTCCAAAAGCTTAAATACATCCTCCAGCGCAGCTGTGAACAGCTTCGGCGATATAACGTCACCTTGTCTCACACCTCGCTGAAGTCGTATTGATTTCGAGTTCTGGTCTTGAAGGTGGACTGACATAGTGGCGTTTCCGTACAATGACTTCAACACTTGGATGTACCGGTAGTCTATTTGGCAACTCTGGAGTGACCTAAGCACGGCCCAGGTCTCGACAGAATCGAAGGCTTTCTCATAGTCCACAAACGCCAAGCATAGTGGCAGATTCCAGTGAAAGATCCCTCGAATTTTAGACCTATTTCAATATTACCAATATTAAGTAAAATTTTCGAAAAAATCATGTATAACCAGATATTAAGTCATTTATTAACAAATAAATTACTAAATGGCAAACAGTTTGGCTTTACCAAAGGAAAATCCACTACTGACGCCAGAATAGCACTTCTTAAACATATTTTTGATGCTTGGGAGGGCAAGCAGGATGTAATTGGAGTTTTTTGCGATCTCTCCAAAGCGTTTGACTGTGTAAGTCATGAAACGCTTATTTATAAACTTAAACATTATGGTTTTTCAAATGAAGCAGTAAGTCTTATTAAATCATATTTATCTGACAGATTGCAGAGAGTTGTCATTAATAAATCGGAGTCTGCCAGTGCACCTATTCTTATACTGGGTACCCCAGTGATCAATATTGGGTCCATTACTCTTTTTAATTTACATCAATGACCTGCCTTATTACATTAAAGACGTATGTGAGACTGTATTATTTGCAGATGACACATCATTATTGTTTAAGGTTGACCGAGGGAAACAATGCTCTGACAATGTAAATAATGCTCTCTCTATAGTTGTGTTCTGGTTTACAACTAATAAATTTGTCATTGAATTCTAAGTAACGAAATGCATTAAATTCTCTTTGCCAAATGTAAGGCAGCTTGATACCCACTTAAATATGAATAAGGATGTAGTTGACCTTGTAAATAACACGAAATTTTTAGGCATTACTTTAGATTCACGGTTACAATGGGACCCACATATTGAATTCTTGGCTGGCAAACTAAGTTCGACGGCGTACGCAGTAAAGAAAATCAGGCTTTGAACTAATGTTGAAACGGCGAGATTAATCTATTTTAGTTATTTTCATAGTATTAGGTCATATGGATTATTGTTATGGGGTTCGGCGGCTCATATTGAAAGAATTTTTTGTTACAGAAGAGAGCAATTCGCGCCATTTATAATTTATGGGCTAGGGAGTCACTTAACTTTAGCCGGTCAGTATATTTATGACAATTTAGTTTATGTACACAAGCATTATACTACATTCGTTAAAAATAGTGATTACCATAATATAAACACAAGAAATAAAAATAAGCTTGCCGTTGCAACTTACAGGCTTCATAAAACTAGTGGCTCATTTCTAGGGAGGTGTGTAGCTTTTTATAATAAGCTTCCAGAAAGTATCACCGATTTACCAATTCATAAATTTAAAGTTCACGTTAAAACTCTCATGAACAAAGGTTATTACAAAGTGAGTGATTATTTAAGTGACTACACGATATGGAATTAGCTAGACTAAGTTATCAGATGTCATGTTTGGTAACAAAATAATTTATTGTATAATGCTTAGTGTTAAGCTTATCATGATTTTCTGACATTTTAAGTGTATGTAAGCATACTTACTGAATGTATTTTATAACTTTCAATGACTATGTAACAGAACCAATATTGTAAATGGCGATTTAAAAGAGGAGATAAAAAATTTGACCTTTCGAGTTTCTTGCCTGTTCTTCTCGAGAAGGTCTTCCAATTTCCGAATAGGTGTAGAATCAACTTTTTTTTTCATTCCTACTTGTATTTGCAGACATCCTGATTATATTCAGGATGTATGCACATACAAGGTTAATATGGGAGTTCCGCAGGGTTCAATTCTTGGTCCTTTTCTATTTTTAATATATATAAATGACTTGCCTGCTTTTGTACAAGACAGGCATGAGATTGTATTATTTGCAGATGATACTTCACTTATGTTTAAAATTAAAAGACGATTGCAAATTTATGACGATGTAAATAGTTCTATCTCAAGAATAGTTTACTGGTTTAATGCGAATAACTTGTGCCTCAATGAAGGGAAAACTAAATGTATAAAATTTGTTTTACCCAATGTTAAAGAGGTTCACACCACTGTTAACATAAAGCATAAAAATGTGGACCTTGTGGATACCGTAGTATTTCTTGGTATTACTTTAGATTCAAAGCTTCAGTGGGGCCCACATATTGATAAATTGTCGAAGAGACTTAGTTCTGCAGCCTACGCTGCATGGAAAATACGTCAGCTGACTGATGTTGATACAGCAAGACTTGTATACTTTGCCTATTTTCATAGTGTGATGTCGTATGGCATTTTGCTGTGGGGAAATGCTGCCGACATTCAGACTGTTTTTGTGCTGCAAAAAAGGGCTATTCGTGCTATTTATAACCTTAAAATAAGAGACTCTTTGAGAGAAAAATTTAAAGAAATTGGTATTATGACCGTCGCGTCGCAATATATTTACGAGAATATAGTATATGTTCATAAAAATATACATTCGTTTTGTAAAAACAGTGATATTCATTCAGTAAATACTAGGCAAAAGAATATGTTAGCGTTACCAAATACTAGGCTTAAAAAAATTAATAATTCTTTCAAAGGCCTTTGTGTACGTTTCTACAATAAAATCCCAAATAATATTAAAGCACTTAACTTGAATAAATTTAAAGTCGCTATCAAAGGCGCACTTATGAAAAAAGCATATTATAAAGTGTCTGATTATATGACAGATAAAACTGCTTGGGATTGACAAAAAATGTGATAATTGACGTTTAAAGGGTGTTAACACTTTGTGATAGTGGGATAAATTTCATTCGAGTAACTGTTCCACTCACACCGACAGGCATTTCTATATTATTTAAAAAAATGTTTGTGAAATATAATATTGTAATGTTGGCATTTTAAAAGAGGAGACAAAAAAAATACAAGACCTTCCGAGTTTCTTGCCTGTTCTTCTTGAGAAGGCTCTCCCAATTTCCGAACAGGTGTAGAGTCAATTTTTTTTTTTCATTTGATTTGTATTTGCACACATCTTAATAATGGTTGGGGTGTGTGTACATACAAGGATTAAATAATTTAGTTAATTAGATTCTTGGTTGAAGATTTTTATGTTTTTATTTTGACGTCAATAAGTGCCTGTAAAGGTCTATATTGAATAAAGATTTTTTTGAGTTTGAGTTTGAGTTATGTTTCCTTTAAATTAGAATGTGTTGCTTTGTTTTGACGTCAATGAGTGACTATAAAGGCCTATGTTGAATAAAGATTTTTGAATTTTGAATTTTGATTATACTTCTCGGTCTTCTGTATAACCTGCCGCAGCGTATGAATGTGGTCTATGATACTATAGCCTTTACGGAATCCGGCTTGTTCGGGAGGCTGGAAGTCGTCAAACCTGCGCGCGAGACGATTCGTGATGACTCTCGAGAACAGCTTGTATACATGACTCAGGAGCGTGGTCAACTGGGCCCTGTCGCCCTTTTTGAAGAAAAGTGCCACCACACCCCCGTGCCATGCTTTAGGCGTAATGCCCTCGAATATGATGGAGTTAAATAGCCTCTGCAGCGCTTTCCGGACTGGTAGTCCACCCGCTTTCAAAAGCTCAGCTGTAACTCCATCATCACCCGGAGCCTTGTTGTTTTTTAGCTGTTTGTAGCCACTCTCTTACTTCCTGGAGATCGTAAGAGGCGACTAAGTGACACCGCAAATACACCTCTGCGAAGATGTCGTAATAATTTAAATTGTAAAACAAAAACTTATAAATGCATACGTAGAAGAATATTGTTACGACGGACGTGTAAACACCTTAAACCTAGAACCTAATAGAAAAGTATCGAACGTTCTAGAACTTTTTTTTTGTTTATAAAAAACGTCGCCCCACACTAGGATTTTCTCCTGTGTCGTGGGTGCAGTTACAAACATAGAATATCACCGTCCCCTTTCCTGAGGTGAAGTCGCCATCCGATGAAGCCTTAATGACCTTCGGGTTAAAGGCAAAGGGCGGAGTTTATTCGGTAAAAGTCCGACATAACCTGATTGGCCGGCCGTTCAGGTATCCATGAGGATTCTGCGCCTCCACTCCCGCATGGGTGGAAGCCAAGCCAAGCAAGCCGCTTAAGACAAGTTGACTCGAAGCGATCAAAGCGATAGCTGCGAGTGACAATAAGTGCGATCTACTGCAGAATTAGAAATGTAGTGCGTTTTATGTTGTGGTGTACTTACTGCGTAATGTGCAGTGAAATGCGTTTAAGGTGATGTTGCGTGCTTAGCTTTAAAGTGTTTGTTATTAAGGACGTTATAAATGTTTTCTTTGCGGCAGTTGTGATTTTTTACATACTCCCACCCGTAACAATATAATTATTTTGTTATTCTAGTAAATATCTTAAATGTCTATACTCCCACGCGTTACAATATATTTGGTTATTCTAGTAAATAAATTACATGTCTATAGAGACATATAAGAATTATGATTAACATGTAACTAACTAACAGACGAGTTGACTTGAGAGTTGGAATACTTGAAACAAAACCTTACACCAACAAGTGTGAAAGGCGTGACGTAGGAATAGCAGAATCTCACTCTAAATATTAAAATAAAATATCGACATGATCAAAGAAAACTAATATTTCTGTGACCAAATTCAATAAACCAAAATCCTAGCTTAAGCCATGTCAATAAAAACAATAAAACTACTGTTCATACGTAGCCTGTGGCACAATTTTCCGTCGCCCACCCCACGCTCTATCAATCAGTAGTGTTGCGTAAATGTGAAAAATCGAGAAAAAATCTCTCGAACTTCGCCTCTACATGGCTTGGAGCGGGACAAAAGACAGAAAGCGCCCGTGCGAGACAGAGACGCACGATGGATGGTCTAAATTATTTATATACATAATAATATTTGCGATGTTTAGCGTATAAGCGATGTTTTCAGATAAACTGTTTATGCAAAGATTTGTCGTGCCGTTCTGATGAACTGTAGAATGATTTGGAATTGGTGTTTCCAAAAATATTTCATTGTTAAGGCCAGGGGGAGCGTCGGTGGCGCTGTGGATTCGGCATTTGCCTTCCAATCGGGAGGTCCGGGTTCGAGACCGCCATGTACCAATGTGTTTTTCGTTTTCGAATTTCATATGTACATTTGACTGACGTTCCTACGGTGAGGGAAACCATCGTGAGGCAACCTGCATACATCTGCGAAGAAATTCAATGGTGTATGTGAAGTCAACCAATCTGCACTGGGCCAGCGTGGTTGACTAAGGCCTAATCACCCTAACATGGGATAGGCTCGAGTCCCTCGGTGGGGAAGTATAGGAGCTGTGATGATGATGAAGGCCAGGTGGAATCTGAAAAAAATTTATCGATGTTTGAGCTTTCAGTGTAGAAAAATTACAGAGTTCTACTATACGAAAATTATTGCAGATTGAAAAATATTTTTTTTTATAGAAGGCCAAGCAAATGACCCCATTCTACCTGGTGGTAAGTGGAAGTAGAGTCCAAATGCGACGATAGCTAGTGCGGGAGAGAGGTTAAACGCCGCACTAGCCACCCTCACCTTGCCGACCTGCAAGGTGCTTCTTCACGCCTCTTTAAAGGACCCGGGATTATAGGAAGGAGGAAACACATGCGCTGGAACAAAAAAAAACACATAAAACACAGAATAAAAAAAAACACAATAAACGAAAATAATGTTAACTCGGAAACTGTCAAAAATCCTGAAATCATAAAATATTAACTTGCATGTTTACGATTTTGCTAAGTTCACCGACAATCTATGACTTTTTTACAAAAGGAATAAGTATTTTGTCGTTCTAAAATTACCTACCTTTAATTAATTTTCCGGTATTGCAGAATTTATTTAAATGTACTAAATAGTAATTGAGCGTCGGTGGCTCTGTGGACTCGGCACTTGCCTTCCAATCGGGAGGTCCGGAGTTCAAGACCGCCATGAATTTCATAATAGGTACATTTGTCTGACGCTCCTATGGTAAAGGAAACATTGTGAGGCAACCTGTACACATCTGCGTAAAAATTCAAAGGTGTATGTGAAGTCGACCAATCCGCACTGGGCCAGCGTGGTCGACTAAGGTCTAAACCCCCTAACTTAGAGTAGCTTCAAGCCCTTCAGTGGGGCGTATATGAGCTGTTATGATGATGAAATAATAACGATTCCCTCGTGAACTGGGCGAAGCAATTATTGATTCCCCAGAAGTGGTAGAATTACATTAATGTTATCTTTTTGACACAGCGTGCCATTTTCATATAGCTACCTTCTTACCAGCTTACAACATGTCAATTTTTTGTTACAAGGTTTTATAGCTTTTTAACATCGTTGGTTAAATGTACGACGAGGTCTCAGATTTTTTGTGCTATGCTTTATGCGTTTTTTATACTTCAGAAGTTCTTAGTAGCAGCTTGTATTCAGAACTTTGATTTTTTGTTTACACACACCAGGAATGCTCTTGGCCTTCGCTTCTTCTGATAGTAAGTTATGATAATATTAAGCTGACTGTCCGAACACAACAATGTTATTATGGCAACAAACTTAGGTAAGGCTATGATAGTAAGCCAGGCGGGTTCAGAAGCCTACCATTAACCAAATCATACAGCAAAACTTTTGCCCTTGTTACATCTGTAGCTCAAGGTTCCAGCCCGGACCTCCAGATAAACACCACTAGATCACGGAGGCTGTGAGTGCCTAAATAGGGGCTCACCGCCCGTTATATTGAACTTTTATTAACCTAAATATTATTAAGCCCTTTTCTTAATCTTTCCGAGATAATTGGTGGCGTGATGATTTTTATTTTAATAACATCTAAAAACATGCTGCTGCATCTTAAGATTTTGCGTATACTGCACTACTATAATCGTATTGTCTCCATTTTCTTAAAGGACGCGCCGACCGAGCCCACAACACACCCATATTTCTGTTCGACCGATGCCAAGCGAAACTGAACATACATGGGTCGAGTTAAGGCATAAATTGGCTGTCAGTGATATGAGAGTTATGACAGTCTGGTGAGAATATCAGGAGACATGCCGACGCGACGGCGCGTTGGTTGGAGGAAATCTCCTGGTTAATTTGGGGTTAAGTGTAGTTCTCTGGTTCGGGGGCGACCAAGGTCAGAGAGTTGACACGGAGTCATCTCCTGTCCTCGTGCTGCTGAAGTAGACCCTACTGGCGTATCTCAAGACAACCGACGCTGGATTTCCTAGACACTAAATCGCAAATGTATTTTTTATAGAACTGATACAAATCTAGGACATCTAGTCTCGGAAGGTCGCTAGTTAACTGCGCGTTTTTGTTTAATATCGGAGTTCCGAGAATAGGAGTTCATTTTGTATAAAAAATAGTTTGTTTTTTTTTTTACTTTTGCTATAGAAAATTAAGAAAATAGACATGCGATTTATCATATTTATTAAAATATAAAGAATTACAATGAAGCATTTTAGCTAAGACCGGAATTATCCGGAACTAAAATCTCAGTAAAAATAGTCCGAGATTCCGGAATTTCTAGATTCCGGAATGAAAGCCCTATACAGGTCCCACTCCAGAATGTTCTTGGCGATGTCCGGAGCTGCGGAATTTCGAATTTCGAAGACTTTAAAAGTCTTCGATTTGCGGACAATGTTCACACGTCAACCACAGGAAGTTCAAGATGATTGCACAAGTCCCGCGGTCTCATTAGGTTATTGCTGGTCAATATATTTTGACGAAACCAACAAACGCGTTGTGAAAGTGAAATAAAAATTTCCTCATTTTTAACCGACTTCAAAAAAGGAGGAGGTTATCAATTCGGTTGTATTTTTTTAATGTTTGTTTCCTCATAACTCCGTCATTTTTAAACCGAATTCCAAAATTCTTTTTGTATTCTAACCCAACCAGATTGATCGGTGGCAGCCAAAAATTTATTTGTGAAATATTGTTGTAATGTTGCTATTCCAACGAACAAGTGATTCAATTGTTCAACTATTTGAAGTTCATAAGTGTCTGTAAAGGTCTACATTGAAAAATGATTTTGAACTTGAATATTATGTAGGTACATTAAAAAATAAAACCGACTTCAAAAACACTGAAAACTTTAAAATAATATAAGAATAGGTACAGACAACATCACACTTCTATATTGAAGTCGGTGACAAATTTTAACACTTTCTAGGAGATCATCGTTTGGCGCCGACTTCAATATAGAAGTGTGATGTTGTCTGTACCTATTCTTATATTATTTTAAAGTTTTCAGTGTTTTTGAAGTCGGTTTTATTTTTAATGTACATAATATTCAAGTTCAAAATCATTTTTCACTATAGACCTTTACAGGCACTTATGAACTTCAAATGGTTGAACAATTGAATCACTTGTTCGTTGGAATAGCAACATTACAACAATATTATTTCACAAATAAATTTTTGGCTGCCACCGATCAATCTGGTTGGGTTATGGAAGGCCAGCCTGTGTGCTAGGGCCTTGTTTAGCACTACTCATATGTCCAGGGAAGTCTTATATAAGCGTAACAGTCCAGCTCATAGCTGGCCAAGCCTTCCCGGGTTGGTTCAGAGAATTGGAAGAGAAAACTTTTCCTAGACTCCGGATTGCCCAGATAGACAAGATATATACATTCTACGGGCGGTCCTACGTACGCCTGATGACTAGAGATTGGCAGGTACGAGGAGCAACAGCATTCCGCCTCGTTAAAAAGAGACAAACAAACAAACAAAGAACACAATTCTCTACCTTTCTTGAAAAATAAAATCTCTCTTTAATATCACTTTATAGCATTCCCAGCACTGGGTTATATTAAGCCACACATATTCAGTTAAGGCTCTATCAAACCCGTCCAGTAGCATTATTCGCTATAAAGCGCTAGGGGGCGCCGAACTAGGCAATAACTCCTGCCTCGCCTGTAAACTGCGCGACATTAAAATCAGTGATTTATAAACTGAACTGGAATTATTTCCATAAATGTGTTGCGCGGAGAGAACGAGGCCCCAGCACGGGATGAGTTTCTGCATTTTATGTGACGAAATTAGCTCGATGAAAATAAAAGAGGAATATCATCTATTTTAGCTCTATTTGTTTGAAGTCAATATTAAATTACGACTATGTACCATTACTTGTAATATTTTATTGAAAATGTGTACTGTATGACAGTGACATCACTTCTTATTCAAGCTTTAACCTTCTTAGAAGTAAACATTTCACCTAATCAAAAACTACTACATTTACGAAACTCGATATTATTATGACTGACTATAACCAATGATTTATAGATGAGTACATTCTACTTATTCCCCTCAGGTCACATTTTCCACTCGCTAACAAACTTCTATAAGCTTCCTCAACTTTAATAAGGTTCGCAATGAACGTAGCACGACTATGTTATTTTCGACGTAGCACGTAGCTGTGCGTGCTACGGACTACGGATGGTGCCGTAGCATCAGCTACGTTAGTCGTAGCGCTGCCTTCGTGTGAAAGAAATAATTCGTCTAGATGAAATCACACGGAATAACGTTAAAAAGCGTTATTGAATAACTCAAAAATAACACATCGAAGATCGAGACACGATGTGTACAATTTTTAGAGAATTGATTGTGATTTTTAAATAAAAGTCATATTGATCCTGAAAAAAGGAAAAAATTTTATTATTTAAATATCATAAAATATAATGTCAAATAGCATTAAGAACTTCTTTCCTATCGGATGTTCCACCCCCGTTCCAAAAAAGTCGACTTTTTTAAATTTTTGTTCTACAAATTGTACATACACAGAGTTACGAAATGTATATAACTTACTTTATAACAACTGATTGTAAGTACAAAGATTAAAACCCTTTAATTCCCGTACTAGTTCAAAAACTGTGTTACAGCAAAGTAATGATTGTTATCGACTTATTAGTTGAAGTATGGCCGGTTTCAATATTCTATCTATCTGTAGATTTGGTTACTAGCGATAGACATTTGACATTAGCTCCATACAAAATACGTCAAAATTATATCTCCAGTAAGCAAATCCATAGATAGATAGGACATTGAAACCGGTCGTTAGACGGTAGATGGTATGTAGATTTGTTCTTGTGCAATAGCCGTGCCCGACCGATGACCACAAGAAAGTGGAGACGTAAACACACAGATAGGTTACAAAGATTAGTTTTCATTAATTAATTTAGGTTTTAGGTTCAAAATGATGCTAGCTTATTGCTCAATATTGATTTTAATTGTATTATCATTAATAGATAAAAATAAATAAATCACTTGCAACTTCTCGCATACTAAAAATCGGTCGATCCGCAAAGGAAACTCACTTCCATATTAATATTATTACTAAACGCACACTCTAATGTTTATGTACAACAGAAAAAAAATTTTTTTTGGTATCACCATAATATAAGTGTAAATAATAAGTTGTGTCCATCTCTTTGGTCTCTATCTAGAGCTCCGGGGTTTGATTCTCCGTAGGGGCCGAAGTTTCTGCTCCATTTGGTTAGTAGTAGGCTGTAGCCATAATATCAATAACATTTTGTTTGTTTCAACACTATGAGGTGACCAGTTGGTCAGTTATTGTTGAGTCTTGGTGAATCTCTCTTACATCTTCGGCCTAATCGTCACTTACTATAAGAACCAAGACCATGAGCTACCATGTGTGTAAGAAATACATCAATAAATGTACGAGAATGCTACACATCGAGTAACAGATAACACAATTACGACTGAAAGGCTAAAAACTAATGAGCGTTGGCGCGATGCTGCTCCTCGTTGCTATAAAATCTTTTTTCAACCAATAATGCCATTTGGTAGAGATTTTTACACGAAACTATTTGCTTTCACAATCTAAATTTCTCTGAGCTGAAAATAATTGAATAATTACTCAATGGTCAAAACCTAAGCTTATGTTCAGTATATAATAATTATATTATTTAACCAACTCTTATGATTTGGTGAAGATGATTCTTAATGGTTTAACGTAAGGTCAGATATCGTAAATACTATTCACTGAACTGTCATCACGTGTTAAATATGTTTAAGTAAACAATTAGTTTGAAGTGATAACGCAAAAACTAAACTTAATTTACTTATTCAAAATTTTAAAAGATCAGATAAAATTTTGCGGTGATAGAAAAATATTCTCTGATTCTATTTTGACTTAGATTTTCAATATTAAAATAAGTAAGTAATGTATAAGTAAGTATAAATAAATAAGTAATGTTGTTTATAAGTATTCATTTATTTTTTTGAATTATTTCTGTTTTTGAAGTCTGTATTTATTTTTTGTATTATTTTTTTTTGTGTATAATTGAAAGTAGGTAAATATATATATTGCATTCCATTGCTCTTTGGCAAAACTTGCGTATAAGCTTCTGATGTTCAGTCAAAGTCCAGGTTTGGGCGCTGTTATTTCGGATGGGCAATAAGCAGTAAGTATTAGGAAGGCAGTATATTACGTGTCAACCTTACGGATAAAATGAGAAGCACTACGCTGGCGCTCCTTAGCTGGAACAGCTGACGTTGGTGTGACGACAGTCAGGCTAAAGTGGAACTTGGTTTTGTCACGTCTGCTGGATGGACCCGGACCGGTCCAAATCGCTACTGAGTAGGTTGAACAGGATGGCCGGCAAAAACGTGGCCGAGCTAGGTGGAGATGGCGCAACGATCTAGATTCTCACATGGAGAACTGGGCTGACATGTCATTGGAGAAGCGGTGAAGACTGACTGTTCATCATTGGGAAAGAAAATAGGCTCAATAAAAAAATTACGTAAGAAGGCCTTCATTTCTTTTCCACGTGTCAATTTTGTCGAAATTAAGAGAAAAAAAATGGTATTTTGTCACTTAAAAGACTAATATTAACACATTCAATTAAATGTTATGTATTACTTAAAATAAATAATATAGTAAATCTATACTTGTTTGTTTGTTTGTATTGAATAGGCTTCGAAACTACTGAAACGATTTTGATGAAAGTTGATATAGGGATAGTTCGAGATCAGAGGAAGGACATAGGGTATTTTTTCTACGGGAAAATATAAAATTCCCACGGGAAAACAAAAATAACGCGGGCGAAGCTGCGAGCGGAAAGCTAGTAGTTTATAATATAATATAAATAGTTTGAATTCATAATAATTGGCTCATTCAACTTTTTAACTTCAATTAACATTGAAGTGATAGTGTTGATCAAGATAGACAGTTATTAATAGAACAGTTAAACTTTAGCAAATAAAAAATGTGTTCCAGTCAATACTTCAATGCTGTGTTTAATTTAGAATTACAACTAATTCATCAGCTAAAATAGACAGTTGTAGATATAACAAGTTTATCTTTAGCAAGCAAAAAAAGGTATTTCAGGTAATACTTTAATGCCACTTAAACAACTATTTCAGCAGTCAATATTGTAATACTTTTCACATAACTCTTATATACAAACTCTGTAATTTTAGAAAACTCTATATCTCTACAATATACAGAAACGCCAAACAGTTTTCAATTCGACTCGGACACATTTCTAATCGAAGGTTGTTTGTCGAAGGACACTTCAGTCCGGCAATACTGATTAGTTTACATGGAAACGTGACAGCGACTCAGGGCGAACTTACAGCTGACGGGACCGGCGGAGGCGTCCACGCGAAACATCAAAAGCTTAGAGCTAAGCGGGGTGAAGGAACCAATGACGACATGCAATTACTGGCTGACTCATCGCCAAAAAAGAATAGTATGCGGCATTGCAATTGCAGCTATGTGTAGTATCTTCTCCCTATTATCAGGGAGTGTTGAAGGATGCAGCGGGGAGGGGGGCGGCGGCGCCTCAGTCGAGCCGTGGTCGTCGCGAGGGACGCACCCGGATGGCGTGCGAGCTTACCAAATGAGGACTCCGCGTGGCCGAAACTCGCGATCGTATATACACGAAGAAACCGGTCTCCGCCGAGTGTGACTCTGTAGACAGTTAGACATAACATTGTTTGACTATTCCTGTTTGTGGCTAATGTGAGTTTCGCGTGCGTGTGCTGGTCACGTGCCCTACATTTTGGTGCCGGCGCTGGAACGCCCGAATGCCACGTCCATTCGCTCGCAGCCAGGCAACGCTTGAATCAGCAGAATAGTGCTAGCTTATATCGCGTCATTTTGTGTTGTCCCGTAAATGTTGTGCCATCTGCGTCGACCGCATGCGATCTCGCAAGCGTTTGCGATTTTCAACATTTACTAGCACCGTTTTGGGTCTGCGATGTGATTTCGTCGGTCAACTTATGTTAGAGTTACCAAAATTGAAGTTACTGTGTGTATATTCGGTGTTAGTTCGATTCGAACTCTATCGCTTAGACTTAGAGCTGAATTCGCATTGGATCGCCACGTAGAAACACTGAGCCGAAATCTGTAAATTCACCATCTCATTTCTTCATTTTTAGTTTGCCCGTCCGCAATGCTTCGCCAATAGTTTTATATGGAGTAGATGTGTGGATTGTTACATTTAGTGTTGTAGCGTGAAGTTAGCCGTAGATCATCTTGTCTGTATCGTTGTTGCGCGATGTTCCGACACGTCGAGGGGTATCAGCGCACGTGGCTCACCTGAAAGTAAATAATTGGTTCCACGTGGGGCTGTGCTCAATTAACTCTCCCTCGGGTGTCGGAATGTTCGCAGCCATTAATTAATAACAAGTTCCCTCTCATTAGGTTGTATTGCATGATGTAACTACTAAGGTTATTACATTAAGTATTGTAGTTTTAAAATATTTCTTTTTTTGTGGTTTTAAGTTAAGATGATTACTTTAAAAGTGTAATTAGATTTGAATATATTAAAAATGATAAATACTTGATAACTTTTTATATAAGTTTCTATCTATTTTTCGGATGTGACATGACGAAACGCCTTTGCATGTAACTGACACAGTTTAGCATCCTCGTCGACGATCTGTCAGTAGCGCGGCGCTGACGAGCTGACGCGGGGGGGTGCGCCCAATCATTCGTCGATGACTGTCAGTTTTTTAGCGACTTAATATTCGCAACGGATCATTTGGTAGAACACATTAGACGTGCGTGTCTGCGTGTCTGGAGGGGAGGGTGGGGCTGCGGGCTCCGGCACACAGCGGATCGATGCGCTGCGCGTCGCTCGCGTATCATTTGCGTGCGATGCCCCCCCACCCCCACCCCAACCCAGCCTCGGTTTGACCTCGGTCTTCGTCGGCAGACGCCTATAAAGCCGCAAGACTTCAGTGGACGTCTGCTAACTGATTGGGATGAAAGCATGACTGTCACGTGTTAAGATGCATACAGCCTCACTATTGCACTTAGGCATTTGCGTTAGCTAACATTTTATGGGTTGACAATTTTATCGTGCTGCTGTATTTGATTTAAATTGCTTATGAGAGATGTTATGGTTATTAAAGTTAATAGCCTTAATTCGTTCTGCTGACATGAACTACTGACATTTGAAATGTCCTGAGGAAACATGTTATAAATTAAACATATTTGCGTGTAAATTATTACTTTATTTTAAAGTAAATCAAATGTAGATCAGGTTGTTTTCAAGATTTTAATGTATACAACAGGAAAAAATTGATAAAGGCGATAGACTATTTAGGAATGATCGCAATCACTTCTTCAGATCTTAACCAAGGCATCAAAATCTATAAAAAAAAATTTGGAACTTAAAATAAGCATACATGCAAAATATATCATATAGAAAAATAATGGTAAAATATTATTTTAAACGTACAATGTATATAGATATGTGTATAATATATACATATTACATTGCATATTAGATACTGTACTGTATACTGTTTTATATGTTTTACCACTTCCTGATAAATTAAATCTAATAAATATGAAGTTATCGTAAGGAAAAATTTAAAAGATAGGAGTACTTTTGGAGTACAAGAGTTAAGCTTAAACCCTTATAATTTCACTTGTTCGTTTGGCAACAAACCAACTGCATGCATATTTAATTTACGCCATTTTAAAATAAAGCAAAACATAAGATTTGTGGTTGACCCAGAATCATAAAGTTTGGCACGAAATAAAAGGCTTTGCGGCACTATAAAAAGATATACAGATTTTGAGAATAACTGATAAAGTTATTATTAAGCTCTGACTAATATAACGACCATAAACTAAATCAAAATTTACCAATTTTCATTTATGAACTATTAAATTTCTTACGAATGCATGTGCAGTATCTAATAATTATTTAGTCGTAGGAGAAACTTTTGCGTGTGACTCGACTACTTTTGTTCGTCAGTAGATTTTGCTAATTCTATCAAAATTTAATTCGTATTTGATTCTTATTGATTTTACGATTTTATTGTACACATTAAAATACAGAACATAACACAAACAACATACACGTGGGCACAAAAGGTTTGGCTTATCTCTTGCGAAATCTCTTCCAGCCAACCTACAATAGGAAAATTTTCGCAAATTAAGTAAATATAGACGCGGTGTGCACACAAAATCAAATAACCTAACGCTTAAAAACTATAAGTACATTATATACATACATTATATACACAAGGAAAAAAGCAAAAACAATTACTAATTTAATTATAGAAAAAAAATACACTCATCTCTCTTGTTACTATAGATCTGGTGAGCCTGTTTCTTGTCCTACAATCCGGTAAATTGGTGACATTTAAATTACCCTAAACGCTGTAAGACGAAACTCCCAAACTTTGCCATCAAACTAAGTTTGACAGATACAAGCCTGTGTGAGTGATTTATAGTGCATTAACCAAATATCGGTTTGCTGGAATTGAGTCGAATATTTGTGGGCCGTGTCAGTATATGAAACAAGCAATGAGCTAATTAAATTAATGTACGGAGAGCCAGCGTTGACGCATTAATGGAAAGACAACTTAAATCGTTATTACATTTTTAGTTATTAGCATTAT
This sequence comes from Schoenobius gigantellus, assembly GCA_963935595.1. Classification (NCBI taxonomy): domain Eukaryota; kingdom Metazoa; phylum Arthropoda; class Insecta; order Lepidoptera; family Crambidae; genus Schoenobius; species Schoenobius gigantellus. The sequence continues at coordinate 63,802,883 of OZ012542.1, read as the reverse complement.
TAATACATACATAAATAAACTTCAATTATGGAAATTGATTCACCTCCTATTTTGAACTCAGTTATAAATACGCAATAATACTAGTGATAGTACTCGATGACATAATATTATTATAAATAAGTATGTATTTTGCCCAGAAAAAATGACCAAAGTCCAAAGTTAAAGGCTAATTATTTCAATTTATAAGAATGTTTCAATAATTTTGTTATAATTGCAATTTATACTGTCGACCATATATTAAAAAGAGACAGATCATATTAAATCAAATCAAATCAGTTTATTAATTCGTTAACATATAATCGTTAATATAACCAAGGGGACAGTAAAACATCTCTCATCACACTATATCATTATAAAGAGGTAAGATTAATTGTATGTATGTAGGTATGTAACAAATAAAGTCAAAACTACTAAACAGATTTCAAAAATTCTTTCACCAAAAGAATGCTACATTATTCTTTATTAACTTAGGCTACGAATTATTTTTCCTGTGGGAAAATATAACATTCCCAAGGGAAACCAAAAACTAAAGTAAAGCTGGTGGTCTTACGATTCCAGTATACTAATACGAGTATATACTGGAATCGTAAGGCAATCGCTGTGACCGGAATCCTTTAATCGGTTAAAATACAGGGTTAGTTGTCAAAACAAAATATTTTATTTCTGAATACATTCATCGACTCTGTAATCCCGATTATGATCCTTCCGAATTTTTTTGCGTGTTCTTCTCAAGAAGACAAACATCCGAACTCCCAACATCCGAACAAGCTTAAAGATGACTTTTTTTCTTTATTGTTGTTACTTGTATTTATGTATATCTTAATTATGGTTGGGGTATATGTACAATTGTGCATACAAAGATTGTAAGTTATTGTTATATAGATTAATTAATAATTAGATTTTCAATAAGTTTCTTGGTTGATTATTTTTTGTTTGTTTAATTGACGGACGTCAAAAAGTGCACATTAAGCTTTTAGGCGCGGAAGGTCTATACATACTATTATATATCCATATACATTATCCATCCATAATATTATAAACGCGAAAGTGTGTTTGTCTGTCTGTTAGGTCTAAGCACTACACGCTTAAACTCCTAATACGATTTAAATTAAGTTTGCTATAGAGATAGTTTGAGTCTCGGGAAAGGACTATAATCCTTTTTATCTCAGAATTCATCCTTTAAGGGGGTGAAGGGGTGTGGAAGTTTGTATGGGGAATCAATAAACGCTGAACCGATTTACATGAAATTTAGTATGGAGATAGTTTGAGTTGTGAGAAAGGAATAATCGTTTTTATCTCCGAAATCAAGGATGTGTAAAACTTGTAAAGGGAATCTATAAAAAAGGACTATACCTACAACTTTCATCAATTAATTTTTCATTAGAAATAAAGAAAGTTTAAATATGCATTTTGACCCTTTAGGGGGTGAACGCAGATTGGATAATAAATAAGCTACCCAAATTACAAATACCACGCAGACGAAGTAGCGAGCAAAAGCTAGTACTGAATAAAGATGTTTGTTTTTGTGAATATAGCTAACTGCAACTTTCGTCAAATTTCAAGCGTATTGCGTAGAACTTGATTGAACCAATCTGATTGTTTAATTACTCAAGTTCCGCCGATCACGGTTCCAGCGCTAGTGTTGCAAGTCAAAGAATGGAACCTCACAATATCGTACCGCAGTATCGTACGTCACAATATCGTACCGCTTCACACGCAGAATGTATTTCATGACTTGGTCCAGCTTAACCAGTTCTTGATAGATTTTCAAAAAGTAATCCGACGTACGTTATTCGACAGATAAATATAGCTGATAAGTTTGGCTTATATGCTGTTTCGCTGACTCTCTTGTCGGGACATTTGAAACCTAAACTTGTAGTTAATCTAACTGATAAATTTCTGAAATATCAGGAACTATATTGGCAAATGGTGAAACTGGTCCATAGTGGTACACTGCTTAGGCTTTCCTTCTTTAACACGCAGTTCTTTTAATCTATTTTAGCTCTCTTATTGTCCAGGCAGTCAGATTGTGGAACTCGTTGCATTCGTATATTCGAAAAAAAAATATATATTCAGTCTCTCCCGTTAATCAAGAAGAGATTGAAAGAATTTTACCTCCTCCATAATTTTAGGCTGAGTTTATTTATTATTATTTTAAAAAATCATAATCTTTGCTTAACACAGGTACTAATTGTCGTTAAAACAAACAAAATCTCATTAGTAGTAAACAAAACAACTTTGTAAAACATCATAATCAAGATGTTTGCAAATACAAATACGAGAAAAAAAGCGACTCTACCCATTCAGAAATGGACAAGATTTTTATGATAACTGTCATATATTTTTGTTTGATATTTGGAATAAGATATTAAAAATAAGGGAGACGTTTTTCGACAAATGAATACATCAGTCCAAGAAAAAAATCAATATAAGAAAAATACGTGTTTTTGGTTTTTTTTTCTTAATTTATATTTTAAGCCGCCTTAGAACTTATGCGCCGTTTAAAGGATTAACGGTGGTTACGCCTTTGACGAAATGAATTAAAAATATAATATTGACTTTTATTATCTGTGGAATTGACACACACTCACAAACTGATACTATTAGTGACTTTTTTATAGGTAACTCCTGGAAATCCTTAATCTTGATATTCCGAGATTTTATCGAATATTTCGTCAAATAACCATTTCAAAAATCCGAAAAAATGTTTAAGACCCTAGAGATTAAAAAATCTCGAAATGATTTTAGATTTAAAGTACTTTAAAATAAAAACATGGAGGGTCAAATATCTTGTTTCCTCTTATAAAAAGTTTGTTTTTATTAAAAAAATATCAATTTTTTTTTTAAATAAAATCTTTTTTTGTATGTTTAATGATGTTCTTTCTTCATATTTTATTGTGAACAATAAATTTTAAACTAAACATAAAAAAAGTCGAACGACCGGAATATGGTTCCAGAAAAAGTCTACTGATCAGGAAGTCCGGAGGTTCGATACCTCGGTGGGACAGAAGATTTTCTGCTTGACTTCTAACCACGAAAATTAAATTCCAGGCCCACTAGGTTAATAACCACCACCTCACCTAAGTTTGTCGCCATAGTAACAGTCACCACATTACAGTTCCGATAATTAAGGGTAAGAAATAATCAGATTCTATATATTAAGAAATTCAGGTGTTCGCTTCGCCGCTTACCCCAAGGTGATTAAGGCGAAGTCCTTCCCGATGAAAAACCTTGTTTGATAAACTCAGATCCTTTTCAGGTTCGTATACTAAGCACAGACCCAACCACGGGTGAAGTTAAGACAAGTTCAACTTTGAAATTACATGTTCAGTAAGAGTTTTACGGAGAAACTTGATCGAGCTTAATAAACTGAACTTGATTGTACGACCAAAAACTGGTATTTTGCAGTGTCAGTGTTTATTCGTTGGAAAACATTTTTGACAAATATTCGCACAGCGACCTTGGCTTGACTCCGTCAGTGCAGAAACTTCGCCTCTAAAAGTTCGCACAAAATTTTGCTATGGAGAAGCTAATAGAAAACTTAAAGTGCTCATGTGTTTTGACTTTAATCTTTCTGAGACGTTCTAGCTGTTTATTGGTAACAATTTTGTTATATATAAAACCCATTTAATTGCTTTTCAAAGTTAAATTATTTTTTCTTACAAAAATTAAAAACCGACTTCAGAAACACTTAAAAATAATACAAAAATACTCGTACAGACAACATTAAACATTTCTATAATTAAGTCGTTTGGCACGACTTCAATATAGAAATGTAATGTTGTCTGTATTCTTATATTACTTTTAAGTGTTTTTGAAGTCGGTTTTTATTAGTTGTACTTTTTATGTTTATATTTTTAGTGAATTTAATACCAGCTTACCGAAGTAACTTGAAAGAATAAAGCAATGTCAATACGTGCTCATTGTATTTTTCAGAAACTCGCCGCTATCTTTGTAAAGGAAAGGATCTTTCCATCATTAGCTCGGTTTATGTCCAACAGACGCAAAAACTTGAATAGCTTGGAAAAAACATAAAACACGTTGGACGTACCTATAAAAATTAAGGGATTCCCTCCGTTTTCCTGGGTTCCTATCATCAGATCCTGACTTTGGTGATAACATACAAAAAACATCCTACACATCGAATTGAGAACCTCCTCTTTTTTTGAAGTCGGTTATAAGACTTCTTATTATTGCGCAATAGAAATGAGAGCTAATTATTTTTCAACTCACATTCCTGACTGCATAAATTATACAGCATTATTTTGTGTAATGTCAGAGGAGAAGTGACTCTATACATAAGTTTCAACTAACTCCACCAGGTATGTGGTACCTCTACCCTGGTCTAGTGGTTGAGATTACCTGGTATTGATTGCCAGAGTTCGATTCTCCATAAGGGTACTAGATTTCTGCCTAATTTGGTTGGTGGTAGGGCTTTTGAGACCGCCCAGCTAGCTACCACAATTTTACCTAAGCTTGTCGCCCTTTTTTTTTTTTTTTTCTCGGGGGGAAATGCGTAACCGCACCATACCCGCCGTTAGCTAGACGGCGAGCGTGTGTGGGGCTCTCCCGGCAGAGTGCCAGGCCTACCCACTAAAACCCCCCGGTGTTCTCCCTGCCCTTTTGGGCGCGCTAGGTAAGGTCCACACTGCGACTCCACTACCCACGCGCCCGGGAAGCTTGTCGCCCTAATAATTATACATACCTATAATGTTCATGGCGTTATTGTGTTGCGGCTTTTAGAGGTAAGATCATCCAGTCTCAATAGTTCAATTAACAGTTCAATTGATAAATCCCTAGCTAGTTTCTCCGATGTCGAGGAGACTAGATGAAGCTCAACTCCATCTTGGGACTCGTTCTCATTCCTTTGTAATAATAATGTCTAAATAGAAAAATGACCAATGAATAAAAAATGTCCAACTGTAAAAATGTCTCGCTGTAATATTGTCCAACTGTTTCAATTTGGACATTATTATAGCAAATCTTCTCATTTACCACGCGTGTATAGAAAAAAGTAAATAATGAATTCATATATTACACTAGCGACTCGCCCGCGGCTTGGTAGTGTGACAGAAAGAAAGAAATACAAAATAATATATGTTATATAATAGTCAAAATAATAACAATATTATATCAATGCCATAGAAATTAGAATTACGAAATCATTATAAAATATCATAGTTAGTTATTACAATTACATACAAATTGATTTAATACCAATAAATTCGCAATGTATTATTTCCATTGTCGTACTTCATAATTATAATACACCTAAATTATAGGAAATCATAACACATAGAAATTACAAAATTAACTTAAAACATAATTTCAACAAAGGATAGATGGCAATGTCAAAAGGAAAGTCATAACATCAAACTATCATGATTCATCAAGCAGCAAACTCTTTACGATCGGACAGGTACCTACTCACCAACACTGTAATATGTTTATCAACACACTTGCTCGTAAAGTGGGTTTTATTACCTTGCATTTAGACCCGTTATTCAGTATATTAAACACGAGTGCTTTTCACTTTACATAATCGCACAAGTGCGGTAATCTTAACACGATAAATTCTAATTTGTTCAAGATTGCAAAGTAAATGTATGTCCAGTACGCATTCTTAAATTTGTCGCTTAATACACTTTTTTTAACACGACTTTATGCGGCTGCCAATTGGAAAAAAATGAACAGCCGACTACTGGTTACTTAAATATTAAATTAACAACGAAATTTAAAAAAATCAATAATTAATATACTATAACTAAAATAAATTATTAAAAATTCACACATACTTGTTTTTTAAAAACTAAAATATTCGGTTTATATAGTTTTGAATTTTGGCTGTTTGGCCCTTTTTTAAATGTTGGCTGAATGAAGAGTTAGCCATGCCCGGGCAATGCGCGAAAAAAAAGGCGAGCGGCATTTTCCCGCTATTGATTTTTTTTGCCTTTTTGTTGTAATTGATAATTAATTATCTACAAATATGTCGAGTTCAATTGAAGAAGAATCCATATCATTAACTCCGCCGGAAATAATTATGGAGGCGCAAAGCGCGAGTAATAGTTTGTTGCCGCCAAAGTCAAAGGATAAATACTTGGCGGCATACGATACTTTCATGCGGTGGAAGATTAATACAAAAGCGCAGTCATTTTCAGAAAAATATTAATACCATAAGATCTTTTATTTTCCTCACAAGTGTGTTGAAAAACGTCGTATGATATACGCGCGCATTGGTCATTACGTACTCTGCTTTCTTGTCGCGCTCGCCTGCGGCTCGCGCACAATATCGCCTCGTACGCGATGACAGACATAGCGCGCTCGTATCACAATGTACTATTGTTCAATAATATATTAAATAATGTACTTTAAATCGTCTTTATGTAAGTTTTGTAATTCTAGTAATTTATTGAATATTCTAATCGCCATATTATAAGAGTTCTTGGAAAGAATATTTAACCTTTGATATGATGTATATAGTTTATCGCCTTTTCTACCTCTGAATGTGGATAGTTTATATTAAACTATTACCCATGCGAAGCCGGGGCGGATCGCTAGATAAAGATATAAACCTTCCTCTTGAAACATTCTATCTATTGCTGAAAACTGCATTGAAATCCGTTGCGTAGTGTAGAAGATCTCAGCGTACAGACAGTGGGAGCATCTTTGTTTTATAATATGTAAAGATAGTCAATAACAGACAACAATTTTGGGATTGTCAACAAAATACTTAAACGTAAATTATAGTTAAAAGCACCTTTCCCCAGTCTACAACCAGCATCAAAGGATTATATTATGTAAATATCTCTGCCATTTCTACATTACCACGGTTGACTTGACTAGGATGTCAGAAGTACCATAAAACGTTTATCTGCATGGCCCAATGTCTTGTCTGGACCTAATTAGGTCAATGTTGGTCGCAAATACGCTAAGTTTAAGGTTGCAAACAACGCTATTAGTCTTACTACGCAGATCCTTCATTGAGGTAATGCTTTTTATTCTCATACATTTTTGTGTTTATTAGCTTTCTGCGAGCAAGGTTTTCACGTGGGAAAGCTGCATCTTACCAAGGTAAAAAACATCCATACCAAAAAACCGAAGCTTTAAATGAAAGCTCCATTAAATACTTACCAGTTTTATAAGTAAGCATTAACAAAAAACAAACAAACATGTAGCTCTCCTACGTAGCACATATTTAAGGGTGAAATGTTTTAAATCTCAAAAACAAATTAATTAAACAAATAAAAAAAAATCTTTAACAAAACAGGGAAGTTCTTGGCCTTCACCTCACGTGATGGTAAGTAACGATAAAACTAACGATGGAAACGAGCTTCATCTGGACTCCTCGACAACCGAGGAAGGCTATCTTGCCTCTAACTTTTGGTTATTATAGCGGCAAACTTAGGTAAGACGGTGATAGCTGGCGGGCAGGCGGGCTCAGAAGCCTTACTACCGCGTAAACGAAATCGAACCCCGGACCTCTGGATCAATGCTGGGGGCTCTCAACCACTAGGCCACGGAGGCGGATACTCATGTTTAATTGAAGCCTAAATTTAATTTTTCTTTCTTGTACAGTAAGCTCCCATTCAAGCTTTACATTTACACTACGAAAACCGCCACTATTACGATCGACATAAGAACGGTCCAAAGGTCAAAGAGTATAGCTTGACAAGGAGCTTATTGTACATTCAAAAATAAAGAGGTTTTATACGACATTTCATATTTTTTTAAGGGGTGTTATTTAATGGAAATCGCTTTTCTAATTACATCTAGCTTCAAAAGTTAACACAGGGCGATGTTGCATCAAAAGTGAACTAGTCAACATGTCAGCATATGGAGCTTTTAATACATCATCATCAACAGCTCATATACGTTCCCACCAAGAGGCTCGAGCCTATCCTATATTTCGGGGATTTTTATTTTATTATTTTAATACATATAACAAGTTAAAGTAGTAAAAATCACTTTGGAACTTACATTATTTTTAAAGTAAATAATAAGCCCAATTCAGTTCCCTCTTCTTTTTGTTGCACTTGCTAACGGAACAAAAACGATAAAATACAAAATTGGACGCTGAGCACTCGTTACCGGTCAAGCAAAAGTACTCCTTATTGAATTACGTTAAAGTTTATTTCAAACTGAGTATCGTCTGCATATGCAGTAATATTCGCTACAGGCGAATAAATTCCAGAAACAGTACGTTGCGCAAATCACGCACGCCGAACTATGTATTTCTAAGAGCTGTGACAACCAAACATACAGATGCACCGAGTGTATGTTTATGAAATACTAAATCTAGTCGCACACATGACGCGATAAATGCGTTTTATATTACAAGCTAAACAAAAAGTTGTAATAGTTTTGAGCTAGCGAACCCATACTTTTTGCGACGTGGAGAGCTTGCACAGGCAAAAGGCGTATGCAGCAGACCCCATGCTGATGGAAGAGAATACCCTTTCAACGCCACTCTGGGCTGGTCCCGGATCGTAACATGCTCAATTCATAGAATGAGCAACTCCTACATTTACTTAACCTAATGTACACGACATATTTTGTGACTGAACACTTCTGCATTAACTAATAAAATCTTTGCCCACTACCGTTTTATTTAATTGCTTGTACTGTTTTGCGCGGTATAGAGTATTTATTATGGTCAAGGTAGAAGGAGAACTAGAATGAACTTATCCGAGTATTCCGGCCTGTTCTTCACGAGAAGGTCAATAATCTAAGCTAGTGTTTGTTTAATTTAATAATTTTAATGGGTGTGGTGGGATGTTTTAACAATGAACCTTGAAAGTGAAGCCTTGGGTCTTAATCGCAGAATGAAAAATCCACAACAAATAAATACCAAAACAGAAACGACATAGTTTTTTTTGTAAGGTAAATATGAGCGCGTTCGACCACAATCTTGCCTGATGGAAAGCGAAGATGAGATCTAAGGCGGAGCACGCAAACTCAAATAGTGCCTGTTCACTCTTGCCTTGAAATCTCCCAAATTATATTTAATTGGAAACACGGACGCAGGAAGATCATTTCACAGCTTCGCAGTTCGTATGACAAACGAGGAAGCGAATCGTTTGGTACGAGTGGGTGGAATGTGGAGGGCGAGATTTCCTATGCATTGTAGACATCGCAGTGTCATTCATTTATATTACCTGTTAGCGGTTTCGTTTCGTTGTGACGAATTTAAATCTTTAAATTGAAATCTTCTTGACATTCATTTCTCGAAGAGAGTTGGCCAACATAAAGAAATGAAATTAAGATCTTCCTTGCTTTCTATACAGCGGGTTGTTGGGAATTTTGTATACATTCCAAGTAAAACATGTCACAGGAAATGTATACAAACGAAACAGTAGGTACTTTATTCACATTTTTCAATAGTTAATTCCCCTTCAGCTTGATAACTGGTTACTTAAAAAGAAATTTGTTTAATACCTTGTTTGTTCTTGTTTCTGGGGTCTAAGGGGCTTAACGAGACCTAGCCTAATCTCACCTGCACGCGTATGCTATAGACGAGGCTCTGGTTCTACCAACCAACCATGCAACACCATATCAGTCGTAAGCAACACATCGGAGATCAAGACACGATGTTTATGACTTTTAGAGAGTTTTATAGAGAAACGATTGAGATTTTTTAAATGAAAGTCATACTGATACTAAAAAAAGAAATAAAATTGTATTCTTTAAATATGAAATATTTTTCGAATAGCATCAAGAACTGCATTCTTATTAGGTGTCCCGTATAACACAGCTTTGTTTTCATTTGTTTTACTACCATTTATTTTAAAAAATACCGTTTGGAGTACAATTAAACAAAGTACAGATGTCCGATTAATACCACTATATAACGAAACATTTTTAGAAATTGGTAATTTGACACAATATTATTTTTTAACCTCAAGCAGAATTCGCGTCAGCATCCTCAATATAGTATGTTTACGCCACGATCAATTAAGCCACCGGATTTTTATTCAACTGAAACAGAATTTACACTGCCAAAATTCAATTGAGATCTCTTTAGAAGTTTCTTGAAAATTGTTTAAGAATAAAGCAAACTTACATTTTTATATTTACAAAAAAACATTGAAGTCTCTTTAAAAATGCTTAATAAATAAAAAAAAATAATCAAGGAAAAATCAATATAATTTTTTTTCAAATTAACGATTTTTTAAAAGCACATTAGCACGACTGTGATACAATAATTACAAGAATTTTCTGATAAAATAAGTTTGATATATTTTAATGTCACCCAGTAGAATTTAGGAAGCTATAATTTGTGTCTATCGCGCCGCTAGCTGTAAGACACCGGGATAATATGCAATAGGATGCACTGCGGAGCTGCGATGGCAATTCTACCAAGAAAAAATATGTTTATTGCTCTCAGCCAAATAAATGGCCAGAAATAAGCCCAGCTTATTTATGGGGACTCGCTAACTTATTGCGTTAGACCTTTTTTTAACTACCAGGATGTATAAATCGCAGTTTACTGAAATGCTGGATTTAAATTTTGAACTGAGGGAAAGGCCTTCGGGATAAGGTTAGGTGATAAAAGATAAAAGATATAAACTCAAACTCAAATTAAAAAAAAATGTATACAATATAGACCTTTACAGGCACTTAGTGACGTCAAACAAAATACAAAAATCTAATTAAAATTGTATTTTATGTAAACCTTCTATGAACATACAACCCAATCATAATTAAGTTGTATGCAAATACAAGTAAAATGAAAAAAAAAAGTTGACTTTACTCCTGTTCGGAAATTGGGAGAGCCTTCTCGAGAAGAACAGGCAAGAAACTCGGAACTTATATTTTTAGTCTCCTCTTTTAAATTGTCAATATTACAAGTATTTAACGATATAATTATATTTAAAGCTTTCAGATGTTTTCCTTAACATGTGTTATAAGTTTTCGCTTTATGCCTAATTTCATGAAACTAGATCAACGGGAAGAACCCTGTGGGTACTTCACGCTGTGAGATCGCAAAATTTGCGACACAAACAGTACAAGTATGTGATATAAATTTCAGTTTAATGCGACGCAGAGGTACGCGTTCCCGAGAAAAGGAGTCTTGACAGACAGACGGATAGTCAGACAGACAAAAGGGCAAACAAACAACGAACATATCATAAGGATTCCGTTCTTTCCTTTTGAGGAACATAGTCCCAAAAAGAATAAGAAAGAATACGTGTGCCGTATTTTTAATAATCCACATGAAGACATGAAGGACAATTTCAAGAAAATAAGACATCGCCCCAATTAGGTCAGCCTACATTCGAATTTACGCAACAAAAACCATCTTCTCAACGCCGCGACAGCTTTGTGGGCGTAGCCTCTGCCAAATGGACTTAGGGTTTGACTCGACCCGGGCGGCAGTGGATTAAAAAACTCTTTCGGCCGGTTGCACCAAAATTGCTATTTTTTACAAATTCAGATATACGTTATACTTATACCAATCTGTCACTATTACGAATCCGTAAATTTATGTTGCACCAAAAAAATGCGAGTAAAAGCTAAAAGCTACGTAAAAGTCACCGTAAAATTCCTTGCTACCCGAATGAAGCGTTAAGTCTACCATTTTAGCTTAGTAGATTTTTACTACCATGAAAGTTTTTTTTTAGATGTAGTAAGGCATGTTATTCATTTGTCAAAACGTGACGTTGATAGTGTTTTTGTTTACATTGGCCATGGACTTATCAATCAAACAATACTAAATTCATGACATTGGCTGAATAGGCGAGATGAATGAAAAAATATTATTGCTTTAATAGAAGCTCATTCATATAATAATCAGAAAGAAAAAAATCGGTTTTCAAATAACTATAAAAACAACCAAGATATAAGATATTAAAGATTTTTCTCCATCTCTTTCTAGTAAAACGGCAATTTGCATGGAGTTTATATGGCCGTACTCAACAATGACGTCACGGTTGATGTCGGATCTCTCTGTCTAATCGCTTCCAAATTAACAGTTTAAAATGCTCGTATCTAATGTATTTCTAAGCCGATTTTAATTCTAATTTCACATGATTGCATCTTTTTCTACGGTTTTTTAATATTTTATGACGAGACGTCAAAATTAGAATTCAGTCATCATCCCAATTCGTAAAAACGTCAAAGCTACTAAAATAAGAAGAAAAAGCTTTGTTGTGTGACTGGTGTGGTGATTTATATTTTTATGCCTGAGTAATTTTAATAATGCATCATAAATATATCTTTGTATTTGTGTGTCAAAATCGCTGCCATCAGTGAGCATTTGACCTACTCTAATGTTTGTTCTTCGACGACGGCAACTATCCAATATATGGATAATTTTTCAATATTATTGTCGGATAGTGAATTTTGGAGTGAAAAGTGAATTTAAATTGTATTTTAAACGCGTTTTCTAACCTTAAACATGAATTACAAATACGAGTGAACTGTCAAAATTTATACTTTTACGTTATGAGCAGGGCGTGAGCTCTGTAAAAAGTATCCGTATAAGTAACCGTAAAACGTATCACAAAAGCGTGGTGCGACATCTTTTTACGATATACGTTTACTTTTTACGTTAAATGAATTTTTGCAACCGGCTGTTTGAATTTAAAAAATCGGCCAAGCGCGAGTCGGACTCGCCCATGAAGGGTTCCGTAGGATTTATGACGTATTAAAAAAACTGCTTACTAGATCTCGTTCAAACCAATTTTCGGTGGAAGTTTGCATGGTAATGTACCTCATATATTTTTTTAGTTTTAACATTCTCTTATTTTAGAAGTTACATGGGGGGACACACTTTTTACCACTTTGGACGTGTCTGTCGCGCAAACTATTCAGTTTAGAAAAAAATTATATTAGAAACCTCAATATGATTTTTGAAGACCTATCCATAGATTGCGGTTCACAGAATACATCTACTTACCAAGTTTCAACAGTGTAGTTCTTATAGTTTCGGAGAAAAGTGTCTGTGACATATGGACGGACAGACAGACAGACAGACATGAGGAATCTATAAGGGTTCCGTTTTTTGCCATTTGGCTACGGAACCCTAAAAAGTAATACCTGTTAATATTCCTACTATTCAAAATAGTACTTATATAAATATGATTGATTGGGGGCGGAACCAGGGAACCTGTTGAACCTTGTACCTTGGTCAGAGGAAGGAAGTTAAAGTTTTATTTAATTCGTATTAAATCAAGCTATTAATGCAGGTGGTGGTTTCGTTCCACCTATGCTGATATTCCCTCGTATGCTCTCGTGTAATCTTGTATTTGCTATACAAGATTATTTTTTAGTTCAGACAAGCAAACTGAACAACTTTCACTATGGGACCAACTTTGTAAACACGTGTGTCCAGCCTTTCGTGTCCAGTTGGTGAATAACCCAAAAAAAACAGCTGTTCCATACAATTATTCAACATTCACTGAACCTAGATGTATGAAACAGCTGGTTTTTTAGGTTTTTGAAGGTTTCAAATCTCTTTTAATAATTAAAAAAACCGGCCAAGCGCGAGTCGGACTCGCCCATTAAAGGGTTCCGTAGGATTTATGACGTATTAAAAAACTACTTACTAGATCTCGTTCAAACTAATTTTCGGTGGAAGTTTGCATGGTAATGTACATCATATATTTTTTAATTTTATCATTCTCTTATTTTAGAAGTTACAGGGGGGGACACACATTTTATCATTTCATTTCATTTCATTTATTTTACTTTCCACAATGGTATTTTTTGGTATTACAAATAAATTAAGTACATTGTGGACCCTGTCGGGCACAGCAAAAGTAGGAGAGAGGATGACTTATAATATTAAATCAGTACTTACGTTTACTATATACCTATTATCTGTCATACTAGTTTTACTTCATATTTCGCATATTTAATATTATATATGTAGATTATTATCCTTTGATTTATGTACTTAAAGATAAATTTTAGTTTATTGATTTATAAAATAATTTGTATATATTTTATTCAGTTAAAGATGTAAATATTTTTAATTTATTTATCTATTTAAATTCATTTTACACTACTTTGGACGTGTCTATCGCGCAAACTATTCAGTTTAGAAAAAAAAATTAGAAACCTTAATATGATTTTTGAAGACCTATCCATAGATATCCCACACGTATGGGTTTGATGAAAAAAAAATTTGAGTTTCAGTTCATGTATGGGGAACCCCCAAATTTTATTGCTTTTTTCTATTTTTGTGTGAAAATCTTAATGCGGTTCACAGAATACATCTACTTACCAAGTTTCAACAGTGTAGTTCTTTTAGTTTCGGAGAAAAGTGGCTGTGACATACAAACGGACAGGTAGACAGACACGACGAATCTATAAGGGTGTCGTTTATTGCCATTTGGCTACGGAACCCTAAAAAGGAAAACATTGGAACATGCTTATGGTGACCATTGATTTTACTGGAAAAAATAGAGCAACTAGTGCTATTACCCAGGAAGGAAACAGGGCACTACGTTTGTATGGAAAACGGCCTGTACGATTTCCTCTTAACATACGAGTAGGTACTCGTAGATAGGTTTCGGCTTGATAGTGTATTCACCAAACACGATGAATAAATCAATCTATGATTAAATTGAATCAACTAAAGCTCATTTCAGACTACGCTATACTATTGTGCTATATAGTGGATCTCCCCTAGCCCGTGTAGAAACCGTACATGACTCGGGAGTATACTTCGATTCTCGACTCTCGTTTCACCAGCATTATGATTGCGTTTGTAATAAGGCCAACCAGATGCTCAGTTTCATTGTTCGTAATGCGAGGCCTTTTAGAAAGATAAAATCATGGATTATTCTCTATGGTGCTTTGGTCAGAAGTGTTTTAGAATACTGTTCTCCAATATGGTCGCCTATATATAACATTCACATTGATAGAATTGAAGCTATTCAAAGAAAGTTTATAAGAACATTAAGTGCCAAATGTGAGATACGTAAAAAATACCTGATTGCGCAACTCGTCTAAAGCACTTCAATATGAATGAATAGTGTCGATTGTCTATTTGTGCACACTGCATCGGATTGTCAATGGACAATCTGACGGCAATTTATTAAACTTATTGAACTTTAAGGTCCCCGCTCGGTCAGTGCGTAAGCCGCAATTGTTTTTTAAACCTACAACTGACAATAATGTCTCAAAAAATAATCCGATTTATAGAATGTGTAGGTTGTATAATGAAGTCTGTGCGAACGTAGATATTTTTAATAGCAGTGTTCATTCTTTTAGAAACTCACTCTATATATTATGTTATAAGTAATTAAATTTGAGACATTACTTGTTAATATTGTTAAATTCTATTTTAATTTGGTTACCTTTTTCTATTATTTAATATGAGATGAGATGTGTCACTAATTGTTTTCTTCATAAAATGTTGTGCGCAGTTATAAATGGGCACAGGCATGCATTTAAGTTTGTTAATTTATTTATTGTATATATTATTTTGTCTGCTGTCTGTCATTGTGCCATTAAAATAAAATAAAATAGTACAGCAAATAATTTATAACGTATAATGTAGTACAGCTGAGTGTGAACTCGTCCATAAAATGTATGGTGCGCGATATTGCTGTGCTATGAACTATATGCTATTATATTATAGCTTAGTCTGAAAGCACCTTAAGCCTTAAGTATGCTACGAGCACATCGTAGAAGGCTGATAGCGTAGCCAGTATTTGTGTAGCGTTACGTTATATGCTACGGTTTTCGTAACGTCTTTTTGAATAGATAGAATCTACGGATTCGTTGCACCATTATTGGAGCTAGCACCATCAGTGGTAACAGTACAAACTTGTGATTTGCAGAATATGAGTTTGACCGAAGTATTCGGTTTAAAATCATCATCATCATCATCATTTCAGCCAAGAGACGCCCACTGCTGGACATAGGCCTCCCCCAGGGATCTCCAAACCGATCGGTCCTGCGCCTCCCGCATCCAGCGGCTTCCCGCGACCTTCACCAGATCGTCGGCCCACCTTGTGGGGGGCCTACCAACGCTGCGTCTCCCGGTACGCGGCCGCCACTCGAGGACCTTTCCGCCCCAACGGCCGTCAGTCCTGCGAGCTATGTGTCCTGCCCACTGCCACTTAAGGTTTGCAATTCTTTGGGCTATGTCGGCGACTCTAGTTCTTCTACGGATCTCTTCATTTCTGATGCGATCGCGTAGAGAAACCCCGAGCATAGCCCTCTCCATTGCCCTTTGAGTGACATTGAGCCTTCTGATGAGACTCATTGTAAACGGCCACGTCTCAGTTCCGTACGTCATCACTGGCAACACGCACGAATTGAAGACTTTCGTCTTAAGACACTGCGGTAGATTGGCCGAGAATATGCTGCGTAGTTTCCCGAACGCTGCCCAGCCGAGTTGGATTCGTCGATTTACCTCTTTCTGGAAGTTGGACTTACCGAGCTGGACTATTTGTCCCAGGTAAACATATTCGTCAACAACTTCCAGTGTAGAGCCGCCAACCTTCACAGGAGTGGGTACTACATGGGAATTCACCATAATTTTGGTCTTGTCCATGTTCATTTTAAGACCCACTTGTTGGGAAACTCTACAGAGGTCTTCGAGCATTGTGCCTAGATCTTCCACGGTCTCAGCCATGACCACGATATCATCGGCAAAACGAAGGTGAGTCATGTACTCGCCGTTTATGTTGATGCCGAGTCCTCTCCAGTCCAAAAGCTTAAATACATCCTCCAGCGCAGCTGTGAACAGCTTCGGCGATATAACGTCACCTTGTCTCACACCTCGCTGAAGTCGTATTGGTTTCGAGTTCTGATCCTGAAGGCGGACTGACATAGTGGCGTTTCCGTACAATGACTTCAACACTTGGATGTACCGGTAGTCTATTTGGCACCTCTGGAGTGACCTAAGCACGGCCCAGGTCTCGACAGAATCGAAGGCTTTCTCATAGTCCACAAACGCCAAGCATAGTGGCAGATTATACTCCTCGGTCTTCTGTATAACCTGCCGCAGCGTATGAATGTGGTCTATGGTACTATAGCCTTTACGGAATCCGGCTTGTTCGGGAGGCTGGAAGTCGTCAAAACGTCGCGAGACGATTCGTGATGACTCTCGAGAACAGCTTGTATACATGACTCAGGAGTGTGATGGGTCTGTAGTTCTTCAACTGGGCTTCAACCGGTTTAAAATGTACATACCGAAACGAATATTCGGTCGAAATATTTATACAGGTATGTGAGGCGGCACTCTGCGATAAGCCGCTAGTACATTATTTTGTTTAATGTAATGAAAATTTATTACAACGTTATTTGTGTCCTTTGCATGATGGGCCAAAAATCAGGAAAATTATGGACACATGCCTAGTTTAGCAAGAACTTTCTTATTCTCTGCGGCTACCTCTGTGAATACTTAAAATGTTTTAAAATATTAAAAACATTTAATATTTAAATATTCGGTTATTATTTGGTAAACTAACAGAATATTCGACCGATAACCAATATTCTGTTAACATGCTGAATATTCTGAATGCCGAATGTAAAAAAGCAATATTCAGCCCGTCTCTAGTACAAACGTTACAAGAAAAATAAATAAATTCTTCATTTTTCTCGACTTTATCAGATGTATCAAATTTACAAAATATTATGTCACTACCATACATTTATATTATATTTGCTTACACAATTAGTGTGGACGTCACTTGCCTTCCAATCGGTAGGTCCGGGGTTCGAGACCGCAATGTACCAATGTGTTTTTCGTTTTTCGAATTTCATGTGTACATTTGTCTGATGCTTCTGCGGCGAAGAAAAACATCATGAGGCAACCTGCATTCATCTGCGAAGAAACTCAATGGTGTATGTGAAGTCGACCAATCCGCACTGGGCCAGCGTGGTTGACTTAAGCATAATCACCCTAACATAGGGTAGGCTCGAGCCCCTCGGTATAGCAGATGTGATGATGATGATGTCATAATTTAGTTACATGGCGCTGGTCGAACGTATAAACAAAATCGGGGATGGAATATTTATTAATTTTAGGACAAATATAAAGATGGGAGGATATTGTTAATTAACTTCAAGTATAAAAATCAATAAAATTATATTTTCCAACAGGTATCTTGTGAAGACGTATTTATATTTAAGGTAGGCAACGCGCGAGTGATGCTATTGGTGTTGCGAGCGACTATAGGCGGTGGTGATCACTTACCATCTGGGGCCTTATTCTGCTAGCGTTAATGCATTTGTGGCGTGTCAATAACGCTTCAATAGCATTGCTTTTTGAGACAGTTATTGTTGGTTAACCGAATACTAACTAAAACATTTGTCACTATTGACTTATCAAGAAATTGTAGTACAAATAAATTGTATCAGAAAATGCGCATTAAAGCGACTAAAGCAGTTTTATTGAAACGCTATCACGACGCGACAACGACATTAAGATTAGCGGAATTAGGCCCCAGGTGACCCACATGCTTGTTTGCCACCTTTGTGGTATAAAAAACCATATTAAATAAAGTTTCACGTAGATTACATCTACAATGGAAAAGTGTTCGACATTGATTCTAAAAGTCCAAATGTGAGGTTGACCAAAGTCCAAGCAAAAATAAAGAAACACTGTGTGAATGAGCGCTCTTCTTATTTTACTGTTACAATCATAAGCAGGATAACAGCCCCCTAACCATGATCGCTTAAAACAATATTAAAACCGCACTGCGAGCGGGATGGCGCTATACGCAGCAAGAGCGGTGTCTCTGTTTCAATATTGTTTTAACCTTGCTGTACGCGTGATCGCATATAGCAAGGTAGGGCCCCAGTACATTTGTTGGTCTGAGCATTTAAAATGCGAAGAATCCAATTCCATTATAAATTCACCCAGTAGAGTTTGAGGTGTTACTTGTCAGCTTAAGCGGCATGAGTTCCTGTCTAGTTCACTGGCGTGGATTTACGGCAGAAGTCTTTATATAATTTTAGATTTTGAAGTTTGAGGGGGCATAGAGTTGCAGCTGTCAGAATAGCACTCTATGCGGTTTTGGGTAACAGGGAAAGCAGAGAAACATTCGGAGAGCATAACTTTGTGATATAGACACAATAACCATAGTGAACAAGATTAGGTTTTTACTCCACTGGTATTAATAAAGATATCATTATATCTTAAGTGTCGATTAAACTGGTGAAACTTAATACAGTTCATTTATTTCTCTTAATGTTGGTCTTAGGATTCAGACATTTACATTACAATATGATACATACATTTGTAATTTAGTCGTATGTAAAAACATGTAAAATAATGTTACAAATGTAATAATTAACAATAAATATGTAGTAGTAGTAGTAGTAGACGTTTATTACTTACAATCAACACACAAACATTGAATTAAAAACACAAACAGAGATACAGATTTTACAATACACATATCGTCATTATGTTTGCGTGCTGCAAACATAATGATCAAGGCTCAGTGACGTTAATGTTACAGGACATAGCGCTGATTTTCAGCCATCACCCCGTGGAAATCGGTCGGCGATCCGTTACATAGAACCACAGGGAAATAATTGAAAAATAAACTGACAATAATAAAAAAAATTATAACACGTGAGAGCTCAGCCATCATGTGCATTTACGATTCAGAAGATTTTTATAGTCTATTTAATGCTTAAATCAAATTCACTCCAAGCTAGCAACATTGCAGAGGAATGTAATATTTGACATGTAGAACAAAACATGAGCTCCAGATTTCTATTGTGGAATTCAAACAAAAACCTTAACTAATCAGAGAATGGGCTACGCCAAAACATAATAATATATAGGATTTCAATATCATAAACCCAAAGGAAATATACCCTAAAAACAACTGCTAATGTTTTATTCAGTACTCTTAAACAATTTACGTTTTTCTTTGGGTTGGTAATAAAAACGAAACTGTAGAAGCTAAAGCAATCTAAGCTATTTAGACTCGAATTACGACAACAGGGTCTAGTTTATCTGTTCCACACATTGATTTACTACCAAACGTAGATAACGCATGAACGTTCGAAAAGTGGGCCGGTGAAGAACTGCCCAATCGGGCCTCGTGCAGTTCTTTTCCATGCGTTTGGAGCAACGCGATAAGCAATTTTGAGCATAATGTTTGAGAGAATAAAGTTGATATTTTCTTGTAGCAATTACTAAAACGTCAAATTTAATGTGGCTAGGTATGAAATGATGTAACTGCACACGGTTGTACTTCAAATAGTTGCCGTAATAATAAAGAATAAGGTTGAATTCGATAAATACGGTACTTTCTTCATGGTAATTTTAATTCAGGTGTGCATATTCAACTACCTATTTAACAGCGTACAAATGTATAGTCGATTAGGTGACAGATTTCAAGCGCGTTTTTGTATGAAGTGCTCTATCTACGTTTGGTAGTAAATCAATGGTTCCACATTATTACCAAAATATTCGATATGACCAAGAAGTTACTGGTGGAAAGTCAAATAATATCAGCTCCCTCCCAGAAAAATAATGTATACTTACTTTGTTAGTTTGTTTGTTAATTTGTCTGTTTGGTTAAACGCGCTAATCTCAGGAATTGATTCAAATTGAAAAATTATTTTTGTGTTGGATAGTTCATTTATCGAGGAAGGCTATAGGCTTTATAACATCACGCTACGGCTAATAGAAGCTGAGCATCGATGAAAAATGTTGCAAAAAGGGAAAAAAATGTACTTCCTGTTAATTATTAAAATTCAAAAACAAACTTATTAACTTAGTTATCCACATTAAAATTGTGTAACGGAATTATGCGTAGGCATATCTCTTATTTCATTATTTTTAAAGCCGATATTTTTTTAGTGTTTACTTTTTTATATTCTTTAAAAATGCTTAAATATTAAAAAATGAATAAATCAAAACATGATAATATTTCACCTCGGACAGGATTCAAACCTGCGTTCTCGACAAACCGTGTTTTATTTATTTATTTTCTGGTTTGAGTTGCATCGTGTTAACTTGATTCATTCATTTTTGAAGTAGACTATGTTAGACAAGGCTCGAATTTTTATAGAACGAATTAATCAAACTACACTAATATGAATGAATGAATTTTCTTGTCAATATATTATCTTTATTTTCCACCACAGTTCACATAGTTTCTTTTCGGGCGGACTTTTTAGAGTCCTTTCACCGCTTGCTCAAACAAAGTTAGCGCAGTTAACTAATAAATATGTGGTACGTGACCCAATCAAGATAGGATCGTATACATGCTTTGACCCCTGAACAAATCATGTTGACCTCGCATGCACGACGCGACCCCAGCCCTCCCGTGTAACTCTTATCCGAAATGCAAATGCTGATATATTCTGCGATTTTCCGAACTTTCCCATCTCGCGTTTTCGAGATTCAGGGCTCGAGTTCTCACGTTGTAATTCGCGTTTCAATGGACGAAACGAACGTGATGATATACACGGTTATTTTTTTATCACCCTGGTTATTTTAAGGGTGGCTTCAGGACACGGTAGAAGAATTATTTAACCATTAATAATAAAATTTACTCACCTGTTTAATTAGATATTTATTATCTAAAATATCCAAAAAATACTGCACTGGTATGGACACTGAGTGAAGTTGTAGGCAAAACATTGAATGAACGCGAACTGGCAACAACGTCGCCGATTCAAAGTCATCACTGATTTGATCACAATTTCACCTTCCTACTTTACGGGCTTAAGTGCCTATTACATTACGCTATTTCTCGGACCCTGTTTATCGGGTCCCGATTTATCGGGCCCTGTCTGGCGCGTGGCCTATTACATTACACGATTTCTCGGACCCTGTTTGTCATGTGCCTATAAAAGCGCTGCCTGCTTAACTCGCTCTCAGTCGAATCAAAAGTCGATCGTCGAACGTTTTGTACGTGCACTATGGCACCGAGTTTATCAAAATCCCAAAAAAGGCTTAGCGGTGACTTTGGCTGTCGGTACCGTGGAATCTTCATAAAGGAATAAAAAATATTTTTTTACAAAAAAAATAAAACCGACTTCAAAGTCATAAATAATATAAGAATAATACAACATCACAGTTTTGTATTGAAGTTAGTGCCTTTTAAGTAGCTATATTACCTAATTTTTCTTATATTTTTTTAAACTTTGAAGGTGATCTTTGCTTGGCACCGACTTCAATATAAAACTGCGATGTATTCTTACATTTTTTATGACTTTTTGGTGTTTTTGAAGTTTGTTTTATTTTTTATTTAAATAAATAAAAGTTCTTATACGTGTATGCGTATTAGAATTTGGGCCAAGGCAAACATCACAATAACTTAAAATAAAACGTCATTCTCTCTAAACAGCTTTGAAAGAATTATTATGACTATACCTACCAGACGCAAATACGAGTACATGAATATCTTAAGAAAAGATATAAAACACGTTGGACATGCCTATAAAAATTTAAGGGTTTTGCTCGATTTGCCCGGGATTCCATCATCAGATCATGACATGGTGACAATAAGACCACCCCCGGAGTGTACTCTTTCGATTACAAAAAGAATGTTGAAAATCGGTCTACAAATGGCGGAGTAATCGGTGAACATACATAAAAAAATAGATACAGTCGAACATAGAACCTTCTCCTTTATTATATCTATTTGAGTAGGCTTTATGTTCTTTTTCCAAAGATATGGCATATCCATATAAACTTCAATAAAATAAAATAAATAAAATCCCCGAAAAAAAAAATATACTCCAAACCTAAACACACTAGCAATTTAAATCGACGTGTAAACCCTGCGCTCGCGGCCACGCGACTGAGCTCCGTACACGATCTACAGCGTGGCAGGGAGGCAGGGAGGTCGGTCGCCCTATTTAGGGACCCTGCCTCCCTGTTTCTTATTACACTACCCTGTCCCTGCCGACAGGGCCCGAGAAATAGGGTAATGTAATAAGGCCTTTACTTAGGACCGGCAAAACAAAGTTTTTAAAGAAAACAAACAGTACTAGGTAGGTATTACGGTTATGGTAGGTTGTTTTCGCGTAGTTAAAAAATTGGAATCAACTTTAAATACTTACCTACCTAGGAAACAATTTAAATCAACTTTAGTTCTAATAACAAAAGAGTTCTAAATTTAAAGGAAGTCCTCTAACTCATACATAGTCGTGCACGTTTAAAACTATACATGACCACAACAACATATCACTTTGGTTAGTGTTTAACGTCTCGAAACGCAGTTTTCGCTTCCAAGTCTTACGTTTGTGGGTTCACTTTCTTACACCAAACACTTAATTTCACTTCACAAGTTAAAATCTACGGTCTACCGGAGTAAGGTCTGTGTATTCGCGAGATGTGTTAACTTGAAACTAAAATTCCGAATGCGTCCGATTGCCGCGCGTCAGGCGCGAGCGCGACATCGCGATACGTTCACACGCGCCGGGGTCAAAAGGCGAACTAAAGCCGGCCGGCTCGTGCCGACAAGCGACAGCAAACAACAAAACGCCGCCGCCGGCGCTCGGCGCCGGCGCCGACTGTCTCTGTCTTTCACTATTGTAGTGTCTAGTGCAATAATAACTCTTATTTCAAACGAGTTGTAGATTGATCTTGCTTGAATTAATAATGCGACGTTGCCGCATTTTCCTAAGCCGTAGTAGTAAATGCTTTATTCATTCACAATCTTCCCTTATCTTGTAGTAAACAAGAACAATGTCTATAATTCAATATTATTGGCGGATAAAATTTAAAAAATATAACCACATGTTTTTTTTATTGATATGAGTCGTCTAGCGTCTACTGAGCTGCCTCTAAAATTTTCCAGTATGATAAAAAAATAACCGTGTATATCGATTGAGCGACTCATCGAACTATGAAAACCTCGACTTTCTACGATGGGTTCAAGAAAGCTTAAGGATAAAAGTATTTTGCTTAAATATTCATAATTGATCCTTTCACATCACAACAATAATCATTAGGATGTCTGTGAATGTAACTAAAATAAAAAGATGGAATATCTCTACACCGGAAATTGGGAGAACCTTCACGATTTTTCGAACTATATTCATAATCACAGCTCATATACGTCCCCACCGAGGGGCTCGAGCCTACCCTAAATTAGGGTGTTAAGACCTTAGTCAACCACGCTGGCCCAGTGCGAATACGCATACACCTTTGAACTTCTATGATTTACATTTATCTTTTACATGATTTCTTTGCATCTTCTTTTTCAAATCTACACAAAGTCGGGTATGTGTTTTCGTTACCATTCTGTATGTGGAATCGTTAGGTAAGTTTCCCCGACGACAAGAGACACTAGACATTCACTGTCCAGATACTGAGCGCCACTGCCACTCCATCAGCAACTAAGTGTTGCGGCAGTGGACACACGAAGACACTCTAATGTATACCAACACTGGGTGTCTAGCTAGAGTCTGGTATCTTACTTACCTTACGGTAGACGAAACGCTAAAGGAAGTGAGAATTCGAAAACAACTATTTGTCAAATGCATTGCTGTCGCTCTGTGCCCGAACAACTGAACTGAGCGCGATGGAGATAACTGAAGCTAGGACCGAAGATACCTATGAAAAGTACACAGAATAGACGTTTCGTAGTCCCCTGTTTTCTTCTCCTAAACTATTTTTTAAACAACTAATTTGGCAAACAGGCATACTACCCATCGATGGTAAGTGGTAACAGTCACCTAATACATGTGGTTCTTGTGAGATTCGCAGCAAATCTGCAACCTCCACAAGAACCACGTTGCCAACTTGTGACGAAAGATGTAAAGTCACGGTACCCAGTAATTTCACTGTCTTTACCCTTCAATCCAGAACACATCAATGCAAGCACTGCTGCTTTGCGGTAGAAATAGGTAAGACGCAAACACCCAAGCTGGCGACCCTGGTAGGTTCAAAGTCTCCCTCCGGTAACGGTACTAGATCGATAAAATTATTTTTTGTGTTAAAAATTTAAAAAAGGGGTTGTTTGACTGTGTTTTCGTGTTCTGCTTTTCTCATATAATCTCGTCAAGTTTGTTTGCTGGATGTTTGAATCAGGTCAGTTTTTTATTTTTCAGTCTTTGAAGGTTTAAATCTCTTTTAATAATTAGTTTAAGAATAAAAGGAAAACATAGTAACATGCCAATAGTGGTCATAGATTATTTTGGGAAAAATAGAGTAACTATTGCTATTATCTAAAGAGGAAATGGGGTACTATGTTTTCTTTTTTAAATCTATACAAAGTCTGGAATGTGTTTTCGTTCCCACTCTGTCTGTAGCTATCATTAGGTCAACCTTACGGTAAGGGTCCGTAAACTCTTAAGTAATTTTATCAAATTTAAATTCAAAATCCTTTATTAAATTGGGATTTTACAATCACTTTTGAACGTCAGAGAAGCTACGCCATTGGTTCACAAGTTTACGGCGGGAGTACCTTGAACTGGAAAGAACCAGCAAGAAAACCAGCAAGGGCTATTTTTTTCTCCCTGTATTGTTACAGAGTCGTCAATTGGAAGCAGAACTCAAAGTAAAAGATTGTGTTCAACTTCCATTACAAGATTAGATGTGTCAGTGTACATTATACATTTAAATCTATAAATTAAGTCTACAATTAAGACCAAGCATTGACATCATTAGGCCTAATCACCCTAACATAGGGTAGGCTCGAACACCTTGGTGGGGACGTATATGAGCTGTGATGATGATGATGATTGACATCATTCAGATAATCATTGACTTTATAATATCCTTTACTCATTAGAGTCTTTTTTACATGTGCTTTAAACTTATGAAAAGGTAAGTCAGAAAAGATATTGCAATCATAATTCTAAGAAGAGATGAAACACTAGAAACCTGCTCCAACCCATTTGGCCAGCGTGATATAGCAGGCGAATAAGCACATGGATATTTTTTTTCATTTCTCATACTCCGCAAGTACGCCAGTAATTATTTGAACATTTTTCTTTCTATTTTTGCGATAAACATACTTATAGCTATTTGGTAGTAAATAGACGATAAATTAGGTTTAATACATCGAAGCCTCAGTATGAAGGTTGAAATGGCAATTTGAACGAATGCGATAGCTGCCAACAAACGCATATTAAATTCTAGGCCATAAATTGCGGGCGAATTGTCTAAACTGAAACTTATAATGGCGCTTTGAGATATTATTTCAGACATTGTCTTAGATGGAATAACTACTAACGCGTTGTCGTAGAAATTATAAATTACAAGTGTTTTTATTATTATGTGTGTATGAACCTACTTCTCAACAGAAAAATACATACTTAATTAAAAAAACAAGATCGTATCGCAGCTGATTCAGATGTGGTGTTCAATTTTTTAGAAGACAAATGAAAAATCTTATATCATCGATTAAAACGTATTGACTCAAATCAGATGAGAAAGGCTCTTGTTATAGAATAGGGGGCAAACGAGCAAACGTACCACCTGATGGTAAGTGATTACCGTCGCCCATGGCACCCGCAACCCCAGAGGAGTTACAAGTGCGTTGCCAGCCTTTAAGATAGGAAAACGCTCTTTTCTTGAAAGTTTGAATGTCGTATCGGTCTGGAAATAGCGCAGGCGACAATTCATTCCAAAGTTTAACTGTGCGAGGCAGGCAACTTCGAGAAAAACGCACAGTTTTTGACTGCCAACCATCTAAGTGGTGGGCATGGATTTTTTGTCGCGTGGAACGATGGCGGAAAGAGGCGGCAGGTACAAGTCCGAACAATTCTTCGAAAAAATAATTCTTGATCATAAAATACGAATACAAAATAACATAATATGTGTTAAGTAGCGCTTAGCACATCGTACAGAAGTGTTAAGCTCCTTAATCCCTTGTACCTTCACAGATTGAACACCCCGCTAATACCAGTATAGTATTACAACACGATGCACTATAGTTATACACGTTACTTGCATGTTGGCGACTCGAAATCTATTTTTATTTTACAAGTTGTCAAAACTCTTTTTAACCGACTTCAAAAAAGGAGGAGTTTCTCAATTTCGATGCGTATGTTTTTGTGTGTATGTTACGCGATTACTCCGCCAATTCTAGACCAATTTTCAAAATTCTTTTCGATATTCAATTAAATTTGTATTCGATAGAGTATACTCCTGGAGTGGTTCCAAGGTCACCAAAGTCAGGATCTGATGATGGGATCCCATGAAAATCGAGGAAAACCCTAATTTAATATTAGGGTTTCTTTTACTAAAAAGATTTCATTAAACGTTAAAAATAAAAAATATTTTACAAAAAATAAAACCCGACTTCAAAAACACTGAAAAGTTAAAAATAATATAAGAATAAGTACAGACAACATCACACTTCTATATTGAAGTCGGTGACAAATTTTAAGACTTTCTAGGAGATTATCGTTTAGCACAGACTTCAATATAGAAGTGTGATGTTGTCTGTACCTATTCATATATTATTTTTAACTTTTCAGTGTTTTTGAAGTCGGTTTTTATTTTTAGTAAACATTTTTTTTTATTGACGAGTTTGGGGGCGCTTGTCTGCTTGAAATAAATCTGAACAGCGTTTTCTGTCGTCTGCATCCACTAAGCCCCAAACGGCGCGTGCATTTTTGTCCCACTTAGTGTGAACAGAGATTAAATTCACCGAATCACTTCGGGACACTTCAGCTGGGCCAGTTACCTAATTGTCCCTGTAAATGTAATCCGGGATCCTTTTCGCAGCATCACACCTAGACTAACTCAGCCAGTAGTGAAGCCAGCCAGGTTGCTAACAACGTTTTTTCACTCCCTCAACGCAATCTCCTCCCATGACATCTTTGTAAAAGCGGCGACAGCGCCCCATACAATCACTGTGGTGACGGGTGACTGATATCTTTGAATCAACGCCGGCAAGCAAGTCTGGTTCTGTCACCCAGCGCGAGTAACATCATGCGCTGTTAACCTAAGCCACACTGCCAACATCCCTCCGTTAAGCCAGAGCTCAACGTGGAAATGCTGGCAGTGTCAATTTTACCACAGTAACCCCTGGTTTCTGAAGGGCTAATTAGCGATAAAATTAAATCACCATCATCATCAACAGCTCATATACGTCCCCACCGAGGGGCTCGAGCCTACCCTAAACTAGGGCGATTAGGCCTTAATCAACCACGCTGGCCAAATGCGGGTTGGTCGACTTCACACACAACCTGTAAAGAAATTCTTTCTTCACAGATGTGTGCAGGTTTCCTCACGATGTTTTCCTTCACCGTAAAAGCGTCGAATAAACGTACATATGAATACAAAATTTGAAAACACATTGGTACGTGGCGGGGTTCGAACCGCTACCTCCCGATTGGAAGGCGACTGTCTTACGGCCAACGCCATCGACGCTTAAAATATGAGATGATAAAATTAAATAATGAGCGTTAAATCTAATGTTAAGGGCCGCTTGCCAAAATCGAGATTTAGGAACAAAAACTAGATTTTAGTTTAAATCTGGTGTCAACGTCTTGCATGATATAGATTTAGCTTAAATCTCTACTTAATTTAACGTCAAAGTTAAATCGGCAACCAGGTCAATTTGACCAACAAGTGAGACGAGTAGTTTGTGGAGTCCAGGTGAAGCTTCCTCCTTCGTCCTTATTTTCACTTACCATTAGGTGAGATGAGGGCAATCCATTAAAGAACTTACCGCTAACCCCAAGTCTTGATCCATCGGTGATGCATTTTTATAAAATACATTTTATTGTAATTGTCTCGAGCGAGAATGGAAGCCGATATATTTTAGTTTATATTTGTATAATAATGTAGGTATGTAGAGTTTTTTAGAATAATTTTTTTATAATTTCTATAAGTATTACTAAGTAATTAGTAAGAATGAGGAGGACAGTACAGGACAGCACAGGACCGATCGTTGTGGAGATCCATGGGGGAGGCCTATGCCCAACAGTGGGCGTCGTGCAGCTGAGATGATGATGATGTTGATAATAAAGTAATTATAATACAATTTATTTAAAAAAAATAGTTTCTGTAGGTTTCTGATTACAGGCAGTGCAGGAGATTGTAAATCTTTAAAAGTGTCTCCAGCTGTGAGGCTGAAACAACGATAATGATACTAATATATCTTATTTCTATAGGGTGTGCGCTTTGAGTATTTATATTTATACATTTACGTTAAAGTTAGCAAAACCAAATCGGAGCAATAAACACATTCATTTTGTGATAGTTATAGTAACATGCCCCGTGAAATCATAGCCAGGTAGTAGTAAAGATAAAACATGTCGTAAACATGGACCCCTGCCATAAAATTCGAATATCTGATACCCAACAATACTGATGCTCTCAAAATCTATTAAGTAGATGTTCCGCTTTGAAAAGAGCATAGAATTGTTTTAACTTATTTGGTTCCTTAACAGTCAGTAAATTTATCATGTATGTGAAAACATTAAATTGAACATCGTCTATTGAAATTAGTAAATTTTAACATTACTTTTGCATCAAAGAAGCTACGCCAATGGTTCACAAGTCTACGGCAAGAGGGTTGTACTGGAATGTACCAGCAAGAAAACCAGCAACGGCTATTATTTTTTACTCTCTGTATTGTTACAGAGTCGTCCATTATCAACAATCAACTTCCGTTACAAGATTAGATGTGTCAGTTCACATTGTACATTTTTACATTTATTTATTTATTTATTGTAGGGAAATAAACAATATACATTTTAAAATAATTAGCACATTAAAAATAGGACATAAACCAGTAAAGTTTCCACTTATACATAAAACATAAAAACTGTCACAGTTGGTTTAAGGAATAAATGATTTAATTAATGTGTTTAAAAAGAGAAGTGAAGTGAGTGAATTAATCAAGTAAAAGACTTGGTCAAGGTGTATAGGTGAGCTCATGTCCAAACAGTTTTATTGTTTAGATATGGTTTAGATATTCTAATTCAAATTCTATGTAGTTTATTCAAATTGGATTATTACAAAATCACTTTTGTACGCCAAGAAGCTATACGCCAATGATTCACAAGTCTACGGCGGTAGACCTTGTACTGGAAAGAACCAGCAAGGTCTTTTTTTCTCCCTGTATTGTTAAGTTAAGTAGTGTTGATTTGATGTAGTTTTTAATTAAATTTATGAATCAGAATCGAGAATCAAAATTGTAAATGGCGATTTAAAAGTGGAGACAAAGAATTCGCCCATCAGAGTTTCTTCTCTGTTCTTCTTGAAAATTACCGAACTGTTGCTAAAGTTTAGCAATCGCATGCCTATTGCAGAATCCGCTGCGCAAATAACATCTTAATGTGAATGACCTAGCAAAGTGAATGGCCTGCTAGATTTATGCGATCACCACGAGAAATTGTGCGTAGTTATTGTAGTGACGACGAATGTTGACAACAAACTGTAACATGATACAGCACCATTTAGATAGGTAAGCAACTGATACAGACAACATCACACTTCTATATTGAAGTCGGTGCCAAATTTTAAGACTTTCTAGGAGATCATCGTTTGCTTTACTTTTCAGTGTTTTTGAAGTCGGTTTTTATTTTTTGTAAAATAAATTTTATTTTTATCTTTTCAGTGAACTGGGAAATTAGGGTTTCTCAGTTCACTGAAAAGATAAATCAGATCCAATCATCAGATCCTGACTTTGGTGACCTTGCGACCACCCCAGAACTATACTCTATCGAATACAAAAATAATTTTGAAAATCGGTCTAGAATTGGCGGAGTAATCGCGTAACATACACACAAAACACGTTGGACACACCTAAAAAGTTAAGGCTTTTCCTCGATTTTTACGGGATTCCATTATCAGATCCTAATTTTAGTGACTTCGGGACCACCCTTGGAGTTTACTCTATCGAATCCAAAAAGAATTTTGAAAATCAGTCCACAATTGGTGGCGTAATCGCGTAACATACACACAAAAAAATAACACGCATCGAATTGAGAACCTCCTCCTTTTTTGAAAGCGGTTAAAAAGTATGAAAAGAGCCACATAGTTACACAAGTATGTTTGGGAAAAGATTTGGAGTATAGATAACAGCAAGCCCATTGCCAAAAGTAATTATTCAACCACCTGTTTGGAAATCAGAAGGGGTTCTTACTCAGCCGAGAACAGAGAGGAAGCTTTTTAATGTAGATTAAGATGCTAGTTCCACGGAATAGATAAACCACACAAAAGATATACAATAAAATTGGACCAAATGTTTACTAATAATGGAATATAGAATATTGAAAGTTTATGTTTATCTAGTTTTAAGCCTTACCTACGATTTCGTGAAGCCACAAACTACCTTTGTCGGTAAAATCTATTGAATTTTACAGCATTTTGTCCTCTTTTCAAATAAGGGTGATAATTATTAGCCATTTATCTTTCAAAAGCTTAAAGGCTCTTACACACGCGCATTTAATTGACCGATAATATGAATACGCTACTGTGAAAGTGTGTTGCGATTCTTTACCACACAGCTGCGTTTCATCGACCGATATTTCTAGCGTTGCGTAAGTCTAGTACTTACTTTGTAGTATGCAAAGTCATCTGTGTTCTTATACATACAAAATGTAGATATCACATTATAATATCGCAGGACCAAGCAACGCAAGCGTTCTACTTCTTTTGCGTCGATATTTTGGCAGCAGTGTGTGAACTTCGTGACAAAATATACAGAAAACCGATATCTAAATACCTAACGCTTAATAAACATATTAACAAGAGATAATAACGCGCCTGTGTGGGAACGCCTTAAATCTAACCGGGTCTTCATAATTGAAATTAAAATATGCATCAAAGTACGCATAGTCTTTAAGTAGTAGATATTGTTATATATAACCAACTATAACAATGAAGAGTAATAATTGTGTATTATATTGTTATTGTACAGGCTACTTAAGCATTGCATTTTCGATGTAACTATTAGGCAGTGCGAATTTCATTTAATACATATAGTCATTAACAAATTGATGTTGTATTAGATGCTTACATAGACAAAAGTAAACTAAAAAATAATTGTTATGTATAAAGTGGCACATTCAGTAATGCTTACATTATAGTCCAAATAGTTAGTGCTACTGAATCAGACGATATCAAAGCCACAGCGACTGATTGAATTTGAAGGAATCTTACATGCTTGCGAAATGTAAGGGAGTTTGTAAAAATACGTACGTCTAAATTTTTTTAATCGTATAATACATTTCGAAAATAAAGTTATATTTTTGAATATATTTGGTGCATATAATGTTTTCTGCTAATTATTATAGAAAACTATGCTGTAGACAATCAAGGTAATCAAATTAAAATAAGTACTTTAAAAGTTATGATGAAGCAGATAAACATAGATAAAATATATATATTATATATCCATGCATACCTGTCACAATCATAATCTTTTTGCTTTGCTATATTTGATAATCAATTTGTTATCGACACAGCTAAAATTTAACTTAGGGTTTGTAAGACTTTTAGCATATACAATATAGTTTTAATGATTTTGTAAAAGAAATGGTTTCAAACCACGCACAAAACTGAAATATTTAAAGTATTCTTTTTAACACAGACCATAACTATAATAAAATCTTGTAAAAGGTATTCAATAATTATGTAAGAAAATTTTGAATAAATGAGGTTCGGAAAGTAAGATGCCAATTGCCAAATAAGAACTGATTTTAAAACTGTGGTAAATATAATTATATCAAGATATTTTACATTGAACTTGATGAGAAACTGTGACATTCGGTCTCATTTGATCACATCCCGCCGGATGATTTTTAAACCATGTAAACATGTCTCGCGCACATTTTTTCGACAACAACAAAACAGCTAGACTGTTTAGTATTATCAGCCACGAGCCTTGTTAACCATTCTTCTCAAGAACATTCATCATGCGCTACTCACCCAAACAGCGTAGCCTACATCGGCGATAAGAGACGTCTGCCTCACACCATGGTCCCTAGCCCCCCCCCCCCTCCCAGACGGGCCGGCGCCTGCCAAGGTTGTCTGAGGGGTACAACCTCGGACTTGTCTAGGACAGTTCCGGTTAAAAGTCTCGTAAGTCTCGTTAACTAATTGGCGAGTTTGATTGATCTCGAGATTTGATTGATCTGTGGCTCAGCTCTGACTTCTGTAAACAATCCGAATGTAGGTCTTCGTGCTTTCAATTTTGTTTTAATTGATCTGTACAAATGGCTGAGTTTGTTTGGAAGACTTACTTGTTTCATACAATGCAAAATAAGACTCTTTACAATTATTTAATAATTAGCTCAATTTGGGTAATGTGCAGAGCTTTCGTAGCTAATGTCTTTATTTTTGCTAAACAAACCACTTTTGAATTGCAATCAGGGATTATTCTAACTTCAATGAAACCAAAATTTAAAAACATTCTTAATTGTGTTAAAGAATTGAGAATGATTTATTGTTTTTAAGAATGATGAAATGACAACAATGTTTTATTTTATTTTATGTATAAAAAATATGATATTTTCACTTTGAGCTCCTGAAATGTCAGCCCTATTTTGTTATTTACTCTGGTATTTAATTTTAGTTCTGAGTATTTTAATGAAATTTTCAAATCATGCTCATTATAAAACCACGTTGGTATAGCCGTAGAATTTATTGAAAGGTTAATGCTATTGCTGCTATAAAATGAAAATTAAATAAAATAAAGAAAAAGAGGTATAGTTTTAAAAAAAGTTTTGTACCTACTAACAATTCGATGTCGCCCATTTTAGGAAGATTTGAGTTATTTTTTTTTATTGTATTTATTATGCATACATAGCAAGTTACAATCATAATATGCGTTTTAATGTCAATGTAGAACATACGTTCAAAATAAAGATTCAAAACAAGATTATAATTTAATGTTTAAATGAACAAGATTATAATTTATGTATACAACAGTGTAAACAAACACTTAAAGTGTAAGCAATAAAAATTAGACAATATTAAACTATGCAATTTACGGTGTAATAAACTACTAAAACCAAAGTAAATTTTATTTGGCGTATAATGGATTCTGAGAAAAAAAATATTCATGATACCCAAAATCAAAAACTTTAGTAATTTTCATATAATATATTTTTTTATTATTGTTGTACGAGTGTGCGTTTACCGCATCCCTTACATTTTTCAATTGCAGATTTATTTGGCATTTTAAATAAAATGCAATATCGGCAATTGCAAGGAACGAATACTTTTACCACAAAGTGTTGCAACAAGTTACGTTTAAGCAGATAGTATCCGAAATACTTCACATGACTCCAAAAACTGATTGTTCATTCTGTTCGAGTTCTGCTACTCGAAGCTGCGACAGAATGTTAACTGGCTCATGAAGTCGGCCTCACTAGTTAACCAATACAATTTCATGCAAGCCCGTCACCATAACGATAATGTTAACTGTCTTGTTGTGTTGTGTTGTGACTGCCAATAATAGCCAGCTCCTCTATGGATGATGATTGAAAAGTTCTGGTGAAGCTTTCTTATCTTACATTTGTGATTTGGATTTCTTTAATCTAAACTAATATTTTATGGAGGAAAGATTTGTATTTTTATATTTTTGTATGTTTGTATTGAATAGTCTCCGAAACTAATGGACCGATTTGAAAAATTCTTTCACCAATAGAATGCTAAAATATCACGGAGTAATATAGGCTGTAGAATATTTTCGTATGAAAAAAAATTGGAATTCCCACGGGAAAAACAAAAATAACGCGGGTGAAGCTGCGAGCGGATAGCTAGTGATAAATAAATTGAAAAATGAATAAGTCGTAGTTTAATCATAATACGTACTACGTTTCTTATTATTTAATATCTTGATCTAATCTGTATATTTTTTCCTGCAGTTAAAATTTCGTTAGGGTTGACTGGGAAAGATCTATTAAACAAATCTCTACACTTGCTCTTGTATACACAGTGTTTGGTCAATACCGTATCAAGCCGAAACCTACCCATGTTAACACAGTTATGTAAAAGTTATGGCATTATTGAAAATTTAAAATTCGAAATTGTAAAATTGTAATATATAAAAAAAATTGTAAACTTGAGATAAAAACTATTAAGAGGGAAATAAACACTGTGGCGCACTGCTATAAAGACAGATTATCTTATCACAAAAATAAACTGGCCGTAACTCTGAACAACGACTGTTCAAATATGACAAAATTGAAAAGATACCACATTAACAGCTTCAGTCCAGAACTTAAATGTTCTTTTTGTATCCAGAAGAGTCTCTCAACGAAGAGACCATCAGACCAGAATTCTAAATTAAAGCGATACTGCAAACAATCAGCTGTGCGAGCGAACTATGTGTCGCTTTAATAAAGCATATTTTTTGAGATTTCTCAGCCTTACCAAAATTTTGTAAAGCCCTTCCTCAGCTAGCACCTGCATAAGTCAACGAACCCCTGTTCCGAGTTTCATGCTTCTACCTCCAGTAGTTTGGACTCTACGTTCATACCTCGGACACTCACCAAAGCCTTCTGGATCTCCGGCGTAAATCTTGTTGTAATCGGTTGCCGCGATCGAATCTCGGTTAGGACTTTTAGCAGGTGTGACGGTGGGTATTAAATTGATACGTGTTTTTTGAATATTCCTCACTAGTTGTTGCCCGCAACTTCGTTTGCAGAAAATTCAGTTATATCGCTAGATCCCTGGGAAACCCGTCATGGGGAAATCATACGGGCCGTTTTTTCATACAAACATAATCCCCTGTTTTCTTTCTGGATAACGGCAATATTCGCCCTATTTTTTTTTCAAAAATCAATGACTACTCTTAGCCTGCCCTGTTTTCCTTTTTTTATTAATTATTAAAAGAGATGAAAACCTTCAAACAATCTTTAAATTTTTCCAAAATTTCTGCTGTATTCTAAAGTCCAGCAAACAAATTTGACGATATTATATTTTATGAAAATAAGCAAAACATAGAAACACAGCGAAAGCCTTCCCTAATTTTTAATGCAAAAAGTAATTAATTCGTTAGAATTTTAGAGGAAAAAACAGGGGAACTCCAGTTGTCTCTATCACGCTCAGTGCAGTTGTTCCGACACAGCGCGACAGTAATACATTTTACAAGTACCTATTTTTGAATGATCTCACCCTTACGGCCGGTTGCACCAAATTTACGTTTTACGATTTCGTAAAAGTAACAGTATAAATACGTAAGAATTGCACTATAATCTAGTTTCAATTGTAGTTTTATTTATCCTTTACGTTTTAAAAGGTTAAATGTACGGCGCGAATCATATATTTAATAGTGAAACGACCCATTTTTAGGTATTAAGTTGTTACTTTTTACGAAATCGTAAAATGTAAATTTGGTGCAACCGGCTGCTAGTGTTTCTTCTCAAAAATCGTGATAAAAATTAATATATCCTTCATTAGGGTTAAAGATATCCCTGTACCAAATTCCATTAACATTGTTGCAGCATTTCGGTATGAAAATGTAAGAGTTTCTTCCGTATTTTTACAGTATGAGTAGGGTTTAGTACTTCATTCTTCAGTCTAGCAAAGAAATAACCAATTCAATTCAATTCAAAATCTTTATTGCATACCATAATGTGTAAAATAGGTGGTTCACAAAAAATAAGATCATTATGGACCCGTTGGGCACGCAATCGTTGAACAAGAGAGAGGAAGCTTATTATTATTAGGTACGAGAACTACTAATTGTCTTATTTACAGATTATAAAGCTTAATTATACGAAGATCACGGCAATTATAAATATTAGAATAAATAGACAACATTAAACAATATTTTAATATGAAAGGTTTTTATTTAATATGGTATTATTATTGTATTTCATAATTAATTTTAAAATTCAGTATAGTTTAAATTTATATTTTTTAATATTTTACATTGATTTGGTTAAATTCATTAGGAAATTAAACAGAAAGATTAGATTGAATGTCAATTTCATCGATTACTTTCGAGTCGTTCAAAATATTACTTACTTAATTAAAAATATTTGTAAATAAATTATTTGTAAAAAATATTATTTAAATGTCATGCATGTAAATATTATGATTATTTATTGTCAATCATCATTATCATCAAATTAAAAATCATGTTTTTTTCTTGTCGTCAAAAATTTATTTTAGTAGATAAAGTTTTATGTACTTATTTATTTGTGTAGACCGATTATTTTTAATGTTATTTATTAAGTAATTTTGTGTCATTCAAGTATTCGTTAATAGTGTAATAGCATTTGTCAACTAACAACTTTTTTAAGTTATTAAAAAATGTATTATCGTTTTTTTCTTGTATAAATTTATTAGGTAGTCTATTGTATATTTTTATAGAGAGCATATAAGTACTCGAAGAGGTTAATTTCAAACGGGAGTTTGGTAATATTAATTTATGTCTTTTTCGTAAGCAATATTTTGTCCGCATATTATTATCATCACGCAGTTCGTAGAAATCTTTATGATTACGCACAAATTTGCAAATTTCAAAAATGTACAAGGAGGGCAAAGTCAGGATTTTATACTTGAGGAAAAATGGCTTACAACTATCAGTTTGTTCTATGTTTGCAATAATTCGTATTAACTTCTTTTGAAAAGTGAATAATGAGGAGAAATCTGTACTATTTCCCCACAGCACTATACCATAATTAAGCCACGCATGCGCGTATGCATAATATGTTACTATTGCCGCCTCTACACTGGTTGTCTTTTTTATTTCGCGTAATGCATATGAAAAACTAGATAACTTGTTTTTTATTTTGTTTATATGTGCTTTCCAGTTAATATTTGTGTCAATAACTATACCGAGTAAAGTAAATTCCTTCACACATTCCAAATTTATGCCTTTGAATTTGTATGTATAATTAAGAGCAGTTTTTTGATAAGGGTGAAAATACATTAATTTAGTTTTTTCAAAATTTATTTTTAGGTTATGGTCAGACATCCAATGTGTTATTTTTGTAAGTAGCGAATTTAGATTTTCCTCAATATGATTAATATCTTGGCACGAAGTTAACAAAGATATATCATCAGCAAACATTACGCATGGTTCCTCCATGATTTTTGGTAGGTCATTAATATAGATTAAGAATAATAGACATCCTAACACACTCCCCTGGGGTATTGACGCGTTTATTATTTTACATTCCGACCTTATCCATGAAATCTTTTTAGTGTTGGCATCGGGGTATTCGACTTCAACAAACTGTTGCCTATCCTTCAGATATGATGCCAACCACTTATGTGCGGTACCGCGTATACCTATGCCATACAATTTTCTAAGCAGTATATCATGTCTAACTCTATCGTACGCCTTTGTCATGTCCAATAATATACCCACGCCGTACTGTTTGTTCTCTAGTATATTGAGAATTTCTTTAATATATTTATAAACAGCCAAAACTGTCGAACGATTTTTTCGAAAGCCGTTCTGACAGTCGTCAAATATTTTATATTTTTCACAAAAGTTATTGACACGATTATAAATGGCTTTTTCAAAAATTTTTGAAGCTGTGGGCAGAAGAGCTATTGGACGATAGTTATTTGGATCACTTTTTTTATTTTTCTTATGAATTGGCTTCACAATTGTCTGTTTAAGAGTAGATGGAAAAATGCCCTCACGAAAGGATTGATTAATTAATTCGCAAAATGGTAAAGCTAGTTCATTAGCACATTCTTTAATTAAGTTTGGTGGTAACTCATCAATTCCGTGGCTTTTTTTGTTTTTTAAATTTTTAATAATTTTTAGAACTTCGGGGGTGTCTACTGGACTAAGGTAAAAAGTGTTTTCGGTCGGGTGAAGTACTGAACGACCACAAACATTACTTGTACAATCTACCTCACCGACTGACGCAAAAAAGTTATTGAAAGTATTGGCTATTTCTTTAGGATTTGAGATTTGTTTATTATTAAGTTGTAACTTCATTTTGAATTTCTCTTTAGTATTAATTTTTTTCGTCTTTTCTTTAATTATACTCCACATTGTTTTAACCTTATTGTCTGATAATGTTAATTTATTTATATAGTGTAGTTTTTTTGAGCAGATTATTGCCCTTTTCAATATTTTTTCATAACTTTTATAATGTTTTTTTAATACTGTATTTTTAGATGTATTTGTAAAAATTTTTAATAATCTTTTGTTCCTGCATGATTTTTTTAAACCTTTGGTTAGCCAAATCGTTTTGGGATTCTGTTTTACTTTTATAATTTTTTTGGGTATTGTTTGGTTTAAAATATTGAGTAGAATTTCATTAAAAGCGTCGTAATTTTCATTTGTATTCTTATATGAATGGATTACATCATGCCAGTCTATTAATTGTAATTTTGATTTGAAGTCGGAAATTGTTTTTCTATTAAAATGTCTTTTTTCTGTGTACCAATTTGTTTGTTTAATTTTTTGAGACATTTTGAATTGTATTATTGTTCCTGCGTGATCTGAAAAACCCATTTCCTCCACTTTACTGTGTAAATCATCGTTTTGGAAGTTTGTAAATATATGGTCTAAGCAAGACGATCTATTGCTTGATACATGAGTTGGAGTTTTAATATGTTGGTAAAAATTATATTCAAGCATTAAATTTAAAAAATCTGACGCTTTTTTGTTTTGTTCTAAAATATTTATATTAAAATCTCCGCCTATGATTATATTATATTTTTTATATTTTGTATTTATATAATTTAATATTAAATTTAATTGTCTATAGAAAATTTCTTCCTCTCTTCTGTTCCAGTACATAACTATTATTATACTATCTTTTTTGCATAATTCAATCGCGGTTACTTCTAAAATATATTCAATAGACATGTTCGTAATATCGTGCAATTCTTTGAATTCTATATCTTCTTGTAAAAGGATACAAACTCCCCCTCCCGCATGGTGTTTCCTGCATAACGATGCTGCGACTGTATATCCAGTGAATTGCACTAATTTCAGCTTTTCCTCTGTCAACCATGTTTCGGAGATGCATATAGCTTGGTACGCAGAGTTTTCGTTAAGAAATGCCTCGATTATGTCCACTTTATTATAGATACTCTGCATATTCTGGTATAATATTCTAAAATGTTGGTCTGTATCTTCGAAAGGAATGATTTAGCGAGGCACCACGCGGTTGATGTGTTAATCGGGTTTTGTTTATTTCCATATTGGACTGGTTTTTCTTGTCATTTGTAGGGGTTGAGTAAGTAGCTTCATTGTCGCCAACGTCGATAGTTTTTCCTTCGATATACAATTTATTGTCTCTTATTAATGCGTGTAGTCCTTTCCCCCGAGCTGACATCATTTCGCTTCGCATTTTTTTCATTTTTAGTTGTGTAGGTCTGTCTAAAAATTTTGAAACCGACAACCCAGTTCCTGAGAGACAATGATTGCAATCAGTTAGGTATTTAGCCATTCTTTTGCTTAAAAGTTCAATCACAAGAGGCCGGTGTCCATTTTTGCTGTATCTGCCGACTCTATAAATGTCCTCAATGTAGCCCGTTATATCTACGTGTAATAGTTCCCAAAAATAGCTACACAGTCGATCTAAAATTTTATTTTGAGGTTCGTTATAATACTCTTGAAGACCATACAAAACGATTTTTTTGCAGTCGGTATCCGGGTTACTAATTTCGTTTGTGTAAGTTATTTTTTTCTGTATGTTTTGTAATTCTTTTCTTATATTTTCATTTTCATTATTTAATAAATCTATTTTAGTATTGAGCTGTTTTATTTCTATTATTCTATTGTTGTTTTGTTCAGTTAAGTGTTTTGTGTCTTGCTTTAGTTCTTCTCTCAATGTGTTAATTGCTTTTTGTATCTCTGTTTGGATTGTAGTTTGCATCTGTGCTATAATGTATGTATTATTTTCCTGTAGTCTTTGAATTATAATTTCGCTAATACTTTGCAGGGTCAGTAGTGTGTGCGCGCTAGATTCATCCTTATCCTTATCAAGCGTGCAATCCGGGTTCACAGTATCGCCCAAAATACTAATGTCTTCGGATGTTAGCGTGTCATTAATTTTAGTGATAGTATTTTTTCTGAGTGTAACATTATCAGCTAGTGATTTTATCGGTGTGTCTATGTTGCCTGTATTTGGAGTTTTGCACTTACAGGATTGACATTTCCATGATTTTTTGTGCTCCGGCGTCATCGTGTTATAAAAACGCTTGCTAGACACATTAGCACATTCCAAATCATACCGGCAACTACAATACGCATATGTGAGGTATTCCCTATTTGGGATATCGCTACGGCATCCAGCACACACTAAAGACATGTTAAGATACTTAAGATAATCTATTTAGCGATTCTTATGTTTACTATAATTAACCAATACGTCCCATCTTGTTATTTCGTGTGCCTAACAAATTGTCTCGTCTCCAGCCGCCACGTGTAAAAGTGCTGGCCTTGACTCGCCTCAATGCCGAGGCTGGGAGGCTGGGTTTTATTGCGTAATTTTCTTATTGTAATCTAACACACATTTGTCACGCTTCTATTCCATGCCGATGGACAAAAATTTGAGACAAGACATAGATGGCAGAGGAGTTGAAACAGTTAAGCGTGGTAGGTATATGCAGGGATGAGATATTAAGAAGAGACAGATCAGAAAATCTGTGGACGTTAATGTGGGCGGAAATAACATTAGAAGAAGACTGATGTCATCATCATCATCATCTTAACAGCTTATACACGTCGTATTTAGGGTGCTTAGTCCTTAGTCAACCACGCTGGCCCAGTGCGGATTAATCGACTTCACATACACCATTGAATTTCTTCGCAGATGTATGCAGATTGCCTCACGATGTTTTCCTTCACCGTAGGAGCGTCGAACAAAATAATGTACATATGAAATTCGAAAACGAAAAACACATTGGTACATGGCGGTCTCGAACCCCGGACCTACCGATTGGAAGGTAAGTGTCGAGTCCACAGCGCCACCGACGCTCTTGAAGACTGATGTAGGTATGCGAATTATGTAGGAATTGAGATGACGTATGATAAAGAGAAGTAAAAAAGGTGTTAAGGTGTGTATAAGAGTAGAGCAGTGTATGTGATGCGAGCAAAGATCACAGCTTACCACATGCTACAATACAAAAAACTTATCGGTCGTCTAAATTACCACAAATGCTTTCATAGTCCCTTGTCGGCTGAGGATATATCTACTCTTGGCATTTTTCAGGATGGATGGAATATTTTATTCGATACTAAAGTTGTCCCTTACTAACCGACTCTCATAGATAGTTAAGTAGATATACGTATAAAATAATATTTTTTTTCAAATGGGTTTCACTACGTAATTATTAAATATCTGATTTACGAAATAAATTAATCAAAGCTGATATTATAATGTTATCCATGGAGTCAGTTCAAGTGGTTGTATTTTTTTAGTTGTACCTACATCCACTCTCTCCCACACATCACACACTCTTACTCACACCTATCATCGTCCATATACAATATACACAGACTTTAACACACAAACACAGCCAACCATATTCGCCGGCTAAAATGATCGCACAATGTTTTCAAATTGTATTTTTTATTTTATTCTTTATATCTTGTACCTTTTTATTTTGTAAA
Organism: Schoenobius gigantellus; assembly: GCA_963935595.1. Taxonomy (NCBI): domain Eukaryota; kingdom Metazoa; phylum Arthropoda; class Insecta; order Lepidoptera; family Crambidae; genus Schoenobius; species Schoenobius gigantellus. Next base: position 63,760,485 of record OZ012542.1, on the reverse strand, counting down.
GTTTAATTGTCCGCAAACGGAATACGGAACTCAAGATACAGGCTATTGTCTAGTTTGGGTTCCTTCAGCAACTAATGCATGTAAACACTAATAAAATGTCACCTATCTGTTCATACCACCTATTTATATGCAGACTTTGCAACCCAATGTTTCTGGAATAAATTATTATTATGTTCTTTATTTAAGATTTCCTTAAATATAATAATTATTATTATTATATTTATTTGCATAATTTGCGAATGCTTAGAGATCTTTTTCAGTCAATTCCAGAAGTAAATACACGAGGTGTACATTTACATTTGAGCATACCATTAATATAAGTAGAGCATATAAATTTATACATGCACACAAACGTATTATACATATACACACACAATATAAGAGAAGAGACACATGCATAAAATAATGTAGTATTTAGTTAAAAGAAATAACTTTTGAAATGGTATAAAAGTGATATAAATTAATCTAATATATAAAAAAATTGTTTCACAATGACCGATTTTTTAATTTTTTGTGTGTATTCGGTAAGTCTTAGGCTTTTTTTATACCCATAGGTGATAAGAGTGGCCCTGTCTAGATTTTTGGACAATTAGTATGGCGAAACGTATGTAGTTTTTTTCTAATATATAATATTCTCGTGTCACAGTGTTTGTAATCTAACTCCTCCAAAACGGCTTGACCGATTTTTATGAAATTTTTTGTGTATATTTGGTAGATCTGAGGATAGGTCGTAGGCCATTTTATATACCTCTAGGTGATAAGGGTCCCTCTCCAAAATTATTTTTTTTGACATATATTACTACGAAACTTGTTTGTGGGCACAGCTAATATTTATTATAATATTTTGGAAACAGTTGGTTATACCGAACGTTCATTTTCCTGGTCTATCCACAAGACGTGATCAACCCCTTACTCGTGCACAATTGAAATGCCTACTCACTCCCGAGACGGAGGTTCAATGATCCAGATTGATCATATCGCCATAATTTGCATTTTCCCTTCCTCAAAAACTTATGGCGTGGGAATAAAGATTATATTACAACCGTTGGTGTTTCCTCATAATCATATGTAGGTGGAACCGTGTAGGCGTCTTGATTGAGCTAGTGAAGGGACCTTTCCACGGTCGTGAATTAGATGGGTGGGTGTTATTTTAATTTTCATCGATATAATGAGCTCCTTCAAATATTTAAGGATAAGCAATATATAATGAGACTGGATTTTATTTAAAAATCTAAATTAATTAAAAAATATATTCATAAATAAATCTATACAAGAAAAAAAAGCTATTCAGGATTTGAACCATCTTTCTTCCTTTCTTTCTAATTTTATTTTCTTGTCTGATCAATGTCCTAGATTGGTGAGGAGAGTGGTGCAATGACTCATACCTGGGTTTTGCTGAATATTTTTTAGCTTTTAGTACATTATCTACATAATTATTATCTTTATTTTCAATGAAGCCGCTTAGCTGTAAAAAATTTGGATAGGTAAAATACTCAACTCAAACAGGTTTTACATAGTACGTTTTTATGGGAACACTCAGGACTCGGGACGCCGTCACCGACTTTCGCGGCGCGACCTCGGGAGGACAGTTTTCACGAAGATTACTACAACACGAATCAATATTATCTGATAACAATCATACTGGTGAAATCATATACACCATAATGTAGCAACTAGCGGCTGAGCATTAAGAACTACGGGTAAGTCTGTGAATTATTTCCTCAACTCAACAATCTGAACAGTTGATGACTATGTCCATTACATTGGGATCTTGATTCCATATACATATTTTTTATAAAATCAGATATACTTATATCAAAATATCGGCTTATTTGCTTCTACATCGTTCATGGTCTCATTCGTTCATTAACAATGACTATCTGATGTGTATTTCACAGCAGTGATTACGGTGACGCTGTGGACTCGGCACTTGCCTTCCAATCGGGAGGTCGGGGTTCGAGACCCGCCATGTACCAATGTGTTTTTCGTTTCGAATTTCATATGTACATTTGTCTGACGCTCTTACGGTGAAGGAAAACATCGTGAGGCAACCTGCATACATCTGCGAAGAAATTCAATGATGTATGTGAAGTCGACCAATCCGCACTGGGCCAGCGTGGTTGACTAAGGCCTAATCACCCTAACATAGGGTAGGCTCGAACCCCTCGGTGGGGACGTATGTGAGCTGTGATGATGATGATGATGATGATTACTGTGCCACCTCTTGGTAGAAATACAATCTAGCCCTCACCACGAGTGCCTCTTAACGAGTTGACTCTCGCTATCACCATTCATAATTTCCGCCGACTCACTGTTCTTCTTCATACTGATCTTGTTCTTCTTCTTATAGATCGATTGGTCGAGCGCTGTTCGTATACTGTGACTTCGCGCAACCTTTATTTAATTTTTTATTTAATCTGTAACCACAGATGAACCACAACGGTGTTGGTCTCACAATTACTTAAGTTCTTAATATACTTCATACTTGTTATAAACACATATTGTGATACTGTTCTTTAACCCCAATAAAGAGAGAGAAAAAACCTTTACCAGATCATCGGTCTACCTTGTACCTTACGAGGTTTACCAAAGTCATGAATGCTGCGAGTGATGTACCCTTCAAGGCTCGCTATTCTTTGGGCTGTGGTGTGGTGGCATCATTTCTGAGTTAATCACGCAGAGAAAATCCGAGTACAGCGCTCTCCATAGTCGTTTGGGTGACTTTTAACCTCCTCATAAGGTCAATTGTAAGGGGCGAAGCACATAATATCGGGTGAGATTATTTTGAACTCGTAGCCATTTTTAAAGGTTGTAAGTATTAGTAACATAATAACCTCGTACACCGTCTCTAAATGAATGTAGTTAAAATAAACTCAGAATTATATTTTATGGTTCAGTAAGTATGAACCATATGATATAAAAGGAATGCCTAAAAGCATAAAACAAAACAATGATCGAATCCTTAAAAAATAATACAAAATGAGAAAACAAAGTAGTAGAGTAAAACTTACCAAAAGGAGAGCGACACACGTTCAGGAACACAGTTTACAATTTTCCCTACATTTCACTGGTTGACTTGTAGGAAATGCATTAGGCATTAAGTTTGCATTTTGTAGATGACTTTCATATTTTTTTTAAAAACGTCGCCCCACACCAGGATTTTCTCCTGTGTCGTGGGTGCAGTTACAAACATAGAATATCACATGCACATACGCCCAGACCGGAACAAATTTCTGTAGGCCATACAAAACATTTGTCCCGTACGGGAATCGAACCCGTGACCCGTCGTGCAGTAGGTGATCACTCGACCTCTGCGCTAAACGTGTCGTCTTAATTTTTTAAATTTTAATGTACGATAAAATTAAATAAATGTGTGAATAAAGAAACAATCCATGAATAGAAGATTAATTTCTAAAGCAGGTTGGCGAGATTCCTCTAGTTGCAGTAGTTCGGTTGGTGGTTCGGTTGACCGAACTAATGCAACTTTTTAGTAGCAGAAGTCCGGTTGATTTCAATCACCGAACTGTTGCTACCCTCTAGTTGCGGTAGTTCGGTTGACCGAACTAAGATCTTCATTTTGTTTTTAAGACGAAAAAAGAGGGCAAACTATAAAGGCATACAAACTTTTTGCAACTTTGTATGTAAGTTTTCAATGTGTCAATCATTAAAGACAATGTCTATTTGATGAGTAAGTACAAAGTTTGTTTTCCTTGTATTTTCAAGTCGATAATTACATTATATTAGGTCCTTACATATGAAGATTCCATAGGGTCTTAAAATATGTAAAAAAAATATTTTCCAAAAGATATTGGAGGGAATCTCTAGGATCTTAACCAATCTATGAAAAAAAGATTATTTTCGTATGAAGATTGGCGAGATTCCTTAGGATCTTAACCAATCTATGTAAAGAAAAGATTATTTTCCAAAGGACATAGGCGAGGATCCTTAGTATCTTAACCAACCGATGTAATGGAAAGGTTAGATTTTTAATAGAACCCATATTAATGAATAAAACCTAAAGATTATAACAATTCAACATTTAGTAATGTAATTTAATATTGTAATATAGTTCAATGTAGCCGTTTAAGCATTAATTTGTTTTCGACTCCAGCATTGTAACATCCCAATATTCCCAATTATATGGCTGACAACAATGCTATAAATATACACTTTTCGTGATTGTACAGGTTGGCCCAAAATAACGTAGACATGCAATTATTCAAATAATTTTATTAACTTTAATCACAACTTATTTCTTACAAGAAATAAGTTGTTTTTGTGTTGTGTTAAATAAGAAATAAGTATGGCGGAATGAAGACACGCTGTGTTGACGAACCAAAGGACTTGCGCGGTGTCACAATTATTTATGGAAATTATTTTCTTATTGATGGAAAAGTAAAGATTGCCATAGGTGGATCGAAGCGCGCGAAAAAGCTTTATCCAATGAAATCAAAATATGATAACCGCCAAAAATCGACTTACGCGGTGTTGTTATATAAACGAAGCTATTTTTCTTTCTTTTTGCGCGAATACAGAGAGTCAAACTTTTGGTAAAATGTCCACAATTTTCCGAACATCTTTAACATATATTTTCTCCCAATCGCTTGTAAGACTTTAAACAGTTCTATGAGGCGTAGGATAGGCCTTTGCCTCTAAGATGAACCATAAACTGAAATCCATTGAATTTAAATCAGGCGAGTAGGGTGGCCAATCTTATGAAATCAGGGGAAATGCTTTTGCACCACTGTTGGACACTTATGGCCCTGTGAGCTATAGCAGTCGTGTTGGGATATCCATGGATAGTCACCAAAGTGTTGTTGAGTCTAGGGAAGAACCATAGATTCAAGGGTGTCTCGTCGGTAAGTTTCTTGGTCAATTTTGATACCTTTTTCAACAAAAACGAGGGGGAGTATTGCCAGTGGGGCAAATTGCACCCATTACTATTAACAAACCATTACTGTTTCCCCTTTTAGGTGACGTGGAATAACTGCAGTAGCTCCAAGACGAGTGCAAGACCAGATCCTGTCATTTTTGTGATTACAGGCTTGTTCTATCAAAAACAAATTTTCGTCGAATAATACGATATTTTTCCAATTCGAACTAGCGGAGCGTTGTTTGAACAAACGACATCTTTAGTGCCCTGTTGTAAACGATCAAACATGTTTGTCAAACTTGCTTGACAAACTTCACGTTTTCATCAAACACGACGTCAATCTAGATTCCTTTCAAACTCATCAACCACGAAGTTCGTTTGTCAAACGCGTCAAACACAGCCCTACACGAACAAACAGGTTTGTCAAACACGTAAATTTGACAAACATGTCTGATCGTTTACATTGTCCTATCAAGGCGTTTTGTCTTCCTCTGTGAGCAATTGCGCTCTTCTGAGTTTGTAGGGTATCAATTGGATACCATATTTCACTACACTGCACGGTAGAGTAACTTATCACCAAGTATGTCGACAATTTTTCTCAGTTTGTTTTGTGGATTTCGGGCTAATCTTTGTTTAATAATGTGTTTATTCTCTGGGAAAGTCATCGATGTTGCCGAGCTCGACATAGCATTTAACTGTCGAAGAAACTAGCTGACGACTAACACCAAGAATGTTTACTATGCACTGTCGTTCTCCACGCTCATATAATAAATTTATGGCTCCATGCGGATCTGACGTGGCGTGATAAATATATTTTAACAATTTTAGCTAACAAATACAATTAAAATGGCGCCAACAAATATAGAACCAAAAAAGAACGCAATGCATTACATTTTTGAGAGAATATTTTTTTTATTTTGTTAACGTTATTTTGGGCTACGGTGTACTAAGAACACTCCTATGAGGTAGCTTTTTATGAAATAAATTTCTAGCTGTCGTAAAAAAAGTACTCTATGCAACGGTACATAATTAGGTCTAAAATTCTCGGACCTCTACTACAAAACGAGGCTTGCCGAGTTATTAACTCAATAAGAGAGTTTGCAATTTAAAAAAGGAGACAAAAATAATATTAGACGTTCCCGGTTTCTTATCTGTTCTTCTCAAGAGGGCTCTTCCAAATTCCTTACAAGTGTAGAGTCAACAATTTTTTTCTATTTTACTTGTTTATAAACATCTTAATTATTATTGGGATACATATCAGTCCTGTTTACTCCAAGATCTCAATATACAAGCATGAACATAATACAAGCATTAATTAATTAATTCTTAAAATAACTTAGTTTATTAGATTATTAATTAGATTCTTGGTTATTTAGATTTTTATGATTTGTTTGGCGTCAAATAAGTGTCTGTAAATTTCTCATTATGTAACCCTGCTTACCTTGTGCCCGCCTGACAAGCTACCACCGTCTTATCTAAGTTTATCCCCATAATAACAATGTAATAGCATTGCTGTGTTCCGACAATTAGAGGTAAGATAGCCAGTTCCTCAGTTTTTGAGGAGTCCAGGTGAACCTCACTTGCCATCAGGTGAGAAGACGAAGAGCTTCCCTGTCGTATGCAAAATGTCTTATATTATAAAGAGTTCTTCCGCAGTCATGTTCATTAGATAGTGTTCATGAGGAAGTGTTCATTAAATATCATCTAACCGTAATAGCATATTTTATAATGAGCTTCATAAATTCAGAATGACCTCAGAGCACTTAACTGTTCCAATGTTGGATGAACTCATATATAATTCGCGCTCGGCCCGACGCTGACTTTGCCGCTAAAAATAAATCGTTATCGATTAACTACCGCATTAAATAAACAGTTTACGTGAATCGTTGCGTTAATTTATTACATTATTTATATTAATTATTAATTTATGGCATCGCCCATTGCCTATCCTGAATACGCTTGGAAATTCCAGCCTTGCGGTTAGATCCGTGTGGAACCAGGGCGCCTAGACAAGTGGCAATCGTTTTATATCAGAGCGATATCTAATTTCGTCATCGTCTCAGAGATAACGAAAACTAAGTAATTCCTAGCCAACCTAATGATGAGCGATCGCTGTGTCGAATTGTTCTTTCTGTAAGAACACAATATTTTGGTTATCTAAGTACTCATAACTGACAAATGGAAAATTAATATTTTCATTTCGTTTTAATGACAAATGAGTTGTTTTGAGTAGCAGTTGAAAGTTACGAAAAGATAATTCACTACTTCATCGATTTGTTGTGAATCAATTTGTCTACCAACTTAAGTATCGATAACTTTGATCGGTTCGCCGCGTTATTTAGCGAAGGCATATGTCAGTCCCATACATTTTGTTATTATCGAACTTCGATATCGTTTTGCAATTGGTACTTTGTCTAGGCCCCCTGAACTTCGGCCGCGCGCCCTTCTTGACTCTCTACAAATTCTTTTTGTCTCGGCTAGTCTTCAAGGAGGCGTGTCCTCTATATAGGAAGAACTCATACTACGGCTCCGGGGTATTCTTCTGTCCTCATCCGATACTGTTCCTCCCCCACCTGCTTTGCCTCTTACTCAAACTCCAGCAGCAGCTGTGTAGAGTTTTTTTCATTTTACTTGTATTTGCATACATCTTAATTATGGTTGAGATGTATGTACATACAAGGTTTTAATAATACATAGCTTATCTTGATTTTTTGCATTTTTTAAATTAATTTATTAATTAAATAGTTTTGTAATTTGTTGACGTCAATAAGTGCCTGTAAAGGTCTATATTGAATAAAGATTTTTTAGTTTGAGTTTGAGCTGTCTAAAGATCGCTTCCGAGATTACTAATTTCGCGTAGTATTGGGTGATGACTACATCTTAGTCTTTTATATAAACTTAACGAAAGATTCGAAACTATTCCACACTGGTCTTAAGACTCTTAAGACACGACACGAGGGAATTAAGTGGCAAAATACCCGCCCGCCGCGAAAGGCGGCGTTTCGTGTACTAATGAATGAGTAACTAGCGATTAATCATTGTGCCGCTGATCCACTGCGCCCTCCTTTCCCCTACGTCTAATTGTCGGAACACAACAATGCTATTAACATTATTATTATGGCGACAAACTTAAACATCTACCCCCATGGACAATCGAACCACGGAACTCCCGCTCATTACCAACACTCCACAGAGGCGGTTAACATAAAGTTGTTAGTTAAGTAAAACAGATAGTAAGTATAGGTTAACGAATCAACCGAAATTATGGAAAAATGAAACCGTAACAGCCTGAATAATATGATCATTATGATTTTTATATTTATATTTTCTATAAAAATTTACAGAATTATTTATATTTAAGTATTATTTCAAATAAAGAAAAATAATAATAGATCGAAACCCTACATTGCGCTTGCAGCCTTATTAATAAAAATCGCCTATTCCCTCCTTAATCCGAACGTACTCTCAGAGTAGTTACTACCCGTCTTATTAATAAACGTAGACTAAGGCAGGAGTAACTTTACTCCGAGTATTAAGTCAGTAGTAAACATTTTTATATTAATAAACACGGAGTAGGGAAGGAGTAAGCTAATCCAACTCTACTCTCGGAGTAAATGTTATACCTGCTAGCTACCTAGTTTAGCGACAGATTAAGGTTGGAGTAGCGTTGTCTTTGCGTAAATCTATATAATTTGTCAACTTTGACACGTATCTTGTCATTAGATGGCGACCGTTTTATTTTTCACAGTTGAATTGAGCGAATTTGTGTTTATTGTTGGTGTGGTTAATTTTGTATTGTATTAAAATATAAAGTGACTATTATTTAGATGATTTGATGTTGATCGACGAAATCGAAGAAATTGAAAATAGCGCTCCACTAATAAGAAGTTTTGTCATGTTTTCGCAATATTGCGATCACAAATCGCGAACAAAATAACCACAAAATAACCTTGAAAGACAATCTCAAACTGAAAAAGGTGAAAAAAACAGAAAAAACTGTCATCCCATGTATTTCTGTCTGTCACACGATGCTTAAATATTTCACCGACTCATTCTTTTTACTTTTAAATTGCAAGGGTTGCCATAACATACGCGTTAATCCGAGAGTAAGGAAGGCTTTGTTATTCTAAGCTTACTCCGTGTTTATTAATAATGTTATAAACATAAAGCTACTCCTAGCTTAAACTGGTAGTAACTACTCCGAGAGTACGTTCGGATTAAGGAGGGAATAGGCGATTTTTATTAATAAGGCTGTACCAGTTCATTTTGTTCGCGATTTGTGATCGCAATATTGCGAAAACATGACAAAACTTCTTATTAGTGGAGCGCTATTTTCAATTTCTTCGATTTCGTCGATCAACATCAAATCATCTAAATAATAGTCACTTTATATTTTAGCTAGTAAGTAAGCTTAGACTAACAAAGCCTTCCTTACTCTCGGATTAACGCGTATGTTATGGCAACCCTTGCAATCTAAAAGTAAAAAGAATGAATCGGTGAACGATTTCAGCATCGTGTGACATACAGAAATACATGGGATGACAGTTTTTTCTGTTTTTTTTTTCTCCTTTTTCAGTTTGAGATTATCTTTCAAGGTTATTTTGTGGTTATTTTGTTCGCGATTTGTGATCGCAATATTGCAAAAACATGACAAAACGCATACGCTCCGTTAATTGGGACGAAGAGGAAAAGGTACGTAAATCATGATAATGTACATTATTACATCATACATTAACATCAAATCATCTAAATAATAGTCACTTTACATTTTAATACAATACAAAATTAACCACACCAACAATAAACACAAATTCGCTCAATTCGACTGTGAAAAATAAAACGGTCGCCATCTAATGACAAGATACGTGTCAAAGTTGACAAATTATATAGATTTACGCAAAGACAACGCTACTCCAACCTTAATCTGTCGCTAAACTAGGTAGCTAGCAGGTATAACATTTACTCCGAGAGTAGAGTTGGATTAGCTTACTCCTTCCCTACTCCGTGTTTATTAATATAAAAAATGTTTACTACTGACTTAATACTCGGAGTAAAGTTACTCCTGCCTTAGTCTACGTTTATTAATAAGACGGTCAACCGGTCAATATTTCAAATTTGGCATTGGCAGCACTGGCCATTTTGTTTTGTCAAACATAGCTAACGTAAAACAAAAACATGTTTTGTTTTATACGGAGAATAAATGATATTGTATAGCCCATTTTTTAAACACTAATGTCATAATTTAATTTCTCAAACATCTACTCCTTTTATCACATTTACTATCTATCTAGAAGTTTTCCGATAATTATATTGGATGATATTGACAATTGTCTCAAAAACACATTTAAGTCAACTTTTCTAACATAGAGCGGCGGTTACACAAAACAAAAACGTCACCGCATTTCGTGTCCCGGATCAATTAGTCCCGGCGACACCGGACCCGGCGTCTTCCATTAAAACACCAACTCAAACAAGATCACTCGATCCGCGCTCAAATCGTATCGTATAATCCGAACCGTTGCATTATAGGTTGTACCTACTCGTATTTTGGACAAAGGACTAGTATTATATTTTCAACTAGTTGAAACCTTTATACAAATTTAGGAACTCGCCACCTCTGGTAGGTTTTTTTACATATGGTAGGTAAGCTCTTGGCCTTCATCGCACCTGATGGTAAGTGACGATAAGGCCGAAGGTAGAAGCAAGCTTCACCTGGACTCCTGGACAGCTGAGGAACTGACTATCTTACCTCTAATTGTCGGAACACAACAATGCTATTAGCACTGTTATAATGGCGATAAACTTAGCTAAGACGGTTGTAGTTAGCCAGGCGGGCTCAGAAGCCTTACTACCAACCAAACCGAGCAGAAAAAAAATCTACCCCACGGAGAATAGCGAACCGCCCGATGAACACCCGGTGGTCTCAATCACTGCTAACGGGGGCGGTTAAAAGGACAGGACAGGTACTCCTGTAGGAAGTTTTATAACAGGGTGTCGCACTGGAAATGTTACGTATTTCATGATTGTTGTGCGAATAAAACAAGAATTCTTATTTATTTATTACAATATACTATACTATAATATTTTACTATTTGTTACTATTCTGTATTTATTTGTACTATATATAGGTATACCTACTGTAGAATTACTAGCTGTGCCTGCGAACTGCGTTTCGCCATAATAATACTGTCAAAAAAATCTGAAAGAGCCACCCTTATCGCCAAGAATAAATAACCTACGACCTATTCTCAGACCTACCAAATATACACAATAATTTCATAGAAATCAGTCAAGCCGTTTCGGAGGAGTTCGATTGCATACACTGTGACACGAGATTTATATATGTTAGATAAATGTCTGTTTATTAGTCTTGAGTGGAATATACTACACGTGCTTGTTACGTTAGTTGATAAAAGTAGGTGCAAAATGATTATGCCAAAATGAGTATTGGTATTCTAACGACAGTCCGGTAGGTTGCGGGCAACAGTAAGTAAGTACAAAAAAAACCAGACAAGTGCGAGTCGGAATCGCGCACCGAGGGTTACGTACAAACCTGTAGGTATATAAGTAAAAGTTCACCCATATATTTTTATTATATGACTAGCTGTGCCCGCGAACTACGTTTCGCCATCAAAATGCTTAACACAGTGTTTAGTTTTTCCTCCATTTTATTCCATAATGAATCAACTTTATTCTGCCTTTCTTGAGCATCGGCCATTTCGAAATTAGGACAATTTTCGTAGGTTCGTAATGGCCTACTTTCATTTAATACCCCTATTACTGGGTTTGAAAAGAAACTTTTATCTGTCTTTTTTGAGCGGCGGCCATGTTGAATTTACGTCGATGTTACAACGTTCATAGTGCTCTACTGATCAAGGCCTTTCATTTGATACCCATATTGCTGGGCTTGGAAACGAACTTTTATCCGTTTTTTTTTGAGCAGCGGCCATATTGAATTTTGTGCTATTTTCCTAGGTTCATAGTGCTCTACTCTTCAAGGCCTTTCATTTGATACCTATATCAGGGAGGTTTCACTCCGCAGTTTAGGTTTGTTTGGCCGGCGCACCGGCGGGGCGGTCTATGGCTAAAGGTTGCCGCTCGGCTCCCACGCTGGCCGCGTGGCACGTAATAATTTAGATTTGTTTCGGTAACGATAACTGCATATAGGTGAGTGGGAACCCTGCGCTCTTATCGCCAAATCGGTATCGGGTTAGCGACGCGTAACGGAATTGGAACACTCGTGCCATGCAATAAATTTCAATTTCCCGAAAGGTGATCGTAAGTGAAGATCGAAGGAGTAGGTAAATTTTCATACCTAAACTTGGTTTTTCTTCGAAAGTGATCCTTCTGTACTTTAGTACTATTATTTATTCTGTGCCTATATTGCTAAATTTAGAAACGAACTTTAATCCACCTTTTTTGTGCGGTGGCCATGTCGAATTTATGTCAATATTGCTAGGTCCATAGTGCTCTACTCTTGAAGACCTTTCATTTGATACCTATATTGCTAGATTTGAAAACGACCTTTTATCCACCTTTATTGAGTGGCGGCCACGTTGAATTTATGTCAGTGTTGCTAGGTTCATAGTGCTCTACACATCAAGGCCTTTCATTTGGTACCCACATTGCTGGGTTTGAAAACAAACATTTATCCTTTTTTTTGAGCGGCGGCCATGTTGAATTTAGGTCGATTTTCCTAGGTACCTAATGCTCTAGTCTTCAAGGCCTTTCATTTGATAACCATATTGCTAGGTTTGGAAACTAACTTTTATCCACCTTTTTTGAGCGGCGGCCATGTTGAATTTATGTCAATGTTGCTAGGTTCATAGTGCTCTACTCATCAAGGCCTTTCATTTGATATGCATATTGCTGGGTTTGGAAACGAACTATTATCCATTTCTTTGAGCGGCGGCCATGTTGAATTTATAGCAATTTTCTTAAGTTCATAGTGCTCTACTCTTTTAGGATTTTCATTTGATACCCATATTGCTAAGTTTGGAAACGAACTTTTATTCGCCTTTTTTGAGCAGCGGCTATGTTAAATTTATGCCAGTGTTGCTAGGTTCATAGTGCTCTACTCATCAAGGCCTTTCATATGACACCCATATTGCTGGGTTTGAAAAAAAACTTCTCCTTTTTTTTGAGCGGCGGCCATGTTGAATTTAGGTCGATTTTCCTAGGTTCCTAAAGCAGCAGCGGCTATGTTAAATTTATGCCAGTGTTGCTAGGTTCATAGTGCTCTACTCATCAAGGCCTTTCATTTGATATGCATATTGCTGGGTTTGGAAACGAACTTTATCGGCAGTCATGTCAAATTAAGTCAACATGGCTAGGTTCAATGTGTTCTACCCTTTAGGTTTCAAATATTTCAAAAATTGTACCGATTTCAATCTACAAATGTTATTGTGACTCGATATTGTCATAAAAAATGCTTTATACATTGGTTGTATGGCTTGATCCTTTTGCCTTACCATCACGGTACGACATAAGAAAAAGACAATTTGGTTGGCGAAATCCAGATGGGCACAGCCATTAACAGAAAATATTAAATTGTATTTGTACTATGTGAAAGACTTCATTCCTGTCTTTCAACTTTCGACTTACAATTACTTAAGATCAGGCTGTATGGCGTAGTTCCATTGCCTTTCCTTCATGGAAGAAAATACCTTCTCTCTGTACTATGTGACGGACTTGTCAAAATAATTTCACGTGCGCCATGTTGATTTTCTACCTAAAGCATTGTTCGAAAATTTTATATGGTATTTTTTCACTAAAAATAAAAAGTGAATTTAAACAAACGAAATTATGCCTAAATGTTCTTCCGGAAAATTCTAAGCATTGTGGTGTAATCCATATCAAATTCTGTCCAGTAGTTTCGGAGATCTTTCCGGACAAACAGACAAACAAACAAACAAACAAACAAACAATTTTTTTTAAAACTATTCTATCGTGTTCTGCTAATGATTTTAAGGCGACCTGTGTATTTTTTTTCTTAATATTTCGCAATTACAGATTTTTGTACCCCTACGATTTTATTATATATAGAGAAGAGAAGAGATGTAACTAAACATTTACGGTTTTCGCAATTTTCCCTTCATCTGTGCTATAAGACGTTACTTCGTACCAAATTTTAAGATTCTGAGTTCACGAGAAGTACCCTGTAAGTTTTGATTCCCTTGCGTGTGCCGAAAATTTGCGGAAATTTGGAAATTTTAAACGGCTGTATCTTTTGATTGCGTTGGCTTAGAAATTTGATTTTTTCACAGCTCCAAGGGACAGTAGACCTGAGTATTTGATATAAATTTCAGCTTGATACCTCCACGCGTTCATGAGAAAAAGGGTCTTGACAGATAGACAGACAGACGGACGGACGGACGGACAACAAAGTGATCCTATAAGGGTTCCGTTTTTTTCTTTCGAGGTATGGAACCCTAAAAATTAACAAAAAATAAATAAACATCCTTAAATCACCAAAAAGTTAAAAATTTAAACTGAAGCCGGTGAGTTATTCCCGGACCCATAACAACCTAATTGTTCTGAAAGAATACAACTACGCGTCAATACGTTCCCATTATTTTGAGAGAACTATCCCCTAACTCCTAACTTACAAGAAACCTTCCATTATGAGCTCAGCATCATGAGGTGATGACTACTAAACGCAAATACCTGCAAAGCTTTAGAAAAATCTTAAACCACGTTGGACGTGCCGATTTTTCTGGGAATACTCTTTCGATTACAAAACGAATTTTGAAAGTTGACACAAAATGGCAGAGTAATCTGTGAACATACTCCTACATGAAAATATAGATACAGTCGAACATAGAACCTCTTTCTTTTTTGAAGTTGGTTAAAAATATAACAGATTCCATTTTGTGGCAGACAGTTACTCTCATATTTATGATATTAAGTAGTCATTGCTGTCCTCTCTATAGCTTTTATTTTAAGTTTGTTTAGCATATAGAGTACGAACTGAATTTATATTAACTTAGACTATTACCAGAGTAGCCCATCTGAGTCCAGACGAAAAGTATTGGGTGTACGCGAGTTTCATCGTGTCCCTGGTTCGTAGCTGCCCCAGTTAGAACTTTCTACTCGGCTTAATGGTACTTTCATTGAAGTTGGGATGCTGACTTCATAAATTAAGCTGCTTGCTAACAGTTGGGGGACAGGTTATGAGAGGAAATAATTTGATAATGATGCCTGTGACAAAAATGCTATTAAGGCCAATTCGCGAAATATACTGTTTCGCTGGGTATTAGAATTTACTCATATGTAGTTACCATTGTTTTCATAATACATAATTCCTTACGAAAACAGCTGTTTTGTTGTCTCACTTAGGCATTTTGTAAAAAGTTTTACATACCAGTGTATAACACCGGAAATTAAACAGTTTAGAATTGATCCTTTAATGATAATATCAACGTGTAAAGTTTGTAAATAATATTGTAAGTTGGAAACACGTGTACGGTACGTGCAGGCTATTGAACGAGGTCACAAGGTTTTCAGTGACGCAAGTGCTGTCGTCATCAAAATAACGAAAGTGGGGGTGGAAAAAAAAGGGATGGGTGGCCAAAATTTGATAATTATACCGTGATGTTATTTTTTGGAGCTGAAAACAGCTGTGGCGTGCGTCTGTGAAACTTTGTTCTACGACACTAGTGTGATCCATAGTTTTGACGTGTTTCATCAGCAAATTAAAATTCAGTGAGTTAGGATTAAAGTATGATATTCGAAAATACAGTTGGTTTCACAGAGAATTAAATTCAGTATTTTCCACAATCACGTTAAAAATATTTTTGTATTGCAGACTAAAGCCTCGTATTCATGGTAAACATTTTGCTTAGCAATAGTTGATCAACATTGTTGATGAGCGGCGAGTATGTTGCTGGAAACTTTGTTTAAATCAATATAGGTCGTCCATGTGCCAGTCTGCGTTAAAATGTTGCTCGTGGGAAAAATTGCATTATTTTATCATTGCTCCACACTACTGCCATGTTTATAAACGGTCGCAAACACGTCCACACACGTCAACAATTGTTGATAAACAGATGTTGTCGCTCGTCGGGCGAGAACTTGTCAACATGCCTTTCTCAACTCTGCAACACACTGTGTTGCCAGCAACATGTTGACAGCAACTCCGCAACACGTTGATTCAACTTTGTTGCTAAAGAAAAGTTACCATGAATACGTGGCTTAACTATAAACTATAAAAATCCCAATTAAATCTATTTAATAAATTATTAAACAATGCAGTTAAAAAATATCTAAACATACCTAAATACAAACTGGTTTAACAGTTTGGCAATTAATTAATATAATTAATGTATTGTACCTTTATTGAATTAAAAAAAGAAATATTTTGACTCGCTAGCGCCAGCGTTGAAACAAGGCCTAATTCAAACTACCTAAGTTGGATCTTGTTTATTTGTGAAACAATTTGCGTTTGTTCTCAGAAACACAATCTAGATTTCTATTCAGATCTTGAGCTAGAACCAACATTACAAGTTTTGTGTAAAAATAATACAATTAAAACAAAACAAATAGTAATGAATTTAAGAAATAGATAGTGATTTTGAAAGTGAAAAGTGTCCTCCTAAGCGATATTCGGTCACAGCGGCCAATCTCATAGAGACCAGCCATCTGCGCAGGAGATATTATAGTGCACCAGTGACTGCGCAAACGCAAGTGCACTCTCTGTTCCTTCACTCTATTTTATATTAGATTCTTGTTTTGTAATGTCAAATCAGATTTATCTTATAGCCTGCAATTCACCATAGTACGTAACTAAGATTTTTGAATAAGTTATTATTTTAAATAAATGTAACCATCATTATCGTTTAAATTCGCAGATACCAAACAGTAGCACCTCTTTATAAAGTACATTCAAACCAATTTCTTTTGTATTGTAAATCAAATATATCTTATCTTGTCTATCATTCCCACACACTTTGCGCTTTGCTATATTCGTTATCGTTTTTGAATTGTTACTTTGTCTGGCCCTCGCCGCCCCTCTATTTTGAGGTGGAAGAATCCGTTACGATGCCAAAGGGCTAGTTGACTAGGCCGCCCGCTTAATCCGTAGGATTCGGGTTCATCAACGGCTATTCCACGGTCATTTTCGTTCACAGAGTAAAAAGATAACAAATACAGTAGGAATTTCACTTGAGTAAGATATATCCTCAGTTGTCATGGCGACATAGGTTCGAGTACTGATTGTGCATACATAGTGCGTTCATAAGGAAAACGTGGAATTTTTTTTCTTGTATTTATTTGTTTATTAATCATTTAACCCAGCATTCAAAAATACTAATTTGCAAATATATCATTTAAAAGCACTGTAAAATCACACGGTTATAAATACCTGCAAACAATTGTTATAACAATAAATTACAATATTGTGTTCGCATAATTCGAAATTGTATCGTAATTTCAAAATTAGAAATAGATTCATTCTAATTAAATAACAAGCTATCTAAAAGTGACTATTTTAAGAGCGCCTACAACTTCGACAAATTGCCTCCCTGGTCCTGTATCCAACCAGAGTTCTGTCACAATGTTCTGTTGATTATTACCGTCTTAACTTCCAAACAGATGATTCCTGGGAACGAAATAACAATCATTTTCGATTTTCTGAATCAAATACTCAATAAAGACTCTACAGCGAGAGCAATAAGCTATATTTTTCCTTGAAACAGCGTCGAATGAAATAGAGACCTACTAAATATAGAGACGGCCCTATCGTTATTTTTATCAACCTTGTTAAGGGCATACAACAATAATAGGTGTATGTTTAACATTTGCCTTATCATTGAGTCTTAAACACCCACGACCAAAACTTTATATAGGTCGTACAGAGCTAATACGGCTTAGAGAGGACATTTCGAAATTCCCAATTTTACAAAATGAGCGTACTTCCTTGAATTTATCGAAAGCTTTGAAATTATCATGAATTGTAACGGAATAAGAGCTGAACATATCTCCGCTAAGAGTCGGATTAATACATATGTTTACCGCAATAACATCACGGCAAAGAGATGGTAAACTTCAAATTATAACCCTTTTTAGTCGGCGCAATCACGATTCAAACGGGCTAAGCTAACTGTGTCGAATTACGTATGCTGTAGGACTCCACCAGTTGCTCTTCCAATGGCTTCCTGATATCCGACTAAGTCTCCCTTTGGAACCTCTTCACCCACGATGTAGAGCACGTTCTGTACTGGAAAGGCCCAACACACCGACCTCAAATATCAACCGTCTCGCTAGCGTAGTGTAGTAGGATAGTATCGAGACCTGTCCCCTAACCATGAATTAATACCGCACTGAGAGCAGGATGGCGCGATACGCAGCAAGAGAGGTGTCTCTGTTTATATATTGTTTAAATGATGCTCTAAGTAATCATGGTACGGCTCCTGTGCCCAGCAGTGGGGTATACATGGTTCCAAGTGTGGTTCTTATAGTATCAGATGGTGAAGTCATATTCAAATCTGTCATATAATGTAAATTCTGTTGCTATTGTATTTAGCGAATTTATGAACGAAAATGGAGCGAGTACCATTTTAGTTTTTAAGTTTTTATTTACGCATCAAAACTTGTTTGTTGAGTTCATATTTTTATAGTTTATTTGCTTTACAACAGGTGACAACGGAATAAATAACTGGAAAAAATATCTTTAAATTTTTAAATTGTGTATATTATTTATAATAATTTAACGTATGTTTATAAGGTTCACACCACAATTATGCTAATAATACAAATAAATTTATTTATTTTGTTGCTTTTAAAGCTCAAAACTTCTTTTTTAAATTTAAATTCAAATTCAATATCCTTTATTCAATTGGGATTTTACAATCACTTTTGAACGTCAAAGAAGCTACGCCATTGGTTTACAAGTCTACGGCGGGAGACCTTGTACTGAAAAGAACCAGCAAGGGCAAATTTTTTCTCCCTGTATTGTTACAGAGTCGTTAATTGGAAGCAGAACTCAAAGTAAAAGATTGTGTTCAACTTCCATTACAAGATTAGATGTGTCAGTGTACATTATACATTTAAATCTATAATTTAAGTCTACAATTAAGACCAAGCATTGACATCATTTAGATAATCATTGACTTTATAATATCCTTTACTCATTAGAGTCTTTTTACATGCGCTTTAAACTTACGAAAAGGTAAGTCAGTAACACTCTGTGGAACTTTGTTGTAAAAAGATATACATTTCCCCATTAATGAGCCTCTAGTTTTTTGGAGCCTGTACGTTGGAACGGCAAGTTTATTTTTATTTCTTGTATTTAAGTTATGAAATTTAAAATTGGTATCAAATGTGTTATAATTTTTATAAACATAAATCAAATTTTTATAAATATACTGTCCTGCTAAAGTAAATATATTAATTTCTTTAAATAAATCACGTAGAGAATCCCTTCTTCGTAAATTATAAATAGCCCTCACGGCTTTTTTTTGAAGTACAAAAATACTTTTTATACTAGCGGCTGATCCCCACAGTAGTAGCCCATATGACATGACACTGTGAAAATAACTAAAGTAAATCAGTCTTGCCGTTTCAACATCAGTAAGTTGTCTCATTTTTTTACAGAAGATTATCTTATAAAGAATGATTTATCTTAGTTAAAGTAAATACTAAGTCAATGTGAAAGCTCTAATGTCCTGTCTAACACTAGTCGCACTCTGTGTTTCTTCAAATAATATTAAGTACAGTACCAACTCTCCTGAAATTACGTGGGAGCAAGAATATATATTTGCAATCACTGAAATTCGTACCTCAGTTAGCTGTAGACCTCTGAAACGGTTTCTTCAGTACTCAACTTGCGCAAGTGGCTAAGAGTGATAGAATTTTAAATTATTGTTCTGCTTTCAGTTTTAAATCACTATTTAAATTCGTTATTACTGTGTTTGTGACTTCTTTAAGACGCAAGGAGTCTCGCAAGTTTGGTGTTGTTTCTAAAAGGTTTGTTAAGGATTTTTTATATTTTTTTTATTATGAACCGTAACCATAAATATGGGAGCAAGAATTGTGATTATTAACATCTGCTCGGATTAACTATTTTTTTTTCATTAAATTAAAACATATTCATGACTTTTCTAAATTGCTTGAGAATAGCTAGAGCTCACACAGAATAGGTAGAACACATAGAGCTTCTGCAAGTTTCATTGATTCATATACGCTCGTCAGTGAATGGGAGTGCAGCAAGTTATTTGAAAAAATGAACAATTAATACAGCCTTTGTTCAGGATTTTTTCAATCTTGTTCAAGCATTTAATTTCATTCGTCACTACAAAAAAAAATACAAAAATGTAACACAATCAAGATTTAATGCTTACTTTCTCAACTTATATTAAATGTCTATATTCATATGCCTCGCCTTAGTATCATTTGTTTACAATATTTATATTGTAAGCAGATGTTATTAATATAAATACTTCTCCTCCCTTGAGAAATCGAACCTCGGACTTCTGCGGCCTAAAGGAAGCGGTACAACGTGCTAAATCTTACTACTAAAACATCAGAATACATTTTAAAATGACACTGAGCTTTTGAATCACGCTATACACTTTAAAAAATTTGTGAAAAAATATTTTTTTTACAAAACATCGTGTAAGATATTATATTTTTTGTTATTTCTTTTTTACAAAAACATTCGCCAAATTCGGCGATTTTGTATAATGTTGGGAAAATTGAGTCTAACTCTATGGAAGATGTAGACAATGCTAACAATTGAATCGCTACATAATATGTATATTACACATGTATATTATACAAGGAACATGAATATTATACAAGGAACACAACAACCTCTGATAAATCTTGATATAGGGCACGCTACACCAATAACTCTTGTTGTAAAAAAAGCTAAAACGTGAACTCCAAAACTTTGACCTCACCTTCAGAAGGCAATCATTTTGTGCACAACAAACACGGTCTCTACAATGTAACTCTATTGTATAGAAATATGGAAACCGACTCTGTGATGCATGGCGCGCCCATAACCTTTACAGCAGAACTCTTAAATTTTATACCCTGAGATAGCTCGGGATGAATCCACAAAAGCATTGCCACAGTGGCTATAAAGCCAGTAGTCTCAGAACAATGTCTGGATGTTTACATGGAAGATCAATGAACAATAGAAACTAGGAGTTTCTGTATATGCAGATGCATCTGTGTAGTTTAGAATTGGAGCTTGAGCAGGATAAAAAGTATTCTATATCTTTAATTAAAGAATTCTATTTACAGGTTCATTAACCGCCTGCTTGGTCTAATAATTAAGACCAACTGATCGGGTCTGATCTTGAGGTTCGGTGTTCGTTTCCTACCGAGAACAGGGCTCTTTCTGCTTGGTTTGGTTGGTAGTATGGTGGTAGGTTCAAGCTTCTGAACCTAGCTAGCTACCAGCTTATAGATTTGTTGTTTTCCGACAAATATAGGCAAAGTAGGTTCTTTAAATTGATGGAGTCCAGATAAAGTTGGTTTCCATCTTCGACCTTATCGTCACTTACTATCACATAAGTTGAAGGCAAAGGGGGTTCCCGGCCATAAGTAAAAATTTATATAATATATATTTTTTTATATTTTAATTATTTCGCCCGACGTTTTGAACGCTCTTCAGCATTCGAGGTCACGTATCTCTAAAGCGAGTTTCATATTTACTTTTTTGATTGATTATCTTATAAATCATACTTTGGCCTAACCCGGAGGATGAAAATGAATTAGCAAGAGCATTATTTATTAAGATTTCACATATTTTGTAAGGAGACTGAATATGTATGTCAGCTGTAAATTGCTAGTGTTTGTTGCTGCATAGGTCTAAGGTCTGCATAGGTAAAGTACATCTGCTGATGCCATAAAACTATTTAATTTCCTAATTATTCTTGTATCTTTTTATACGATGGCTCCTGCATGAATATGAATCCACTAATTATTAAATTGCCTGATTCTTGTAATTTTTTAATACACGATGGCTCCTGAATGAAGGTCTCTAAGTCTTTATCATGGAGCGATATAATATAACCATTGCTTTACAGTTTATACATATGCATATTCGTGGAATAATCAATGTTAGTAGTCAATGTTTAATGTTCTGTTGTACAACCGCATGTTAGTAAAGTGTTTATTTTTTGTTATTTTTTATTATCACAAAGGACAAAAAAGCATGTTGATCGCCTGATGGTAAGCCCTCAACTCGACTGCAGATTATTGAACAGCATATAATGTAGGTATATCTATTTCTGAAGCCTCAGAAATTCGCGGAACTTCAATTATGTAAATGCTTCGTAACATTTCTCGGTTGTAAATAAGTCTTTCAATATGTTCTATAAATAAGCTTCGGTCCTCGCTTCCTGTGATTGCCGGCTTTGAACTTCAAAGCCTTCAAAACTTTGCGATCTGATTACGTGAAATTTTTTCCGAATGCACAAAAGAGAAGTATTTTGATTGATCAATCATGGGCCCTTTCTTAATTTGCACTTGATTCGATAAATTTGGAGAAGAAAGTTTAATTCCCAAAGTTTGTATGTTTGAAGTTCTTGGAGACGTGACGCAAAGCTTTCTTATTTCGTTCGCTCGGAAGCTTTTCGCCTGCTCACCTGAGGTAATATGTTGTATATTGTATATTAGGGCGGCTATCAATTTTTTTTAGGTATGATTAGCACGTAGGAGTGTCTATGGAACTAAATGCAAATGTATTTCTTATATTGGTTTTTGAAAATACACATTTTCCTTTTAACAAAACTCAAAGCAACACTATTAAACTTGGATGTTTACTATAGTTTACATTAAAAGCTAACATACCAGTACACAACTTATATGTTAGCTTTAATGTAAAATATAATAAATACAGGTACACTGTACCTACATTTTTTACTTTTAATAATCAATAATGCCCGTGAAAATCAACTCTGTAAATGGCTAAGATCGCCTATTTTATAGAATTTCAATTGTGAAAGCTCTCATCATTTACAGAATAAATTCTTCATGTTAAGGTTCTCCCAATTTCCGAACAGTCACATTGCGAATATGTAGAGTCAACTTTCTATCTCTCTCTCTCTTCTTGTATTTTCGGTCATCTTGGGAGTAATGCACTTACAAGGTGAAATGATAATCATCTACTTCGAATTTTTTATTGTTTTTGACGTATCTTTGTTGAATATAGATTTTTCATTTAATTTTTTAAGATGTAATAAAAAATTATCGTAATATTGTAATAAAAATCATATTTCTACAATTTTTTATTGTTATTAGTAGCAGACAAGCAGACGGCCCATCTGATAGTAAGCGGTAACCGCCATCCATATGGACTTCGCTAATATGAGCGACAGCTAGGTCGCTGCCTACTTTGAGTATAATGCTCTCATAAATAGAGCCATGTTGTAGTGCTCAGGAAACAGCAGTGGGATGTTTGTTCTAGAGCTTGTACGTTCGTGGTAAAAATACGCGCTGAAAGCGAACCATACTAGACGATATCGCTTCCAGGTGATAAGGAATGAACCCCACTGAAACACAAATTTGTTCAAAATTGGCCTTGCGTCATCATCAGTTTATTTTGTAAATTGAACATGATAAGGTCACAGGCTCTTCGTATACCTACTATTTAGTTTTAAGTCTCTAAAAGTTGTTTTATTGGTTTTTGATTGTTTTCTCTTTGAATCTTTTAAATAGTAGATTATTATTTATTAATTTTATTATCACTTTAGTATATACAGGGTGTAACTGAACACCCCAATAACATTTAAGGGTATGTATCCATCAGACGTAGAGATTCTGTAGGAAAAATATTAGGACTAACAAACCTAGTTTTTTTTCCCATACAAACTAAATAAATTATTTTTTGGTATTAAGTGCCGACAGCCCTACGTAAGCGTACGAGGAATACTACGCTCACGTCATACAAACTAAATAAATTATTTTTTGGTATTAAGTGCCGACAGCACTACATAAGCGTACAAGGAATACCATGCTCACGTCTGTCACGTGTCATGTTGTGTTTAAATTTCTTTTGCGTTATGGTTTTTGATTATGGTTGTCACTTGAAAGTTTTTGCTTTCAGTTAAAAATCAAATAACTCTAAAAGTATTGGTGTTCCAGGTCTCAGACAAGCACCGAAGGTCTATTTAGTATCTAACCTATATGCCCCTTAAATGTTATTGGGGTGTTCAGTTACACCCGGTATTTACTTACGAAAGTAATGTTTTGAGCATCTAATGGTTTATAAGCCATTTCTACTTACTCTCATACACATATTATTTCATGTCATCTCATAAAACTCCAAAATAATACAAATATCAAACTGCATAAAAGCTTAGCGTTTTACAAAATTAACTGATTATTTCTCCACTATGACCATGTAAGGTCGATGTCTCCGAAGAAAACATTTCAGATCCACGACTGAGGTATCACGTCCCATATTTTACGACGCACTGTCCTTTACAAATTCACGACCTTTCGATAGAAATGTTAATTGATTTATGAAGTAACTAGCTTTTGCCCGCGACTTTGCTTGCGTAAATTTGGCGTGAAATTCATCTAATTTTCACGATCGTATAGTATAGAATTCAAAAATCAACCTAATCTTACCTTCGAGGTTGAAATTTTAGAAAACGTTATAATGCATGTTTCTCTACCTCTTATTGTTAGCTTAAACAAAGTTTCATGCTTCTGGCTTCAAAAAATACGAACTTATACAAACTTTCAGTCCTTTTTACCCCCTTAAATGTTGAAGTTCGAAAAATCGTTTTTAATAAAAAAATACCTCGCCTACGTCTTAAAAACAACAGCTGTGAAAAATTTGCTTCCTAGGTCCAAAGCGTTGACAAGTCAGTGAGACAGGCCTTTTCTCTTTATACATATATATAGTTTTGCGTCTTTTTAAAAATAAATAAATGTTTCCTTTGAGTAAAATTTACTTGTTCTTAGTACTTAAAGTACTGTTCCTCCAGATGGCATTAATTAAATTATTTTAATGCTACCTAGAGGAACAGTACTTTATATACTAAGAACAGTAAATTCTGTGCCTCCTGTGAAAATTGATACATCTCCAAAATGTCAACTTTTCAGGATAGTAATTTTTGTGTTTAATAAATCATAAAACGAGTCAAGTTAATTTTCCACACGGTAAATGTATAGATAATTTTGAAAATTAGATTCATATGTCTAGCGACATCGGGAGGGCTGATTTTATCTAACTTCGGTTGCTAGCTACATAGAACTGTCATTTTTGAAAAACTTCCTATCCATTACTTGTTTAGGTATTGGCGTAGGTATAGGGGGGTAGGGAGGGGCTTGAGGTCCGGGAACCCCCTATTGAAAATCAACATACACCAGATAGAATGTATCAGTATACACTAGGCAAATTGAAGTTTTAATCTGGACCCCCCCTATCGAATAGTTATACCTACGCCTATGGTTTAGTGAGTAGTTTTGTTGTGGCGTGAATGCCGTCAAGTTTCTATCAAAAATTACAGTTCTTGTTATCAATCAAAGCTACCTACATAATCAGCGTGCAAATGCCCAGCCCCATTGTCATTAAGCGCTCCTCACACTGAGGCGAAAGCGGGAACTGCGGTAAACGACACCGTCCCGCTTCCCGCGTCTGTGTATGGAGCGCTTAAAATAGTCTTTAGAATATCATTACGGTATTGTATTTTTATTTGAATTTTGTTCATATAAAATTCTATTCTTGTAAAAAGGTGAAATCCCTCAATAACCGCTTCCGGATAAAATTGACGTAATAACTTATTCTATAAAACTCCACGAACTCAGCATTAGCTCGCGAGACCATCAAACGAACATCAACTCTGTTACATACAGAGTCATGGTGAAAATCGTACGATAGCTAAATAACCTTTTGACGGCGACCCTCAAGTAGCTTTCGTAAGTCAACCTGTAACTGGAATTAGATGGTTGCGCCAAGGTGAAAGTTTACACCGAGTACATCCGTAAGAACGACGCTCTTCCGTCGCCCAAGGTATAAACTTTAAGCGGGACGTACCTACATTATTTTTCATTCACTGACTTCGCATGATACCTGTAGCTTCTGTATAGTTGGGGTTAATGGATACTCCAAAGTGGAACACAAATTTGACATTAGTGTTGAAGGCAATAACATTAACAACAGGTACAACACGACAATATGTAACCGTGTGTCTCGGCTAGCTGCTGCTGGCGGCACGGCGGCCTGCATTATGGTCAAATACAAAACTGGCGGAATAAAGAAAAATACAAAAAATAAAACAATTGTCGTACATAAGAGATACAAAGTTGCACAGGTAAAACACAGATTAAAAATTGTAGTGGTAACAAATAAGCCGGTCGCCAACAATGCTGCGTTTTATTTGCACATTTAAATAAAACAAAATCTTGTTTCAATCGAAAGTCATATTAGAAAGTCATATTTATTTTATTTGAACAAGACTTCGCATAAATCAATGGAAGATAACATTATTTTTGTGTAGCTGTAAAGATATATACATATAGTGTATGATATTCGATGTGAGATAGTGAGATCTTTCTCAGAAGAGAAGTTTGTTTAAAGTTTAATTTACTTCTATCGTGACCTCAAGGTTTGTGACTTTTTAATGCAAATGCTTAATAAATCTCAATAATTAATCAATACAAGGAAAAACTCACATTATACTGATGAAATTTTTTGCAGTGATTGTTTGTTTTGTATATTACAATAGGTAAACTATTTACCTATTGTAAGTTATAAAACTAGCAACTCAACTTTTTAGGTAATCGTTTGGACTACCAGAACCTCGTGGCAAAGAGCAAATAACTTCGTCCTAGGTGCAATATCAAGAAAACCTCTGAGCTACCTTGTTGACAAATCTCCTAATCTAACACGACAAATAACAGTTGATACAATCGAAACCGATAAATAACGACATCGTTTATAATGACCGATCGGTTATTACAACCGAATGGCAAGGTCGCGGCTGAATCCCTATGTAAACTATTAAGTAAACATAGGTACCGCATATAACAACATCGAATACAGCGACATATCGCTTAAAACGACGAAACTTTATACATATTCATCGGCAATAACAACCAACCATTTACTTCTTCCAGCAAAACAAAACAATACGAACAATTTTCAAACTTATTACTAAGCTATGAAGGAATATTATGACTTATTATTAACTACGCACTTTCTCCCATTCCACCCGAACCTCTTCCGCACTCTTTGCCATTTGACCTTGCATGTTTCACGACTTATTTAATTAGTGCGATAGTTGACAGTTTGAATGACAGGTTGAATTTATAAGTTTTGGTTTAGATCGTGTGTTTACGCGTTACCATGTCGCAAAAAAAGAGAAAAGTGTTCAGTATTGAAGAAAAATTACATATAATTACAAAATTGCGACACAAATAGTAGAATTGCAAAGGAATGTGGAGTCTCACACTCTTCAATATCAACGATTTGGAAGAATATTGCTTATCCTACCTATCGGATATAACGTTCGAAGTTAATGGTCCCTTCAATGTCGTTATATCCCGTTTCGACTTATCATTTGAAAATCAATTCTTTTTGTTTTGATTTCGTGTCATGACGCGTAAGATTTTGGTAGACCTATATGTAAAGTGTTTCCTGTAGCCTTATAAACGCATTATTTATAAATAGTTTATTCTACTAGAATAATTTTACTCACTTTACTCATTCATCACACACACAACATTCTTATGAATCGCGATAAGAGTATTTTAATATTAGGGTAGATAGATAATATTTTTGATAAATAATTTTTTTTAATTAACTTGAGGAAATCTCGACTTTTGCCGAAGGAACATAATATTATTGAACTCCTCCAAAACGGCTTGACTGATTTTCATTTTTTTTTGTGCATATTTAGTGGGCCTGAGAATAGGTCATGGGCATAGAAAACGGCTTGACTGATGACATTTTTTGTGTATATTATGGTATGTGAGATTAGGTCGTAGGCATTTGTATATTTTTTTTATATAATAGTAATATTAGTATTTTTACTACCGAAACGTAGTTCACGGGCACAGCCAGTTTCCTAATAAAATATTAATGTCACCGCTAAACTCTTATAAATTACACCACGCAAAATAGAGCTCGGTCTCCTCCCCTCTAATAGTTCACGATAACTGGCGGCTAACTTTTTATATTTTTTCTGTTTTCACTCGGAGCTTTACTTCCCTTCAGCGTTAATTGCCCAATTAATTGTCGACGCTTAGACAATCTGTGGTCGTGTTACTTATTCAAGGCACCGTAGCTTCGGAATGAATTTCAATAAAATCCGGAAAGATGTATTTTGATGTAATTTGTTGTTATTACTGATTAATCGCACTTTTTACTCCAGTCATATTTCAAAAATTAACAATATACTCAATATTTTTCTCTAAAGTCAATCAGCTGAAGGCAAGTGCTTATATTTTGGCTTCATGGGGGCAGAACATTTAGCTGGAGAGTCCGTGTCTTCCGAAAGCTCGCTTTCACCTTCCGACTTATCATCACTAACCATCAGGCGAGATTAAGGACAAGCTTCCCTGCTGTGTGTAAAAAAATAAATGTTTAGACAATTGAGGGCAATTTTGAATTTCGAAGACAGGGCAGAGGGTAATTATGCATACTTACCTACAATATAGCAATGTCGATACGATTATTAACTTGTGCACATCTAATGACCTCAAAAGCCTGTATGAAAAAAACCTGCCAAGCGCACCGAGGGTCCCGCACAATCTTATCTAAATATATGAGTTAATATCTACATACTTACGGTTATCAAGTTTTCCCTTATGATGTGCTATAAAACCTCGCTTTTTGACAAATTTCGTGATTCTATATCTAGGGGAAGTACCCTATAGCTTTGAAATCGCTTTGCGAAATTCCCTTGTGACATCGCTAAAGCGAAAACATTTTTTTTCCTATCGGTGGCAGACGAGCAAAATGATTTAACCTTGTATGTGCATACATCCTAAATATAATCAAGATGTCTGCGAATACAAGTAGGAAAGGAAAAAAAATTGACTACACCTGTTCGGAAATTGTTAGAGAATTCTCAAAAAATTAAAATTTTTTCTTTCCTCTTTTAAATCGCCATTTACATTATTGGTTTTTGTTCACATAATCATTACAATAATTTTTGAAAGATAAAAAATACAATTGGTATGCTAACATACACTTAGAAAGTATAAAAAATGAATATACATAATGTATTTTATAATTATATTGTTACCAAACATGACATGTTAACTTGAACAAGCAAACTTCATATCGTGTGATCACTTAAATAATTACTCACCTTGTAATTAGATGAGAGTATTTTGAGGTGAACTTTATGAAGTGGTAAGTCGGTGACACTTTGTGGTACCTTTTTTTAAAAAGCTACACACTTTTCCAAAAACAAGCAAAATTATGAAAATTGCTATTTTTATAAAATGTTTCATAGTGCTTATGAACATAAAGTAAATAAGGTATTATAAAATATTATACTGGCTGGCTAAAGTAAGAATAATAATTTCTTTGAATAATTCTATGAGCGAGTCTCTAGCTTGCAAATTATAAATGGAGTGAATCGTTTCTCTTCTGTAATATAAAAATACTTTGAATATGAGCTGCCGAGCCGCATAATAGAATTCATATACTATAATACTGTGAAAATAACTGAAATGAGTTAATCTTGCCGTTTCAACATTAGTTTAAAAGCTTACTTTCTTTACTGCATACGCCGCAGAACTAAGTTTGTTTGCCAAGGTTTCATTTCGTATCGGGATATAGAAACAATTTCTACGCGATGTATAAGTTCCTAGGTTCCTACGGATCGCACTCGGGGAATGGCTAACGCCGATCCCGAGTGTGTCTCTACGGAGGTAGAAGTTGCTCTGGAGGGTGGTTTAGCCAGGTATGGGGCTACCCAGGTAACCCGAGTCCAATGGCATATCCTGGGCGGCTTTGTCAGCTTTCAGCCCCTTGTTGAATCGAAAAGAGATTCCCCCGCCTCAAAAAAAAAGGTTCCTACGGGTCATCCACCCCGTATCGGTATAAACAAAACATTTGGTGGGGATTGTGTTTATTTTTGTTGCCGTTTATTGTTTACACCATAGGTATCGCTAGCTGATACTGCATTTAAGCCGTTGTTACCTATCGGGATCATCACCATCAACAGCTTATATACATCCCTACCGAGGGCTTCGGGCCCTCCCTAAACTAGAGCCATTAGGCCTTAGTCAACCACGCTGGCCAAATGCGGGTCAGTCGACATTTACCCAATAAGGTTTTATGTTCTACACAGTCAAAGGCCTTGGACAAGTCACAGAAGACACCTAGAGCATCTTGTTTACACACACAACCTGTAAAGAAACTCTTTCTTCACAGGTGTGTGCAGGTTTTCATTCAACATAAACGCGTCGAATAAGCATATATATAATTCAAAATTAGAAAACAAATTGGTACGTGAGTCAAAATATTTGAAGTCAGTTTAAACTTTAAAAAAATATTTATTGACAAAAAATACAGAAATACTTATTTTATAAATAAATAGTAAATAAGTCTACTCGCTTAGGGTAGTGATGAAGTGATGAACCTCGATGCTCTGGAAACGTGGGCTTTTATACTATTGTGTCCAATGTCTTGATGCCTGTTCTAGAATCTTCTTTCTTGGAAATCCATGGTAAAACAATGGTTGGCGTGAACGACGATGCTGGCATCAAGTTCATGTCAACATTATCAACAATACCTCGTTCTTTTAATGTCAACATTATATTTTTTATATCTTCCTGGTTTCGGGTGGGTTGACTCGTGGCGGGGTTCGAACCGCTACCTCCCGATTGGAAGGCGACGGCCTTACGCACTACGCCATCGACGCTTCTATCGGGATAGAGAAACACTTCTGTTTATTTTATTTCCATTTCTGTTATTTGGTTTGTTTGAAATAAATATGTATTTATAATTTGCACGTCAAATCTCTTTTAATCGTTTCGAATTACAGCTATTAACTAACATTGACCGTTTTTCATTTTATTGCCGTGTTGACTTGACCAGCTTGTTGACTTGTTGATCCAGCCCGGACGAAATAGCTTCATTAATCTCTTTTGTACTTTGTTAAGTCAAAGTAGACTTTAAGAGCTCCATATCAACATCCAATATGGAAATATTTACAGATTTCGTTGAAAAAAAATGTTGCAAATAAATTGGTCGAGTATAAAGCACACTTACAAATTTTATGTGTTATCACAGTTTTATATTGAAGTTGGTGCCAAATTTTATCTAACTATGTTTAATTGTTTAAGAAATTCCAGGTGATCATTGCTTGACATCGACTTCAATATAAAAAGTAAATTAAATACATGCGTATTAGATTGCTCTAAATAGTATTGAAAGAATTCTTTCCCAACTCCGAACCGAAAAGGATTTTTTTATCATCAGCTCAGTAACATAATATCATGACTGCCAGATGCAAATACCTGAATATCTTCAGCAAAAATATTTTACAAGAAATAAAAAGCGACTTCAAAAACATTGAAAAGTTAAAAATAATATAAGAATAGGCGATATACATATGCATGCAAAATTTCAACTCAATCGGAGACCGGGAAGTGGGTCAAATGTAACTTGAAAGAATTCATTACGGACACCGGACAGGTGAAAGTAAATAAAAGCTTGTAAAAAGGCAACTCATTGGCTGTAGAATACTGAGGCGCGTTCAGTGCCTTTGCGCGAAGTACAACTTTTCGCTCTAACCCCGTTCAATGCCTTTGAGCGTGACAACCGGGTGAAACAACCGCCCGTTCAAGACCTTAGAGTGTCGGCGCGAGTTACAACCGAACAACCATCGTGTGCATGAAACTATCAATTATGCCCGATTGCAATAAATAAAACTCAGAGGTAGCCTTGATGGTAACCGTTTATGACAACCAATAAAATATAAACACGTATATCAAAAACTGACAAGAATAAAAATATCAAAAACAACAATAAAAAGGTAAAAGTACACAAAGAATATAAAGAAGATCTTAATACTAAAAACTGTCAGTAACATCCTCCACCGCCCTGGCGGAGCCGACTAGTCCAGGGCATTGGTTGACGTCAACTGGCAGTTTGACCACTTTGGTCACAGGGCGAAGCAGAGGGCCGCCGCGAGTGGTAACCGCAACTACGCGAATAACTCCATCCTTACCAGGATGGATGGCAGAAATCCGGCCACGGGGCCAGGTGCCTCTTGGAAGAGTTCCGTCCGAGATCAGTACAAGGTCACCCAAGCAAAATTCTTGCGACCGACTATTCCTCGGCGACCTCCTGGGAGCGATTAGTGGAAGATATTCTTTCACCCAGCGCGACCAGAACATATCGGCTAGACACTGGGACTTCCTCCAATCGCTTCTACTCAATAAGTCTCCACTATCTGTTTTAATGGGATGGTGTGGTGATGATGATCCTATTAAAAAATGAAATGGTGTTAGAGCTTCGGGGACGATAGGGTCAGTAGGTACATTAGTCAAAGGTCTGCTATTTATTAGGGCTTCGGCTTCGTGCATGACGGTAGTGAGAACCTCTTCTTTCGGTACACGATCGCAGAGCAAAGCTCTCAATGCCACCTTCACAGTGCGGACCAATCGCTCCCAAGCCCCTCCCATGTTCGGGGCACCAGGTGGGATAAACTTCCATGAAATATGGTTGTTGGCGCATTCATTTCCAAAGCAGTCCTGGTATGATTTCAGTAAGACATTATTGGCTCCGACAAATGCTGTGCCATTGTCTGACAAGATTCTACAAGGGGTTCCCCGTCGAGCGATAAAGCGACGCAGGCACATTATTGCAGCATCTGTAGAAAGGCTATGGACAATTTCTAGATGTATAGCACGTGAAGTCAAGCATGTAAATAAAGCGATATAACGTTTCTCTCGTCTTCGTCCTACTGCGACCAAGATAGGACCCATATAATCCAAACCCACAAACGTAAATGGTCGCCTATGGTGGGCTAAGCGTTCAACTGGTAAATCTCCCATCGGTGGTGGAACAGGGTTTGAACGAAGAATCACACACTGCGTACATTGCTGGGAAACGGTTTTGATAAGGTTGCGTAAGCGAAGAATCCAGAACTTCTGGCGTAATTCATTGATGACCAAATCATTAAGTCCATGTCCAGCCTTTTTGTGGTAGTGAGTCACCAGGAGCTTGACCGTTCGGTGTCTGCCATCTAAAATAACAGGTTCCTTGAATGAGATTGGAACATCGCGGACAGCATGTATTCTTCCAGCCATTCGGATCACTCCATCGCCATCTAAGCGCGGTGATAAACGCGCAATTCGGCTGTGTCGGTTTACTGGTTGTCCCAATCGGAGCGATTGCAGTTCTTGACTAAACGACTCTGCTTGGCTGCGCCGAATGATGTGTAACTCTGCCGCTAACACGTCTTCGGTATCCAACGGGGAAATCGATGAATGAGATGGTGATGAATGACGTTGGCGATTACAAAATTGAGGTTGATTTAAACTTTGATTAAAACTATGTTGATTGCGAAGGGTTCTTACAAACTGATGGGCGCGAGCGGTCGCGCGAATCATTCGCAACCAACTACTAAAACGTGACGGGTTTGCTGCCAGATAAAACAAAGCGGACAAAGGTTGATCAATAATTGCGCAAGTTTTTATATATTCAGTCTTAAATTCACTTGTGTAATTATGGTCACTGACAAATGGGAGATTGGAAGTGGGTTCCGATGGCCAATACTCTGGATTTTCTAGAAGAAAACTAGGTCCACCAAGCCATCGCGGAGAAATGTGAGAACTTTGGCGGGTCGCATCATCAGCAACATTTAAAGAAGTGGGAATCCACTTCCACTCCGAAACCTCCGTAGTTTCAGAAATTTCCCCCACACGATTCGCAACGAAAGGTTTCAATGAACGTGCTTCTGCTCGAAGCCAACCAAGCACATTCATGGAATCAATCCAGAAAAATCTTTTATGAGTGATCACGTCATGTTCGGCTTCTATAAAGGCAGCAAGACGAGTAGCTAGCAAAGCGCCTTGCAACTCAAGCCGTGGCATGGAAACTGGTTTGAGTGGAGTCACTCGTGCTTTAGCTGCAATAAACGAGAGCTTGACCTCATTTTCATTAGAGATACGCCAGTATGCAACGCACGAGTATGCTGACTCGCTGGCATCAGCAAAAACGTGTAATTCCAGCTCGGCTTGTTCAAAATGTGCTTTGAAACCAAACACATAGCAACGAGGAATTTTGATACTTAGATCTAAAATATTTTTAAGCCATAAACACCATTCTAACTTTAAATCAGTGGGCAGTGGTTCATCCCATGTTATACCACAACGCCACATCTTTTGCAACAGGATCCTTCCATGTATAGTTAAGGGAGAAAGGATGCCTAACGGATCGTATAAGGACATAATAAAGGATAAAATTCCCCGTTTAGACATTGTAGTACCTACGTCAGGGATTTTCGATTTGTTCCACTGAAAAGACAACGTATCTTCAGATACTTCCCAAACTAAACCCAACACACGACATGAAGTTGGACTAGCAGATGTAATAGGAGCTATTGAAGTTGTAACATTAGATTTAAGTTCTGGAGGAATCAAACGAAGAGCTTCAGGAGCATTGGAAATCCAGCCACGCATCTCAAAGTGTGCAAACTTGTGCATTTCGACTACATTTGAAACAAGTTGCTCAGCTTTTGACACATCGTTAACGCTTATGACACAATCATCCATATACGTGTTCCTAATAGTGTCTGCAGCATCAGGGTAGCGTTTTGAATATTCCTGAGCGTTTTTACGTAGCACGTACATGGCTGTGCATGGGCTAGACGCGGCTCCAAAAATCATTGATGTCATTTTGTATTCCTTTATCGGACTAGAAGTATCACCTCTCCATAGGAATCTTTGCATATCTTGATCCTTTTCTATTATCTTCACCTGTGGGAACATCTCTTTGATGTCCCCAGTCATAGCTATACGGCCTTGACGCCAACGAAACAGAATACTTAGCAGTGAAGGTAATAGATCGGGACCGGGCAGTAATAAGGAATTCAAACTAACACCATTTGTTGTTGCCGCCGCGTCATGAACTACGCGGATTTTTTTCTTTTGAGGATGAAACACCGCAAAATGGGGCAGATACCAAATTCTGTTACGCGTATTTGATAAAGATTGATGCGTGTCTTCACATTCTATAGCGTAACCTTTATCTATGATGCTGCTTACAAAGACTTTATATGCATTAGCTAGCACTTTATCTTTTATCATTTTAAGTTCTAAGCTCCTGAAGCGAGAACGAGCCTGATCATAGCTATCAGGAATATATGGACTATCCTCCCGCCAAAGTAAACCCGACTGAAATCTGCCACTGGGTAGCCGGGAAGTGGTGTTTTCTAAAATTTGATTGGCACGGTCATGCTGAGGGCCACACGATGTTGGTCGCTTTGTAATGCCAATCGAATCTAATTTGAATTGTTCTTTAACTAGTTGTTCCAAGTCAACTAACGAATAGTCCTCAACTATTGCAGTATTGATGAAATCTATCGGTTTTGTTTTACTACTCGAAACTCCGTGCAAAACCCAACCAAGATTTGTAAGCGTGGCCACTGGTTGGTTTTGTGACCCAGACCTGACATCAAGAGAAAGTGTCAAGTTCCAGTGCTCGGCGCCAATCAAAATAGTTGGCTTGGCGTTTCCGTAAATAACTTGTTGACAAATATCACGTAAATATGAATGTTCAACATCTCTTAGTGTGATAGATTGTTGTGAAAGTGCGAGGTTTGGGATGGCACGAGCATTTTCAATCAGATGAAATTCATCTTTATACTTACCACGAATATGGAATGAAACATATTGGACACGTTGTTCACAAGACATGCCACCGACCCCTTGAATTTGAATGATACCATCATGGCCGTATAGACCTAACTTATTGACTGTGCTCGAATCTATCAATGTTGCAGTCGATCCATCATCTAATAGCGCGAACGTATCGATATCACCCCGCGGTCCCCTGACTACGACAGGAATTATTTTCAGGAGAACCTTCCGTAGCTGAGATGTCAGTGAACAAACATAAGTGTGTTCAACCGGCTTTTCGATACGATAATCGTTACAACCCGAGTCAACCGGCTGAGCACTATCACTTTCACCAACATCTTGTGTCACAGAAACACGTTCGGGAGTAATTAGTAATTTCGCATTATTTGATGCTGACGATGAATGTGTTTTAGCACCATGTAAAAGCGGATGATGATGCCGCCTACAGTTATCTATGCCACATACCTTATTCATAGAGCAAAGACGCCAAACGTGAATTTTATTACTCAAACATTTAAAACAAACTTTATTTTTTTGTAGAAATAAAACTCTTTGGTCAACCGGCATAGACATAAAACTTTGACATGCTTTTATGTCATGGCTTTGACTATGGCAATATAGACATGTGTCAGTTACTTCAGTCACGAGTACCTGACACTTTCTGTCATTGAAATTGTTATGACATTTATGAATATTATTTACATGTGGATATTGTGATACTGCGAAATTTTGTTGGGAAACTAAACCGAAACGAATATGATTTGAAGATTCGTAACGAAGAAAATTTGATAACAGCTCAATTTTGGATACATTACCTGCATGTTCGGCTGCATAGCGCGTCCACAATGCACGCAACAACGGAGTCAGTTTTAATAAAATACTATTGTAAATTTCGGGTGAATAAAGATATTCTGCTTGGCCTAAATGTTTTAATATCGACACTAAATTATGAACTTTACATGATATGGTGTTTAAATCTTTAAAATCAGTTTGAAGTTTGGGCAACGCACGTACTGTCGCTAATTCTTCTAACACGATGAGCTCTGGTCTCCCAAAACGCTCTTGCAGAGCATCCAGGAGTTCATCTGGACCTTTTGCAGTTAGCGACAGAGCAGAGAGCGCC
The DNA here is from genome assembly GCA_963935595.1 of Schoenobius gigantellus. NCBI lineage: Eukaryota > Metazoa > Arthropoda > Insecta > Lepidoptera > Crambidae > Schoenobius > Schoenobius gigantellus. Next base: position 63,723,700 of record OZ012542.1, on the reverse strand, counting down.
ATAGCTGCCTCTCCACGTAAGGCAGAACGAATACGAGCTAGATTCTCTAAAGATGAAAACGACGAGCATGTTTGATAATAAATTTGTTTAAAAGCTATCCAATCTATCGCCTTGCCACTGAAAGGGGGTAGGGTAAGCGATTTTGGTCCATGACCTGGAGAAACGATGGCTTGGGCCAAATCCCTAACTCCTTCACAGTGATGAGACGATGATGTTTGAGGAATTTTATTATTTGGTAATGGCGATGAGTTTTTTAAGTTGCTAGTAGTAGGTAAACCTGTACTGCCGGCCAGAGGAGCACTAAATGAGACTTGCTTGTTCAGCCCCACTGGATCAGTTTGTGGCGTAGCTGTTGTCATTGGTGTAGGTTCATGCTCGTTGGTGACATCATTTGCTCTGAACGTGACAACTGGTCCCACTGCTTCAGGAACGGGAGGCGGAACGATAGTTGTATCATTATTTTCATGAGTACTGTGAACCCACGATAAAATGGAATTAGTACGAGATCTAGAACTACTTTCGATATCTGATAATTCGGCTGCTAAAATTTTATTTTGAGCGTCTAGTTTTAGCTGAAGTAGACGTTCTTTTTCTTCCACAATTTTTAAAACTTCTTTGGCATGACGAGCTTCCGCTACTAGACGTTTAGCCTTAGGTGATCTTGATGATGCATGAGAACGTTGTGAATGGTGTGATGATAATGGATTATTTATTACTGGACTTACGACACCTGTTGTCATAGCAACACCTAACGGATGAGACACTTTTGGACCAGGTCCTAACATGTAGGTAGACTGTCCTGGATCCCTGTAGCTAATTGTTCCAGTTCCTAAAACGGGAGAATATTGGACCGGAACAGCGCTAATCTCACGAGGTGAAGTTACCTCTGGAACGTTGTGCAAATCAGACATAGTTGATAATGAAAATAAATAATACGTACCTGTGGTTCTTTACTAACCTTTTCGAAGGACCTTAAATGTGCATGAAACAATCAATTATGCCCGATTGCAATAAATAAAACTCAGAGGTAGCCTTGATGGTAACCGTTTATGACAACCAATAAAATATAAACACGTATATCAAAAACTGACAAGAATAAAAATATCAAAAACAACAATAAAAAGGTAAAAGTACACAAAGAATATAAAGAAGATCTTAATACTAAAAACTGTCAGTAACACATCGAATTTGATGGTTGTAAAACGCTCTGACGTTTATTACTGAAATACTATTACGTGATTGGATGATATTGGCGGCCATTATCTAAAATGTCATCGGATAGAAAGAGAGAGAAATAAAAATTCATGTGAAAGAGCGAGATAAAAGATATAAGATTTGGTTGCTGCAACGCGTTCAACGCCTTTGAGCGAGTTAAAAAACAACCGGACAACTACACCCAGAGGCTCTGAACGCGCCTCTGTTTGTTTCACAACTGTCAATTGTCCTTTTAAATTTTGGCGCCATTTTAATTTTTAAAAGTAGCGTGTCGATCATCACTATAGATTTAACTAGTGAAAATTTTCGTGCGATGATTTATTACAATTTTGGCATGGGTTAACTCAAAAACAGTGCATTGATCAACTCACTTCGACTTTTGGGGATGAAGCACTATTGAAATTCACTGTGTATCACTGGGGCGTCGTGTGCTCACAGACGAATTTAAAGAAGATCGCCCTAAAGCGGTTGTTGTACGAATCTAATAAAAATATTGACCGCCAATATTGACGCTAATAAAAATATCAATATTGTATTTGACCAACGGCGAGAGCCTCACCTTTGCTCTCCATGGTTTCCGCCCAACGGTGGGTCAGATAAACTAAAAGGTCACCAGCTGAACGGCCGTGATGGAAGCCGTATTGTCGGTCGCTAATCAGCTGGTGTTCTTCTAGGTACCGTAGGAGGCGGGAGTTGATGACTCGCTCCATAATCTTGGAGAGCAAGGACGTTATCGCTATTGGCCTGTAATTTGACGGGTCGGATCGGTCACCCTTTTTGGGAATTGGGTGGACGTGATCAATCTTCCACGAAGATGGAACCCTATTGTTCTGATAGGAAAGGCGGTAAAGGCGCGTTAGTACGGGGGTCAGCTCAGGGGCGCATGTCTTCAGCACCACTGCTGGGATGCCATCCGGCCCACTCGACTTATGGACTTTCGGGAGCTTAAACTCCCGCCTGACCGCACGTTGTGTAATACGGATATCAGGCAGAGAACTTTCACACCGAGGGACGCTTCTTCTCCGTCACACCAGGATCCCGACTTTTCCTGGCGTTTTCGCAGGCGATGTACGCAGATTGCTTGAGGTGGGCAGTCTTCCTGCAGGTATTGTTATACCAGGGACGACTGCGACCGCCAACAGGTATTTTGGCGTTGGGAATGAATGTTTCCATTCCCATCAGCACCGTTTCAGTGACGCAATCTGCGCAAGTATCGGGATCTTCGGAGGCGAAGCAGAGCTGCTTCCAGGGGTAGGATCCGAAGAATTCTCGGAGTCCATCCCAGTCTGCTGACTCATACCGCCAAATGATCCAAGAGGAGCATCGACCACAATCCTGCATCCGCTTGGTCGTGTAGTCAGCAGAAGATCCAACAGGGAGGCTTCATGGCTCTCTATATCTGGTATACGGGTGGGCTGTAAGACCAGTTGAGAGAGGCCATAGGCCGAAGCCATGTTGAAGACAGTCCTACCAGGGAGGTCAGTGGTCCGGGACTTCAACCACTCTTTATGGTGAGCATTAAAGTCACCAAGGACTACCACCTCCGCAGATGGGTACTGCTCCAACGCTCGGTCAATCCCCTCTTGGACGTGCTCAAAAAGCTGAGCTGACCCTATTTCACTGGCATGGGACCTGTAAAGGCACGCGTAGATTCGGGTAAGGCCCCCATGGTCCACGCGCAGCCATAGTAACGACAGGTCCCGATGCTCGAGGTCCCGAAGGCGGCGACAAAAAACATCGCCCCTGACGAAAACGCACACCCCAGCTTTACGTAGGAATGTGTGTTCCAATTCGTAACCGGGGTATTTCAGGTACGAAATATCATCAGGGGCGCATATTTGCGTCTCCGTTAAGAAGAGCAAGGCAGGCTGAGCCGTCTCTAGGTGGTGGTGGACGGCATCACGTTTACTATGTAGACCCCTGATGTTGCACAAATCCATTTTAAAAGTGGATTGGGTGTCCGCCGTAGGAGCTCGCTTCTTCTTTTTATTTAGTACCTTCATGTTTTAATTGAGCATTTTGGGGAAGGGAATAAATGTGAGGCAGAGTGTAGTACAAAGAAAGGGCAGAGTGTAATACAAAGTGGGAGCGCGGGTTGTGTGAAGAGCTGACACGCGGCACGGAAGGGCCCCCGGTGCCCCCCCCGCATGCACCCATCGGGATCCACTCCGGTCTCCTACTCCGGCACGATGACTGCACGACGGGATTTTCGACGGTTATGCAGGACAGCCTCCCAGGCAGAATAGTCCTGGGTTCGGGTCCCCTACTGACCGGCAGGTGGCCGACGTTAACCATTTCCACCGGGTCTCCCTGTACCGCGCGTCAACTCCTCACGCCCAACGAACACACTGAGACATAACTCTGCTAGTTTCGATTATCACCGAAACTCCTCACCACAAGAGGGACGGGAAGGGGGCATGAAGGAGCGGATGTCTCTGCCCTTCAATCGAAACGCAAGACTGCTTCACGACCGAAATAGGCAGAGTGGTGGTACCAACCCGCACAGTCCCGGCATTATGTAGGTAAACCTATATAGTACCGGGCCTTACCACAACTGTAATGGGAGAGGGAGGGAAGGAGAAGGACATCGACACCGCGGAGATAAGAGGTAAACGGCATCGAAGGCTCGATAAGCCGCCCTTCGGAGCATAAGGGTCGCGCAACCGAGTCATCTGAAAAAGCAACCGGACAAGCTGCAATTAGATAACCTCTCTGGCTTAAATGGTACCACGCTAATTTCTACACGAGAGTTAAACCGCAAGCGAAGATGGATCCGATTAGGAATAGATAACACACACAGACAGAGAGAGAGAGAGAGAGAATAGAAAGGGACTGAAAAAAGCTAATCTTCAATCCAAAAAAGTAGCCTCGCATGAACTTTGTTGAGTACCCATATAAATTCCTTGTAAATTGCCGTTTTGCTAGAAAAAGATGGAGAAAATCTTTAAAACCTTATATCTTGGTTGTTTTTATAGTTACTCGAAAACCGATTTTTTCTTTATGTTTATTATATGAATGAGCTTCTAATAAAGCAAAAAAAAATTTTTTTGTCATCTAGCCTATTATCGCGATTGGCCTCCTGGTGGTGTATTAATGACGTCTTAATTCCAGGCAGTTTTCTGAATTGTCATAATGTCATTTCTTTCTCTTTGTATAATACGTCAAAGAAAGGCACTGATAGCAAATAAGAAAACTGTCTGGAATTAAGATGTCATAATACACGCCTTGATATTTTTATTTAACTACTAGCTTTCCGCTTGCGGCTTCGCCTGCGTTATTATCGTTTCCCCGTGATATTTCTCCTAAAATTATTATGTAGCCTATTATTTATATTTAGGAGCTCGAATAATAAATTTCATAAAAATTGGAGCAGATTTTAAATATTTTCCATAGAAACTTTCAACCCCTATTTCGCACACTAAGGGGGTGAACTCCAATAAACCATGAAACACGTGTTCAATGAAATGTTTTTAGGAGCATGAATCTCAAGTTTTATCAAAATCCCTTCAGGCATTTTGAATAAAAACAACAGTCCAAATTTCATGTTTCTTTAGAGGGGAACTTCTCCTTTTATATATAAAAAACGATTTTTTTTACTTTTTACTGATTTTTTATGAACGCCACCTCCGCCTCCGCCGCAGGCCCGGAGATGTCGCGCTGGCGCGGGCCCGATGGCGGCGGGTGAGCGCGCGCGGCTAGGCGCCCATGCGCGCCTGCCTCCTCGTGTGTGCGGCGCTCGCGCTCGGCGCGTGCGACGCGACCGCCCGCACCGCCGCCGCCACCGCGCGCGACCGCGACGACCCCGCGCGCCTCGACCGCATCAAGTCGCACATATTGGCCAAGGTACGAGTATCGCCGCAAACACGGCTTCGAACAGGGTGTAATGGAACCCCGAAATATTATTTAACAATACCGGGTGTATGAGACGGTGTCCCATTTCTTTAATTATTTGTTTACCGATGTTAATTTTTCTCGGAAAAACTTTAAGCGAAAAAATGGAATTTTAATTTTTATTCAGGTTACGCAATGTATGGCGCGCCGCCATTATTTTTGTTCCCCTCACACGCACCGGTGTGTTGACTTTCGATGACCCAAACACCTGATTTCGCACGCAGTATGAATGAATTAATGAATGAATGCTTTATTGAACAAAGAAACTTAAAATTATTACATATAACAGATACAAGCACGAAAGGTATGATGGAAATTTAATACGATTTACATTACGAAGTTTATTTTTTGTGTAATTAATGTGTTTTCTTACAGAATATGATTTGTAAGCGTTAACTTAGAACGTTAACGAAAAATTTATGAACTTTCCGGGAGAAATTTCAGTGATTTTCAATTAAGAATCATGGTTTGAACTCACTGTTAAAAAACGGGACACCGTCACTTACACCCGGTATGTACTCGTATCTATTATGCCGATAGCACACCTCCGCCTCGGAACTGTAGTAGCGAAACAACTGAATGATTCTCTTTAACTCGGAAAGACAAGCAGAGTTTGTAGGGTCCATCTAATCACGCCTTATATTATTTTGGCGTTTTGTAACACCCGGTATAAGGCTTAAATTTCAATCAGGAGTCAAATTTGATTCATTCTTATTCTTACGAATAGTATAAATGTGAAAGAAACTCTATTCGTTTGAAAATATTTGTATTTCGTAGACATAAAGCAAACTCTTGTAAATGTCAAAATTAATTTATTAAAATTTGTACTTATCTACCTCTCGCGTGGCCTTTCCGAAAAGAACAAGCCAGAAGTTGCTCTATTCAATCAGTTAGTTAGAAGACTCTCTCAAATTCTAAAAAAACTGTCAAGTCACGAGAAGAAAAGGCAAGAGACTCGGAATGCATTTTTTTTTGTTTTCTCTTTTAAGTCGCCATTTTACAATATGGATATTTTAACATACATGATGATTATTGAAAAATAAAAAACACAATCGCTTACATACACTTAGAATGTCAAAAAATCCTGTAAACACATACAACTTATGTTTGTACGCCAGTCTATGAGCCAGTTTCATATCGTGCGATCGCTCGAATAAAAGCAGTATGATTGTTTCTTGATACTGTCCCTGCTAGGTGTGTCCTCACTGTCGCGCTTGTTGGCAAAACAGTATCAGCATATCAATTAATTCGTTCGCCGTGTGCGACGAAAGTCATATTTGATTACATAATATGCGGGTGTGTTTGCGGGGCGGCGCATAGGTTGGCCCCCGGCCAAAGCCGTCGCACCGTCAGCGCTTGGGTTCCCGTTTGCTCACCTATGTTTGTACACAACAAGTAACAGGCATTTAGGCCTATATGTCAGAGGTACACTTGTTGATAGGCTGCGCAGTTGTGTTTTGTATCGGAGAAGTCGAGCAGACGAAAGACGTGTCAAACGGTCGGTACTTTGACGTCAATTCGGCGTTGTTAGCAGTACTTTTGTGATGTGTGCATATGTTTTTTAGTTAAGGCAATTTGGTAGATTAACTTACTTTTTACGATAACGTAAAAAGTGGTGTTAATCAACTAAAAGCCAGATTTTGATGCCATTAGGTCAACTTTAACCATTAGAAATGCAAATACGATTATGAAGTTAACAAATCGTTGAAATATCTGTGAAATCGTGTAAAATTTGTTATATTTTAAAACAATTTGAGAGATAAACTCACCGTGCTACCATTTCATTAACTATTTGGTAAAATTGACCATGTACCAAAAATTTGGCCCTTAATGTGTAAGAATGGATTGTTTCACTATTAAACATGCGATTTTACATATTTGACTTTTAAGACATAAAGGATAAAGTAAAATTAACTTAACTACATGTAGGGGCTTGTTATTGCTTCTATGGTATCAATTTATCTGTCGTCTTTTTAAAACTGGAAGCCCCCTAAATAACATAAGTAAAAACACATAATAACTGAAATCGTAAGTTCGACATTATGCAACCGGATGTTAGTCAAGCATCAAACGTCTCCACAGCTGGGCCTCACGTCAAGGCCGATGCCGCTGGGCGCACCGCCACGTGACGTGGTGCGGGAGATCCTGCACCGAGCGCAGGACAACCAGCCACAGGAGGAACATTCACACGAAAGCGAACACGCCATGAGAGAAGTCATAGCGATAGCACAAACAGGTACTATCTGCCATTATGCACCAGAGAAAGTACCCTCTAAGGCGGTAATTAATGTTTCCAGTGCGAAATTGCTGCGTGCTGTTTCTTAGGCACCGTTTCGAACCCAAATCGCTTGAACTTAATCGATTTGAGTTCGAAACTTTCAGTACGGGTTTAGGGTTCAAGTTCATGACTTTGGCGTATATTCGAAATACGGCGATTATCAGTTGTTATGCGCCTTGGAAGTGGCGCCATATATTCCATACTACGACTATATTTGTTGATCATCCGTGGTACTGAATTTGTACCCTAAGGCGATTCTCACACGGCCCGCACAATGCGACGTAGCGCAAAAGTGCGGGATGTAACGTTGCTTGTAAACACTGAAAACGCATCCACGCGCGGTCATGCGTTTCCCGCGACTGCATGCGCGAATAACGCGACAATTGCGGGGCGGAACGCAAGGTATAAGTATACTGGGTCCGTGATACAGTGCTTTATTATGACGGAGTACAACGGGAATTGTTATTCAAAATTGTATCTTGATAGTCGATTCATATTTGAAGTCGTGAAAAATCGCAGGCGAAACTTCCAACCCTTGAAAAATCATCGTGCGTTGGTGCGTTTCTATTATGCCGTATGCCGTTGCGTTTGGCAGTACACTGTGAGAATCGTCTTAGAGAGTAATCCGGAGAGCAGTTCTTATTCCATTAACAAATCGAAGAATAACATATTTTAGTTTTTTGTCTTTTATTTGTTTTATTTTGATTACCCTAGTAATTAAATTCGTTAAACACGAATTTACTATTGTTTTCATTATTTTATTTAGATGCCCTTGAATTATTTGGCTGATAATTCAATGGTCTATGTTATTTTACTTTTTTAAACACAATAAAAAATATTTTACTTTTTATTTATTTTAGCACATTTTTGCATTAAACAATCGTATTTTTCTTTGTTTTTTTAGATGTCCTTGAATTATTTGGCTGATAATTCAATGGAGGTCTGTTTTATTGTGATTTTCCATTTATTTTTAGGTACTCATTACTGATTTAATCATTTGTCTTTTTGAGTTTCTTATTTCCATGTATCTATTCAAAACCTAGTAAATTATAGAACTATGCATTTTTTAATAACATTTGCGACTTTTATTGTTATTATGACTGGATAATAGCGAAATGACCCATATATAGTGAAATATTTAATAAACAACGTAGAATTCTTTGTAGCCCATTAATATTTCTTAGAATTTAATAATGGTGCAATAAATTCTAACCTGTATGGGGATTCTTCCCAAATGTGTGTCGAGTGTGATTTCAGGATGAGTGTACTCTAGCCGGTACAGCGAGCAAAGTGAAGCAACTCAGAATGTGAGTATTTTACGTTGATACATAAAAGTATATTAAGAACTACATTTGCGAGCAAACATTAGCAGTTACTCCCAAAATTACACGGGACGATCTTGAACACAAAGACATGACATCTGGTGCATTCGTCAAAACTTTAGTTTTTGGATTGGACATCTGGAAATCTTATTCCTTACGAATGTAGGAAATAATTAAATGTTAAAATTTTTAGACATATCCTATATGCTTGATTGATGAGCATTTTGTGTTGTATTTTTGAGATCAATAGTATGTTTTTTATGATGAATAAAGATTTATGAGTTTAAGCTTGGTACGTGATGAAATTTTCCATGCGAGCTATTGATGTACTATTAAAGAACTATATACATAATCACGGTGAGCGTCAAGAGCGTCGGTGGCGCAGTGGACTCGGCACTTGCCTTCCAATCGGGGGTCGGGGTTCGAGACCCGCCATGTACCAATGTGTTTTTCGTTTCGAATTTCATATGTACATTTGTCTGACGCTCCTACGGTGAAGGAAAACATCGTGAGGCAACCTGCATATATCTGCGAAGAAATTGAAAGGTGTATGTGAAGTCAACCAATCCGCACTGGGCCAGCGTGGTTGATTGACTAAGGTCTAAAAACCCTTACTTAGGGTAGGCTCGAGCCCCTCGGTAGGGACTTATCTTTAAAAAAAGCTGTGATGATAAAGAGCAATTCTTAAAGCATTTCTGCAGTTTTATACTCAACGCTTCGTCATTGCGACGTCTTGTTGCCACATGTGAACAAAGCGAGATTAAAGGAAAACTCTATAGTCACTAGTCGCGCTGAGCAAAGGTTTGACTTCGAAATTTTATTACAATAGAGTGTGTGTATCTAGTTCTTTTATAGTACATCAATAGTGCTAGAAGTTCTATTGAGCTAGCTCTGCGGTGGGGCTTCTTGGCGCGCTAAGCATACTACCGTCTTACTTAAAGTGCGTTGCCTTAACAATGCTAATTCCATCCAGCCTTCATGCCACCATCAGCTTAGATGAAGCCTATCGAAGTAATACAAAACACAGAAACGTAAATTTGATCGGGAGTAATTAAATAAAGTATATAATGTTTCATACATTCCGCTCCTAAATTATGGCACCATTGCGTCTCTTACGCGGCTTACAAAGAAATGTAAGTTGCACCCTGGCCAGCATAAATTAACCCCGGAATCGTCGTTTCGTTTATTTTGTTTGGTGCAAATCAAGACTCGTCGCGGGCGAATGAAGTGTTTACGTTCATGGCGATAAAGACTAAAATCCTGTGAGACCCACTGCGTTACTTTCCGCATGCATCTCAGTTTATTCGCCGTAAAACTTAGCGAAGCAATTGCTTTCTCGGATCCGAGGTCCGGGGACATTGTTGTATATGGGACGTCGTAATACGAAGAGTTAGTTACAGTGAGTGCGACGCAACGGGAGTTACATCCTTGTAATCGTCGATGAGATTGCACAACCGCGTAAGAGCTGTTGGCAATATCGCATATTTGAAAAACTCGCAAAATTGCGATATTGCTTAGTGTCGAGTAATGCTTCTTCAAAGCGAGGAGCTGTAACATAATATGTAATAAACAAAAGAACTAACAAACAAGCTTAGACTAAATTAAAGCAAATTTTTCGAAGATATTTCAATACCACGTAAAGTATAATTTACTGAATCCAGGAAGTAAACTTTAGTATACAAAACAAGTTTATTTCAACAATTAAATATACACAGTATAATATAATACCAATGAGTTCTTTTTGATAACTTTATCCACAAATTAAACTCTTTGGATCAAGGATAATTAGGCTATACTCAACACTATTTTCCATGATTGTCCATGTTTTGTAAGCGTATGGGATTTCATAAAAACATTTATATTTAAAACATAGAAACTAAGGAAACACTTGTCGAGACATTTTACGTCTATTTTTTAACACATATAATAAACATGATCGGCTTTATTAATAAAAATTTTACTCCTTGGATCATCCTCGTATTAGTTACTCCGTGTTTGGTCTTTTTTTGACATATGACAGCTGACATGTGCGGAAACAAGACAAAACACGGAGTAACTAGGTTATCCGAGAATGATCCAAGGAGTAAAATTTTACTCCTTATAAAAATTTTACTCCTTATAAGTGTGAAAAATAGACGTTTAACAAATGTAATGTTTTTAATTTTCAGGTGCTTTTCGTCTACAAGAAAAGTCTGGGACGTTCCGAGATTTATTCCGGAGTCATACAAATTAAACTGGTAAGTTTTATGTTTTACATTTCCGGTAGATTGCCATCTATCTAGGTATAGGTTTAAAGAGTAGCTGCTTTAAAAAATTGAAAATTTAGTAAAGCAAATCTACTAATGTTAACATAGTCATAGAAAAGTTATGGCATCATTGATAATTTGAAATTGTAAAATTATTTTTCTAATTATCCATACATTTTTTCACAGACTCAACTACATATTTTTATGGGGTATTTCAAAATTAATTTTACAATTCCAAATTTTCAATGATACGATAACTTTTAAATGACTATGTTAACATGGGTAGGTTTCGGCTTGAAAGGGTATGTACCAAACACCTTGTATATAGCATAGTAGTAGGTAAATGCAAGGACTATATATCAGTCAGTCATCATTACCAGGCTTTACCATAATGCCAGTAATACGCCAACTTCTGGGCATGTTCCCCCAATAAGGGCTAATTTGGTTCGCTTGCCCAATGTAGGATAAATAGTACCCAGTGTATGTAAGTGCGAGCATCGAAATACGTTCAAACACGCATTCGCAGAATTAATAGGCTCCCATTTGAATCAAAACACACTCACAATTCAAGCATTAAACAGAAAATAATAAATGTCACCGAGCAGAATTAATGAGGGCATCTTAAAGCTACCAGGCCCTGCGCCCTGAACTCGCCAGAGATATATCACAGGAATAGCCTATTGGCCGTAGTGCGTTACTTTGTATCGCGAATAAAATGCTTCCAGAATTGCGAGCTGCATCTCACGAGTACTTATTATTCCCGGGGAAGTAATATGGTCCTTGAGGCGTCGGGCTAAGGACGCCGGTCCCCGGGCTAGCTCGGGGTAGTTTAGGAGACACATTTGGGTGCAAGCCAGCCGCACTCGTCTGTGCTTCGTTTAGGTATCTACGCGGATTCTGGTCACGAGGATTTGTTTTAATTAAATTTGTAAAACTGGCTTATTTTTTCAGGGTATGAATGACGGTCATTGTATTACACAATATTTTTTTACACAACTCGCTCCCTATCTACATTTCTTTGTAATACTCACTCGCGAGCACTTAGATCCGAAGAAAATCTGACTCTGAGTATTCCAAAGCACTTGAATAATTTTAAATATAAGTCTTTTGCAGTCCAAGCAGCATGTTTATGGAATAACTTACCTATTGCCGTCAGGCGTGCAGAGTCACAAACTATCTTTAAAAACCGTTTAATGACTATTATTTGTCACTCTAATCCTATGATAATGTGTATGTTTGGTTTATTATACGTGTATGTGTACGTTTATTGTAAGTGTGGAAGTATTGTACAGTATGTGTTATACTTATGTGTTTAATGTTGTACATTGTCAACTTCGCTTATTATTCGTTTCCGCAAATGCTATCCATGCTGAGTTTGCCTGGAAGAAATCGCTCATGGCGATAGGGCCGCCCACTGTACGTCGCTTTTACAATATACTTTTGTTATTTTAATTTGTGATGTACAGGGTGGCCCAAAAAAAAGTTGACATAGATTTTTTGGAATAATTTTTAATACTTTCAAGTTTATCACAAAATGAAATTAAAAATAAGAACGTCAGTCATTAAACTATAAAAAACACTAACTATATTCAAAAAGCCAAAGGAAGATATTCCTTTGGCTTTGATTCACAGACGCAAACGTTTGCTAAAATTATCCACAATGTGCCGCAGCTCCTCCAACGTTATTTTTGCCCACTCTTTCGTAAGGGTTGCTTTCAGAGCGTCAACTCTTGTATGTTTAGTGGCACAAGCCCTAGTCTCTAAAATTGACCACAAACTATAATCCATTGGATTTAAATCAGACGAATAGGGTGGCTACTCTTTTGAACTTATGAATCCAGGAAAATTGTATTTGCACCACTGCTGCACACTAAGGGCCCTGTGAGATAGAGCAGAGTCCGACTGGAATATCCAATGTTAGTTACCAAAATGTTGCTGACTCCAGGGAAGAACTACGGCTTCAAGAATGTGTCTTTTATAGATTTCCTGATTCATTTTGACACCTTTTTCTTTAAATATAAGGGGAGTTTTACCAGTAGAGCAAATACCACCCTAAACCATTACTGAATCCGGTTTTTGGCGGTGAGGAATGACTGCGGCCTCTTCTGGACGTCTAGAAGAATATATTCTGTCATTTTAATGATTATGGGCCTGTTCGATACAAAAATGTTTTTCATCTGAAAAACGGATGTTTTCACATTTTTCAGTAGCGGCGCGCTTCCTAATCAAACAACATCTTTGAAGGCGAACTTTTTTATCTATATCTTCAAGAAGTTGTGCTTTGCGCAGTTTGTACGCTTTTAATTTGAGATCATCAACGACAATACGTTGCGCCGTCGAACGACTCACACCCAGTTCCCGAGCCATTTTCGCACTTTGGTCCGTGGATTGCGACTAAGCCGTTTCTTGATAATTTTGCGGAGCCTGGGAGTCCTAACAGTCCTCTTTCTTCCTCTTCCTGGGCGGTCTGCATCATGCCCGAGCTTACTAAATTGCTTAATAGTCTTTGACACTAGTTGACGGCTATCACTAAAGGAATCGAACAATCTCATACTGTCGTTTTTCGCCTCCGTGTAAGGAAATTATTTTGGGCCACGGTGTACAATAAAGAACTTGTCTATCTATTTATACAAGTCGGCAATAAAACGAGCTGTGCATCTGATGGTGAGTGACTCGGTATACTATTCGCCTAATTTAGTACACGTGGTTCGTGTAAGATTCACGTATTGGCGTCCCCATTGCACGTCACCAACCTGTGACGTAAGATGTCAGGCCATAACATGTCCATGTAATTTCACTGCTTGTCTTACAATTCAAACCGGCTTGGCGGCAGAACTTGTTAAGACACTTAAGATATAGAGCTGACCACGTCGACGACTCTAGCTTGTTTGATTTACTAAAGCTTTGATAACAAAAAAAAAATAATGTACCTACTATTGGCAGACTTAATGCCATATGGCGTTCTCTACCAGTCAATTGTTGAATTCAACAGTGTTGATTTATTATAAATATTATCTGCTTCTGTGTAACTCATAGTTCATAACTCTGTTTATGTATTGTGTGGGGAAAATTAATTATATATTCTTTTTTATTACATATATTATTAAGTATAATATTTTTAACATTAAAAGCTACAATACAGAAAACAATCAATATTATCGATTTATGAAGAGAGAAAACTATATTTCTTGCTAGATTGGCTTTCCAACACATGTATCCTAGTCGTGATTAACATGATTACTTTTTAGTTCTTGAGAAAACATATAAAAAGACAAAAATCTTTGTATTTCTATGCACATTTTGAAGTCAAACTGATTGCAGCGTCTTTTGTAGCGAGTTTTTTAAGCTGTCCAAGTAAACATGTTTCGTCACGACAACATTGGTCTCATCATTACAAATCAAATCAAATCTTTATTGCTGACTAAGGTGTGATACAGATGTTGTTATAATTAGAGTTCTTGATTACCTAGTCACCCTTTTCAGGTATAGCAATGTTGGTGAGGGCTCCCTATCTACAATTTATGTTTTACTATTTCATTTAATGTATAATTCCTCACTTCAATACAGATAAATCAAACTAAAATTATATAAAATTATGTCAATGAATGCAAATTACCAACAAATTAAATTATTACCAAATTAACATTTAGCCAATGCACTCATACACGCACGGTATAATTAGGTATGTGGTGATGTCATATTTTTTTTAATAATAATAATATAAAGTTAATAAAAATGGAAATATTAAATTATTGCAATATTAATTAAATTCAGTTACTTAATTTAATTTAAATTGGTTAATGTCATATCAATATCCTCTATGAAATTTATTATTCAAGTTCTTAAATATAAATAACAGTCTACTGTTATTCATATGTTGTTCCCACCGAGCAGACGTGGATTCAGCTCGCAAAAAAGGTTCTAGTCACATATGGGTCACAGCACAATCGAAAATCGGTCAAGTGCGATGTGGAGTATAAACTCGCTCATGATCACTCCAACAAAGGAAATGCTTATACAAAACATATTATGACGCGCTGACCAAGATTCACTGTTTTTTATTAGGGCATTGGATATAACATTATCAGTCTAAGGATCCCAAAAAACAACAAAAGTGTTACATCGCGTATCTGTTGTCTACTTCACATACACCTTTGAATTTCTTCGCTATTCTAAAAAAAAGAAGGCCAGTGGTGAGTCCACAGCGCCACTGATGCTCTTGAACATTAATCTATAAAGAACTAAATTCAGTTCTTCCTGTGCAATGGCATAGGCCACCTCTTCTTTGTATTTCCGCGACCGTTGCATCATTCGCGATGTTGCGTCACGATGCGCGTTCTATCGACAATAAGACATAAAATTTAAGATTCCGCCGAGGCTGCCTCGTCACCCAGTGTCTTTATTTACCTACACATAGGACATTAACTTAGGACACCACCCTATTGCCTAGACTGTGTAGGTTATATGACGAAATCGTCAAAAAGGATATTACTATAGATTTATTCCATAACAGCTCAACAGCTTTTAAACGTTCGACGTGCTAACTTCATACTTATAAATAGTAACATTATTCCTTAATATTCCTTTAAGGTGAGATATTGATAACATTATTGTTAACCGTTATGTTTATGGTGAATGATGAGGCCGTCTATAATTGGAGTTGCACCTAAATACTTTGTGTTTTTTAATTATAAAATGATGTAAATTCTGTTGATGGTCCAATAACTATATAAAAATAAGTAACGCCGGCGAGTGTTCTAAAGAGCCCTTTCCCCAATCCCAACTTCTCCGTTCCTTTTAGGACTACACACGCCGGCCTGCGATATCACCGACTTACAGTTGCAATGCGAATAAGAAATCAAACTCATTTCCATGTCGCACATTATAAAATAGAACTCCGCCAATCTGCGCCCTCCTTCTACAACTTGTAAAAGTGGCGTGGAGAAACACCTTGCAGCTCAGCAAGGTGAGTCTGGCTAAATAATAATGCTATCTCCGCATCTGAACTCCACTTCCAATTCAAACATGGACTTCTAGAGCAAATACAGAGCCGTTTCAACCACTAAACCACGAAGGCGGCCAAAAAAGCGAAGACAAAACCGCAGGCGGAACGCAAGCGTAAAGATATAAAGACACGACCAAATTTAATACAACGCCGAAAACATTGCCAAAGCAAATCTTTTTAATCATAAAAATGTCGAGTCGTAAAGCGAGGAGTTTTCTGAAAAGTCCACGATCTTATCCTAAGCAAATATATAAGCAACGAAAAAATTCACGACAAATTTAATGGACCTTATTCCCAGGGATATATGATTTAAGAAAAAATTATTTAGACACATGTCTCGGCTGTTTTTTACAAACTAGATTCATATGCCGATTTTATATCGCGTCTTCAAAATAGTAATAACTCTGTTTCATCAAGTGCCTGTATAAATAAAGATGAATTGTCTGCTGTCTTAAAAAAATGGACGTTGCTTCGATAACGCTACGCTAGTCAAGTCGAGACATAATTTGATGAAATGCTGGACCAAGGCAGTATTTCATTTAGTTGATAAAAACCATTTGTGCTCCAAGTTTCAACATTACAGATCCTAGTCTAGTAAAAAATGAATGAAATGAAAATGAATGAAAGAGATCAAATGGAAAATGTTATTTCGTAGGTATCAATTTTCATTTTGTTCACTTGAAAGCGCAACGACTAATTTAATAAAATTTGAATCTACCCTAATGCAAATTTCCCCGAAAAGAGCGAGCCGGGTACTCTAGGGGTTACTGCTTACATAAGCTATAAAAGTTTATACTTCAAATCTACATAAAGAAAAAAATTAACAATAAGCAGTCAATCAAGCAGATTACAACAATGAATTTACAATCGTTAAGATAATCCTTTAATTTTTAGTAAGAATTAGCTTTACTACAAACTACTCTCTCAGTTTCTAAGCCTGTTACTGGGCATTTATGATGCCCTTAGGCGTAGCATAACCTGAGTGAATATGTAAATATCATTTATAATTAAACTACCGGACCCGGCGGTCACGCGGTGCAGTGGCTCAGCAGTTATGGTGTACAATACCATCTACTAGATGATTGCTTACCCAACCTTAATAATCATGTTTTGTCGATAAATTAACCCACATCGCCATCTTTTTAGACTTTTGGAACTAACGAATTATTACAAACAATTTAATTCGCAATAATGAATATTGAGGGCATTAATCGAGATGAAAAAATTTCCTATCTTTCCTTCATTTTAAGTTGAGTCAAACTTCATACAGTAAGCCAGATTTCATCAAAAGCATTCAAATTTTCGGAGTTTATCCCAGACAAACATTGTGACGCATGATTTTTACATACATAAATGAGCAATTGACTGTTAATAGAAATGTCACGTAGGAAGTGGGAGCTTCGGACAAATGCACGAATGAAAAAAAAAACAATTAATGTAGTTAAAATATGGCATCAACATAAATAAAAATGTGGTATTGTATGTATTCTTATTATAACATTTTGGTGTTTTTGAAGTCGGTTTTATCAAAGAAAACAGCCGCCCAACCCATGCGAAATCTTAGAAGTAGCGCAGTTCATACAATGACAAATCAGAAGCCGCGCCTCCTACGAAGCTATATCATTTGAAAGTTAAATTTTAGACTGTCGGGTTATCACGAAATTCAATATGTAGTGTGCGTCATATTTCTGCATTTATATTAACTTTGTATTTCATACACTGAAGGTGCTTGCTTCCGTCAAATCTAGAAATACCGGCACACACAGGTGCGCTGTAAGTTTACAGTTTGCCTATATTTATATAGATTGCTTTATCCTTAACAACCAATGGTTGACTCTGTACTAGGGTCAATCCCATAAAAAATCCGAAATGTTCAAAAATTTTACGAGAGGGAGTTTTACTAGTGCTGGGTGCACTAGAGACAATAGCCTATTCTGCGCAAAACAAGGGTTGCAGCGGCGCGGCGGCTTGTATTGCTGTTTTCCAAGTGTAACACAGGCTGTGAAATTACTATGTACGGTAACTTGATATCTTCTGATCTGACACAAATTAGCAAGATACAATGTGGCAATCTAGGGGCATGTGATTTTTACAAATCTTTTAGCTTCTTAATCATTCAATGATTAACTTAATAGACTTTTACGTGTCGGAACTTGGAATACCCCAGGGATCAATGCTGGGCCCTTTGCTCTGTAACCTGGGGTACAACTGGATTCTGCGACCTCCTGCCGAATATGATGAACATAACGGTGTCGGCGCGAGCGTCCGTACAAGATGGCCACCGTGCGTAAGTCGGCTTGGCGATGATCATCCGATGTATATATCTCATGGGGCTGAACGTGGCCGTCGACATGATGACAGCCAGTCGACATAATGACAGTCCTCAAACGGGACTCCGTGTCTGGGTGGGGGGTTCGAGTTCGAATAGTGAATACGATAATCCCGGATCCCTGATGGGATTTCGAGAAACATTTCCAGCTTCTTCCCTAAAGGTGCTGCCACAGCAGAACTCGGGAAGGTCCTACCTAATCAGGGCGGACCCAGCTTAATATGCCATCAAATTTAACACGACTTGGTAGAGACAATGGCGCTGTTCGGAGCTCCGTTTTGGGCGGAGTGTCTCAACCCTCGAATGATGGCCTTTCTGCGTAGACCACAGAAATACATAGCCAATTAGCCCGTATGAGCGTACCGCACAGAAGAGAAGAAATGCCAGTGTAGAGAGTCCCCAAATTCTCTAAATGCTCTGGGTAGTGTTAGCTTATTATTTTTACCATCCTCATATATACATGAACGGGCATATAATGGCTGAAATGATGGTTCTTGTTTTCTTAATACATTTTGTGATATCATGTTATTATTCTGCATTTTCAGTAATTAATTTATTATGCTCTCAAAATATATTATATAATATATTGTGTTAATAATTATAATATTATAAAATATTTTTCATTAAATGTATTAAGTTCTAAAAACATTAAACATCCCCAAGTTGACTTTAATATATAATTATACGTTTTGTATATACAGTGTGCCAACAGTCACAAGATTTGGTTGGATGATTCCATACTGATTACTCAGGAAACTCACCCATAAAAATTGCAGTAAAACCAAACGCAAGTCCACCGATCGGAAACAAGATTTACGATTTAATACCAGAAAATAGAATTTCTAACGTAAGCTAAATTCAACTAATTTTGTGTCTGATATCTCGAGGAATTAGGTTTTAAGAACGATAGGTGGCACCCAATTCAGAAGCTAAATTAATGTCAAAACGCAGCCATGTCTATTCCGGAAAATCCAAAACTTTCCGAAATGTATCGGTACCAATAGCAGATAGCCTAAATATTTTAGGTTTTGAGTTAACCTCTAAACTAAATTTCGACAAGTTTATAGAGTCCATGGTGGCACTAGCTACAAAGCTTGGCATCCTTTTTGCATTTCTCACGGGAACAGCTTTTGATGCTTTACTAAGCCCATATTCAAACGTGCATGGTGTATGTTCCCACCGTTGGGGCGACTCTGCACAGGAATCAACTGGCTGATATGGATTCATTTAAACGTCGTGCTCTGAGCCCTGTAAATAATTGCCCGCTATAATCATCACAGCTCATATACGTCCTTACCGAGGGGCACGAGCCTTACCCTAACCAGTTGTGGCAGATTATTAGGCCTTAGTCAAACCACGCTGGCCCAGTTCGGATTGGTTGACTTCACATACACCTTTGAATTACTTCGCAGGTGTATGCAGGTTTCCTCATGATGTTTTCCTTCACCGTAAGAGCGTCGGATAAATGTACATATAAAATTCGTGAAACGAAAAACACATTGGTACATGGCAGGATCGATCGCTGGCCTCCCGTTTCTACTCGGAGCACAGTCCAGTGCCGAGGCCACAGCGCCACCGACATTAAATGAGACCAAATTCCAAAGCCTCGAGCACCGGCGTAAAGTGGCCTGTCTGTCTGTATTTTATAACATATTTTCGAAAGAGAGCTCTAAAGCTTCATAATCCTATACCTCCTGCTTCATTCCTTTTCAGGGATTCATGGTGTGCGTTGGGGATTCATCCCTACACTACTGTGGACATTCCACTTTGCCGAACTAATCAATTCTTTTCTTTTTCACGTCTCTAAGGAATGGAACTCTTTACCTTTATTGGTGTTATTGAACAAACACAAAATATTCGTAAACATTATAACGTATTTCGTTACCTACCGATTAATGAAGTCGAACTGTTTGTTCAGTCGTCAGGACAATATTGACCTAAGAAGGACTACATTCCATAGGTCGCCTGCTTTTTGTATTTCCTCCGTGATAATAGTTAATTCCTGAAATCTTTTATTCTATGACTGGTATGCACGATACCACAACAAATTTTTTTGATTCTGGTGGTAGGCACATAAAATACAACGAGCGTTTAATGTTTTATCTATTTTACAATTTATTGTTATTTATGGATGGCGTGACTCTAGCAGAGATCCTTAGTAAAAGTAAAAATCCTTAGTAAACCTATAATATAAAAAAATAAATATTTTTTTCTCCCGTGTTCCAGGAAACCAGACAGTGATGCGGCCATCGTTACAGCTGTGATACAACGAGGAAACACTACACATTGTTCGAGTTGATTACTGGAATTAGTGCATAAAGGAACTTGTCTCGGAATTGAGACTCGGTGAGAATTGAGATTTTGTATGGCGCTTATATACGAAACCAGACCAAGGCATAAACGTAGTACTATTATATCTTCTGTGGCATAACACAGGATAGGGAGCATTAAGCGCCATCTAGTGGGGAATAGAAGAACTTGGAAAGAACGCTGTGTACTATTATATCTTCTGTGGTGACGTTTTACAAAATTTTCCGGATTTTTCGCAAAATTTCATAATTTGCAAATAAATGATTATGATTATGATATCAGGCTAAGGATAATAATAAATAATACGGCCCTCATGCGTTTCCTACTTCATGATAGATGGCGTTACGTGGAGATTATTTCTTGTCTGCAGTGTCGAATGTTTATTTATTTCTAATATTTATTAATTCTAGAAGTAATTCTTCTAATAATAAACAATATTTAAAGTACCGATTGGTGACAATAAATTGTGTATTTTTTGACGTGAAACGTCCTTAAAGTTACACCGATAAAACAAAAAAAATTAAGTAGATAACAATTTTATTTTCATTCGAAACAAATTACCTAATAATTATGTTCACCGACACCGCCTCGTCCAATTTTTTTTTGAGAAAACATTATGAAACCACAAAATATTTGTAATTACGGCTTATTTGTCGAACGGGCGTTAGCGCACTGTTAACGATACCAAACCTATATCAAGACGCCTAATTTTATATCTATGATATAATGACAATGTCTTGTCAATGTCTGCTCAATGTCTAAAAATAAAATATATGGTATTTTCCTAAGCCCTAAACTTTTATTAGATTCCTCACAAATACCAGCTCTCTTTAACCTTAACAAGTGGACTGTATACCCATAGGTCGCTGGTTCAGATCCGGCTCGAAGGACCACTTGTTAAGGTTAAAGAGAGCTGGTATTTAGTAGCGATGTCTATTTTACAATATTGTTTTAACCGTGCTTTACGCGGTCATGGTGAGGTCTTAGATCTTAGACCAGCACCAGTACTTATCTAATATCTGATTTAGATGCTCTATACACGGTTATTTTTTTATCACCCTGGTTATTTTAAGGGTGGCTTCAGGACACGGTAGAAGAATTATTTAACCATTAATAATAAAATTTACTCACCTGTTTAATTAGATATTTATTATCTAAAATATCCAAAAAATACTGCACTGGTATGGACACTGAGTGAAGTTGTAGGCAAAACATTGAATGAACGCGAACTGGCAACAACGTCGCCGATTCAAAGTCATCACGGAGTTGATCACAATTTCACCTTCCTACTTTACGGGCTTAGGACCGGCAAAACAAAGTTTTTAAAGAAAACAAACAGTACTAGGTAGGTATTACGGTTATGGTAGGTTGTTTTGGCGTAGTTAAAAAATTGGAATCAACTTTAAATGCTTACCTACCTAGGAAACAATTTAAATCAACTTTAGTTCTAATAACAAAAGAATTCTAAATTTAAAGGAAGTCCTCTAACTCATACATAGTCGTGCACATTTAAAACTATACATGACCACAACAACATATCACTTTGGTTAGTGTTTAACGTCTCGAAATGCAGTTTTCGCGTCCAAGTCTTACGTTTGTGGGTTCACTTTCTTACACCAAACACTTAATTTCACTTCACAAGTAAAAGTCTACGGTCTACCGGAGTAAGGTCTGTGTATTCGCGAGATGTGTTAACTTGAAACTAAAATTCCGAATGCGCCCGATTGCCGCGCGTCAGACGCGAGCGCGACATCGCGATACGTTCACACGCGCCGGGGTCAAAGGCGAACTAAAGCCGGCCGGCTCGTGCCGACAAGCGACAGCAAACAACAAAACGCCGCCGCCGGCGCTCGGCGCCGGCGCCGACTGTCTCTGTCTTTCACTATTGTAGTGTCTAGTGCAATAATAACTCTTATTTCAAACGAGTTGTAGATTGATCTTGCTTGAATTAATAATGCGACGTTGCCGCATTTTCCTAAGCCCGTAGTAGTAAATGCTTTATTCATTCATAATCTTACCTTCATCATCATCATCACAGCTTATATACGTCCCCCACCGAGGGGTTCGAGCCTACCCTATGTTAGGGTGATTAGGCCTTAGTCAACCACGCTGGCCCAGTGCGGATTGGTCGACTTCACATACATTATTGAATTTCTTCGCAGATATATGCAGGTTGCCTCACGATGTTTTCCTTCACCGTAGGAGCGTCAGACAAATGTACATGCAATACAAATGTACAAGTTAATCTTACCTTATCTTGTAGTAAACAAGAACAATGTCTATAATTTAATATTATTGGCGGATAAAATTTAAAAAATATAACCACGTGTTTTTTTTATTGATATGAGTCGTCTAGCGTCTACCGAGCTGCCTCTAAAATTTTCCAGTATGATAAAAAAATAACCGTGTATATGTTATTACATTTTTGTACATTTTGTAATGCATGACTAGTTGGTGGATCTACAAATTGATAAGTATTGCAATAAAATAATGTTTGTTTACTCTATTTGCTTTGACTTGTAAAGTGTCTGGAATGTCTATTGGTATTATAATATAATGTTGGTGCTTTCAAATAAATTGTGATACTTACATAGTGTAATAATTTACCTTCATTTGAAAGACCATTTCTTTCTCTCGCTTGTATGCGACTTTACCAATGAGAATGGCTACTCTCTAATCCACTCAAAGTTTTGATATTGAAGTTAAAATTAGAACCTGTTAGTACGAGATCCGGTATAAGAAATATATACCCTCATCTGTTATTTAAAAAAAATAAAGAATAAATGATAGATAATGCATTCATTGATACATCGCAAATAGGTTGCCTAGCTAAATCACGTGCCGATGATGTTAAAAAATAAAATGTTTATTTTTTTTATGAACTTCCCTCATTTGTTATTTTTAAAAGTCGAGCATCACCTGATAGAATACCCTTGAATAGGACTTGAAAAAATAACGGATGCCTTCTGCCCATCTATAGGGTTGCCAGGTATAAACAGGTAAGTAACCGTTAATAATATACCCTCATAAGATATTTAATCGAATTACATATCAAATGAAAGCTTTTCAATTTCGTTAATATGTAACGGTGTTGGGTTCGCTTTGAACCACGAAGGGTTCAAATAGCCATCCGAAATCCAAAATTACAAAAAATAAAAATTGACTTCAAAAACATTTAAAAACTAAAATTGTATGAGAAATACAGAATACCTCACATTTCTATATTTAAGTTGGTGCCCAACGATGAATTCCTAGAAAGTCTGAAAAATTTGGCACCGACTTTAAAAAAAATGTGATATTGTCTGTATTCTTATATTATTTTTAACTTTTAAGTGTTTTTGAAGTCGGTTTTTCTATCTTCGTTATCGTTTTTAAACCCCGTCGAAAAAGTGTTAAAGTGTAGTAACGATGTTATAAGTTTAACATTTGTGTTTAACTGTGTTCCTAGCTATTATTTATGGAGATCAGCAGGCCAATTATGGATCTTTCATCGTATAACATGGTATAAATTTGAGAAAAAGAAGTAATGAAATGCTGCATTTTGTATTACCGATCTCCAATGATATCATCACTATGGCATAATTTCAATGATGTCATCATTAAATAATGAACAAATGATCAAAAATCTGACCGGAAATCGTATTTTTCGTTTTGTACTATCATATCATATGATATCATTTGCAAAACCATGAGATCGGTAATAGACCCTCCGTTCACGCGTTTGAAGATCATCAGCTTATTTCCTAGTTGATGAAGGGCATTCACAAATACGAATGATTTCATTTAAAAAAATTAAAAAACATTTTATTGTTTAACATCATCGGCACGTGGTTTAGTTAGGCAACCTATTTGCGATGTATCGATGAATACATTATGTAGCATTTATTCTTTGTTATCATTAAATAACAGATGAGGGTATATATTTCATATACCGGATCTTAGACTATATACCATACAGTGAGACTGCGCATGCTTTGGTGACGTCGATGACAGAACGCGGACATGAAAAACGACCTTGACAATCAAAACATTGATTATGGACATGCAGAGTGGCACTTCTGACCTTAGTTTGAGCGTAGCGGGAATTCAATGACTATCTTTTTATTGCAATTAAGTTGGCAAACAAGCAAACTGCCCACCTCATGGTAAGTGGTAACACTCACCTATAATACACGTGGCTCTTGTGAGATTCGTAACTGCAACCCCCACAAGAACCACAGTGTACGTTGCCAACTTGTGACATCAGATGTAAAGTCATGGTACCCAGTAATTTCACTGCCATATCTTACCCTTCAAACCGGAACACAGCAATGCAAGCACTCCTGCTTTGCGACAGAAATAGGTAAAACGGAGGTACCCAAGCAGACGACCATGGTACAGAGTCTCCATCCTGTCTATGCTTCTGCCAACGTGAGTCATTAAAATCGTTTAGGCGCTCTGTGATAACTTCTTGTAATGTCCCCTTCTGGATATAACTAATTTTGTTTTTGACCAGTTCTTGTTACGCCCACTTCTAGTAATGCCCGCTTCTGGTTTTGACCATTTCGTGTTATGACTATAAGTACAGTGTGAACAAAAAATAAGAGATATCAGACTAATTTTTATTAATAGAAAATTTTAACATAATCTTTTTTTAACAACAACATAAGTAGTAATCATTCAATGTGTGTGTCGCAATTTATAATATATTATTTTTTTAGGAAATCAATTTCCAAAATCTCGTTCTGTTCAAATTTTTCTAAATAATTTTTCAACTCTTTGTCGAATTGTCGAATGTCGAAAAGTCGAATTTTATATCTACATCCCTTCGATTTTTTTTGGAGTACCTTTTTTATTTTTGATAAACACAAAATTTGCTGTTTCCATTTTAATTATGTATTGATTATGCAATTACATAAAATGCGCTATGCATTAAACTGACAGGAAAACGTCAATTAAAATTAAATGTCATTATTAGTGGGCCAGCATACCAAAGAGATTGAATTACTATCTAGGTATTGTTCTAAATAAATACTTCTTACATTCACAACAATCAGCCTAGCCCGAAGTAAGCACTGCAAGGCTTTTTTACGGATACTAGGGTAAGATATACCTACATATATTATGATACATATATAAATTCATGTTTTATTGAAATATACATAATATATAAACAGCCATGAGTTAGGTACAAATGTGCTTGTATTCATCACACGAACATTTTGCCCCTACCGAGATTCGAACCCAGGACCTCAGAGATGGCGACAACTTGAAACCGGTGTCCAAACCACTTCGCTACGGAGGTCGTCGTTATGGTTTTATATTAAAGGATTTTTGCTCTCACTGTACTTGTAATAGTCGTAACACGAAATGGTCAAAAACAGAAGCGGGCATTATTAGAAGTAGGCGTAACAAGAAGTGGTCAAAAACAGAATTAGTTATATCCAGAAGGGGACATTTCAAGAAGTTGTCACAGAGCGCCTAAACGATTAAAATTATGAGCCAAATAATGTAGTAAAAATGTTTCAGAAACCAATAAAAATGATGTTCTGAGTGTCATAATATAAGAATACAGACAACATTACATTTTGATATTGAAGTCGGTGCAAAACGACGATCTCCCAGAAAGTCTTAAAATTTGGCACCGACCACCAATAAAGAATTGTGATGTGACAACATTATAATTATTGCATTCATATAACTATTATGTTTAACTTTTAATTGTTTGTGAAGTCGTTTTTTATTTTTTGTAAAAAAAAATTCAAAGCACGGAACTGTAGGCACGGAACACTTGAACCAATTCCAATCGAGATTGTGATTTTTTGTACGCTTGATTTTCCACATTGGCGCCAAATTGGACCCGTATTGTGGTAATTTTGAGTGTGAACTGAACAACTGAACTAGTGGAAATAGATGAACCAAACTCGGTGCTTTTTAATTTTCTCAAAACACAGATCCAATTTGTTGTTAGTGTTGCTATATAAGCGTACGAAAAATCACAATCTCAATGCCAATCGTACGGAATTAGTTCAAGAGTAGACGAAGAGATGGCGTCATTAATATTGATTGCAATGCTTTTGCAATATGCCAAAGCATAGAAAGTTCTTTGTGAAAAGTTATTTTCACAGAGAACTTTTTGTGTAACAGCTTTTTCCAATGAATCACCTAAGATGAAGAAAAAAACCGGCCAAGTGCGAGTTGGACTCGCGCAAGGGTTCCGTACATGAAGACATCATCAACGAATTTGCAGCTGTGAAAGCTAGGAAGAAGAGATTTTGAGCATTACTTATACGTTTTTATAGCTACGCTACTGAGTAGGTAAGCACCCTAAATACACTCAGCGGCAAATTTAGAGGAACACTACACTTTTTACATAGATTCAAGCTACTTTTACAACACCATATCGATGTGTGATTGACCTTTAATGCGTTTGTTTGATTGTTATCCAGGATTCATGACCAAAGCCATAACGGATAATGACAAAATTCCCCTATTTGTGACCTGGAGAAGAACGGCAACTTTTAATGGTGGTCTTTTTTATCACAATCGTACAACTGGTTTCCGCGTCGAATGTTTTTTTTGTAGCGAATCCGATGGCTAGAAAGCTGGTAAAACTAAATATGGTTTCGTATGCTGAAATACACAGCGTTATCACAACTAGGAGTGAATTTTTATCGTTCCTCTAAATTTGCCCCTGAGTGTAGTTTTGATTCCCTTGTGAAATCACAACATATGCGACATAAACGGCCATATCTTCTGATCGCCTTGCCTTACAAGAATGATTTTTGATGAATCACAGCTGAGAGAGGCCGTGAACCCGAGTATCTGATATAATTTTCGGTTAGAAATATCTACGCCTTAATTCCTGAGAAAAGGGTCTTTCACAGACAGACGTGCAGATGCAGATGGACAACAAAATTATCCTATAAGGGTTCCCTTTTTTTCCTTTTGAGGTACGGAACCCTATAAAAGGAAACTACAATGTTGAACTTCATTAAAACGAAACTTAGTTCGCAGGCACAGCTAGTGACAAATAAATACCTAAATCGTTACCTCAATACAAATCAGGAAAAAATTAGGGCAAACCAAACCCATATTCTAAATATTACTAGACATTACGAAACTTCAACTAGGTAACAACAAAAAATCTGAACTCTGTTTTACGCAGAATCTTATTTTCCACGAATCATGATGATGGGTGAGGTATTTATGAGCTTAAAAGATTTGCTGAGCGATTAAAGATTTAAAGTCACGTGAGAGAGTTAGAACTCACAGCAGAGAAAATTCGAGCGCCAGAAAACTAAAACTTCAGTTAGAAACTCGACAACTTCGGTTCAATTTCTACCCGTGATGCGAACAAGACTATCACAGCTCACGAGGTCGCTGGTTCATGTCCCGCGCGGCCGTGTCATACGTCAGCGATAACGAAATCCTGCTCGGTTATTTGCCAGCTGCGATCTCAACATACCTATTCGGGTTTTACGATAATGTATTAATTTGAAATGTCATAGTTTTGATTATTAATCTGTCTTTTTTGTGCTAATTCTATGAAATTCTTCAAAAGGAATTCTTTTGCGTCTATTGCGTTGTTTGTTACTCCCCGCGCGCTCCCTTCGCGTCTGAAGTTGTATCGAGATTTTTTTTACATTCGACAGGGATGTTTTTGGCCTTCATCTCACCTCTTGATAAGTGACAATAAGACTGAAGGTGGAAGCGAGCTTTACCTGGACTCCTCAACAACTGAGGAACTGGCTATCTCACCTCTAATTTTCGGAACACAACAATGCTAATAACATTGTTATTATGGCGACAAACTAAGGTAAGACGGTGGTAGCTAGCCAGGCGGGCTCAGAAGCCTTATCATTAAACAAACCAAGCAGAAAAACATATATCCCCATGGATAATAGGACCCCGGGCGTCCTGATCAACACCCGGTGGTCTACACCACTAGACCACGGAGGCGGTTATGCTGAGGACCAGGCTGGATACTAACCAAGGGAGAGGGAGGCAAAAAAGTTGGAAATAAGACAATGAAAATAAATTAAAACAAGAAAAAATGTCTTAAACATACCGTGTTGATGCCATGACCACTTAGGACAATGTGGAATTATCCAACCCACCCCTATTTACTAATTATGTTTACGAATATCCCAATTTTAGATAGTCCACAATATTTGGTTGTTAATATAATCACTTACGGTGTAAGTGAAGGGAGGTGTTTAAACGATGATCTCCTAGAAAGTCTTAAAATTTGGCACCGACTTCAATATAGAACTGTAATTTTTATATTATTTTTAAGTTTTCAGTGTTTTTGAAGTCGGTTTTTATTTTTTGTAAAATATTAGGTTGGGGAAAAAGTCTTTTCGCATTATAGTATGTATAAACTTGTAATAAAATCTCTTTGGCTATACTATTTGTATCTGGCTGGTTTTGGTATCATTGAAAGTTTAAATTTTAAAGAACATAATTCCAAATTCAAATTAGGAAAATGTGTGATTTTCATTTGTTTTTCGTACCGCCAAGATGAGTGAATCTAATGAAGAAATTCGATACATTTTAAAATTTTACTACAAAAAAGGTAAAAATGCAACGCAAGCCACGAAAAAAATTTGCGATGTTTATGGACCTAGTGCAGTGTCTGTGAGAGTAGCACAAATTTGGTTTAAGCGTTTTCAATCCGGAAATTTTGATGTCAAAGATGCACGTCGCTCTGGTCGCCCTATTACAGATAAAATGGATGCCATTTTTGAAAAAGTGGAGCAAGAACTGGGAATTGACCACAAAACAGTTTTGGCGCATTTGAAAAAAACTGGGTACACAAAAAAGCTCGACGTTTGGGTACCTCACGAGCTCACTGAAAGAAACCTAATGAACCGTGTACTCATTTGT
Organism: Schoenobius gigantellus; assembly: GCA_963935595.1. NCBI lineage: Eukaryota > Metazoa > Arthropoda > Insecta > Lepidoptera > Crambidae > Schoenobius > Schoenobius gigantellus. Next base: position 63,694,236 of record OZ012542.1, on the reverse strand, counting down.
GCTTCTTTATTACGACGTAATGAAACCGAACCATTTTTGAAGAAGCTGATAACTGGTGATGAAAAGTGGATCACGTACGACAAGAACGTGCGAAAAAGGTCGTGGTCAAAGGCCGGTCAGGCTTCACAGACTGTGGCGAAACCCGGGTTAACTCGCAACAAGGTGATGCTGTGTGTGTGGTGGGATTGGAAGGGCATTATTCATTATGAGCTGTTACCACCAGGCAGGAACATCGATTCTGAACTCTACTGCGAACAACTGATGAGATTAAAGCAAGAAGTTGAGAGAAAGCGGCCGGAATTAATCAACAGAAGGGGTGTGGTTTTTCATCATGATAACGCTAGACCTCACACATCTTTAGCCACTCAGCAAAAATTAAGAGAGTTTGACTGGGAGGTGTTAACGCATCCGCCGTATAGTCCTGACCTTGCACCTTCAGATTTCCACCTGTTTCGGTCTCTTCAGAATTCTTTAGGCAGTGTCAGGTTAACATCACGAGAGGACTGCCAAAACCACTTGTCGCGGTATTTTGACCAGAAGTCCCAAAATTTCTATAGCAATGGGATCATGTCCCTACCTACAAGATGGCAAAAAGTTATCGAACAAAATGGTACCTACATACTTTAGTTAAATGTAAATAAACTATATTAAAAAATGTTTTGAATTTTCTTAAAAAATGCGAAGAAACTTTTTCCCCAACCTATTATTATTTTTTATTTTTAACTTTTTATTGAATGAAATCTTTTTAGTGAAAGAAACCCTTATTAAATACCAGCTCACCTCTGTGTAATGAAACAATTATAACGCTAATTTAAAATCGAGGGAAACGCTAAAAATACCTGTTGGTATTAAATTAGCGTTTCCCTTGATTTTCAATGTGCGTGTGGTGTGAGAGCTCTTTTTTTAAAAGTTATAATATTTTTACGAAATCAAGGAAGAATTTAGGAAATAATTGTGAAAACAACATGGTGAAGATAAAAAAATTGTGAAATCAATAGGGAGAAAGTTCTGGTCGATTAACTGGAACACTCACTCTGCCAACCAGAGAAAATACGTAACTCCGGTCTCAAAATATATTAGATATAAATGTTCAACATTTTTATGTGGAATAATTGTGTTGAATTTGTGAAACCTATTCACAAATATTCAAAAGATTTTAACGGTTTATTAGGATTTGGCAAAGGTTTATTTGGAACACTCAATTCTCTTATGGTGCAGACGGAGTGTTCCTAAACTTATCAACTTTGGCTAAATAAATCGTTAATATTCTTACTCTGTTTTACGAGTATAACGCAGAGTCAATTTGTGAAACAAAAACCTTAACGTAAAACATAATAGTTAGAGAATAAATGAAAAAAACTTTCTTTTCAACATCCCGTGCGAGAGCTCCGTATTTTAGATTTTATTTACATAACCTGAACTTAAATACAAACGGAGGCCACATCAGAAATTGTGAAAATGTTGTCACTAAAGTTTTGACACGTTTTTTATTTCTGAGATTGTTTAATTTAAACAATAATCAACATTATTACATTTCTATGTGAGAAATTTGTTTAGGGTGACCATGCATACATCAAATAAAATATTGTTGTTTGTACTTTTTAATTTTTTTATATTATTTATACCTAAGGTGGTACATGCTCGCCTAAAAGATGCTTTTTTATTTACATATGTTCAAATTATACTGATCCGGGAAAAAAGATTCAAATTCAATATTCTTTATTCAATTGGGATTTTACAATCACTTTTGAACGTCAAAGAAGCTACGCCATTGGTTCACAAGTCTACGGCGGGAGACATTGTACTAGAAAGAACCAGCAACCGCTTTTTTTTTCTCCCTGTATTGTTACATAGTCGTCAATTGGAAGCTGAATTCAAAGTAAAAGATTGAGTTCAACTTCCATTACAAGATTAGATGTGTCAGTGTACATTATACATTTAAATATCTATAAATTAAGTCTACAATTAAGACCAAGCATTGACATCATTCAGATAATCATTGACTTTATAATATCCTTTACTCATTAGTCGTTTTACATGCGCTTTAAACTTATGAAAAGGTAAATTAGTAACACTATCTGTGGAACTTTGTTGTAAAAAAAATATACATTTCCCCATAAATGAGCCTCTAGTTTTTTTTGAGCTTGTACGTTGAGAGAGAGAGAGAGAGAGAGAGAGAGAGAGAGAAACATTTAATGACCCAAGACAAAGTACAAATACAGAACATGAACAATTTACACACGTAACAAAAACATAGACAACATTTAAAGTAACAGCATATAGGTACAAATATTAGGTCAATCAGGACCCCACCTCAGCTTGTGTTATTGCGAAGCAAAATCGCATCGCAACAACGCTGGTATTCTGGCGGAGCCTGTTGGTGAGCGGGGAAGACAGTACCGTACTTATACAATAAACGTTAACAAAATAAGAAAAAAAAAACTATGTACTGTGGACAAGAGAATTAAAAAATATGAAATAAATAATATTTTGTGAAGTCTTACAGAACTTGACATCGACAAATTAATATAAATATAACTATATTGACTTAATAACTACATATAAGAATAAAGCTATTATTACTAAACTGTTCGTTAGAAACTTAAATTAATTGCACAGGTAGAAATATAAAACATATAGTCCTCAAATTATTATATGATATTGTCGAACATATTATCTAAACATTCTTAAAGATAGAAACACGATTAATAACATTTCACTCGACAGAAAAATAAATACGAAGAACACTCGGTTCAATATCTCAAAACAGCTGCGAATCATAAAATACTATAATACCTAAATAACATGAAAAGTTTTATCAATAGATGTGCATTTTCATTGTCTAAAAATTTGCAAGAATACATCATTTATTTTGGACTCCAGTCCTCCAAAAATCGATTTAAACCTGTAAAAGTAACGTTTTCTTTCGGTGTCGTAAGCTACTCGTACATTAAAAGCCATGCAATTATCAACTGTATTTCCTCATATACGAGTAATAAATCAGTCGTCGTGCGCGACTCCATTTCCTGGGAAACAGTTTATTACAAAAGCGACTGGGTTGTGAACCAGGTGCCAATGCTGATTACTGTCATTGGTAAATAAAAATTGAGATAAAAAAAAACTTAAAGCATGAACTACTTAGCCTTCATTGTAGTACAGATTTTTGTAGTGACAAAAGATGACGCTTTAAGTTGTTTTTTAACGTCCTCCTTGTTTTTAAATCTCGCATCGGTGGGGGCAAGTCATTCCAACATCTGGTGGCAGCGAATCTGAAGGATCCACGAAAGGCCGCAGAGTGGTGTTTTGGGGTAGAAAAGATGTGGGTGAACGATCTCTTTAAAAATCTACTATGTGCTTGTGTTCGCTCCAGTTTAGCACATAGGTATTTTGGCTTACCGGAATGAACAATGCCAAACAAAAGGGATGCTAAATGAACGCGCCTACGCGCATCCATCTTTAACAAGTTAGCGGAATTTAGGAAGGGGGTAACGTGGGTACGTGGTGGAATAGGGAAACAAAAACGCGCGCATGCGTTTTGCACACGTTGAATGATACGGACAGTTCTTGCCAATAGGCATGGTCCGTAAACTGTGTCGCAGTAATTCAGCTTCGACAAGACTAGCGATTCCCATAGCTCAATTCGCAGTTTCTCAGAAAGGTATTGCCTTATCTTGTAAAGGAGTTTTAGTCGGTAGAAACAATTACGAGCACATTCCCAAATATGGATCTCAAAGTTGAGACTGCTATCGAGGATCACACCTAAGCTCTTAGCACTGTCCACCCTCTCTATGGTTACTCCGTCAATTTTTACTGGCAGACCCTTGCCATTAAGCTTGTCAATATTTTTTTTGCTGCCCATGAGCAATAATTTGGATTTTTGTGGGTTCAGAGCAAGGCAATTAGTCCGAGACCAACTTGATAATCTCTCAAGATCCTCATTCACTCTGTCCACTGCAGAGGGTGTGTCAGGGGGTCTGAAAGAATAGTACAGCTGTATGTCGTCAGCGTATAAGTGATAACGACACTCACGTATGCAGTTGGTCACATCCGCACTGTACAGAATAAACAGAATGGGACCTAATAATGAACCTTGTGGGACTCCTCTAGTAACCGGAATCGAAGGAGAATGGATTTTACTACCATCAACTGCAGATAACTCAACGTACTGACTTCTGTCTTTTAGGTAACTCGAGAACCACTTTATTGCGCTAATGTCAAAGCCGTAATATGCAAGCTTGGACAATAGAAGTGTCGTATTTATACAGTCGAACGCGCGGGAGTAATCCAACAGTAGCAGCATAGTGACCATTCCAAGATCTTGAGCTACCAGAATATTGTCGACGATATCCGAGAGAGCGGTTGCAGTACCAAGACCCTTGCGAAACCCTGACTGATATTGTGGAAGAATTTCATGATCCTCAAGGTATGTGGTGAGTTGATCGCACACTACTTTTTCTAATATTTTGGAGATACAAGGAAGTAAGCTTATAGGTCTAAGATCGCTTAAGGTCATGGGTTGTGTGTTTTTGGGTAAAGGTTTAACTATCGCCTGCTTCCAACCCCTTGGGAAAGTGTTCTCCATTATAGAGCGATTCACAATACTCGTGATTGCCTCCAATGACTGTGGCATAGTTAGTTGCAGCATCTCCAATGAGATATGGTCGTCACCTTGTGCGTTGGATGAGAGGCTTTTAATGGCTTTAAGAACGATCTCTTCGGTGGTTGGACGTAACCTAAAGGTGCCTGCTGCACAGTGCCTATGGTGTTCAAAGAATGTCAAACAGCTAATTGGTACATTTGTCTCTCCAGGCACATCAAGAAAGTGTGTATTAATCACAGTAGGGTTGTCGAATAATGGTGGCAGTTCAGATGAAGCCTTGTTGTTGGGTAGTATGTCTCTTTTTAGGTTTTGCCACAGCTTTTTGGAGTTCCCTATGTTGCTATTGATATGCTTAGTAAAGTAGCTCATTTTCTCACGCTCGATAGCTGCAGACACTGTTTTTTTCATTGCAATGTAGCTGTCTTTGAGGACTTGGGTTTTGTGTCTTTTATATTTCCGATGATAAGAGTTTCTTATACTCATCATTTTCTTTACTGTTTCCGTAATCCAGGGGTGAGGAGGAGACTTAAATTTCTTTGTAGTTACTGGAGCATGGATATCAAAAATTAATTTGATGGTAGATGTGAAATTGTCCGCTAACGTATCTACATTATCATCTGAACATACAAAGTGATCCCAGCGGACTTGGTTTAGGTTGTTGTTGAACTGATCTAGAAGTATGTTTTTCAGTGGCCTGTAGGTTACCCATCGAGGCTGTGCCTTATGCTTTTTTATTTTGAAAACCGCTATTAACATAGCATGCTTACCGAGTTCGGGAATGTGTGCAACTGTAACATTGAGTACTGTGACGTCTGTACAGATCACGTCGATTAGACTCTGAGCGTGCTGGGTGAAATGTGTCGGCTCAGTGACGACCTGCTTAAGATTTACGCTGCTCAATACTTGCTGGAAAAGTTTAGATCCACCACTGGCTGTGTTGAGGAGATTTACGTTGAAATCTCCAAGCAATATTAATCCATCGTGTTTGGGAAGAGAAGTGATAGACTCTGAAATTGCTTCGAGAAATATAGCAATATCCTGCCTAGGTGGACGGTAAGCAGTTCCAATAATTATGTCTTGATTACAAAGTCGCACTTTTAACCACATCTGTTCCACTGTTTCAGTGACATAGTGCGAGCAAACGCGCGCATTTATTCCCCTTCGAATGTAGAAACCTACTCCACCACCTCGACCACGGTGAATACTGTCGGGCCTTGGGCAATGGCAGAACCTATAATTTCGCAGTCTAGGTGCCTTATCCTTCTGGCCTGGTCTAAGCCAGGTTTCATTTATAGCCAGCACATCAGGAGTCAGTTTTTCAACGGCTACAGTGAACTCATCATGTCCCGTATTTAGAGAACCGGCGTTAAAGAGACCAACTTTTAAGTTTGTGAGGGTAGGCATTTATAGAGAAGTGAGAAAATGCATGATGTCAGTTGAGATATTGAATGTGAATATTTTCAATGGTATGCGAAGATTAAGAGAAGTATGTGTAATCAAGTTTAAATAGGTTCTATATAATATATAGATCATTATGGTAGACATGTTGTAAAGACTATACCTTTCCTGGTACATGCAGCAATTTGAACAAAGACAGTAGGTACATGTATTTAAGTATAGTAATTGCTTTGTGTGAAATATTGTGTCGAGATTACTATAGTTGACAAAATTACTTAACAAAAGTGAATAAAGCGAAGGACTGACAGCAAAGCGGAGAGGAACGGCTATAATATTTAAATTTGTGCAATAAGCTAGCAATAATACTAATTCTGCTTGTATAAGTTTACAGGTTATAAAGCCAATAAGCGAAAGTAAAAAATTAAAGAATTCCTTTGCAGGATACAAACGAAAATACACTATTTTAAAACAAAATAAATTGACATCGATTTGTGTTTTTCTAGACCGAAGTGATCGCTGGCGAGCCAACGTCACTCGGTCCAAAAACTCTGTACACGTCGGCCTGCGTCCGTAGACGATGTCGTGGAGCATCCTGTCCGGGGTGCTGTCGTGCGAAGATCCTCCCGTCCCTGGTCCAGACGAAGCGCCAGCCGAGTCGCCTGCCGGTCTCGCGCGCCTGCCGAAAAAGCGCGCGGTTGGCGCGCGTCAGCCGCTCGTTCACGTAGAAACGGCAAGGCGACCCGGACAGGTCCAAGCCTTCGGTGGTGACGGTGCGGCGCACGCGGGCGGCCTGCAGGAGGTCGTCGCGCACCGCGCGACGCACCAGTCGTACCACTATAGGGCGTGGCCTCGCCACCACACCGCTCGCGTCCGCCTCCGGGGGGCGACCCACGCGCGCGGCACACACTACGTCCTCCGGCCCCAGCTTCACCCCGATCTTGGTCGCCAGGGTCATGACGATGTGCTGCAGACTCTCCCCTTTCTGTTCCGGGATGCAGGTGAACTCCACATCGTTAAGGAGGAGTTCCTGGTCGCGCTCGTTGAGCTCAGCCTTGAGGGAATCAATTGTGTCCTCCAGGGTTATGTGAGCGCTGTCGGCCTGAGCGGTCGCTGCCGCGTGACTCTCCAATTTCTCAACCCGTGACCTGAGCTCCTTCACTTCGCTCACGCACGTCTCTACTTGAGTCACGAGACCAGACAGCTTCCCATCAAACGCCTGCACCTGGTGACGCGTCTCGGCCATTTCTTCTCGAAAGACGCGAATTTCCTTCACGAGCACGTCGAGTCGCCCCGCGAGTGCCGTCAGGGTGCTGCAAGAAGGTTCGGGAGCCGTCTCGGGACTGCTGTACTCGACCGGGCTCGGAGCTGCCGCTCCGCGGTGCCGCGTGACCTTGTCGTCGTGCTCGCGGATCGGCGTGTCGCTGTTGTCGACCTTTGGTTCCCGACTTACACACGCAGCGCACTTCCAATTGAGCCTATGCTCGCCGGTGAGTGTGTTCCGGAACCGCTGCTCGGACACATTTGCACAAAGCAGGTCATAATTACAAGCACATACGCAGCAACATAAAAATTGTCTATTTTTGATGACTTGCAAACAGCCAGCGCAAGATTTTGAAGCCATGATTGTCCAAAATGAGAGTGAAATTTAAAAAAAAATGTGAAAAAGCAATAGAGAAAAAAAAAAATTATTGCACAAAAAAAAAATTGAAAAAAAAAAACAACTGCTCATAGGTGGACTTGAACGCCGGTTCGCTCTTCAATTTGTGTCCGTAAGACCGTAACTTTCGCTCCGACGCCACACACGTCGCATGAGGTGTAATGAAATATCTCTTCCCTTCGCACGCCAGTTATGCGACTAGAAAGTGAAAGTATATTGGGCAATTGATGCAAGGTCAATTTTCGATGCAACGTTTCACTGATCACCGTCACTTAGTTCACAAAAATCTTCTATTTCTTTATAGCCACCACACGAACAGCATTGGTTTATGCACCAAAACACAGGAAACTGATTGAAGAATAAACTGATATAGTATACTACAAGTAAGAGACTCGTTTAACTATTGATTTTGATTTAACAATACGGAGCGTAATTAAACACGTCAGAGCACAGTGACCGCACCCCGCGCACCTTCGTTGAAACGGCAAGTTTATTTTTATTTCTTGTATTTAAGTTATGAAACTTAAAATTGGTATCAAATGTGTTATAATCCATTTTAAAAGGTGTGGTAAAAGTCCATTATAAAATTTAGAAAGAAAAAGGCTATAAAGAAACACAAGAAGTCATAGCTCAATATACTTTCCTTCAAGGTTTTACTATTTTTTGGAGCCTTTATTAAATGCTTAATAATTTCACTCTTCTCTTAACACATACGAAAACGAAATACTGAACCTTTACTATTATAAAATAAATAAATCGTACTGATGAAGATAGGTTCTTACTTATTACCAGTAAGCGGGAACACACGATTATATAACAACACAATACAACTAAATAATTGCAACGCTCAATCAAATGTTGCGTTTGACAGGAATCTATAGAAATCTATGGAAATATCTACAGGAAAGCTATGAGTGTAAACAGTAAATAGTTAGCATAGCTGGGCACCATTAATCAAATAGATAACTTCTTTAATCGTTAATCCGTTACTAAAAAAATTTACCTCGTTAAACGTTAAAACGTTACATTTCGGAAGATTTAACGCAAGTTAACGTTAGTCGTTAATCCGTTAACACGTGATAAAAATTGGATTTTTTATATCGTTGTGGTTGTGATCTGCTTACAAAAACTGTTGTTTTGGGTTCTGGAAGTTAATAAGTTAGGTTCAAAAAAAGACAGTGTGTAAATATATAAAAAATAAAAGTGTGTAATTTAATCATCTGGCACAATGTGGATATTCCCCTTCATGAACATTAGTATGTTGAAGTTCTCGTCTGAGAGTGAGGCTCGTTTCGGTGTTAAAATATCTTTGTCGGTGGAAAAAAGACGTTCAACTGCAGCGCTCGAGGGTATAGCAGTATTATATTTAATATAAGTAAACAGATTTATAAATATCTGTTCCTCGAGGAATGCCGCATCATTAAAAGAGTCTTTGGATTTCGTGTCTAGCCACATTTTGACGAGAGATTGAGCTTTAGCCTTTAATGATTTGAGGCTCTTAGGTTTTTTTTACACTGAGTAACAGAATTAAAAAAGTCTTCCTCATCATTGTCATTGTTTCTCATTGCTGCCTCCGTCACTGAAACTGTCCCTGTCCTTTGAACTTTCTGAAGCTTTTTGGCGTAACGCCTCCTCTACCTTTTTTCCAAGCATTTAAAAAAATGTGTCCGACAAAAAAATGGTCACCCTATGCATTTCTCACTTAGAAATGTAATAAAGTTGATTATTGTTAAAATTAAACAAGCTCTGAAATAAAAAATGAGTCAAAATTTTAGTGACAACATTTTCACAATTTCTGATGTGGCCTCCGTTTGTATTTAAGTTCGGGTTATGTAAATAATATCTAAAATACGGAGCTCTCGCACGGGATGTTGTAAAGAAAGTATATTTTTAATTTTATCTCTAACTATTATGTTTTACGTCAAGGTTTTTGTTTCACAAATTGACTCTGCGTTATACTCGTAAAACAGAGTAAGAATATTAACGATTTATTTAGCCAAAGTTAGTAAGTTTTGTAAACACTCCGTCTGCACCATAAGAGAATTGAGTGTTCCAAATAAACCTTTGCCAAATCCTAATAAACCGTTAAAATCTTTTGAATATTTGTGAATAGGTTTCACAAATTCAACACAATTATTCCACATAAAAATGTTGAACATTTATATCTAATATATTTTGAGACCGGAGTTACGTATTTTCTCTGGTTGGCAGAGTGAGTGTTCCAGTTAATCGACCAGAACTTTCTCCCTATTGATTTCACAATTTTTTTATCTTCACCATGTTGTTTTCACAATTATTTCCTAAATTCTTCCTTGATTTCGTAAAAATATTATAACTTTTAAAAAAAGAGCTCTCACACCACACGCACATGATTTTCATGGGACCCCATCATCAGATCCTGACTTTGGGACCACCCTTGGAGTATACTCTATCGAACACAAAAAGAATTTTGAAATTCGGTCCACAACTGGCGGCGTAATCGCGTAACATACACACAAAAAAAAAACATACGCATCGAATTGAGAACCTCCTCCTTTTTTGAAGTCGGTTAAAAATAGAAAAATAGCAATACATTTTGGACACTTCCAAAGTGATAAAATGTGTAACTTCTAAAATAAGCGAATGATAAAACTAAAAAAATATATGATGTACATTGCCATGTAAACTTCCACCGAAAATTGGTTTGAACGAGATATAGTAAGTAGTTTTTTAATACGTCATAAATCGTACGGAACCCTTCATGGGCGAGTCCGACTTGCACTTGGCCGGTTTTTTCAATTTATTTTGCATTTTTAAAGAAATTGCAAAGTTCTATATAAAAATAACGTCTTGTTATTAAAACACTTATTTCACAAGTTCCACTTGAATCTTTGTTATATTTAAGTTATTGCGACCGGTTTCGATACATCATCGTCAGGCAATCTCGAAGATGTATCGAAACCGGTCGCAATAACTTAAATATAATAAAGATTCAAGAGGAACTTGTGAAATGAGTGTTTTAATAACAAGATACCATGGAGTTCCATTAAGAAATTACAACACAAAGCTTAAACTATTTTAATAATAATATCCATTGTAATATAATTCTTGTAGCTAAAGATCCAGGCAGCGTATTCTGCGTATTTATAATAACCTGGCAAATCAAACAAGCTCTGGTACCCTACCGAACTGAGCAAAAATAAGAGGTTTTTTTCCTGAAATTGAACACAGGAGGTGGTTAGTTTTTTATTGACATCAGTTAGAAACGAGCAAAGGGCCCGCCTGATGGTAAGTGGTAACCGCAGCTCATAGACATCTGCTGCCAGGGACACAGCTCAATCACCGCCTACCTGGAGGGATACAAAGATTTGTATACATATTATATGAGACTAGCTTTCCGCTCGCGACTTCGCCCGCGTTATTTTTGTTCTCCCGTGTGATTTTTTCCCGTAGGAAAATTACCCTATATCCTTCCCCTGGTTTCGAACTATCCCTATACCAACTTTCATCAAAATCGGTTCAGTAGTTTCTAAGCCAATTCAATACAAACATACAATCAAATCTTTCCTCTTTATAATATTAGTATGGATATAAGATATGAGATAGATAGATAGAAAAACTGACTCTTTAATCATTTAAGTGTAAGTATTTTGACCCGTGCAACGCCAGGTTTCGTGAATACCAAGTGATGTGCTTGTATTTTTTATAGTTGGACAAATGTGCAGATCATTTGTACAAATTGAACTGCTTTGCGTACAATTGGAATATCATTTACGTACACTCGAGTACAAAAAAATCGATTAGGTCAAAGTTAAAAAAATAATTACTCTACCAACCAACTCTACCTCAATGTTTCTCACGTTACGCTCAGCAATGTTACGCTCAGCTGAGCGTCGGTGGCGCTGTGGCCTCGGCACTGGACTGTGCCCCGAGTAGAATCGGGAGGCCCGCGATCGATCCTGCCCTGTACCGATGTGTTTTTCGTTTCACCAATTTGATATGTACATTTATCTGACGCTCCTATGGTGAAAGAAATCATCGTGAGGAAACCTGCTTATACCTGCGAAGTAATTCAAAGGTGTATGTGAAGTCAACCAATCCGCACTGGGCCATCGTGGTTTGACTAAGGCCTAATCGCCCTAACACAACTAGTTAGGGTAGGCTCGTGCCCCTCGGTGGGGCGGTATATGAGCTGTGATGATGATAATCTTCGGTTGAACTCGGGCATATCATAGCGCTCAGGAAACACTAGAGCTGGGAGTTTGATCTAAAGTTTGCACGTACGAAATTAACGCTGAAACAGAACTGTGCTAGAGCAGATTTATTCCGGGTTAACCATTACAGTTTGATGTTCCCTTACTTATAATAATTCTTAACTCTTTCTTACTTTAACGTAAGAAATGAAAGAATGAATGGCCACTCTAGGGAAGACATTAAGAATTTTTCAATCTTATTATTTCCCCAAGGCTAGAAAATGGATCGTCCTGTGATTGAACCATAGATTTACGGCTGTTACCGCGACAAGTTTCCTATATTAAGAATTCAATATTCTCCAAAACTTTTTTGTATTGTTCCGTACCTTAAAAAGGAAAAAGGGAACCCATATAGCATCACTTCGTTGTTCGTCTGTCCGTCAGTCTGTCAATATCCTTTTTCTCGGAAACGCGTACTGAAACTTATATCAAACTAACTGTACCCGGCATGCGTTGCAATGCCACGTAAATGGCTTTTTTTTGCTACGAACCCTCACGGGTGACCCCATAACACCCTACCAAAGTTTCATTACACAGAGGACAAACAAACATAGTAATACATTCATTTTTATTTATATATAGATTCGGGTCTACGATCTATCTCAGCTGTAAAAAAATCATACTTGGAAATAAACACGATTAATAGATATGAGCCTTTATGTCGCATATTATCACAAAATTTTGCAATTTCACAAGGGAATCAACCTATAGAGTACTTCCCGTTGACCTAGAATCATGAGATTTGGCACGAAGCAAGGTTTTATAACACATGCTAAGGAAAAAATCTGAAAACTGTTAATACCTATGTAGGTATATAGTTAGAAACTTAGATTTTGTACGGATCTCTCGGTACGCGAGTAATCCTACTAGTCCGATTTTTGTTTCAATACTATATTTTTTTGTAATATTTTCGAGCTAGGGGAAAACATTTTCAACCGCCTCCGTTGCCTAGTGGTCGAGACCACTGGGTGTTGATCGGGAGGCCCGGGGTGTTATTCCTACTTGAGGGCAGAAAACTTCATAGCCCTCCTGGCTAACTACCATAGTGTATGGTACCTAGTCTTAATGCTATCTAGACAACTTGAGACCGACGCAGTTTGTCGCCATAATAACAATGCTAATAGCATTGTTGTGTTCCGACAATTAGAGGTAAGATAGTCAGTTCCTCAGTTGTTGAGAAGTCCAGGTGAAGCTCGCTTCCACCTTCGGCCTTATCGTCCCGTACCATCAGGTGAGGTGAAGGCCAAGAGCTTCCCTGCCGTATATAAAAAAATACAGAATTTAAAATGGTCAGTGAACAAAAGTTTTTTTTGAGTGATAAAAGTTTCCACCTTCGCTCTACCAAAGATTAAAGGTTTCTTTACATGAGTATATAGCATTGTTCTCTATATATCTAGTGAGCGGATTCACTCCTCGCTGACTTCCTCGTATTGACAAGCATGCACACAGGGTTAAATTCCACCAGATAAACAGCAGATAACACATTAGGTCCACATCCTTATTTGCGGCCCATGTTTACAAAACTTGACATCATTTGTTGTTCACAGCTTACAAAGTGGAATTAAACATTCAACTAGTTAAGTATTGCTCCAATTTGTGCGTATCTGTGTTAAGAGCGAATTTTCTGGAATGTACATAGGCGAATCGATTGCTCTTACATCATCATCACAGCTCACATACGTCCCCACCGAGAGGCTCGAGCTTACCCTAAGTTAGGTTACCTTTACAATCGGGGAATGGCTAACGCCGATCCCGATTGTGTCTCTACGGAGGTAGAAGTATCTAGAGGGTTTTTAGCCGGTATTGGGTCTTCTACCTGAGTCCGGCATATCCTTGGGGTGGCCTAGTCAGCCTAAGTCCCTTGTTGAATACCGTAAAAACTGTATCTTCCCTCTGTAAAAAAAAGGGTGTTTAGGCCTTAGGCAACCACGCTGGCCCAGTGCGGATTGGTCGACTTCACATACACCTTTGAATTTCTTCGCAGACGTATGCAGGTTGCCTCAAGATGTTTTCCTTCACCACAAGAGCGTCGGATAAATGTACGTATGAAATTCGTAAAATGAAAAACACATTGGTTTGGTACATGGCAGGATCGAACCGCGGGGTTTCCGATTAAAAAGTCAGTGCCGAGTCCACAGCGCCACCGATAGTTTCATCTGCTTGGAGGAATCAAAGGATTTGTAAATGATAGTCAAAGAATATGAAAACTTCTGAAGCAAAAAGCTAAATTGTTGAAGAGGGGTGTAGAAATGAAAAATCAATTGTGATTTTTGAGGGATATTGAATAAAAATATGTACTTAGATGCCGTTAGATTAAAATAATATCTTATTCGATAAATTTTCTTAGGCTTATGTTTTATTAATTTTCTTATGTTTTAATAATTTACCTACAATTTTACCCGTTTCAACTTGATATTTTGTCAATCAGAAAAAATATTTGTAATAAAAAGAAATAGTCGATCAAAAAAATCTAACAGCCTCAAATTTTACTCTCTTTCAGTATAAATACGAGTACTTACTTGAGTATAAATTAACAATCGTATCTCGATCGTATTTTCTCCAATAAATCACAATAATATTTCATAGTAGACCGATTTACTTTCAACAGCTTATTACGAAACTGAGAAGAGCTTTCAAGCTCTTTCACTTTGCAAATGACTTATTATTTTCTTACCCAGTGCTAAAAAGTGTCCATCAATACAAACGCAAATGACAGCATGCTTTCAATATTTTTATGAGATTTACCAGACATTTTATAAATATCAAACAATTTCGATTAACCACACGAAACCAAGTACCTACAACTTAACGCCAAGCTTCTCGGATCGATACTACACATTTTTCTTACATCAATAAAAAATGCTAAGCGCGTCACTCACTTGAAGAAATTGCGATAAGCCTTGTTGCTACTAATTTTAGTTATCTCCTCAAATTAAAACATTCTGATTGTTTGAAATAACATAACGAACTTATCGCACGCTCTTACAATAACTACGCAAATGAGGAATAGTTGGTGGAGTTTTTAATTTAATGAATTATATTATTCCTATATTATTGTTCAATATCCCATCATCATCCTGTCAGCCAAGAGTACCTACTGCTAGACAAAGCCAAGGAACTAAACCTACGGTGCAGCATCTAGCAACTGCGCCAGATCGCCAGTCCATCTCCTACTGACGACACGTCGCTGCGTCTCACGATTTTTCACATAGTGTTATAATAAAAATTACAAGCCTCTCCGCAAACACAGGTGCAGTTCCTTCACTCGCACAGTCCGGCAGGACAGCCGATAAACCGGGACGAGATTAGGCGGAACACATAAAGCAGGCCTCCGTCACTACGCGCTTACGTACAAGATGAATACCTACAATTCCGCGCACACTGAAAGTGTGTGAAAGCAGCGGGGCTGCCGCGCTCCACTTGTCCCAGTCCTAACTTGTCCGAGCTACCTTCGGTACGCTCAAGTGGCTAGGTCCCACACGATACGATCGGCCCTCTTTGGTTCCCGATCGATTTCAAGCGCATGTGCCCTAGTACAGTCTAGGGCAGCGCTGCATCACCCCCTCGCCTGAGGGGCGGTCGCGTTCGATGAAGCCTTTATGGCCACAAGGCGAAAGGATCCATGAGGATTCTCCGCCTCTACTCCGCAAGGTGGTTATTAAAAAAACGCGCTCCACTCGTATTGTTCTGTGTGCCGAGCTTTTGGCACAGGTGTACAGCAACGTTTCGCGCGCTTTCTTGCGCGCGCTTGATTATTTACCATCAGCAACAACCCTGTCGCTTGAGCTCGTAGCGACGGCGACGTGAGGCTTTAAAATTACTAACATACGCTAACCCGTGACGTTAAGAGGCTGACAACTTTGTGCTGAGCTCATCGAGCCCCACTTAAAACTTTTTTGGGCTTTTCGTACGGATTCAAAAAGTTCGAATTCCAATTGTCTCTCGAGCGGTAGTCACAGCTGAAATCACAGCTCAGCCAATCAGAACACTGGCCATGACGAGCTCCGCCATTTTTAACGGAACGTCACTTGACCACCGAACTTTCTTCTACAGAGCTTCCCTATGACACTTCATTATCTCTCAAGTAAGCTCTCAAGGTGTTTCTGCAGCGCTAGTTCCGCAATAGAAATGATATTCCTAAAGAACGTTTTTGTGAACAGGACGGTCGAAGCAAATTAATTAGTGCAAAAACAAGTGAATCGCTCAATTCGAACACACGAGTCAAAATTGGAATTCCGAACCAAACGCCAGATATTTAAGATCACATTTCGCCAATTTCACACGCAAGTAGGTACCTATATGGTTGCTTGAGGAGCGGCCATGAGATGCTTGCCTAGGGCACTAACAACATTTATTTGCCTCTCGGCCCACTACTGGACATCCTCCTCAACTTAAACCGATCCTCTGTTTTACGTATTTTGTCAAACGTTTGATGCAGATCGTCGCCTCATCTAGCCATAGGGCGCCCTTAGGTACGAGTTTGCCAAAAAAAAGGATTCGGTACAGGTGTAGAGTCAACTTTTTTCTCCTTGCACTTGTATTTGCAGACATCTTGATTATGCGATGTACATATGCTCATACTCGTGCATAGATTAAATATTAAAGTATGTTTCCTTCTTTGACTTCGAAGGCACTTAGCCTTTAAAGCTTGTCCTATGTTGGATAAAGATTTTTGTAAATTATAATGAATTTTGGAGAACACATAAATCAAGTATTAATTGTTAATGAGTAGGTATAGGATGCGGAAGGCGGAGGACAGAATGTTGTGGCGCAGGTTGGGAGAGGCCTATGTCCAGCAGTGGACTGCGATAGGCTGATTGATTGATTGAGTAGGTATAAAACAAAACTTCCGACAAAGATGTCAGCAATTGCTACACCAATGTTTCGCCGCCCACCCTACCTCAATCCCACCATTGGAGGAGGGTGGGGGTGCATTGGCCTGCATAGTTAGTACCACTTACTGATGTCTTTGTCGGAAGTTTTCCTTTACACCTACTAATTAATAATTAGTTAATGGACTTCCCAAAAATTACACCTAAGTAATACCTACCTACCATTAATTATATTATAGCAAGTGTCCATTACGGTAGGAAGATAAGTAAGAGACGCGCAGATGACTCAGCCCCGATTCTCCCCTAGTAATAACAGATAACCCCTCATAGTTCTACCACAAAATGAAGCTTGTACAAATCAGTGCGTAACAATTAAACGTAACGTTAAATAATAACATTATACCTATATGTCTATACAAAGAGCATTGTTCGGGTTATCTGACGAGGTCGAGAAATATTCCTTTGACACGCTCGCAAACCTTCGGTGCATGTAACTAGGTGTGCTAGCCCA
This sequence comes from Schoenobius gigantellus, assembly GCA_963935595.1. Lineage (NCBI taxonomy): Eukaryota > Metazoa > Arthropoda > Insecta > Lepidoptera > Crambidae > Schoenobius > Schoenobius gigantellus. The sequence goes on along the minus strand of OZ012542.1, from coordinate 63,677,006 downwards.
TTAGATGATAGATGTGGTTTTCCGACGTTGGTAGTTACTCTTGTTGATGTTTGAATCGGGTCGCAAAATAATTACTTACCATATAATTGATCCTTGTTGATATAACGGTAAGTTCTTCGTCACCAAACAAGAAAATTAATCAGAAAGTACGACGACCCCGTTATAATGTAATATCTATATATTTTATATAAAAGGAGAGTTCCCATCTATAGACGCACGCACAGCCGTAACCGCTAATGGTAGAAACGTGAAATTTGGCCTCGTTTACGGAGACGCGGGGCGTTGCGCGGCGCGGCCCGCTGCGCGGCCCGCTCAGAATTCAAACATATGGCGTTGTATGAGTTCGTTAGAGTGGTTAAAGGCTAAGAATTATAGTGATATTGAATCCATAATAGATAAATAAATACTTAAAGCTAGTACAGACATTCACGCACACACACACAACTGACACATACTCACATACACACGCACGTACACATAAACACATGCGCGCACACACACACACACACACACACACCACACACACTCACACACATACACACACAGAGAGAGTGAAAGACATGTCCATGTGTTTAATATTTGAGTTTCATAGTATTATTGAATCTGTTTATCTTGTTGAATTGTTCTGTCTACATAATAAGATATTGTAATAAGAGCGGATCTCCCGACCACAGGCATTTTGCCTAAACGGAAGGTCCAAAGTGTGTAATAGTTTATATATAAGGCTACCAATAAATAATTTGAATAATTTGAATTTGAATTTGAGTTTAGGGAGAAGCGATTTTGCACGCCTTTGCTTGAAATGGCGCGTTTTTTACGGCCGAGCCCGCGGATGGCACTGCCGCGTCCGTCGGTGTTCCCGTCTCGCATCTCTATGAATAACATCGTATATTGCCATATGTTTGTGTTTACGCATGCGATTATGAGTGCCGCTTCACACGCCGCCCCACCGTAAACAGAAAAAACGTCGGACGCGCCGCGAGACGCCACGCCACACGCGACGCGCAACGCCCCGCGTCTCCGTAAACGAGGCCTAAGATGGGATTTAAAAAAATGTTACCCTGAAGGGATGAAATAGGGGTTGCAAGTTTGTATGGAAAATTCTTAAAATTAGCAACGATTTTGATGAAACTTGAGATTCGTGCTCTTAAAAACATTTCATTGAATACGTATTTCATGGTTTATTAGAATTCATCCTCTTAGGGTGCAAAATAGGGGCCGAATGTTTCTATGGAAAATATTTAAAATCTGCTCCAATTTGTATGGAATTTATTATCCGAGTTCCTAAATATAATTAACAGTCTTCTATATAATAGGCTACAAAATTTATTTTCCTACGGGAAAACAATAATAACACTTATAGGTACTTAAAGATAGATAAAGGTCAATTAAGCCTTATAGCCAAAAACTTAGCAGGCTGTACGCAGATGTACTAGTCGAATCGAAATCAAAATAATATTTACTAAAATACTAGCTGTGCCCGCGAATTACCTTTCGCCATAATCAATCATTTCTCAAAAAAAATACAGAGAGGGCCACCATCACCTAGGGAATAAAAAATAGCCTACAACCTACCAAATATACACAAAAAATTTCATAAAAATCGGTCAAGCCTGTTCGGAGGTGTTCGAAAACAAACACTGTGACAGGAGATCTAATACGAGTGTATCTATAAAAATCTCGTGTTACAGTGTTTGTTATTGGACTCCTTCGAAACGGCTTGACTAAATTTTTTTGTAGATATACTTATTTGGTGGGTCTGAGAATAAGTTGTAGGCTATTTTTATACCCCTAGGTGACATGGGTAGCCCTCTCCAGAAATTGTTGAGTGTTGAGCGAAACGTAGCCCGTGGGCACAGCGTAGTTTCTATAAATTAGATAACTTGATTAAAAGTTTTTTTGAATGGTCTACATATTTTACCTGCCACATATTCGGGACATGTTTTAGCTGATAAGAAGAATGGATGCATGAAACTTATCAGCTCTTCCGAGATACTATCATTTGCAATATGTCGTTACCATAATACAAGTTTACATTATTATTATTTTAGGTGATATAGATTAACTTCAATTAGTGTTGGTATTATTCAACTACTAATAATCATTGACTTTGTAATAACATTGTCTCATATGATTCTTAGAGAATTATAGTACTAAATTATAATTATTATCACAGTAAAATACTTCATAGGTAGTATCTAGTTTATTAGAAAAAAAATTAACCGCCGAAGAAACTAAAGCAAAAACACTGAAAAGTTAAAAATAATATAAGAATAGGTACAGACAACATCACACTTCTATATTGAAGTCGGTGCCAAACGATGATATCCTAGAAAGTGTTAAAATTTGTCACCGACTTCAATATAGAAGTGTGATGTTGTCTGTACCTATTATTATATTATTTTTAACTTTTCAGTGTTTTTGCTTTAGTTTTTTCGGCGGTTCAATTTTTGTTAAAATGTTTTTATTTTATATTTTTTTGTGACTTTCATCTATTAATTTTACAATCAGTGAGTGAATCATCAATTATCCCCCGTTTTTGTACCTTTAGGGTTGGAATTATTTTTTCAAATTTATATGGGACCACCCTCGGGTACCCTATCCAATAAAAAAAGCCTTTCCAATAAAAAAGAATACCCTTTCCAATAAAAAAAGAATCATCAAAATCGGAGTTCTCTGTAAAAAGATATGCGTGATCATACATAAAAAAAAATATACGCGTCGAATTGAGTACCTCCTCCGTTTTTTCGTCGGTAAAAAAATGAAAAGCTCTTTTATGGCTTGTTTAATTTTCAACTTAGGTGTTTGGATAATATTCTCCCTTAAGAACGATTTTTTTGAAAACGTAATAAAATCTGGGTTACTCGAATTGTACCACTCCTGTTAAGCCCGTCCAGGAATCCGAATTCCAAATTTATTTTGCTACGGATTTGCAAATCTCAGATGTACCGTGATCGAATGAGGTTAGCTTGGGGCCAGAAAGTTTTCATCCGACCCCTTACAGTTGAAAAGCAACTGGACAGGCTCCATTAATGTAAAGAACATGAGCATCAGAAATATATCAGTATCGCATAGGATTGAGTTCAGCCTCGTGTTAACACTGGCATAGCAACTGAGATGAGCTTACAATCTTGCAACGCCGAGATAACTCCAATAGGTATACGGGGCAAGTTATTATTATTGTCGATATTTTAATTAGTACTCTGGGACTAGAGTTTAATTAGTGTTTTGTGTTATATACATTTTGTTGCCTTTTTTAACACTGTTCGTACAATTTACTGTTAAAGAAATAAAACTGTTCTGAATGGTTCGTACAATTTACTGTTGAAAAAAAAATTACAATTTACCATTACAATTTTTTGACCTATTTTTACTATTGAAATAAAAATTAACGTTCTTCTTTTATACAAAAAGTTGGTAAACAAACAAACTGCCCACCTGATGGTAACACCTGGTGGTAACAGTGACTTAGGTACATATGATTCCTGTAGGAGTTTATAATTTTATTATTATTTACCTTATTCATAATTTATCGACGGTATAACTACAATAAATTACAATGCATTTTCATACATATTATAGCTGTATCCGCGGACTACGTTTCGCCATAATAATTTTCCAAAAAATATATACTTACAAGAAATAGTTAACGACATATTCATTCTCAGACCAACCCAAATACACAAAAAATTCATAAAAATAGGTCAAGCCGTTACGGAGGAGCTTGGTTACAAACACTGTGACACAAGAATGTTATATATATAAATAAATCTAATTATTTATATTTACATTTAGAAATAAAAATATATGTAAACTACCAATTGCTTGATCAATAAAGATTACTATTATTATTATTTGCTACATGAACCACAGAATACTTTGCCAACTTGTGACACAAGATAAAAAGTCACAGTAAATAAATAAATAATAAATATATTTTATTGCCATCTAAATATTGTATACAATTTGTTGGGGGAAGTCTCTCGTAAAGTTTTTATAAACCTGTATTAAGAGAATTCCGGTCTTCAGTATACTTATTATTATAGTACCTACTATAAACACCAGCAATACAAGCACCGCTGTTTGGCGCTGGTACAGAGTCTCCTTCTGGTATCTCTGGAGCCTCTGGAGTCTCATTCTATATAGTTCATACAATTTACTGATACAAAAATAGAAAAATCTTAGCAATCGTTCGCTAAGCGCATGCGCCAATCCGCCACCGAGCAAATACTAAGGCGCATAACACATTGCACCGGACACCACTCCGGTGTGCGGCGCTGCGGTTTTTAATTTTGACTGAAGAATCTTAATTTGTATACAAAAACCGCAGGGTATAACACACTCACACCGCATGGCCGTGCGATTGTGCGGCGCGCGCGACGGCACCGCACTCCCGGACGGTGATGCGGTGCCGTCCGCGGGGTATGCCACACTGTGCCGCAGTATCGTACGGATTGCGTCGTGCATCGCAGCTCCGGACGGTGATACGGAGCAAACCGTACGGTGGCACGGTTCCGTGCCGCCGCAGCCGCATGCGGTTTTCGTCCCTCCGTACACCGCAGCGGGATGCGGCGGCAATGTGTTATGCGCCTTAGGCTGTGAAATTGTGGATACTGTGACTTGATATCTATATCACAAGCTGAGAACGTACATTGGTGTCCTTGAATTGGTTGTAGATTGGCAACTCTTGGGTGATTTTTAAAAGGGAGGGGCGAGCCACCCAACGGCGCGTTTTAAATAATCCTCAGGGCTGGCAAAATGCCACGAGCCCCCCATGCGAGAGGGCCCCGACCCAAGAGGCCGCGAGCTCAGAAATAATCTAACATTTTTAACAAAATTTTTTGACTAAATACTTAAAAATTATATATACTTAAAATCAATTAAAGTGAGATAAAACTAAATACCATATACGAATTCAAACTAATCATTAAGATTTCAACACATTTAAAACAAAAAGACATTGACCAATCCAGCCAAAGAATTTGCCACGGGACTTAGATGGTAGGTATAGTTACGCCACTGTCTTGAACTTTACCAATTATAGTTAGTTAAAGAGGATTTTCTGCTGTAGTCGCGATAAAAACCAAGTGTTGAAATAAACTTCATCGGCATCGAATTAAAATGAGGCAAGCACATCCATCACATTGTAATTAAGCAGATTTGTGTATATCTAATAAGCAATAATAACACCCATCTTTGATTGGTAAACTGTTTTCGTCTTAATATTCTGATAAACCTAAAATCATTCTAATTTTCATCTGGACAAGCAGCTCATCTTCGGCCGCGTAGTATTTCAAGTAGTTGATTATTGCTAGCGGCGCATTTTCAACCTAATGTGAAAGAACGAGATGTAAGCGTATAAATATACGAATAAATTTAATTTTCAGGTATTTTCATTTTAATCAGCTCATCTCATTTCATCTCATCTCATCTCATCGCATCCCATTCCATCCGATTCCATTCCATTGCAAAAATGCTTTCCGATCATCCCATTCCAATCCGATTCGAGAACTTTGTGATGTATTCGGTTCGTCTCATATACGACACACTACTAGACACAGGTATATTCCTATATGATGATCCGTTTAGATCCGCAGATCCATTGTGATCCGTTAGATCCGTTCGGATCCGTTAAATCCGATCAGATACGTTCGATATACGAGCTTCAGAACATCTCTTCGGATCGCAGCAATGTGAGGATCGGATCGGATGACCGGAACGCATCCAGTGTGCTGAGTCTCTAATAACCCTTTTATTGATTCCAAATGTATCAGTTAGATATTTTTAACTGTTTCTTTGAATCACAACACAATTAAAGAATTGAGAAATGGTTGTTTTATGCGAATATCAGCCCTCCTAGACAAGGTATCTTTCGATAATCGTAATCGCAATCGCTAAATGGACAATGTATGAGATTTGACAATTGGGATGATGACTGTATTCTAATTTTTACGTCTCGTCGTTAAATATTAAAATACCGTGGAGAAAGATGCAGTCCTGTAAAATCAGAATTAAAATCTGCTTAGAAATACATTAGATACAAGCATTTGTTAATTTGAAGGCGATTAGACAGAGAGATCACACATCAACCGTGACGTCATTGTTGAGTACGGCCATATAAACTCCTTGTAAATTGCCGTTTTGCTAGAAAGAGATGGAGAAAAATCTTTAATACCTTATATCTTGGTTGTTTTTATAGTTATTCGAAAACCGATTTTTTCTTTCTGTTTATTATATGAATGAGCTTCTATTAAAGCAAAAAAAATTTTTTAGTCATCTAGCCTATTGCGATCGAAAGCTAAGCGACAGCTTATGTCAAATCCCATACATTTTCCTTCCATGAAATGAAATGAAAAGATTTATTTGCTAAACATGTGGTAGGTATAACAATTATGTCTGCGGTAAAAAAATCCGTAAGTTCCATTACATGTCTGCCATATGCAAATGGCGTGCAAATGTTGCGATTGCGATAGCGATTATCGGAAAAATGCGTCTTGTCTAGGGGGGCTGAACGTTAACACGTTTTGACCGCATCGGATCAGAAATACAATTGTCTTAGTTACACACGCATTTTGCGACTAAATTTTTCAGCAAGTTACGATAGGCACTGATGAGTTCACTGGCCGTACGGTCATTGACAATGCCGAGCGGTTATCAACTAATTAATAACAACACTCTACACGAGAACTTTAAATTATTATGCAAGGGTGTTGTATTATTGATAGGAGGAAGTCAAGTTTTTACACACAGCAGGTAAGCTCTTGGCCTTCATCTCATCTGATAGTAAGTAAGACCAAGGATATAAGTGATCTTCATCTGAACTCCTCAACAACGCAGAAACTGTCCATCTTACGTATTGTCCTTACATATTATAAAACAAAGTCCCCCGCCGCGTCTGTGTCTGTCTGTTCGCGATAAACTCAAAAACTACTGCATCGATTTTCAAACGGTTTTCACCACTCGATAGCGTGATTCTTGAGGGAGGTATTAGTATTAACGATATTTGCTGAAGATGTCGGGAAAAAATAAATTAAGGCGAAACGTAGTTTGCGGGCACAGCTAGTCTATACAAATAAATAAATTGAAGTGTCTGTTTGTAATGTCAAAATAATAAGTTTTTACTAAATGAGTATGAATGCATATAGGGTAACAATAACAAAAACACCTTTTAAAAAATTTTGTCTGTCTGTCTGTTTGTTCCCGCTAATCTCCGGAACGGCTGGACTGATTTTGACGGGACTTTCACTAATAGATAGCTAATTATATAAGGTCGAACTCGCGGGCACAGCTAGTTGAAAATAAAATGATTGCAATTATTGCCAAACCCTATACCGGCGGCCCTACCGCCTAACTCATAGCGACTAACGATGGCGATAGCGAGCGACTCGCTATCGTTTTAATTACACGAGTTTGCTATGATAGGCGGTGGTCCTACCGCTTAATTCACTCATTATCGGTTTAGTTCTCTAATCTTGTGATTTAGTACCGGCTATCACGGTATATAGCAAACTCCGTGAAATTAAAACGAAAGGGAGTGGCTCGCTATCGCTATGAGTTAGGCAGTAGGGCCGCAGACCGGGTATAAAATAGACAGAGCCGGATTCAACTATGGGGCCATAGCGGCTAATTTTTAGGGGCAGCAAAGCGGTACAAGAAAGTGGAATTCGGAAAATAATATTATATCAGTAGCCGCCATTCTGAAAATGTGATAGACATTTGACATCTACCTGGCAATAGCTTTATAGAAGGGGGAAAATCCTTTTGCGCATCCCTCGTGGTCGAGCCAAACCACGAGGGTATGTGGGACTCCGCGAAACGTTTCGGCGCAGGCTTATCCACTAAAAAACCCCCCAGCAGCTTCTCGGTCCGACAGAGATAGAGGGAAAGGGACAAAAGCGAGGTCTTATTCCCGCTGACTCCCTGTCCGTGGATGATCCGTAGCGACGGACTCGCAATACGCCTGTGAAAGCACGTGGCTCTGCTGCTGCTGAGCGCTGATGATGTGCGCCGCTGTTCGACCTGATATACCGGCATTAGGTGCCTTGCCGCCTCCTCGTAGATGATGGGGGCCCCGCCGATGACCTCGGAGACCTACATCTGCCTCTGCTCATGAGGATTCGGGCTGGCGCCTTGGCGGGTCCTCTTTCTACTCCTATTAATGGACGTCTAGGGCAGAAAGTCTTCCCCCCCCCCCCCTCCCCCCAGGCCGTGGTCCGCCGACTTTCCAGCCGCCGCACACAAAGGGCATTTCGGCTTCGACGAATATGTCTGCCTCTCCGCATCGGTAGCATAGGGCGCTTTGAACTACCTCCGCCCTGCAATCTATTCTTAGGTGCCCCGTTTCGAGGGACCTAAACACCGCATTAAACAATAATAGAATAAGATTAATGTTTGAAGGTCATAAAATAATGTTTTATTATTCAGTAAAGAAAATCGATCGGGTCGGTTGCAATTTCGTTGGACCCATAAGCGTAAGATATGTTAATCCTTAATTAAATAAATAGTTACATGCATTATTTTCTCATCCTCTTCTCTGTATCACTCTGTATAAAGGACGTTCCACAACGATGCCACCAGATGGGAAAGTACCTTAAATGCCGTAGATATAAAATTTTACTATAAAAAGAAAGAACGGAAGTTACATCTACGGCATTTTCTTAATCTGCACCACCCTAAAATTGACTGGAAGAAAATGCCTCAGACATTAAGTCCGCCTTTGTACCAAAATTATGTACATAAAGAATAAATAAATAAAGAAAAACGTCATTTTTATTTGAAAAACAATTTTAACTGCATTTAAATATTGTTATTTAAGCCCCTAACGCATGTTTCGTGACTCGATAGGGTATTTGACATTAGCTCCATACAAAATACGCCAAAATTCTATCACTAGTAAACAAATGCACAAATAAATAGGATACTGAAACCTTTAGTCGGGAATCAAACCAGCCAAATAATAAAATTCATATCCTTTAGGTTTATTATACTGATCGGTCGTTAATAAAAATTAAATCTTTTTAAAAAACATTATCTCGTAAACTTAAGGAAGACCATAAAATCTAACTACTAATACATAATGGGATAAGTCAAAAAAGTCAAAATATTTTAAATTCTTAAAGAAAAAAAAGGTTTTTTTTATGTCTTTAGCTAAGTTTATTATGCATAAATGACGGGATAAAACAAAGCAAAAATAAAAGAAAAAGATTCAAATTATTTTCATTTCATAAGGAAAAAATGCTTTTTCTCTTTGTCTCAAGCTAAATTTTTTTTTATTAAGTTTATTTGAAATAACTTACAGAACTTCTGAAAATTTTGTTTATTGTTTATCCACATGGTTTTATAGTATTAGGTACGTAATGTTTATGATCTTTGACAAATGTTGGAGATAGTGTGTTCCTGTTATTTGTTTCTCGTGATCTTGTGAGCGGTATCTTAAAAATGCAGAGTTATCAGACTCGATTCCTGTTTCAGACAACCGATTATTTAATAATAGCGCCAATAAATGTCCATGTTATGTTATATGTCGCTCATACGTCTAGCGGGCAACGGTAGGTATGTCGAACAACAGTTCCACACTCGTTGAACAGATTATTTTTTAATTTTGGTTATATGTATTCCTTGTAGTTTTCCGTGTCTAAATATGGCTCTTTGGACTTGAATGCTTTGTTTCAACTGTTTTAGGCTCGTAATAATAGTCGCATCTCAAGTCAGAGCTCGATCTCTTGAGTAGCAGTTTTGACGTTTAATGTATGACACATCTGTCAAAAACAACAGCTCAAGATCAGTCTCACACTTGAGATACGATTATTTATACGAGCCTTAGAGAGTAATCAAAATGCCAATTATCAAACAAAACTAATTATTCCTTAAGTATATTTTTATTTTCATTCAAACTATTCGCTAGCTGATAAAGAGAATGGACGTAATAAGCTTATCAGCGAGTTAAGAATAAGTAACGATGAACATTGCCGATAGCTGTTATTATGATGTTACTACAATATCGACTTATCTCTTTGTTACCTCATTAGCCTTTTCAAACAATTCACACTTTACTAAGTGCCCGGATGACACAACTAGGTACCTGGATAATTGGAGAGTCCTACGGTTTTTTATCTTTAAGCAACAGGGTAGCTCAAGGCCTTTATTTTTGCCTGCCCACTTGATAGTAAGTGGTAACAGTCACATGTGCCTCTTGTGATATTCGCAGTAAATCTGCAACCCCCACAAGAACCACAGTGTACGTTGCCAACTTGAGACATAAGATGTAAAGTCGCGGTACCCAGTAATTTCACTGTAATTTATCTTACCCTTCAAACCGGAGCATAGCAATGCGAGCACTGCTGCTTTGCAGCAGAAATAGGTAAGACGGAGGTACCCATGCAGGCGACCGTGGTACAGAGTCTCCAAGCGGTGAAGTTATCTTACCTGATGGGTGACAATAAGGCCAAAGGTAGATGCGAACTTCACCTGGACTTCGCAGCGACTGAGGAACTGGTTTCTAACTGCCGGAACACAACAATGTTATAAGCATTGTTATTATGACAAAGTAGGCTGTTCCACTTAGGTAAGACGGTGGTACCTGGGCGAAATCAGAACCAAGCTGAAAGACCTACCACCAACCAAACCAAGCTGAAAAGTTTTCCCTCTTTTTTTGGCACAAATAAATGTGATAAATATAGAAAGTAAATAAATTAAACAAAATGTGAAAAATTTAATGAATAAAAATAAATAAAATAACACCCCATCTCATTTTTGAAAGATCCTTCCGCGATTCCAGCTTTATTGAAACTGAAAATTATATAAATAATTTGTAATTTTTTAAACGACCTCAAAAAAGGAGGTTTTATATGTTCGCCTGTATCATTTTTTATGTTCACCGATTACCTACTCTGCCATTTAAAGGTCAGTTTTCAAAATTCTTTTGGTAATAGTAAGAGTTTGGAGTCCTGATGCCAGGCTGTCCGTTTATTTCCACGCCATTATCTGATGATGGGATTCCAGGAAAATCGAGGGAAACCCTTAAAAGACAATATCGAAAATCGCCCCATGACCAACAAAGATTTGATTTACGTCATAATTATATGAATATTTTATAACACTCATAACAAATTCAAATTCAATTCAAAAGTCTTTATTCAGAATAGGCTTTTACAGGCACTTATTGACGTCAAAACAAAGCAAAACATTCTAATTTAATGGAAACATATTAACCTTGTATGTACTGCTACATCCTGAATATAATCAGGATGTCTGCAAATACAAGTAGGAATGAAAAAAAAGTTGACTCTACACCTGTTCGGAAATTGGGAGGCCTTCTCGAGAAGATCAAATTCAAAAATCTTTATTCAACTTAGGCCTTTACAGGCACTTATTGACGTCAAAACAAAGCAAAACATTCTAATTTAAAGGAAACATAAATTTAACCTTGTATGTGCATACATCCTGAATATACCTACTCAAGATGTCTGCAAATACAAGTAGTAATGAAAAAAAAAAGTTGAATCTACACCTGTTCGGAAATTGGGAGAGCCTTCTCGAGAAGAACAGGCAAGAAATTCGAAAGGTCAATTTTTTTTATCTCCTCCTTTAAATTGCCATTCACAATGTTGGTTTTGTTACATAGCCATTGAAAGTTTAAAAAAATACAATCGGTATGCTTACGTACACTTAAAATGTCAAAAAATAAGTTATAGACTTATACATTAATCATAATACAATAAATTATGTTCTTACCAAACATTTGATAACTTAGTCTAATTCAAAATCAGTGTCAGTTCTTTTCTGCCAACAACATTTGTTAACATCAATATCTATACACAACACTACGATTATTGACATTATAACGAATAATAACTTCATATTAACACCAGGCATTGGCATCATTTAAATAATCTTTGACTTTATAATATCCATAACTCAAGTCTTTTTTACATGCACTTTAAACTTATGAATAGGCAAGTCAGTTACAATATGTGGAACTTTGTTATAAAAAGTTATACATTTCCCCATAAATGAGCCTCTAGTTTTTTGGAGTCTGTACGTTGGAACGGCAAGTTTATTTTTATTTCTTGTGTTTAACTGGTGAACGTGGAAATAGACATAAATCAAATTTTCATAAATGTATTGTCCTGCTAAGGTCAATATATTAATTTCTCTAAATAAATTTCTTAGAGAATCCCTTATTCGTAAATTATAAATAGCGCGAACTGCTCTTTTTTGAAGTACGAAAATACTTTCTATACTAGCAGCCGATCCCCACAGTAGTAGTCCATACGACATAGCACTGAAAATAACTAAAGTAAATCAATCTTGCCGCTTTCAACATTAGTAAGTTGTCTTATTTTTTAACTGCATATGCCGCAGAACTAAGTCTGTTTGCCAAGGACTCAAAATGTGCGTCCCACTGCAAACGTGAATTTAATGTAATGCCCAAAAATTTGGTACAATCAATGAATTCAATAATTTGATTATTCATTTCCACAATAGTATCCACTTTCCTTACATTTGGCAATGAAAATTTTATAAATTTGTTTTATTTGAATTTAATGATAAGTTATTAATTGTGAACCAATGCAATACTTTAGAAAGAGTACTATTTGCAACGTCAGTATTTTCACTTCCTCTGTCAACCTTAAATATTAAAGAAGTATCATCTGCAAATAGTACTGTATCGCACAGATTGTTCGTGAAGTGTGGGAGATCATTAATGTAAATTAAAAAAAGCAAAGGTCCCAATATCGATCCCTGAGGCACACCCATAGTTATTATAGATGCATTAACAGACTCAGTTTTGCTAATAACAACTTTCTGGACCCTATTGGACAAATAAGACTCCATAAGGTTTTTCGGTGACACCATAATGTTTGAGTTTATTTAAAAGAGTCTGGTGACCAAATAAGACTCTAAATGCGGAAAAGGGAGCCCACTACAATACAATACAATACAAGAGTCTGGTGACTAACGCAGTCGAAAGCCTTCGACAGGTCACAAAATATACCAATCACATCTTGTTTACACTCCCAAGCGGCAAAAATGTGTTTGAGAAGTGCAACTCCAGCATCTGTTGTGGAACGACCTTTGGTAAAACCAAATTGGTTCATATGAAAAATGTTATTACATGTGAAATGATCTATTAACTGCTGAGATACAATTTTTTGGAATATTTTACTAAGTGCTGGTAGAATCGAAATTGGTCTGTAATTTGAAGGATCGTTTTTATTCCCAGATTTAAATAATGGTATTAACTTGCTATTCTCCATGAGGTCGGGGAAGACACCTTCATCAATACATTTATTGAATATCAACGCGAGTTGTGGGGCAAGTTCCATTATAACCGATTTGATTATGTGGGTCGAAATACCCCAAAGATCTTCAGTTTTTTTCGTATCATCATACGAAATGTTTTAAGCACAGTGTCAGCGTCAATGTGACAAAATATGAAAACCTTGTTGCACCTCTCTACACTCTGCCCTAGGAGAGCTACAGCTTCATCGGGACACGAGTTGAGACTACTTGTAGTTTCTATGGGTATGCGAGAGAAGAAGTCTTCGAACGCATTGGCAACTGCCTTGTCTGATTTGATTGTTTTATTATTGATTTCTAATAAGAAAGAATTTACAGTACTTTTAAGTATACCTGTTACCTGATTAATGATATTCCAGGTGGTTTTTACTTTATTTTTAGTTAAACTGATTTTGTTAATTATGTACATAGCTTTTGCGGACATGCACTGTTTCTTAAATGTTTGAGAATAATTCCTAACATAATTTATGAAAGCGGGGTCACTAGAGGTTACTTTTAAAGCGTAAAGGTCAAACAGTTTCCTTCGACTTTTGTATATACCCGGAGTAGCCCAGTTACTGAATTTCTTACTCCCGTTTATGACTTTAATAATAATAATAATAATTTATTGTTATACCAATTACAATTTTTCTTTTGCTTAATCTAATACAATAAAATAGGTTTTCTTAAAATTAATATTCAACAATTTAAAAATTAAGCATACAGAGTCATCTGCAGCCGAACTAGTAATAAATACTGTATTTCGGCTTACAGCGCCCTCCCTATTTATATCGATAATTAATATAATTTTATATAAAATAATAACAATACAAATAATAATTACATTACAATAATAATTAACTGTGTGGATAGGAACATTAACTCTACAATTATAATTATATAAAAACCGGACAAGAAAATTAATACCTACTACATGAGTGATAGTGACCTCTCTTTGACTGAAATGAATGCGAATGTATGCGTGTGAGAGGGTGTGAAAAAATAAGAGTAATATCAATGATTTTATTAATAATGTGAAGAAGAATCATTTTTTTATTAATATTTAATTATACAATCCACAAACAACATATATGCATTTTTGCAATAATATAACAAAATAAAAGATTAAGGTAAGGTAAAACTAGAAGATGTACTCTACTAATTCATTAATACAAATATAACTTGTCACATCATATTATTAAATTATCATGTCAATTTAGTTAAAACTTTTAATTAAATTTTTGCATAAATAAATATATTAGGTTACAGGTATTACTATAGGCTTTTTTAGATTGTAGAACAATTGTACGCAGTAGTTTAGTTAAATCGTATTAAGTATTTCATTATCATGTCAATTTTATCTTTTATATTTGATTTCAAAATTAGGATATTATTTTGAGAAATTCCTCCGTCTCTTCATAATTAAGTTTATGTAAGTAATCATTTACAACTTTTTTACATTGACGCTTATTTAATACATATATTTTTAATAATTATCAAATTTCTTATATAGCAGGGGTCCCACGAATGGAAGGAATCTCGCCAAAAAAGTTGTATTACGGGTCGGAGGCCTCCCAACATTGCTCCTACGACGTCCGTTTGTTACAGACGGGTTGAAAAGTGTCCTTTCATGTTGAAGTAGTGTACATTTGGACAAAAATAATTGTCGAACAGTCAAAACTTCACAATATGTATAAAGTTTGTGGGTTGGGAAAAGAAATGGTTTGAATGTAGCTACTTTAAGAATTGCGCGCTGGGACACCTCCAGACTCTTTAATGTTGTCTTAGGAACTCCTCCCCAAGTCGATATACAGTATTAAATTATTGACTGGCAGAGAGCGAAATAGATCCGCCGCATTATCTTTGGTTCCGCAATATACCGGAGATATTTAAAAAGATATATTAACTTTCGAACCCTAGAACAGACAGATTTAATATGTTCTTTGAAATTTAAATTTGAGTCAATAATAATACCTAAATATCGTATAGTACAAACCCTCTCTAAATGAGGACACTGGCAGGGACCTCCCATTTGACAACTATGTGCCACTATATGGTAATTACTGTTCAGATGAACAACACCACGAATACTGAACAACATATATTTCGTTTTTTGTACATTAAGTGTAAGGATATTGGTTGTTAGCCAATTGCTCACTATATTTAGGCCCGTTTGAGCTGAGACAAAAACCTCACTCCATGTGCCACCAACAAACAACAAAGCTGTGTCATCTGCATATGAGATGATGTGACCTTGTGGCAAATCGAGGCAGGTCAGATCATTGATGTAGGCCAAAAATAAAGTAGGTCCCAAGATACTTCCCTGGGGAACACCATACTCTACAGCAAGATCATCACTGCAACGATCACCAATCCGCACACATTGCCATCTGTTTGTGAGATAGCTCTCGAAAAGGTTAAGTTGATTACCACGAATACCCATTGTCTCTAGCTTGCATAACAATCTTTTCACAGAAATGGTATCAAAAGCCTTCGCAAGATCTAGATATATAGCAAGGCTTTTTTTTCGCTTGTCTAGATAATCACTGATTAAATTAGTTAACACATTCACTGCACCTTCCGTAGATTTACCTCGACGAAAGCCAAACTGATTAGAGGAGAGCATATGGTTATTTTCGAAGTATTTGATAAGCCTACAATTTATAATCTTTTCGAGAATTTTTGATAATGAAGGTAATATAGAGATGGGTCTATAGTTTGCTATGCAACACTTATCTCCGCTCTTGTGAACAGGTCGCACTACAGATTTTTTAAGAGCCTGAGGAAAGACTCCTGCTCGCAGACAAGAATTAAAAATAGAAGTAAGCGGTGGAACTAAAATTGACTCAAACGATTTTAGTATTTTATTACTTATTCCATCCCAACCAACAGAACAATCACTTTTTAAACCTCTGATAAGCGATTTTATTTCATATTCGCTGGTATCTTCCAGGACAAAAGAATTGGGCGGAGAAAAGGATCCAGTTTGCAGCTCTGATTGTGTTGTGGTAACATTACTATTCTGTTGCAAAGTTTTGGCCAACGAACCTCCAACACCAATAAAGTATTCATTAATTTTGTTAATAGAACGATCCGGAGTTTCAACCAATTTCAAAAGTTCATGCGGAAAGTCAACAGCTTTCTCCATGTGTGTGATAGTTTTAACAGCCTTCCATAGCTTTTTATTATCATTCCCGGTATTTGTTAAAACACTCTGTTCATAGGATCTCTTAACCTTTTTAATTATTGAGTTGCAAAAATTTCTATAGCGCTTATACGTTAATTTTAGTATAGTATTGTCAGGAGATACTTTCAATTTCTTATGTAATCGGTCCCTATTTCTGATGCAACGCAATAAACCAGGAGTGATCCATGGCTTTAATATTAAATTACGTTTATTGCAATGTATTGATTTTGTATTTTTATCAATGGCAACTTTTATGCTCTGGATAAGATAATTGAGGGATATTTCAGGATTTGTTGAATCATATACAGGTTTTAGGTCAATATTTTTAATATCCTGTTCCAGTCCAATATAATCAGTCTTATGTGTGGGTGTAGCCGTATTTCGATAAGTTTTACTCCAGTTCATAGTTAATATTACTGGATAGTGGTCAGTTATAGTAGCACGCGGAACAAGAGTCAGAGCATTTGCTCTTGTTTTTAGTATCACATGATCTAGGCATGTGTTACTATTACTACGCGTTACTAGCGTATGAGCTGGCAACAGTCCGTGAGTAGCTGCTATGTTTAGGTAATGTTCGCCATTTGAATTTATTTTGTCCTGATTTATTGCAATATTAATGTCACCCACTATCATAACATTACTATAAACCGAGCATTTATGGAGAGTTGCGTCCAGTGAAGATAAGAACGGGTCGATGATTGAAAAAGACGGAGACCTATAGATTGCAACTATAGCAGTATGACCCTCCACATAGGCAATCAAACAATTTGCATCTTGAAATTCAGGTTCCTCGACCACAACACTAAGATAGTCTCTATAGTATACGATAACACCATCATTTTGTTTCAAGTTTTTTTTTTGTGGATGAAGCCCGATAGCCATCAATTTTTGGGATAACTGTATTATCTGTTAGCCAACAAGTATGATTAAATCGCATTCAACATTAACTCTGCTCAAAAGGATTTCCAAACCAGAAAAATTACATTGCACACTCCTGATGTTCTGTGTTAGTATAGAAAATTGTTTTGATGATTTAGGAACCAATTTATGGCAATCCTCGACTTCACACATCATTGAGTCGGATACAGAAAATGTGTCCAACGATACAGATAATTCTCTTAAGTCACCCATTATTGGTTAATTTAAAGAGTTTACCCATTATGTTTCTCAATATCCCTTCGGAAAGGGATACAAATGTAAAGGGTGGCCTTATTACCAATATCCGCATTTCCTTCGTAACCACAAGGCTACACAGTTTTCTGTCTCCTAGCCTACATTTATTATAGCTGTATATTTTTATCAATCCAGAATAAACTTCTAGAAATAAGATTTTAATTATGATTGCTTTTACTTTATCAGTATTTTTTATTAAATTGAATAATTTATTTATTTTATGCGTATTTATAATAAACGAGTAATACCTTCTACTCCTAAAAAAGATTGACGAAATTAAGTAAGTATAATTATTATAATATTTTGAATAGAAACCTTGTTTAATAATATGTCGTAAAAATCTGTTATGTAATTTAGTGTATAGTGTGTATAGTTCTATAATCATTAGATTTACATAGTATACAATCATAAAAAATTGACTAAAATATAATGTTAAAATATAATATAATAGTAATAATTCAACCAAATTGGAAAACAAATACAACTGGTTCGAATTTAATATAATAAAACATTCAACCACATCTAGTCAGTTTGAGTTTTTGAGTTTATTTAAGTCCAACTCAGAATTTATTCTAATTTGGGATGTACTTTCATTTTTCCTTAAATAAACGATTCCATTTGACGTCCAACAAAAGGCATATTGATTTTCTTTTTGAAACATTCTTGCCATATAGAAGAGTTTCTGAGTCTTATTAGTCAGAGATTCTGTAACATATATAGGTGTAATAGGCCATTTGGGATTTAGGTGTGCTGTGTTCAGTTTTTTATCCTTTGACTTTGGTTTATTAAAACTTTTAACACCACTAATAATTTTCTCTTTTGTCAAGACTGAGGAGAAATCCACAATTACAGGGCCCGCGACATCCTTTGATTTAGTCCGGTACACATCCCTTATTTGGGATGGGCTAATCGCAATATCTAAAGTCTTACATATATCGACAACATAATTACATAATTTTTCCTTCGTTTCATTATTTTCTTTAGGTAGATTCCTGATTTCAATTCCAGCCGCTCGTGACCTACGCTCCATAGATTCAATCTTTTCTTCCAACTGGAAGATAGTTCTTTTGTTTAGTTTACTGACATATATTCAATACTTTTTTTAAATTCTATGTTTTGTTCTTTAATCTTATTTATAGTTACTTGTAAGTTTTGAAAACGTGTCTCTTGTTCTTTGGAAAAAACGGAAAACATATTTTTTATCAGTGCAGTTATATCAGTGCTACCTCCGTCGTGTTTTCTTTTTTTACGCTCCGAGATGTTTGATATGTGACTCTCAAGTGCATTTAGATCTATTACCTTTTCGCAGTCATGCACGGCATCGTCACTCACAGTAGGGCAAGAAAGCACAGCGTCCTGAGCAGGGCTCTTTGTCAGATGTGTCTTTCAGTAAAGGTGAGGGAGGAGGAGTACGCTTCAGTTTAGGCATCTTAAAAACGTATAAATAATATTATGCTAGTCGCGTTTGGGTAGATTGTAGTTACTAGGACGGCAGAAAAGTGAAGTGGTTGCCGCGACTGCGAGAGTGCAAGCCAATACGATATAGCACCAGGAGTGCAGCTACGTACCTCCCCTACCACGGTCGCAGCGGCGTAGCGTCGATCTAAGTGGTGCGCCACTGCTGCCTGCTGGCGTCGTCGGTGATGCGCCGGCGCGTCTCGTTGGTCACTTTGCGCACACCACAGCGGGCGGGCGCTAGCGCTTGATGGGCGGGGCAGTAGGGCGGGGCCTTTACTACGATAATAGACTAGGAGCAAAGATGTTAAGAGAACTCTTTGGATTTTATGCACTCCTATTATTTCGATTCGATTTAAATGTTGAAAATTTGAATAAAATAAAATAATTTTAACAAAAGCAGGGAGATATGTAGACACGTCTGAACTCCTCAGAGATCCGGGGGGGAGAGGATTTAATGACCTTTTCCTTGAATATATCATTATATTCAGTTTTTACTACATGGAATAAATTATTATAGAGATTATTGGCGTTCGTCCCCTCGATCGACAAATTTGCAGTGTGATTAACAAGATTTTTTTTTAATTTCTCTATCCCGCGTTTGGTTATAGGTCTACAGGTAAACTCACGTATAAAACAAACATGATGGTGCTCGAACGAAGCTAGTTGACCGCTGTGGTCAGAATTAATGCAGTTAATAATTAACTTATCTTGTACATTTAGGTATAATAAGATATTGAAAATATTTACAATTTAGTAATTCTAACATTATTCTATATGTACAGAAATTCAAAATGTAGTAAAAATATGTGGAGTGGGAGGGGCGGGGTCGAAAAGGTCGGGCTCTGAGGTCATTGTGGCAAGAATGCTGGCTGCATTTCCTCGCTGTATTGTGATGCTGATCTTTTGAGCGAGGAAGGAGCCAGCCTTCTTGTCACCAGTCGATGAAATTACTTTTGGGATGATTTTCTTGAGGAAGTTTTGAGTGGATTGGCCCCATGGTCCTAGAGTTTCGAAACCAAGCGGTGCAAATATGTAATTTCCGGAGAGAGCTTCATATTTGCGTCGCTTGGCCTGTTCGGCGGAGTCTGCCGCAGCACCCGCTCTCACAGCCGTGACCTTTAAATGAGAGGCTGCCAGCGTATCGACACAAGTGGCATCCCATATAAGAGGACGGCCACGCTCCCAAGGAATGAGAGTTAGGCCATCTGGCCTCTTACCGTCATCGCGGGCAATGCCATTTGGTTCTAGGATCGACGGAATGTCGATGGTAGCCAAAGACCTTTTAATGAGGTCGTTAAGAGAGCTGTGCCTCGAAAGCCTACCGGCGCTAAGGTGGCACGAGAGACCATGGTGACCAAAACGCTCGACCTCACTACCACAAGGGCATGTTTGAGGGACACACACTGCACAACCCAGTCGGAATCCTACAGCCACGCGGAAGCTAAGGCTATCCAAGAGGGTTCCAATATTGACAGACGGGATGGTGTGGAGCCAGTAGCTGGAATCTTTGCATGAAACGGCAAGAAGCCGAGCACGGTCACGTTCACTAGAGGAATTTTGTTGTAATGTGGCATGAGTAGCTTCTACTAATGGTGTGTCCCAACGTTTTTGTACTGACGGTTCCGTGGGGACATCAACATTAGAGGAAAGTGAAGACCAGACTTGCACACCTACTTGGAAACTATCGATAGAGGGTGTAACATTATTTAAAATTATACTGCATAGGTGTAAAGTGCTGTGAACAGATGACAGGAACGCCGAGGCAGAAATGCTGGAAACAGTTCTTATGCCAATACCACCAAATTTTATAGGGAGTGTAGCCTGTGTCCAAGACAGGGGCGAGAGGTGTAAATTAAAGATGCTTTCTAGACAATTTTTAAGGCACTTGTCAATGTGTTCGAGAAGTGTCGGAAATTTCCAGGTGGGGCTGGAGCGAAGGATATATGTGAAGTTTGGGACAAACATGCAATATTTTAAGATTGTGTACGCGATGTGGGAATTTAAGATGGTTAATTTAGAAGAATTATTGTTGAAAAGAGAAATTTTATTTTCCAAAATTGGTGGGATACTATCATCACAGAGAGGTGCTCCGAGGAGGCATAACTGATCTCTAGGGATAACTCGGATACCAGGGGCTATAGATGAGAAATCTGAAATAATATTTTGTTTTTCATTTATAGAGAATTTATCAGGAATGAAGATTTCGCACTTATTAAGGTTTAAATCTAAATTTAAACTTTTGAAATGTTGAATAATATTAGTGAAATCGTTCTTAACAGTATCTACACTACCAGCCAGAGTACCATCATCGAGATACCAGATGTTGAGCTCCGAATTTAAATTAGAAATGACGGGGTGTATTCCGAGGCTAAAAAGTGCTGGACCGAGGGGGTCGCCCTGCTGAACCCCTACGGCCGAGATGATGGATTCTCCTTCATACTGTAAATTTGAGTGTGTGTTGTAGCATTGCCAGACGTAGGGATAAATTTGTGGGATGTGTGATGCGGCCTCAGTCAATATGGTTTTTCTGCAGAGGGAATTGAAAGCGTTTTTTACATCCACTTTAAGAAGTACGTCGTAGCTGTAATTCGGGTTGGTTCTTGAAAAACATAATTCAAGTTAAATGACTTAAATAAATTAATAAATCTACTAGATAATTGTGATTCCTCTAAAATATTTATATTAAAATCACCGCATACAATGATTTTTTTAGTTTTTCTAGATACTATTCTTAATACATCTTCCATACTCGATTCAAACTCTGAGTAATTCCCAGAGGGGGGTCTGTATACACATATTATAATAAAATTATCAAGTTCCACACATGACAGCTCAATGATTCGTTCAATGGAAAGAGAAACTATGTCTTTTCGTTCTTTAAACTGTAAGTCATTATGTAAAATGATTAGGGATCCACCTCTAATAGCTGTTTTTCTAGTGAATGAACTCACAATTCTATAATTATTTAAACTTATTAACAACTCATAATTTTTTAGCCAATGCTCATTAATACAAAGTAACTAGGTATATCTATGTTTTCATGGTCTAAAAATAAATTTATTTCTAAGTCTTTTCCAGAAAAGCCTTGAATATTTTGATGAAATATCCGTAAATATTTGGGCTTTCCTTTGGTCAGTACCTTGCAAGAGGCTACCTCTTTTGTCTTAATATTTAATATAAATTACTTGGAACTTGTTCCAAGGCATTACTTTGCGTGTGTTGCATTGTCAGTAGCCAAATTCTTGGCTAAACATAAAAAATAAAAGCTTAGCGAACTTGCTAATTGTTTTTTTGAAAAGGTAGACAGATATAATCTATCTTTTGTCAGATAAATCCTATTAGGGGCGCATGTCAACTTGTTTATATCAATGATATGACATTTTTTGGAATAACAAGTCAATGAAATCTTTTTAGTGAAAAAAACCCTAATTAAATACTGCTGGTAGCTGGTATTTAATTAGCGTTTCCCTCGATTTTCATGGGATGCCATCATCAGATCCTGACTTGGGTGACCTTGGAACCACCCTAGGAGTATACTCTATCGAATACAAAAATAATTTTTCATTCCTCATGCTCGGAAAGGAGCGTTTCCTTGATCTGAGTATTGGGAGGAAAACGCTAGTTCCCACTAGCGGGCGGGAAATTCTCATACTATTTACTTCCCTCCTTAGGGCGGAAAGTAAAATTTTAAAAATAGAACTGAATTAGGTTACGTACATACAATCTTTGGTACAATGATAATAAAAGTATTTGGCTGAATGGCCAGTAACAGGTAACGCGATGTGTTCCAAATTTAAAAATACCTGTGAAAAAGATAATTTTGGCGGGAGGGGAATCTGTTACGCTGTATCGAAATCTTGATTGTGTGATTTAGGTATTAAAGAAAAACAATGAATTCAAGCGATTCTGAAATTTCGGCTCCAGATTCAGTCACGAACGAAGCAAATACAATACTCGAAATTTTTTTGCCAAAAATTTCAAAGGAAAGATATTTAAATACATATTCCGACTATGAAGTGGCGAGATGCAAGGAATATAAAATCATTTTCTGAAAATGTATTTCTTATATACTTTAATGAACTATCTCATAAAGTGCAGGCGTCTACGCTATGGAGCAGATATTCAATGCTTAAAAGTACCTACACTAAGTGTAAAACACGATGTCGATATGTCATGTTAGGAGTATTTTTATTAATAAATTTTATTAGAAAAGCTATTTTTTATTTTCCTTGCATTCGAAATGAAAAGTAGAGTGCTACACACGGGTAAAAGGAATCAAACCCTACTCGGACTATAGCCGCCCTCGCTGCGCTCGGGCGTCTAATAACCTCGTAGGGATTGATTCCTTTCCACCCTTATAAAGCAATCTACTATTTCATTACTCATACTCTGAAAGTAGGTCTGAAGTTGCCTGAGGAGCGGGTTGAAAGTAATACTTTTCAGCCCTAGGGAGAATCATTTTCAACTGACAGCTGCTGTCAAATTTTAAAAATGAAACTAGTTCTTTTTTCACAATTTTATTGAACCATGTTCTATACAGCCACTCAATTACAGCGCGGTGTAAAATTGAAATAACATAATGTTAAGTATTTAAAGAATATATTTTTTAAATGACTTTATTATAATTTATTTTCAACTATTTCTTTAAAATAACATAGATTTGGGCAAAATATTTACCATTTTTAAATTATAAAAATGAAAAATAATAGCTGAATAGCTGGCCGGCCACAGAAAAAATGTAAAAAAACCTTTTTAAAAACAAGCTTTTATTTAAATGCGCTAAAAAGAAAAAATAAAGTTATACACTAAAACTTTTACTTATAACGTTATTTCACATTTGACACAATTTATATGACATAAAAGCTTATCGCGAGATTTTTATTGTAGGGGTGCATTAAAAATAATTGGTCCGCCATCTTGGATTTAAAATGACGTCACAAACTCAACCATGCATGCAGTCCCTCGAACTATTGGTGCCCTCGCTACGCTCGGGCGCCAAACATCGTCTCGGGACTAAATAAGTTACTTTCACCCCTAGGGTAACAATGTACTATTGAAAATTGGTTCACAATTGGCGGAGTAATCGCTTAACATACACACAAAACACGTTGGACACACCTTAAAATTTAAGAGTTTTCCTCGATTTTCATGAGATCCCATCATCAAATCCTAATTTTGGTGACTTTTGGACCACCCTTGGAGTATACTCTATCAAATACAATAAGAATTTTGAAAATCGGTCCACAATAGGCTAGATGACATTTTTTTTTTTTGCTTTAATAGAAGCTCATTCATATAATAAACAGAAAGAAAAAATCGGTTTTCGAATAACTATAAAAACAACCAAGATATAAGGTATTAAAGATTTTTCTCCATCTTTTTCTAGCAAAACGGCAATTTACAAGGAGTTTATATGGCCGTACTCAACAATGACGTCACGGTTGATGTCGGATCTCTCTGTCTAATCGCCTTCAAATTAACAATTTAAAATGCTTGTATCTAATGTATTTCTAAGCCGATTTTAATTCTAAT
Source organism: Schoenobius gigantellus (assembly GCA_963935595.1). Lineage (NCBI taxonomy): Eukaryota > Metazoa > Arthropoda > Insecta > Lepidoptera > Crambidae > Schoenobius > Schoenobius gigantellus. The sequence goes on along the minus strand of OZ012542.1, from coordinate 63,652,375 downwards.
TTCACAGGACTGCTTCTTTTTCCACGGTATTTTAATATTTAATGACGAGACGTAAAAATTAGAATTCAGTCATCATGCCAACTGGCGGCGTAATCGCGTAACATACACACAAAAAAAATTTTCCTTTTTTGAAGTCGGTTAAAAAACTAAATAAATTTTGTCCGGCAAATATGTTGTGGCGTTTTGCCCCGTCCCACACCTGGGGCCCTACCATGATCGCTTATAGCAAGGTTAAAACAATATTAAAACAGAGACACCGCTCTTGCTGCGTATAGCGCCATCCCGCTCTCAGCGCGGTTTTGATATTGTTTTAAGCGATCATGGTTAGGGGGCTGATCATGGTCAGCATGCAGGGCTAGCATCTTATGAACAATTTATTACTCACTGTATTTTAGCAGAATCGCTTAAAAATTGAAAAAAAAACTTGCGGTCCGACGCATCTAAGTTGGGGTCAAAAATACACCCCGCTACCCTGCTCTCTCGCCATCAGAAGTTTGTCCGACTCAGCAAAAATATCAAATACAAGAAGTTTCAACGATGAGGTAACTTTTTTTGTCGTAGGTGACGGACTATAGAGGCGTGCCCTAGGTACTATTCTCAATAAGTACTGAAGCTGTACAAAACGATTCTTGGTGACGTTGATTACAGTACGCAGGAATGAATAGGTAGTGATTCTGACACTCAAAACATTGATGGCGGCTTTGGGGAGTGTTTTTTGTTGAAATTAGATGGTCTACAACAAAATCACCCGAGTTTCAAGGCTATTTATTCCTTTATTTTGTCTAATTTAACCATTGTTAGGACCAAGAGGAAAAACACAATTAAAAATATAACATCACTTCACTGTCTATTTGCTAATCTATGCACACCTTTTTTTTCTAAGTAAGTCTTTATAGATATTTAATAATATCTTGTAAACAAATTTTCAACGCAGCAGGCCTATAAGTAGAGTAAAGTAATAGAAAACATACAAATAAATTATTTGTATTGTGACCACAGATAATGCGAGAAGTCAGTAGTTCGAAATGGTTTAACTTAATGCAATGTTGTACAGTTCTCGTATATTTTACGATTTCGTTTCATATTGCATTATACTTAATAGACAATACGTACATTATAGTTATTTTACAGTTTTCAAAACATTTTCATTTGAAGATGTAAGAGCTTTATTGATGTCAATTACAATAATTATTTTTAAAAACACCAAGAAACTAATTCAAAAATAAAAAGCAGTATTTTATATCTATTTGATTATGTACCAACAAAACTATAAATACAAACAGGTTTTGCACTGATGGAAAGAGCACGAAACTACAATTTGCGGCATAGGCCGTTAAAGTCATGTCACTGAGAATGATTCACAAACTTCAATAAATATAGAAAGAATGTACCTATAATTTCCAATTCGTATACATTAGAATGCTAATTGTACACTCTAAATAGAGAAAATCTTGAATTCCATGTTCAAAAACGGCTTTTCAAGTTTGACAAACGACTACAATTTTCTCAAGACTATAACGCTATCTTAAGATACTGGAGTCGTGTGTTAACTATGTGACCAGAACTAGCGACCCCTGGCGGTCATCCCGAGCCAATATATAAGCGTGAGATGTACGCAGGCTCCCGCATTCACCTTCCCGGTAGGGTAGAAGCATCAACCATAGTATTGCTAGATTAAGTTATCGAGACTGACAACCTACTACAATAAGAAGTACTACTTTTTCCCCTTCAAAATGGGGAGGAGTACTATTAGTTTGAAGTTTAGTGTTTTATTATTATTTTCCGTTTTATGGAAACCCGCGTACACCGACAGTGAGTATTTATTTTCTGTTTTAATTGAAAATACTATTTTAATACTAAGATACGTTCGTGTGTTTTGTTATTATTTTTTAGAAACTCTCGAATCATTATCAGCTTTTATTTGAATATGTTATAAGAATAAAAGAGCCTTTAGATGTAAATAAAGAGTTCAAATTGAAATATTTGTGATTGCATAAATCAATATTAATTAATTTAGTAGTTGGCGTAGTAGTTCAGATTTGGAGACTTTGGGTTCAAACTTTGCTTTTTGCTTTCACAAAAGATGTGTTAGTTACAAGAATTAGGTAGTAGAAAGAAATCTAACGGGATAATAAGAATCGTGATATTTTTCTAATTTTTTTTCACTGTTAAAATACACGTGTATATTATACCTATGTTTTCAAGGTTCAATCTAAGCAACATTCTAACAGTCGCGAATTATAGATCTCAGCGTTTTATTAAGAAAGAACAAACCTATTTCATTCTTATCTTGTAAAACATATTATTTCACATTTATTTCGCAGACAATACTTTATGTTATAAATAGGAAGGAGGGGATCGCACTTGAATACTTATGGTAGATCACACAGACACAATAATATAATTGGTTAGGCCAAAGAGGGGATCATATACATAAACTACTGTCTCTCAATTGCTTGTCGACAGAACTTTGAATCGTAAAATTTTAATGAATGTTTAGGACATTCTATAAAAAAAAATGTGTTCTTTTTATATCTAGAGTCTTTTCTCACAATATAATTAACTTTTACGTTTAGCATACAAAACAGTATTCTGTAGAGCAGCGCTAGAAGGAATAAAAAGAAATCGCGATTAAAGATGAAAGCCGTAACACTGGTTTATTACTTGGCTGCTATTTTTTTTTTGTCAATGCCTGAAATGTAAGATCTTGTAAGGTCGCACGCTATGGTTTTTCGATAATTTAATTGTTATGTGTAATGCATTTATTAAATACAAGCCGTTACCCGTGACCTCCTTTGTTGGAATTCAGTTATATCACACGTGCCCCAAGGAACCGGAAACCGGAATCCTATGGCCTATCTCAGGGCTTAAATTATCTTCATATCAAATTTTATTAGAAAGCGTGAAGGCATAACAAACAGACAAAGAGGTTAAATTTTGCATTTATAATATTAGTAGAGATAGGTGAATACTTTTAAACAAACTCTCTCAAACTCGAATCCAAGAACAATTAATTTATTTCATATAATCATATAATTTCGTTTTATCTAGCAGAGAATTGATTTTATTAGTTTATTTGTACACCATTATAGAATTCGACAGTGCAGCACCAAATTTGAATTCGGCAGATAATAATTTACTTGTTTGAATTCATATTTTCAGAGGATAAAATTGAATTTTCCTTTGACCATTTATGTGACATCAAAACAAAAATGTTATAACTCCTACCAACTTAAAACCCTAATTATTTAACGCGTTTTTTAAATTACCCTTAGCCTAAACGCTCATTGTTTTTTTCTAGAGTCAAGCATTTGTCAATAGAGGCACGTGTGAAAAAAATTTATTCTTTTATTCGAATTCATACAATAAAAAAATTAAAATAAGCCATATTACCAGCACTTATTTACATCAAACACAAAAGTTAACCATGCCAATACCGTTTCATGTTTTGAATTGCGGTTTAGTAGTTAGTGGACTTTTTCGCGAAATGACCTGCAGTCATATTAGGACGTATATTCGCGCAATCCCTCATTCTAAATATGCCTTATTCGTAAAATACCATATTATACTTTGGATTCATTCTCTTGAAAGACGTATTTTTAAAGGGACCTATTCTTGAAATGGCCTTTACCTCTGTCACAGTTTAACAATGTATTAAACTGTTCCTCTGTCGATGAAGGGTATGTATTGATACATCCGGCCAGGTGCAAATTGGCTTCATCCAAGAAGGGTTCCGCTGTGAAAAGTCTGACGTCAAGAAAAGAGTGCAGGGTTATAATAAGTGTAGTATACAAATGCAATATTGGGCTCTGTTAGTTCATTATTTCACTATATAGAGAAAAGCGGAAAATGCGAGATTTTCCGCTTTTCTCTCTCTTCTGTTATTTAACTCGAACTATTTTTTTCATTTTGTGATAGGTAGTGATACCTTTATCATCAACTCCTATTTTTTTTTAATTCTTAATATGTACTGGCTTAAATCAGCCCTGTGATATACAGATAAACTGACAACAACGATTAAATAGATAACAACAATTAAATAGTTATACAGTCCAATTGGAATGGAAAGCGATTTCGCAGAGAAATTGCTATTTTGTTTGTTCATTTCACATAGAGTAGTAACAAATGAACAAATGGTCTCTAGATTACTAAATGACATAATATTGTTTACCTTTAAGTTAATATAAGACAAAGTTTACTTGTATATCAAATATATAACAGAGCAAAAAAAAGACAAAGTTACTTTATAGGTGATATTGAAATAACTAGAAATAAATAAAAAATAAATATATTTTTGAATCATTCTCTTCCTTTGTCAATTTTCAATTATGAAACCGTGATATTGCTTTTATAGATGCCTTTATTTTTGTTATTGATACTTTCGTTATCAAATTCATTTATTCATAAAAACATAAGTTATCAAATCAAATCATTCGTCACTACTCTTAAGCTGTCAATAGAATTTCAATAGTACATTTCAAAACATTCCTTCGTAAACTGGACGGGAGTTCTAGAAACGCCATCAACATGGCGGGCATTTCACAAGACGCTTTATCAGGTTAACACTTGACAACAACTGAAGAATAACTCAAAGCATATCAACTCGCCTTGACAGTGACCAGAACAATGGACCTGTTGATGATAACAAGTCAAGAGCGTAAACAGATAATTTGTGAGAATCGGTGCCCCCTAACCCCAGTATCGGCGAGTTATTTGCAAAAGCTACAATTCTTTGTTTTAAGTCACGTTCCATTAAAATGGCTGATAAAGGGGATTTTTAACGAGATATTTCTACTGCTATGATACAAATTGATGTAGTTAAGATACTTCAGATAAAGAAAAAATAATAAAAATTTGATGACATAAATAAATGCTATAAGCATAATTTGCAACTTTATTAGTTTTTTTAAAAAATACGCCTCTCGTTTTATTAACTCCCGAGTAATGGAATATTACAAAAGCTCTATGAATTATATTTGACGTCAGAGACTGCATGTAAAGATCTTTGTTGAAAAAATATGCCTGAATTTGAATCATTGGCAGATTAAACTAAAAAAATACTTAGATTGGATTTGACAATGTTTTTTGTCGGCGAAGCGTTGCTCTAATTTCAGACCATTACCTCGCAACTGCAGCTATCATCCATCATCGTATCAAGGCTACAGGCAAATACTAAGCCAATTCAGCTTATACGCTATTTCCGTAGACGACAGGACGTGTATAATTATCGATGTAACTCATCACTTCTAGATTAACAATTATCTATTTTCTTGGGCGCTTATCGGTTCTTCCCTACGGGTCACTTCTAGAACGAAACATTTTTCATTGTATGGCAAGTTAATGTTAATTATCTTCTTTAATACCCTAACACGATTCCAATTACAGTTTGAAAAGGCAATCTATTGGCTTATTCTATTAAGCGGAATGAAGAGGTTCCAAATATGAACCTTGTGCGAGTACCTACTATCATTTTGTTAGAAACGCTATTCATGAATCAAACATTTACATAGCACAGTTTATTAAATCGCAAGTGTTTTCAAATTAAATTTTGAAATATTGTCGCTTCCCAGGTCGCCAAACTCGAAACAAAAGGGACACAATGTCCCCTACTCAAATTGAGTAATTGCCCACCACGAGGGGATCCATGCAGAGGAAAGAAATTGTGATTATCCAATTTGAACCACCCATGATTGATCGGAGCGCTTTCTTTTGATTTGTACTGTGATATGATTATCATATTAAAACATTTAAGTTTATCATTTTAAATGACCAAAATATTTCAAAAAATATTTCCTTAACATATTAAACTAGATTATTGTTTTTGATACCAATAGAGGAACACTGTACCAGGGTCGTGTGCATGAGTAACCCCAATCATACCTACTTCTGCCGCAAAGCAGCAGTGCTTGCATTGCTGTGTTCCGGTTTAAAAAGTAAGATGGCATTGAAATTACTGGGTACCGTGACTTTACATCTTAAGTCACAGGTTGGCAACGTACACTGTGGTTCTTGTGGGGGTTGCAGTTTTGCTGAGAATCTCACAGGAGCCACGTGTATTATAGGTGACTGTTACTACTTACCATCAGGTGGGTAGTTTGCTTGTTTGCCAACCTTAGTTGTAATAAAAAAAAACCAAAATATTTAACGTAATAAATATAAATCCGAAATGTAATTCAGTTACACGTTACACAATTAGTTACGTACAGTAATAGATCCAATATTCTTTATCTCACTTCATCTGCAATAAAACAAAAGTAAACATAGTTTAAAGATCAATGCTTTATCTCATACTAAGTAACAACACAATAACTATCTATAAAGTAGATGAATCATTATTATTCGCAACTGCAGATAAAATTTGAACCCGGCTTCTATTCCGGATACACTACATTGTCAATAATCTTCGTACCTACAATGTTATTGTGCAGCAATGGAATAATTCCTTGACCCTTTGTATTTCTAATCACTTGTTCCAATTTAGTATCATCGTTGCTTCTGATAGTGTTTGCATAGAGTTAATCATTAGCATAACTATCAAAAGTGTGTGCTCAATTTTAATATTTAGTTCTAATGCGATTTTATGTAGGTAATAAATACAAATTCACATTCCCAGTTTCAAAGAAAATAACAAGAACAATTAGAACCTACTTCATTAAGAATTTAAGACTTAACGTTATTGGGAATCTTAAAATCAGGTATAAATGAAATTGTAGATTTTGAAATCTCTGACAAGTTGAATAAAAAATAATGATTCGAATTATATATGCCTCTGTGTAAGATTCTAAAACCTAATTACTACCTATGGACAATACTGCTACGCAAAAAAAGAACAGGATTTTTAGATGTATATTGCTCAATCACACAAAATGGCCAGATATTTTATATAACCAGAATTATTAAAGTATAATTATATTTTTTAAAACAGATATTTAAAGAAAAGTTCTAAAAAAATGTCGTAATCGCGACAGCAGAAATAAGCGTACAAGAGCTGTACACTATCGAACAGTTTATCAACAGCGTTCCCATACAAAAAGATGAATAATTTTCATTAATAGCAAATTATAAGTATTACAACATAATAAAAAATATACTTCAGTATCATTATAACCATAGTTCGCGGTGTTATCTGTCTCCACTGGTGGTATTGCTTTATCAATAACTGTGAGTAAATAATTGCAGATCGATACATAATTACCAGCTTAATTAATCACATAAATTGCTTTGTTTGTTCCAGATAAGTGTTCACTAGGGTGCAAAGGAGGTGAGACCTTTATCGCGTTTCTTTAATCACAATTCATAATAATTTGTTTGCGCCCTAATTATCTTTACATTACGATAGGGAAGGAGGGCAGTTTATGCATTTTAATATTTATTAATACTTTATCGAAATTGATTATTCATTGTATTACCAATGCGTAGAATTTTGTTGCTTTTATTTGTTATACAATTTATATTTTAGTTAAACGGTTGTTTAATTCAGAATTCTTTATTCAGACACAAAGATTCAGACCATTTCTTTGATTATATTTTTATATTGTTAATACATAAAACAGGACTATGTAAATATGACTAAAATGTCGAAGCTTGAAGTGACAAATTTCACTTGAAATAATAATAGATCAAAAGAATCATTCAAATTAACTATTTTGTCTATTCCAGGAGGATCGACGACAACTTTTTTAAATGGTCACAAATACAGCTACGGAGTTGAAGGAACGGTGTCGGTCTATCTGACCAGTGCTGATAAGCAGGAGACTAGCGTGAAGCTCTTGGGACAAGTCGCGGTGACCTCCGTGGGGAACTGCGTCAATGAACTCACCGTACAGAACCTGGTCATCTCAGGGCCTGATGGCAAGGTAATGATGTTTTCAGACTGTCTTTTACTCGCGATGGGTAGGCTTTAGGCTTAATTTCAAATTAAGAGCCTGTAAATTTTTAAATTCATGCTACTATGTAAGCATAGATCTCAGTCAAGTTACAAATAATAAGTACAATAATTAGTAGTAATATAATTCATTTGTAGATTGACTAAGATGTAGTATGCTTTATGTTAGCATACATCTCAAATTAAAAGTGAATTTAAATAAACTATTTATAAAATGATAATTTACGTGTTTAAAAAATCTGGGATATTTTGCCGGTCTTTTGAAGTTTTTTGGGAGCATTTACCAAGAAGAAAGCTTGGTAAATGTTAAGGCTTTCAAAAACATCTTTTGATCTTCTTTCTATCTTTTTATTAACATTTCGAAAAATTGACGTAGTAGGTATTTTGTAATTATTATATATATTCCAGAAATACTCGAGCCCGCCTGGCATTGAGAAGCCATTATTATTCACACTGCAAGACGGCAGGGCTGGCGCTGAGATCTGCGCTGAGAAGGGTGAGACTCGCCGCTCCCTCAATATCAAGAGAGCCATCATTTCTTTACTGCAAACCGAACAAAAATCCTCAACACAGGTAAGATGAAACATATCTATATACAAGCTTATAATTACTATATCTACATTAATGGTCTCTACTAAACTAGCAGGATCCTAAAAAATATTCCATTCTTTCTTAAAATTACAAGATAGATAAATGATAACAGTGATATTATGTCTTCTATTTATCTTTCGGAGCCTCAAACTAACTCCACTTTCATTGGTTATAGACTGATGTCTTCGGCGTCTGCCCTACCGATGCATCATCCTCTAAGGAAGGCGGTGCAGTGCTCGTGCACAGAACTCGCGATCTCTCTGCTTGTGGTCTCCGCGAGCAAGGCAAGAACGACCTGGTCACCGCTATCTACAACCCTTCCGCTGTAAGTATCCGCAATGTCCAAGGAACGAGAAATAATGTATAATGCAACCACAAAATAAACACCATTGCCTAAAAATAATCGGTCAAATTGGTTATGCTTGTATATTTAGAAATAACATGATCCCCAATATTAGTAAAGGTAGAGGCAGAGATAAATGAAATTGAAGTAATTTTACAAACTACATATTGTTCCATAGTAGCAAGTGGTGTGCCTGTTGTCAGCAATCATCACTAACGTTTGTAGCTACATCATACTCATATTTATTGATTCGATTTTTAACCCGAGTTTAATGGCTATAATAAGACAATTAAAAAATATCAGAGGCTAAAAATACTTTCAAATCGGTCAATCTTATCCAAAAGCAGAAACCTATTTCAATCATAAAAATGTTTTGCCAATTTTTTCGACGTTGGTAAGTTATATCCTGATCATTATACTTATTTGATTTTGACAGGAAATCAAGAGCACCCAGATCCTTCAGTCAGTTCTGACCGTGGAATCGAAGGTCAACAATGGAATACCCGAAAAGGTGGCTGCCAATGAAGAGTACCTGTACAAACCTTTCTCTGTAGGAGAAAACGGTGCTAGAGCCAAGGTCCACACCAAACTGACCCTGACTGGCACTACCAAGGGTGCACCTGCTCCAAGTAAGAATCACAAAAAACTTTCAGCTAAGCCAGAGTTTTTTCAAAGCAAATTAAAAACAAAGTTCTTTGTTTAAAACATTCGATCTGTTCAATTATAATAAAAAGTATTCTGTTGCCCTAAAAAGAAAATTCCTCATAATACCTTTCTTTAGCAGATTAATTCAATTGAAGATAATGTATAGTTACGTAACAAATTGTTAACAACATTTATCTTATCTTTTATCCTTGCTTGTGCTGCAGACCAATGCAGTGAAACCAGAACCATCATCTTCGAGAACCCTCACGGCGTGTCCTCCACCAACACCAACTTTAACACAATCATCAGCGTCATCAGGGAAACTGCTAAGTCTGTGAACTCCGAAGCCAGTTCCAAATCTGCTGGGCTCTTCGCTCAGCTCATCAGGGTAACTAATTACAAACCCACAATTTACAATTTGAATTATTATAATATGATTGTCATTTGCAATAATATCTTAAAATTTTTAAACGATATTAAAATCATGTGAAATTTTACTCAGGTTCTTCGTACAGCCAACAAGGATGATTTGGTGAAAGCTTTCAATCAAGTCAAGAACAATAAAGTGGAAAAGTAAGTATTTTGTGTTCTTTATTCCGATTCAAATCCAAATAAAATTAGCAAATAGATTTTCGTTAATTATTTATATTATAGATGTGAAGGACTAGATTTAGTGGGCCAAAAAAATCCCAGAAATACGAGTACGTAGAAAAATAATGTGTAATCCTAGTCCTGGTGTTTTAAAGATAATAAACTATTTAAATACAATACATTAAAATCTTATAATTCACTATACCATACTATTTCTACCTTATGTTAATTATACTATGTAAATTTTTATTAAGTAGGTACTTTATCAATGTGCAAGAACACCTCTTCAGGTAAGGCCTCCAGAGAAGCTGTTACCGCTTATTGTTTCTAATCTGTACTGCACAAAAACCTAAAACAAAAATATATCTCAATTAGTGAACAAGTCACTAATGTTGCAACAAAATGTTGTAGGCGTGTGCTTCTGGACGGCCTGTTCCGCGCCGGCACCGGCCCTAGCGTCGAGGCGTCCGTCGTAATCCTGAAGCAAGGACAGCTCCACCAGCTCGAGGAGGAGATGTTCTACCTCACTCTTGCTGGCACCAAGCATGTCAGCAACGAAGGAGTTAAGGCTGCCGCTGTAAGTTAATAATTTTGATGGTTATTGATGACGAATATTAAATCGTTTGATTTTCTATTGATTCTAAATTGAAATCACGTTGAGAACCTATACCGTTATGAACATTGTGGATTATTCGAACTCTAAGAGAATAATCAAAATCTGTAAACCGTTCTTTTTCGGTAGCTACACCAGGTTTAGAAAATCATTGGTTGCTTTAGAAATGAAATCTACAAGCAATATTAAAATTTATTTGCAAGGTGTCGAAATAATTTCTTAAATATATCATTAATATTGACAGTGAAAAGTCCATTTTAATAAAGGATTCATTCACCTAAAAGTATTCATATATTACTGTATTCTACATGGTTTTTTCACATCCACAGACCCTGATAGACCGCCCGCACTCTAAGACCCTGTACATCGGGCTCGGCGCTCTGGCTGGCGTGTACTGCCGGGAGCACGACTGCCACTCCGGTCAGGCCAGTGGCATCGCCGACCTCAGCCAGAAACTAGGCGCTAAACTGAACTGCAAGGCCAAGGACAAGGCTGCGGAAGACGAGGTTAGTATGAAACAGCCATGCAATTAAATTCTGTTTGAAAACAGATATCAAGTTCTTTTTTTATTATTCAAATTTTTGTACCGACCTGCCATTCAGGACGACAGCTGATAAAAATGGAAGTAAGAAACTTATCAGCTTTATCAGAAGTATAGCCTCCAACCTCTAAGGGAAATACCACCTCGCTGTAAAGTCAATAATTTGATAAAATTTCAATAATAATTAATTCAGTCTTTTGATAATCGTTAGCCAAAAAAATATGGCACGTTTTTCACAACAAGAATTCACCTACTAATCCTAGGTACACATACAGTTCTCGAATAAAAATGTAGACCGAGTAAGTTACAATATTTTTTTTACTTCTAGGCCGTCTTCATTCTCAAAGGCATCCGCAACATCCGCCATTTGGAAGACAGCCTCATTGAGAAGGTGGTCAAATGCGCTGTCGACTCCGGAGTCAAGCCCAGGGTTCGGGTTGCTGCATTGGAAGCGTTCCAGGCGGACCCATGTTCCGCTAAGGTTGGTACAACATTTATATTTAAAAACGATACTTTAATCATTCGTTAAAATTCAATGATATTATAAAAGGATTTCTGTTTTAAATAAATAACTCAAATTCGTCAGTATTATAAATTTATTATAAATTAAAGATAATGCTTGCGCGAATTTCATTTTTTTAAATATCTGTTTATATATTTTATTTATTTATGGTTTATTGCAAACCTTACAGCTTTTTAAATCAATAATTACAAACTTATAAGTACAATTGTATATGGCCAATTACAAAGTGTGACATATTGCATTTTTTATATTAGGTCGAACCATGGACTTAATAAATCCATGGGTCGAACATTCGAAGTAAAACTAAAAGTAACAAAAATCTTTGCCCTATTAAGAGTATATCAAATGGGTTATGTAATGTGTGTGTGAGTGAGAAAGTTGTGGGTGTGTTGGGTTGGGTGTTTGGATGTGTTGTGTTTAAATGTGTTGCAAAGGGGTATGATCTGCTCTGTGCCGTCGCGTCTAATATTATTATTTTTTGATTGGAAAAGGGTCTTCAATACCACGTTAATGAATGCATTACGGCTCAAGAAAAAGATATCGGCATGTCTGAACTTATCTTCATATTATTATACACGATTTGGATTCATAAGCATTTGAAAAATTGATCCAATAAACTTTTACCTGTCATAATAGGTCAAGAAAGCTGCTGTGGACACCATGAAGAACCGCCAGCTGGACTCCGAGATCCGTATCAAAGCGTACCTCGCCGTGATTTCATGCCCATGTGGTCACACTGCCAGCGAAATCAAGAATATGCTCGAATCTGAACCTGTACACCAAGGTGAATTTTTTTTGATAACTATGAACACATAAGCAATCAAAATGATATATTTGATTGATATTCCAACTCTAACTAATTTAACACAACTGCTGTCGTTGTAAGACTTGCTACATTCTTGCAAGCGGGAGGACACTGTGTGTACTCAAATGTGGGCTTAGGTCAGCAGAACGCAAGCTATTAGCTATTAGCTTGGTGATATCATACTTCATTCGATATTTATCTTTGGAGATTTACTTCAATGAAATACCTATATTATACTTTTTTTCCGTAGTGGGTCGGTTCATCACTACCTCGCTTCGCCACATTCGGGCTTCCACGAACCCTGACAAGCAGCACGCCCGTCACCACTACGGACTCATCAGAACACCGAACAAGTTCAACGTTGACGACAGGTTTGTTAAGAGGACTTATTAACTTATAATTTTATTACAATAAACATAACATTGCTAACCCTGTGTGTTAGTCTAGCAAAAACCCTTAAACGGCTCGACCGATTCTTACGAAATTTTCTGTGTCTGCCATGGAAGCTTTATACGTACAATTGGACCCGGTAGGTGGCGGACCCACTAGTTACCTGATAAATATGAAATAATTATTGCCAATAACAATAATTAACTATTTCACATTTGTCACGTACCTACCTATTTTTGGAATTCTTTTTCTTAGTTATAACGTGACTTGAATAGACCCATTGAAATCAGAAAAGCTATTCTTAAGACAGAGACTCAACTTTTCAAGGGAAAGTTTTTCACGAGTCAGACGTTTTACATCCATTTCTTATTTTCTAATATTTGACATTATCTGAAGAATTTTTTAAATGTACAGGAAATTCTCGTTCTACCGCGAGGCATCATTCAACGTGGACGCCCTCGGCTTGGGAGGAAATGTGGAAGAGACCGTGATTTATTCTCAGGACTCATTTATCCCTCGCTCAGCCAACTTAAACTTGACTGTTGAATTGTTTGGACACAGCCTTAATGTACTCGAGGTAATTATTTAGTTTTCATTTATTATTTTTCAAATTAACAAAATTTTATTAAATACTAGTACCATAACTTAATGATCAAATAATATAGTGTTTTAACAATGTTATAGATTGGCGGACGTCAAGGTAACTTAGATCGTGTAGCCGAACACCTCCTTGGCCCCAAGAGCGTCTTCCGAACAAAGGGCCCGCAAGAAATCGTTGATGAAATCAAGCAGTCTTATGAAGAAACAAAGAAAGAAACTGAAGCTCACCTGAATAGAGGCCGCAGGGCTATCAAGAATGATGTGGAGAACTTCGACAAACATGTAAGAACCATGCTCTTTAAATATTCTAATTGAAGCTACTTGATAAATTATAAAAAGAAGACTTTAAATAAAAGCTTTTAGCTGACACTACAATCATTCATCTTTTTTTAGTTAAAGGATGAATCTGAGCCCTACAATAACGAATTGGAGTTGGACGTTTACTTGAAACTCTTCGGAACTGACGCTTTGTACCTATCCTTCGGTGATGAGAAGAGCTTTGACTTGCACCAATTCATTCAAAAACAGTTGCAAGTCGGTGACAAAGTCCTCAACAGCCTCAAGAACTTCCAAGTAAGACATTTTATTTTGGTAGTCTAATATTAAGTCTTATTCTTAAAGCATACCTACGGTTTATTTCACTGTATCAATTTCTTTTACAGTATGAGCTTCGCACTCACCTCCTCTTCTTAGATGCCCAGTTGGCATACCCTACGTCCACTGGTCTCCCACTGAAACTCGACCTAGTTGGGTCAGCTACTGCTCGCGTGGACATGGGCGCTAACGTCGACGTCCGCCAAATCCTCCGCAACCCTCAGAGCGCTAAAGTTGACATCAAGCTTGTACCAAGCACCGACGTCGAACTATCAGGCTTGTTCTTGGTCGATGCTGATGCAGTAGCAACTGGATTGAAAGTGATCACCAACCTCCACTCATCTACTGGCGGTCATGTCATTGCCAAAGTCCTGGAAAATGGCAACGGCTTTGACCTACAAATGGGATTGCCAATTGAGAAACAAGAGATTTTAACCGCTTCGAATGACTTGGTTTACTTCACTGCAGAAAAGGGTCAATTGGAGAAACACACTCCGGTGAAAACAGATGCTTCTAGGAAGGAATACTCTGAATGCTTTGACCAGCTCTCCGGCTTACTTGGAATCACGGTCTGTGGACAGCTCGCTATGCCATTCTCCGTTTCAGGTTTGTTTTTAAAAATAAAATATTTAATAGCCAAGAACAGTAACAATTTTTGATTTGTAGATTATAATTTATCGAGTTTTGGATATCACTATTTACGTGAGTCTTTTAATATTGCAACTTATATAGCAAATATTCATTTTCAATCGGTTTGTGCTTAGGTCCTGATGCACAAGCATCGGTTTCGAAGTTCTTCGCTCGCTACCCATTGACTGGTGCATCCAAAGTTAAGCTGGTCCTCGAGAAGAATGATCTCCGCGGCTACCACGTCAAAGGGGTCTATCGCGTGACCCCTGAAAGACGCAACTTCGAACTTCTGTTTGAAGCGGAAGGTAACATCTGATAATTTTATATTTCACTTATTTACTAAATTATCTACTATCCATGTAATAAACGAATAAATTGTACATTCCAGGATCAAAGAATCGTCGCACTCAACTGACTGGAGAGCTCGTCAACAGCAATGACGAGAAATCTGTATCTTTGGCTCTGGAATCACCAATCAAGACCTTGTCTGGCCAAGCTTCACTGTATACCTCACCATCCCAGTACGCAGTTTTACTCAAAGGCAAGGTGGATCAAGCTGAATACTTCGCCAAAGCTGGTTTCTCCGTTCAAGGCAACGAGCAACGCAGCGTCTTCAGACCGCTCGTCGAATATGAATTACCTGAACAAGGCGGCAAGAAATCACTTAAGATTGACGGAGAAATCATTAGGGAGGTGAACCAGCCTGTCACAAAATACACCTTACAAGGAGTCAAAGTGCACCTTCCTAATGCAAAGGATGCAGTCAACATCAACGGCCACTACAGCCAAATGCCCAACGGCTTAGAGTTAGACCTGAAGGCTAAGCAAGGAGACTACAACTTCCTTGTGAGTGGTCACCAGAAGGGACCGGACGCTAAACTCGAGTTCCAAAACAATTTGAATCCGAATGTCAATTTCAGAGTCACTGGACATTTTGAATATGGACCAACGGTAATTATAAACATGTTTTATATACTCCATTGAAATGTTTTTGTTGTATTTCAGACTTTTATCTTCTCTTTTTTTATTATAAACATGTATGATTAATATTGAGCTAATAAAAATATTTCCATATTTTTAGATCCACAACGACATTGACCTTGTCTATGGCGGCGACCTTAACGATTCCAAGAACCGCGTTGTTCTTAACCAGCTTTTGAAGTACCATTACAAATCCCCTTCGGACTTCAATGTCATCACAAAGAACAAATGTAAGTCTTCATATAACACTGATTACGATTTTCACATGGAATAAAATTAAAAAAAATTCATCTTTACTAGAAAATAAAATTTTTAATAATTTAAATTAAAGTTTCTAGTAATCTGTCGGACAGACTAAAAAAAAATATGTATTTCTTTAAATCATTACTTTGCATAATCATATAAGTTATAACAAGATGTTATTTCCAGTCGAAATCCTCGCTCTGCCATTGAAAGTCAAACTCGAGGCTGAAGCCGATCCCAAGAAGATCGACATCGAAGCTGAAGGGGCTTACTTCGACAAGAAGGGTGACTTTGATCTCGAATGCAGGACTCACACCAAGAAACCAGGAGACTATTATATGAAAATGTCCACCAACTTCGACAAACAAGGGTTCGAAGCGCTCGCGAAGAGAGACATCGTGAACAACGACAAATCCAACCTGGAGAACTATATCAAAATTAAAGATATTGGCAAATATGAACTTTCTGGTGTAGTGCTGCACAAATACAAGCCTAATGATATCAACGTTGGCGCTATCGGTCACCTGAAGATCTCTGCTAACTCCAAAAACGAAGATGTTAAGTGAGTGCATGAGTATAATCTGTAAAATTGTGCTTAATTGATTTCAACATTTTTATGAAATTCTTCTTAATGGTATCTATTATCATGCAACTATTGTAAATACCTCTGGATGTGACTTCATTCTTGAAGATTGGCTGCTAGTAGATAACTCTATTCTACAACTTATTGATATGAAATGTTCCATGGAAACAGTCTAATGTTTCAACACAGTATTTTTTCATGTAAGGCACTCTTTAGCCTAAAAATCTCATGACATAAAAGTCTTCTTTTTAGTTCCGCCTTATTCACTGTTCAAAATCTAGTAACTCATCAGTGGGAATTAAGATTATATATAGAATAAACGCAACAGCTCTTATTATATTCAGGTTTGATATCGGCGTCGTGGAAAACACCAATGTGTACTCATCACACGCCAAGATCTCGTACTCGAAAGGCGATTTCCTCGACTACCTGCTGAAGATCACCCGCGGCGCCAACCCCACGGGACAATTGAAACTGATCCTGAAGGACACCATGTCTGCGAACGGCCAGTTCAAGGTTACCGACAACGACGGCAAAGGCAACGGAATGATCATCGTTGATTTCAAAAAGGTAATTTTGTGTTTTTATAAAAATCTTATCTGTAGTGGCGACTAGAAAAATATCAGATTGTCTAATATCACATTACAAATGTGTTATTTTTTTACAGTCTCAACGTAAACTTAAGGGTGATGTGAAATTCGTGGTCAAAGACCCAGTGTACAGTGCGGATATTGACTTGTACCTGAACTTTGAAAAGGACAACAATGACAAAGTTCACTTCTCTACTGCCAACAAGAGGACCGCCACTCTGGTTGATAGCAAGTACGTTTGTAAGATTTAAGCTATTATCTAACTACTCTTTATTTTCTTGTTCCTGTTATTAATTAATTTAACTTTCGTGAACAAGACATATACGAGTATTGTGTAACTTTTATGGAGCTCTCTTCGTTGAACATAATTCTGAAATAAAATTTTAGAAACAAACTAGAATACGGTGGCAAGAAAACTGAAGTGAACGTGCATGCTGATGGTTCTCTGGAGGGCAAGTCACATGCCAATGTTGAGGTCATCCTGCCGACTGAGAGGTGCCTGTCCGTGAAGGTGGACCGAGACATGAGTGTTAAGGACAATGTAAGTGTACTTACATTAAAACAAAATCCATCCCCAGCTAAAATTTTAATGATGATATTTAAATATCGACAAATTATCTAGAGATATTTTTCAAGAACATATACATAGTATGCACAATATATTTCGGACTTTGACAAAAGGAAAAGGAGCTGTAAAAATGTCGAATTCATAGTCTTCATCATTTGTGTGATAAAATCATATATAAGGTAGATAATACATAAACGTAATCTAAGAATAAAAAAAACTGTCAGGTCATTCAAAGAATGCTTTAGATATTTTCCGATTAGCAAAAAGTTAAAATAGAACTACACTCAAAGCTCTAGAAAATCATTGATAATTGGAAATATTATGAGAAATTATGAGAAATCTATATTTAAGGTATACAATGGTCAAGCGGAGGTAGTGTTATCAGACGCCGCCAAGAAGGGAGGACCAGCCTCTAAGCTAGTTTACAACGCCAAGATCATCAACACCAACCTAGAAAAGGAGGTCTACCATTACGAGGGCCAATTGCAAATCCAACATCCCGACGGCAAGAAACAACAGAACTCCTTCGTTCTTAAGAACCAGCCGGATGGTGATAAATACAAGTTCTACTTCAAGGTAAGACAGGCTAGTTTGTGAAGCCCAAAGATCGCATGAGCTTTTTAAATATATGTTTTATGCCACAAAGTTAGCAAACAAACAGACTTTCCAACTGATAGTACTCGTAAGTGGCTACAGTCACCTAGAAAGATTTACAAATGCGATCCCTACAAGAATACCAGTGTAAGCGTGGCTAATTTCACTGCCTCTCTAACTTGTCTGGAATTAGTGCTCACTACTAGCAATAGCCTCGCCCCCTACCACATGATATTTAAAATAATTATGTTAAATTATAACTGTTTAATATATCTCGGCCTCGCCTTTCGGGGATAGGAGGCACAATAATCGGTTTTATGTTTCAAATTTCAGACACCACGAATTATTTGACGCCGGAAAAACGTTTTTATTTTAACAGTTGCCATACCTATAAGCATATATCTTGCTCTTCACGCTGGTCAAAGTGAAAAGTTGTATGTTTCAGTTTCATGACTCAGTAACATAAGAAATATAACAATCACTTGCTATACGCATAATTCATTCTTAGACTACTTCGCTAGTTCATGATTAAGACTCCGCATTCGCAGCAAGAAGCAACTTTGTTCTCTTGATGAACAAATAACATAACTCCTCTAACATTACATCATAACTAAATTCTGTTTTCCAGACTGACGTAACCGGTGACGGAGTCCCGAAGCCCATATCGTTCCTCGCAGACGTCCTGTACGCTAACGCCGGCGACCGCAACTTCTTGACCGAGTCCAACATCCTGCTGAAGGGCAACTACGGAGACATCTACAGCTTCGAGCACAGAGACGATACCTACGTCACTTTCGGAGAGCACCAAAGCGTCAAACATATTGAAAAGTATGTTTAAATATTTGTTACTACCATTCCAGTATATGTACGTCTTTGACATAGCTCTCTAGTGAAACATATGTCCCAATATTCTCATTGACTTTCTTCCCATCCAAAGTTAACCAAGTCTAGTGTTAAGACCCAATCTCTATACTGAAGGCCTTCAATATTTTATTAAACGAACAAAAGATCGAACTTTCTTATGTGATTTCGCATACCGACACTTATTTAATTGCAGATATGACGAGAACATGACTACCACCATCCGCCTGCCTTTTGAAAACGCTCACGACATCAAGATCAACATGAACTTCCTCTTGCTCCATTCTGAGAAGGATTATGCTGAGGTGTGTGTGCATATCTAAAAATTGCAATTGCCTGAAAATTGAGTTCGTCAGCTTGGTTTTAAGATGTTTGATAAATATTTTTAGTTTTATTCTGCTACACCCTTGCAAAAGTCGCAAAACTTGTAAGAATCCTTAACGTTTAGTACCACTAGCACATTGACAACTATTGCTTTTTCTCGTCTTTTTTAATGCAGTACCTATACATATTCAACATAGGCCTTTGCAGGCTTTAATTATTAACATTAAAACAAACTAAAATATTCTAATTTAAAGGTAGGAAACATATTCTACATGGCATGTGCATACATCTTGAATATAATCAAGATGTGGTAAATACAAGAAGGAAAGAAATAAAAAAGTTGACTGATACCTGTTTGAAAATATAAGAGAAGCAAATATTTCAGTTTTATTTTTTGTTATTAACAATGTTCTCATCCCGGAAACTTGTTCATTAATGCGTCCTAAACATATCAGGTTATCACCAAGGCCTATCTAATGCATATTGGTTACTTGTTAACAGTTCATGATCACGCAAGGAGTCCAAGTCAACGCAGACCTATACAAGGTGGTCTCCAGCGGTAAGATGGGCCCCAAGAGCGGCAATGGAAAAGTGAAGGTGCTCGTCCCACACAACGATCCATTCGTTTTCGAGGGAAGCTACAAAGCTGACGTAGAAGGTAAACATTTCTACATTATTATTTTGAAGAGTACCTAACTTTTTAACCTGAGTACCTAACTAAGAGTATTAATGCATACCTACTCATTTCAGAGTTCAGATTTTCATTTTAGTGTTGTTTAAACATTTTTCATTCATTTCCTATTCCAAACTTGAACAATCCAATTTTGATTCATCCAATCCAAATTATTTACAGTGGAAATTTTTATTGTAATGATTATCTAACTACATCGCTTTGTACAAATATCAATATTGGTATACTTATCAATGATTCAAATCCAATTTGTACAGGTGAAAAGAAGTACGTAAACTCAGAGCTGAAAGCACAGTACGGAAAGGGCAAAACAGCTACTTTCGGCGTGGACGCGAGCGCCATGCACCAGGAGTACAACCTGAAAATGAAGTCCAACATGCCGCAGAATGAGCAACTCAAACAACTGGAGCTCAGCGTGCTGACTAAGGTACTGAAACAGCTTAGAGGCTAATAAATCAAAATATGATTGAATATTAAATTGATCCGAGATCAATAGTCAAGGATAAGAATTTTCCTTTTTATAAGGGAAACTTACTCTGTCAATTACTGTATTAAAATTGATTGCTGTATATTTGACCGGATTAGTTTCCGGCAGCATCTTTAGAGTTGATATCGTGCATCCTAAGAAGAAATTGCTCTGTCTCCCACAGATTTTGATTTCCGCTAACTAACTCATTTGGAATACTTACAGAGACCATCCCCGGACACCCTCACTTCCGTGGTGGTGGTGGACGCCGATGGCCGCGTCTACAAGTCTGAGTCCATGGTAGTCTACTCCAAGGCCAACCCCGTGTTTGATATCAAGTACACCAGCCCCAGCCTGCCGCAGCCTAGCAGGTAATATTACATTTGCAAAAAGAGATCATTAAGTTTCCATCGATTTCAAGGACACAATGTTTAGATATTCTCTCTATGGGGTATCTTACCATGATCCGATAAAATACCTTGATACCTCTCGAGTCTAATTACTCATTGCCTGAACCTTACTTAAAGCATTCATAGTAAAACCTTTGATATGAATACCCTTTTATCCAAAACATGCATAAATATTTCGTGCGCAGTATCTGAAAGTAGGTACCTACTATAAATGCAAACCCAAATCAAAATATTGTTTTAATTGAGTATTATTAAATAAAACACTGTTTTTCACACGTGTCTTAATGTACCTAGGTAAGTAGGCTGTCAAATTTTATTAGCAAAACCTTTTTGTATTTATATTATAATCATGTTCAATTTACTTCATCTATTTGTTTCATAGGTTCTTAATCAAAGGAAACTCCCTGAGCTCCTCCCAAGGCAAGATCGAAATAAAAATGGAGAACATCCGCGACCTCTCCCTGGACATGGTCACCGAGGGCAAGGTGCAGAAGGACCACGTCATGTTCAAGGTGCTCGCCAACTCCGAGAAGCTCGGCCTCAAGAACTACCAGGTGGAGATCTCCAGCAAGGACGCCGGCGAAGGCAAGCGGTTGGAGTTCCACGCTGTCAACGACAATAAGAACGTTTTGAGTGGAAGGTAATACTTCACTAATAAAAGAGCATAGATTTCAGTCCAACTCAGTAGGTAACTACTATACGAACCCATACAAAGGATACGTTAAAAGTTTTATTATACAGACGTAACTTGATACATTTAGTACCTAAATTAAAAGATAGAATTTCGCTCTTGATTATTTCTTACCTTATGGTAAATCACAATACAGCCGAATAAGCAGCAACAATACCACAAACGGTAAAACAAAAATAAAACATACAATGCACATAACATTATAAAGAATTTGCTGTTAATCTTCAAAATAATTTTCAGCACGTCCTTCATCAGCAAGCAGGAAGGCCCGAAGACCATTGTCGAGGGCTCTGGCTCCGTCAAGGTTAAGGAAGAACAGAAGTCTGCCAACTTCAAGTACATCCGAACTGTCCTTACTGAGGGCAATGAACAAGGGGTTGAGGTAACTGACTTATATTTTTGGGTGACCGTTTTTATTACTTAACCATGTTCGTGACCAAGTTGAGACCACCCTGTACCGATCTGGTTATCTGGGGATAGGTTCAACGTGGCTCCAAAAGTTTTCCTGCTTGGTTCGGTTAGTGACTACGCCACGCTGACCAGACAGAATGATGTGGGGTTTCGTTTCGAGATTCACAGAGGTGTAACCGCGGTAAAGTCTATAGTCGACTCTTTTGACATCTGTGAAAAAACGGGAGCGGCAACATATTTTCTTAATCCGACACCACACTAACACGTCATTATAGACAATTTACTCATGCAATGACTTCGAGTAGTCTTCAGTCTTAGGAACTCACAAAAAAATTGCATTACCTTCAGACTTTCCTGAACGTGGCCATCGGCGAACGCAGCTATGTAGCGGAGTCCCGCGTCACCAACCTTGAGTACAAGACCTCGTACGTGTACTGTGAAGAGAAGAAGCAGTGTGCCAACGCAGAGCTGCACTCCAAACTGAACATGCAAAGTAAGCATTCTACGTTTCTCACAAAGTTGACTAACAAAGAACCTGCTCACCTGGTGCGGCTGCAATCTCCTATTGTAGTTATATGAGTCGTATCTCCAACATCCATCAGAACCCCGTTTTTAATCCCCACAAGAATCACCATGTATGTTGACAACTTAGCGCCCAGTAAATTCACTGCCTGTCTCGCTTTTTAAACTGAAACACAGTAATGCAGAAATAGATAGGATTGAGGCATTCAGACAACTCGGTAATGAGACTCCTTTTGATGAAATGAAATAACGTCATGATGGTATATAGCAACATCAAGAAGAAACAGCGTATTTTTGTACTATGTGATTTACAAACGGCCTACCTGCCAACATAAAGGTCGTTAACAATGAAATAAACTCCTCCAGAGCCCGGTGCCGTCCAGCACACGTTCAACGTGGTATTCGACCTGCGCAAGCTGGGCATCGCGCCTGAGTTCGGGCTCGAGGTGAACAGCGAAATGGCGGACAACAAGCTGCCGCAGTACAGCCTCGACCTGCATGTCAACAAGGAAGACAAGAAGTACCACCTCCAGGTCTACAGCAAGCCTGTTTATGGAAGTAAGTGATTGAAACTAGTTAATTTTTATGCCACAAATAAGCAGATCTCTATAAAAAACAGATTTATACGCAAGGTCTGTTTTTGGTCTTTTAAATCCCCTGGCAGGATGATTCAGGACATTTCATGTCCTGTATCATCACAATCGATTTTCACAATTGACGTTTTTGGTAATAAATAATGTTTCAAGTCATTATTGACCTTAATAATAAGTGATAAGAATCATTAGCTTACCTACGAATTTAAGGAATATGTAGTTGAAGCCAATGATGTTTTAAGCGCAGTTCACTTGGACAAATACAAATGAACCAATTCTAAGATCCTCACTTTACCACAATTTCGCTGGCAATTCTAAACTTCAGTGCACCGTGCTGGAGCTGATCCCATAGTACTGGTTGCATTATACCAATATCACATTACTAGTATCCTGCGCGTCCTTTGAATGCAGGTAATAAAAATGTTGAAAAATTGTGCCACATAAACTTCGCCTCGCTAGACGACCCTTATTATTTTTCTTTTTCATTATGATGATGAATTCCTTTTTTTTCATTATAAAAGTAAATGCAGAAAAAGAATCTAAAGAATTGTAAGTTAAACCAGCTTTCCACGGGATTAAAATCACAATTAATTTTATGATGATTGATGATGCAACGGATGATTGCAACGTTATATCTATCACAGGGTTCCCGGCGGGTATCACAGTGACGCTTCCCACTCGCGTCCTGGCTCTGGAGTCGGTGGTGTCATACCCCACGGACAAGGCGATGCCGTTCCCCATCCGCGGCGAGCTGGTGCTGCACCCCGACCGCAACAAGCCGCAGCAGAAGACCGCCGCGAGGTTCCTCGTAGACGTCACCGGCGGCGAGTCCGAGCACGCCGCTGTTGCTGAGTTCGGCTTCAATCATCCTAAGCTTGGCAAGGTAACGCCTCGTTTTGCTATTTATAAAGTCAAGACACTATAAATCTTTATTGTAAAATATTGATTTTGAAAATTGATATTGAAAAACATAGTTTAGTGGATATGGTCATTAGAACATTTATAACACAAATTGATTGAGTTTGGCCATATCGGATGATAGGCATAACATTACTTAGAAAAATTGTTGATTGTAAAATGTATCATCACACAAAGTGTGGGTTAACATAACAACGTAAAACCTTAATCGTTTTTATTTGCTCAACAGGAGGCGCTACTTAAGGCTCGCGCTAAACTGAACTACAAAGAGAAGAATGGTTTCAGATATGAATCCGGTGCTACCATTTCGCACCCCAGCCTTGGTAATGTGAGTATCAGCCCCCCTAGACAAATGCCACACGCTAACTTTTCCGCAGTCGTTCCTCAGAAAAAATGTATGCAGATGACATTAGCTGCGGAAAAAATTGCGTAAAGTTGTCGTAAGCTAATGTCATTTCCATACATTTTTTCTGCGGAACGACTGCGGAAAAGTTAGCGTGTAGCATTTGTCTAGGGCCTCTGGTCTTCTAATTCTACGCCTGCGAGTAATAAATCATCTATATATTTTGTGTAGTTAATGTAGATTTCTTTATTATTTTTATAATTTTAATTTTTAGTTAGTGGTGTACTTACGCGATCAAACCGTTCATTTTTTATCATTATTATATTTAATTAGCATAATCTTTTTTCAACAGGACCGTGAAAGCAAAATGCTAGTTGAAGTCAACCCAACTCATGTGAAACTTTACGTAAGTTATTTCTAATAAATAAAAATCTTTAATTTCTATTGTTTTATCTTAAGCTTGTTTCCAATTTCGTTAAAGTTAAACTAATTGCTAATTTAAAATTTTCTATGAAATATGACATAATAAAAGGCTTTAAAAGTCTAAGATCTAACTTTTGAACTGATTTTAGGGTGTTTTTGACTGATGTGAATACTTTAACTCTGTTTTCAAATGAAGTGACTTTTGAAACACAAATAAATAGAGCATGACTCGTCCTTAATTAAAATTTATAACATAATGTATTTAACATCTCTCTTATCTTTCTCTCTCTCATTTACCAACAGCTGGATACTCCGTTAGTGAAGGTCATCGATCTGGAAGGCACAGCGACTGTGCAAGAAAACCTGCAGCAAGGCAGCATCAAGTTCAGCCTACTTGAGGGCAAGCCCGTGCAAGTCAACGCCGTGGTCAAGGACTACAAATACTACGAGTTCACAACAGGTTATAGTGGTGATTATTACATCAAACTTCCTACTACAGGAATGCTTGATTAAAATGTAGACTTGAGTACTAAATGAATCCACACTAAAACAACTAACTGAAAATTTTTAACCACATAAAATATAGTCAAATTATACTTGCAAGTTTTGTGTTATATAAATCTATTATGGATATTTGATTAAAAATTGCATGGCATTATGTAATGCTAGTGCTTCTTATAACACTAAATTGATTATTTTGTGTATGATATAAATGGTTGTATAAATCAATAATTCAAAAATTGAAAATCCTTATAATTAACACAAATCCTAATATTTGAAATGTAGAAGAATCCGGTCGCAAACTGTCCATCGTTGGACACATCGACCCTGAGAAGCGAGTGGACATCAGCGCAGACATCATCCTTGGCGGTGACAAGAAGAACATTGTGCACGGAGCTCTCTTCCTTCAGGACAACCTCATCAAGTCAGATTATGGCGCGTCAAAGGGCAATTTCAATTACTTCGTCGTAAGTATAATTGATGGCTACCTTATTATTCAACATGGCGCAACTCTTGCTTTTAGCTCACTTGGTAGATGGAATGGTAATTGTTACTGTCGAGCTGAAATTGAATTTCAACTAGATTCCATAACTACAGAGGAATTGCCTATCACAGTTATAGGTAGGTACTCGTCACTGGTTCTTCACAGGAAAGATAGTGTTTAGTTGCAGACGGAATCAAAAACTCTACCATCAAGCATACCGAGCAGTACAATTTCTGCCGCCGTGAAAAAATAGACCTCTAGATCTTAACAATAAGTGCTATTAGATATAATTTTCAACGGAATAACTACAAAAGCATGCATATTACTGTAATCTTTGTACATCTTTTTATCAACTATGAGTAATCTATTAAAACTTCTTATACAGAATGCGTTGAAAAAGGACATGGAAACTCTGTTCACCCGCATCCAGCGGCTTGGCGAGAAGGCCAGCAACGACTTTAAGGCCACCCTTCAACGAGTCGAGCCCACCCTCAACAAGCTCGGCCAAGCTTACAAAGAAGATATTGAGAAACTGTACAAGGAGATTGCCAACGACAAAGTCCTCGCTGAAATCTCCGAGGCGTTGTAAGTGCAATGTTCAATTCAAAACCTTTATTGTGATGCGTCAAAGCTCATAAATAGACCCTTCCTTATGTTTTCATCAAAAATATAGTGGTGAGGTAGTGATAATATAAACACGAAAAGAAAAATTTTCACGGTAGCAACTTCAAACATTTGCTTGTATTCGTTTCTTAC
Source organism: Schoenobius gigantellus (assembly GCA_963935595.1). NCBI lineage: Eukaryota > Metazoa > Arthropoda > Insecta > Lepidoptera > Crambidae > Schoenobius > Schoenobius gigantellus. The sequence continues at coordinate 63,625,671 of OZ012542.1, read as the reverse complement.
CCCACACTAAATTCACCTTCGTTTTTAGGGACCACGTCGTGAAATACTTGGCTAAGATCATAGATGACATCGTCCAAACCACATCACCGATAATAGAGAAGATCAAGACCATTATTATTGAGACTGTCAACAAAATCGAGGAAATGTACAACAAACAAGTAAGAATTATTTTCAAATTATTTTGTGAGTTTTCGATTTATATTATGAGAATGTTGTTTTTTTTTATATTATGAGGTAATTACTTGCTTCTGAGCTTAAAATCAGTACTATACTTAAATTGGCCAACACAAAAGGATGTTTGTATATGAAAAAGTGGTCACAGCGCATGACAACATAAATCTTACATTTTTAGGTTAAAGTAAGAGGCATAATAATATTTCCACAAACAAAAATATTAAGCGTTGAAGTCTTATGAGATGTTAACGAGATCGAGATCGATAATAATTGTAATCTGTTTGTCCCTTAGGATAGGCTGTTAATTGTTTTTATTTTTCCATTTAGACTTGAAATAGTTATAAAGTTGTTCTTTGTACTCGTATTAAACAACACCTCTTTGCTCGTGCTCTGTAAACATAATATATTTTTTGGCAGTTAAAAGTAAAACTTCTCTACGTAGTCATACCAGTTAAACAATTAAAGTGTTCATAAATTCATTGATTGGGCAATGTTCGAACGGATCCAAATAAAGAAAGGTACCTAATCTTTTAAAGTACCTAACTAGTTGTATGTTATTTTCATTAATTTTTTAAGCTCGTGTACGTGTTGTTCATTGCGTGATGTATTTACCTATAAGTGTTTGTTGCACTTAGTTTGTTACTTTTGAATAATTTTACTCATAATATATATTGGTGTAAACAAATGTTGGTAAATCAATAAATAAAAATAAAAAATGTAAAGCTATATTTGAAAATTTTTGAAACATTTGTAACTTTTTGTAACCTTTGTAATGTTTCTTGGCTCGCCCTTCTCGTGAACGTCAGTATACCTAGCGAAAGGTTGATTAAAATTTATAAATATAAAGAATTAAAATTGTGACGTTTTCAAACTTATGCTATATTTTTATTTTATTACCAATGGTTATTGAATCTACTGACTGCTGTAATGTCTCAAACAGCTTAAGGATGACATCGTCAAGCTATACGTGACCGTGACCGCAATCATCAAGGAGTACTTCGACGGCCTCCTCGACGTAGTGGCGCACTTCGGCGCTCTCGTTGCTGACTTCTACGAAAAGCACAAGGCTGAGCTGCAAGAGATCACCAACACTGTTGCCGAAATATTCAAAGGTGAGCCCCAGTCAATAATATTTTATCTCACTTCTAATTTTACTTATAACGTCAATGTCATCATTATTCATAGTTTTTTCATTACCTATTTTAATCAAAATCGAAAGAAACTCATTTTTGAACTCTACATACACGCATCGTACACGAAGTACATAACTTATTTCTGCCTGTGGTATAGGTTTTTTATTATTATGTCGTTCATATTTTTCTTGTTACAGACATCACTCGTATTATCATCGTACAACTGAAGGAGCTTCGCGCTAAGGTCGGCGCATTCGCCGAACAGTTCACTCAGCAAATCAAGGAGCTTCCATTCGTCGAAATGATCAAAGAGAAAGTGAGTAAAGTTTTTTATTTTGAAGCTATCCAAATTTCTGGCGATCATCGATTAATGTTTCAAAAATCGTGAATAATGATCGTGATTAATGTCTTTCATGTCAACAGTATGAGGAATTAGCCGTACCCGAAGTCATCGTCGAGTTTGGTCAGAAGATTTTCAGCGCTGTCCAGTCGTTGCTGCCCACTGCTGAGGCCAAGGACTTCTTGTCCGCCCTCTACAAGTACATCGAAAAGGTAAATTTTATTCTAGAAATTGCTAAACTACTAATTCTATATTTTCAACACATTTCAGCCTGTTTTGTAGCTTTTACTGATGAAATGAGTGAATATTACACATTTTTACAAACCTATGGCCAGAGCACGACATTGAAATGGAGTTCAAAATCTTACACAGAGCAAGTTTTCCAATTAATGGCCAGAATGCAATAAAGCTATAATACCAGGGTCGTGCAACAATAATGAAATAAGATGCAGTGGCTACAATTTTGTTCAAAATAATAAAGACAGCTCTTTTTTACGCAAAGTTTATTTGAAGATGTGAAATTGATGACAATTGTTTGGAAAAAATCATATCGCTGAAATCATCAGTGTTGAGTCGTCTGATCTAAATAAAAAACGCTATTTTTATTACAAAGCTGATCAATGTCAATATCCTGCCATCATTTCTCCAATTTCTTGTTTTGTCATCAAGAATGATAACGCTCTATTCTGCGGTCGAACCTTGTGCAATCACACAACATCGCTCTTGAATCTTCACAATTTACCATCAGCCCACACACGTCCACTGCTGGACAAAGGCCTCTCCAAGTGCACGTCACGGAGCACGATCCGCGGCTACTCTCATACAGATCTTGCCAGCTACCTTGCGAAGATCGTCGCTGTTCGGGAATACAGAGCAGCCGGGAACTGGTGGACCGCTGTCCATTCTGTGTATCCATATGGAGGGTTTGCCCCTATTTGCCTCGCTGGACATGCGGGTTGGCAATCGCAGTGCATATCTAAATGTAGCTGTGTCGTTACCGCCCGACACCGGTCAGTGAACTTAGGTTGTAGTTTTGCTTGAGTCGTGATAGTTATCCCACCATGTTAGGCCTCAAATGATGTTGTTTGGGAACCCTTTACCCCCCTTCATAATACACTGACACGGTTATCAAACAAACAGTTACCAATATGACTGAAGGGGTTTTTGCAATTATCTAACTTGTGCGTTTTCACAGAAACGTCTGCACGAGAAGGTGGACGAGAACGCGGAGCTGCGCGTGCTGTACCAGAAGCTGGCGAAGGCGCTGACGTCGCTCGTGCAGCTGGCGCGCGCCCAGCTCGGCCAGCTCGCCGGGCCCGGCCTCGCCGTGCTCAACCCGGTACGGAACCTCATATCAACCACAATAGGACAGTCTCCAGACCCTACTCAACCAATCCGGGGTCACCATCATCATTACTGCCTATATCAGTCAGGCTTTCCTACGTGGAATATAAATTGTGCGCTCATCTTTCAAAGTGCCGGTCTACTGAGACACGGGCATGCGCCTAGTTCAGCTCCAGCCTCTCACAATCTTTACAACATAGCCCCAAAATAAGGTGTACATGTAAGATTGTCAGAGATAACAATAAACTTAATTTATTATTATTATATGAGGAGTATGGGCTATGACCCACCACAACGAAGGCCCAATGCGGATTGTTGGGTAGAAACGGTTGCAACAGCAACCGGGACCAACGACTTATCGTGCCTTCCAAAGCACAGAGGAAATCGAGATCATAATGTTTTGGTCACCCATCCAGGGTCCGATCATGGCGAAGGTTGCTTTGTTTTCAATATCAAAACCAAAGCGTTCGAACCACCATACCACCGAGCTCCCAATCCTGGTTATACAGACGTAATTTGAAACTACACTCTACCGTGCGCAATATGCTTAACTCCCTACAGCTCATTAACTCTGTTTCCTTTGTGCCTATCTATGGGACAAAGGTGAGGCTCAACAGCTAGATCCTAACATGTTGTATATTTACTCAATCAGTGTTAGCACCATATCGTATTATTTTAATCGTCACTGTGAGCTCTTCGACCAATATAACATGATCCTGTCCGCAGTTCGCGCTGTTCTCGGGCCCGGGCCAGATCGGGTCGATGCCCTCGTTCAACTCGCCGCCGGCCTTCAGCCTCATCAACCAGATTGTGAACGGAGACCTGGAGGACCCACGCCAGCTCCTCAAGGAGTACAGGCCCCGCAGCCTCAACCCACTCGACGAGTTCCCGGCTAAACGTAAGTTCCCACGAGAATGCCTGTTTCATTGGTGGCATCTTTGTTTGTCTGTTCTCGCCGTAAGGTAATTCACAGGAAACATTTAGAATATTTATTTTTCTCAAGTATAATCAACTCTCTGTTACTTCATTGGCATAGTCCAACGGGGTTGTTGTCCTGTCGGTTAGTCCACTTAAATTTTTAAACATTAGGGTGCAAGACCACACTATTTAACGCAATTCTTTCTTCCACAGCATAGCAGAACTGAAATGTCTTACATTCTTGGTTACTCATCACAGTCCAATCAAACCATAGAATATACGTTACTTGACTTTAATAATCGTAATATTGTTTATTTTAACCACCATAGTGGTCTAGCGGTAGAGACCTCCTAGTTCTGGGCGGTGATTTTGTAACTTATCGATTGATCGGCAATCGTCTTCAAACTGGATGACTTAATGAAGAAAAGCGGAATTATGTTCATTAGCTATAAGTATTGATTGATTTATTCCACAAATATACCAAGATCACTCAGACGACGTTACAGAATATTAAACATATTAAAAATCAGTTTTAATCAAACAGAAATCAAATCTATACGATGGCCGATTGCCGATGAGTTACAAAATCACTCACCTGATCTGCAGGTCCGGGGTTCCATACCTCATCGGGGCAAAGTTTGTTGTGGTTGGCGATAGGGCTTCGGAGCCCATCTAGATAGCTACCATCACCTTTCCTGAATTTGCCTCCACAATAGCAGTTTTAATAACATAATTGTATTCCGACAATTATAGGTAAGATAGGCAGTTCTTAGTTGATGAGTAGTCTAGGTGAAGCTCGCTTCCACCCGCGATATTATCGTCACTTACCACCAGATGAGATGGCGAAGAGCTTCTCAGTCCACCGAACTCCTCAACTGCTCCACCGAACTCAGTTTCTCGACCCTGCACAACCCTTAACCGCGTGAATCAATGTCCAGTGCGCGCGGTGATGGTGAACGGGCAGCACATCTTCACGTTCGACGGGCGCCACGTGACGTTCCCGGGCACGTGCCGCTACGTGCTGGTGCACGACTTCGTGGACCGCAACTTCACGCTCGTGGCGCAGCTCACCGCCGGCGCGCCCAAGGCGCTCGCGCTAATCGACAAGTCCGGCAAGACCGTCGAGATCAAGGACAACGGACAGGTGGGTCTCTATGTGAATACACACGCAGACACGGACACGCACGCGTGTGCAAGCACACAGATTTCAACAAACTAATAAAATCACCAATCATAATTATCAATAACTCTTGGAGAACTTGTGTGTTGTCTCATCAGCATTAGGATGAAATATGATAGAAGATTGTCTAAATCTTCTTATTTGAAATGGCGTAGTTTTGAGTGAAACGATGCAAGATAATGACCTCATTGAGTTATACATGCAAGATTTGGATGCATAAATTTCTTAACGTGCTGTGCATGTCTTTGAAGTAAACCAAATTTTTATCTTAAGCTCATCATCGGAATACAAAGGAATCAATTTCATCATCAACATTTCAGGCAAGAGGCGCCCATTATTGAACCTCCCTCCCCTACGGATCACATTACGATACAAGACTAGTAGAAATTAAAATTTTAGTATTATAATGCTTATAAATCTGAATGTAACACACAATACCCTCTAATTTAAACCAAATATTGGGCTGAAACTAACTCTTATATTTTCTTACACAGGTGACCCTCGACGGAGCTCCGCATGGATTCCCAGTTATCGAGAAGGACATCTTCGCGTTCAAGGAAACCAACGGCGGCGTCGGCCTCGGCTCCACTTACGGCATCATGGTCAGGTGTACCTCGACCAAATTTGAGGTTAGCGAACATAGCATTTTTACTCCATACGGTTTATTTATTTATTTATTTATTCTTTATGTACATATTATAATACAAAGGCGGACTTAATACCTGTGGCATTTTCTTCCAGTCAACCTTAGGGTGGTGCAGAAAAGGGTAATGCGGTAGATGTACCGAGAAATGGAACAGCTTATTGAGAATATGATATTACATGCATATAACATAAAATTCTACTACACAAATAAAATAATTAAAATAAACTAATATATATCTAAAATGCCTACGACCAGCGAGATAATTGCAATGTTTTGATTGCCAATGCCTAAAAAAATCAGTTCTGTTGTTCAAAATGCCTTCGCAATTTATTTTTGAAGCTAAGCTTGCTTGGGGCGTTTCTTACCTCTAGAGGGAGAGCGTTCCATAAAAGAATAGATTGGACAAAAAAGGATGAGTGAACAATATCAGAGCGATGAGGAGGAACTATGAGAATACCATTGAAGGCAGAAGGAAGGGTTTTGTTATGAGAGGTACATAAGTTCTGAAAATGTGTCTTGAGGTAGGAGGGTGTGTTAGGGTTCAAAAGTAAGGAGTATAAAGTCATTAAGGCTCTCATCTGCCTACGCTGCCGAATAGGTAACCATTCTAAGCGCATTCGGAACGCCGAAACATGATCATGTTTTCTTAAATTAAAGACGAATCGAATACAGTTATTTAGAAGTCGGTCAAGTTTGTTGAGTAGATCTGCATTCAGGTCGAAATAGCACACATCACCATAGTCTATTATAGGAAAAATTAAAGACTGTACAAGCATTTTTTTGATGTCAATAGGCAGAAAGTTTTTCAGTCGGTAGAGAGATCTCAGAGTTCCAGTAGCCCTCTGACAAACGCTTGTTACCTGAGGTTGCCAGTTGAGCGTTGAATCTATATGCAACCCCAAGTCCTTGACACTGTTGCTCAAAGGGATAACTTCACCATCAAAAATTACGGAATGAAGGTTCTGATGCTCCAGTCTAGACATGAACTGCCTACCATTATCGCCTGGCATTTATTTGGGTTAACGCGGACTCCAAATCGCGCGGACCAATCCGTAATACTTTCGAGATCTTGATTGATTATAGCAATGGCATCATTAATACTATCAACATCTGCTTGAGTATAAAGTTGCAAATCGTCAGCATACAGATGATACGCACAGCGAATATGATGGGTGATAAAGTTTATAAAAACTGAAATAAGAAGTGGAGATAGAATGTTTATGATATATTTTAAAAATTTAACTGGCATTGTTTACCAGGCTTAGAAAGCACTATATATACAACATGTTTCCATGTTATTTACATTCTTATTTCATGTTCCTATGAATGGCAAACCTGCAATCACAGATTGAGTCCGTATCGCAGTTTTATGGACATATTCACAATTATTAGCATTTCTCCCAATTAAGATTCTCTGTGAATTAGTCCGTTCAGTGGTGCAGTATCTCAGTCAATCGATTTTCAACTTTATTTGATTAGCAAACTAGTGTTCCTACTAACTCAATTTATGTTTTCAGTCGTGCTACGTGGAAGTGTCAGGGTTCTACCACGGCAAGCTCCGCGGCCTGCTCGGCGACGGCAACAATGAACCTTATGACGACTTCAGAATGCCCAATGGAAAGGTAACTATTTACTGCCACTTCATCTGTGAATTTGTTTATAATTCATATTCATTCAGTTTTATTTTTTGTAATAATTAAATTAAAAATGTCAGCAAACTGTCATTCAATACTTATAGTTCGAAACAACTGTCACTCGTTCCCTTTCTACCACATATTACTTAGCCTCGCTTTCGTCTCCGTTCGTCCGTTTGTCTTTCTGTCCAGACAAATTTTGCAATCGAATTTTCTAAAACTTCGCGACTGGCATCAGAGCTGGAATATAGTTGTGAAACTAAATGTTTTCCTAGGTGAGCTCGTCCGAGGGTGACTTCGCCAACTCGTACCGGCTGGCGTCCTCGTGCGCGATGGTGGCGCCGCCGCGGCACTCGGCGCACCAGATGCACGGCCCCCTGCCGGCCGCCTGCGAGCAAGTCTTCGGCGGCGCCTCCCCGCTCCGGGCCCTCTCCATGTTCCTCGACGTGCACCCCTTCAGGTCAGCATTTATTCAATCTTAACAATAATGCCGAAGATATATATTGATCGGTTTCCGACCTTCGGACCTTTAGTCCAAAACCAAACGGTCTTAACCAATAGATCACACCACAGCACTCCATTATAACATTTAACTATAACATAATAAAATATCTGGAATTGGAAAAAATGGTATTAAAAGCAAGAACTTACAGTTATTTGTCTGATTAAGTATGAAAATCTGTACAATTCTTTTTGAGTTTTTTAGATGTGTAATGTGCCGCGAATGGAAGTATTGAAATATTCAAAACATTTTCAGACAAGCGTGTGTCCACGCGTGCTCCGGCAACGGCGCCGACGCTCTGAAGCAGGCGTGTGACCTCGCCCGTGGCTACGTGTCGCTGGCGGTCAACGGACTCCTGCCGGCCGTCCTGCCTCCCGCCTGCCTGCAGTGCACCGACGCCGACAAGCCGCACGACCTCGGCGACACCTACGAGCTGCGGCTGCCCGGCAAGCAGGCTGACATCGTCGTCACCGTAGAGACCACTGAGGTAACTGCATACACAGTTTCACGAGTAACTTTGACCGAAAGCGTAAAAGAACATTTTTACTCGGTAGAAAACTATAAAATGTCACCCAATCGAAGGCTTAAACTAATTATTTATTGATTTATTTAAGGGAAAATCAATACCTTTTCTTTTCAAAAAGCTACACCAATTTTTCATAGGATACGATTTTATTCTATATGATATGTGAATATTATCAATGCTTAAATATAAATTGAGTTAGTAGTCAATCCAGCTAGTACTTTACTGTGTAACATTTTTTACAATTTGTATTAGTAACTATGGTCTTAAAAATATTATAATACCAGTAGATTCTCATAGTCGTTAACAAAAACATACATAACCTTTTCTTTTAAGATTTTAAGCTTGTCTATTTAGATGATCTCATAATTACGGGTGAAAATTAAAAAAACCATTACATTTACAGTCTAACGAGAAAGCCTACAAGAATTTGGTGGTGCCCCTGGTAGCCCAGCTTGTGGACAACCTAAAGAGCAAGAAGATCTCAGACATCAAAGTCTACCTTGTTGGGGTCACTTCGAGGTTCCCGTACCCGATTGTCTATGACTCTGACTGTAAGTGAAATTACATTTTTCTTATAATACTGCACTATATTGACATATTAAGCTGTACAGTAATTGTAATATACATCAGCTTAAAGTCTCCACCTTTAAATACATCATTTTATGTTAAATTATTTAAATATTATTATATAGAATTCTTCTTTGTGTTTCCATTGCTATGCAATACATAATATCATAATTATTATGACCTTGAGGCATCTTTTAAAAACTTTTACATGTTTTACTTGATTTTCTTCGTAAACTTTGGCCTTGAAAATATTATCAAACGAGTTTCTTGACGATCACTTTCTGTTGCGCAGTGAAACTGAAGAACCCGAAAGTGCAGTTCCCGGACAAGAGCCGCTACGACACCATGCCGTCGATTACCACGGGCTGCGAATACATGGACAAGGCGTACGCCAACATCGCCAACTTGGTCAACACATTGAAGCAAGAACTCAGTAAGAATGAACATTTGAAGCAGTTCTTATAACCATTAAACTTAGTCCTAAGTTACCTGGGTACAAATAAATTAATTTTTATTGATCAAATCGATGATTTTTTTGTGGTTTTGTATGGATTAACTGGAACATTATTTTTTAATTATATTTTTCTTATTTTTGTGGCTCCTGTCACATAATATATTATCTTTCATATTATTAACATATTTTTTATATATATAGGCTTGACAAACGTGGTGGGTGGCTACTTATCACTGCTACAGCTGCCTCTGAGGCCAGGCGCCGTCAAGCATACCATCTACACCGTCACCGACCACTGCAAGAGCCAGTTCTTTATTGTGAGTTTGATGAATTTTTTTTTTGTATTTTAAAATAAATTTGTTCTCAAAAGTTCTTTTGTACAGTCAATATTTTAGTTAGTTAGTTCCTTACTTGTCGAGGAGTCCAGATGAGGCGCGCTTCCACCTTCGGTCGTATTGGCACTTATCATCAGCTGAGATGAAAACCTCGACCTTTCTTGTCGTATAAAAAAATGAAATGTGCGCTATGGTGTCTCCAGATGGAGGCGGGCCGCGCGGCGGCGTACAGCGTGGCGCACGCGCAGAACGCGCACACGCACTCCATCGTGGCCGCGCCCGCGCTGCGAGTCGGCGCCGGGAAGGACCCCAAACACATCATCGGTGAGCATCCGCGCTAACATTTATGCTGACGGGACTAGTAAATAAAAGATGTCAATGGTTCCGAGTCACATGTAATACTTGGATCACATATTGTCTGTCGACTTCATTACTCTAACTCGTACTACATCACACATTAATCAACGATAAATCAAAATAATTAACATAAACATTAAACAGCGACAAGCAAATAAATCACGACTCTAAAAAACGCCTCGAGCAGGACTCGAACCGTTATTGGGTCAGCGCCGTCAGTGGCTACTATGGAATGAGGCAGTGTCATATAGTAGCCACAAGATGGCGCTACCAATCCCATACAAATTCACGTTTATGTGTTCGATGCTCGTGATAGGGTGAAACTCGGTAAAACTCGAACTAGGCACTCTGAATTTTTTTTTAAGAAAATGTAGTTACAAATATAACGTTTTTGAACGAATTAATAAAAAATCTAACCGCCTCTCGGCACTAAGGTTGCGAGTGAAATATCGTCATAGTTCAGATCTGAATCGTAAAAGATTTAGATCTGAACTATGAGCAACGCTCACAGCGGAGAGCATAGCGCTTGAGACGAAGTCAAAAAATAAATTATTTAAATAGAGACATCGATACTGCAGCTAAGTAAGCATCATCTCACTTTGTAAGCGAGTCTTAAGAGGCTGACAACGCTGAGCTGAGCTAATCGAGCCCCACTTAAAACTTTTTTCAGCAAAACCTGTTTAATATACCGTAGTAAAAAAAATATATGTTACTCTTGAAAATATTTTTGATAATATCCATGTCCCCAAAATAAATTTTAATTAAAATTACTCGTTAAAAAAATACCAAAGACACCCATCAAAAACAGCTTCCAGAAGAAAATCTGAGTTATTTAACAAAGGTTATTTAATGATTTTCAGGGAATTAACTCGTTACACTTAATTTGATAATATTGATGTTTCATATCTTCAAATAAGTGACTAGTTTCTTTAAAAATATATATTTCGATTTTTCGCTCAATTTCAATAACGCACCGCGCCCGTAATCCAGTACAAACATGTCTCAAGGTCTTTGGCGTTACTCAGCCTCTTAAGTGGTCGTAATAGAACGCAGACCTAGTTCAGATCTGTACAACTCTATCTATACTTTTCACCTCACCAGCTCGGAAAGGCCTTTTTATTCTTCAAAATCTATGTGAAAATGTTTATTTTAACCGCTAGCGTAGAAAAGTGATTTGTAATTCGAACGTTTGCATATAGACTAGGAATATGAATTAAACTGTGTGGTCAAAAACTATTTCGTTTAACAATGAAAAAAATACATGGTTAAAATGATTACCTACATAATACATTCACGCACAATGGCTCAATCATGAGGCTTGCGAAAGAGCCCAGCCAAACTCACTAGGTACATGATAAATTCGCCATATCGCAATGTTCAATTTTTTTTTGTAATTTTTGTTCGATGTTGAATTGTTTGTATCAGTAATATGTAGGTATTTTCCCCGCTGAGGTGAGGTGTAAAGTCATGTATTGCGTTAGGCTGCAGACTTATTTGCCTCTCATGTCTTTGAATCCCTCGTTACGCTTAAGATTCTGGTTTTGAACCCTAAAAAACTTAAAATCCTTCGCTTTCTCGGTATTGAAATTCAGCACTCACAACAAAAACCAACTTTGCAGCCATGTATAAAAGTAACCCTAAAATATGTATGGGAGACGTCAAAAATATGCATGAATAACACTCCCCTCCATCTTCACAGGCTTCACGAAACGATCCGTGATCTTCCTGGGCGACAAGAAGCTCGGAAAGGACACCGAGAACATCAGGTCCACACTGGAGGTGCAGGATGACTCTTGCGTCGATTTCGTTGAATCGGTAAACACTTTTCACATACCTAGTTACTGTCATGTAGTTCTTCTTTCAGAGGAGTCTAGATACCTCAACATGGTACATGATTGTTCACGTAAAGGACTGGGGCAACAGTACTTATATATACAATAGTAGCTTTTTGCTCGCAGCTTCGCCCGCGTTAATTTCGTTTTTCCCGTGGGAATTCTATATTATCCCGTAGGAAAATATTCTATAGCATAAATTACTAAGTGATATTGTAGCATTCTATAAGTAAAAGAATTTTTCAAATCGGTCTAGTAGTTTCGGAGCCTATTCAATGCAAACAAAAAAAAACAATCAAAACCTTCCTACTTTATAATATTAGTACCTACAGATAAAATGTAGAGCTTTTGGTGGTAAAGCTTTCGAGTGCGATAGCTATCTATGTGATCGTCAAAAGCCACGTAGAGCACCGTGCTATTAAATCAGCAGTTTTTTCTAGTTAGATTCTTCACAGACCTCAAATAATGCCATGTATCATAAACACACTCGTGGTGAGGCTAGATCGCATCGTAATAATGTACGTACCTACATGCCCATCTTTCTGAAATTGTCGTTTTATCAAAATGCCTTTTCGCAATATCAACAAGGCACTAAGATAGTGCCACAAAAGTAACCATTGCATCTGTCGTCCAGTCCAACGGGCTCGTGTTGTCGTCGGCCAACTACCTGACGCTGGGCGGCGGCGAGCAGAAGCAGTTCCTGCAGGGCGCCGCGGCCGCCATCTCGCACGGCATGCTGCGCGACCAACTGGTGCAGGCCTGCGCCTGCGCCTACGCCGACCCGCTGCGCGCCGCCTCCGACTGCCTCAACAAGGACAGGAAGGAGCTGGTGCGTGGACTGTCTATTTTACACACACACACATACAAACACGCACACACACACTACAGAGAGGCCCACACACACATACACACACGCACACACACACTACAGAGAGGCCCAGGATGTTGGGCGCCAGTGTTTCGTGGAGGTAACGGTGCAGTGGGTATGTGGGGCCGGATGAATGAAGCACCAAATTCCGTCACTGATTTATTTTATTTATTTATTCTTTATGTACAAAAGAAGTACAAAGGCGGACTTAATGCCTTAGGCGTTCTCTACCAGTCTACCTTAGGGTGGTTGAGAGACTATCGAGGTAGATGCACATGTAACAGACATTTCTGAACGACATAAATTAATTACAGAATAGGTATGAAATAAATATTTATTAGTGAACCCAACTTATGAACCTTATTACATACATATATAAACGTTTTACATATATATATATAAACAAATATATACATATGTATACATTAATAATATATAATATATACTAATGAATCAGTAAGTAGGACACATTTACACAACTCTGCAATTTAACGTGGAAGAAGTTCTTTTGATAACCATTTGCGTAATCGTTTCTTGAAGGCGTACAGACTAGTAGACATTCTAATGTCAAGAGGAGTGTATTCCAAGAGAGAATCGATTGAACGAAGAAAGAGGAATGAAGAACATCTGATTTATATACAGGGTGTCCCAAAAAATAGTGTCAAGCGTAAGTCCAGAGTTAGAGCACCTCTTGGAGTACCCGATTCACCCCCATGTATGTTCCGCGATTATTCGTAGTTTTCGAGTAAAAAATTTTTTCTGACTTTTTGAAAATTTTGATCCAAAGAACTTAAAAATTTTAAATAAAAAAAGTAGAACATATTTTAATGTTTTTCTTTTTGCCACTGAATCATCTTTAGTGCTTCTTTTATGTCTAAAATAATCAGCTTCGTAACTTTAGTGGAAATTTAGAAAACAGTAGTGTAAAGTCAAAATTTGAATGTTAGTGAATAATTACTTAAAAATTCATCTTTAAATTAAAAATCTAAACAGGCGAATTCATGGTTTCTAAGTATGTGTAAAAACTTCTCTAGACTCTCTGCTTTCATAATCATTTAAAAAAAGAAGTACTTAATAGGGCTACTTTGGCTTAAATCGGCCATCAAAGACAGCGAGGTGAAAATTTCATAAAATTTACCAAATTCCTATCAGATGATAAAAAAAAATATCTGGTCTTTTTTATAATTTCTAAGGTTCAGATTAATTACAATTTAGCAAAAATTAACTACATGAAACCCATATTTAAATATTTTTCTCGCGGATCACATCGGTTGTAGTGTTGGATGTAACGCAGTACTTACCTGCTAAAAAATTGCCCGAGTGAGAGGATATGAAAGAGACCGCATTATTGCTATCTCTCTCACTCTCATTGGCGAAATGGATAACTGTAACTGAGGAATGCTATTCTTTGTGACAAGGGGCGGGGGGTGTAGTCCGAGCGCCTATTGTGTTCTGGCGCCAGTCGTTTGCCTGCTTTTGTTTGCGCCTTACGTACGATACGCTCATTTGTGATTATTTGACGATTTGTGCGATTACGATTTGGTTTTGTGTGAATACGGGATTTTGACAAATTTGGCATTCTTAACGGATTTTTCAAGCTCTTCATTTTGAGATGTCTTTTTCATCGCAAGAATATGCTCTTATGCATTACTTTTATGGATATGCAAGAGGAAATGCTTCTGAAGCAGCCAGGTTGTTCCGGCAGCAAGTACAAAATGGAGGTGGACCTCAGCCTGAAACTTGGCCTGATCATCGCATGATTCTAAGAGTACATAACTCTTACATGGAAGGACGCCTACCAGGTAGAAGATCGGGGCGCCCATCTGAAATGAGTGACCCAGATACTGTCCAATCAGTGGTCGAAGAAGTGATGAGAGATCCATCAGTTAGTGTAAGAACAATAGAACGTCGAATCGGAATTCCGAAATCACAAGCACATCGAATACTTCATCAAGAACGTTTTCACCCATATCACATCCAGAAAGTTCAGCAGCTCAAGCCCGCAGACTACCCGAGAAGGGTGGCATTTTGTCAGGAAATGTTACGGAGACAAGCTGAAAACGAAAATTTCTTTAAAAATATTCTATGGACTGATGAATCACATTTTAAGCGATGTGGGGTGTTTAATGCGCATAACTACCATTCGTGGAGTATTGAAAATCCACACCTCACAAGGGAATCTAATTTCCAAGAACAATTTAGTATCAATTTGTGGTCAGGCATCCTAAACGGACAGCTGATTGGTCCGTTCGAACTACCGGACCGACTGAACAGCGAGGCCTACTTGCAATTTCTACGACGTGATCTCGGCGTCTTATTAGAAGATGTAGACCTATTAACGCGGAGAAATATGATTTTTCAAAACGACGGCGCTCCATGCCATTTTGCTAGAAATGTTAGACAACATTTGTCTGAAACATTTCCAGGCAGATGGATCGGTCATGGAGGGCCCATTGCGTGGCCGCCACGGTGCCCCGACTAGAACCCCATAGACTTTTTCGTCTGGGGATACTACAAGGAATTAGTATACGCCAAGGACATTACAAACGTCACAGTGTTAAGAACAAAATTAAGACAAGCGGAAGAAACAATAAAAAACAACAGAATTGCATTTATAAATTTTAAAGAAAACTTTTTTAGACGATGTAGAATATGTATTGAGCACGAAGGTCGTCATTTTGAAAACTTTCTTTAAGCGATCGAATAATAAATACTTTGAAAATAATGTTTTGTTTCATTTATTAAGTTATAATAAACCTTCAAAGGTTATTAAAGATGGCAGCAGGAACAGTTATTTTTGACCTTCAAATAATAAATTTTTAGCTTTTTTACAATCATTTTTGGTTTATTAATAAATAATTGGAATTAAAAAAAAAATTATTCAGAAGTCGAGTTTTATGAAATTTTCACCTTGCTGTCATTGATGGCCGATTTAAGCCAAAGTAGCCCTATTAAGTACTTTTTTTTTAAATTATTATGAAAGCAGAGAGTCTAGAGAAGTTTTTACACATACTTAGAAACCATGAATTCGCCTGTTTAGATTTTTAATTTAAAGATGAATTTTTAAGTAATTATTCACTAACATTCAAATTTTGACTTTACACTACTGTTTTCTAAATTTCCACTAAAGTTACGAAGCTGATTATTTTAGACATAAAAGAAGCACTAAAGATAATTCAATGGCATAAAGAAAAACATTAAAATATGTTCAACTTTTTTTTATTAAAAATTTTAGATCGAAATTTTCAAAAAGTCAGAAAAAAATTTATTAAAACTACGAATAATCGCGGAACATACATGGGGGTGATTCGGGTACTCCAAGAGGTGCTCTATCTCTGGACTTTCGCTTGACACTATTTTTTGGGACACCCTGTAGTTATATACTCTGAAACAGTAAACGGACTATTGTAGATTATGAATAATCAGACATATAAAACTTACATTAACACATTATATATAAATGTATAATTTTGGTATGCTGTTCTAAACTTACATACAAACTTAGAGAATTATAAAGTCAAAGATATTAAAAGCAGCAGTGCGTGCCAATACATAACAGTCGCAAGCTCTATAATTTGCCTTAAACCGATTTTTACTAACATTTAACAGACGCTTTGACACTTATTGCATGATTAAAATGTCAAACACTCGTTCGTTAGTTAGCAAACCGCCTGTTTAAATATACCAATATTTAAACAGTCTGTACCTTAACCTCCCAATTTAACCTATTTTTCTTCTATTCACAGGCTCGCAGAAGGAAGTAGACGTTCATTCCCACCTGCATCCATATCAAATCTGTGATCTTTCGTGCCATGGACGACGCTATACCAAATATGAAGCATTTGTAAAATATTTGAACTATTTCCCTTTCAACGACAAGTACTTTGATTGGGTAAATAGTTTCAATGCTAATCTCGTCCTTATCCTATATCATTCATGTAATTGTTGTTTAAGTAATTTATATAATAATGCCGATGACATCACGACATAAACTGAAATAGTCTAGGTTGATGTATCTCAGTCTATTTTGTATTAAAATAAAGATATGTTATTATATTTCTGTTTCCTTTGTGCGTGTTACGGAAATATGAATGTTTTTACATTAAAAAAATTGATTAGAATGACAAGTCATAGACCAATAGTAAAATGAATGAACTATTTTAGTGTACCATTCATGTTACCGACCATACCCAGCAAACTATTCGGTGCTTGGCTGTGTCTTATGTGGGGCTTAAGTAGGTACCTATATTTCACAGACCCACAATGTGTAACATGTGGAGCTGTTTCATTGCTTTACTGCTTATAACTATGTGCAACGTGTGAGATGTAGGAATCTTGCTTTGGCTGCTGATAAGTACATGGTCCTGAATGAATCAGTGATTGCCATAGAGTCTTAGGTTTGTCCTCGGCTACCAGACAATATTATTTTCATTTCTCATATTCTGAAAGTAGATCAGTGTTTACTTAAATATAGGGCTATAAATATGGATATTAGTCTTAGTCCAGTTACACCACTGCCTACTAGTTGTATTCCTACCCTTTTAGATTGAAGAAATAAAATCGATAAGGAGATCTATGCAATAAAAAGTCAGTTACAAAATGATAAAATGTATTAATTTCGTACAAAAATATATAATCTTTACTTATGCGTCTACGATTTACACTTTGGCTTAGGGATATAATCACAACAGTTTTATTATGTAAAAAAACAGTTACTCGTAATTTTTCGTACATCTCCAAAACATAGCTAAATATAAACAATCCTGATAGGGACTATCACATTGAAGTATTTTCTTAAATAACAAATAATTAAATTTAACGAAAATAGCGATTACTCAGTAAATAAGGCAATATTAAGTTCTTTTTATTCGAATCAATATAATTACATTGTTTATTTACAATTCTTTGATGTACCTACATACAACTCAGTTCGCCGTAATGCAAGTAGAAGCGTTAAAAGAAAAAAAAAAGAAAAATGGTTTATTCTGTGTAGTACTAACATAATAATATAAAAAGCACAGGTAGGTGTGCCACAGAAAAGGATATCTACTCAGCATAATGCCGAGGCATCGTAGACTGCCAGGCGCTGGTCTTTCGTGGACATCCTGAGTAAGAGGCACTGCTATGGCACATCACTATCTACTAATGATAAATTCTTACCCCAGAAACTACGTTATCTTTATTTTATGCATAAAAATACAACTCATTAAGATTTAGTTACAAAATTAATCTCGAAAACGTCTGGTACTCTTTCTTCAGAACATTCAGTTGGTCAGGTCGGAAATTCTCAAAAATTAAAAAAAAAATCGTAACTCGAAAAGTATGATTATTGATAGGGGTGATTCGGTAACCCCACGATACGAGTGACCTAATTTTTTGACGTCAATGTTTCGACCACCCTGTATATAGACATAGATACATTTAAGTGTAACAGAAATAACGCATATCCTGAAAATAGTTTGTTAGAAATATATATGTAAATAAATCAATTTCAGTAATTAATTTCAACTAGTTTAACATAGATATTTTAAAAATTAATGAGGATTATTAATTACAAGCGCATAGCTTGGGCAGTGTACGCACCGCTCGGGGCGGTGACCTAACAGCTGGTATGACGATGATGTATGGCAAGCCGCGAAATTTTGAATAGAATTACATTGAAAAATACCTCTTATTATTTCTGATGACGGGATAGGTGACTGTGATGACATTGATTTCAATATTATTATTATTTCAAATTTCTCTTAATTTATTTTTATTAATTAATAATAATTAATTGAAATAGATTCAAAAGCCACTTCTAACCGAACTTCTTAGAGGGTGTGCATTATTTTTGTTACACGATGTATACACGGATACTTTTTTATCACCCCGGATAATTTAAGAGACGCTTCACTACACGGTAGTAGAATGATTTAAACATTAATAATGTATTCAACTTACCTATTTATTTTTCTATAAATTTTCTAAAATATCCAAAAAATACTAACCTAATATGGACACTAAGTGAATTTGCAGACAAAACATTGAATGAAGGCAAACTGGCAACGTCGCCAATTCGAAAGAGCGTAAAAAATACTATCAATTTGTATTTACGCTCTTTTATATTATTTTAGAAAATTAATATCTCGTCCCTTAAATTATCCAGGGTGTTAAAAGTGTACACACGCCTGCACATCAGACTAAACATTCTGTTGCAAAATAGTACTTATTACAACGATATAAGATGCCACAGTGTTTACCTTGATGTGCTGTCGTCCGTACATTTTTTTATGTATATTAGCTATACGAGTACAGTTGTCGTATCATACATAGCAAGTTGACTTACACGATTAGAACTAATGACAAACCCACCAATATATTACAAAAAAAATGCATAACCAGTTTTTGTGTGTTCAGTAAATACTTTATGTAACTGTCAAGAAGGGATTCTACGTTGCGACATGCAAACAGAGGGATCACCCTTCGGATATTCACAGGTGTATTGGTGGCCTCAGTAGTATTTGTTGCGCACCCAGCGAACGCGCGCGCCGCCGCCGCCGCGCTGAGACATGATCTTCACGGAGGCGCCCCCCGCCGCCTTCACCACCTCTTGGACCTGAGGCACACCCCGGACACTCCATACAACGTTCGCAAATCAATTACCTATTACTACTACTTAAACAAATGACGTTTGTCCACGTCCATGTGTGCGTGGAATCTAGTAGGGCTGAGTGCGCGGCTATCAATCGAAATGACGTGGGAAGTGCAGCGACCGCCTTCTCTTTTACCCGCATAGCGCTGTCTCTGTTATCGGCCGGCGCTCGCGTCTACTCGGCCGAGCGATCGCGGGCGCCCTTGTTTATGTGTTAGTGATGTCTACAACGAAGTGCGGGGTGGGGTGAGGCATTTGAAATGAGTGCGGGGAGGTGAGTTGCCGTTCTGTACGGAGTACTATGTGCCTGAAGGACACTCTCATCAGCATTACCCTCGCTCGCTCAGCCACCACCCAGTTTTTTTTACATACGACAGGTAAGCTCTTGGCCTTCATCTCATCTGATGTTAAGTGAGGGTAAGGCCGAAGGTGGAAGCGAGCTGCGCCTGGACTCCTCGACAACTGAGGAACTGGCTATCTCACCTCTAATTGTCGGAACACAACAATGCTATTAACACTGTTATTATGGCGACAAACTTAGGTAAGACGGTGGTAGCTAGCCAGGCGGGCTCAGAAGCCCTACCACCAACCAAACCGAGCAAAAAAACATGGGGAATCGAAACCCCATCACCACCACCGGGTGTGGATCTGACGCAGAGTTCCAATTTCTTTTGAAACTCGTGGAATTGAACGTTTTTTTGGATTGGAGATACCTAGTGACCTAGTGATCTGGAGGTCCGAAGTTCGATATCTCAAAAAAAGAAATGCTTGTCGGGGTGTTTGGAACAGTTCACTCAAATACAAGGTCGCCCATGAACGTCAAATTGTCACATTGCAGCGGCATTTGTGTTTCGACGATGCGAGGTTTGACAGCCGGTTAATCTGTCCATGAGGGATTATGGTGAAACTTGCTTCAGACAGCGAATTAATCGTCATTTACCATCAAATGAGACTGAGACTGCGACCTTCTCTGTCATTAATGAAAAATCATCACAAACACCCAAGCGATTTTATAATTCCAAAAAAACTTATCTGGAAACTTATTTTATAAATAGAATCAAAAATATTTATCTTGTCTACGACAGTAAATTCACGTGTCAACGATGACTTCTGTGTTTAGTAAAAAAATGTGGTAATATTTCGACTTACGCTAGTCATCAGGTTCTGAGCGTTGTCCACCAACATGTTCATCGCTTCTTGGTCCTCCTTTGAATCTTTAAAAATAAACAATTATTATAAATGCTTTAAAGTTACACAGGTATAGGTAATTGATAGCCAGTCATAAGTGATGACTGATGAATGACTTCTAGTGAAAAAATGAATGAAATATATCGTTTATTGTAATAATCACAAGTCATCTCAGTCATTCGGTATTTCAGTATTTTGACGATTCACAACTACATACATTTTTTTAATACTAAACCCATATCAAATGAGTAAATAAATAACAATAAATAATGTTGAACTATTTACCTTGGTGACCCAGGCTGGACCCTTTGACTGTAGCCAACATCTTCAGCTGACCGCTGATGGTCGGTATCCGCTCACACACTTGCAGCAAGTTCTAAGATGAAACACCCAATGTATTAAAATTTTAAAAAAATATTTAATTAAATTAGAAAATGTATCAATGCTTATGATTGTGACAGCTGTCAAATAATACGGTTGCCATTGCGAATAAAATATTGAATTGCTACATTATTATTGTAATTTTAGGTGAATTAATATATCTTATATAAGATAGTTATTTTCTGGTATGTAATAAACCTTTTGAGAAGTAAATATAAAACATATATTAATTATATTATAAAATATTAATTGGAGAATGTACTTATAATTGAAGACGATTTGTGTAATGTAATGCTGTATTGTATACTTAATTAGCAGTAGGTATATTATGCAACGCTGAACAGAAAAAACGCATACCTTAACAGTGCTAGTTGAAACTGGTTTCTAAATCGATTTTAATGAAAAAAATAATAATGTTGAAAAAAATTATTGAAATTTATTTAGTCACAGTTAAGTACCTGTTTCAAACAAAATAAGTTTTAAAGACGGATTTTCGTGGCGTGCGTTTTCGCTGCTTAGGTCATTCACACTTCACACGTCAACCTCTACTCGACCGCCCGCGCGGTGCGTAGACTGCCCAGTGCGACTACATGCTATGCGTTTGTAATGAGGATTATGAGTTTATAAAAAATATCTGTTAATACTAATTTAAGAAAATAACAGTGACTGAAATTGATTCATTTCCAATTTTGTAATAAATTACTTTCAGGGTATGCGTTATTTGTGTTACACGCTGTATAAGTATAATAGTCCCTACATTACGATATAAGTGCGTTATGGTGGTCATAGCTGACGAAGCGGAATATCAGCCCGTGCCGAAGGCATTATATTTATACCGTACGACGTTTTTCCACACACTTGTGGGGTAAAATATCTAATAATCTGTTTTTTTTTTATTAAATAACACAAAACATTGTTAATTTGTAGACAAAACTAAATAATAATGGTATTATAAATAAACGTTCATTTATAATATTTTATATAATAAGAGTATATAATATTTATTAATAAAAATATTTACCTACTGTTTTTAAGACAACTCTTTGCTGATTTCATTTAATTTTACCCTATAGATTCTTTTCGAACATTTTTTCCATAGATAACGTATCCACACTCCTACGGCAAATCAGTGTAGTTCGTTGATGTCTTATATGTTGCCTCTAGCAACTATTGCGGTAATAACCGCACCGCGTGCGTTTTAACACACGCGTGTATTATGAGCTGTTTTATGTATCTAAAACCGTGTGTTGAAATAAAAGTGTGTTGAAAAATGACGTCTAATAGGCAGCGCGTAGGAGCACGAAGGTGCGCGTTGGGCGGGTGACTCACGGCGTTGATCCGTCGGTCGGTGCACTCGCGCGCCAGCAGCCGCGCCAGCCGCGCCACCTCGGCCGCCTCCGCCGCGATGCCGCGCGCCGTCCACACCAGCGCGCTCTTGTTCTCTACACGCGCAACAATGCACAACTCATTGCACGTACCTACCGTCCGCGGCCCGCCGAGCGGCCGCGCAACGTGCGAGGCGGGAAAACATCATCCTGTGCGTGAGGCCGCGGAGCGAGGTGTGACACACTCACACGCGGTGTCCGAGGAGGATCATGAGCGCGCGCACACGTCACCTTGTACGCGAGGCCGCAGTGTGAGGTGTGCCGTACTCATCGGACACCACGCGGCGTGCGAGGCGCGTCGCCATAAGCGCAAACACACATCATTCTGTACGTGAGGCCGCGAAGAGAGATGTGCCGTACTCACCCAGATAGCATGCAAGCTTGCCAAACTTGAGGCAAGTTTGAATCAAACTAGTTTCCCAACGACAAGTTTGCATCATGTTTGTTTTAAGCTTGCATGATGTTTGTTTTTTCAATTACGCAATGTACATACAATATTGCCCCAACAAACTAGTCGGTTTTTAAAGTTTGTTGGGGCAATATTGAATGTACAATGCAACATTGTATACTGCCGAAAAGAACAAAAATTACGCAAGTTTGTCATTGGGAAACTAGAAAATTTGATTCAAACTTGCACGACAAGCCATTGCTATCTGGGCATCGGTCTCGACGCGGTGTGCGAAGCCCGAGAGCGCATACACACATCATCGTTATCAGCCATAGAGCGAATGTGCCACACTCATCGGTGTCCATGCGGTGTCCGAGGAGGACCATTTGGACGCACACGCGCACACATTATCCTAAACGTGAGGCCACAGAGCGAGGTGTACTACCCTCATCGGTGTCCATGCGGTGTGCGAGGACCATGAGCGTATACACACATCACTCTGTACGTGAGGCCGCAGAACGAGGTATGCCATACTCACTAGTAGGATACACGCGGAATGCGAGGCAGACATACAAACATTGCCTTTTACAGTAAAGGAATTTAATTTGCAACCCACCTAAGGTTGAATATCGTAGGGCAATATGGTACCATCAGAGCTACAAATGTTACTAGGACGACTTTGCATACACTGTTTATACACAACTAGGCATAATCTGACATATCTATTGGAATTGCACTGTCTGTGTCAAACAATATATCAACGAAATGGGCCGGGAATTAAATTCCTTAACCAAATTATACACATTATATACAACCATATACAATTCTTGTCATTAGCACACATTATACGTCGCTCTATACGTATACGTAAAAAACTAGGCGTGTCCCTAATCGGTGACCACGCGGTGTGCGAGACGGGCTATTAGTGCACACATCTATCCGCTAATTTGTACCTAAAGGACAATGGCAAACTTCCTAACAAATTTTTGCTGACAATTTTTTTTGCGTCAATTTATAAAATATGTACAAAAACATTAAGAATCAATTACTAAACAAAATTGTCTTAGGAAGTAATATTGTAGGAAGTGTGTATTTTGTAAAATTATTATTTAAAGTTTTAGAGGTTAGCTTTTGCCGATTGGTTAAATAGCTTTGTAAATAATCAAAACTTCCTCAATGAACAACTTCCAAGGCACTATTCATATTACCCAATATGATAACATCCCTATTTAATGCCAATAAGCAGTAAATATTTTTAAATAACAATAAAAAAACAAATAAAACAACACCAACAAAAGCAATAGACAACAGACAACACCTTTTTTTGTGTTTGATGGCATTACATCTTGAGATTTTGCCAAAGATCTAGGACGAGTTTTGTAAAACCACAATTAACTGTCGCTCACTATTATATTTTTTATTAAACTAGAATGTTATCAACTACTTATTCATATCATTATTTTATCGCAATTATTGTATTTATGAACGGAGTGGCTATTCGGACCCGGGATCCAATAGAAGTCGATTGCTATTCGGACCCGATAGTTAATTGTTATCGAAAAAACTTATAGAATCAAACTGAAAGATATAGGTTAGGTTAGATATTGTGACCACACACAGAAAGTCAGAAACTGAAATTAAACTGCATTTTTTCATGCTCTGGGTCCGAATAGCAATCGACTCCTATTAGGACCCGGGTCCGAATAGACACAGCAATAGACAATGAATCATTTCAGACAGTATAATATAGATCCCTATGCTTTATCCCACGATAAATGTTACTATAGATAAGAAATAACATCCTTTTGAAGTCACCACAGACCAGTAATTATGTATTGGAAGTCACAATATCAATTAACCTTATAATTAATTCAAACAAATTATTGAGACTTCGTCAAATATAAGTAAATATTGTAAAAAACTGATGAAATTATTTTATACAAATCTACTAAAATGGAATTAATTGACGCTTACTAAAGACGCCAACAAATATTTCGCCATTGTCCTTTATGTCTACAATAAATTCATTTCATTTCATCTCATTTCACAAACATCATCCTGTCGGTACGTGCGACCACAAAGCGAACCGGCATCCACCCATACATCATTCAGTACATATGGCCACAGAACACTATGACCTACTCACCCATATTCACGCGGTGTGCGAGACAGGTCACGAGCACACACATCAAGCTGATGCCGAAAGAATGAAGTGTGTCCTTCACTGATGTCTACTTGATGTGCGAGACAGGCCATAACAGGCTTGGGTGTCTAACGCCCAGCAAATGCTGAGATGGCAACCCTTTCGGTGCGGGCACGCTCAGCACAATTTTGTCACAATTATGTCATTTGTTTTATTATATAATCTATTGTACCTACTCTGTGTATTGTCTTGTTGATTTGTGTCTGTGTCGAATAAATGCTTTCTATTTCTATTTCTTTCTATTTCCATGAGCACACACACACATAACCTGTATGTGTAGCCACGGAGTGAGGTGTACTACTCACCAGTGTCCACGTGGTGAGCTAGCTTCGCCATAAGGACCGCCATGCGGCGAGCAGCGGCCACCACGTCGTTGTCCTTAGAAGACCACTCGCGCACCGCAGCGTGTAAGCCCAGCGCTGCGCTCTACGAACAAAAAATAATCAATATTTCTCTACCTGTTTGATAATTGTAAACAAATACCGCACTGCATTGTAGCACTCACGAATATCGGTTGGTCGGTAGTCTGCTGCTTCTTGAATATCATCTCGCCGCCCAGCGCGGACTCCACCTCGCCAGTCGTCCGCAGCACCTGCAAAAGTGGTCCTTTAGTTAACGACCGGAAATCGTAGCTCGACATTTTTTTTTTGATCACTGGCATTCAGCTGAGCAGATGTAAATCAAACGAATGTCAGGATTTTAAAGTGTCATAATTTATTATGGAAGTAATAATTTATGGTCATAATAGTTAGTTTGATACGAATATTAGGGTTAATCTCATGTGTGTGTTCGCCTGAATTAATCCAGATACAAAGTAGACACAAATAACACTATAATATTCGTAACATAATCATTTTTTTATTGCTACTATACGCTGGCAAACAAGCAAACTGCCCACCTGATGGTAAGTGGTAACATTCACCTATAATACACGTGGCTCCTGTGAGATTTGCAGCAAAACTGCAACCCTCACAAGAACTACAGTGTACGTTGCCAACTTGTAATATCAGATGTTAAGACTTAAGTCACGGTACCCAGTAATTTCACTGTCATTTACCTTACCCTTCAAACCGGAACACAGCAATGCAAGCACTGCTGTTTTGCGGCAGAAATAGGTAAGACGGAGAATAGGTACCCAAGCAGACGACCCTGGTACAGAGTCTTCCTACACAGGGTTATATACCCATAGAATACCCATAGAAACCTACCTATATACTATATACCCATAGAAACTACAAGTAGTCTCAACTCATGTCCCAATGAGGCTGTAGCTCTTTTGGGACGGAGTGTGGAGAGGTGCAACAAGGTGTTCAACTTTTGTCACATTGATGCTAACACTGTTTTGAAAACATTTCGTATGATCAGTACCAAAAAAACTGAAGATCTTTGGGGTATTTCGACCCATATAATTAAATCTGTAATTAAAGAACTTGCGCCGCAACTTGCGTTGATATTCAATAAATGTGTCGATGAAGGTGTCTTCCCCGACCTCATGAAAAATAGCAAGTTGATACCTCTATTTAAGTCTGGGAATAAAAATGACCCTTCAAATTATCGACCAATTTCGATTCTACCAGCTCTTAGTAAAATATTTGAAAAAATTATATCTAATCAGTTAACTGATCATTTCTCAAGTAACAACATTTTACATATGAACCAATTTGGTTTTACCAAAGGTCGTTGCACTACTGATGCCGGTGTTGCACTTCTGAAACACATTTTTGCTGCTTGGGAGTGTAAACAAGATGTAATTGGTATATTTTGTGACCTATCAAAAGCTTTTGATTGCGTTGGTCACCAAACTCTTTTAAATAAACTCAAACATTATGGTGTCTCTGAAGAAGCAATGAGACTTATTGAGTCTTATTTATCCAATAGGGTTCAGAAAGTTGTTATTAACAAAACTGAGTCTGTTGGTGCACCTATAGTTATGGGCGTGCCACAAGGATCGATATTGGGACCCTTGCTTTTCTTAATTTATATTAATGACCTCCCACACTTCACTAAGAATCTGTGCGATACAGTACTATTTGCAGATGATACTTCTTTAATATTTAAGGTTGACAGAGGAAATGGCAATACTGACGTTGTAAATAGTACTCTCTCTAAAGTATTGCATTGGTTCACTATAAATAATTTATCTTTAAATTCACGTAAAACTAAATGTATTAAATTCTCATTGCCAAATGTAAGAAAAGTGGATACCATAGTGGAAATGAATAATGAAATTGTTGAATTCATCGACTTTACTAAATTTTTGGGTATAACACTAGATTCTAGATTGCAGTGGGATCCACATATTGAGTCCTTGGCTAACAAACTTAGTTCTGCAGCATATGCAGTTAAAAAAATAAGACAACTTACTGATGTTGAAACGGCAAGATTGATTTACTTTAGTTATTTTCATAGTGTCATGTCATATGGAATACTACTGTGGGGATCGGCTGCTAGTATTGAAAGTATTTTTGTACTTCAAAAAAGAGCGGTTCGCGCTATTTATAATTTACGAGCAAGAGATTCTTTAAGGGACTTATTTAGAGAAATTAATATATTGACTTTAGCAGGACAGTACATTTATGAAAATTTGATTTATGTCTATAAGAATTATAATACATTTGAAACCAATTTCCAAATTCATCATCTAAACACAAGATACAAAAATAAACTTGCCGTTCCAACATTCAGGCTTCAAAAAACTAGAGGCTCGTTTATGGGGAAATGTATAACCTTTTATAATAAGCTTCCACAAAGTCTTACCGACTTGCCTTTTCATAAGTTTAAAGCGCATGTAAAAAAGACTCTTATGAGTAAAGGATATTATAAAGTCAACGATTATTTGAATGATGCCAATGCCTGGTGTTAATTTTTCAGATAATGAATCGTCTTGTTATGTATAAACATTTGTTTAAACAAAAATTATTTTTGGTAATAAGTAGTAAGAAGAGAACTGACACATCTAATCTTGTAATGGAAGTTGAGCTCAAACTTCTGCTGTGAGGTCAGCTTCCAATTGACGACTCTGTAACAATACAGGGAGAAAAAAATAGCCCTTGCTGGTTTTCTTGCTGGTTCTTTCCAGTACAAGGTCTCCCGCCGTAGACTTGTGAACCAATGGCGTAGCTGCTTTGACGTTCAAAAGAGATTGTAACAATCCAATTTGAATAAAAGATATTGAATTTGAATTTGAATTTGAATTTGGTTACTTTTTATCACCCAGGAAAATTTAAGTGACGCTTCACGACATAGTATTAGAATGATTTAAATGTGAATAAAAAAAATAACCTACCTCTTTAAATTTATATTAATTGTCTAAAATATCCAAAAATGCACTAGTTGAGAGCAGCATTTTTAGAGATGTTTTAATTTTTTTTTACTTTTTTTTTTCTTTCAATTTTTATATAATAATGGATGTGTACTGAAGCGTCCCTAAAATTGTCCGGGGTGATCAAAAATAACCGTATATAATGGGGATAAGTAGATACATACACACGCCCACGTACGTACACGCATGCACGTACACGCATGCACGTACACGCACGCACGCACGCACACACACACACACACACACACACACACACACACTGACCTGCGCCGCGTGGTCGCGCCAGTCCCGCGAGTGGCGATGCGCTGCGGCGGGCGCCAGTCTGCGGCGCGCCTCGATCAGCGCGTTCCGCAGCTCCGGGTCATGTCTCGCCGCCGCCGACGACATGCTCACTGTCAGCACGCGGTTCGCCAGCCTATACGGAGGATCGAAACCGTATAGTGATGCTCAAAGTTCGGAGAATATGTGTAGTTGTGCACATACAAGACTAGTATTGCATTGAAAACAATAGGACCAAGGATCAAGTTGAGTCTTACAATAATAACACATAGAAGGATAGCTCGGTTCGGTACAGAGCGTGATGATTAAAGTGAAGCAAAAATGACACCGCTGTGTGAAGTCGCTTACGCGCGAAACACGCACACTACGATAAAAACAGTACGGAGCTGCCGGCGGCGTAGTGAGCCATTATAATATGGCTCACATTTAGTTGCATCAAATTGTGCGCGCCGGTTGGGTTTCTATGCGTTATTAGCATTGATTTACTACCAAACGTAGATAGAGCACTTCATACAAAAACGCGCTTGAAATCTGTCACCTAATCGACTATACATTTGTACGCTGTTAAATAGGTAGTTGAATATGCACACCCGAATTAAAATTACCATAAAGAAAGTACCGTATTTATCGAATTCAACCTTATTCTGCATTATTACGGCAACTATTTGAAGTACAACCGTGTGCAGTTACATCATTTCATACCTAGCCACATTAAATTTGACGTTTTAGTAATTGCTACAAGAAAATATCAACTTTATACTCTCAAACATAATGCTCAAAGTTGCTTATCGCGTTGTCGCTCCAAACGCATGGAAAAGAACTGCACGAGGCCCGATTGGGCAGTTCTTCACCGGCCCACTTTTCGAACGTTCATGCGTTATCTACGTTTGGTAGTAAATCAATGGTTATTACGCTAAGGATTGCGCCCCGCGAGACTGGAAAAAACTAATAGCGATTTTGAGAACTGAACCCATTTACGAGCGCTAAAAAAAATGTATTGATAATTGGATTACTCGTAGCCGTATAAGTGTATCGTTTCTGATGGAGCATATTTTAAAGGCAGTAAAATAACCAACATTTTGTGTATTATGATCTTTTCTCGGTACTTAACAAACAAACAAACAAAGTTTTATTTCAGTCACTACCGTGTGTTTATTTACAAATTAGTGTGGAGACTTTCCTAGTAAGTAAAATAATACCTGTATCAGGAAGTCTCCGCTCTTCCGTATAATTTAATTAACACGTAAGAAAGAAATAAAGAATCTTTATTTGCAAGAATATGGTAAATATAGGTTCTCACAGTTTGGTTCCATCATTCAGTCGAATTCATCAACGTGCAAATGTCATGGGTATTATGTCGGCGTTAAAAATGTTATAATTATTGTTAAGCAATGTCAAAAATAAATCAATGCTATGTTACAAACGTCAAAAATATAAATTTTATGTCAGAGATAAATGTTTGTCAATTCTAAACCCAAGCAATATCAAATTAGCGATCATAATAACATTTTAAAGAATTCCAACTAACGGCAATGTCAATACAATAATAGTCAATAATGAAAAAAAAATTTAAAACTGTTCAGATAAGTACTCTCCAACACTGTAATATCCTTTAGACAACAACATGTTAAATAAAGCCTTTTTAAATTTCGAGAATGTGAGATTTGTGATATCCGTCGGTAGTTTATTGAAGATTCTGATCGCCATGCAATATGAATTTTTAGAAACGATTTTTAACCTTTGATATGGTGTATATAGACTATTACCTTAATATGGTGTATATAGACTATTACCGTAAGTGAAGTGAAAAGATAACAAACTTATACTATAAAACAAAACAAATTGATAACAGTACGTGTGTGAGTGAGTGTGTGTGTGTGTGTGTGTGTGCGTGTGTGTGTGTGGTAAGTGGAGTGTGTATTATTTCATTATTATATAGCCAGCCTACAACTGAAATGTCAGCAAATTTTCAGTATCCGCATAACTAAGAAACTTAACCCAATTTGTTACAGTTTTTTTACATTTGTAATTATTCATTGGATAAATATTAAGTTTTCGGTTAATTTTATTATACAAATATTTTACTTGTCTATCGTACTGCCTTGCAGCAAAAACCGTTGTAACTGAATTATAGGAAAGTACTATGTCATTTCTTCTTTTGTTACTAATATTAGGGTTATACTTATTAAATTTGTGCATCTTTAAAATAGAATTTAGTATATAAAGTTTTCTAACAGACAGGAGATTTGCATATTTATATAATTGCTCAGTAGATTAACAGAGTAGTTACATTTACACAACAAGCCAGCCTCTACAGTTTGACGGTTGGACTACCCTTATGTCTCTGGGTAATACTTTATAGTTTTCATAGTGCGACTACAACGTGTGACGTGTTGTCTATTGTACAATCAAGGTGTTTGTATACTAACTTGGTGATTGCGGTGGAAGCGTGCGCAACCTTCTGCGGGTCGCTCTCTGTTTCCTCTCGCATCTTTTGCATCGTTTCACCTGTAAATAGATCAATCATAGTTATAGCTAACCAAATTAAATGTTGACCACGGTCGTCAATATTTGTTAGCGTGACTTACGCTTTGTCTATATATCTATGTGTCTGTCCTTTCCGTCGAAATATCGACCCTTGGAACACCTAAAAACTTCAGGCCTGTATGAAAACATAGTTACCGGCGGCCTGTACGAAGTCCATGGGGTCCAGTGCCTGATCGCACAGACTCCTGAGGTTGGCCAACGACTCCGTGTACTGGGCCAGCAGCCGCTGGTACTCAGCGATGGCCGCCTGGAACAATCATCACTATAATAGCCCTAACAAAACTAATCACTGAACTAGTAATGAATATAAACTTTCTTTCAAAAATGAGAGTTTTATTTAGCACCAAAGTTAGTAAATGCATTGGTAAAACAATATTGAAATATAGCTGAATCATTTTGTTTTTACAAGATAGTCAAAGAATCAAAACTGGACCATTCTATCATTACTTTACCGAACATTTTAAAAAACAATCTAAGTATGTATACTATTATACCTGCTATAAGAATTATTCGAACGTAATATAGCCCTGAAAAACGGGGTTTACATTTTCAGCAAACAAGATAAGCAACAAAATAAATGTAATTATCTAAGGTTTTTAATACTGCAGTTAATTAAATTATTATTGTTAATTTTATGCATACATTTTGGCTAATACAAGAGTAAAGTAGAGTATAGACAGTAAGCAAGTATTAAAATTTTAAAAGTTATGTTACAATTTAATAAAATAACTATTCTAAACTAAGCTAAATACGCATACAAACCTAATATAAACTAAATCTAGATTTAGTATATGCCCAAAATAAAACTATGAGTAGATAATATTAATTTCTGTGGCAAAAAATACCAAATCGAAATAATTAAGTACCTTCCCCTTCCCTCCGGACCTCGATTGCGAGTAGACGTTTCCGCAGCGTATTTGCGTTATCAATATAACAAAAATATATCTTTTATAGCGAAATTATTACACGAAAAAAAATAGGACAACATAAACCCGAAGAAGTGTTTGATAGCTGTGCGACAGGGACTTACACGGTGAGAGAAACAAACATACTTGAGACGCGTTGAGGGCCGCATCTATAGTTGGTGCTGCGCACAATCTGTGTGCTAATAAGGGATAGCTACTGTTAAGCCCGAAGAAAAATTCGATAGATGTGCGACAAGGACTTACACGGTGAGAGAAACAAATATATTTAAACCACGTCGCAGGTCGCCGCTATCTATAGTTGGTGCTGCGTACAGTCTACGTGCTAACAAGGGATAGCTACTGTTTTCACTTTGCGCCCTCATCGTACCTCTCGACATCGAGCTATCTGCAGTCTGCGCGCATAGATGAGGCGTACGCTCTTTGACCACTGTGAGTGAAGCGTATCTCCACTGGATTCTGCTAGCCTAGTACCCGCTGTTCATATTACATTCAATAACTTACCTTAAAAGCGGGTCGGCTCGGTCTTCAGGCACGGTTGTATAGATTTTGTATACTCATTGGAAACTGTGAGTGAAACATATCTCCACTGGATTCTGCTAGCCTAATAGTACCCGCTGTTTATATTACACACAACAACTCGCCTTAAAAGCAGGTCGGCTGGGTTTTCGGGTACTGCCGCATAGATTTTTGCATGAAGACATTTAACAAAGCTCACGAACCAAACAGATTAACGACTGAACACCTGCATCTGCAATGTGATATCCACAAACCTATATATATCTCCGACAACTTAACGCCTAAAATGAAAAGGCTGTACTTTCTTGCACGCAGCTTTGCAAGCTCTAATGATTTCTGCTTCTGTTGGGTTGCTCATGGTCGCATATATCTACGTAAAAATGAAGGCGAAAAAACCATTCGAGTTGACTCTGAATTGGACCTGTCAAAATTGCAAAAAGAAATATGACTATACACATGTTATCGCCTTACTGTTCCAATTTTTCTGCATGTTTTTAGGCTATTGTTTAACTATAGAGTTGCTACTTTTATTGTATTTACCTTCACAAATGTAACGCACTTGCCTCAACTACATTTATGCGAACAAAATCATTCTCTAAACTGTGAAATACCCAGACATGACTTGTTGCAATCTCGGTTCCGACTTAGTCATGCATCACAAAATGTCTCATCTTTGTCCCCAACTGAAAGATATACTCCGTCTAGCTATTTTTTGCAACGAAGTCCGAAGACTGTATTTTTGATTTTAAAAATTTTTCTTAATCTAAACCAATTTATTGGCGTAATACATGTGGTACGTAAATATATATTTGTTTTCAATAATATGATATATATAGTCACCTCAAACTGTACCTTATTTTTCTTAAATAATCTAAATTATGGCTAATAATATTGATATTGTCGAAGAAATTGACCAATTTCAAGTATCAAATGCATATATCTGTTTAGCGGAGCAATGTAAAACGTACTTTACTAATCCCAAAGAATATATGAAAATTTTCCATGTTAATATAAGAAGTCTAAACTGTAATTTTCCGTATTTATTAGCATTATTACAGCGAACAACAATACAATTTGATGTTGTGATCTTGTCTGAATGCTGGTTAAGCAAATGTCCACAACTTCCAGTTCTACCAGGTTTCATCTCTTTGCACTCGGACTATCTTAATCAAAATGATGGTGTGGTTATTTATATAAAAGACAACATCCCATGTTCGCATGAAGTCGTAAAAATTGATCACTCTAGCTGCATTCTACTCAAATTATCGAACAATTTCACGCTCATTGCCCTCTATCGCTCTCCAGCTCAAAAGAATACTGACAACTTCTTAATTAATCTCGATAAAACCCTAAAATTAATAGAACCATCTGAAAATATTGCATTAATCGGTGACATTAACATTAACATTGCTCATGACAGCTCCGACACTAACTGTGATAATTACTTAAATACCTTAGCTTTTCACGGCCTTTTACCTGCACATATATTTCCAACACACGGTAAAAATTGCTTAGACCACGTAATACTTAAAACTAAAAGCCATTCTATAACTTTAGTTCTTGACTCATTAATTACAGATCATGCACCTACCATTCTCTGTTACAAACAAAATTTAGTAACTCGTAAAGGATACGGCGTATCAAAACGTATTGATGTGATATCCTGTTCCAAGCAATTGACATCTTTTGACTACTCTCCTATTCTTGCATGTAGTGACCCCGAACACGCAACACATAACCTAGTTAGTTTAATCTCAAATACTGTCAAATCCAACACAGTAAGTTTAGCGATTCCCAGCAGGAAAAGGATTATTAAACCATGGATTACCCCAGGCTTGCTACGCTGCTTAAGACACCGTGATAAATTATATCATAACACTAAAAAAGACCCTGACAACTCATGCCTCATTACTACTTACAAACGATACAAAAATTTTTGTAATAATTTATTTAAAAAGGTTAAACGACAGTTTGAGCGCGATCAATTTGAAAAAGCTCAAAAAAATCCAAAAGCCACTTGGGACCTCATAAAAAAGTTTTCACACCTTAATAAGCCTTCTACTCCGGCAAACGAACTCCTGTCTTTATGTAAGGATGATACTGATTCACTAAATTCGGTTAATTCTTATTTTGCTAATGTTGGAAAAAATTTAGCTTCGAAGATAGATTATAATTATGTACACCCGGATTTCAACATTATCAATTCAGTCCCTCCCCTCACGTCTATGACTCTTTTTAATACTGATGCTACTGAAATCGAACGTTTAATTGATAGTTTGAAGAATACGTGTGCTAATGGCTGGGATGGTGTCTCCAATTCCGTTATCAAGTCTGCAAAACATGCCCTTATTCCTGTTCTAGTACACATTTTCAATCTGTGTCTTTCCTGTGGTGTCTTTCCCCAAGCTTTAAAAAAAGCAGTGGTACATCCTATTTACAAATCTGGAGACAGAGGCAGTGTTACTAATTATCGCACTATTTCAGTATTAACCACTTTGTCTAAACTATTAGAAAAAATCATTAATGTAAGATTGGTCGATTACTTAAGCCATAAACGGATAATTGCTCACAACCAGTTCGGTTTCACCAAAGGTAAATCTGCAGAAGATGCGATACTTACATTAACAGAAACATTAGCTACTAATTTGAATAACAAAAATAAAACTATTGGTATTTTTCTTGATCTCTCTAAAGCATTTGACACTGTCTCTGTCCCAATATTGATTGAAAAATTGGAGCGTATAGGTGTACGAGGGGTAGTACTCAATTTACTTAAAAGTTACCTTAGTGACCGCTTACAATGTGTCGTGATTAATGGTATTACAAGTAAGGATGAAAAACTAACGTTTGGTATTCCATAAGGTAGCGTTCTTGGACCTACCCTCTTTCTTATCTATATGAACGAACTCTGTAAGTTGTCACTACCACGTTGTAGAATTATTACATACGCAGATGACACGGCCCTTTTGATTCATGGCAAGAACTGGACAGATGCACGCAGACAAGCTGAGTATACCCCTTAACATAGTGATGAGTTGGCTGGCACAAAATCTTCTTACCCTCAATTTGGGAAAAACCAATTTCATTACGTTTGCACCAAAAATTTCTTCTC
Organism: Schoenobius gigantellus; assembly: GCA_963935595.1. NCBI lineage: Eukaryota > Metazoa > Arthropoda > Insecta > Lepidoptera > Crambidae > Schoenobius > Schoenobius gigantellus. The sequence goes on along the minus strand of OZ012542.1, from coordinate 63,589,980 downwards.
TCCCAGATCCTGATTTTAAGATTCAAGCTCACAAAAGTTACTGTCCTAAACTGCTTGACTGTGATTGTATGTTGCTCAAACGTACATCTAAAATAAAATATCTAGGAGTTTGGCTAGATCATAGACTCTCTTGGGAGGAACACATTAGGGTTACTTCAAGTAGGGCAAGGAAACTTATTTATGTCTTTAAAAACTTGCGAAACGCAGTCGATACTCCTACTTTAAGAACCATTTACATTGCTCTAGGGCAGTCTATTTTGTCATATTGTATAAAAGTTTGGGGTGGATCAAAAAAAACCCATTTGTTACGTTTAGAGAGAGCTCAAAGAGCGGTCTTAAAGGTAATGATTTTTAAACCCATTTATTTTCCTACCTGTGAATTATATGCAATTATTGGATTTTTAACAGTACGACAATTGTTTATTTTGTATGTGTTACTTCGAAAGCAGTCTCAACTTGCATACAACCCTGATAATATATCTAACAAACGTAGATCAGATCTAGTATGTAAACTTGAATTCTGTAGATTAGATCTTGTTAAGCGAAATTTCTTCTACCTCTCTCCTCGTCTTTATAACAGGGTTAACAGGATCTTAAATATATATCCACTTACCATAAAGGAATGTAAGAAACGAGTCACGACGTGGTTACAAAAGCTCTTATATATCGAAACAGAAAACTATTTACTTTAATAAATGAAAACTAAAGAAACTAAAAAAAAATACGGACTATTCAATAAACAAATATAGATAGTTATTTCTATCTCTTTATTCGATTCAAAAAAATTAAGTTGCAAATAATCACTAAAAATACTTAAAACTTAATTTGAGTACTTAATACGAATAACATGATAAAATATTATGGTTTCTGTACGAGGCACATTGTATGTCTGTGTCAGTATTGGTAGATATATTAGTTTAGTTTAGGCAACATGTTAAACATCATTATAATTATCACACAACACAATTACACTAATAGCATGCATTGAGGCATAGTGCAAGTATAATTTTCGCAAATAAATTTAAACTAGTAAAAAAAAAATATAAAGTGTGTGTTTATTGTTATTAATTTGGAAGCTAATTATATTGTGTAACTGGAACGCTGCTCCTATTATCTCCGGAGATGGGCGTTAGTGCTGCGACACAGTTTCTTATAACTAATGCAGTTATTAACGTAATTATAAGTGAATCACTGTATATTGTTCCAAATAAATTATTATTATTATTATTATGTCTCTTTTTTTACACCCATTTACGGGGCTTACTACACCAAAAACGCGGGCTTATCACCAAGCGTTATTGGTGATTATTCTATATGTATCATGTTGATTCACTCAGGTCATTTGACAGAAATTTTCTTACTATTCTGCAAGTGTTGAGTATCGCTGCTTTTTGCATGGTTCTATATGTTTTTGGTGGTAGATCTAAAACTTGGATACTGTGGTGTAAATGTTTGGGTATTACTCCAGTAGTCGCGAGCACTATTGGCACAATATATGCTTTATTTAATTTCCAAATCGAAGTTATTTCTTCTTTGAGTTCTGTATATTTGATTTTGTCTGTTATAGACTTTTGTATGTTATGTGTGTTAGGTACTGTAATGTCTATTAAATATGCTATTTTATTGCTCTTGTCCAGTAATGTTATATCGGGTCTATTGTAATGGATGGTTTTATCAGTAAGAATCGCGCGATCATAATATAATTTTTCAACACACTTCCTCATAAAGTGGCTCTAATCCCATGGCAATTAGGCACATAATGACACCTATAATCAAACTGTGACTTTTTCATTACTATTATTCACGAGTGAGTAATAGTTTTTTTTTTATATTATTGGTTGAGTTACGCTTACACTTGCGCTAAAATGCTATCCGCGAAAAGCCCAAAAAAAAGAAACCTCATTTTTAGTCTATGGCCGATGCGCGCGCATAGGAAAACTGATTAATTTTTCCCGCCATTGCGAAATTTATTAGTCTATGGCTGATGCGCGCGCATAGGAAAACTGATTAATTTTTCCCGCCATTACGAAACATTTTTCACAACTCGTCTCGTTTTCTCTTTTGAAGTTATTTAGTTAGTTATCAATTAAGATGTCTGCAAATACAATTTATGAAGAAAATGATTTATGTTGTACACCGCCCGATATAAGATGTGAAGCCCAGAACGTTATGGAATGTTTACTACCAGAAAACTCAAAGGAAAAATATCTATTAGCGTACCAAAATTTCATACAATGGCAAAACAACAAGAATACGCAGTCTTTTTCAGAAAATGTGTTCATGGCGTACTTTAAAGAATTATCTTCTAAGTACAAACCTAGCTCTTTGTGGTGTATTTACTCAATGTTCAAAAGTACAGTCCGAACAAAGAATGGAGTGGACTTAAAAACATACTCGAATTTGTCAGCTTATCTAAAGAGACTATCTGATGGATTTAGAAGCAAAAAATCAAAGGTTTTATCGTCTGATGATATTGAAAAATTTATTAAAGATGCTCCAGATAACCAATATTTGGCTACAAAGGTTAGTTAAATTAATTTTAATTAAATATTTAATAGCAGCTTGTGTTGTGTGTTGACCTTAATTATTGTTTCTTTTGTTTCAGGTTGCTTTAATATTTGGTGTAACTGGTGCCTGTAGGATACAAGAATTAACAAATATAACTTTAAAAGATATAGAGAACCATGGCCAGATGCTTTTAGTGAAGATACCTATCACGAAAAATAAAATACCTAGGTCATTCACCATACACGGTCCATTCTATGATATTGTTAAGAAGTATGAAAGTTTGCGTTTCCAAAAACAAAAAATGACCGTTTCTTTCTAAATTACCAGAATGGTAAATGTACCTGTCAGCCTATAGGTATAAACAAATTTGGTTCTATGCCTAAAGAAATCGCTAAGTTTTTGGGTTTAGTAGATGCTGAGAGCTACACTGGACATAGTTTCAGAAGAACTTCAGCTACATTGCTGGCAAATTCAGGAGCTGATATAATGACTTTGAAGCGACATGGCGGGTGGCGATCTAGCAATGTAGCAGAATCATACGTAGAAGATTCCATACAAAACAAGAAGGAAATTTGTACAAAAATCACAAAAAGAATTAAACTTGATTCTGAGACGCATCCTACTGGCGAAATACCAAGTACGTCCAATGATTGGATTTCACCTACCTACACGAATAATGAACCATCACAAATAACAATAGAACATGAAAGTATTTCAATAAATAATCTATCTGATGAGACCGCTATGTCATCAAAAATAGTTAATTATAATTTTACTAACTGCACATTTACTAATTGTTTCTCTAAGTAAACTTTTTATCTACTATGTAAAATGGTTTTTTATTTAAGTATTGTTTTATTCAGAAGTGTGTTGAAAAACGTTGTATGATACACGTGTGTATTGATGGTTACCGTCCTCGGCTTCTTAAGACCCTCGCCTAACGGCTCGGGCCTCAATGCGCCTCAGCGGTAATCACCAACATTACACACTTGTACCATAATGTACTATAGCCTCATTGCTCTCTAATACTGGATTAGGTGAGTATTCATAGTAGGGTTTAGGTTTTCCTGTATGGGCATGCTCCTGTTATATGTTGGATCGTTTCTGATGATCTATGACATTTTCTACAGGAATCTGATGTTAATGCTTCTTTAAGTATGTGCTTTTTGTAGTTTCTGGTGTTTATTACCTGATCTTGGATCGCGATCATAAACCCTTCTGTCTCCGGAAATAAATATCCTACACTCAGCCAATCATTTGACGATTCTGGGTCTATGTGTGTCTGTTCTAAATCATGCAAATGTCTTCCGTGAAGTATACTTTCGATCTCCATTTAATTATTTTTTGGTTTTCTAATTCTAGGCTAGTTTGTAATTCAAGTTCTTTATTAGCTAAATTCAAAGGTGTATAGTTTAAGTCAATTTCTACAACGGCTGAATGCAGTCTACTTATCTCCGATTTATTTAAAAAGAAATCTCTAAGATTTTTAATCTGATTTTGCCACAATGCTTTAATATTTATTAGTCCCCTCCCTCCTTTTGATCTATTTATGCTTAATCTCTATAAGGCTGATTTTGGATGTAAATAATTATACTTATTTAATACAGTTCTGGTTTTAATTTCAATGTTCGTAATATCGGTTTTGGTCCATTTGACAACACCAAACGAGTAAGTTAATATTGAAATGGCGTAGGTGTTGATAGCTTTAATTAAGTTTTTCGAATACAGTTTTTTTTTTGCAAATTAAGTTTAGTCGGCGGATATATTCACTGAAAAGGTGTTTCTTAATGGTTGTGTGATTTATTGTTTTTGTTTGTGCTATGCCTAAATATTTATAAATTATTATTATTATTATTACCTGATCTTCTGGCGACGCTACTCGTTGCTGCGCGGCCTTCACCAGCATGGGCGCCAGGAGTTCAGTCTGCGAGGAACAATCGGATATCAACATGGGTCAGATTTACCAGTTGCCGTTTTGAGTCCCTGATAGATTTTTCAGGAACCCTTAAGGTAGTCAAACTCATCTTTTGGATTTACATGTCTTGGATTAGATATCTGGCAGTTAAAATCCCCCTTGAAATATTAGCAAGAAAACATGTAAAAAAACCCTTTATGTGATAGGAAGCGCTAATTTTTAAATTAAATATAAACCTTTAAAAATGCTGAAAATTTTTCCTGATTTTCTGCTATATTCAAATATCCAGCAAACTTTGACGAGATTATATAAAAAAAAACATAGAAACACAGTTAAAGTATTTCTTTAATTTTTTATGCAAAAAGTAATTAAATCGGTGTAGTTTTAGTGGAGAAAACAGGGGACTACGAAACGTATAATTTGTGTACTTTTTATAGGTATTATCGGTCCGAGCTGCATTTGTCTCTGTCGCACTCTGAACGATTGTTCAGGCGCACACAATACATTTTACAAATCTACCTATTTCTGAATTCTTTCGACCTCAGTGTATCCTCTTAAAGTCGGTGAATAAAGACCACTTTGGATTAAGAAAGAATAAAGGGGATCAATAAGGCTAAGAATTTCGTCGTAAGGGCTAAGAGCTCGGTGGCCTAGTCGGTCGAGGCGAAAAAAAATTTCGAAAAAAAAAATAAACATACATATTTCACAACCAAAGCATATTTCTCATTCTGCAAAAAGAAATGTATATATTGATATATTTCCTTTCGTGAGGGTATTTTTCAATTATTACATAGCGTAAAGCCACACCGGTCTCATGAGACCGCGGTTAGCAGGTGACAGGAGGACTGGCCCAGTGTGTCGCCCGTCCCGCGGTCCCTGTGCGTCCCTGTACTGTATACCTGCCGCGAGCCCTGCAGCAGCGGCCGCGCCCGCGCCGGCGCCGCGGAGCCGGCCACCAGGCGCGCGGCGCGCGTCACGCGGCCCAGCGCCGCCAGCAGCTCCGCTATCTTCCTCTCGAGTAGGTGTCGGCGTTTGCTTTCATCTACCGAAACAGCGCTGCGCTCAGTACTGGCGACTTCGAACGGCAGCCTCGCACTGGCCGCACACGATTTCTGCATTCGATTTCCGTATTCGGTTTCCGAATGCGCGCTTTCGAATGCATCAAATCTATACAATTCTTCGTTATTGCAATTAAGTTGGCAAACGAGCGAACAGTCACCTATAATACGCGTCGGTTCCTGTGAGATTCGCAGCAAAACTGCGACCCCCACAAGAACCACAGCGTACGTTGCCGACTTGTGAGTTAAGATGTAAAGTAACGGTACCCAGTAATTTCAATGCCATATAAAATATGTACATTGACTGCTACACACGATCGTTTTTATTGCGAACAGAACACATTTCGTGCGCACGTTTAGGTAGAAAGCGAAAATTTCGAATGAAATAAAACAAACGAAATTCCGTGTTCGGAAATCGAATGCGGAAAACGTATGTGCGTGCGGCCAGTCTTATTCACAAGCCTTCGGAACCTAACCGAATCGATTCGATTCGGTTTCCGTTCGATTCGGAAAATGCTATTCACCAGCCCTATTCACAAACATCGGAAACAAACTTTCCATCTCGATTCGGAAAATTTTCGTCGACGGCCTATTCGCAAAATTCGTATCGAATATTTTTGACATTTCATTTCGTTTCATATGACATTTGGTTTCTGAAACATTTCCGAGACATATTTGCAGTCGAAATCATTATCGAAAGTGATATATACACAATAAATCTTCAATTTAAATTTCACATTAGTCAACATAATTGTTTCGAAAACTTTCTTTCCGCGCGCCGGGCGGCTTATTATTTACAAGAGAAACGCAATGACAGTCGAGTCTAGTTGTTGCCTTCTCCCGACGCAAGACGTATACCTAACTGACCAAGGTACTCGCGCACCTACCTAGAATGTGGAAAAAACGTGGTATTTGTGATAAAAGGAGTGCAAGATAATTGAAGAAGCGTATATCCTATGGTCGACCTAGGTAACACCGAAATCCAGGAATAGCGGTAAAGTACCAGACTTGACTACCTAATATAACCATACAGTTAGAGCCCAGCATATTATAAATCATTTAATTATATTGTTTGATATTTCCCTAACAATAGTGTTTTTAATAATTTGAGCGTGTGTTTAGCAAAATTTTTATAATCGTATATTTGTATATTTATAAAGTATTAAATGTTATAATTGTCAAAAGAGTTTTTATTGTTTTATATTTCTTGCGTTTTTATTACAGTTGTCTTTCGATTTTTGTACTATCTAAATACATTGAATGAATACTTATTTTAAGTTGTTTTTATATATATTTGTGTTTAATTTCCGTACATTTAGGTTTATCAATTTCTTATATTTGGCGCCCAACGTGGGGCGCCATTTGTGAAAAGAGGTGGTCGAATACATTTATTTCAAATATGTCTCTGTTAGGAACACAAGCAGTTACAATGACACAAAGACACGGAGAAAGGGACAACACAAGAGATACAAGTTTTTATAACGATTTTAAATATTATAGTGTTAGGTTCGAAAATGGCGGCACCCACCGGTTTCCGTGTCGGCGATGAGGTCCAGGTCGGGCAACGGCTCCTCGTGCAGGAAGGCGTCCACCACGCGCGCCACCACCGCCTGCTCCACGGCCTTCCGCAGCCCCGACAGCCGGTCCAGCAGGGCGCTGCGAAGGACCATTGCGTTTCACACTAACATATTAATATTGCTACGACGAACGCGTAAACAAATTCGTTTTCGCGCCCTGATCGTATATTTCCTGAATGAAGTCTTAAAAGGTCCTCGAATAATCCAGTAAAACCGCAAGACACGAAGAATATTCAGGAATACCCAAGTAGCAGACTGACGTCAATGACTAATTAAAGACGTTGTTTTTGAGTCAAATTAGGGTCTATAATTGTACTTACGTCAATAATACGTCGATTCGGCGACAGCAGCTTATACGTCATTATTAGACGTCCTACAGACCAGGGATGTTGCGAATATTCGCATCTGCATCCGCAAAAGCGGAGCTTCCGCATGGATTTGGACATCTGCATCCGCATCCGCAATAATCAATGCGGATGATCATGCGGATGCGGATGTAAGACAAGTTGCGACAAGAAAGAAATTGGGTGGGGCCGGCGAATGGCGCGTGCCCTTCGCACTTAACTTTAACCAATGGGAACCAAAAAATTAGTGACAAGATCCTACGCGCTTGTTGTGGTGCATCATTTGTTTCTTGTAAATAAATCATTACGTGTTTGCGCTGTGGAATACTAAGACTTATTGTTCGGTGCAAGCCACCAAACACCTTAGTAAGCAATAAGTTATTATAAATACAGATGTATCTTAGTTAAGAATGACTCATTAATCAAGTATCAATCAAGACGAGCAAATCATAATTTATCAGTGTAATTATCAAAGTTTGTTATCAATATAATAATTTATACTATCTGTTTTTATCATTTAAATATCTTCGGCACCATCTCGCTACATTTTGGTCCTTCGAGCTTAGTATTAGAACCTTACGTTGGGGAGAAGAACTTTCCGCTGTGAGGAGAACCAGTGCAAAGCTAGGCGCAGTGTGGTGCTGAACAAAATCACATCAAGAACAAGCAGTCTAATCAAGTAAGATCATTCTAATTTTATTTTAACTATATTTCGATATCAAGATGGAGCAATTATATGAAAATCAAACTGAGCTTTCCGAGTTGATGGAAAAGCTTTTCACTAATATGAAAAAAGATGGCGAAGAGCGAAAAAGGGCGTTAAATTATTTTAAAAAGAAGATAGAGACTTTAGAATCATATTGGGCGGAATATCATAATAATAATCAGACTCTTATTAAATATCACGATATAGAGCGTCCTTATTTTGCTAGAAATGAGTATGAGCGTACTAAAATTCTTTACATGGATATAAAAAATTACATAAGTGAGGCATCAAATAAAATAGCTGAAAAAGCAAAGTATCAGTATGAGCAAGGGACTACCGCTGATGGTTCAAGTACTTCAAATTATTTGATAGATAAAGGCTCTGTACAAGAGCTGGAAGAGTCCAGAGGTCATACTAGGTCTTCAGGGTCATTAAGTAAATTAGATGAGTTGTTACATAAGCAGGCAATTAATTTTAAGGCATTCATGAGAACTGTTAATAACATTCACGTAGAAAATATATCGGAAAAGTGGAAATTCCAAGATGCGTTAAGCCAGTTACAATCTCGCTGGGTAGTAATTGATAAACTTCATTGGGAAATTGATAGCATTTTGAACGGAGAGAATGAGGATTATGAAGAGTCTTTTACGCATCATGAGGGAATTTTTAATGAGCTTAAGGAGGCAATTAATACAAAGTTATGGTCTGTGTCCCATAGAGAGCATATAACCCCACATGTAGACATTCCAATATTTACCGGTAATTACCATCAATGGGTTTCATTTAAAAATCTTTTTATGGAAGCAGTACATCTAAATTCATCTTTATCTAAATCACAAAAAATGCAGTACTTAAAGAGCAAAATTAGAGGTGATGCTGAACGCTTAATTCAACACTTACAGATAAGCTCGGAAAATTATACCACGTGTTGGGATATACTCAATCATAGATACGAAAACAAAAAGTTAATTTTTTCATCTCATCTCAACATTATCCTAAATCTTCCGAATATGCAGTATCAATCTCTAATTCAAATAAAGAAAATGCATGACACCACAAAAGAAAGCTTAAATGCAATAAAAAATCTCGGTGTTGACATAAGTACTTGGGATCCAATAATAGTTCACATTCTCGCCCAAAAATTAGATCATGACACTCATTCGGATTACGTGGAATCGCTGAAACAACCGCGTGAACTACCCGTCCTACAGGAACTCCTAGACTACTTGGAAAGTAAATTTACTATGCTAGAACAATCAAAACGAAAACAAGATAATTCCAACAATAGACCAATGTTTCGCCACAATGCACCAAATAATAACTTTATATCTATTCCAGTAAAATCGCATCATCAGCACATTTGTAATAGAAATAACCAATCCAGTAGTCAGTACAACAACCATATTGACAGAAAATCGCCTAAACCTTTTTTTAAGTCCTACCATTCGTCATCAGCGACGATAATGTGTCCTTTGTGTAATTTAAATCACGGAATATTTAACTGACAAAATTTCTTAGATCAACCACCTGAAATGAAACTTAATGTATTAACTAAATTAGATATGTGCAAAAATTGCCTGTACTCTCATTACGGGAAACCTTGTTTTTCAACTCGGCGTTGTCGTATTTGCGCAGGATGCCATAACACACTTATACATGACGCATTCAAACAAAGATCAATAACCGACAGTCACGCGTCACCTAACTCAAGACCATTTTTCAGAAATCAGCAAAATTCCAAAACAAATAACTCATCGCACGTGACACAAAATGTGGCGTCAGAAATTTTGTTGTCAACAGCTATAATTAAAGTTAAGACAATTGATGGAACTTATAAAATAATGAGAGCGCTTATTGACCAAGGGTCGCAGATATCCCTTATCACAGAACATGGAGCTCAACAATTGGGGCTCAAACGGGAACAGTGCAAGGGAATCATTTCTGGGGTAGGAGAAACGGAAAACAATTGCAAAGGAAAACTCAATATCACTTGCTCGTCGATGTATAATAATTTTTCGATTTGCGTAGAAGTATTAATCATGAATCAATTAATCAAAAAATTGCCAAATATATCATTCTCAAAACCGTCCTGGGACTACATTAGTGATATCGAACTAGCCGACCCAGAGTTTTACATTAGTCGCCCAGTAGACTTGCTGCTTGGCGCTGATGTTTATGCATCAATCATATTACAAGGAATAATCAGGGGGGAAAACAAGTTACAACCTTTAGCACAACAAACGCAACTAGGGTGGCTATTATGTGGCAACATGCAATCATTTCATTGTAATGTGATATTAACAAACTTAGAAAATATACACAAATTTTGGCAAATCGAGGATATCAGTGACTCATCCGAAATATCAACAGAAGATAAAAAATGTATAGAGTATTATAGGAACACAACAAAGAGGAGGTCAGATGGGAGATATGAAGTCAGAATACCCCTAAAAGAAAACCATAAAAATCAGTTAGGATCATCGAAAGAAATAGCAATCGCTCAATTTAAAAATATGGAGAGGAAATTTAATCAAAACCCAGATTTAACAGAAGATTATAAATCATTTATTCACGAGTATATCAAATTAAGTCATATGAAATTAGCAAATAGTTATCAATCGCCGGAATGTTTTTTACCACATCATGCAGTTATTCGATCAGAATCAAGTACTACTAAGCTTCGAGTCGTCTTTAATGCGTCGGCGAAAACACAATCAGGAAAGAGCCTTAATGACGTCATGTGCAAAGGGCCAAACTTACAAAATGATATACTATCATTAATATTAAAATGGCGTCAATATAAATATGCTTACACAGCTGATATTGAAAAGATGTATAGGCAAATATTAGTATCTGAGCAGGATCAACATTTACAAAAAATAATTTGGAGAGATACTCCTGATCAACCCTTACAAGAGTATCAGTTGAAGACCGTTACATATGGTACAAAATCAGCACCTTTTCTTGCCATGATGACTTTGAGAAGGCTAGCATCAGATGAAAGACAAAAATTCCCTAACACCGCAAAAATTGTCGAATCATCATTTTACATGGATGACTTAGTCCATGGTAGTCATCAAATCTCGGAGGGACAGCAGGACATATTAGAATTAAATCAGTTGTTAAAAGCAGGAGGTTTTATATTAAGGAAATGGTCGTCAAATAATCAGCAAATTTTAAGTCCCTTACATATTGAAGAAAATGCAAAAACATTATTTAATTTTAAATCTGACAACACTGTTAAAACCTTGGGAATTCAATGGGATTCGAAAAGCGACAACTTTATTTTTCAATACAATATAAAATTTCACTCATCAATTAATATTACCAAGAGAATGTTACTAGGTGATATTTCAAAAATATTTGATCCTTTGGGATGGATTGCACCCGTAGTTACAAAATTAAAACTATTATTCCAAACCGTTTGGCAAGACAAGTTAAAATGGGACGATACGTTAGCATATACCACACAAAAAGAGTGGTGTAAGTTAAAAGAGGATAGTGAAAACATCAAAAATATCACAATACCAAGGTGGATTGGCAGTACAGAAGGTTCGGTCATAGAACTTCATGGATTGTGTGACGCGTCCATAAAAGCGTACGCAGCAGTTATTAACGCAAGAATAAAAAATAGCTCCAATTATTCGGTTGTTTTAATCGCGGCGAAAACAAAACTTGTACCACACAACAAAACCGTATCACTACCAAGATTAGAGTTATGTGGAGCACATTTACTAGCGAAACTAACAAAAAAAGTAATGGAGTGTTATAATAACTACAAGATATTATTGTATGGTTGGTGCGACTCTATGGTGGTATTAGGTTGGCTACAAGGAGATCAAGCTCGCTGGAAGCCCTTTGTTGCCAATAGAGTAAGCTATATTAAAGATATTTTACCGTCTACTTCTTGGAATTACGTAAAAACCAAAGAAAACCCCGCAGACGCTGCTAGTCGTGGATTGACATTTTCTCAGTTAGAAAATCATGATCTATGGTGGCAAGGACCACCATTCCTCTTAAGAGATTTATCGATTAAACAAATCAAACAATATACAACAAATAATGACGTACAAAAATCATACAATGTAACAGTAAAATATGAAGACGAAAATATTATAAGTCAATTGTTAAATAAGCATCATTCATTTTATAAAATAACATTAATTTTAGCATGGATACTAAGAGCATTGAACCCATCAAGTCGTAAACAACGACCGGCATTCATAACATTGCAAGAAATCAAGGCTGCAAAATTGCGAATAATAAAATATGTGCAGTCGATAGAATATTCTAGTGACATAGATAAACTTAAGAATTGTAAACAAATTAGCTATAAAAGTAAAATTTTGAGTTTAAATCCTTTTCTTGATCAAGATAGTGTGTTACATGTAGGTGGAAGACTTCGAAACTCAAATTTACCTTTCGAATCAAAACATCCCATTATTATACCTCACAATCATAGATTGACGAAGTTGTTAATTGATCAAGCTCATCAGTTAACTTTTCATTCAGGCGTAAAGATGACTCTCTCAACCTTAAGAAGAAAATTTTGGATTGTTGGAGGTATCAATGCAACAAAAAAGCAATTGAGAAATTGTGTCACTTGCTGTAAAAACAAACCTGAATTAAAAACTCAGTTAATGGGAGATTTACCAGCATCCCGGTGCAACCCAGCTCCTCCATTTTATCATACTGGAGTTGACTATACGGGATTTGTCGACGTCAAATGTAGTCCCGGAAGGGGATCTAAGACTACCAAAGGGTTTATTGCCGTCTTTATCTGCATGGTTACTAAAGCCGTTCATCTAGAGATAGTAACTAGCTTGAGCAGCTCAGCATTTTTAGCAGCATTGCGACGCATGGCCGCACGAAAAGGCAGTCCAAGACATATTTATAGTGACAATGGCACAAATTTTATTAAAGCAAATAGGGTATTACATGAAGAATATGAGCAAATAGAAAAAAATTTTGACAAGACATGGCGCAAAGAAATAACGCAAATGAAAATAGAATGGCACTTCAATGCCCCAGCGTGGCCAACTGCTGGAGGGCTATGGGAGAGAGCAGTTCGCAGCCTCAAACATCACCTCAAGAGAGTAATAGGTCACCAAAAATTAACCTTCGAAGAGTATGCCACTCTATTAGCCCAAATAGAAGCGTGCCTCAATTCTCGTCCACTATGCAGTTTAACAGAGAACATAGAAGATCTAGAATGTTTGACACCAGCACACTTTCTTACGACTAGAGCAGATTTAACAGTCATTGAAACTTCTGAGGATGCAAGAACGCGATGGCATTTAGTAACAAAATTATTTAATGACATTTGGAAGCAGTGGAAAACAGAATACCTAAATCAATTGTCAGCTAGAAGTAAATGGTTTAAGCCTAGACGAAATATACAAGTCAATGATGTATGCATTATACACGAGGACAATCTTCCAGCAGGAAAATGGGCGATGGGAAGGGTGGTAGAAGTACACCCTGGCAGTGACGGTTTGGTGAGAGTAGCCAGCCTCAAAACAAAAAATGGTTATCTAAAAAGGCCCGTAAGCAAATTATCTTTACTGCCTATACAAAGTGTAACCCAGACCGCTGACGAAGAAAATAAACAATGCTTGTTGACAATGAAGACAGACTATACAAGAGAACATCTCAAAAAATGGAGTTTTATGAATATCGCAACCTTATTTTTATTTTTCTTGTCGATTTTAGCACCATCAAATGCTACATTCACACTATCAAAGTTGAATAATACTAACAGTCAATTTACTTTGATCCCGTGACCGATATGAAAATAATACGAGACGATTGGACCATGGTGACATATTTTGATATGTCTCCCTACTGGGAAGGAGTTCAATCTGTACAAAAGACAATACATTATTTAAATATTATATGTGCCAATATTCATGAGAAGTCACGATGTACTATGATAATGACCCAATTACAGCACGAAAGTAAAGAGTTAAGTTACTACAATGGACTTTTGATGAATCAACGTTTTGACACAGGCGACGGCTTACACTCTAGACGGCGTCGTGGTCTTATCAATGGTGTGGGTTATATTGCAAACAATCTGTTCGGCGTATTAGACGAACGATTCGCAGAAAAATATACACACGACATACAGCAACTGAAGCAGAATGACAAACATATCATAGAGTTGTATAAAAACCAGACCTCCATAATTGAATCGGAATATAATGTAATTAAGAGAACTGAAGATATTATGTCAACTCATCATAAAATAATTAACAAACACCTCAACAGCCTTGATTCCAGTATAACTAACATGACTCAACAAATAAATAAATTGTCCCTAATCGAAGATTTTTCCCTTATATCAATTACTGCTATCAATACGCTAACTACCCTGAGAAGAATACAGGATCACATATTAAATAATTTATTGAAAACTGACCGTGGACAATTTAACATACATTTACTTAGTCCTGAGCAGTTTAAGAGAGAACTGCAAATAATTTCCAGTCACTTATCTATGGATTTGACTCTACCACTCGAAAACTCTGCAAACAACCTAAGAGATATGTATAAGCTTTTAAGCGTTAAATCCAGAATGACTCAAGAATATTTTATTTTTGAAATCAAATTTCCACTAATTCACAGAGATGTGTACAAAATTTACAAACTTATTTCTATTCCGCATAACAACAATAACAGAATGTACAAAATAAAACCAGCATCAAGTTACGTGGCTATCAATTTACAAAAGGATGCCTACATCAACATTAATGCAGACGAAATCAGCAAGTGCATTGACCACAACTCTGTTTATTTATGCAAATTATTTAACCCAATTAAGCATATGAGTGCAACTGAAAAATTTTGTCGGTTAAATAATAGAGAAATATGCCAAATTGAAACTAGTTCCTGTCGTGATGAATGGTTTCAATTAACAGACCCTACGAGCTATTTATATTTCCACTGTAATCTATCTACTATTAGAATCATATGTGAAGATAATATAACACCCATAAAGATTTATGAAGCCGGTTTAATTCACTTAGAAAATAATTGTATGGCCAAAGGAAGAGATTTTACTTTTTATTCGAGACAACACCAAAGCAATATAGTTCACATAAAACCTGACGTGATAAATAATTTTCAAATTGCCCCTATCAACAATCTGCTCAACCTAACTTTGCCTGCCCATTATAATCAAATGACCGATTTAACTTATTTAGAGACAAATTTAACTGAGTTACATACAAAAATCGATAATTTAAAAAAGGCAACCGAGAACGCTAACTTTGATGAGTTTTTGCCGAGTCATGAAGTCCATCAATATGTGGTATCATACATTGGAATAGCAGGAGTCATAGCGATGGCGGTCTTTATCTGGTGGAGACGGCGCTGTGTCTGTATGCGAAGACAGCCGCCAACAAGTGTTAATGATATAGAATTAGTGAATGTGAATGTGTCTAGTGCGCGAAAGCAGAGTACGGCTGACCGTCAGCCTAGTGTAAAAGTGTTAAGTGAAAATGCACCGTCGAGGGTTGAATGTGCAACCTCACCTATTATTTTTAAAAGAGTTTATGTTGAAAAGGACACTAAATTATAATTTAAAATTACTTTTATATAAATTAATTGTAATCTAATGTTCTGTTTTAATTGTATGTAATAATACTTATCTAATACTTAATGCTTATAATGTATTTAAGTACTTTATTAAGAAAATCAATGTTTATTTTAAATAGTGCAATAAGATGTTTTTTTTTATTTACAATAATAATAATTTAAATAAACATGTAACATTATGTACGTTTTATATGTTTTGTGCAATAATATTTATGTCTTTAAATTATTTAAGTGTTGCTCCTATATCATACAGTGTAATTCTTTGCCCGTGGGAGCATGTTCGGTGCAAGCCACCAAACACCTTAGTAAGCAATAAGTTATTATAAATACAGATGTATCTTAGTTAAGAATGACTCATTAATCAAGTATCAATCAAGACGAGCAAATCATAATTTATCAGTGTAATTATCAAAGTTTGTTATCAATATAATAATTTATACTATCTGTTTTTATCATTTAAATATCTTCGGCACCATCTCGCTACACTTATCGTTTATCCACTCTACGTTTTCCTAGCAAACAATTATTTAGTAGCGCGGGTTTAATTTATGAACTTCTACGTAACCGGCTTGAATCAAAGAAGGTGGCAATATTACTTTTTATTAAGTTTAATGCTCGTATTTTTTAACTTCATTTACTAATTGTCCATCTATACTTACTAATATTATAAAGAGGAAAAATTTGATTGTTTGTCTGTTTATATTGAATAGGCTCGAAAACTACTGGACCGATTTCAAAAATTCTTTCACATTGAAAATCCTACGTTATCCCTGATGAACATAGGCTATAAAATTAGTAATTAATAAAAATGTTAATAATTACTCTATCATTATTTTAATTCTTAATTCATATACTTTTTTTCTATAACATTTTAAACATCCGCATCCGCATCCGCATTCGCATCCGCGGATGTGAGCCTTCAAAAATCCGCATCCGCATTCACATCCGCGGATGTGATAAAATCGGCATCCGCAACATCCCTGCTACAGACTACCATTACAGTACCACTTCTTGACTACTATCCATTAGTTGTGGATATAAAACACGACAAACTTTTATATTTTCATAAAAATGTATCATGTTATAAATTAAAGTTTATTATCCTCTTTTTAGGGAAGTAAAATAAAATATTGTTTTTAAAATATATTTTACTATTAATATATTTTGTATATTTTCATTTTGTGATGGCGGTCATTTATATATTTTTCCTGGTGTACTGTATTTTACAAGTCACGCCCTTTCATTCATGTCCCGTCATTGCTTAACTTCGTAATGATGTCCCGGTGGTGGTACGGACCACCGGGACATTAAAGACGTCATGAAAAGTCTTCGAAACGTCTAAACATGACGTCGTGAGGCTGTGACATACGACCGTCATTATAGAGTACCCACCCTGGGACGACTTCACCGACGTCTTTTACGTCTGTGGCGACCTTAAAATATCCTCCGATAGACGTCAAAATGCTACTAGTATATGTAGTTTATGTATTTTGTAAGCTTATTTACTTATTAATAACATGTACTATTTTTCTTCTATTATTATGTTAGAATTTTACGGTCCCGTTGTTTATGTTTCCTATTAAACTTTCTTTTACGGTTAGGTTGCCTGGAAGAGATTGCCACTTTGGCAATAAGGCCGCCTTTTGTTATAAGGACTAGTTTTTAAGACATTCTTGTAACTATTTTTTTCTGCAATGAAGTTGTACATACATACATACATACATACTTGGGTAGGGTCGAACATTCTAGAATATTGACAAATATTCTAGAAAGTCATAAGGTGTGTTCTAGATAAGCTTCACTAAGTAAGACTCTAGATAAGCCCTTTCATATAGGGTAGTAAAACAGGTGGACGGTCGACTGTCACTGGCTTCATGCGGTCACTGTGACACAGCAGTGCTATTCCAACTATCATGAAAAAAAATCCCAAGCCCGTCCACAGACTACCAAAATAATAGATACCGTGAGATGTGTTTGGGTTAATTTTTAATCTTGAGATAAATTATGCTGTACAAAAAAATCATCTGTTCCATACATCTAGGTGCAGTGGATGTTGAAGATTTGTATGAAACACCTGCTTTTTATTTCATGATTTCAAGATTGGTCCCATAGTAAAGGTTGTTCAGTTTGCTTTTCTGAACAAACGCACTAAATATCACCACGGACAATTTAAAGGACGCTTCAGGACACATCCATTATTTAATAAAAAAAATACTGCACTAAACTAGTGCGGTATTTTTGGACATTTTAGAAAATTAATATAAAATGAAATAGGTGAGTTATTTTTTATTGATATTTAAATCATTCTACTACCGTGTCCTGAAGCATCTCTTAAATTATCCGGGGTGATAAAAAAAACTAACACTGTATATAAGACGACGACAGTAGTAAAATAATAAATCTGATGTTATTCTATGAAACCCACCAGCTTTAGCGGTATCGTGACGTAATAATTAAAATGTTCAAAACCAAATATACTCGAGTAAATCCGAAGTGTGTAATTTCATTTAAATGTGTAGTACCTACTCATCATTATCATCATCATCACTCATCACAGCTCATATGTCCCCACCGAGACGCACGAGCCTATCCTAACTAGTTAGAGCGATTAGGCCTTAGTCAAACCACGTTGGCCCAGTGCTGTTTGGTTGACTTCACATACACCTTACTTACTATTTATATACTTATAAGTACCTACTCGTACAGAATTAAATAACAAACAGTGTTAAATTCCTGATAGTTAAGTAAGAAAAGATGTCTAGTTACCTGGCCTTCTCAGCGTCATACTTGGTCGTGCAGTCCGCAAGCAGTTCCGCGCTGTCGTCCACCAGCTGCTGCATCTCCTCTTTGTCCTGGTCTGATAGCTCTTCACACACCTAAAGTAAGGACAGTTAGTTTTCGAACTTGTGGAAACCTGATATAGTAAAAGACGTTTGCTTAGCATTTCTGCACTCAAATGACTACCAGGTTAGTATATCGATGTCTTAAGTTTGATTACCGAGATGGTAGTAGAGCTTCTGTGCTCGCGTGGCTAGCTTCCACTGTCTCAGGGTGGTATTCCATTTATCAAATATTCTTGTCTAAATTCTATGTCAAATATTTGATCAAAGTTTGACGGATACCCATTCCACTTGTCCTATATCTTTGTCCAAGATTTTGCGTAGTAGAATGAGAAAATTGAGGGACGCGCAGCAAGTTAATGTGCTGCGATTGTTATTCAGTTATTAATAAAATAGAAAAAAATCAAAACAAAAAGCTTTGGGTGAAGCCATGGACCCAAAAGCGCGAAGAGAAAAAAGCATTCAGGATAATTTACTTAGAGAATTTGCAGGTCGAAGATAGACATACTTATAATCGTTTCTCACATATAAATGACTTGACATCGATTACATTGCGATTAAAGTATCGCCGTATGTAGAAGGACAAAACAACAACTTGGATCAAATATCGTATTGCTAACACATTTGATAGAGTGATCCAATTTCTTTGATCAAATGTACATTGGACAAAGATCATTGATAAATGGAATACTAAGTTTGTCGCCATAATAATAATGTTATAACATTGTTGTGTTCCGCCGATTTGAGATTTACCTATTGAAATGTATAACGCTTGACGTTATTGGACGGAATTTAAGCAACATTTTGTCATCATCCCAATTACACCACGCTATCCTGGTGTAGAGCTTTTCTAGTTTTCCAACTCTTGTAAAGTCCCACAGTCAACTCCTGCAACCGCGATCAAACTGCAACTGCAACCGCGGTCCATAGTTTACTCTTGTGATGTAGGTACACGCACTATACCGATTTGTGATTATAGAATCACACGTAAATAAGCAAGAGTAAAATGTTTCCCAAAACGGTGATCATTTGTGCTATAGTAGCTCCTGAAACAATCGGCCAACTGTGTGACGAATGCGCGCACTCACGCACAGCGCCATACCACGCCATATTGAATATTATGTAGCCGATAGTCGGGCGATAGTTTTTGAATTAAGTGCGCGAGCTTGCATAGTCCTTAATGCAAATTACGCAATCGTCCGATTGCATTTCGATAGTTTGGTTGAGTAGGAAATGGGTAGCGATTTTGGATAGTACGATCGTTCGATTTTAATCGGCAAGTGCGAGTACTGCCTCATAGTTCTATATTCATTCCAACTATCGGTCGACTAAAAATCGCTAACAGAAGGATTTATTTCAACATGGCGGACATTAAAATAAGGTTTTAGTCGTAATGCTCGTTGCAATGGGAGTGTACCTTCCGGCCGAGGTCTACGAGGTCCCTCGCGGCCAGCTGGCCGGCCTGGCGCGCCGCAGGGGCAGCGGCAGCGCTGCTCAGCCACTTCTTCGCCAGCTCCAACCTAACATTTACACCGAAGAGCTATGCAGTACTTGTATCATCTTCACAACTAAATTCTTAATTTATTTTTTTTGTACATCTCTTGCATTATTAAATGGATTTTATCAATTTTATTACATTTTCATACAGCAAAGTTGGCAAACAAGCATACCACCCCCGCCTGATGGTAAGTGGTAACCGTCACCTTTTTTTTTTTTTTTTTTTTTTTTTTCTCGGGGGGAAATGCGTAACCGCACCGTACCCGCCGTTGGCTAAACAGCGAGCGTGTGTGGGGCTCTCCCGGCAGCATGCCAGGCCTACCCACTAAAACCCCCCGGTGTTCTCCCTGCCCTTAAGGGCGCGCTAGGTAAGGTCCACACTGCGACTCCACTACCTACGCGCCCGGGCAAGCCCGACCCAGTGGTCGGGCTATCGCCAAGGGGGGATTGCCCGAGAACACCAGGGCAATCCCCAGACGGAGGGCCTTACGGCGGCGTGCACGGGGCCAACCGTGCACGCAGGCCTCCATGGCAGGGTCATTAGACGGGCATCGCTTGTGCAAATGCCCGCCTTCGCCTGCCTATCCGTCTGCGGCGGATGGGAGCGGCTTGAGGATCTGCCTCCCGCTCCCTCTCCGCGGCCTCCTTCTGCGAGATTACGTCCTCGCAGAAGGAGGCGACAGCCCCCCATTCCGCATCGCCGCGGAGCATGGCCACGACCATGCTCGGCAGCGAGAGGTCTCCGACTCCCAGCGCAGCGAAGAGCTCGCTGCGCTGGGGTCGCCATGCCGGGCACTCCAATAGGGTGTGCTCGGCAGTGTCGTCGGGAGCGTCGCAGTGGTGACACCGCGGCGTTTCTTCCCGACGCGCGACCCGGTGCAAGTAGTGACCGAAGCAGCCATGCCCGGTCAGTACCTGCACCATGCGGAACGTGAGACTGCCCTGCCGGCGCCCAACCCACTCCTCCAACACCGGACGAATCGCGTCGATCGTCCGGTGGCCGGCAGCTGGGGAGGCGAGTGCCTCACCCCACTGACGCAGAGCCTCCTTCTGCGCCATGGTACGAATCCGCTCCACCTCTTGTGGAGCGGACCGTCCCCCTCGTTCACGAGTAGCAACCCGATGTCGATACACCTCCGCGAGGACGCGTGCGTCGACATGCCACGGCGTTTGGCCCGCAAGAACGCAGGCCGCGCCGTGACTGACCGTGCGATACGCTCGCACGGCCCGGGTCGCTATGACCCTCTGCGGACGTCGCAAGAGGGTAACCGTCACCTAGTAGTACATTTGTGGTTCCTGTGGGATTCGCAGCAAATCTGCAACCCCCACAAAAACTACAATGTATGTTGACAGCTTGTGACACAAGATGTAACTTCGCGATACCCAGTTATTTCACTGCCATATCCCACCCTTCAAACCGGAACACAGCAACGCAAGCACTGCTGCTTTGCGGCAGAAATAGGTAGAACGGAGGTACCCAAGCCGGCGACCCTGGTACAGAGTTTCCCTCCGGTAAAATATAGGTGCAATTCCTCCAAGGACCCCAATAAACGTTGCCAACTTGTGACATAAGATGTCGAGGTACTCCGCCGGAGGTACGTAGCAATTTTCTTGTATTTATTTTCTTAATTTATTTCACGGAAAATTAAATTACATAAAACAGAATACTAAAATATTTCAGCTGTAAGGAAATTGCTGGGTACTGCATTTTATATAAAAAACGACTAAGCAATCATTATAAATACATACATACATTATAACGTTACTAACAACTTCATCAAATAAGTAATATAAATAGGTAAATGATGGAGACCCGCTATCCTGATGCACACCTAAAAACGACGAATACGTATGTGTGCGCAAGCGTCCATACAATCACTAGGACGGCCAAACCGGAGGGGCGATTTTATAACGGATCGGCAATCGGCCATCGCATAGATTTGATTATTCCGTTTGATGGAAATTGATTTTTAATACGTTTCACATATTGTATCGTTGTCGTCCGAGCGGTCTTGGCATATTTGTCGAATGAATCAACAAATACTTTGAGCCAATGAACATAATTCCGCTTTTCTTCATTAAGTCATCCAGTCTGATAACGATTGCCGATCAATCGATGAGTTACTAAATCACCACCCGGATCAAAACCGAACACGAATCGAATACGAACCGAAAACGTATATGTGCGTAAGCGCCCTTAGAGGTTGTAGATTTGCAAGTGTTACAGGAGCCACGTATACTATAGGCGACTATAGTTACTTGCCATTAGGTGGGCAGCCTGTTGCTTGCCGACTTAGTTGTATTTCAAAAAATAGAACAATGCCTTAATTAGTTTCCGCTTATAGAAAAATGAGCAATAACTCATGAAGAAAAAACAACAAACTTACTGTATCTGGACGTGACTTTGCTTGGTCCACACTGCGACTCCACTACCTACGCGCCCGGGCAAGCCCGACCCAGTGGTCGGGCTATCGCCAAGGGGGGATTGCCCGAGAACACCAGGGCAATCCCCAGACGGAGGGCCTTACGGCGGCGTGCACGGGGCCAACCGTGCACGCAGGCCTCCATGGCAGGGTCATTAGACGGGCATCGCTTGTGCAAATGCCCGCCTTCGCCTGCCTATCCGTCTGCGGCGGATGGGAGCGGCTTGAGGATCTGCCTCCCGCTCCCTCTCCGCGGCCTCCTTCTGCGAGATTACGTCCTCGCAGAAGGAGGCGACAGCCCCCCATTCCGCATCGCCGCGGAGCATGGCCACGACCATGCTCGGCAGCGAGAGGTCTCCGACTCCCAGCGCAGCGAAGAGCTCGCTGCGCTGGGGTCGCCATGCCGGGCACTCCAATAGGGTGTGCTCGGCAGTGTCGTCGGGAGCGTCGCAGTGGTGACACCGCGGCGTTTCTTCCCGACGCGCGACCCGGTGCAAGTAGTGACCGAAGCAGCCATGCCCGGTCAGTACCTGCACCATGCGGAACGTGAGACTGCCCTGCCGGCGCCCAACCCACTCCTCCAACACCGGACGAATCGCGTCGATCGTCCGGTGGCCGGCAGCTGGGGAGGCGAGTGCCTCACCCCACTGACGCAGAGCCTCCTTCTGCGCCATGGTACGAATCCGCTCCACCTCTTGTGGAGCGGACCGTCCCCCTCGTTCACGAGTAGCAACCCGATGTCGATACACCTCCGCGAGGACGCGTGCGTCGACATGCCACGGCGTTTGGCCCGCAAGAACGCAGGCCGCGCCGTGACTGACCGTGCGATACGCTCGCACGGCCCGGGTCGCTATGACCCTCTGCGGACGTCGCAAGAGGGTAACCGTCACCTAGTAGTACATTTGTGGTTCCTGTGGGATTCGCAGCAAATCTGCAACCCCCACAAAAACTACAATGTATGTTGACAGCTTGTGACACAAGATGTAACTTCGCGATACCCAGTTATTTCACTGCCATATCCCACCCTTCAAACCGGAACACAGCAACGCAAGCACTGCTGCTTTGCGGCAGAAATAGGTAGAACGGAGGTACCCAAGCCGGCGACCCTGGTACAGAGTTTCCCTCCGGTAAAATATAGGTGCAATTCCTCCAAGGACCCCAATAAACGTTGCCAACTTGTGACATAAGATGTCGAGGTACTCCGCCGGAGGTACGTAGCAATTTTCTTGTATTTATTTTCTTAATTTATTTCACGGAAAATTAAATTACATAAAACAGAATACTAAAATATTTCAGCTGTAAGGAAATTGCTGGGTACTGCATTTTATATAAAAAACGACTAAGCAATCATTATAAATACATACATACATTATAACGTTACTAACAACTTCATCAAATAAGTAATATAAATAGGTAAATGATGGAGACCCGCTATCCTGATGCACACCTAAAAACGACGAATACGTATGTGTGCGCAAGCGTCCATACAATCACTAGGACGGCCAAACCGGAGGGGCGATTTTATAACGGATCGGCAATCGGCCATCGCATAGATTTGATTATTCCGTTTGATGGAAATTGATTTTTAATACGTTTCACATATTGTATCGTTGTCGTCCGAGCGGTCTTGGCATATTTGTCGAATGAATCAACAAATACTTTGAGCCAATGAACATAATTCCGCTTTTCTTCATTAAGTCATCCAGTCTGATAACGATTGCCGATCAATCGATGAGTTACTAAATCACCACCCGGATCAAAACCGAACACGAATCGAATACGAACCGAAAACGTATATGTGCGTAAGCGCCCTTAGAGGTTGTAGATTTGCAAGTGTTACAGGAGCCACGTATACTATAGGCGACTATAGTTACTTGCCATTAGGTGGGCAGCCTGTTGCTTGCCGACTTAGTTGTATTTCAAAAAATAGAACAATGCCTTAATTAGTTTCCGCTTATAGAAAAATGAGCAATAACTCATGAAGAAAAAACAACAAACTTACTGTATCTGGACGTGACTTTGCTTGGACTTTTTCAGCTCCTAGAAGCAGTAATACATAATATTTTAGGCTTTAAGTTTTCTAACACTCTGAGTTTTTGCGGCGACGCTCTCGCGATGCAAACGCGATAACAGTCGTAATGCCATTGTGCATAATGTTTCGTGATACGACTTTGTCACCACGACTGCATCGCGCTTGCTTCATTCACTACATCGCTGCGAAAAATCGCAATGTCCAAAGGGCTTAAAAACCTCGAACACCCCAACATATTTTTAAATATTTGTATTTATATAAATTATGAAAATAAAATTTCGGGGATTACTTAGGAAGATATTTCTTTTAGTTTTTGTTTTGTTGCTGCCTTAGAAATTTAAAACTCTATGGTCGTGCGCCTGCGAGTACTATATTGCCTCCCGTTAAGTGCGAACACACACGATCGACTATCGGTGTCCGATTTTTTGACGGTGGAAAATGAAACATATTATTATAGAGTTCCACGTTGCCACGCACCCGAGCTACAAAAAGTCGGCCACCGACAAAGTAATAAACGTATGCGTTGTCGGTCGGTAAAATTGGGCCGATTATCGGATGTACAAAAAGTTGGTCGTGTGTGATCGCCCTAAAACTGACTATGGATTTAAGTACTTAGATATAATAAGTGGCGCATTTAAAAAAAAATTGATACAATATCTGTCTGACCTATATTTTTTATAAGTAGAATCGATTTAACTCTCGATTCTGAACACGGTTTGCGCGATTTCATTACCACGCAAAAGGCGAAGACTACCCACTAAACCACGCGGTGTCTGTAACCACACCTGTGATGTTGTCTCTGGCAATCGAGATAAGCTTTACCCAGACCCCGGCATAATTTACCCAGACCCCGTCACTTACCGTTAATATTATTACCCACAGGGTTATATACCTATTATAACCCTGTGGGTGATAATATTAACGGTATTTTTGCTAAATCAGAATTTATGTCATCTTAAATCAGCCTAGTCTGGTTACCTTGTCCGTGCAGTGAAAATAAAACATTTTAAAAATATTATTTTAGAAACAAGAAAAAGTTAGTCCAGAGACAAATACCTCTTCTATTTCCGCTTGAGAGAGTTCTAGAATACCAGCTCGCTTTCCATTTTGTCTGTAATAGAATGATATAATGTTATATTAAAATAATATCAATTCATGATATGATGAATTATTTTATTATGTATCTGCAGTTACATCGTATTCAAAAACAGTTATATTATAACGCGATATATTAATTATTGACTTTCGTATTTTTTTCATAGTTTCGTTCAAGGAGGCTTAAATGCTAAGAGATTTTACTTTAATTTTTGCATGTTAACTTACAAAATGGGCGCATGCGTGGTGGTGCGGTGACATATATTACAATATTTTGGCGCCGTTTTATAATTAATTATATAAAACTTCTCTTTATAACATTATAAAAAACATGGAAACATGAAAACCATATTTTCGAATATTTTCTGTGGTTTCTATTTCCGATGATTAAAAAAAAGATTAGTTGGTGACATGCACAGGAGACAAGGTATCGCATAAGTGTAGATGAGGTAGGTAGTGTATGAAACTCCGCCCAGGCTGTGGTGGCGCTGGTTGGTGGAAGCCAGAGTTAGGAGTGTACTCATACATCTTATTAATAAAAATTTAACCCCCTGGATCATCTCCGATCAGTTACTCCGTGGTTTGTCTTGTTTCCGCACATGTCGGCTGTCATATGTCAAAACAAGACAAAACACGGAGTACCTAATCCAAGGATGATTCAAGGAGTAATTTTTTTATTAATAAATTATTGCCCTTAAAAGTAATAAAAAAATTATCGATACTAATATTTTTGTTTGATATCAGATAAAAGCGTCGATGTTTTTCGATAAAACGACAGTTAAAACGAATAGGTAGATTTTTTATTGAAACAACGAATTAATGCATGAATGGAGTTAATTTCATAAATCGATAGCAAGTAAATATGCCTAGTCAGCTGGCTCCCGTCGGGAATCCTACAAACGTGCAGAGTGTGGAGGTTGACCGACTCACTGCATCCCTGCATCCGTCCAGCAGGGCGCGGAAGGCGTCCATCAGGCCGCGGCGGCCGCTATCGACGTCACCCACGTCATGCTCTCCGGCTACAGACGTGCAGAGTGTGGAGGTTGACCGACTCACTGCAGGGAGTCCAGCAGGGCGCGGAAGGCGTCCATCAGGCCGCGGCGGCCGCTATCGACGTCACCCACGTCATGCTCTCCGGCTACAGACGTGCAGAGTGTGGAGGTTGACCGACTCACTGCAGGGAGTCCAGCAGGGCGCGGAAGGCGTCCATCAGGCCGCGGCGGCCGCTATCGACGTCACCCACGTCATGCTCTCCGGCTACAGACGTGCAGAGTGTGGAGGTTGACCGACTCACTGCAGGGAGTCCAGCAGGGCGCGGAAGGCGTCCATCAGGCCGCGGCGGCCGCTATCGACGTCACCCACGTCATGCTCTCCGGCTACAGACGTGCAGAGTGTGGAGGTTGACCGACTCACTGCAGGGAGTCCAGCAGGGCGCGGAAGGCGTCCATCAGGCCGCGGCGGCCGCTATCGACGTCACCCACGTCATGCTCTCCGGCTACAGACGTGCAGAGTGTGGAGGTTGACCGACTCACTGCAGGGAGTCCAGCAGGGCGCGGAAGGCGTCCATCAGGCCGCGGCGGCCGCTATCGAACGTCACCCACGTCATGCTCTCCGGCTACAGACGTGCAGAGTGTGGAGGTTGACCGACTCACTGCAGGGAGTCCAGCAGGGCGCGGAAGGCGTCCATCAGGCCGCGGCGGCCGCTATCGAACGTCACCCACGTCATGCTCTCCGGCTACAGACGTGCAGAGTGTGGAGGTTGACCGACTCACTGCAGGGAGTCCAGCAGGGCGCGGAAGGCGTCCATCAGGCCGCGGCGGCCGCTATCGAACGTCACCCACGTCATGCTCTCCGGCTACAGACGTGCAGAGTGTGGAGGTTGACCGACTCACTGCAGGGAGTCCAGCAGGGCGCGGAAGGCGTCCATCAGGCCGCGGCGGCCGCTGTCGAACGTCACCCACGTCATGCTCTCCGGCTCCGGCTCGCCCTTCCCCGTGTCCTCCACCTCCCGCAGCAGCAGGTCCATCTTGTTGTTCAGCTCCCTGGCGACAACGGGCAGGCGTGGAATATTCCCTTCGATAGCTGTGGCAGCGTAGCATACAGGGGCCTAACCATGATCGCTTATAGCAAGGTTAAAACAATATTGAAACAGGGACACCGCTCTTGCGGCGTATAGCGCCATCCCGCTCTCAGCGCGGTTTTAATATTGTTTTGGGCGATCATGGTTAGGGGGCTGTTTACGTACGAGCCATCACATTGATAGAGACAGTGTTACCAACAAATATTGTTAAAAAATAACGTGTTCTCCTTATACAGGTACACATAT
Organism: Schoenobius gigantellus; assembly: GCA_963935595.1. Lineage (NCBI taxonomy): Eukaryota > Metazoa > Arthropoda > Insecta > Lepidoptera > Crambidae > Schoenobius > Schoenobius gigantellus. Next base: position 63,562,060 of record OZ012542.1, on the reverse strand, counting down.
GCTTAGAGATTCCAAGCACAGACTACTTTTGTAACTTTAGACAATATATAAATTTTATTTTATTTTTAACTATTAAAATAAATTATGATATTGTAATAAATTTAGCATTTTAAGCCGTCTCCGTAGTAGTAGTTGAGACCACCCAGTATAGAGCAGAAGTTTTCCTGCTTGGCTTGGTTAGTGGTAAGGCTTAGGCTGAGCCCGCCTAGCTACCTCCTTCTCTTACATAAGTTTGTCGCTATAACAACAAATATGTTTTTGTTGAATTCCGTTAATTAAACGTAAGATAGTCAGTTCTTCAGTCATTGAGGAGTCCAGGTGAAGCTCGCTTCCACCTTCGGCCTTATCGTCACTTACCATCAGGTGAAGACCAAGAGCTTCCCTGTTGTGTTTAAACAAAATGTAAAACCCCAAATATAAATAATATTAAAATATATCAAATTTAATTGCATTACGAAATTTACAGTCACCACGTTCTAAAAAAAGTTTTAACAGCTGTCTTCTTCTCCTTCTTGTTTTAATTATGGCAATGTGACATCGTTGCCATTTTAAACAGTTGTCATCCCCGCATGGTTTATCCGTCAGTTTTGACAGATAAACCATGGGGATGACAGCTGTCAAAACGCGGCGGGCTTCTTAGAACGTAGGGACTATACTTAATAGATGGCATGTTAATGTTCTGTGATAAAGTGGGGTGTGGCCAACAGTGTCTAGTGGCTGGCTAGTAGCTAGCCAACAGTGGCTAGTGGCTGGCCAACAGTGTCTAGTGGCCGCTAACAGCGGCTTGTAGCTGGCCTACAGTAGCTGGCCAACAGTGGCTAGTGGCTGGCCAACAGTGTCAAGTGGTCGGCTAACAGCGGCTTGTAGCAGGCCAACAGTAGCTGGCCAACAGTCGCTAGTGGCTGGCCAACAGTGTCTAGTGGCCGCTAACAGCGGCTTGTAGCTGGCCTACAGTAGCTGGCCAACAGTGGCTAGTGGCTGGCCAACAGTGTCTAGTGGCCGCTAACAGCGGCTTGTAGCTGGCCAACAGTAGCTGGCCAACAGTGGCTAGTGGCCGCTAACAGCGGCTTGTAGCTGGCCTACAGTAGCTGGCCAACAGTGGCTAGTGGCTGGCCAACAGTGTCAAGTGGTCGGCTAACAGCGGCTTGTAGCAGGCCAACAGTAGCTGGCCAACAGTCGCTAGTGGCTGGCCAACAGTGTCTAGTGGCCGCTAACAGCGGCTTGTAGCTGGCCTACAGTAGCTGGCCAACAGTGGCTAGTGGCTGGCCAACAGTGTCTAGTGGCCGCTAACAGCGGCTTGTAGCTGGCCAACAGTAGCTGGCCAACAGTGTCTAGTGGCCGCTAACAGCGGCTTGTAGCTGGCCTACAGTAGCTGGCCAACAGTGGCTAGTGGCTGGCCAACAGTGTCAAGTGGTCGGCTAACAGCGGCTTGTAGCAGGCCAACAGTAGCTGGCCAACAGTCGCTAGTGGCTGGCCAACAGTGTCTAGTGGCCGCTAACAGCGGCTTGTAGCTGGCCTACAGTAGCTGGCCAACAGTGGCTAGTGGCTGGCCAACAGTGTCTAGTGGCCGCTAACAGCGGCTTGTAGCTGGCCTACAGTAGCTGGCCAACAGTGGCTAGTGGCTGGCCAACAGTATCTAGTGGCCGCTAACAGCGGCTTGTAGCTGGCCAACAGTAGCTGGCCAACAGTGGCTAGTGGCTGGCCAACAGTGTCTAGTGGCCGCTAACAGCGGCTTGTAGCTGGCCTACAGTAGCTGGCCAACAGTGGCTAGTGGCTGGCCAACAATATCTAGTGGCCGCTAACAGAGGCTTGTAGGTGGCCAGCAGTAGCTGGCCAACAGTGGCTAGTGGCTGGCCAACAGTATCTAGTGGCCGCTAACAGCGGCTTGTAGCTGGCCAACAGTGGCTGACCCACAGTGGGCAGTGGCCGGTTACCTGCAGCGCCGCAGCACGTCGTCGCTGGCGGCGCGGGCATCGTCCGTGGGCGGGTCCCCCGCGGCCGGCGCGGTGGCCGCCGCCTCCAGGACGCCGCTCACGCGCATCGTGGCATCAACCACTCTTATCGCCGACGGGCTCAGTTTTCCCTATAAGCAACACGATGTTTTTGTGGCGAAACTGTACTGTTCTACTGTTTGGAATCCGCAGTATGTAACGCATGAACATGCTATTGAGCGAATACAGATGAAGTTCTTAAAATATTTAAGCTTTCGATCTAATAACAAAAATGACAACTATTTTGAGTTGTGTCAGACACATGGTCTCATTTCGCTCACTATTCGGCGCCGTTTACAAGATATGTCTGAATTGCATGACATTTGCTCTGGAAGAGTTGACTGTGTTGAGTTGTCTAATAGAATCATTAAGTTTAATGCTCCCACGAAGAGAACTCGACAAACTCAACTCTTTTATATACCATTAGTGCGTACTAATTATGAGGCAAATGATTTGACTGTTAGATTACCTAAATCAGCCTATGTATTGTTTTTTTTGGCTGCTTTACTGGCCTGGATTCAAGTCCTTTAGGCCATCCTATGTATTGGTATTAGCAGATAGCAACGAGAACGTAAAATCTGTACGCAGCAAACTCGCGAATGTAATACTACCTACTTTTCTTCTAAATATACAGTAATTCTATCACAACTGCATTATAGACAAAGCGCAAAACGGCGCAGTTAAGTAAAGAAAAATTAATTGAAATTACACTAATACAATAATGGTAGATTGTTGCACCGAACGTAAGCAATTTATCATTGCACCTAGTGCTTTCTCAAAAAATAGGAAGACAAGAAAACGCAGATTCTTTCAACTGCTGTAAAATTACACTCTACTACTTCACAATCAAACTGTCAAACATGAGGTCGTCAGGTCGGCCAACAGAACGCATTATTCATCCAGACTAATAACTTAATATTCCACCTCTATAATCGCGCGAATAAAAATTTTGGGATGATTTTGACCTTTTTTTATGAATGAATGAATAAATATCTTACCACTTCTTTTTAAGACAATAACATGTATGACATCTATAATATTTCAATGTAAATATGTATCAATGAAAGTAAATTATTCAAGGCAATAAATGTATGTGCTTATATCCCTTTGCCTTACCCTGAACCGTATTATGAACTGTCTCGTAAGAAATTTACGTTGGTATTGGACTGTCGACACTTAATTATCATTACACTTAAGAGCATTAGACTTAAGACCAAGAAACTTAGGACCAAAAATATTTATTTAGTTTGTATGGAAAAAAATACGTACAGCACCTTTCTGACCCTGTATATGAAAATTATGGTTATGACCCTAGAACAGATTATATCCCTAGGGTCGGACCTAAGAAATTTCCCAAATCGGCTATCATCAGTAAAAACTCCAAGTTAATATCCAATCATCTAGGACTCTAGGTGATCCAGGGGTCAAGATCTCGTTGGAACAGACACACGGTTGGACACAGAGACAGATAGACGAACGGAAAGATGAGCACACAAGCACTGCCAAACAAAATTTGAGTCACGCTCAAAGCCATCCTTCAATATTATGCAAACATTCCCAACATCAAGCATACTTACGCTACTGGTAGCCGGCTCACGAATGACAGCGTTGAAGGCTTCCAGAGCCCGCTGCAGGCCGCCACTGGCCGCCGTCAGGTCCCGCTGCAGCGCGGGCTCGCTCACCTTCTGCGAGCACTCGGCCACGCACTGCTGGAAGTCCTCCACGTGCTTCGCCAGCACCGGCGCTTCCGCTAATGCCTGGGGGGTTTATATCTGGCTCTTAACCGAGTAGGTAGATGGAAGTCATGCAGCATTAATAACATCGCAACAAGAGCACACATTCCTCGCTACTCAATCTTCGCTCCACGTATCCCACTCCCACCAGGACGACACACCAGAGGCTGCAGCGGAACGGTAGCAGACTGCGGTAAGCGATATACTAGCGCCGCACCGCTTCCGCGGGCGGTTTCTGTATGGCATGGTCCAGAGCAACACGAACATTACAAAAAATTCCGCTACTGTTTCGCTTCCAGCCTTTGTGTGTGAAGCGCTTTAAAGATGAAGGGATACTATGATGGGATGTTTCCTCACTCACCGCTCATTTACCTAGTTCGTTTTAAATGGTATATCGACAAAGCAAAAAATACTGTCAGATATTTTTCATACTCAGTCCGCCTCATCATTTCAGCCAAGAAACGCCGCCGCTGAACATAGGCTTCCCCTAAGGAGCTCCAAACCGATCGGTCCTGCACCTTCCGCATCCAGCGGCTTCCCGTGATCTTCACCAGATCGTCAGTTCACCTCGTGGGGGGCACTACCGCTGCGTCTTCCGGCACAAAGCCTTCATTCGAGAACTTCCGCTTTAATGGCCGTCAGTCCCACGAGCGATGTGTCCTATCCACTGTCACTTAAGTAGAGCAATTCTTCGGGTTAGGTCGATGACTTTAGTTCTACGGATCTCATAATTCCTGATTAGATCACGCAGAGAAACCCGAGCATACATTATCGTCCTTTAAGTTACCTTGAGCCTTCTTATGAGACCCATTGTAAGCGATCAAGTCTCAGTTCCATACGTCACTAGCATCACGCACGAATCAGTCCGCTTACCTAATCTAAATCAGTTACTGTACCATTTTTGATTCTTTGAAGTACATATAAAGATATTTGGCAAGAGTTATAAAGTTTGGATATATTATTAAGGGTTATGGCATTGTGATATCTAATGATTTGATCTCGTAGATGGTTCGAGGAGAAATAATAATTCGTTCAATTATGATTTTGATATTGCCCACGCTGTATTCGTGACGTTTCCCTACCTGTTCCTGGTCCGCCAGCATCAGCCTCCGGGCGGAGTCCTCCACAGCGTCAGCCAACTTCCTGGCTCGAGGCGCGTCTACGAAGCCGGTGGTGGCTAAGTGCTTGTCTTGTTCGGGGAGCAACAACTGGACCAAGAGCATGATGTTGAAGTTAGGCACTTTTATATACTTGTTTCGTGATAATCTTTGCGTTCAAATGTGTTATTTATAAGTATGAATAAATGGGAATGTTGTGGTTAGACACTAATTTTCTATACTTTGTCTTGATAATCTTTGCATTTGACGTACTATTTGAAGTATTAATAAATGTGTTAAAAAAACATGAAAATTCAAATAGTTTCAGACAGAATTCAAGGGAGGTCTGGGTGCCGGTGCTGACCAGACAGACGTTAGTGAGTGTGTGCTGTTGTTGTGAGGTGTCAGCTGTAAGGTGTGACTGTTGTTTTAAAGCATCAGTAGTGAGGTGCTGGTTCCAAAACTGTTATTGTGCAGTGTCAGCAGTGAGGTGCAGGTGTCAGTATTGTTGTTGTGCACTGTCGGTAGTGGCAGTGATGTATCGGTAACGATGCTGTTATTGTACAGTAAGCTTCTTATCAAGCTATACTGTTTGATCTTTGGACCATTCTTATGTCGCTAGTAATAGTGGCGGTTTTCGTAGTGTAAATGTAAAGCTTGAATGGGAGCTTACTGTAGAGTGTTAAGAGTGAAGTGCTGGTGTTGGTATTCTCGTTGTGGAGTGACAGCAGTCAGCAGTGGGGTGCGGGTGTCGGCACTGTTGATGTACAGTGTCAGTAGTAATTTGTGATCAGTGTTGTTGTGTAATGTCAGCAGTAAGGTGCGGGCGGGTGTCAGTGTTGTAGCTGGTGTGTCAGCAGTGAGGTACAGGTGTCAGTGTTGTTGTTGTTGTGCAGTATCAGCAGTGAGGTGCGGCGGTACAGGTGTCACTGTTGTAGCTGTTGTGAGTGTCAGCAGTGAGTATGGGTGTCAGCGTAGTATTGTTGTTGTGAGTGTCAGCAGTGAGTTCCGGGTTGGTGTCAGTATTGTTGTTGCTGTGCAGGGTCAGCAGTGAGGTGCGGGTGTCAGTCAGTGTAGCTGCCGTCGCGAGTGTCAGCAGTAAGGAGAGGTGTTGTCGCTGACCAGGTAGGCGCAGTGGGCGGCGTACTGGTCGGCGGCGCTGACGGCGAGCGCGGCGTGGCTCAGCGTGCGCATGAACTCCGCCGGTGTCAGCGGCTCGTCCGTGTTTATCGCCTCTGGAAGAGGTGCGAATTCATTTTCTTGCGTTTTTGTGAACTCCCCCTTCTTAGTCGCTTGTGTGCTACTTTGTTTGTCAGTTCTTTTTTTACTTTATAAACAATAATATGTTACTTATCTTGATTTACCCATAAACAAACATTGAAATGAATATTTACATTACATTATAGAGAATTTGATGTGGAGGTGAAAGAAATCGTTGCAGAAGTTTCATTGTAAGGTTGTTTCGGTATTTATTGATTTTTTTTTTATTTTTATGTCTGCGAATTCAAAAAATGCAGTCGAAAATTATAAATATGTTGTAAGATTTTTTTACACATTAAAGTTAAGTATTATATCTATTTTTATCTGTGAGAACCTGTTATTGGCTCTCTGTTGTTATTCTTAATTGATTATATTATGCGGTTTGAGAATAGCGGGGTGTGAAACTCACGCGCGCGCTCGTGCAGCGCCGCCGCGTGCGCCACAGCCGCTTCGTAGCCGTGCGGAGCGCCCGCCCCTATTGCCCCCGCCCCCCCTGATGCCGCCCCCAATGCCCCCGCCCCCACGCGCCGCCGCAGCGCCGCGCACGCCCCGCGCACCGCCCCGCCTTGTGCGCGCTCACTCACGCTCACCTGCGCATTGAAACTTACGTATTATAAGTATATACACCCACTCATACCACAAACCCTCTCGGCCTTATTAATAAAAAAAAATTTTACTCTTTGGATCATCCTCGGATTAGTTACTCCGTGTTTTGTCTTATTTTAACATAATATGACAGCCGGCATGTGTGGGAAACATGCCGGCTGTCATATTATGTTAAAATAAGACAAAACACAAAGTATAACTAATCCGAGGATGATCCAAGGAGTAAAATTTTATTCTAATAAGGCCGTCTTTGTATATGCCGAACTAATAAAATAAAAAACCTTCGCCATATTGCGGAAAGCTATTGGAACTAATTTCTTCAATTAATGACAACAATCTTTAAGACATCATTATTGTCATCTTACAAAGTGTAGTGTCGATTTTACATGGTCTATTTCTTGGATATGTGAGTTACTTTTCCGTTAAAATACCTAAAATTATTAAAAGTGATAATGGCGGCAGTGATAATAAAACATACAACTGTCTTACAACTGACGACGAGTCCGATATATCTGAAATTGAACCAGTACAATCTGATCATGGAATATCATACGAATCTGTTGAGTACTTAGATTGTGAGTTTGATGATTAATAAATAACTCATAAAGTTTTTCTTAACCCGACTATATATAGCTTTACTTTTATGGAAATTCATTTCACAATACTTTGAAACATATAATGTTTTCGTAAATTAAGCTTTATTACTGTTATAGTCTATACTATATTATATTAAAATATTTGTACACTAGCTAATTCGCATTTATATAACTCTACTTGATGTTGCCATAATCATAGCTAATTTAGCGCCGTCAGAGCAGGTTTTCTATTTTTTGGTCAATCTTTATATATAAATCAATGAATTGTTTGTTTGACCACACACATTTTACAGAAATACAAATAATACAAATAAAGAACAAAAACAAATTTAACTATAAACAGCAACAATGGCCAATTATAGGCCTTCTCCCAGCTGTTGCTTCTGTAGTGTATGCCACAGAAGCGCTGGTATTATGAGAAGCCCTGGCACCAAGAACGACTCACAGAACCTGTCCTCTACACTTGCTTCAGCGCTCGCCCTTCAACACCAATCCGATATAATTCATATTCTACATATATACATGTACTTGTATAATGAGGCTCCTTATTGATGAGGAGGTGAAAATAACATACGCACCAGTTTGTTGATAGCGTCGTTAAGCAGCGCACAAGCATCCATTAATCTTCGCCTTGCAGCATAATTATTCGGTTTCTATATGACAATAAAATTAAACCTAAGTTAACTGACACAAAATTAAATGACAAGCAGTATTTGACCTAAACAAGCTTAGCTTAGTTTTGAATTCAATGACAAATTATAAAAATATTATTTTGGTCCTTCGAGCCTATTTTTCACCACGAAATACAGCAAATACAATTTAATTTAAATAATGAATAAATGTTATCCAATCAATTTCTTTATAGATATAGAAATATATTGATCGTTACCTCAGGTATAGTTTCTGCAGCCTTCAGCATATTGTATGTCTGCAAAGACATTTCCTTGGAGGCTTCTTCTATCTGTTGAGCGTGGTCACTGTCCTGTGATGACATAATTGGGATGATGACTGAATTCAAATTTTTACGACTCGTCATTAAATATAAAAATACCGTGGAAAAAGATGCAGCCCTGTGAATTTAGAATTAAAATCGGCTTAGAAATACATTAGATACAAGCATTTTAAGTTGTTAATTTGAAGGCGATTAGACAGAGAGATCCGACATCAACCGTGACGTCATTGTTGAGTACGGCCATATAAACTCCTTGTGAATTGCCGTTTTGCTAGAAAGAGATGGAGAATAATTTTTAATACCTTATATCTTGGTTGTTTTTATAGTTATTCCAAAACCGATTTTTTCTTTCTGTTTATTATATGAATGAGCTTCTATTAAAGCAAACAATTTTTTTAGTTATCTAGCCTATTACATTGATTTTAAAAGCGATAATATGTACACACAGCAATGCGTCAGATTTGACATATTGATATTGAGATACTTCGGACAAGTGTGAAATAAAAGAGTTTAATTACGATGGGATCTTTAAAATCACGTCAATTCCGGAGAATAAATCCTAGACGTCTAAAGCATTCTTTCACCAGCCCCCGTAGCACGACCATCAAAACACGATATGATAAAGCTATTATTATGATTTCTTTTACAACAAAAAAAATGGACTAATTTCTTTAAAATTACGGATGTAAATATTGCTACTGAGGAATTCATAAATTTTGTCAATAAAGTTATAGATACATGCTCACAAAAGATAAATTTACCGAATAGGAAGTACAATATAAAGTCTTGGATAGCCCCAGGACTTTTGCGCTGTATAAAATTCAGAGATACATTACACAAAAAACATAAAAAGTATCCTAATGACATAAATTTGCAATTAACTTATAAACGCTATAGAAACCATTGTAATAACATACTTCACAATCTTAAAAAGACACATGATATTTTAGAATTAGAACAAAATCAAAAGGATACTAAAAATATCAAACGTGTTTGTTCAATGAACAAATCGAAAAGAGCTACAGACATTTCAAATAATCTTCTTAAAATTAAAGATACACCAACGGAATCTCTTGATACTGTAAATGGCTTCTTTGTTACTACGGGAAGTAAATATGCTGAAAATATTTTACACAATTTAAAAACAACTGAGTCAGATTTGATTAAACAATATAAATTTAACTACACCCAAGTAAATTCCTTTATGCTGTTAGAAACGGATGAACAAGAAATAAATAAAATCATTGGTTCATTAAAAAATAATACTTCTACTGGCTGGGACGGTATATCATCTAGTTTTATAAAACGATTCTTACATTTTTTAAGTACGCCCAATACTCATATTTGCAATTTGAGTATAACTTCTGGCTTGTTTCCCAAGTTATTGAAGGAATCTATGGTAATTCCTCTTTTTAAGCAAGGTGACATGAGCGACATTTCTAACTATCGTCCCATATCACTCCTTCCAACTCTTGCTAAAGTGCTTGAAAAAGTTATTAACGCTAGACTTGTCAATTATTTTGAGTCTAATAATTTGTTGTCAGATAACCAGTTTGGATTTCGTCAAAACAGGTCGACTGCCGATGCAGTTGATGCCTTGGTCTCTCATGTGGTCAAAAGCTTTGACAGTAAACTAAAATGTGTGGGTGTTTTCTTAGATTTAGCGAAAGCTTTCGATACCGTTTCGATTCCCTTGTTGCTTTGTAAACTCGAAGAAATTGGGGTTCGGGGTGTACCGCTGAATCTAATAAAAGACTACTTATCGGCTAGGTCACAGTCTGTCAGAATTGGAGACACATGTAGCTCAAGGCAATCAATAAAGTATGGCGTACCACAGGGATCAGTGCTTGGTCCGACCCTTTTTTTAATATATATAAACAATATAAGTAATGCAAAAATTCAAAACTGCAAAATAATATCATATGCAGATGATACAGTCCTGCTTTTTACTGGGAACTCATGGGAAGAAGTAGGTTCGGGGGCTGAGGCTGGCATGCGAGATATAATGACATTACTGAACAATAATCTCTTAACCCTTAATTTAACTAAAACTAAATACATTCCTTTTTCTATCAGAACACCCAATTTGCAACAATCATATAATTTGTCATTGAGGGCACATGTATGTCATAATCAGGACAATTGTAATTGCTTCATTCTTGCTGATTCTAATAGCGTCAAGTATCTAGGTATCATTATTGATAAAAACTTAAACTGGAAGGAGCAAATCAATAATTTAAAAAATCGTATACGTAAATTAATACCTATTTTTTAAAAAATCAGACATTTAGGATGTAGTCGTACCAACAAAATTGTATACCATAGCTTATGTCAATCTTTGCTCGTTTACGGCATTATTGCTTGGGGTGGCGCCCCTAAATCTACACTTCTAAAACTAGAAAGAGCCCAAAGAATTATCTTAAAAGTTATTCTCTTTAAACGCCTTAGATATCCTACATCAGAGTTGTACAATGAATTTCAGACTCTCTCAGTCAGACAACTATTTATTAAGGCTGCTATTTTAAAGCAGCATGTTATACGGCGTAACTATAACTCGGATCGTAGAGCACATACTGTTTATAAGGTTCCTGCTTGCAGAACTGCCTTCGCTAGATGTTTTTCTAAATTTTTATGTCCACTTCTATTCAATCGCATCAATAAACATGTGAAGTTAGAAGGCTTAACTAAGTATATATGCGAAAAGACACTTAAAAAATATCTTCAATTGTATGATTATGATGGGTACACATACTCAAGTAAGATATCTTTTTAATTTAGTATTATTGAGTAATTGTCCCGACGGATCTAAGCCATCCCTGGACCCACTCAAATACCTTTTTTTTTCACTCTCTTTTAATTTCCAATTCGAGTCAATTTGTAACTTTTTTGCGAGACTTACATAAGTTTGTACACCTTATATAAATACGAGTATAACTCTTAGAACTTTACCGGAATCCAGTCGAATATGTATCATATAAAATTTAAATTTATTTATACAAATTAACTTTCATTATGATTTTTTTTTGATATACTAAATAAATATATTTTATATACATCATGCAATTATATCGAAATATATATTTAAAAACTACTATCTTCCTGAGCTCAATCAATTTTAGACTTATAGTTAATTATTTTTACTTGCGTTTCGTAACTTTGTCACATCACATTGGTCTACATTGTACTGTGTCAACTTGAAACCAGTTTGTTTTGTTTTGTAAGTAGAACTCAACATAGTATGAGCTGTTTTAAAAACGTACTTTACTGACAGGACGAGGATCATTACTTTGCCGTAACACAGTTAATAACTAGCGCGGAAAGTAAAGGATTATTGTTTTTGTACCCACATTAGAAGTATGCAGCTTAAAACTTATCGTTGTACTTTTTATTAATGTGGATACTATTGTGAAAATTAATAATAATAATTTATTTACCTTAATAATAATGGTGGTACACATAGATCTTACAATTATGATAAATTGTTCCGGAACAGGTAACAATGACAACTACCCTCCGCACTAGTTAAAGAAACTGTATTGCGGCAGTGTAGTGACACCGCTAAGTACACATCAACTCACACTTGTAAAATATTACGCATCTATTCTCTCTGTGATGGGCGTGTGCGCAGTCGAACGAGTTTCAAGTCACTATACCAATTAACCACAGTATAGTATAAGCTGACATAACACATGAATTTAATTTCCTATTATATACTAATCTACACAAATGACTCAGATTTTATTTGTTACAAACTTACAAAATTATGTACTACAAAACTATTTATACCTAATGAATGTACTAACAATGTATGCGTCAATACAATGCATGCTCCTGAAGGTAAATAATGTAGGTTAATATGGTTTAGGTGTATATATGTACTAGTCTATAACATAAACATAATATATATATATATATATAATATATAATGCTCGATTACAACAAACATTCTATACACACATATATGGCGAGTTTCATTTCAGCGCAGATTTGCAGCACTTTCAACATTTTTAGCGTTCCATTCAAACAATATCTTAAATTGTAGGTTAGTTTCCCTTGGTGAAAAAAAAGAGGGGTTGAAAATGTTAACATTTTCTAAAGGAAACTCAAAACATGGTAAACACTCGATGCAAGCGTGAAAAAAAAATGGTGACGCTTAAATGGAAAACCGGGATAATAAAAGTATTTATAATAATAATAAAAGTATTTATATAATATAAAATTTGTATACTCTATAAATAATAGTAATAACGTATATAAATATATGTGAATGCATCCTATTTATGCACAAAATTTTCAGTTGAGTCATAATCTAGTTTAAGTAAGTATTCACTTATTAATTTATTGCAAATATAATTACTTTTTTCTTTTAGTTGTGGAAAGATGACGCTAATCCTATTATATAATTTAGGGCCCAAGTACCAAAGAAACGTTCGGGCAAATGCAGTTTTACATATAGGTATTATATAAATACGATAATTTCTTCTTTTATGGGCAGTAGAATGTGGCACGATTTTATGTTGTTTAAGAAGCACATATTTGACAAATAATTGACGAACAGTCAATACCGAAAAATTTTCATACAATTTTTTTGTAGGATATCGAAAGGGTTCGCAATTTATTACTTTTATTATGGCTCGTTGTGCCCGTTCAATTTTAATAAGATTTGTTTTTCTAGCACCACCCCAAGTAGTAATACCGTATGATATTATAGATTGACACAAAGAAAAATATATTAGCTTGATGGTTTCTTTATCTTTAATGTGTTTAATTTTTTTAAGTAGAGATATCATTTTTCTCAATCTTTTGCTTAGGCATTCAATTTGTTTTTTCCAATTCATATTTTGATCCAAGATTACACCTAAATATTTGATTGATTGGACACCTTCCAGAGCAAAACAGTCACAAAGTTGATAATCAGTACATGTGTGGAATATGATATTAAGATCTGTAGGTTGTTTGTTGTTATAAATGCTGAATGTTATAAATTTTGTTTTGCTCATATTAAGAGTTAAGATATTATTTCTTAGCCAATCTGAAACAATTTTAAGCCCAGCCTCACTAGATTCTTTGACTTTTGACCAAGTAGGTGCGTCAAAAATAAGTACTGTATCATCAGCAAATGAAATTATTTTGCCATTTACTATTTTTCTTTGTGTCAGGTCGTTCAGGTATACTAGGAATAGCGTTGGCCCCAAAACAGATCCTTGTGGGACGCCATAATTAACATTAATATAGTCACTCAATATTCCATTGATACAAACAGCTTGTGTTCTGTCACTCAAATAGGATTTTAAAAGCTCGAGTGGTATACCACGTATTCCTGCTAGTTCCAATTTACGAATGAGTATAGGAATGGAGACAGTATCAAAAGCCTTTGACAGGTCCAGGAAGATTGCTAGACACTTCCTACCTCTATCCAATTGGTTTACCACATGTTCAGTTAGATTCTCAATAGCATCTGTGGTTGAAAGTTTTGTCCTAAAGCCATACTGATTAGGCGAGAAAAAGTCGTTCAGTTGTAGATAGTTAGTCAATCTACAATTTATGATTTTCTCCAAGATCTTTGCAAGGACTGGCAACAGCGAAATTGGTCTGTAATTATTGACTTCATCTCCATTTCCTCCCTTGTGAACTGGTGTTATCACTGATTTCTTCAAGGACTTAGATTCCAGTGGAAAGAGACAAATTGCAGATATGAGCGATGGGATTAGATAAAAAGGCGATACCTTGTTTAAAAAGTATAGATGACACACCGTCCCATCCAGTAGATGCGGTTTCTTTGAGGTTCGTAATCACTTTTTTTATCTCATTTGCATCAGTTGGAAGTAGTGATAGGGATCCTAAAGGTGAAGAGTTAGTCTTAATCTTGTTTGCTAGTTCTGTCTCAGTAGAACCCAAACTCAAAAGTATTTCATCAGCAAACGATTTACCCACATCCACAAAGTATTTGTTCACGAGATTAACAGATGTCTCAGGAGTGTCCCGGATATTGAGTAACTCAAAAAGTAATTAATGCACAATAAATTTGTTTGTTTGTTTGTTATTTATGGCGGTGAACTGTCAAAATACGATGAAAACCTATTGTATTCTGACAGTTCACCGCGATAAACCACTTTATCATATCGTGTTATGCTGGACGTGCTAGGGGGGCAGGTCTATAATATCGTAAAATGTAAGTTTGCAATCAAATATTACCCCTAGGTCTTTTGTTGATTCCATACACTTAAGGTCCTCTCATCCCAAATTATATTTACGACGAGTTTTGCACAGTTATCTACCGAAAGTCAAAACACAACATTTTTTGCTGTTTTGTTTTAATTACTCCATTCAAACACAAAGTCAATATTGTGTTGTAGTAAAGTACAGTCAGACTCGTTATTAACTTTTAAGGCCAATTTTGCATCGTCTACGTACATTATACATTTAGCATTTTTGACAATTTTGACAAGATCGTTAATCATAATTAAGAATAAAATAGGACCAAGTATAGAACCCTGACTGACTCCTGATCGCGTATAGTAGGGCTTAGACACGTAACAATCGTATTTTACAAACCGGTGCCGATCGCGAAGATAATTTGATAATAAATTAAGTAAGTAAGCGAGGGGCAAATCCTAAGTCCATAAGTTTACCCAAGAGAATATCATTATCTACGTTATCAAACGTTTTCTGGAAATCAAAGTACACAACGTCAACAATTATATTCCAAGTCTATGGTAGCTACGTCCAAAGTGTCAGTGTGTATGTGACGGCGGAAGTAACCGACCTGCGCGGCGTGTGCGGCCCGCGCGGCGAGGCCGGCGGCGGCGTGCAGCGCGGCGGGCGCGGCGCGGGCCAGCTGCGGCGCGCTGTGTGCACCGCGCACCACGCCGCCGCCCGCCGCCGACAGCTTCGACGCCGCTGCGCCCAGCGCGGTCGCATTTGAACTTGTCCTTCAACGGAATTTTCATTGGGGACTTTTTTATATACAACTAAGTTGGCAAACGAGCACACTGCCCACCCGATGGTGAGTGGTAGCTGTCGACTATATATTACATGTGGTTCTTGTAAGATTCGCAGGAAATCTGCGACCTACACAAAAACCAATACGTTGCCAACTCGTCACATAAGATGCGAAGTCACGGTACCCACTTATTTCACTGCCATAATTTACTCTTTAAACCGGAACACAGCAATGCGAGCACTGCTGCGTTGCGGCTGAAATAGGTATAACGGAGATGCCCATGCATAGGCAAACCTGATACGGAGTCTCCCTCCGGTAAAATTGCAGTACAATTCAAATTTGTGTCTTTGTATTCTCTTTAGAATGTTAAATAAATTTAAAAATCAATCGATCATTGCAAGAAAAAAAATCGTATCAAATGGTGAAGTTTACGTTTTCTTTTTACCAAACAAAAGTATGAAAAAATTATAAAAATATATCAACAAATTAAGAAGCGACGGTTCAGCGTGTGACGTCATGGGACTCGAATTCATAGTATTTAGGCATTTGCACGCTAAAGAGTCGCAGTATTTTCATTATTTCTATATTGATAATAATTTGTCGTGATACCCAAGACCATTGAAACTAAAAATCTTAACATGTTAGTAATGCTAGATATAGATTTGAATCCTACAAGAGGTATTTTTTGTGTTAATTTATTCATTTTTAATATACCATTTAAAAATATAATAATAACCTCATAGCCTCTTCCTACGCACACACCTCAATATTTCCATTTATTTTGTTATAATACAGGATTATTATTGGACCCCCCACCAAATTTTACCCACCATTCTATACCGGTAATACAATATTTATAAAATAAAAACAATATTTTTTTACATTTTTGTTTTAACTATTCCGTACCTTAACTTTAATGATGGTCATTTGTTTGTTTATTGCACACGGCATCCAGCGCGAGGTCGCTACATTATTAATGCGCTAGAGATTGCGCGAGTTAAGGATGGCAGACCCATCCAACTCAGCTTCGTCAGCACTTCACGCCAGCAACATCAAGCCTAAATATTAAGATGCAACGTAGACATTAATTTAGTATATAATCAATTGTATTTCACTTGTAAATTCATTATTGTATTAGAAGTCTTGACTGTAACTCTGTTCGAATAAATGTATTTTTTTATTAAAAGTCGGTTGTAGTAACTTAACTGGCGCAGCCGGTAGGATTCCAATAGTGGGATCCCTGCTTTTTCGATAAAAATTTCGGTCTCGCGGAGTATCTCACGTCCGTCTCTACGGTTTAATTGGAATCACCAACAAACAAATTAGTTGAGGAAAACAACAAGACTATTGAGTGGAGTAAGTTAGAAGACCAGCAATACACATTCCATAACATGGGAGTAGTTACGGGATTGTGAGTAGATCTTTTTCACTTCCTACAACTTTCCTTTATGTGTCCTTGTAATAAATATATGTGTCGCGATTAAGTAAGGATCGAATTGCAGTTTAAAAAGGTTTATTGTGTGTTTTAGTGTCAAAAAAAAAATATTTTTATTTTTATTACAGTAGAGTATTTTTTTATTACGTCATATTTAAAATTAATTACTAATCAAAATGGAGCAAATCAATAGAGTCCCTCAGGAACTAGTTAATATAATACCCGTCTTTGATGGAGATTCTAGATTATTACCACTTTTTATAACAAAAAGTGAGTATATTTTACGCTCATTCCAAGGGGAACAACACCAAAATGAGTATCTATTTCATGTAATAACAAGTAGATTATCGGGTGATGCAGCTAGATTAGTAGGAGAAAGGGATACTATACAAAATTGGGAGGAATTAAAACAGTTATTAGGGCACCACTTTGGTGATCCCCGCACGGAAGAATGTATAGCTATGGAACTAGAATCTTCCAAAATACAAAGAGGCGAAAGTTACGCAGAATTTTGTCACAGATTACAACGTACTAGAAGTGTTTTATTTTCCAAAATTAATGAATCGATTCTAGATATTAACTTACGTCAAGCTAAACAGCATATTTATGATCATTCCGCCTTAAATGTTTTCCTATACAATTTACCTGCGTATTTAGTTCGATTGGTACATATACGAAACGTTACAACTTTAGAAGATGCATTGAAAATAGTGCTAGAAGAACAGAATTTTCAAACTGTTTACGATTTCAAAAACAACCAACGCAATAATATTTCTAATTTCAACCGGTATCATTCGAATAATTCGAATAGATTTAACATGCAAATCCCTAATAATTTAAGGCCTTTCAATAATAACCAAAGGATGCTAAATACGAGTACACATGTACCGAATAGCATGCCGAACGTTCCTTTAGTTCACCAAATAATTCATTTCAGTTAAGAAATCAAAGGCCGTTTAATAACGCTAATTATAATAATAATCATCAATGGCAAAACGTAAGTAGGTCAATACCGCCAGCGATTAACCAACAGTTCGTAAACAACCGGTACATGCAGACTCAGCGTAACGTGCCTTCAGCGGCGTCAGGTTCAAATATTGATGTCACAATGCGCACCGCGAGCTCTAGACGCGTTAATTACATTGATAATTACGAACCACAGTCAAGTATGAACAACAGTATGCCAAATAGCGATACGCAAAATTCTTTCTCAAATGAGGCAAATTTTTCCTTGATGGCCTCCACCACAGAGAAAGAATAAAAATTAACTGTAATAAGAGATTAAATCTTCCTCATATAATTATTCCTGAAATACAAGCAGTTTTCATGATCGACACAGGTAGTGTTAGGTCGTTTATTAGCCCACAACTGGCAAATAAATTTTTTTCACGTTACCAACAGTACGAACCGTTCCAGGTTGTTAGCACTCACGCTTCGAGCTTACATAGTACCACTGCGACCATACCGTTACCTAATGTATTTAATAGTTCAGAATATCACAAGTTTTATGTTTATAACGTTGACGATAGATATGACGGGTTGATAGGAAGTAATTTACTTAAGCAGTTGAATGCAAATATTGATATGGAAAAACAAATTTTATTTTTAAAAAATACGGCAATTCCAATTATTTATTCACTACCAATGAAGGAGATGTACAAATTGCCTCCTCGTAGTGAAGTTAGAGTAAAATTACCAGTTAACATTGTAGATGGTACAGCAATTTTAGATTTTAAAGAATTTACAGATGGGATTCGAATGCCCGCCGCTTTAGTTACATGTGAGAAAGGTTATGCGACAACGGTGATACAAAATTGCACCAATAAGCATAAGACATTAGTAGTTACAAGTCCATTTTGTGTAGAGACATATCAGAAAAATAATACAATAAACTTAAGTTTTACGGAAAAAGGAAAAGATATAGACAAGTTACTTTCTGATAATTTAAGTAAGTTACGTTTAGATCATATGAATATAGAAGAAAGAAGTACTATTGAGCGACTTTGTCAAGAATATAAAGATATATTCTATTGTGAAGAAATTCCGCTATCTTTCACGAATCAGGTTAAGCACACAATTAGAACACAAAATGAAGATCCAATTAATATTAAGGCACATAGGTTACCACCAGTACAGACAGCAGAAATAAAACAGCAGGTTTCAAAAATGCTTAGAGACAATATAATCCAGGAATCATACTCTCCTTGGAGTGCTCCAGTACACCTGGTACCCAAGAAATTAGATGCATCAGGTCAGCAAAAGTGGCGAATGGTCATTGACTATCGCCGACTTAATGAAATAACAGTAGATGATAAGTATCCCCTTCCAAATATCAATGACTTGTTTGATATGTTAGGGAACAGTTCATATTTCACTACACTTGACTTGGCAAGTGGCTACCATCAGATCGAAGTTCAGGAGCAAGACAGGGCGAAAACCGCCTTCAGCACACCTTTTGGTCATTATGAATTTAATAGGATGCCGTTTGGACTGAAAACAGCACCGGCAACTTTTCAACGGGCAATGGACAATGTTCTGAGAGGTCTCCAAGGCTTACATTGCCTAGTATACCTCGATGACGTCATCATTTTCTCAAAAAGCTTGCCCGAGCATGTCCAAAAACTTAGAATTATTTTTGATAGATTTCGTGAAACAAACCTCAAAGTACAGTTAGACAAATCTCATTTTCTTCGAAAAGAAGTATTATATCTGGGCCATACTATCACTAGCGAGGGTCTGAGGCCAAATAATGACAAAATAGATGCTATTTTGAAATATCCCATACCAGAAACAACTACACAAATAAAAAGTTTCCTTGGGTTAATAGGTTATTATAGGAAATTTATTAAGGACTTTGCTAAGATCACGAAACCATTTACACATTGCTTAAAGAAAGGTAGAAAAATAATTTTAGATAATGAATATAGGAATGCTTTCGAGACATGTAAGAAACTTCTGACTAATGCACCACTATTGCAATTTCCCGATTTTAGCAAACCATTCGTACTAACCACCGACGCATCAAATTTTGCGATAGGAGCTGTTCTGTCTCAAGGAACAATAGGATCGGATAAGCCAATAGCATATGCGAGTCGTACTTTGAGTGACACAGAAGTAAAGTACAGTACGATTGAAAAAGAATTACTTGCTATTGTTTGGGCTACTAAACATTTTAGGCCTTACTTATATGGTAACAAATTCATAATTTATACTGACCATAGGCCATTAGCTTGGTTGTGTTCTTTAAAAGAACCTAATAGTAAACTTACACGTTGGCGTCTTAGGTTAGAAGAGTACAACTTTGAAATTCGCCATAAAAAGGGGCCACAAAATACTAATGCAGATGCCCTATCACGTATTAAAATAAATACGTTAGATGAAGATTTAGATTCTGTTTTTGTAAATGTAGATGATGACGATACACGTATACAAGAGATAGTAGAAGAGTTAGATAGTGAGTTAGTAAATAATAGAAATCCAGAGATAGAAATAATAGAATTATCAGACTCTGAAGAAGAAAAGTCGCCTGAATTAATTGAAATCTCAGACGATGACGTAACAGCAAACTCAGTTTCAAATAGGGAACATGAAGGAATCCCTATTCTTAGTGAAGCAATAGACACTAAGCCAAAACAGATTCTAGTTCACACGTGGTTTAAAAATAAACTTTTAGTCAAAGACATATCGAACGATAAACAGCGTATTTTAGAAGTACATTTACCTATAAATAATGATGAACTTGTAAAAGAACTTTTAAAGGAATACATAGATCCCAAACACAAATATTACATATATTTCGAACATGAGGCATTCAGAAAAACTTTTTCAAGTGTAATTATAAAGTTATTTAAAAAAAATCAGTTAAATTGATCGAGTGTACGTAACGTTCAGTAAATTTAACAGGATCAGAGTCTGATCAAAAAGAAGTTATACTAAAATATCACGAAGGGAAAACCTGCCACCGTGGTATCAGAGAAACCCTAACTAAGATCAAAAGACATTATTTTTGGCCTAATATGAAAGAAATAGCAACAGCAATCATAAATTCCTGTGAACAATGTCGTAGAATGAAGTACGATAGGAAACCTATTAAGCCTCAAATTCAACTGACGCAAAGTCAAACTGCTCCATTTCAAGAGACTTTCATAGATCTTCTTTTTATCGATGGCAAGTATTATCTGACGATAGTAGATGCTTTCAGCAAGCTAGGGCAGGCTTTACCTATTCCAAACAGGAGCACCCCCGAAGTGGTGAAAGCATTAATCAAATATTTTAGTATATACGGTTTACCAAAGAAAATAAGTAGCGATTCAGGCACCGAGTTCAACAATGAATTAATAAAAGAATTACTAGGACTATACAAAATCGAAATGCACGTAGGAACACCAAATAATCCTAACTCTATGGCAATAGTTGAAAGGTTTCATTCTACTATTAACGAAATTTATCGCCTTGCTAAATACGACAAAACCGAGCAAGATGCCACTTCAGTTATGACTTACGCCATAATGGCATATAACAATACCATACACTCTGCTACAAATTTTACGCCATTTGAAATGATACTAGGACAAACAGACGCCGGTAATGTTTTTGATATAGACAGAGATAAAAACCTAGTACAAAAATTATTGTTAGACCATAGAAAGCGTTTGAAAGTCTTATACGAATATATCACTGAAAAAATTCAAACAGATAAAGAAAAAGTTAGGGAAAAGAAAGGTGGCGAATCACCACCTCTAGTAAAGAAAGGAGACGAAATTTTTATGAAAAACACTAGAACAAGGAAACCTAAACATTTACCACGATACGATAAGGCAGTAGTTATTGGAGAAACAAAACGTAATATAGTACCTGTAAAAGTAAATAATAGAGAAACAAAGGTGGCAATGAAAAATGTAAAACGCCCTCCACAGATTCTGCACGATTCTGCTAGCCCTGGCAGCTCCAATGAGCAGCCTGGAACTTCAAAACCTCGGCCAGAATCCGGGAGTAGCTCCGATGAAGATTGGGTCAGCAGCGATGAAGAGTAGCTGTTGGACTGTTTTTAAGGCGTTAAACTTAGAATCAGTAGAATTACAAGTTAGGAATAATATAGCAGATTTTTTTAAAGTAAAGGAAATAATTAAGGAAAATAAGTTAGATAGAGAATTAGGTACGTTAATTAATCAAACAGAAAACTTTTCTTTAGTTATAATTGATAGAATAAAACAAATATTACCTTATAGTGTTAGAACAAAACGAGCTATATTTTCACCACTTGGGTCTCTTATTAAGGCTATCTCAGGAAACTTAGATGAAGAAGATGCCTTAAAATATAATAAACAACTTAATATTTTGGAAAATAGAGAACATAATACCGAGCATAAATTATCATATATAGAAAAAGCTTTCGATAAATTCGTTAATGTATCGGAAAAAATGAATTTTAACGTAAATAATTTGAATTTAAAGACTAAAGAAATTGAAACACTTCTAAGTGATGACGTAACAATTAAAGACATAATTCACTTAATGAATAGTATGCATCAAATTCTATTTAACTTTCGCAACATCTTTGAAAATATCCAAGAAATTGAAACAGCCATAGCATTTAGTAAACTACAAGTCTTACACCAGTCCATAGTAAACAGTACGGAGCTATACAGCATTTTGAAAATAATTGAAAAACACGCGATCACTGTTTATCCAGTTAGCTTAGAAAATTTATTAAAGATAGAACGTAGTATAGTGCTAAAATCGTACATGGATAAGAGTAGGTTAGTTTTTGTGTTAGAAATCCCCTTAATAACCACAGAGACATATAATTATTACAAAATTATCCCTATCCCTATAATCAAATCCCAAGATATTCTCACTATAATTCCCAGATACCCTTACCTCTTAGTGAATAGATCGAAATACATGCCAGTAGTGAATCCATGCGAAGAGTTAGAAGATAACAAATTCCTGTGCTCCGATGACAACATGCCGCAGTACAAAAATGAAACCTGCATTGAACAAATCATGTTAATGAAAAGTAACTACAGCGAATGCCGTCAATACAGCATACAAATCGAAGAACTGAAGATCCAGAAGATACATGGTGATAAATGGATGCTTTTCTCTAAGAACAACCAAATAATAACAGAACACTGCAAAGACGAAACCCACAAGTACAGTATCAAGAGAACATACTCCTTTACACCTAGTAAAGATTGCGACATACAAGTGGCAAAGGTCTACATAAGTAAGGCCACAAATGCATCTGATGTTAGTCTACAATCTACAATAGTGCAAGTACCACAACTCCAACAGAAGCTCAGAAGAGAAGCGAAACAACTGGACTTAAGAAACGTGGACTTTACAGACGTCAAGGACTTACTGAGAAGTGCAAAAACTAGTGAAAGTGACTTAACAGAAAACTTTATAGTAACAGATCAAGCAAGTTTGTGGACAATTTTATTATACATTTTTATTATCGCCATATTCGTGACATTCCTCGTGTTCAAGATGAAGAACAGCCGCTGCAAACGAAATTCTCCGAAACCGCCTGAAGCACCTTCGGATAATTTCTCTCTTGGGGAGGGAGGAGTTAAGGATGGCAGACCCATCCAACTCAGCTTCGTCAGCACTTCACGCCAGCAACATCAAGCCTAAATATTAAGATGCAACGTAGACATTAATTTAGTATATAATCAATTGTATTTCACTTGTAAATTTATTATTGTATTAGAAGTCTTGACTGTAACTCTGTTCGAATAAATGTATTTTTTTATTAAAAGTCGGTTGTAGTAACTTAACTCGCGCCAGTTCTGAGCCGCGCAGGGCGATGAAGAGCGCAAAGGCCTAGAAATATTGGTTTTTAATTTTTGTAAAATATTTTTTTATTTGTAACTTTTTTTTTTGAAGTCGGTTAAAATTCCCTATCTCAAAAACTACTGAACCGATTTTGATGAAACTTGCAGTATTCCCTAAGTTGAATAATACCTAGTACAACAAAAAACAAGAATTACTTAAATCGGACTTGTAGTTCCGGAGATATGCGAACACAAACATAAAAACATACATACACTTTTGAAATTTGGCGCATTTGTTCAGAAGCTGATATAGACTAACATATACGAAAACTGGGCAGTTCTGGAAATATTACATACATACGGCTTGAATTGATAACCTAATTTTTTTTGAAGTCGGTTAAAAAGTGGTCGTAATCTGTGAATTTTTTTTTTTTAACTCAAACCTTTTATATTACTTTCTTTATCATTATTCAATTTTGGTGGAGCGTCCAAAAATAACCCTGTATATGACACTTATAGATTATGCAATTTACTCTTAACCGAGCACACCCCTTATTTATCTGAGTGGAAAAGAGGAAAAATTGTGATTTTTTCTCTTTTACACTCAGATCTACAAGATCTGAGTGCATACTATTTTTTTCTTTCCATCCTTCATCCATTCATTCCGTCTTTTTCCAAAGGCAAAGGGTGATGGCTAAAATCAGTGTTTTGTCCTATTTAGGGCATACTTTCAGATTTTACTGTACCTACCTGCTGGCTGAACCTGTCTTTTATTGTTGTCTTATATAAAAGCGTTATCTTACTTGTGGTCCAACGGAACCTGCACTGTAGCGGGCAAAAGCAGAGGTGTGAGGTCTACCTCACTCAATGCAGTCTTCCTGCCAGCGTTCCTGCTCGCTTCGTGCTGATCCAATTCCTAAGCAAGAGAATATTGAATGATTCAAGGGTTCTAAAGCCCTGGAATGTTCTGATGACTCGGACCTTGCGCGTGAATGAGATCTTTTTCTCTCGACTGGTGGAAAGCTACCCATCGTGAGGGAAGGTAGAGTATCCTTGCCAAGGGCAGTTTTCTGTATCTTTATAGTGACTGTAGGTTCGGCTACGCTCCAATGACCCTGGTTGCACGTGTCCATATGTTATTATTTAATCAGGTTGTTGCAACGCTTTTTTACGAACAATAGGGAAGTTTTTTGCCCTTAACTTACCTGATGATGAGTACCGATAAGACGGAAGATAGAAGCGAGCTAGTTTTTCAATCTGGATACAATGATGTCAGCTTTTATTTTTTTTAATAATGATACACCATTGACATTATGGATTACATCATCAAAAAACATTGAAAGAGATTCGAGTATACAGGATGTATCCTTTACAGGTACACCTGTAATAGATATAAACGAAATATATCAATATTGATATAAACGAAATAACAGTAAAACAAAAAGATATAACTAGACAAGAGTAGGTAGATGATCTGACGAAGCAACTTGAACTGTCATGATACTTTTAAAAAAATAAACGATCGGGGTCATATAGAAGAGGACTGTATATACAAAAGTAGCTGGTTCAGATCCGGCTCGAAGGGCCAGTATAAGGCGAGGTAATGTCGGAGCTGATCGAAATGATAAACTGAGTCCTTTGCATAATGTATTACGATAAAATGATTATGATATATAAAAATCTATCGCACCCGCTATCAATTAATTATGACAGACAAAGTACATCCATTGCTATTTTTTATCAGATAGTCAACACAGAGTCTTGTATTGACGCCGCAACGATTAGTAATGCGATCGTGATAGATATATTTACTTAGATAATAACCCCCTAAGACATATACGCACTTGGAGGATGTCCCTTAGGATGGCGGCGGTCTCGGGGTGCGCGGCGCGCTGCCAGCTGGCGAGGTGGCGGCCCGCCGTCAGCGCCAGCTGCCGGACCAGCGCGCACACGCGCTGCGCGTGCGGCCTCCACCTACAACCACACCACGGTACAGGCGCCGCGAGCCTCGTATACACATATTCATAAATTAAGCCACACATATTTCATGAATCCTCCCCCTCCCCCCTCCGTCCTTGACACAGTTAATCACATGTGCGAGGCTCCCCCCTCCCTAGTGTTACATCACATATTTTGCCATTCCAATTCCTCCCTAATATTGTTAACTGTTCATTTTGAATTGTGACGTTTAGGAAGTTTAGAAGCCCTCCCACCCCATTGCACACAATGCCACCAATGCAACCTCCATTCCCTGACGTCGTCAAACGTATCACGTAATTCATAGATGGCCCCGTAGATGCGTACGAGACGTGACAAAGTTGTGACAACATGAATTTAGAACAGAAGATGTCAGGCGTTTGCTATAAAGATAAACGTTAGACGAGTTTGTACTAGAGTCATCTGCGCTCTCCTATTTTTGCCACTTTGTGTGTCGCTGTGTTCACATCATTTTATTACGGTTTAAGAGATGAGACAGGCTCTGAAATTACTATATTATTGATCAAAATTTACCAGTGTCACACCTGTGTGAAAGTAATTGCAGTGTTAACTTTACTAATTTTATCGTATGTGTATTAGTAACGATGTAAGGTAACTGAGTGCCTAGTGCAAATTTTACCGGATCTCACTCAATCACACGCATCGATCACGTAAACTTGAATTTGTATGGGATTGAGGTAGCACCATCTAGTGACTACTAGATGACACTGCCTCATTTTATACTAACTACTAAATCGCGTTGCCTCAATTCCAAACTAATTCGCGTTTACGCATTCGATGCGTGTAATCGAGTGAAACTTGATAAAACTCGCACTATAGGCACTCCGTAAATGTTCTTACTACTCATTAAGCCAGCAAGTTACTTACGTCAATTTTTCTATGTTATAGGCATCCTAAATGGGTAGTCGGCGTCCTCACATAAAGAATATTATGTATTTGCAATCCATGTTGTATAAAAAGCGCATACAAATATATTCGATTTCATCATAGTTAGCCATGAAACAAGATGAAAGTCCAGAACATATAATGTCTGATACAAAGTATATTGATGAGCGCGAAATGAATATTTTTTTTATTAGGTGATGATAATGAGTATCTACCTGGTGGCGGCGGCATAGGCGGCGACGGCGGGGGCGAGGCCGCGGCCGGGCCTCGAACCCGCGCACGCGCCGATCAGCCGACTGCGCGCCAGCCGCACCCGCTCCTTAACGAACCGCATATCATAATATTACATAGCACTAGAGATATTACATTCTGCACATGACCTTGATACAACTTACTTGACATAGAAAAGGGAAACTCTTGAAAAACTTCATCTCACCTGATGGTAAGTGATGATATAAGGCCGAAGATGGAAGCAAGCTTCAGCTAGACTACTCAACAACTGAGGAACTGGCTATCTAACTTCTAATTAATTGTCCGAACACAAAAATATTATTATCGCTTCGTTTCAGTGGTGTTTTATCATTTTGACCAAGAAAAAAATTTGTCAGCACCCCTATTGTACCACGATCATGTGCAGTTTAATAGTGAAAAATCTTTACAAATATATCATGTTTAACAATAGCAAATTACTCTTGACGAAAACTTCAAGTTTAATCTTGAAGTTTATGTTAAGTGTTAATATAAGTATAACTTCTATTACCACCATTACCACTAAGGTTACATATTTTGCTTGAAGTTCGAAGATAATAAATTTCTACATAAAGTTGATAACATGTTTAATTGATAATGTAATTCTATTTAAATAAATAAAGAGAATTAATTTTCATATGTTTGAATTACTAAAATTAACACTGTATTATTCGGAACCATACAAAAATTAACTTTGCTAAAAGCAGTTACCTCGTCATATGGAGCTTCTTCGCCAGATCCACACATCTCATCGAGTTTACCCTCCAGCTCGGCGAGTTCCTCTAGTGTGGCGTCTAATAACACACTCTGGGTCGTGGCCAAGGCACTGTTGGCTGCAAATCTGGGAAAATTATTCCGAAACGATTGTTTTACGCCTTGAGTTAATAATTTTTATTTGACAAATTGAAATACAAACACCTGATTTTGAAAATTCAGCTCCAATCAAAGCTTTTAATTTGGTCCCACGGTGGGCGCCATGGTGGGTGCCAAAACCAATTGGTACTCACCATGGGACCAAACTAGATTTTTCTGAGCCTGTTTTACGCGATAAGTTAATAATTTTTATTTGACAAATTGAAACACAAACACCTGATTTTGAAAATTTTGCTCCAATCAAAGCTTCTGATTTGGTCCCACGGTGGGCGCCATGGTGGCAAATTAGATTTTTTCTGAGCATTTCGTTTGATATTGGTGTCACAGGTAATACAAAATAAAAACTGGATAAGTTAAATTCATAAATTACCGTTTTGACATTAAACGTTGTTTAAAATAACGGAATAACTAGCAGAGTGAAAAAATCAAACGTATCTTTGTTTAGTGTACCAAATGCGAAGTGGATGAAATGTGACAAAACGAACACAAAAAAAATCATATTAATGTGGTAAGTAAAGGTTAGGCACCTTAAAATATTTACAGTTTCCTTGAGTTTCTCAGCTTTGTCTTGCAAGTCATCCTTTTGCTTCCCATCCTTCAATCCTTGCACTATGGTGTTTATAGTTTTAGTTCGTTTCTCTGTATCCTGTCAAGAAAGATAAGATCACTTTTTACATTTTTTTCTTATTGTTGGCGAAGTTGCGCCGCGGAGTACCTATACAAAATCTTTTGCTTTTACAAATACCTCAGCGAACTGGTGAACTTCTTTCATGTCATCTCCAAATCCGTCCTCGATCATAACTCCGTTGTGCTGCGGGTACATAATGCGCTCTGCATAATCTTTAATTTTGGCACAGTGCTCCTTTACCGTGCCCAACTAGAAAAAAAATATAATTTATTTTATACAACTTAGAAAACAAAATAAAAACACAATAACACAAACTTCCTTGATTCATTTTTCTGCACCCAATCCCGTTCGATTTCCATTTATCTCTCTCTCTCTCTTAATGTTACCTGCCATGGATACAAACGATGCCCTATTTTTCCTATGTAAGCTTTTAGAAAAGCGCCTTTTAAATACCTACCTACGAGTATCTTTCCATTTCACATATTTACCTCAGATGGTGAATCTCCAGTCACTTCGTACAGCTTGCCTGCTTCTTCCGATACTTCCTTTACATAATCCTGTAAAAATTGTATACGTTATTTTAAAGACATTATTTTATTCCAGCAGATGCGATTTCAATGCAATTTACTCTAAGTCAGAAGGCTTTTAGGTTATTGATTATCATGATAGTCTTTTGTTTTAAATGTGTCAGTGTCGCAAGTACGTTTGAGTAAGTGGTCACTACTATTGTTTTTAACTCGAAACAAGTAAGCCCTTGACTAGACTGATAGTAAATCTCGATAAGGCCGAAGACGGTAGCGATGTTCATCCTGATTCATTGATCTCATTAGCAGTAAATATATTAACACTATAGAATCAATGTAATAAAGATTAATACCGTCAAGTCCACAATGTTGTTCTGCGGCTGATCTTGCAGAGAGGGTCTGTTTTGTAACACGCACACTTGTAGCTGCTGAATGGCGTTTTCGAGCTGATTTCGTTTTTCTATATCCTGGGGACGAAAATATTATTAAATTTCTAATGATCTAAAAGACTTCTTTATTTTCAGGATAATACAGATGACTCTTAATCTAAGTGCCTTTGAAGTGAGGGTTTTTACTCTATGAAGAAGTCAATGACGTCAGTCATTGACTTCTTCATAGAGTCAGTCAATCTGTGACCATCCACGACTTGACGTGATCCGCTCAAAACGTCGAAAACAATAAAATATCATCTAAGTTACAATACCTGACAACTCACACGATATTAGAAAATCTTATTACACTTTACAATATTATTGTAGATTCATCATCATCCCATACATAATACGATTGCTGATGTTCTCAGCAACATTGTGTATTTCTACGAGAAACGGGAATTTGAGCAGTATC
The DNA here is from genome assembly GCA_963935595.1 of Schoenobius gigantellus. NCBI lineage: Eukaryota > Metazoa > Arthropoda > Insecta > Lepidoptera > Crambidae > Schoenobius > Schoenobius gigantellus. The sequence goes on along the minus strand of OZ012542.1, from coordinate 63,532,665 downwards.
TCACCATGTGCACCGTGCACATGCACTTGGGCATGCTTAAATTATAAACATTGAAAAATCCGTTGTGGATGATTAACTTGTCTGTGCATTTGAAACTTTTATACCTACATGTGTAATTACAGATGTTTCGTACAAATTAGATGCAGCTGTTATCGAATTTTATAAGTATTTCATAAATATATTACACACATTTTCTCATCGACAGTTCATACGTATTAACAACTTCCTTAACCTTCCTCATCACGACAAATAATCCTAGTTTCCTGTAAAGCGGTTAGTACTCACTTGAGGAGCTTTGGTGCAGTGATAGTAGGCCTGATCCAGCTGGCTGACGGCCTGGGCCAGCTCGTTAGCGTACTTCACCAGCTTGTGCTTCACCTCCAGCGGCGTGCTCGTCTGTTCTGCTCTCTTCTGCAATCATTAGGTATATCTTAAAGTCATCTACAGCCCACGTAGTTCCTACTATTCCACTTCATTCTTCAATGCAATCGCTTTGATCTTCAATGCAATGTGTTAATAGTGTCAGAAAGTGTGACAAACCTTGGCATCTTCTAGCACGGAGCACGCCATCAGCCTGAGCGGGGTATGTTCCACTACAACTCTCTCTACCGGTTTTCTCTTCACCAGCTTCCCTTCCTCCAAATCTTTCAGCAGATCTCTCAGCATCCCCTGAATCTTGGCAGAGTCTTGTTTGACCTGATCGTGATTTTCTCCAGGCACAGTCTCCAAAGACTTGGAGAACTCGCTGAGCTGGCCGCTGAGGTTAGAGGTGGTCTTCATCAAGGCCTGCTGGCACTGCGGGTGTTGGATTGCCGGCGCTACCAGCTACAAGGGGATTGGATGATTTTTAAAGTCATTTTATTTTAAATCCAGTCAATTTATTTGATGCTATTATGTTCAACAGTAAGTCGACTAAAATCTGTACAAAAAGAGAACCGGCATGCACAGCCAAATAGTAAACTAAGGTTGCGGTCCGCATGACGATGATATCGATATTACCGCAATAATAGCCGGTCCGCATGAACGTTAGCACGTTCATGACATCTGACATAACGTCATAGATGACGTCATTGAATCCGCCATTTTGCGCTAACATCGACCATGCCCCAGAGCGTTATCGTTGTGAGCGAACTGTCAAAAGTGTCAAATCAACCCGCCATTGCAAAAGTATTTTAAACTTATGAGACAATAAATTATTTTATAAAAAGTTAAGAAAGTGGAGCTTTCTCTTACTCCACAACAACAAAACAGAGATTGCAACGGTAAGCATTATGTGTTGTTGTGTGTAAACAGAGTTCGTTAGATAATTTGTGATGCCCATGGTCCATAAGAGTACCTAGATCTAGAAAAAAAAGAATGTTTGAATAATAAAACCAATAAACAACATACAACATTCACGAAAAACAAAGAGAATCTACTGAGAAAGTAGAGTGATAATATTCTACTGCCTAAAACAATTTATGTACTGATGTAGGTAGGTAAGTACTTTTTTGGAAAACTGAAATTTGAGGTTAGCTAGCAGTTTCGTTAGCGCGCTAAAAGTCGGTCCGCATGATAATCTGTCACAAACTGTCATTTGTCGATTTAAGCGGGCTAACAAATGCGGACCGGGCGTGAGCGTTGTGAACGCCATAATCAAAGTTATTCTCATACGGACGGACCACACCATAACATTGTAGCTTACATATGAAATACATCTGTATTCTTTCTAAGCTTATGCATCAAAACGTGGTTTATCAGTGTTACCTTGGCGGTGTATGGGTGAGGAAGCAGCTTATTACCTTGGCGGTGTAGGCGGAGGAGCGGCGGTATCTTGACGATGCGGGCGGGGGAGCAGCGGTACCAATGTGCGGTAGACGGGGACAACTGTACCTCGGCGCAGTAGACCGGAGCAGCGGTACCTCGGCGTTGAAGTAGAAGGGGCATCAGTACCTTGGCGCGAGATAGGGTACAGTGGTACCTCGGCGCGGTAGGTGAGGTAAGCGGTACCATGGCGTGGTAGATACGACAGCTGTACATTGGCGCCATAGACAGGGTACAGTGGTACCTTGGCGCGGTAGGGGCAGCGGTACCTTGGCAGTGTAGGCGAGGCTGCCGGCAGCGCGTGCACAGCATGCAGCCTGCTGCATAGCGGCGGGACCAGCATTGGTCAACAGCTGGGAGACGCTCTGTCCTATTTCCGTGGCACGCGACAGCACCTGACGATCACAACTTGTAATAACTCTCATCTCACTCTGAGAGCGTGAGGGGTGCTCGCACTATTAACGAACGTTTTGACCAAAACCACCGTTACTGTTTCCATGTTTTCGCATCTGACAGCTGTCAAGGTGTTGACAAAATGTGTGAACGGAAATGTTTCGGACTTGGTTGATGCATTGTAAATAAATAGTGCGATGGCCCCTCTGGAAAGCTTGTACAAAAACATAACACCGAAAATTTCCAGCTCTCAAACGGAAAACATGATCCAAAATAAACATAAAAAAAATTGTATAAAGCTTAATATCCGATTGTTGGCAGATCACTTACCTCCTTCTGCTGGCTGGGATCTACGTCGGTGCTGACCACGTAAAGCAGCTTGAAAGACCTGTCCCCGAATGCGACTGCCGCCTCGGTAAGTTTCTGGCAAAAGATTACACGGTTCACATTTGCTTTCAATAGCTTAGCAACTAGCTCTAAAAGGCTAACAACTAGTTGCGTCGGGCCACCTGAGACTTTTTCAAACCAAGCGAATTTTTATTGCATTAATTTCATTTTACCGAAACTATTGAGCGATCGACACATTGGTGATCACCTACCTTCGGCTTGTGTTTAGCGGCGTCTGCGAGTAATTTAACGGCGTCCAGGAGAGCCAGTAGGTCCGCCAGGAACGACTGCCGCTCGCCCTTGTCCATAACGCCTCGGAGCGCGATCGCGTCTGATAACATTATACAACATGGGTTTTAAGCGATCATACTGTCCACCTGATGTTGAACAGTAATCAGAGCGTAAGGCCGCGAATCACTAGCATATTATATGCGTCGTTGTAAAGAAGTACTTACCTTCCACCATCAGCGGCACAGCCTCCGACATAGCGCGGGTGGCCTGCGCAGCGGACGCGTGATCCAAGCCTGTCGTGTCTGGAAATTAACACCCTCTTTCATATTATGAACTGTATTTCTTCGACCTCTGTCTCTCTCACTCAGTCACCATATCATGATATCCTTCCCTCCTATCCATAACCAGTAGCGTAACTATAGAACAGCACCAACCTGGACAGGCAAAAGTGACCCTGACAGAAGCCCGTGCTACCAGTATATTTAAGTTAAGTACCTAAATAGTGTGACGATCGCTGGCAAAAGCAATTGACTTTCACATCGCATAGTTTAAAAGATTCAACATTTCGAAAGCTGATGTCAGTAAGTTGATGGCTGAGCCGTGGTCTAGATCGCCGAACATCCGTGATTTGAACTCTGCACACATAGCACAATGATCGCGAGAATATTTTATCGATCTGTTTGTCTACATCAGGGGTTCCCAATCGTTTACCCTATGCGCCTCACCCAACATTATGCTAAAATACTACGCCCCCCTAGGGGCCGAAATGGGGAGTCAAAGAAATTAAGCAAACGATGAAAATATTGGCGTGTTTAGTTTTATTCAGAAGATGGTTGCAACGTGTCGCTGACTTCGCATAAGTGGCACCGTCCGCGTCGCGCGAGTTTATATGAACAGTTTTAATAAATACTATTTATACAGCTTAATTTTGGAGCTGCTCGCTGCGGGGCCCCTTGGTTCACTCTACGCCCCTCAAGTGAGCTCGCCTCACTGATTGGGAAACCCTGGTCTAAATCGAAATGTCACTTTTGACAGTAGCAAATGAGATAGCTATTGTTTGGTGTCGAGAAAGTGACTTAATAATAACATAAATTATCTCGGGGTCCTTGTGTTACGCATGCTGATGTAACATTTTGCGATTTTAGGATTTTCCAATTACGAAAATTAAAGAAGAAAAATTAAATATTTAAAAGAAAAGTGATTTTTTTTAGATGAAAGAGGAGGTAAAAGAAAATGTTGGTAAAAACGTACACTTAATTAAGCCGATATTAGGGTATTTGAGTATTTGACACGAGGCAAGAAAAAGACCTAAGAAAGCATGGATGCATTGCACGAAGAAGAATATCCGTGCGAACAATGTCAGCGCTGAGATGACGTATGATAGAGGCGAGTGTAAGAAACTAACGTGTTGCACCGAATCCATATCGTCACAGCTGATATATTTCCCCACCGAGGGGCTCGAGTCTACCCTAAGTTAGAGTGTTTAGGCCTTAGTCAATCACAATCACGCTTGCGCGGTGCGGATTGGTCGACTCCACATACACCTTTGAGTTTCTTCACAGATGTATGCTGATTGGCTCACGATGTTTTCCTTCACCGGAGGACCGTCGGCAATAGTACATATGAATTTGGAAAAACGAAAAACACATTGATACATGGCAGGTTCGAGTCGCAGACCTCCCAATTGGCTAGATGACTAAAAAGTTTTTTTTGCTTTAATAGAAGCTCATTCATATAATAAACAGAAAGAAAAAATCGGTTTTCGAATAATTATAAAAACAACCAAGATATAAGGTATTAAAGATTTTTCTCCGTCTCTTTCTAGCAAAACGGCAATTTACAAGGATGGCCGTACTCAACATGACGTCACGGTTGATGTCGGATCTCTTTGTCTAATCGCCTTTAAATTAACAACTTAAAATGCTTGTATCTAATGTATTTCTAAGCAAATTTTAATTCTAATTTCACAGGACTGCACCTTTTTCCACGGTATTTTAATATTTAATGGCGAGACGTAAAAATTTGAATTCAGTCATCATCCCAATTAGAAGGCCAGTGCCGAGTCCAAAGCGCTACCAACGCTGTGCATACCCTCACTGGTGGTACTCATAATGGCAGGGTGATAGTGAACTCACCGTGCGCTGCGGCGAGCGCGGCTGCGGCGGCGGCGGCGGACGCGGCGTTTGCCTCGATACGCCGCTGCAGCGCCAGCGCCCGCTCCGGCGGCACCGCCGGGGCCACGCACCCGCCGACCACCTGCGCGCAAACGCTTCCACTGACCCACACGATGATGCCAGTACCACAGAATAGGTAATAGTGCTACGTAGTACAGTTAAAGTACTACGGTTGTAAGTTACACCGATGTACCTGCGCAGAAGTCTCATTTTCTGACTCTGAGCAAGATAGAATGAAATTCTGATTTTGGTGACGGGAAATCTTAACGTACGCAATAAGGTTTTTGACATTATAATCTTATTATTATTTTGACAATTTTTATTGACATTTGTTTATTTTGACGATGTATCTATCTGAAATGTGTGCTAATTATTATTGCATATTATATTGTGTATTGGATAGAATTTCATTTTTTTTTGTTGTACGTTGACATAATATGTAAGTACATTATTTTTGTAGTTATGTTCCTTGACGTACACTGTGCTTAATAATAAATAAATATAAAAATTAAACTTAAATCGGCTTTAGGTTGCTTTAATCTGCGCAGCCGAATTATGCCGATGCAACAAAAAATGGTCGTACTGTACTTTGTCGTACAAAAGTTGCACTGAAGTTATCGTTTTTGAATTATCATTTTGTCTAGACTGTACGGTTATTGACAAGCCGCCGATTTCATCTGTGGTGTGATGAGACCACCCGCTATGGATCTAGATATCCGGTGATAGTTTCTGAGCGCGCTAAGCTAAACTAGCTTAGGAAACCCAACATAAGGTAGAAGGCCCAGTACTCGTCAGGTTTTGAACTTTGCTGACTTTGGAGCTGTGTTACAGAAAACCTTGTAGACTTAATAATCTAAAACTTCGATAGCTTGCTAAAATATTTATTGTAGTTTTCAGAGGTAAAAGTGGTTTTTAGATAAACTAAATAAATAATTTATTGTAATATAAAAAAGTAAAAAGGAGCCAATTGTACCAGTAGTCGGCAAGTTTGTCCTAGTAACCGTCACGTTGACCCAAAAGTCGTCGATTTTTCACGCTACCTTGAACTTTATTGCTATACGTTAAAGATTACATTATAATCATTACGAAAAAAATATATAATTATATTCGTTTTATTTTTCATATAGGTACTTACGTTATAATAAAATAATGTAATATTTATTTGTACTTTATACATATTATAGTCATAAAGAAAGCAGATCCCAGACTAATAATTTACTTTAAATAAATTTCTTTAAAGGGTTTGCGAAAACCAAAGAGTATATTCAATATTATATAGAAATTTTCTTTTTTAAGTATGACAAACTGATTATCATTATGATGAATCATATACGGCCTTCCTCCATATTTGTTTTAAAGGCCGGAAAACTGCCACATCCATCGGTTGGAGTATTTGCAGCGGAGCGGGCGTGGGAGGAGGACTCTCAAGCCGCCCCGCTCCGTCGTAGGCGGTTAGGTAGGAAGAGGCGCGCCTTCTAAGGTGCGCACCTACTACCCTAAGCAGCCAGGAAGGATTCAGGTCCAACTAACCCACAACCGGCTGGGAGATATTACATCACCTTCCTGGTTGCCCGTCTGGGGGGTCACAACCGAGTAACCCCTTCCTTGGCAAGTCCCAGCTCGTTTATACCACTGGGCCTGTTCCCAAGGGGTGTGTTCGGGAAATGGCTAGTTCGATCCCGAACATGCCTTCACCGGGGGTAGAGAGGTACCGCAGGGTGGTTTCGCCAGGTATGGGGTTGTTACCCGAGTCCTACGGCATATCCAAAGGACAGCCTTGTCAACTACAGTCCCTTGTGAAATGTAAAGAGATTCCCTCGTCCTAAAAAAGTGTGTCGCATTAGGATAGAAGGGCCCATTAACATATAGAGATCAGGGTGATGTTTTTTCCCGGCAAAATTGCTCAGTGGTTGCCTATGAGAGCAGTGGCCATCCAAGAGATGTTATTTTTTACCCATGGGTAAAAAAGCATTCGTCACATATTAAAAAAACCTTCTGTCCAGTAGAATCCACCATCTCGATCCACCAGTTGATCAAATAGCACACTGAAGTTCACTAAGATCCAACATTGATCTTGCTGGATCCTATGATACTTATTCTTTTTAATGCTCCACTAGTGGATCGAACAGCACACGTCAAACGGCCTCAGAAGGTCCAACTCCCCCCCCCCAAAATGAATCGGACTAGCCAAAGGCCCCAAGTGCCCGGCGGTCCCGGAGGCCGTGTCAGCAGGGACAATCGTCGACCCAGGGCTGGGACCTGGGGTGCAAAGAATCCCCGGGCGGCGAAAACCCCCAATCAAATGACGTTGGCTCTGGAAACGTATAACGCGCGTACACTGCGGACCGAGGAGCAGCTGCTGGAACTACAGGAGGAATTGAGCAGGATTTGTTGGAGTATTGTGGGACTATTCGTAGTTCGATGAGAGGGTGATAACACGATGGTCCTTAAATCTGGCAACCTGCTCTATTTCCGGGAGGGCGAAGACCTGTCCCAAGGTGGTGTCGGGTTCATTGTCCATAAGTCTCTCGTGAACAACGAGGTACAGATCGAAAGTGTGTCGAATAGGATGGCATATCTTAAACTCAGAATCCCCAAACGGTATTCGCAGAAGGTCATACAAGTCTACGCCCCGACCTCAACCCACCCCGACGAGAAAGTGAAAGCTATATATGAGAACATTTCTCGAGCAATAGGTACATGCTTCCAAGACTCACTACACCGTTGTCATGGGAGACTTCAACGCAAGGCTAGGCAAGCGGGGCGAAAATGAGTTGAAAGTGGGGCAATTTTGAGCTGGAATCCGGAAATACCGAGGTCAAAAGCTAGCCGATTACATGTACAGAGAGGGACTCTATATCATGAAATCTTTCTTCAAAAAACGGCTGCATCGAAAGTGTACCTGTAAAAGTCCGGATGGCGTGACAAAAAATGAGGTATCGCTCCGTGCCGAAGCCATCCAGATCCAAAACCCCAAGCGCTTCCAAGTCGAATTGCAAAATCGCTTTGATTGTCTAGCTAGAGGACTGCACGGACGTGGACATTTAACATGACAGGATTCTGGAAGCTGTCTTTACGGCGGGTGCAAAGTTTTGCAAACCCAGCCGTACTCAGTAAAGAAGTAACATCTCGGAGCCAAGAGCTAAGCTGATGGAGGAATGGCGTGGAATGGGTCTACAGTCTTCTGAAGATGCTCGTCGGTGACTCAACAAACAGATCTCTTAGGCCCATATTATAAAACGATTCTCAGTAATGAATCTAGTTTTAAAACTATGTAGTTTTAAGATGAGCTTTAATTTTTGAATGTTTCTTAAAACGAGATTCATTGATCGTTGTTCATCTGAGTTATTGCTTATTATAGAAGTGCGAAGTGTACGCTCAAGTAAAGATTTGATCTTTGATTACTTAAGTATGGTCGAAACCACTCTTGAGAAAATAAATTCATATTATGTTACCAAATAAAGTTGAAATTTACGCCAAAATCTGATGCTGGGCGAGTGTCCAGCTGTGGGCTGGTGCTGGATGAGTGTGTCCATCAATGGGGCTGGTGCTGGGAAAGATTTCCAGCAATGGGATGGTGCTGGACAATATTGTCCAGCAGTGGGATGGTGGACAAAATTCCCAGCAGTGGACTTGTGCTGGGCAAAATTGTTCAGCTGTGGGCTGGTGCTTGGCATGATTCCTAGCAGTGGGATGGTGCTGGACAAGATTATCCAGTAGTGGGCCGGTGCTGGGCAAGATTGTTCCGCAGTTGGCTAGTGCTGGGAAATATTGTTCAGCTGTGGGCTGGTGCTGGGCATGATTCTCAACACTGGGATGGCGCTGGACGAGATTGTCCAGTAGTGGACTGGTGCTGGGTAAGATTGTTCAGCAGTGGGTTGGTGCTGGGAAAGATTGTCCAGCAATGGACTATTGCGTTCTGTAACACGGGCCTTAATGTCTGACTCGCGAGATACGCTGATTTAATACGAAACGTATTAAAGAGGCCATCGAGCAGAACAAAGGCTCCAAAGTGTTCGCAAGAGATCTGTCAACCGGTCAGAGTCTGCTGAAGACAGAGGACGGCAGAGTCATTACACCCCGACCAGAACTTATGGTCGAGATCGAACGCTTCTATGGACAGCTTTACGCATCATCACAGGCACCTGTTATTCTGGCCACAGATCCTAGAGCCAAATTGACTCGGCACTACACCGAAGACATCCCGAACGTCAGCCTGTACGGGATTAGTGTAGCTCTCAAACAGCCTAAAAACAACAAGGCGCCGCGTGATGATATAGTTACAGCCTAACTCTTAAAGTGGATGGACTATCAGCCCGGAAAGCGCTGCAGCGGCTATTCAACTCCGTCATACTCGAGGGCAAAACGCCTAAGGCATGGCATAGGGGCATGGTGGCACTGTTCTTCATAAAGAGCGACAGGGCCCAGTTGAAGAACCATAAACCCATCACGCTCCTGAGTCGTGTTTACAATCTGTTCTCGAGGGTCATTACAAATCATCTCGCAAGTAGGTTGGACGACTTCCAGCCTCCCGATAAAGCCGGATTCCGAAATGGCTATAGTACCATATGTTAAAACTTATGAGATTAATAAGGACACTGGCAGTTTTATACTTGTTTACTTTTCTAATATGTTGAATCTGACATGTATTTCATACTTCTACTCTAATTTTGATAGCTCGTGTATATTTATCCAATGAGACTCTTCCTCAAATATAATTTTCAACAAATAATCTGCGTTTTTCACTGCACCATAGACCACATCCATACGCTGCGGCAGGTTATACAGAAGACCGAGGAGTATAATCTGCCACTATGTTTGGCTAAGAACTAAGGGCAATGGAGAGGGCTATGCTCGGGGTTTCTCTACGTGATCACATCACAAATGATGAAATCCGTAGAAGAACTAGAGTTACCGACATAGCCCAAAGAATTGCAAACCTTAAGTGGCAGTGGGCAGGACACATTGCTCGTAGAACTGACGGCCGTTGGGCCGAAAGGTCCTCGAGTGGCGGCCGCATACCGGGAGACGATCTGGTGAAGGTCGCGGGAAGCCGCTGGATGCGGGAGGTGCAGGACCAATCGGTATGGAGATCATTGGAAGAGGCCTATGTCCAACAGTGGGCGTCTCGTGGCTGAAATGATGATGATGATGAAGCAAACTGCCTATCTCACGAGTCATTAAAAAGTTGAATACCTGCTCGACTAAAGTGCATAGAACAGTTAATTATTTTTGTAAAAGTAGGTCCCATAAAAACGTAGTCTATAAATGTTACTGAACCATATAAAAATGTTATCATAATAATGAAACTATTATACTGATATAACTATAACTAATATTAAAATTCAAGAAATTATTTGAATTTAAAAAAAACTGTACATATAGAGATACCTACTTTTTATCCAATAATAAAACAAATTGATTCAAACGAATATCGTACATAATTCAAGGTAATAAGAGCTCTATGATGGGCTCAGGTACAATTGTAACGAACGTCCCCATATCCGTCGTTATCTAAGTATAAGATTTTTATAATGTCAAAGGAAAATTAAACTTAATACCGAGAAATAAGGTAACAATGACGGGTTAAGGTACTTTTGTTAATGCTCGCCCCAGTATCCGTCAGAACTACATAAATTTTGACGAGTATTGGGCAAAACAGGCATAAGCGAGTACCAATGAATGTCACATGCAATAAAAAAATAAATTCTCAAGATTTAGCACTAATTAATAGGTAAAGTGTTAGAAAATGTATTATACACAGATTTAGAGTAGGCTAGATACCACTTGTTCATTAAATAGTATGAGAACCGAGCGTGCCTCCATATCCCCACTCACTATGACGTCACGCGAGTCATTTAGTGATGTACACACGTAAAAAGAATCGTTTCAATCGCAACGCGAGAGTCGCGCAACGTGCGCGCTCGCTCAGTGAGCCATCAGATATCGAGACGACCGACGCGCGTCGCGTGCTCCGCTCTTCGACTCGCACACTCGCCTTTCTACCAAGTAAATTCATAATTATCATTTGGACTTTTTATAAGAATATCAGTTCGTTTTAAGACTGTTTTCAGGTCATATAAAATATGACTGCAGGGTACGTACACAGATATCGACTCGATATCTGTGGGTATATTATAGGTATAATAGATTTTCTTTCTTTTTCCGTCGATACGATAAGTCGACAAAAATTATAAAGAAATAAAAACTGTAAAAAAATCATAGTTGATAGATTAGTAAATTTTTTAACATACCTTACCACCAGATCAGAGAATCGATTTATCAATTGACAGACACATGAGGTCCGCACGGCTTGCTACCACCATCTTGCTCGCTAATCCTGCCGTGAAGCAGCAGCGCTTGCGCTGTTGTGTTTCGGCGTGGAGAGTAAGACAGCCGGTGAGTCTCAGTAAATTAAGCTGTCCGTCTATACAAAGTTGCACCTACGGCCTGGCGCTGTGACGCCACATACGCCACACACAACGTAGCGAGGTACGGGCACAAGATGCAGAATGCTCGCAAACCGTAAAGTAAGAATAACGTACTTATAGCCAACTAGCTGTGCCCGCGTACTACGTTTCGCCTTAAAAGTTCAAAGAAAAAACTGTATGTCGTCTTTCCCGTGGGAACAACTGACTTTTCCGCTAAAAAATAGTCTATATGTTAATCCATGTTGTAATCCAACTACCTACCAAATTTCATTCAAATCCATTCAGTAGTTTTTGCATGAAAGAGTAACAAACATCCATACTTACAAACTTTCGCGTTTATAATATTAGTAACATTAATAAACACCTGCCAATCTAACAAAATCTTAGCTACGCTCTTGCGCCACATACCTAATATGTTGCGGGTTTCGACCTATAGACTAACTGTTGCTTACTGCTGCTTACAATATATACTTTTTATTTAATTATTGAATTTTGATTTTATAATGGGATCGCTTGGAAAACTGAAAACAATCATGCCCTATCTATACTTAATTCGAAAATGCATTCTCATTGGTTGATGGTTCGATTGCTAAAATCGATTTGAAAGTAACCATTGTACATCACTAGTCGCAAAATTTTACAGACGAATGATAAAAGTCCTTGTACCACGAAACTTGTTTACTGTGAAGTGATTCTGTCGTTTAAAATTCATTGCGTACGGCCAGAACACCCGATGGTGGTCTTTCATAGCCAAACCCGCAATGTAAAATAAATATATCAACATTCCCAAATACGAATTTATCGCAGTAGTATCACGCGAATATCACAACAAATCATAAATAATTGATTTTAAAATGAATAACAACTATTTGTGAAACAAATTACTTACGGATGATAGGATACATCTCCATTGACACGATTTACTACTTTTGAAGAGTTTTTACAGTTTACAATTGCGCAATTTGGCATTTTTACGTTTTCAACCAAACGACTCGTCAACGTTACGGTAGAATGCCAACTAAAGTAGAAGCGCAGTCAGTTTGAGCATTGCTCAAACTCTGGGCACGCCTCGGGCACGCTGCGCCGGGCAACAGGTGGTATCTAGCCTACTATAAATCTGTGGTATTATACTATTATTAAAAAACAAACACACTTACCGTATAAATATCTGAAGCGGTATATTATGTAAAAAATAGGAGCCGGTTGTTGCTCAGTTTAGTTGCCAAACTATACCTATTACAGATTTTTTTCTGAGCGCACACTTTTAGCACCTCGAATTTTTGACACAATTACAATTTTTCAAATTCAAATTCAAATTCAAATTCTTTATTGCATTCCATAAGTATTTTTTAGCTATAGACAAATGTAAATAGTATCATTATAGACCTTGTTAAGGCACAACAATTTTTGAGATAGGCATGCACTACTTAATATAAAAAAAATAATTATCTAAATCTAATGTCATCATATTTAGGAACCATTATCTATAAACATTCACAGGTACATTTTTATTTAATTTATATATATACATTTTTATTTAATTTACTATCACAGCATTATAATAATCAGAATATAATATGTCATTATTAATAAATATTTATATGGAATAAAATTAACATTATTGATATTTATAGTAACATTGAATGAAATAACATTTATATATTACAATATATTTTAATTTGGAGACTTGTAAACATTTAAAAATATAATCATATTTTAATAATTACAATTATATTTATTTAATTAAACTTTATTAAATAGTCATCTAGTTAATGCAGTGTTGCAAATATAGTAAAACATTATAGTACTGTGATTGTATTTCAATCACAATTCTATCATTTACGGTTGGTAGAAATATTATAAGCCCCTTTTAAAGTGTAGGTATAGGTACCTGACGAGTATTGGGACACTGACGAGTATACCAGCGTTTACCTTACATAAAAAAGTCATTTAAAGCCTCTAAAACCAGTGATTGAATATTTTCTCCCCGGGGACTGAATTAATTTGTATTTGGAACACCAAAGGTTATTTTCATAGAAAATAATCTTATATCTTTAGGCGAAAAAATTATGATGAATGAATAACATATTATGCACAAAAAATAGTGAAAACACTAAAATATAAAAAAATAATCTCACCATGTTGTTCACATTTGTACGTTTTAGTTTTCCAAGCTAAAAAAGCAAAGGGATTTAAGTACATACAATCACGTCTTCTGTATAGTTTTTTCAATACAGAAGTTTCAACTTTTTTTTATAATTTATGATTTTTTTTATATAAAACAATATATTTTGATTACGTTTTTGTTTTTTTTTTCTCGCAAGTGATGCGAAAAGTAGAGTAATTTCCTCGGAAATAAGAAATTCCTAGTCTTTGCTGAGCTGAAATACCTCGCTACCCTCAGGACTCTAATCCTTAATCCCTCGCTACGTTCAGTCTACACCCATGACATAAGACACTGATTTATCCTCTTAATAAATAATTTACTATTATCTGTCATTCCAAAAATCCTTCCTTGTAATGTTTTAAGACTTAAATGCTATTGATTAAATTTATTTTCTTCTGACCTCAACGAATGCCTGTGTAGTAAGGCAAAATTTTTATGTTTGCGACTTTGTATTTCCTTTAAAAAATGTTAAATAAGTTAAAAAATAATAAATCAATTTAAAAAATCTGGGTAATCCGGGAATTTTTTTCAGTTCTTTTTTGATTTTTGATATTACCTTTGCAATGTCGTCTCTGGCTTTCTGCACCTGACGCTCCAACTCATCAGCTGACTTGAGCAGCTCTTGTCGGTGAGCTAAGTCGTCTTCCTTCTTCTTTATCTGCACGTCGATGACCTTCGCTGGAGGACTGACGTCAGCTGCAAGTTTCATGTCGTCATAAATCTCTTATTATGGCTAATGGGAAATATACACAAAACCTGATGACTTGATGGCTCTTTAACGGAGAGTGCTCTGAGGAACTATTTGCAATGGTGCCTTCGTCGCCTTTTTACCATCGCCTCACCCGCCACCTCAGTAGGGTTCATCCGTATCACCTGGGACCTATGTGGTCTAGAATAGTTCGGTTCAGCGTTCATTGCTTCCACGTACGTGCTGACTCTGGTCGAACTCCCAGCTGCGGTGTTTCCTAAGCGCTACAAAGTGTCCTACTTCAAAGGAGGCTTAAAAAGAGCACTCCTCTCCAGGTAGGCAGCGACTGAGCTGTGTTCCTGGCATTGCAGATTTCCATGAGCGGTGCCTACCAATAACGTGGGCACCTGGCTCGTCTGCTACAGTTGGCAATAAAGAAAACTTGGATTATTTTGTGCGTCACCCACCTCACTGATAAGGATTATAAATGCAAATTTTTTTGCATCGTGATTTGTCCTATTGACTGAGAGGAGTTTATGTTTCTTATGGCCATTTTCACCAACCTCTTCTTAGCTTAGGGGACTCTTAGGTGGCATGCTGTCACATTCTTTTCATTAAAGACAAAAAGTGACAGCATGCGTCTTAGGGGCTACCGAAGCTAAGTAATGGTTGGTGAAATCGACCATTAGCGAGGTTACCCAGGAAATCTACACGTGCACGGCGACTGCTTTATTGGTGATAAGGGAGACTCTATACCAGGGTCGTGTGCTCGGGTACCTCCGTCTTACCTATTTCTGCCGCAAAGTAGCAGTGCTTGCACTGCGGTGTTCCGGTTAGAAGGGTAAGATATGGCATTGAAATTACTGGGTACCGTGAGTTTACATCTTAAGTCACAAGTTGGCAACGTACACTGTTCATGTGGGGATTGCAGTTTTGCTGCGTATCTCACAGGAGCCACATGTATTATAGGTGACTGTTACCACTTACCATCAGGTGGGCAGTTTGCTTGTTTGCCAACTTAATTGCAATTAAAAAAACCAAGGATTAATGTCATTTAATTGTATATTCTGATTCACAGCTGTTTTAAATTATTGAACAGAGTGATTTTTACATTTTTTTTCTGTCGAGCGAAATAGTGAAATATCGAGTGAATCATGTTTCTGTCTCTTAGAATGGTGAGAAAAATGTTCAACAATATCTGTATGTATGTAATAGCTGTATGTTTTATATTTATTGTGGCAGTACAGTACATCGAAATTGTTCTAAAACCGAAATGTAGCGCCTTAATTGATTTTACATTTATTACAGCTTTTATACTATCATGAAAAATTGTGTATTGTAATAAATTAAGGTTTATTTTCCCCTTTTTGAAGCATTAAAATAAAAGGTTGTTTTATAAAATATATTTTTACTATTAATTTATTAATGTTAAACAGACATATGGCATAACTACAACGATAAGTGACTGAATCAGAAACTAAAAAAAGACGTTGACATGCTTTTGGCATTAATCCGCCTCTAAGCAGACTTAATGCAAAGTGATGTCAACGTCTCTAATTGCATTGGAAGATTAAATAAATAAAAACTTTTTCCGGTCCTGTTATCACAAACAATAATGGTAAATGGTGATCACTAGTTTATGTAAAAAATAGGTACCAATTGCGTTCAGTGAAGATATCACTGAACGCAATTCGTGTGCGTTAAAGAAAAGGTTGGTCGCAATACTTACACATACAACTTTCGTGATGGCGCAGCTGATCCAGGAACTGTCGTGTGAGTTCCAGGGGGTTAGCGGGAGTGCCGGGAACGGCGGGAGAGGCTCTCTTGGGCACGGGTGGCTTCTCTGCGGTGCAATACACACAAACAAACAATCAATTTTTAAACACACTCAGAAACCTAAACCTATCTAACTAGACAACGTTTCCCCCGTGTGAAAACCTTTTCTTTCCCGAACCCAACCGAACTCGCCGTCAAAGTAGCGCTTTTAGAAATTAAACTGATATTGTCCGAAATAATCTGTTTCTGTCAATGTCGATTTAACTTTTAAACGCTACTTTGACGTGTGTCTGTTTTTGTTTTTGCGTTTCTGCAGTTTACCTCTGATGGTCACAATCAATATACTTAAATATTAGAACGCGATAGTGTAACAGAGCGATAACCTACATATTTCATATAACATGTAACTCTATCAGTCTGTCTGGTCCCCCTTTACTGCTGAACCTTAATTTTAGTGAAATTCGCCACTGAGATAGCTTAAGCCCCGAGCTTTTTTGCGCAAAGGGTAAGAATGTTCATCACTCTATGAATGTAGGTATATGTTTGTTCCTTTGTGGAATTATATTGACCAAACGCGTGGACTGATTTTGATGATTCTCGTGTCAATCGATTCATTTTAATCTTGCGAGCGTCACTCAAGACATGACAGTTAACGAAATCCAATATGGCGACCATTAGGCGCCATATTGGCGAAAAGGAACAATTCAAATTCTTCAAACTACAGCATTTGTATTATCGTTAAATTAAATAGGTATTTTTAAAGACTATTATTGTTAGGTTTCTTTGACTATTTTTCATTTTTATAGTACATTCAACAAATCGGAGGTTTCCCAGAAAATTTAGGATTCGTGCATTTTACATTTTACACGTTTTAATCGATTTTTGGAAAATTGGAGTAGGTACAAAATAAAAAGTGTATTTTGCAATTTACTAGATAATGAAAATGGAGATCTATTGGTAAAACTTTTACGTTATTCATTAATTCATTATTGCATTTTTTTATTCACAGCCGTTTTAAAATATTGAATAGAGTGATCTTTGGATTTTTTTTCAATCGAGTGAAATATGTTTCCGTCTTTAAGAATGTTTAGATAATATGTTCAAGAATATCATATGCGAATGTAAGAACTGTATGTTTTATATTTGAGGCGGTACAGTCGTAACCGAAATCGCTCAATCACGGGAAAATAAGCGAATTAAGTGATCTCGCAGAGATAGGTATACCGAATTAGTCGTTGCCTGTACTGCACAAGCAGCGACAGACCACACAGAGCACTGACCGGCGGAGCCGCGGCACGCCCTCCTCACGGTGTCCAGCTCCGCCTCCAGCTCTTGGAGGTTCCCGTCCATCATCAGCGCGCGCTGCGCCAGCTGGGGCTGTTCGCCGAGCGGGCGCCAGCCGGCGGCCAGGCAGGTGGCCGCGGTGGCCGCCTTGTCGATGGCGGCCAGCAGCGCTGAACGGCACCCGGGGTCCTCGATGCAGGGGGCGGTCAGCTGAAGGTTTACAATACAAATGTCACATCAAATAAATAGGTAATTAAATTGTAACAGTGTTAGAGTTGTACGAATAAACCTTTTTTTGTTTGTTAAGTAGGTATATAACATTGAATTCCAAGTACTTACTTCTACATTGCTTGTTAACTGTAAGCTACATAATGTTCTGGCCCTTCAAGCCCTTTCATTTGATATCCATTGAATTTAGGACAATGTTGCTAGATTCATTGTGAACTACTCTTCAGGCCCTTTCATTTGATACCCATATTACTGGGATTAAAAACAAAATATGATTAATATTTTTGGAGCACTTAATTATTTGTAATTAGATGTCAATGACGATAATGGCATGAGCTAGCTCAATGAATTTCTACAAACCACGTATATTGAATTTTGGGATCTACAACATTCTACAAATTTAACTTTTCATAACTCAACATTTCAAGAATTCAACTTTCTGTTTAGAAAGGGAAAATTAAGTCAGACTTTAAAAAATCCCAAATGGATTCCTGCCCTTTCTTCTCGTGAAACCCCGAAAACCTAAAGTGGCCCAGAGGTCGAGATTTCGATAGAACGAACACACAGACAGACGAAAAGATTACCAAACAAAGTTTAAACACGCCAAAAAATGTGTACCTAAATGTTAAAGCAAAGTAACCTGTGCAGTAGTGAGCAGCGCGTTGGCCGCGTCGGCCAGCACGCAGCCCCTCGTGTCCAGCTGCTCCCCCACCCCGCCCCCCACCGCGCCCGCCGCCTGGTTCACCTCGCCCAGCAGCTGGGACGCCTTCTCGCACGCGCGCGACGACACCTCCACTATCTGGTCGACGACAGAATCGGTTACACGATCACTATCCTCATCATCGCACCATCCATCATCATATCAGCTTCAATAAGTAGTTCGAGTCTTTTCATACCCTATCATTTTATGTGCAAATTGATTCAAAATCTAACCTTAACCTGTTCACTGCATTCCAGATAAGCATTTTTAGCCATAAATATCAACATTTTTAGCATCTCTGCGTTTCATTGACCGGTGATGCTAATTTTTCTTGCTGGTTGTCATGCGTTTCATTTAAGCATTTTTAACACGAAATGCTAGCATCAAATACCTATGCTACTAGATGGGTCTTCTGATACCACTTTTTGACAGCTTTCAAATTTGACATTTGGAATCTTTTTTTCATGAATCAAAAAGGATTTTCAGCGGATTTAAAAAAAATATTGAAAGATACTTATAGTATTAGCCAATTCTGATTTATATTATTAAAAATTTTAAGTGGCTGGACTAAGTAGGTGAGGTGTCAAAATTCAGCACGAAAAATCAGCACCTTGCGTTTCATTTGTAACAATTAGCGCGGCTAAAAATGTCAACATTTCTTATAAGAGACGCAAAACGAAGCTAACATCAGATGTTAGCCTCAGAAAGTAGCAGTGCTTTATCTGGAACGCAGGGATTGAAACCTGTTGTGGGTAAAAATAAAACACTTACCTCGTTCTCCTTGTCCTGGTTGGCGCTCGGGTTGAACACGTACACCAGCTTGCCCGTCACGGCGGCGAACTTCGACGCCGAGTTGTTCAGCTCCTGGTGCAATCATGTTCCTTGTACAGTGCCAAACTAGCTGGTATCTAATGAATCATGTCCCTTGTACAGTACACTGCCAAACTGGCTGGTAATGAACACGGTACTGTAGAGCCGTACGCATGCTCCAGGATCGTATTCTTATTATTATTTCATATGTATTATTTCTTCAGTCATAGTGATACAACATTTCTCTAAGGCCGTCTCTTGATGACTCCCTTCTACAAATGATGATCTATCCTAATCGCGTGATTACTTAATTCGATATTCAAGTACGAGTACATTCAAACATAACCTTATGTAATGGAGCATAAGACGCGCGACCTACACAAGGAGGTCACTGCAGTACTGAACACCCACTACGTTTAATAATGCGATAATCTTTATTTTACATAGTCATCAGAAGAAGAAAAAATCCTTCAAACAGGGTTCGAACATGAGTCATCAACAAACCGCGTTGACGCCATGACAACTTACTCCACTGAAGACTTAATATCTGGCCCGAGCGAAACTAACTCTCTTGATCTCATTTTACTTTGCTAAACCAAAATGGACCTAATGTTTGTATACGGTATGTTGAAAAAAAATCATGTATATCTCTGTTTTATTTAACGAAACATGAATTTAGAGTATGGGTCAAGTTCTTTTGCCTTTTGAGAATAAATGATTAACACATAGACAATACTGACATAGATAATTATCTTACTAAATCTGCGAATAGGTAAGATTTCGATTCGATTTTCGATTCTCCTGCGTGCTAGCCCCACTGAAGTATATCAGTTACATGGAAACGTAATAAAAAATAAATTCTTCATTTGCGCTTATGGGTTAAAACTTTGGGCTTATGTTAATAACCTACGGGTTTTTAATTTTGGTAGAACAGAAAAAACTACCACAAATTGTTCTGACGACCGGACTATAATGTAACGAGTTGAATTTAACGCAATTCGCCGGATAACCAAATCACCACGAACTGCGGATCATGGGAATGCTCGCATCGAACATTTAATATTGAATTTTCCATATCCTTTACAAAACCAGCCGAATATGTAAGATACCTCCGGGGATGTTACTCCGTCGCACAGTAGTCTGGTGGCATCGCACAGTGCCCTGAGGTCCTCCAGCATTCCCGGCTGCGCGCCACCTTCACCGCTGGCCACCAGCATCTTGCTTTCTGCGCAGATGAACATTCACAGCGGGAGACTCAATACTAGTGTTGTTAGATAACTGGTTACGAAGCAGTGGTAAAATTCCAATTTTCGCAACTGGTTACGTAACGTGAGTGGCGAATGTGGCCGCAGGGTTAGAGTTGTCTACTTTTGCACCTCTATCTTACCTATTTCTGCAGCTAAGTAACGGTGTTTGCATCGCTGTGTTCCGGTTTCAAAGGTACACCTTTGATTATTATATGTATAATTAAAGAGAAACAAAGACAGCGAAATTACTGGACACTGTAACTTGACATCTTATGTCACAAATTAGGCAACGTACAGTCACGGAATTTAAATGTTTAGCGGGCTGAAGATTTCTTGATTCTGTCGTAATATGGAGGCAAATGAGTCGGCAGCTATTGTCTTTTCAATCTAATTTCTTACAATGGACGAAAACTTATAAATACTCTATGGAATACTATAAACTGTCAAAATATTAGTATTTATTTGACTAATGTATGGTCAGCTCAGGTAGATGGATATTTTAGTACCATGTCACACCAACTATTCCTTTTATTCAGTATGGTTATATATACCTATATTGCATCGTTGATGTGACATTGTACTAAAATGATTATCTACTTTTGAAGCCGACTGTACATTGGGGTCCCTGTCTGTAGGGCTTGTAGATATGCAAATCTTACAGGAAACGCATATACTATAGGCGAATGTGGCCACTGTGTACTTTCAGGTTGGAAGTCTTTCATCGTCTGGTTGTTTGTTTTAAATATAGTGTCCATACAGTACTTTTTGAAGAAGAAGACATCTGTAAGCAGACAAGCCAGTTACGGCAAATTTCTGTACCTACTTACTAAAAAGAGATACAAACACGAGGGTATGTAAGTAGAGAACAGTACAAAAACATAAAAAAAAGTTTTATTTCAAATAGCTTTCCGCTCGCGACTTCGCCCGCGTTATTTTTGCTTTCCCGTAGGAATTTTTTTCCCGTAGGAAAATTACCCTATGCCCTTTCCCTGGTCTCGAACTATCCCTATACCAACTTTCGTGAAAATCGGTTCAGTAGTTTCGAAGCCAAACAAACAAAGAAATTTAGATTACAATTTAGAAAGTTTAGATACAAACAAACAAAGAAACAAACAATCAAATCTTTCCTCTTTATAATATTAGTATATATATAGATATTAATAATGACGTTACCTTTGACGAGCTGGGGCAGGTGGTGGTTGATGGTGGCGATGGCGCTTTCCGCCGCTTCGTAGTTCGGTTTTTCGCGGTCTGCGATGTCAACAAAACTGTACTCTCAATCAATTGACAACATTACAACAAATAATGTAAGGAAAGCCTATATTCAGAATTAAGCATTCGTTAAATAAAGGAATTTTATATTTTTTATGGTTTTTCATAAAGTGCAAAATAAGTACCCGTCATAATAAGGTAGCTTTCCTCTAGCAGAGGTTGCCTGGTAGAGATTGCCGCTTTGGCAATAAGGTCGCCTTTTATTTAAATTGTCTTCTTTATGCTATTGTAAATTTTATTTTAGACACAATAGAGATCTTCATTAATTCATTCATTCATAATAATAATATATTGACAGTAAATGCAGCACAGGAAAGAGTCGAACCCGCGATTGCCGCGATGAGGTCTGCCAGCGCGGCGTTGAGGCGGGCGGTGCCCTCGTGCAGCCGCCGCCGCACCTCCTCCATCGACTTGGCGTTTTTGGGCTTCACCAACGGCTGCAATAAAACGAAATACGACTTCATTTCCCTCATTGAACTGAATTCCACTCACATATTACGTGTAGATACTAAAGTCGTGGGAATTCAATAATACGAATATTTAAAATGTATTGCTGTCGCGCTGTGGCCCCGAACAAACGAGCTGAGCACGATGGAGACAACTGCAGCTCGGACCAAAGATACCTATGAAAAGTTCACAAAAGAGACGTTTCGTAGTCCCTGTTTTGTCTAAAACTGAACTGATTCAATTACTTTTTGCTTTAGCGGTATTTTCATGTTTTGCTTTTTTCATAATTATAATCTCGTCATTGCTGGATGTTTGATTATAGCAGAAAATCTGGCCAATTTTTATGTTTTTGAATCTCCTATAATAATAACTTTATAAAAAAAGAAAAACATACCTGATAGTGCTCATAGACTTTTTTGGATGATTTTTTTTAGATTTTAAATAGATTATTTTTTTCACATCTCAAGACATGGGATGTTTGTAGGTAGCTAGGTGTTGCGAATCTGCAAATCTTACAGAAACCACATATACTCGTACGTACATGTCTCTCTACAGTTGAATCAGAAACTACACAAATATTAACACCGCCAACTACATAGGAGGGCAACACTTGAGTTCGAGTCTAAATATTATTTAAGAGATTATTTTATGGATGCTTTTGTTGGAGCTTGAAAAGTCTTCCTGAAACCTTTCATTGTACAGCAGCCATGCATCGATACCTTAACACATTTCCAACAGATTTGGTTCTAGCAAAATTATTTTGCTAGAACCAAATCTGACTTTTTTACATTTGAATAAAATTTTGTCATTATCCCAAGATCGTACTTCTTATAATAGAAGGTATAGTATTATTTTATTACTAGCTGTGCCCGCGAACTACGTTTCGCCTTCAAAATGCTTAACACAGTGTTTAGTTTTTTCATTTTATTCCATAATAATTCAACTTTATTCTGCCTTTCTTGAGCAGCGGCCATTTCGAAATTAGGGACAATTTTCGTTGGTTCGTAATACCATAGACGAATATCATCCTTGGTAATACTCTAGGTCCTCTTCGGGGCCTTTCATTTAATACCCATATTGCTGAGTTTAAAAAGGAACTTTTATCCGCCTGTTATGAGCGGCGGTCATGTTGAATTTACGTCAATGTTTATTTATTTATTTATTTTTTGCTTCCATAGGTATATACAATAGTGGTAGGTACAATAAGTTACAAGCACATCTATGGACCCTGTAGGGCACTGCAAAGAAGAGAAAAGAGGAATAGCTAAATTTAATACGACAATGAAGACCTTTTGAAGTGTCTTCTTTTTAATCGTTTTAATTGTTTAATTTTTATTTAAATATGACGTTGATAAAAATAATCTGGATTACATGTTATGTAATTTATTTTATGGCATCATAATTATTATTCTAAAATTGTAATTATAATTATTATCATTAAAAATAGATTGTTTATTATTTTATTATAATATTTTAGTAGATACCAAATCTTTGTTTAAAATATCGGTTAAAATGTTTAATTAGAATTAAAAATAATTTAAATAATTTATTAAATTTATAAAGTTATTAAGTAAGTATATCAATATAGTTAAATTACCATTACGATTATTTATACATTATAAGGTTACACACTTTATTAAAAATTATTATTAATATAATTGATGGTGTCAAGGTTACACAATTTATTAAAAATTATTATTAATATAATTGATGGTGTCAAGGTTACACACTTTATTAAAAATTATTATTAATATAATTGATGGTGTCAGGCGTTATTTTTCGGAAGTCCATTACTAATTGTAAAGGAGTAGGTATATAGCAAAACTTCCGATAAAAAATGTTGCTACGTTCATAGTGCTCTACTGATCAAGGCCTTTCATTTGATACCCATATTGCTGGGTTTGGAAACGAACTTTTATCCGTTTTTTTTTGAGCGGCGGCCATATTGAATTTTGTGCGATTTTCCTAGGTTCATAGTGTTTTACTCTTTAAGGCCTTTCACGTAGTGCCCGTATTGATAGGTTTGGAAACGAACTTTAAACCACCTTTTTTGAGCGGTGACCATGTCGAATTTACGTCGATATTGCTAGGTTCATAGTACTCTACTCGTCAAGGCCTTTCATTTGATACCTATAGTGCTGGGTTTGGAAATGAACTTTTATTCGCCTTTTTAGAGCAGCGCCGGCGACTATGTAGAATTTGCATCAATGTTGCTAGATTCCTAGTGCTTTACTTTTCAAGGCCTTTCATTTTATACCCATATTGCTGGGCTTGGAAACGAACTTTTATCCGTTTTTTTAAACAATGGCCATGATGGATTTAGGGCGACTTTCTAAAGTTCATAATGCTCTACTCTTGAAGGCCTTTCATTTGATACCCATATTACTGGGTTTCTAAAGAAAAAGACAATTTAAACTTCTTGGTTGGCGAAATCTAGGTGGGGACAGAGATTTTTTTTGCACTATGCAACAGATTTGTCAAAATAATTTCACTTGCGCCATGTTGATTTTCTACATAAGTAACATCGAAAATTTTATATGGTATTTTTTCACTACTAATAAAAAGTGAATTTAAACAAATGAAATTATGCCTAAATGTTCTTCCGGAAAATTCTAAGCATTGTGGTGTAAGCCATATCAAATTCTGTTCAGTAGTTTCGGAGATCTTTCCAGACAAACAGACAAACAAACAAACAATTGAAAAAAAACTATTCTATTGTGTTCTGCTAATGATTTTAAGGCGACCTGTGTATTTTTTTTAATATTTCGCAATGACAGATTTTTGTACCCCTACGATTTTATTATACACGGTTATTTTTTTATCACCCTGGGAAATTTAGGGACGCTTCAGGACACATCCAATATTATATAAAAAATTAAAAAATTAAAAATGTTGCTCTAAACTAGTGCAGCATTTTTTGTATTTAAAAAAAAATATATATAAAATTAAGAATTTTTTTTATTTATATTTTTTTTATTTATATTTAAATCATTCTAATACCATGCCGTGAAGCGTCCCTTAAGTTTTCCAGGGTGATAAAAAAATAACCGTGTATATAGAGATTATTGAATATATTATAATTTTGTAGTCTTTTTATTATTATTATAAAGCATTATTATTATTTTACTAATATTGTACTCTTTTTTGGGTTTATTTTTAAGTTATATTTAGCTCACTTCTATGATTTTTAATCACTTTTCTTCTTCGTTTCCAGAGAAATATTGTTCAATTTCATTCAAAGCTCTCGTCTCTCTCCTTATGTTCACGCCTGAAAATCGGTGTTTTGTTCTTTCAGGGCAGAAATCCCCACTGAGCCTTGCTCCTTTTGGGTATTGCAACACAATTCACACGCAGGTCTCTTCGATTTCGACTTTCTATTTGTATTATTATGTATTACGTGTGTTTTTTGTCTGGATAAACGAACTATCTATGTTTAGGTGTTTGCATGGACTACTTATGTTACTCGTTATTTTTACAATGTCCAAATAAATTATTTTTCATTTCATTTGGCTCGCTGACGATTCGGACAAAATATATTCGGACACAGTGTCCGAATTGACACATTTCATTTCTATCTATCTATCTACCCATGGACAATCGCGACGGTAATTAGGTTACCCATGTGAATCCGGCCACTCACCTTGTCGAGCTCTCGGTCGGCGGCGGCGGCGGCCTGCCGGGCCAGCGCCACGCCGCGGGACAACTTCAGCGCGGCCGCCTCCTGCGCAGCCGCACCCGAGGGCGACGCAGCTGTCGCAATCATACACATCTTATGAGTTAAAGACACTCATATGTGCTTTATTGTAAAAAAATATCATTGTGTAGTTTTATGAAACCACGATGCCAATGAAATTTTTTCAGATCGCTAACTGAAAACTTTCGAAAAATTATTCGATTTAGGGTATAAAAATCCAGTTTTTAATATTGACTTAAATAATTTTCTTCTGAAAAGAAAATTATTAATAAAAAAAGTATAAAATAAAAAGCAATTAAAAATATATTAAAAAACAAATTTATGAAACAAAATAACGCTCTACACCAGGATTGCCACCACGACTGCCACATAGATTTAAAGTCGAAGATCTAACGCATAGACCAAAAAAAGTTTCACTTGCATCGTGGTTTCATAAAACCACACAATTATTTTTTTTAGATCTATAGTAGTAATTATTTGGTTTTTTGCCAGTAGTCAACCAAACAACCACAAAAACAACAAAACACGAGCAATAACAGTCAGAAGTGTTTTTTGTCTCCTGTCCAATCTCACGGACGACAAGGTTAACGCAGAGGTCAAGTGAACGCCTACAGCGCTACGGGTGGCGAGTTCGATTCCCGTACGGGACGAATATTTTGTATGGCCTACAGAAATTTGTTCCGGTCTAGGTGTGTATGTGCATGTGAGATTCTATGTTTGTAACTGCACTCACGATATAGGAGAAAAACCCTAGTGTAGGGCGAGGTTTTTAAATCAAAATTGTACCCGCGCCAGCATCCCGACAGGCGTCCCTGAGGCGGTCGAGCTCCTGCTCCAGGAGCCGCCGCAGCCCGTCCAGGTCCTCGGCCCGTCCCTGCAGCGCGGGCTGTGCGGCGAGCGGCCGCCAAGTGAGGGCCAGCTGCTGGCTCGCCGCGGACAGCGCGTCCGCCGACCTCAGCAATGACGCCTGGCAACGAGCCTCCTCTATGCTCGGGGCGGTCAGCTAGGGAAGAAGCATCCACACTAACCTCTGTCCGCATTAAATATGTCGATTGCTGATCTCCTACACCCGTTGGCTCTCGCTATTCGTCAGATAAACGATTTGCTAGACCAGTTTTAACGAGCGGTAATCTTAGGCACAATTTAACAATGCATTGTAAAACTGTGACTCAGGTGAGAAAAAAATAAAATAAAGTTGTTTCATTTTAAAAATATTAAAGCTTTCGTTGAATGTTTTTTTTTTCAGTATGTACCTTAAATTGACATTTTTATTACAAAATCAATATCTGGAGGCTAATATCATAATATTCTAAGTGATGTGTAATAGTCAGTACCTATACAAATAAGTCTTGAAAGATTGACAGTCATAAATAAGAAATCAGTAAATAGTAGTCTAAATGAAAATTACTACTCACATTAACTTTAGTTACAAGTTCTCTGTATGTATTGTAGTTTTCATATTATATAATAAACATTTGGTTTTACTACTCAACTGTACTTTTATAGGTCACAGGGTGACGAATAGCGAGTCTAACAAATAGCCAGTAAGCTCATCCGTGCGGAATGCGGATGCGCATCTGAAACCCGTGGATTCCTGCTTTCGCGTGCGCGTTCTGATGCGCATGCGCAAGTCACGTGCTACCCAGCCCCCTGGGATTTGGATGCTGCGACCACACAAGCGGAAGTAATACCATGGTAATAACGCACACTTTTATAAATTGTGCAGCTAAGAATAACATCCTTCTTTCGAGACTTTTATTTGTGATTATTGGATAAATGTTATTGATTTGGGTAATTATTCCAACCATTCCGACATATATTTCTAAATATTTTGTATAAAATCAAAATTATCTTTAGAAATAATAAAATTATGGATTAGACCTTCCGAGTTTCTTGCCTGTTCTTCTCGAGAAGGCTCTCACAATTTTTAAACAAATTTATTATTTTACTTGCATATATCTTCATAATGGTTGGATGATATGTAAATACAAGGGTTAAAATAAATTGTAAATCATAGGTATTTAATTTAGATTTTAGGTTAATGAGATTTTTGTGTTCTGTTTGACGTGAAATATTCAAAATATGTAGATATTTGAGTTTTAATTTCTGTCTTCGCTGCACACACCAGTCACACCTCATGTAGGTTAAGTCGGTAAATTAGGTATACTTATAATATAACATTCGCAATGACCAACCGGGGGAATAGATTTAAGTCAACCACAACTGCAAAACATAAAAATGGGATGTGGCTGTGTCGTGGACAAATGACCTACACACAAAAGACCTACCTGTGCAGTAGTGAGCAGGGCAGTGGCCAAGTCTGCGACTTTAGCCCCCGCAGCGTCCAGCCGCGCCGCCTCGTCGCCGCCCAGCCGCTGGGCGAGCTGGCTCACGCCCAGCAGCAGCTCCGACGCCTTGCGACTCGCCGCCGATGCCGTGGCTATGATCTGGGCGACGTAATGAGCTTATTACCTATCCAACTAAAGCGGCTCAGTAAGAAAGTGTATTAAGGCGAGAGGGTGAGAAGGTGAACTTTTGTTTTAGCGCATTAAAAATAATGATACCTATTTATGAACGAATATTTTTATACACGGTGTTTCATAATAACCAATAAATAATTAATGCGTTATCTAAAACTGATTATTAAATTGAGTTCACCTGTAATGTCATTCGACCCAAAATTGTCATGTAAATCATAGACATGATTATGATACTATGATATACATGAAAATTTTGGGTTGAATGACATTACGTGTAAACACATTTTAATAATTAGTTTTAGATAACGCATTTATTATTTATTGGTTAATATGAAACACCGTGTATATGTCTTAACATTTACTTTAAAAATGCTAAAATACTTTTTTGAAAAAAATGTTAATAAATTAAGGCGAGGTTTTCCTGGAAATCTACGCGTGCACGGCGATTCCTTTATTGCGAGGTAATATAGTTGATAATCGTATAGCTTCTAATGTCGCTTACGCGCCCGTGACCGAACGAAGACGTAACTTTTTGCATGTTTTATTCGATTTTTGGAAAACTGGAGTACAAAATAAAAAATGTATTTTTGCAATTTTCTAGACAATAAAAATGCACATCTATTGGTAACACTTTTATGCCATTTATTATTTTATTTTCTGATTCACGGCTGTTTTAAAATATTGAACAGAGTAATCTTTGGATTTTTTTTCTATCGAGTGAAATATTATTAATCATGTTTCTGTCTTTAAGAATGTTTAGATAAAATGTTCAACAATATTATATATGAATTTCAGAACTGCATGTTTTATATTTGTGGCGGTACAGTTGATCGAAATTGTATAAAACGGGAAAGTAGCGCCTTAAAAAAAATCGTATCGGGCGGGATTTGAACCCGCTTCTCCAACATTCCGTGCTGGCGCCTTGACCACTTCGGCCACCGAGCTCATACCGGCCCCGGGAAAAATTCTTAGCTGTATTGATCCCCTTACTTCAGTTATCTTATTTTCATGGAAAAGATTTTTAAAGATTTCAAAACAAACTACGCCGTGGCACGGTAATAGTATATACAGTAGAATGACTTCATAGAAAACGGTCGAAACACGCGCTATGCCTACGCGCCTCGATCTAGGATCGCACTCGGATCGCATAGCTACAAGGGCTGTCACAATGCAGTTCGCCGCAGGGCATACGCACGGGTCAACGTGGCCAGTGGCGTGCATTCCATAGAGACAAAAACACACAGCCTATATACCTACCTACCCAGAACCTGTATACCTAGAATACATTATCTATACGTATAAAATGCTTTGTCCTGAATGACTGACTGACTGACTGACTGACGGATCAACGCACAGCCTAAACCGCTGATCGTAGAGACTTGAAACTTGGAGGGTGTGTTCTTTGTATGACGTAGGCGTCCGTTAAGAAAGGATTTTCCGAAATTCTACCCCTAAGGGGGTGAAAATGGGGGGAAAAGTTTGTATGGGACATCGTGATTCCGTTTTCGAATCTATTTCAAATTTTGCATAAACTTTCTTTAACAGAATTAATGGAAGACGTGTTTCGTATTTTATTGAAATTCATCCCCAAAAGGGGTGAGATGGGGTGATAAACTGATAAAATGTCAAAATCGACATTGATGCCGTTTTCATGATTTTTCGGGTCGTAAATTACGAAAATAACGTCGATTTCAACACCACATACCATTATCCCTGGATGGGGTGCAATGGGGTTGAAGTAGTTCATTTTAAATAAATAGTTTGAAAAATACCAAATAAAATTTTCGAACAATGCTTATGTAGAAAATCAACATGGTGCACGTGAAATTTTTTTTAACAAGTCTGTCACATCTGTGCCCATCTGGATTTCGCCAACCAAGAAGTTTAGAAATTTAAATTGTCTTTTTCTTATGTCGTACCGTGGTGGTAAGGCAAAAGGATCAAGCCATACAACCAATGTATAAAGCATTTTTATGACAATATCACGTCACAATAAAATTTGTAGGTTGGTTTAATTCTTGACTAATTTTCACAAAATAGGTACAATTTTTGAAACATTTGAAATGTTGAAAAGCGAAGATACCCTTTTCAAGGGTAAAGGGGTTTGAAAGGTGTTATATGTTTTTACATTATGACTAAGGAATCAAACTCTTTCATCCATTTAAAGCTATTAAAAGTAATAGATGAATATTGATAATTAAAAAAAACATCTGACTGCAATGATTCTGGGTTACGCGTAGAGGGACGCGACGAGACTCTTGATCCAAATGTGTAAAATGACGGATCATATTTTTTTGGATCCACCCAAGGAACATGGATAGCGAACGAAGGACCTAAATAGTAGAACACATTGAACCTAGCCACGTTGATATATTTCGACATGACTGCCGATAAAGTTCGTTTCCAAACCCAACAATATGGATATCAAAATATGAAAGACCTTGATGAGTAGAACACTATGTACCTAGCAACACTGACATAAATTCAACATAGCCGTTGCTCAAAAAAGGTGGATAAAAATTCGATTCCAAACCTAGCAATATGGGTATCAACTGAAAGGCCTCAAAGAGTAGAGCATTAGGTACCTAGGAAAATCGACCTAAATTCAACATGGCCGCCGCTCAAAAAAAAAGGAAAGGTATCAAATGAAAGGCCTTGATGAGTAGAGCACTATGAACCTAGCAACATTGACATAAATTCAACATAGCTGCTGCTCAAAAAAGGTGGATAAAAATTTCCAAACCTAGCAATATGGGTATCAACTGAAAGGCCTCAAAGAGTAGAGCATTATGAACTTAGGAAAATTGCCCTAAATTAAACATGGCCGCCGCTCAAAAAAATGGATAAAAGTTCGTTTTCTAACCCAGCAATATGGGTATCAAATGAAAGGCCTTGAAGAGTAGAGAATTAGGTGCCTAGGAAAATCTTCCTAAATTCAACATGGCCGCCGCTCATTAAAAAGGATAAAAGTTCGTTTTCAAACCCAGCAATGTGGGTATCGAATGAAAGGCCTTGGTGAGTAGAGCACTATGAAGCTAGCAACATTGACATAAATTCAACATAGCCGCTGCTCAAAAAAGGTGGATAAAAATTCGTTTCCAAACCTAGCAATATGGGTATCAAATAAAAGGCCTCAAAGAGTAGAGCATTATGAACTTAGGCAAATTGCCCTAAATTAAACATGGCCACCGCTCAAGAAAATGGATATATGTTCGTTTTTAAACCCAGCAATATGGGTATCATATGGAAGGCCTTGAAGAGTAGAGCATTAGGAACCTAAAAAAATCGACCTAAATTCAACATGGCCGCCGCTCAAAAAAAAGATAAAGGTTTGTTTTCAAACCTAGCAATATGGGTGTCAAATGAAAGTCCTTGATGAGTAGAGCACTATTAACCTAGCAACATTGACATAAATTTAACATAGCCGCTGCTCAAAAAAGGTGGATAAAAGTTCATTTCCAAACCTAGCAATATGGGTATCAAATAAAAGGCCTCAAAGAGTAGAGCATTATGAACTTAGGCAAATTGCCCTAAATTAAACATGGCCACCGCTCAAGAAAATGGGTATATGTTCGTTTTTAAACACAGCAATATGGGTATCATATGGAAGGCCTTGAAGAGTAGAGCATTAGGAACCTAGAAAAATCGACCTAAATTCAACATGGCGGCCGCTCAAAAAAAAGATAAAGGTTTGTTTTCAAACCTAGCAATATGGGTGTCAAATGAAAGTCCTTGATGAGTAGAGCACTATTAACCTAGCAACATTGACATAAATTTAACATAGCCGCTGCTCAAAAAAGGTGGATAAAAGTTCATTTCCAAACCCAGCAATATGGGTATCAAATGAAAGGCCTTGATCAGTAGAGCACTATGAACGTAGCAATATTGACGTAAATTCAACATGGCCGCCGCTCAAAAAAGGCGGATAAAAGTTTCTTTTCGAACCCAGCAATATGGGTATTAAATGAAAGTAGGCCCTGAAGAGTACCTAGAGCATTACGAACCTACGAAAATTGTCCTAATTTCGAAATGGCCGCTGCTCAAGAAAGGCAGAATAAAGTTGAATAATAATGGAATAAAATGGAGGAAAAACTAAACACTGTGTTAAGCATTTCGATGGCGAAACGTAGTTCGCGGGCACAGCTAGTGTTTTATAAAATCCAATGACATCATTTCTTTGGCGAAATCATAAAATATCGACTATAATTAATTAATTTTCCAACCGACAAACCAAAAGGTGAGCAAATAACGTAATACGCATCTTAGGTAAAAGTATATATGAGGAATACGTGTTAAACGATACCTGATTCTCCTTTTCCTTAGCGGCGCGAGGTTTGAAGATGTACACCAGTTTCCCCGAGGTGCCGGCCGCCCTGGACGCGGCGCTGTTGAGGGCCTGCGTGGAACATCGATTTCATGATATTTTTTATCGTAATGATTTAGGTTTTTTAAAAAAAAATCTTGTTTACGTGTGCTAAATAAGTACATTATAATTGTAACACGTATCTATAGAAATTTAATAAGTATATGTGGTTATAATATATTTGTTTTTGGTTTATGTTGTCTCTCTCTTTTGCTCTGACATTTTGTCCGTAAGACGTGTTTGTTAATTATTGATTATTTATCTATAAATTGTATTGTAATCCATTGATATAATTACTTAAATATTTAAACTTATTTAATATAAGACAATAAAGACCAATAATACACGAATATTATTTCTTCCCTCTCGACCCTACAAGACTCTGCACCTGGAGCTCTGCTCTTAACAATTAAGCGTATTTTTTTATTAACTTTATTTATTTATTTTATTTATTTAACAATTTTTGTACACATAAAACTAGACAGCACAAACAACACATAAGACAAAATGTACAAAGGATCTGCATATTTCATAAATGAAATTTCTTCCGGCAGACCCGCGAAAGGAGAAATTGTATCGTAATAATATTTGCGTGTACAGCAGAAAACGATCAAATATGATAAAAAAAATAAAAAAAGTAATACTTAAATAAAAAAGCTTGTAATTTATTAATCCGCTATTATTTTAAAATGTTTTTGATAGGTGGTGATGTTGTTCTGCAGGAGTTAACAAGAATAAATTAGCTATTGCAAAATCTGATTTAAAACATAACCTGTCTAATGACAGGCCGGCAATACACTCACCCCCATATCATCGGCGTGCGAGGCCTCGCACACCTGCCGCGTGGCGCCGCACAGCGCCCTCAGCTGGCCGAGAAGACGCTCTCGGTCCGCCTCGTCCTTGCTACTGCCGAGTGTCTTCCCCTCTGCAACACCACACGTCTTACTCGAGTTTTATAAGGACCCATGCTGACGGGGGTAGAAATGATCTTCACAGCGTCATCTTGAATTGTTTAAAGGCGAAAACTTTGGTTGGTCCTGAACATTGATCTAATGGTAAGCCAATGGTCCTTAAGCCTTTTGTCGAAACAGTCCTGAGGCTCAATTCTGTTAATAAGTTACAGCCGAATCGAAACTGAACCGTTGCAATCGACCAATCAGAACGCCACATTATCACGTCATCGAACAGTTGCATGGCGTGCTCGCGCCATGCATTACGCGCTCCGATTGGTCGATCGCAACGGTTTAGTTTCGATTCGGCTGTAACTTATTAGCAGAATTGGACCCCTGATGGATTTCTAGCAGACAGACTCACTCGAGGCTACCGAACTATCCGAATACAGTCACCATATCGTCATTTATTATTTGTTTTTACATCTCTCGTGTTCGGTAAGTAGGTCCTTATTACCCCCAAATGGGGCTTGTAGGTAACCAATTAGCGCTCTAGGGTAATAATGTAGCTAGAAAAGCCGTAAGTATTTTATTGCCAGTATGATGGTTAGATGTACGCGAACTTTTTGAAATAGTGAAGTGTTTTTTTTTATTACTTACCGCCCTAGGGCTTACCAAGCTACATTATTACCCTAGAGCGCTTATTGGTCACCTACAAGCCCCAATTGGGGGTAATAAGGACCTACTTACCTCACAATCGAGATGTAAAGCAGAGTAGTTAGCTCGGGTCACGTAAGCACCAATTGCACCCTCGAAATATATTTCGAGGGTGCAATTGGTGTCTTACAGCCCTTAGCTACTAATCTACTATTATTTATTTATTACAATGTACAAAATAGGTTACAGCTGTTTTAGTAAAAAATAAAATGTAAATAGTTATCTACATTAAACCCTATAAGGTTGAAACCCAAAATATGAACATTCATTATGTGCAATTTTAATTCAGCAAAAGAGTGTCTACTGTACTACTAGTGAAAAATTACAACTATGAAAATGTAATAAGAATATAATTATGTATTTTTAATAACAATTACGCAAATGAAGTAACTGA
This sequence comes from Schoenobius gigantellus, assembly GCA_963935595.1. NCBI lineage: Eukaryota > Metazoa > Arthropoda > Insecta > Lepidoptera > Crambidae > Schoenobius > Schoenobius gigantellus. The sequence goes on along the minus strand of OZ012542.1, from coordinate 63,498,089 downwards.
CTTAATTTACAATTTTAAGCTATTCAACAATATTATATTTTTATTTTAAGGTTATTTTTATTTTAATTTATGAAACTACAGTGAAAAATATCCATAACAATGTCTGCGCAGCCTCTGGCAAGCTCAACATACTGGCGTTTTAGCTTGAAAGAAGTCTTACTAGTGACACACACACACACACACACACACACACACACACACACATACACAACATGCAAACACACCACACAGATAATTTGATTTTTTTCGTTTACAACCACTCACCTCTGACGATCTCTGGCATAAGCTCGCTAATGGTGCCTATGGCGCGGTCGGCGGCCGCGTAGTCCGGCTTATCGCGATCTGAAATTGATTTTCCTCATTTAAAAATGGTCGAGATAATATTATGATGTGATGTAGGTTGTTTTTGTATCGAATATGTTTCGTCACTAAAATCACAGCGAAAGTTTTATGAATGTAGATATGACTGCGTGATGATATTAGTTAGTAGGTAGATTTTATATTTTTGTAGTTTGCATTTTCTTTAAAAATGCTTAATACCAAACCAAACCAAACAAAAAAATGTGTATCCCTCAAACGTCCAGATAAACCATGTTCTCATCTCAACCACTAGACCACGAAAGTGGTTAAATCTATACCTATAAAATGCTTTGTCCTGAATGACTGACTGACTGACTGACTGACTGACTGACGGATCAACGCACAGCCTAAACCGCTGATCGTAGAGACTTGAAACTTGGAGGGTGTGTTCTTTGTATGACGTAGGCGTCCGTTAAGAAAGGATTTTCCGAAATTCTACCCCTAAGGGGGTGATAATGGGGGGAAAAGTTTGTATGGGACATCGTGATTCCGTTTTCGAATCTACTTCAAATTTTGCATAAACTTTCTTTAACAGAATTAATGGAAGACGTGTTTCGTATTTTATTGAAATTCATCCCCAAAAGGGGTGAGATGGGGTGATAAACTGATAAAATGTCAAAATCGACATTGATGCCGTTTTCATGGTTTTCGGGTCGTAGATTACGAAAATAACATCGATTTCAACACCACATACCATCATCCCTGGACGGGGTGCAATGGGGTTGAAGTAGTTCATTTTAAATAAATAGTTTGAAAAATACCAAATAAAATTTTCGAACAATGCTTATGTAGAAAATCAACATGGTGCACGTGAAATTATTTTGACAAGTCTGTCACATAGTGCCGTCACATAGTGTACAAAATTTAATATTTTCTGTTAATGGCTGTGACCATCTGGATTTCGCCACCCAAGAAGTTTAGAAGTTTAAATTGTCTTTTTCTTATGTCGTACCGTGGTGGTAAGGCAAAAGGATCAAGCCATACAACCTATGTATAAAGCATTTTTTATGACAATATCACGTCACAATAAAATTTGTAGGTGATTTAATTCTTGACTAATTTTCACAAAATAGGTACAATTTTTGAAATATTTGAAATGTTGAAAAGTGAAGATACCCTTTTCAAGTGTAAAGGGGTTTGAAAGGTGTTATATGTTTTTAGATTATGACTAAGGAATCAAACTCTTTCATCCATTTAAAACTATTAAAAGTAATAGATGAATATTGATATAAAAAAAAATATCTGACTGCAATGATTCTGGGTTACGCGTAGAGGGACGCGACGGGACTCTTGATCTCAATGTGTAAAATGACGGATCATATTTTTTTGGATCCACCCAAGGAACATGGATATCGAACGAAGGACTTAAATAGTAGAACACATTGAACCTAGCCACGTTGACTTAATTCGACATGACTGCCGATAAAGTTCGTTTCCAAACCCAGCAATATGGATATCAAAATATGAAAGGCCTTGATGAGAAGAACACTATGTACCTAGCAACATTGACATAAATTCAATATAGCCGTTGCTCAAAAAAGGTGGATAAAAATTCGATTCCAAACCTAGCAATATGGGTATCAACTGAAAGGCCTCAAAGAGTAGAGCATTATGAACTTAGGAAAACTACCCTAAATTAAACATGGCCACCGCTCAAAAAAATGGATAAAAGTTCGTTTTCAAACCTAGCAATATGGATATCAAATGAAAGGCCTTGAAGAGTAGAGCATTAGGTACCTAGGAAAATCGACCTAAATTCAACATGGCCGCCGCTCAAAAAAAAGGATAAAAGTTCGATTTCAAACCCAGCAATATAGGTATCAAATGAAAGGCTTTGATGAGTAGAGCACTATGAACCTAGCAACATTGACATAAATTCAACATAGCCGCTGCTCAAAAAAAGTGGATAAAAATTCATTTCCAAACCTAGCAATATGGGTATCAACTGAAAGGCCTCAAAGAGTAGAGCATTATGAACTTAGGAAAATTGCCCTAAATTAAACATGGCCGCCGCTCAAAAAAATGGATAAAAGTTCGTTTTCTACCCCAGCAATATGGGTATCAAATGAAAGGCCTTGAAGAGTAGAGCATTAGGTGCCTAGGAAAATCTTCCTAAATTCAACATGGCCGCCGCTCAAAAAAAAGGATAAAAGTTCGTTTTCAAACCCAGCAATGTGGGTATCGAATGAAAGGCCTTGATGAGTAGAGCACTATGAAGCTAGCAACATTGACATAAATTCAACATAGCCGCTGCTAAAAAAAGGTGGATAAAAATTCGTTTCCAAGCCTAGCAATATAGGTATCAAATAAAAGGCCTCAAAGAGTAGAGCATTATGAACTTAGAAAAATTGCCCTAAATTAAACATGGCCACCGCTCAAGAAAATGGAAATATGTTCGTTTTTAAACCCAGCAATATGGGTATCAAATGAAAGGCCTTGAAGAGTAGAGCATTAGGAACCTAGAAAAATCGACCTAAATTCAACATAGCCGCCGCTCAAAAAAAGGATAAAGGTTTGTTTTCAAACCTAGCAATATGGGTGTCAAATGAAAGTCCTTGATGAGTAGAGCACTATCAACCTAGCAACATTGACATAAATTTAACATAGCCGCTGCTCAAAAAAGGCTATTTGCAATTTGCAAACCCAGCAATATGGGTATCAAATGAAAGGCCTTGATGAGTAGAGAAGAGTACTATGGACCTAACAATATTGACGTAAATTCGACATGGCCACCGCTCAAAAAATGTGGATTAAAATTCGTTTCCAAACCTAGCAATATAGGTATTAAATGAAAGGTCTTGAAGAGTAGAGCACTATGAACCTAGGAAAATCGCACAAAATTCAATAAGGCCGCCGCTCAAAAAAACGGATATAAGTTCGTTTCCAAACCCAGCAATATGGGTATCAAATGAAAGGCCTTGATCAGTAGAGCACTATGAACGTAGCAACATTGACGTAAATTTAACTTGGCCGCCGCTCAAAAAAGGCGGATAAGTTTCTTTTCAAACCCAGCAATATGGGTATTAAATGAAAGTAGGCCCTGAAGAGTACCTAGAGCATTACGAACCTACGAAAATTGTCCTAATTTCGAAATGGCCGCTGCTCAAGAAAGGCAGAATAAAGTTGAATAATTATGGAATAAAATGGAGGAAAAACTAAACACTGTGTTAAGCATTTTGATAGCGAAACGTAGTTCGCGGGCACTGCTAGTTTCTTTATAAAATTATTGGAGTCAGTATTGATAAGTATGATTATGATTAATGATAATTATGTGAGATATGTGGATACTAACGAATATGTGTTAAAGTTTATGAATGTATGTATTTTATGAACAGTCCACAGAACTTACTGATTTTGTAACTTAATCTTTTCAACGTTATTTCTAAGTTGATTGAAAAAAATAAGTACCTGCAATAATGATACCACTTATAATCGCATTCATAAAAACTACAGTAAGTATGTTTTTTTTCATACCACCTGCTCGACAATGTTCAATTAGATCCCCCTTAACTTCAACGTAAAGCAAGACATTATATCCCAAGGGATATAATTTTGTATGAAACTCCCAAGGGATTAAAGTGTTTTAAATGTGGAACATAAAATTTGTATGAAAATTTATCATAGATGCTAGCTTAGGAAGGCAAAGGTTCTACGCCCATACAGCAGTAGCGTGCATCCACTAGAGACAAAGACATTCTACCTGTGTAAATAATGTTTTTATAAACTCTAAATACATAATTTCTTTACCAAAATTATAAAATATTTATCTACATAACACTGCAAGCAAATAAACAATTACATTTCACTTTATTTTTTATTGTTAAAATACGTTTTATGCAAAAAGCGCCATCTTTTGACGGCCACCATAAACTATCGATAAAAACGAATAAAAGCAGAGTAAAGCAAGAGCACTCGCTGCCAGCGGATAAACAGCATTTAATTTTGGAAAAATTACGCGGCATATTTAAAAATAAAGAATGTTTCTACAATTTGTCCATAATTTGCACCAACAGTATTCCGTTGTATTGTTTTCATAGCTAAAACTTTGCCGCCAACGCCATTACGTATTTCAAAATTGTAATATCTTGTTGCTTACGTTAATAAAGTGCTTAGTGGAATGTGTTTTGTGGCATCAATAATACAGTCTTTTTAGAAGTTTATTCAGTGTTTTATTGATAAAGTTAAAAAACGTAAGTAGGTAAATGTCCAGGTGCTTCAGCTTTTTTTTATTTGGGGTCAATAGGTTGTCGACTATTTGAGATTTATTTCGACAGTTGTGTGTAGTAATTAATTGCTGTTTCAAAAGTAATTAAACAACAAAGTTGAAAAATAAAAGAATTTTATTTGATACCATTTTATTGTTAACAAATTAATATTCGTCCTGCGTGCTACTAAAGGTCATTGACAGGGTCCAGCAGCTGATCGTATCGTATTGTAAATCGATAAGTAGACTAAGTTCATACTTGTTATATTATTATTAAATATGTTTTAAGTTTTTGTAATGTTCTAAGCTTTACTTAAGATATAATTATTGCGTGACGTGTTCGTGCTTGGTAAAATAAATCTTTTTTTTTTGTATTTTATGGTTTTCATGATAATATCATAATTTTAACCATAGTTATAGTGATAGTGATAATGATAATGTGACAGTGTTTAACCACCTAAGTAATTGGTTATAGAGCCCTGAGTTTTTATTGTCTCGCAGATGGTATGAAAAGTAGAGTATTCACCTCTGGAATAAAGCAGTGTCTTCGTCTTAGGCGACTTGAACCCCTCGCTTCACTTAGGACTCTACATAACTCCCTCGCTTCGCTCAGGAGTTAAATTTTAACTCCTTCACTACTCTCGGGAGTTAACTCTAGAGTCCCTCGTTACGCTCGGGGTTCAATATGGCGCCCGTGACGTTAGACACTGCTTTAATCCCTTGGTGCATAATCTACTATTATTACCAGCGGTGGCAGCAACCAGAGCCGCTAGAGCAGCGTTGAGCTGAGCCATCCTCTGCGCCAGTCTCTTCTGCATCTCTTCTTCTGTCCCCTTCTGTGGCTTGTCTGTTGTTTGCTGTTGATAAGACAACTTGTTAGTTATCTAACGTAAGTAATGTTAAAAAATCAAATTTTATCTTATTAATAAAGGTAATTTTTCTTTAAAAACAAAAATTTGTCTTTCCAAGCAACAACCTGTTCGTAATTTAGGTATGAGAGCCTTCTCGAGAGGAACAGGCTATTAGAAACTCGGAAGGTCTAACGAGAATAAGATGTTACATACACATAGATCACAAGCAATATCTTCTTCTTCTATTTATACATACAAAAATCTCGTGTAACAGTGTTTGTCCGGGGTAAACTCAGAAACTACTAACAAGATTTTTATGAAATTTGGATAACTTACTGTACGTAATTTAGTCTAAATTGTTACACGTTAATTAATTATCTATTTTGTTTTATTACCTACATTAAAGCATAGACAGGATTTTCGCTATAACCTAACCATAAAACTGTGTGATATTCAGGGCTGGATTTACATATTTTACGTCTATGGGGCCAACATTCCCCCTTTACTCCTTACCAAAAAGAGTTATTACGTACCTACTAATTTCTTTTTCACCATCTGGTCAGGTTTTTTTTTACTTAGTAGTAATAAATACTAGTAAGGTAAAAAGCTTTAATAAAACAAATAATATTATTTGCAGTTTCAATTAAAAACATATAATATTATTATCTGTTTGATTGATCTTTAGAGTAATACGAAAGAAGAGAAAATATATAACCCTCGTCCTGTCTCACTTCTCCGTGTTATTTGTAACGGTGAGAAGCCGAGAAGAAACATGTTATTTGTCTCTTATACCGCTTTGTCCGCGGTCCGTAGTGCGCCTGCTGAAATCCTGTAGGACATTATAATTAATCTTACCTTGTCGAGTTCCGTTTCTGCAGCATCGATATTTTTCTTGGCACGAGATGTAGTGGAGATAAATTTCAACCTCTTCTTTTCCCTTGCGCCGTTGATATCGGTATCAGAACCTAGGAACACAGCTTCGCGTCATAATTAGTGCATTTACCACACCGTCAACTGTAAACTCACTATCAAGTGTAGAGGAAAAAAAAGTGACTCAGCGATCTAAGTGTCTGCAAATGATGTAAGAACAACGATTGCAATAAACACAACCTGAATGCAGGCTAATAGGTGATACTTGAGTATTTCATTATTTTCTTCCCATCAATTTTTTATTGAACCAACTGTGCGGGTATAATTTCTACTCTAGCTAGTGGGAAGTGATCAAGAGGTCTAGTTATACCCCAGACACAGTAATAGCACAAGGCAGTGGCTTGTTCCTACACTCCTAAATGAGCTACCAGAGAAGATAAGTACTGAAATAGATTGCGTTTCACGATGCTTACTTAAAAAAATACTCAAAAAACACTATTCGTCCATGTGTCCTTAGGCGACATCCCTACTTGTATTTGCAAACATTTTGAGTATATTCAGGATGTATGCACATACAAGGTCCACATGTTTTCTTTTAATGAGCATTTTTTGCTTTGTTTTGACGTCAATGTGTGCCTGCCTATGTTGAATAAAGATTTTTAAATTTGAATTTGAAGAGAGTGATGTTAAAGTACGGTTTTTTAAAATAAGGTGTTTGTGTATGCGTCTGTGTATGCGTGTGTGTGTGTATATATGTGTGTGTGGGTATGTATGTGTGGGTATGTGTGTGGGTGTGTGTGTGTGTGTGTGTGTTGTGTCTGCTTGTATGCGCGCGTGAGATGTTATGACGGTTCGTTGCTGCGTGGGTTGTGTGGTTGGTTAATGCTTGTCTATTAATGGAATACGAAGTATACGTGAATAACATGTAATATTTAAATAAAAATTATGCAAAGCTAATATTATAAAAAGTAAATATTATAAGGTTTAGTTAATGGAAATGCGTCCACGGGGATACTGTCGACAAACTGTTACACAGTTTGGCAGGATTAAGTCTTTAAGCTATTTGTAAAAATATATGTACAAAATAAATTTAAAAAAAAAAGCTACACAGTAACTTAGGGATCCCATCCGTCTCTATTTAGGCGAGACAGTCCCGTTTTTAGAAATCATGTCCCGCTGTCCCCCGGTACCCGAAAATGTCCCACTGTAACACTATTGAAGTTTTACCTACTATAAAGTTACGACGACACGGTTAGCGCAGAGGTAGAGTGATCACCTACTGCGCAACGGGTCGCGGGTTCAATTCCCGTACAGAAATTTGTTCCGGTCTGGGCGTATGTGCATGTGATATTTTATGTTTGTAACTGCACCAACGACACAGGAGAAAATCCTTGTTTGAGGCGACGTTTATTAAAAAAAACAAAAAAGCTTTTATTTTGTACGCCACCTTTTCGGCCGGGGCCGACGTGTTTAGATTTAGACCCCCTTTATCTCTTACATTATCAGTGCACATGTTTGTTGTCATCACTGAAATGTGTCCATAGTCTATGGTTCGTCCTTTTGCGTCTATGGAGTTTTACCATAGCCTGTGGTAGTTTTTATTGGAAGTGTCCCGCTTTCGCATTTCCGAATTATGGAATCCCCACCATAACTGCATTCACTGTAATTCTACTCTCAAGGCTAGCAAGATGCCTCTTAACTAAATGACTAGTGATGACAGGAAAGAATGACGATTTTATTATGCGGTTTAAAAAGGAGTTCTTGATTCGTATCTTACTTGCAAAAGGGTGTATGTTTGGTTAAGTTTACATTACACAGCCGTGAGAAGGATAAAGGATTCGCGTCATAATTATCCGTTCCAAAATGTTTACCTGCGCCAGCATCCCGACAGGCGTCCCTGAGGCGGTCGAGCTCCTGCTCCAGGAGCCGCCGCAGCCCGTCCAGGTCCTCGGCCCGTCCCTGCAGCGCGGGCTGTGCGGCGAGCGGCCGCCAAGTGAGGGCCAGCTGCTGGCTCGCCGCGGACAGCGCGTCCGCCGACCTCAGCAATGACGCCTGGCAACGAGCCTCCTCTATGCTCGGGGCGGTCAGCTAGGAGAGCAATGGGAGTAAAAATTGAAAGCCGTGAGAGTGGCTTTTAACTAATCTTTATATTATGTAGAAATACAAACATCCACAAGAACAGATCTCTATGTCGAAATTTCTAAAAGATTACACCAAGCAATCTCGATGTATCGAAGTCGCCTAATGGTTCCTCTAAGTTACAGTAACTTTTAAAGGATAGAATATATTCGCATAATTGGCGATGTAGAGGCAACTAACACCCTCGAGCCTCTACAACTTCGTCGTGACATCGCCTCTCTTAGCGCCTTTTACCGAATGTTCCATGGGGAATGCTCTGAGGAGCTCTTTAACCTTATCCCTCCCTCTCCATTCCTTAACAGAAACACGCGTAAGGGCCTTCGGAGTCATCCGTACACTGTGTCCTCCTTTTCACACCGTACCAAGAAATTCCAAGATTCCTTCTTCTGTCGTTCATCCCACACTTGGAATTCTCTACCTGCGCACGTGTTTCCCCCATCCTACAACATGGGTTCCTTCAAAAGAGGCGTGAAAATCGTCGCGTCTGTATGTGTTATTGTGTGTATTTATGGATGTGTGTATATGTGAATGCATGTATATACGAGTATGTGTATATTTGATATCCAAGCGTAAGATTGCAAATGGGTTTATTAGCTTGCCATGTGTAATGCCATGTCTGGGTCAAGGCCTCAGATTAACTAAACCAATGGATTCGCAATGTTATTATATGTCTCAAATAAATTTGCGTCCAGTTCAGTCCGCCATTACAAAGCACCAAGCAAGCAAGTGTTTGTTGTTGTGCTAAAATATCAGTCGGTGAGCATTATTTGTGAGTGCATTTTACAGTTATACGTTTTTTATTGATTTTTTTAATGAATTAAGAAAAACATAAAAAGTGTGGAATCTTGGATGCAGCGTCCCTAGTTTTTTTCCGCCATCTTAGAGCACCAACCCAAATCTTGGCACGCTTTTTTCGTAGGTATTTCAGGTCTATTGGTATCTATAGTCTAAGGTCAAGGCTAATGAGTATTTTTTTTTTACCCTCCTTTTGACTTTTATATTTTTGTAATGGTGCACACTTTAATAGATAATGTTCGTTTTGTGTCTAGATTTAAATTTCATGTTTAAGTATCTTGTTTTAATATGATGACTAGTGTTATATTTATATGATATCTGTGGCACGGAAGGTGGTCGATGAAAACCAGCGCCAGGTTTCTAACTTGGCATAGTGCTGATCGGCTTCCTTTTGTTGCGTACTGCAGTGCTTGTTATAAAAAGGACTACTTTTTTCATCTGTATCATGCTGTACGCAATAATAAATTTTCTTTCTTTCTTTCTTTCTTTCTTTCTTTCTGAAAAAGCATCTTTTGGGCCGACAAGGGGCGGGCAGGTAGGAGAGTGGATGTCATCCCTACTCTATCTGTCAACTCATTTGGGCCTCTTTCACCGCTTAACATCAGGCGGGAGGAGGTCATTTGCCGGGCCATCCATAAAAAAAAAAATATTGATTAGTCTTGATGCAATCTTTAATAGGTCGTCTAATGCTATGGCTCCACCTGCGTCCTTGCGCGTTATCATGCGGGATAATTTTGACACTACACAGATGAGGCCAACAGCGTAACGCGTCAACTTCTGTGCGGCATTGTTTGTGGCTAAATGGTCTAAGATTAGACGTTAATAGCTTTTGTATCCATCTCTGCAGATGTGGCCTCCGTATATAGCCGTTATTTTTAACGCATTCAATAAGGCGTATTACATTAATATTAAGCAGGTAGAGCCCTAGCATTAGGGAGATCTTCGTAAAAGGCATAGACGATTGGTAAAAGGCAATGGACTAAATATTCACCAGTTGCTTAGTAATGTAACAGATTTACAATATACATAACATTCAAGATTTACAATGGAATTAAGTAGGAAGGTACTCTAGTTGAAGGTTAAAAAAGAATTAATATGAATTTGATAGTAGGTATTCTTATTCCGATGCTAAATGAGTTTGAGTTGTGTGTAACGTGATTGGTTAAAAATTGAAACATGTAAGAGGAGCGGTACAGTGTCGTGTAAAAAAGGGAAACAGTAGTATGTTAGAACTGTATAATTAGCAAGTAAAAAGTATTCAATTGACAAATGGCAATAGATATAGCACGAGTTCGATTATCAATATCACGTGTTCTTTAAGGAAGTCATTAAAATTCCGGATAAAAAGTAGCCTCTTTCAGCATTAAAGCTATCTCTATACCTTTTTGAAATTGGTTCAGCGGCTCAAGTGAAAGCGTCACAAACAGACAGACATATTTCTTTTCGCATTTATTAAATTAATAGAATTAGGTAACGGCAAGTGCTGCGGTGCCCACGGATTTGTTTGCGGTAAATTCAGCTTGATCGTAGCGTAATATTTTACGACGTGTTTGAAATTGCGCAAAGCCTGAAAATAGTTTGTTCAGAATCGAGAGTAGATTTGATTCCACTAACAAAAAATATGGATCAGATGGTATCTCAAAAAAATTCAATCACGTCGTTTTTAAAATTTGCTTAACTCTATGGTCTTTATGTCGCGCTTTAGACCGATGGCTCATGTACTCGCAGACCCGCAACCATAGAGTTTTAAATTTACAAGATATGCAACAAACCAAAAAAATGAAATATCTTCGTAATTAATCCGCGATTTTTTCATAATTTGTATAATAATCTTTTATATAAGTAAAATAAGTTGGGGTGTCTGATAAATGGGATAATTATCCAACATTAACCGACCGACGACCGAAGGGAGACTCTATACCAGGGTCGACTGCTTGGGTACCTCCGTCTTACCTATTTCTGCCGCAAAGCAACAGCGATTGCATGACTGTGTTCTAGTTTGAAGGGTAATATATGTCAGAAAAATTACTGGGTACCGTGACTTTACATCTTATGTTGTCACAAGTTGGCAACATACACTGTGGTTCTTGTAGGGGTTGCAGATTTGGGGTGCGATGTCAGGGGGTCAGCGGGAATAAGGCCTGGCTGTTGTCCCCTTCCCCCTGTCTTGTGACGGACGGAGAGCTGCTGGGGGGGTTTTTAGTGGGTAGGCCCGGGCCGTGTACGGTCTGGGGAGTCCCACATATCCTCGTGGTTTGGCTCGACGAGGAATGCGTCAATTCATTTTCCCCCCTCACAAAAAAAAAAAAAAAGGGGGTTGCAGATTTGCTGAGAATCTCACAAGAACCACATGTACTCTAAAATTGACTAATCAGCCAACGTCATTGCTAACTTAGTCGTATAAAAAAATATTAAGGGAATTTTTCAATTGTAACCAGTAGTTCCAGAGATCAGCGCGTTCAACTAACCCAACAATCTCTTCAGCTTTATAATATTAGTGTGAATTCGAACACCTACCTGTGCAGCGGTAAGCAAAGCAGTGGCCAAATCTGCGACTTTAACCCCCGCAGCGTCCAGCCGCGCCGCCTCGTCGCCGCCCAGGCGCCGGCCGAGCTGGCTCACGGCCAGCAGCAGCTCCGACGCCTTGCGACTCGCCGCCGACGCCGTGGCTATGATCTGATGGACGTAAAATGTGTTGGAAATAGTCAAGACACAATACGAAATAATAACATTTGCATTTTCAGTCTTATTTGTATATTTTCACAATATTTATCATTGTTTCATGGTTTGGTGGATTTTTTATGTGTCATTGTTCAATAATTTACATATATTTATAGATATGCAAAGGTTAATCAGAGAAAATTTCAGAACTAGAGTGGATCGTCTGCGCAAGTGATTCATGTACCGGAGGGAGACTCTGTACCAAGGTCGCCTGCTTGGATACCTCCGTCTTACCTTTTTCTGCCGCCAAGCAGCAGTGCCTGCATTGCTTGATCCGGGCAGAAGAGCAAACCATCAGGTGGGCAGATTGTTTGGATACCAACATATTTTATTTAAAAATGTATTTAATTGTATAAAAGGTTTCTTTCTTAGATAAAGGCAATGTTACTTTAAACATCTTTCAAAACGATAGAGTTTTAATGGTTTTCAACTTAAGGTTAAACAGAGAATTCCGACGCGAACGTAGAGATGTCAATAAACACGATTCGCTCCGGCTCGAAGGACCAATATTTGTTAAGTCACTTCTTAATATTATGCGGAGACTAAATAAACATTGCCATTTCTAGCGCTGATGAAGTATGATAAAAGTAGATTTATTAATTAATAATTCTTACACAATGTATGTTTAGTACACACCGAGCCTACAGAAAGAGAGAGATAGACAGAAACAAAAGCGTCAACTTTGAGCGAGAGGTGATCTGTTAAAATTGAAAACATAACCATATTTTTAAAAAGAGATAGAATGCTATTTTCAATAGCAAACATCTTTGTTTTTCATTACGTACTGACTTGGGTTTTTATATGATGTAGGTAGATATTATTGTACAATTATATTAATTATTATTGTTTTATATACAAAGATACAGTCCTAATTCTACAAATCAATCATCTCAGCCACAGGTCACCGTTACTGAGTATGAGCCTCCCCGAGACCCTAGCTTCTGTGGTGAAAGACGGCACAACACAAACCTTTCCCTGGCTTAAACCACTTTCTAACACACTGATCTAGTGAGTATTGATGAAGCAACAAAGCCTCGCCTTTTGGTGGTGCTGTGCTGTACTGTGATCAAGTAAATTTTAGACTCCTTTGCAGCCTCTTACACCCTTATCCTCTAACATGAATTCCATGCATAATTCCTACCTATTTAATAATAACACTGACCTGATCCTCCTTGTGCTTGGAGGTGCGCGGGTTGAACACGTACACCAATTTGCCGGAGGTGCCGGCCGCTGTCGCCGCCGCACTGTTGAGGGCCTGCGGTGAACATTTACTTGTTAAGATTAATTCGCAAGCAGTAACAAGGCTTTAGGCTTCATCAGATAAATACTGTGTGTTTAGATATAGCACAACAGACTCCCACCAAGCTTTTTATATGTATTATGAAGTAATGTTGAGTAAGTTACTCAGAACACCTTGAGTAACCCCTAAGAACTAGTTTTGTAGTACAAAAATTAATCTCACCCCCACATCTCCAGCTTGCGAGGAATCACAAACAAGCTTTGTGGCGTCGCACAGAGCTCTCAATTGGGCTAGAAGCTCCTCTCGATCCGCGTCATCCTTCGTACTGCTCAGAGCTTTGCCCTCTACAAATACCAAAACGAATTACTAGTAAGTACAGAACACCTAAGGAATATAATGTGTGATGTGCACCGCAGTGTACATATTCTATACTCACCTCTCACGATTTCTGGCATAAGCTCGCTAATAGTACCAATTGCGAGATCGGCGGTCGCGTAGTCCGGCTCGTCACGATCTGAAACATCGCTTCCAAATTGACTATGCTGTTACCAAATTAAAGCTTTCTTTGCGCCAAGTATCGTTTTGTGAATAAAGTGCAATCCCAAGTCACCCATGACGATGACTCTACATCTATAATATTTTTTTTTTTATTGCTGAAAGTAGCAGACGAGCAGACGGCCCACCTGATAGTAAGCGGTATCCGTCGCCCATGGACTTCGCTAATATCAGGGACATAGCTAGGTCGCTGCTTACCTTGAGTATAATGCTCTCTTAATGTTACTCTTGAATAGGGACATGTTGTAGCGCTCAGGAAACACAGCAGCGGGAAGTTCGTTCCAGAGCCGGCACGTTCGTGATAAAAATGTGCGCTGAAAGCGAACCGTACTAGACGATATCGCTTCCAGGTGATAAGGATGAACCCCACTGCGGTGTCGAGTGGTACGATGAAAAAAGGGTGACGTCGGTACCAGGTCAAATAGTTCCTCGGAGCACTCACCGTTAAAGAGACGGTAGAACACACAGAGGGAGCCGAAATCCCTCCGTGACCCCAACGACTCCAATGAGTTCGATAGATTAGCATCACCGATTATTCGAGCGGCTCTTCTTTGCAGAGAGTCAAATGGATCAAGTTGGTATTTAGGTGCTCCAGCCCACAGATGTGAGCAGTACTCCACGTGCGGACGAACTTGGACCTTATAAAGCACAAGGCGTTGGTAGGGCGTGAAGTAACGCTTTGCTCTGTTAAGGACACCGAGCTTTCTGCTGGCCAGGTTAGCCTTGTTGTCCAAATGACTCCCGAATTGAACTTTGCTCGTGATCTCAACACCGAGGATACCAACACTATCGGAGATGTTAAGGGTTACTCCTTGGAACTGAGGCGCTAATGTAAAGCGGTATTTCTTGGCACTGAATGCGCAAACCTGTGTCTTTGTGGGGTTGAACTGTACTAAGTTCGTTTTCCCCCATTCTGAAACCCGCCCCAAAGAGTCCTCAACATCAGACACAAGTTTTGACCATCTCTCCGACAGGGCGCTCTGGGGGATATTCTGGTGGCTGGTATACCTCGCATCACCCGTGCTGTCATCTGCATAACAATGCATGTTCTCTATAGACAACATGTCATTGATATGCAGAATGAACAGCGTTGGGGCGAGAACCGAGCCTTGTGGGACCCCAGCATTAATCATTTTGGTCTCGGAGCATGAACCATCAAGAACTACTTTGATGCTCCGACCATCCAGAAAGCTGGCGATCCATCTGCAGAGTCCCCCGGAAATTCCATAGGATGGTAACTTCGCTAGAAGTGCTCTGTGCCAGACCCTGTCAAATGCCTTGGCGATATCGAGGCTGACAGCGAGGGCCTCACCGTTCCTTTCCAAGGCTTCAGCCCAGCGGTGTGTCAAATACACCAGAAGATCACCAGCCGAGCGACCATGACGGAAACCGTACTGGCGGTCGCTAATAAGCTGGTGGTCCTCTAGGTATTGCAGTAAATGGCGGTTTAAAACTCGCTCCATAACCTTGCAAAGCAAGGATGTTACCGCTATCGGCCTATAGTTTGACGGGTCTGATCGGTCACCCTTCTTAGGGATTGGGTGGACAAGAGCTACCTTCCAAGAAGATGGAACACTGTGTAATGTGTAGGAGAGACGGTAGAGACGCGTAAGAACTGGGGTCAACTCAGGGGCGCACGTTTTCAGCACCACTGCGGAGATACCGTCCGGCCTACTTGACTTATTGATGTCTAGAAGTCTGAGCTCACGCCTTACCGCACGTTGAGTAAAACGGATTTCAGGCAGAGAGCTTGCACATCCCTTGATATTCGGTGGAGTGGCTCCTCCGTCATCCAATGTGGAGTTTGAGGCAAAGAGATGCGCCAAGAGATCGGCCTTTTCCTTTGCACTGTGGGCCAAACTATCATCGGACTTACGCAGTGGTGGGAGACTAGACTGGCAGAAGTTGCCCTCCGCAGCCTTGGCAAGCGACCAGAAGGCGCGGCTCCCAGAAGGAAAGCCTGCTAATCGCTCGCCAATTCTGGCAACATGTTGCGCCTTGGCATCAGCAATTACCCTTTTGCTGGATCTGGAAGCGGCGTTAAACTTTCGCTTCAAGTCTCCCAAGGTTGCGATCCTGACGTTTCCTAGCTGTATTTCAAGCCAAATAAGCGGTTTTTTTTCGGTTCACAGCCTCCCTACAGTTTTTATTAAACCACGGGCGACTGCGACCGCCAACAGGTATTATTGAGTTGGGGATAAAAAGTTCCATACCAAAAAGTATGGTTTCCGCAATGGAATCCACACAGATATTATAGGATCATTGGTGGAGAAGCAAAGCCGGTTCCATGAGGCGGACGCATAGAAGTCACGCAGTCCGTCCCAATCTGCTGCCTTGTACTGCCAGACTCTGCGCGACCCAGTTGCTGGAGAGCGATCGGGTCGTACAACAGGGGCTGTGCAACGGACAAGACAGTGGTCTGACGTCCCAAGCGGGGCGTCCACCACTATCCTGTAACCGTTAGGATGGGTGGTGAGCAGAAGATCCAGCAGGGAGGGTACGTGGTTCTCAATGTCTGGGACAAGGGTGGGCTGTGACACCAGTTGTGAGAGACCATAGGCCGATGCCATGCTGAACGCAGTTCGACCCGGGAGGTCAGTGGTCCGGGATCCCAGCCACTCTTTATGATGAGCATTGAAATCTCCAAGGACCACCACCTCCGCGGATGGACATCGTTCCAACATTTGGTCTATCCCCTGTTGGACGTTCTCAAAAAGCAGAGTTGACCTCAAATCACTGCCATGGGACCGGTATAGACAAGCGTAAATTCGTGTTAAGCCCCCATGGTCTACACGCAGCCACATAATTGATAGGTCCCTATGTTCGAGGTTGCGAAGGCGGTGACAGCATATATCGCCCCGGACGAAAGCGCACACTCCAGCTTTGCGAATAAAAAGATGTTGCAATTCGTAGCCGGGATATTTAAGGTATGAAACATTGTCCGGGGCACATATTTGTGTCTCCGTCAAAAAGAGCACCGCTGGCCGAGCCGTTTCAAGGTGATTGTGAACAGCGTCGATGTTGCTATGTAAACCCCTGATATTAGCAAAATCCATCTTAAATGTGGATGGGGTGACCGCCGTGTAAGCTTTACCTCTTTTTTTACCTTTCTGCATGTGTTTTTTTTTTGAGAGCGGGGTAAAGTAAGTGGAGGATAGTATGCCAACTGAACCTAAACAAAAGTTTGAATGGTGTTACTGGGCAGGCAGTAAGGCTTATGTGAATCCACTCCGGTCTCCTACTCCGGCACGGTGACAGCATCACAGGATTTTCGCCGAATGGCGGGACAGCCTCCCAGGCAGGATGGTCCTGGGTTCGGGTCCCCTACTGTCCGGTAGGTGGCCGACGGAAACCATTCCCACCGGGTCTCCCTGTACCACATGTCGGTCCCTCACGCTCATAGAGCCTACTCAGCTTATCACACTATTACGGGTCAGGCTAAACAGATCGCTGACAAGGCCATCCGCACTTTTAGGGAAGGAGAAGAGGTTAGGAAACGGCTTTTTCGCCCTTCATCCAAAACGCAATAACTACTTCACGGCTGAAACAGGCAAGACGGTGGTACCAACCCGCACGGGCTTCCAAAAGAAGCCCTACCACCAGTGACGGGAAGAGGGTAAGGGAGTGATAGGGACATCAATACCGCGGAAAGGAAGGGGTGTGCAGTATTGATGGCTCGAGAAGCCGGGGTCGCGTACCCGAGTCCCCTTGCCAATAGACAGAATATTGCAAAGAAGACCTCTGACTATAAAATATTGAACAAATCGTGTGTGGCAATAAATTAAAAAAATGTCATCAATTTTCATGCCGCAGTCACACACGGCATGATTTATTCGTAATCATAATTTTCATATCTACGGCACAGAAAGTCGGCTTCAAAAATTGCAGTAAAATAGATTTTTGCTTTGAGTATGCTACAAATGCTGTGTTTTTGCGTAGGTAAAGTTACCAATGCATTGTGCGGGAGTTAGAGGACACTATGAATAGGGATTTTTGCGCAAAACGTACATACGAGCTTACAACAGTTTAAAGGCACCAGAAGGATCGAAAGCATCGGTAGATGCTTGTGTCACTCATGTGGAACAAAAGTAGAATGTGATGTGTCCTTACCCGCAGTAGCAGCAACTAGAGCCGCCAGGGCAGCGTTGAGTTGAGCCATCCTCTGCGCTAGTCTCTTCTGCATCTCTTCTTCTGTTCCCTTCTGAGGTTTGTCTGCTGTTTGCTGTATGTATTTCATATGTAATGGCTACCAATTCACAAAAAATTAAACTAATTTTAGCAAACTACAGTATTTAGAAATATATGGCCAACTTTATAAAAAAAATAATGTTAGACTTTTAAGAAACCAATTTGCTATAATTTTCGTAATTTTCTCACTCGTGGAGGCGATCTAGAAAACTTATTATATCATTTTCTTAAGATCAAAATGCATGTTAGTTACGATTTAATTTCAAGTGTATAATTTTTAAAAAAAGTCCAAAGTGTATAATTTTAAAATATTATGAGCACCAAAGCTTTTGATCAGAAGTTTAGTTAATTGAAGGTACAGTATTACCTTGTCCAGTTCAGTTTTTGCAGTGTCAATATTCTTCTTCGCTCCAGACGTAGTGGTGATAAACTTCAACCTCTTCCTTTCTCTCGCTTCATCGGTGTTATCTTCAAAGCCTATAAAATCACATAGTTATCGCAATACTTTTCACCGCCAACAATCAACTCGCATAACAGTTTCAGAAAGAAACTTTCAGTGAAATTTACTTAATTTTATTAAAAATATTAATTCACTCTCACCACTTTAGTAGAGGTATGTGGAAAATTCATTAAAGCTAATAGTGTCTAAATTAGGTCAAGTGCCTGTTCTGTAGATACTAGTCTACGTCTGTAGTTCTTTCTAGTAAGATTAGCAAAATGGACGCACTATTTGACGTACTTATGTGTCTCCAGTAAACATGGGTGTATGGGACTCGCCCAGCAAATACAGAACCTACCAAAAAACAACGGCGCAACGAGTCTCGAGTCTTCCTCTAGATAGTCTACTATTCAAGGCATGTGTTCCCGCGATCACGGCTGTATATGTCGGAAAGTTTACCATCTAGAGTGGCGTAGGCGCGCTTGAGCTGATCCAGGGCCTTGGCCAAGTGCATCGTGTGGTCACGGAGGTGTTCCCCGAGGTGAGGGTCTGGCGCGGTCTCGACGGCGGGCCGCCAGTGCACGGCCAGCTGCTGCGCGGCGGAGGACAGCTGTTCCGCCGCCGCGTCCAGGGCGCTGCGGCAGTGGGGCTCGTGGATCGAGGGCCCGGTCAGCTGGGGAGACACATTCTTTATCAAAAACGTTCCGTCAGGAGACCAATCCTCTAACACTTATTGTGGAGTCTGCCAGCTCTGCAGAAAAATATGTTTTTCCTGTAGTTGTACTGTTGGACTTAGGAATGCAAATGGGACGATAATAACGCAGATGCTTTGTAG
This sequence comes from Schoenobius gigantellus, assembly GCA_963935595.1. NCBI lineage: Eukaryota > Metazoa > Arthropoda > Insecta > Lepidoptera > Crambidae > Schoenobius > Schoenobius gigantellus. Next base: position 63,478,892 of record OZ012542.1, on the reverse strand, counting down.
GGATGTTGATATTAGTTTCACCGAGTAACTGAGGTGAATGAAATGGGAGAAAATTTTATTGCTTCTACCTAGCTTCGTAATTCATTAATGACAAAATGTATCTACGCCGAAGGGTTACCTATCTTAAAGGCGATTTTTTTTAGTTCGAATATTATTTTGTCGAAAACGTTAGTCAATTTTTTTATCTTTCATATTTTTATTTGACTAAAACACGATTGCCATATTACTATAATTCCGATTTTCGTTTGTACTTTTTTTCAGATTCCATAGTTTCATTTGGTCGAATTTTTTTTTTGCCGAAGTTATGCTTAACCGAAATAACATTTGTTCGAAGTATCGTGTTTCCGAACATGCTAACAAAAAAGCAAGCATGCAAGCAAGCATACCGAGGTAGCGGTCACAAGGCTAACGAACTCATCTAAAGCCTAACCATCACCGAAGCCGATTCAATTTATTCGCTTTAATATAAACAAATTCTTGAAAGAAGTCAATTGGACGGGTTTACTTACTAAACGTAAGATCCTAACTTGATTATTAACATAAAAAACTTATTACTTATACTAACATTATTCACAACGAAACAGTACAAGCACGAATGAAATTTGAACTTTTTTGTATTTGACTTATACTTACAGTAATTTGGTAAAAAAATAGTATTTTGTAATACTCATTTTTTTTTTACCTGTGCACAGATTATCAGATCTCTGGCGGCCAGCGCGGTGCGTTCGGACATGTCGTCTAGTTTGGCTGCCTCCTCTTGGCTCGTGTGAGGTATGAGCTCATCTATCTTAGACAGCAATACACTCGCTTTGTCTCCCGCATTCTTAGCGAACGCAATCACCTGACATGAACAAAAATGCTTTAGATTGAAAATTTGTTTGAAAAGTAAAGATCAGTTATAAGTCAAATTTGTTTTTCAATTTACGAAAACCATAATTGTCAATCAAACTAAGCAATTTTTTATGTATTTCTAATGTATAAACTATAGTCACGTTCGATTTAAAGCATTTGTTAATTATTCCAAAGACGGTAATGTATAGGAAATAAAAGTAGTTACTACCCGCAATGAGTGACTAATTTCTAAACATTTAAACTAACCTCGTTCTGCTTCTCACCACGTTTTCCACGTTTGAACATAAACAGTAATTTATTAGATACATCACTAAAAGCACTGGCTGCATTTTGCAATTTCTGTGAAAGAAAATCAGCATCAGTTAAACACTCGATAAGGCCCACGTTGGGCGCCAAATTTGCTGATTGGCGCCCTAACAGGGTCTAATAATTTTATATTAAATATTATACTAGTATAAATATTTATTTTTGTATATTTATATATAATATTTATTTATAATATTTAAATATTTAACCTGATGGTCATCTGGGTCAGTAGAATTGCAGACATTCCTCAACGAGTCGAGTAATTCTTGAAATTGTTCTGGCAGCTCATTTCCTAACTTCCCAGCTCCTGTACTTCTTAGGGCATTTATATCTGGAATACAATTGGAACTAGTCTTACTTACAATGATTCCTGTGGTTAGCTTAAAATGCCATTAAAATGTTACAATCACACAATTGTGCCCATTTTCAATAAAAATTAAACGATTAAATACGGGTTGTATTGGAGTAATGGATCTACATACATTTTGTGCATCTCTCAAAGTATAATAAAAAATATACCATTCGCTAAATCCGGCAACAGCTCATTGATTGTATTCATTGAATTCACTGCAGTTGAATAATCAATATTTGATGGATCTGCAATTAAAACTTTAAATGATCAAACACAATCTACTTAAAGACAATCCCCAATCAACAGGCTACACATAACTATTAACTTGACATCGTTAGTGAAAAATTGGAATTCCTTAATACGTATAAAGTATCGTTAGAACCCTTAATAATCTATGATGTACCTACATGCTATCAAAGCATGCTACACATAAATGAAAGTTTCAATTGCACATACATATGTTAAGCTAAGATTTACCGGAATAAGCAGTCAGATACAACGCCACGGCGGCGTTCAGCTTATCCATTTTCTCGGTCGCTGCTCTCTCAAGTGCTTGAACGTCTGCAGGCAACAGTGGCAATCCTGTGTATGGCTGAAAAAAGCAACTCTTAACATCGTTAAAAACATTGCCATCGTCATATCGAGAATATGAGAAGTTTAGAGAAAAATCATGGGCAGTTCGAAGAAAAGATATTTTGTGCTGAAACGGGATGTTTAACACGTCTATCTAAGCTGAGGTAGACTTTAATTAAAATTAATAGGCCGGGACATCATCACACAACATTATTACAATGTATTATTGTCTCTGTTTATCTTATTTTATACTGAGCTGTGTGACGAAGCGAGCATGCACTCCGTAACTTTATAGTACTGTCTCAGTAGTTTTTGGTCGTTTTGACAAATCAAATAATCCGCCTATGTGACGGATTAAATAGGTTTTCTAGTCACTTTTGAAATACAACCGTCATTCCGAAGTTATAATGTTGTAGAGAATATAAAAAGAATAAGTATGTCACTAAAAGCTATATTTTAATACCTGTTGTAGTATCTCCTTGGCGTTTTCAATGGCGGCGCAGGCCGAGTGTGACGCGGCGAGTGCGGAGGCGCGACGTAGCTTAGCGTCCACTTTCTCGTCTTGGATGAAACTCTTCCGCGATTGCTGCGAGGGATGATAGTATCAGAAACGTGGACTAGACGAGATAATATTTATAGTGTTTATCACGCTAACAAACAATTCGACTCGCCAAAAAAACCAGCTCATAGCTGAGCACAGTTATTATTGTCATAGTGTATTCTTGAGTGAGTGAGTCCCCAAATCTCATGGGGCGTCATTGACAGCAACCTAGTGCTGGTGGCGGTCGGCAAATTAGGCAACGTCTACTGGTTGCGCTCAAGGTTTTCACTGACCGTTGGGACATGCCTCTAGTGCAAAAATGGATAAAGGCAGAGACAAACTATTGTGTCGTGGTGTGTTGTGACGCGTCAGAAGCGTATCGGTTGCATATATCTAAAATGGATAGAAACACATTATTACAGTGTGTTGTGTCGTGGCGCTAGTGTGTTTCTAGCCATATAAAATGTATGAAACCGATACGCTTCTGACGCGTCACAACACAACACGACACAATAGTTTTTTCAAGCGTAAAGGTCCATGTCACGCACTAATAAGGGGTGTCCGAAGATAATTTTATTTTTATTTATTTCTCGCTGTATGTTTACTAACACTATTTTTAAGATTATTATTGTTACTAACACTTTATAGGTTTTTACCTGAAATAAATGATTATTATTATTATCTCTAGATGCAACCATCAAAAGGCTGCGCTAGTATCTTTATATGCAAACATTAAAAGGCTGCGCTATTGTCTTAAGGTGCAGCCGTAAATAGTCTGGCGAATGTCTCAAAGTGCAAACGTTAATATGCTACGATAGTGTATCAATGCAAGCTACAATAGCCTACGCTAATATCTGTAGTTACAAAAGTCAATAGGTTTCGCTAGTGTCTTTAACTACAACCGTCAAAGGGCTATTGTTGAATATGTTAGCAAGGAAACATAGGCGGACATTGCTGCTTAAAGAGAATGGCAAGAATTAGCGGCAGAGATAGTTCATTGTATTTTATTATTATTTGCAATTTTATTATACTTTGGATATTATTATATATTGATTATTATTAAAGAGACAAATAAATTAAATATTATCAGCAATCGTAACTTCCGCTTAAAAACGTTGGTGTACGAATATGGTGGGACAGTAGCGAAAGTCACTGCTTTTACGAAATAATGATATGGGTTTCTTTATTTATGCTGAGATTAAATGATTTTCATAACTACAAATACTCATTTTCATAATTATCAATTATTTAATACATTATTATCAAATAGACTAGGAATTAAAGTATCGGCCAAATATAACTTCCGTTTTGCAGCAACAAAATATTTCGTTTGTACTTCCATGCGTTTTCCACGCGGGATGTGACCTTTTGAAACGTTTTAAAATGGACATGTTTTCCTATACCTGGGCAGTTCTTGTCGGAAATTATTTGAAGTAATACGTGTTGTCTTACTTTTAGTAGATTTATTTAGAAAGGAAATCTATACTGGTTTTATACATTTTCTTGGTTTAAAATGTTTTCTATTAGTGTTGATTTTTTACACAGTGATTATTGATCCCTGCGAGTAAAGTTTTACAATATAACGAATATAATCTTAGGTTGTGTTTAACACTATGCTAGTGTCTTTATGCGCAAATGTTAATAGGCGGTGCGAGTGTCGCTAGTTATGTAGATAGTCGCAACAGCGGGAAACAACAAGTGAAAAGAAATAATGAAAAATCCAACCAGGCATAGCTGACTCCTCCTCTTAGTTCTTGGATCGAGCGAGAAGTACATCTGCGTGGACAGGTCCGCGATTCTCCTGCCAGCTTCTTGGGCTCTTTCAGGATCCTGTAACATTTTATAAATATACTAGCTGTGCCCGCAAACTGCGTTTCGCGATAATAATTTTCCAAAAAAATGTGGACAGTCCCTTATCACTAAGGGATATAAAAATAGCCTACGACCTATTATCAGACCTACAAAATATATACAAAAAAAATCATAAAACCGGTCAAGCCGTTTCGGAGGAGTTCGATAACAAACATTGTGGTCTGTGACACGAGATTTTTATATATTAGGTACTATCGCGGTCTCTCGTGCCTTACCATTTTGTAGAAATATTCATTGGACACACCCACACGGCTCATACCTATCCCTGATTGGCTGCGTATTTTTACTACGATTTACTACGGCCAATCTTTGACAGACATCTGGTTTCATTGAAATCGCTCTTGGTGTCAGTCTGCTTTACGCTTTACTATTGGTGAATGAATGGAGAGGGGCGTGGTCTGACGCGATTGTCATCATGCAGTGTGCAAGCGACTTTCGACGTAGGACTGGTAAGGTGCCAGTGTCCTCGATAGTACATGTAAATATGGTAAAAATGTTAATGTTTGTATGATTGTGTATCCAACTACTCAAAATCGACCTTAAAGCGGTTATCTGTTGCAGATAAGCCGCAGAGAGTCTGCGTTCGCACATACACTTGTGAATAATAATACTCTTTTGCAGGTAAGTCTAAGTTGAGATGAACGAATGATTTGGTGTTAAGAATATAAGATACATACACGTAAGTGCATACTTACAACATTGGCAACAACAGTTTCGCAGAGAGTCTTCATGCAGTCGCACAGCTCTTGTAGCTCGTTCAAGAGTTTCTTCTTCGCGTCTTCTGTGGGCTGCTTCTCCGCTGCTTCCTTTACGCCTGCAGTATATATTTATTGATTGTAACACTTTAAATTTGACTTAAGCCAGAACCTCACATTATTTTATCTGGTGGGGATATCGTCCCAGTCAGGATGATGATGAGCCCAAAGATGGAAATTTACCTGGGCTTCTCGAACCATTGAGTAAATGGTTAACTGATAAACTTACTGGCAGAAAGCAACAATGCTGCGAACATTTTTGGAATGGCAAGAGACTCAGTTAGCTAGAAGTACTGCCACCAACTTTACAACACAACAGTTTTGGTCACGTGGAGATGTTCACTTTAATAAGCTCTGGCCATATCTCCATGGATATGCAGTCTGTTGTGGCACACTTTTCACCGAAGGTCACACGCCCATCTATTCTGTGGACGATCTCTAACCCTGTCCGGTTTCTCAAGGCTCTTCTAATCTTTTTATGCGCATTGCATTTAGACGTGCGATATATTTTTCCAGCTCTATTTTTTTGCGTTTGTATGACCCACACATTACGTACAAATACAGTGACAATATTAAATATAAATAATTACCTTCCACGAGACTTGGCATATTATCTTCCAGGGTTCTGACAACACTCGCCGCCTCCGCCACCTTGCTCTCATTGGGCTCTGGTAAACACAATTAATTTACCGTTAGGATATAAAAGAGGTATAAATAAAGGCAGGAAGTGGGCAATACATACTGCTGAGAAACAAATCACTACAAAATTTTATTTTAAGCCATCTTAGAGACATTAATTACAGTCCCAATATGCTCACTGCTACCAAATAGGTCTCCGCAAGAAGGTAATATTTAGGAAAACTCCCATCCCGATGGTTCACATGTTCTGTTCACAAAAATTGGATATCTTACTATTGTCAGAACACAAAATTCACTGTAAACATATGTCGACAAACTTGGATAAAAAACACCCACAAAACAGCCTGCCTGTTTGCCCAGAAGGTCTGTTCGTCTGAACCAGATGCAAGCAGTAGTTTATAGGAGGCTTAGCCAGGTACACGACGCTGGAGGATTAACCAGTAGAGCCACTAAGTCCCTGCATAACTGAGATGCTGAGTGGCCACCAGCCATTACCTGTGAGCAGAGTGACGATGGCGACAGAGCCGGAGTTGAGCCGGTTCAGCTTCCTGATGCAGTCCAGCGACATGTCCCCGCGCAGCGGCACCTCACCCTTCTGGCCAAGGCACAGGATAACACGACAGATTAACATGAACTTTGACAGGCTCAAAAAAGAAAAGTTGCACCTTGAACCGATCACATGCAACAGGCAGCCGAAACTCATATTGAAAACTTTGTAAATGGACACATTTTGAACTATCTAATATCCTATGCCTACCCTACAGTCGTTATGTTTATATCTTATAGCCGTACAAATCGTGTACGTTTAGTCGTTTCTTTATAAAATAACGTTCCAACTAAAATCAGAAACAAAAGCAGCTATAGAATGGGTCTATAAATGCTAAAGCTTCTATTTACCTCTCACTCAACCAGCACAATCACCGACCACTCTCACATCCGTAGCGTAGTCGTGGATTACATAAAAAGTTATGAGCTTAAATCTTAATACGGGTTATAAATATTTAATGTGTCAGTCATTCAGGCACTCTTCCTTCTACTCACCATAATGTTCTGCTGGTTGCCTCCTTTGGAGCTGACCACGATTTGCTGCACGGTCACTATCTGCGTGCCATGGGATATTTGCTGTCCTGCAAGGGGTCACAACAACACGCTTCAATCATTGAATGTCGACACTCGGTAGTAAACGAGCATGTCATACCGCAGCCAAAGAACCGGTGGCATACCCCAATGGTTTCTGACTTCAATTATATCCAGAAACACACGTAAAGGTATTTGTGATGCGGTGAGATGGAGTAACTCATTTCAGTCCTGATGTTCTACTTCAAATGAGGTTAATAAAGTATAAAGTTATCATTGCTTGAAGCTCTTCAAAAGTCATTAAATAGGGACTCTAGCACAAAGAAAAAAGTGCAGTTTTAGGTTTACGATGACAATGCCCTTGTAGTAATAAAAAAACTCGATTTTAGTCCCACGCATTTTGTTGCCTTCAAAAGTTACTAAGATTTGTACTGTCGTACCTGGCTCGTAAGAAATAATCTTGCTGGGTCCCACAAACGTCTCCTCCATTATCTTGTTCGGGCTGTGTTTTACATGTTGTATGAAGTGTCCTCTGTGAATCAGTCAATAGTATTACGTATTTAATAAATCAACAAGACATAAAAATTCAATCGTAAGTAGACATCTCGCTTTAATGTTAACAGTATTTGCTGGCTAGGCAAAATAAGCCACCCACATAATATGTATACTCCAAAAGCCCAAGAGAGAGACAAAGCTTGAGAGAAACTCACTGAAAATGACGGCTTCTACCCATTTAGCAATCTATCAGATCAATAAAATAAATGTAGCTTGGGCGATAAGCCACTGCTCCGTGCTCTAGTCAAGCCCGCTGACTTAGCTAAGGGTAGATTTTTCAATATTCAGATAAGTTTTATTCGATTTTGACAGCTTTATAATATAAAATCTGTCAAAACCATAATGTATTCTGCATTCAAAAGTTATTTGACGATTGCAAAATCGGCCCTAAGAGTTACGAATACGCACTTGTTGGCGGACACATTGTCTTCGCAGATGATGTGGTGCTCGGCCAGGTCCGCGTGGTACTTGGCATCCATGCGGCGCCGGATAATCTCGATGTAGTCCTGCAGGATGTCCCTGATTCGGAGCGCGTCGTTCGTCTTCACGCTGTACTCTTTATCGCTGTTCAAGGAATAAGTATTAGATTCCTGGTCGACTGCTAGAAGTTAGTTTACGTAAATATGAAACTGACTCTTGTACCAAAAGTAACACAGAGAATTTGTAGAAGAGACGAAATCAATATACCTAGAGATTTTATTTTTCGAATAGGTACTTTAGTGCCTTCAAACTCTTGGCCTTCATGTCACCTGATGGAATGTGATATGGCCGAAGATGGAAACAAGGATTCACCTGGTATCCTCAACAACCAAGAAACTGGCTATCTTACCTCGAACTATCGAAAAACATAGTTACTATGGCGAAGAACTTTAGTAAGATGGTGGTAGTTAGACAAATGGGCTCAGAAGCCCACCACCGACAAAACCGATTTGAACTTGGGGAATCGAACCCCGGGCCTCCAGATCAGATCATGGTGGTCTCCACCACTAGACCATCGAGGTGCTTTTAAATACTTTGGTTTGCCGTGCGTCACTTTATCTGGTCGGTAGCTGTGTCCAGGAGGTGAATGCTGTGATGGCCTATGCATACTTGTGACTAGCTATATGGCTTCATACCTGTAGTCTCCGAAGTTGAGTGTGAAGGTCTCCGACTTGCCGGCGTGGTAGGTCTTGACCTGGGTCAGTGGCCACGCCTGCAGAATCTCCTTGGTGACCTCGTCCAACCGCAGGATGGACTCCGCATTGATGCCCAGCAACCGGGGCACCAGTCTCTTCTTGCCTTTTTGTTTTTCCTGTTGCAAAGACGTAACTACGTTTCGTCAAACAAACAGCAACATTCAATAATTAACTCCACAATTTTGTGATTGTACTCGTACCAAAAAATGTAGACGGTGCTGAAACTATCCAACAGTAGTACCGGAGGGAGCTCTGTACCAGGGTTGCCTGATTGGCTGCCTCCGTCTTACCTATTTCTGCCGCACAGCAGCAGTGCTTGCATTGCTGTATTCCGGTTCGAAGGATAAGATTATTGCAGTGAAATTACTGGGTACCGTGACTTTACATATTATGTCACAAGTTGGCAACGTACACCTGTGGTTCTTGTGGGCTTTGCAGATTTACTGCGAATTTCACAAGAGCCACGTGTATTATAGGTGACTGCTTACCACTTACCATCAGGTGGGCAGTATGCTTGTTTGCGAACTTAGTTGTATAAAAAAAGTAGTAGTAGTAGTAGTAAACGTTTATTGCTTACAAACAACACACAAACATTGAATAAAAACTCACAGACAGAGATACAGATTTACAATACACATATCGTCATTATGTTTGCGTGCTGCAGCAAGCAAAGGGTCAAAGGCTCAGTGTTTACGCCTTTACTTGAGGGTTTGAGTTGAGGAGCTGCTCGGAGATGAATAATGCGAAGTCTTCGTGCTTAACAGTATATTTCGTGTGAGTCGATACAAAGTAAAGATCGTTAGTCTTATACAAATTTGAAATTTGGCGAAATCATTTCAGTTTGCGCGTATTGCCATATAAGATAAATGGTTAGTGTTGGGAGGGTTAAAAATCTGATGTAGATAAAAAATAATATAGCTCTGTGGAGCTGTCTATGGACGAGGCGTTGAGAGATAAAGGGTCTTCTGCGTGAACATGCCCCCGGCCTTGAAAGCTCCGGCTTTCAATTAATATCTTGCTCAGCAACTTGTCATCAGTGAGAAGAATTTGATTCCAGAGGTTGTGTGAATATTTGTTACTCTGGTAACTTCTGAGGTTTGGTCTTGAAGCTGCTGCGCGCGTTGGTTGCGTACAAGTCGATGTGAAGCTGTTGCATCGATGTCGTCACATACAGATGTATGATCGACGTTAATGTCACAGGACATAGCGCTGATTTTCAGCCATCACCCCGTGGGAATCGGTCGGCGATCCGTTACATAGAACCACAGGGAAATAATTGAAAAAAAAACTGACAGTAATAAAAAAATAATAAAAAATAATAATAATATTAATAACAACAATAATAACACATGAAAACTCATCCATCATGTGCATTTAAGATTCAGATGATTACTATAGTATATTTAGGCCTAAATCAATTATACTCCAAGCTAGCAACATTACAGAGGAATGTAATATTTGACATGTAGAACTAGGGTTGCCACCCGTACTTTATTATAAAGTATTGTACGTTATTTCGGGTAAATGTACTCTATACTTTATGCCAAAGATAAAGTACGCGAAAATACTTTATTTTGCGCGATTCGATTTCTCTGGGATTCATTTAACATTAAATATACAAAATAATAGTTTATTGTAAGAATGTTTGCGTAATACGGAACGACAGATTATGTAGAGGTCGCCAAAAGCTCATTCTTCTTATAGTTCCTCATCTATTGGAGGTTGGACAACATCGGGGCAATTTTAATTTTATAAGCTGCTGCTCTGAATAATGAGGTGGTACTGCAGAAAAACCAGTCCCACAGGTTCTTCAACCACAAGTGCCGCCTCCTGTCAGCACTTCTCTTTCCAGCAACTTTCTCCTGGATGATGAGTTGGAGTAGTTTGTATTTATCATTTCTCATTCGCTTGATAGTATTCATAAGCTCCATCTTCTTCTTGAGCCTACTTAATACCTACACGGTGGTGATTCGGTCACGCCATGAGATTTTCAAGATACGGCGGTATATCCGCATCTCAAACACCTCCAACCTCTTTATCATACTTTGTGTGAGTGTACATGGTTCTACATTGTATAGTACAGAAAAGCCTTAAAGTCTTTACAGTCTTAAGTCAAGGCTCAGACCTCGATCAGTTTATTCTGAAAAGACTCAACGAGCCATCTCAATGCGGACTTTTATCTCCTGAGCATGCTCACCTCTCTCATTCATCCAACAGGTACCCGAACTCAGTGACCCTTCCTACCAATTCAGACATAGAGACATAGAGCTTCAAGTCATGTTGCGGTGTCTTAGAGATCAACAAGTATTTCGTTTTTTGCAATATTGATGCTCAATGCCATTTTCTTATTCGATTTTTTAACATTATTACGAAGCTCCTGAATATGGCGCCAAATTTTCTGAGATCAAGGCAGTATCACCAGCGTTACATATATTATTGATAGGAGTGCCATTTACAATAATGCCTGTATGACTAGCTGATAAATTCCGGAAAAGCTCTTCTGCATAGATGTTAAAAAGTGCTAGAAGTAACGAAAAATATATTTTAAGCATAATAATAAAGTGGAATAAATAGTACTTTATATTCCCACAATGTACTTTTTTTTCAACTTTTCAAAAGCCAATGTACTTTATATGGACAAAAAAAGGTGGCAACCCTATGTAGAACAAAACATGAGCTCCAGATTCCACAGACTTAGTCCAATGATTATATTTAACAATTAAACAAACTAGTTAAAGCAAAGGAACAGGTTAGTCAAACTAAGGCATAAAACTTTTAGGAATCCCTCTTCTCTGAACTTCGAGTATGTGCTGGGTAAGAAAGCGTTTGAAGGTATTCCGAGAAGACAAACACCTCAGGGGCGGTGGTAAATCATTCCAAAAGTATTTTACAAAAAATAAAAACCGACTTCAAAAACACTGAAAGTTAAAAATAATGGTTACCTTGACTAAGAAGAACGTGACTCCATACGTGGGCAGGTCCCTGGCAGTCTTCGTATACAGGTACTTGGCCTCGATTGGGCTCAGTCCCTGGTGGCTCCTGAACTCCTTCAGGATCTTTTTCTCCAGGCCCCAGCTCTTTACGTACTGCTCCGGCAGATACTCGCTGAGACTGCGGAAAATGAGTACTTAGTTAATTTATTTTTGCACTTTCAAACCCCCATAAATTCCTTTCGCTATTTTTTTCTTCTATGGTTGCCTGGAAAAGAATGCTCATATATACCGGGTGTAAGTGAACACCCCAATAACATTTAAGGGGCATATAAGTATGATACTAAATGGACCCTCGGTGCTTGTTTGAGACCTGGAACCTCAATACTTTCGGAGTTATTTGATCTTAAACTGAAAGCAAAAACTTTCAAGTGACAACCATGATCAACTCTTAACACAAAACAAATTTAAACACAAAATGACACTTGACAGACGTGAGCGTAGTATTCCTCCTACGCTTACGTAGGGCTGTCGACACTTAATACCAAAAAATAATTTATTTAGTTTGTATGATGTGAGCGTAGTATTCCTCATATGCTTACATAAGGGTTGTCGGCACTTAATACCAAATAATAATTTATTTACTTTGTAAGGAAAAAAGAAGTAGATTTGTTAGTCCTAATATTTTTCCTACAGAATCTCTACTTCTGATAGATACATACCCTTAAATGTTTTTGGGGTGTTCAGTTACACCCTGTATAATGCGCAATAAAAATGCCCTTTGCTATGTTTTGTGTACTATTTGTAATCCCTCAGATGTGTCCTATTATTTGCAATAAATTATATTACTATGTTGTGGTATTGTCAAATAAAGAAATATTTACGGGCCTTATATACCAGCTATGTTAGGCTAGATTCATATATATTTGTTCCAAAATACCTTCGTCCTATTGTATTATAAACCATAATCTGTACTAGCGTTGGTATGATCAACTTATCCACGTTTCATTTTGCATCAAACAAATCTGTCCATTAAAATTAAAGATGTGACAACGTGTAAGTAATTGCGTATCTGCTTGTCAATGTGCGTATCTGACTTGAGTAAGCGACATGAAGTTGTCAAATACGCATCACATCGTTAGATCCTCAGTTAAATCATTCAATGTGATGCGTATTTGACAACTTGCGTTTTGACGAGATTATGTTATCAAAGGAAGCCTGAGATAGACTCAGTACGGTCTCCTGAGCGAGTACCTGTACCTTCCCTAATTGGGATGATGACTGAATTAAAATTTTTACGTCTCGTCATTAAATATTAAAATACCGTAGAAAAAGACGCAGTCCTGTAAAATTAGAATTAAAATCGGCTTAGAAATACCTTAGATACAAGCATTTTAAGTTGTTAATTTGAAGGCGATTAGACAGAGAGATCCGACATCAACTGTGACGTCATTGTTGAGTATGGCCATATTGACTCCTTGTAAATTGCCGTTTTGCTAGAAAGAGATGGAGAAAAATCTTTAATACCTTATATCTCGGTTGTTTTTATAGTTATTCGAAAACCGATTTTTTCTTTATGTTTATTATATGAATGAGCTTCTATTAAAGCAAAAAAATTTTTTAGTCATCTAGCCAATTCTGCCGCCCGGCAGGTACGAGTACTTGCACTGCTATGTTCCGGTTTGAAGGGCGGAAATTGCTGGTAGGCATGGGATGGGTAATATCGGATTTTCGCTGTATTGTATCGTATCTATATATCGGTTTTGAATATCAGATATTGAAACTATATATTTCAATATCTATATATTGGTCGGAATCTATGGTACTCTGAAACCTAGATATACCACACAATGTCACATCGTACACATATTTTTAAATATTTCGGTTTTGTGAATAAATGTAGTATGTCGTTTTGACTGATATCTATGAAATTCGACTGTCGACACTGAGATTTTACGTTGCAAAACATAAGGTCTAAAATAATTAGATATGATCATTGAAAGATTATAGGTAGGTAATTAATAGTTTCAGAACACTTGAGTCAAAGTAATACCATACTTTTTTGCAAATAATTAACTTCAGATTAAACCTTATTTTGTTGCCAATAACGTTCAAACTAAAACGATACGCTCATTCGTTCTGCCAACATAACAATATTTCTCGCTCGCTCATGTATACATTGTTAAACTGTGGCTCAGTCGTATCTATGTTTTCAGTCAGATTTCCGAGTATCAAAGATTTTTTGGGTATATGCGTATTGTTTATTACTTGGTTATGACCGGTCGGTGAAGTCGTGCGATATCCAATATATAGTTTGTGCGCCGAGCCATATATATATATAGATATTAGATATTGTGCCGGTACATAGATATTGTATCTGTATACGATTTGTATCGCCCACTCCTAATTGCTGGGCACTTTAACTTGATATGTTAACGTATTGGAGTCCTTGTACGGGTTGTAGATTTGCATATGTTACAGGTACTATAAGCACTACTACATGCACTACACTACACCAGTAGCCACTTACCTACTATCAGATGGGAAGCAAGTTTGTTTGGCAACATAGTTGTATGTATAAAAGGGCCAAGGGCCAATAATAATTTGACTCACTTCTCAATGAGCCCTGGTTTGTGCTTGTCTTCTTGGAAGTCGCCGTAGTGGATCTGGCACTGGATGCCGGCGAATTTCACCGCTGCAAATAAAATAACATTTCAAACTCGTTTCTCTACCAAGAGTCGAATCTGGGGAAAACATCAACGGTCTTACTACAAAAACTTTTAAAACCCTGTGTAAAGTTAAACACAGATTTTTATGCAATTAAGTTGGCACACAAGCATACTGCCCACCTGATGATAAGTGGTAACAGTCACCTATAGTATAATGTGGTTCTTGTGAGATTCGCAGCAAATCTGCAACCCCCACAAGAACCACAGTGTACGTTGCTGACTTGTGACATAGGATGTAAAGTCACGATTCCCAATAATTTCACTACCATATCTGAAACATCAAATCGGAACACAGCAATTCAAGCACTAACCAGTGCTTGAATTGCTGTGTTGCTTTGCGGCAGACATAGGTCAGACCATGAAGCAAATACAAAGAGGAGGTGCCCTATCGCGTTTTCCGTATGAAATCAAGTGAAGCCGGAAATAGGGGTGCGGGGGGAGGGTGCGCGACGCCACTGTCACCTTGTAGCGAGTAGAATTGCTAAAATGCCAGCTTTATTGACGTTAACATAAAAGTTCCGCTATACATTACTAGGTGGCAGTAAAAGAGACATTCGTAGGAGAAAGATAATTATGTTAAAAGATACATTCGTAGGAGAAAGATAATTTATTAGGTGCTAAGTCAATATAATCTAAAAATAAAAATCGTTAAAACTGCTTATATTAATTCACGTGTTTTGTTTTCGCCCTTAATACATCCTACGTTTTCGTTAGTATTTTTACTCGCCACTAGAGGGCCTTTTGTACTTTATCGGGACATTGACAGAAGCGTCCATGTGGCGTCGAACATTCTAGAAGCAATATGTCAAGTAATAAATTAATAATGCTTGATTAATGTACTCACAAATGGAAAGAGATTGTTTTTTCGTTCACTTTGTTTCTGTCGTCTGTGTAACTTTTGCACGATAGAATACAACATTTCATTTTGTATTTAGGTAATTTAAAACTAAAATAAAAGAAGAGCGTATGACGTACTAATCCGACAGATAAAAAGATCGACTGATGTCAGCGCCTCTGGCGTTAAGTAGCTAAAACTAAAAATGCGTGACGTCAGGACTCTGGTGATAGGAGCTGGACCTAGATGCTTATAACATCTCCTCTTTGTATTTGCTTCATGAGTCAGACGGAGGTACCCAAGCAGGAGACTGGTACGGAGTCTTCCTCCGGTGTAACATGCTGTATAGTCTCTATCTTTTTTAAAACAAATGAAACAGCATCATGTTTAAATAGTGTTTAACCTTAGACAGTGTAAAATTTTTTTAAGTAACACCGATAAGAGGCCTACCACAAAAAGCGTCGCGCGGTACTAAGCAAACTGGCATCGCCGGCGCGACATTATACAGGTGGCACATTTAGATCGAGCAGTATGGGCAAGTCTGTAACTATCATCGGTCTGTCATTGATTTCAGTGACAAGAAAAACTGCATTGGATTTAAAAAGAAACTTGTACTCAGTTCGGGAATCGAACCCGGTCGTATTGAAAAATAAAACTTACATTAGTTCTATTCGGATATCGATTGTACACAATCGATATACAATTATTTCCAATATACCTATATCCACAATTATTATTTCTATGTTTATAAAATAGATAAGTACTATATTTTTTACGAATAAAATAAAACTATTGTTAACAGTGTGACATTTAGATCGGTCAATATGGGCAAGTTTGTAACTATAAGAGATATCTGTTCTTAGGAACCGTGTCATAGATTTTAGTGACAAGAAAACTGCATAGACAAAACACATAACATGTTTGTTTTGTTTTTGAATTGTCTACCTGTTTAAAATTTCTGTGCACGCCACTGCAGAACCCACTGTTTAACGTGCCTTCCGAAGCACGGAGGAGCTTGAGATGTTTTCTATTTTGGTCACCCATCATAGGACTGACCACAGCCAACGCTGCTTAACCTTAGCAATCGTTCGCTGAGCGCACGTGTCAATGCGCCACCACGCTCCAACATTAGACACTATACGAGTATTATAACCTTTTTAGGGTTCCGTAGTCAAATGTCAAAAACGGAACCCTTATAGATTCGTCATAGATGTATTCTGTAAACCGCATTAACATTTTGACACAAAAATAGAAAAAAGCTATAAATTTTGGGGGTTCTCCAAACAGAACTGAAACCTAAAAAAATTTTTTTCATGAAACCCATACGTGTGGGGTATCTATGGATAGGTCTTCAAAAATTATATTGATGTTTCTAATATCATTTTTTTCTAAACCGAATAGTTTGTGCGAGAGACACTTCCAAAGTGGTAAAATGTGTGTCCCCCCCCTGTAACTTCTAAAATAAGCGAATGATAAAACTAAAAAAAATATATGATGTACATTACCATGTAAACTTCCACCAAAAATTGGTTTGAACGAGATCTAGTAAGTAGTTTTTTTAATACGTCATAAATCGTGGAACCGTTCATGGGCGAGTCCGACTCGCACTTGGCCGGTTTTTTTTAGTTTCACCTGACCGGCGGCCATACCACTTAACTCAAAGCGATCACTCGCTATCGTTATCGTGACATTAGAACAATAGTTTTAATGTCACAGGTGACGAGTGATCGCTATGAGTTAGGCGGTAGCCCCCCCGGTGTCTGTCAAACGGCAAAAAAATTACGTTTGTTGTATGGGAGCCCCCCTTGAAATAATATTTAATTTAATTATTTATTTTTAAAGTGAATATACAACTAAATATTTTGTAAATATTTCAAACGTCTACCTGCTGCCGTTATAAATACCGAACAAAAAACGGCAAAAAATCACGTTTGTTGTATCGGAGCTGTAGTATACGAAGTGAGTACATCACTATTGGTTGATGCACAGCACTATTGAATAAAAAAGTAAGAACTGTCACGCCCTTCTTGTACGAGACTAGATAAAAGCAACACGTGTATTTTATTAAGTTGTTTTATTTATTGAACATGATACATGGCGCAGTCGAAACGTTTTAAAATTGCTGTACAGTAATTATATAAGTAATTGAAAAAAAAAATGGCAGCAATAACATTTAATCTACCAACAAAGTTGTGTCTTTCTGGTGACTTGCCAAGCAACTGGCGGAGATTTAAGCAGGAATTAGAGATATACCTAAGTGCTTCTGGGCTAGAAAATGAAAAAGACTCGAGAAAAGTTGCAGTTCTGCTAAATTTAATAGGTGAAGAAGCCGTACAAGTATATAACAATTTTGACAAAAGTACTGAGGTTACCTATGATGGCGTAATAAAACTGTTTACTGAATACTGTGAACCAAAACAAAACATACTCTATTCAAGATTTTTATTCTACACAAGAAACCAACAATGTGGAGAACCATTTGATATGTTTTACAAAGATGTGAAGATGTTATCAAGAAATTGTCAATTTTCAAATGAAGATGAATCAATAAGGGACCGAATCATTTTTGGAACCAACGATAAAAGCGAGCAAGAGAAAATTATCTGTATGGGTGATATTGATTTGGATCAAACCATCAAAAAACTCCGTCTTTCTGAAATTACCCGATTACAAACAAAAGAAATTCAGGGCAATACCACAGTTGTTGAACAAGTGGTCCATAAAGTGCAATATCCTATTATTTTGTGCAAATGGTGTGGTGAGAAACACGAAAGAAACATTAACAAATGCCCTGCAAGAGGATTACAATGCACAAAATGTGGAAAATATAACCACTTTGCTAAAGCTTGTCGAACACTCATAAAAATGAACTATAAAAAACATAGGGATGTACAAGCAGTTCAAAGCGTCCCTGTGGATAAGTTTCAAGACCAAGATGTATTTTATTGTGACAAGGTATGTTCTCAGATTATTCAAACTCCTTGTTGGGACCAAGATTTATTATTAGAAGATGTAGTTAAATGTACTTTCAAACTTGATACTGGCTCTGATGTAAATTTAATTCCAATTTATTTGTTAAATGAATTACAAAATAAGTATAAAAAGATTGATGTAAAATTAAACAAGTCTAGAGTTCATTTGCTTGCATATAATGGATCTAAAATTAAAACATATGGATCTACATTATTACAAGCAAAGTTAAATTCAAGAACGTACCTATTAGATTTTATAGTTACTGGTTCAGGGTATCAGCCTACGTTGGGTAAAGATTCATGTTTATTGCTTGGTATAATTCAAAGAAAGTTTGTAAATAACGTAAAAAATAATGTAGATAAACAATGTATTATAAACAAATATGAAGATGTTTTTACAGGGTCAGGTCAATTTCCTAAAAAATGTAAGATAATTTTGAAAGAGAACTCTGTTCCCGTCTCAAAGCCACCACACAGAGTTCCCTTGGCTTTAAAAGTTAAATTAAAAAATGAACTTGACCGACTTTGCGAATTAGGTGTACTATCAAAAGTTGAGGAAGCTACAGAATGGGTTAATAGGATTGTAATTGTTGAAAAGAGTGATGGAGGCATCCGCTTATGCTTAGATCCAAAAGATCTCAACAACTGCATTTTAAAGAAATATTATGAAATTCCAACAATTAATGACTTAAAGTCACAAATAGGCAACTCAAAATACTTCTCTGTTTTAGATCTAAAGGAATCGTTCTGGCAGGTCCAATTAACAGAGGACAGTAAAAAGTACTGTACATTCTCTACAATTTATGGAGCTTATCGTTTTAATGTCCTACCTTTTGGCCTCGAGATTTCTGCTGAAATTTTTCAAGAAAACTGCAAAAATTACTTTAATGACATTGAAGGTTTGTTTATTTATATTGATGATTATTTGATTCATGCTGATTCTAAGTTAAAACATGATCAGATTCTTGAAAAAGTCCTTGACAGAGCGCGAGAGTTGAATATTAAGTTCAATGTAAAAAAGTTTCAATACTTACCACAAGTAGTTAAATATTTTGGTCATGAAATAATAGATGGTAAATTAGTTCCAGATAAAGATAAAATAAAAGCTGTCCTAGATTATGATATTCCACATGATAAGCAGAGTCTGCAAAGGTTTTTAGGTTTTGTCAATTATTTTAGAGAATATATTCCAAATATGTCAGTCATAACTAGTCCATTAAGACAGCTAATGAAGAAAAATGTTGATTTTATTTGGACTGAAAATTACAGTAAATGTGTGCAAGAAATTAAAAACCTATTAATAAGTCCACCAGTATTGGTAAACTTTGATGCAAAAAAGCAAATAGTGATTCAAACAGATAGTTCTAAAGATGCAATTGGTTGTGTTCTTATGCAAAATGGCCATGCAATTTCATATGCCTCAAAAAGTTTATCTGATTCTGAATGTGATTATGGTCAAATAGACAAAGACTTCCTAGCAATATTATTTGCTTGTAAAAAATTTCATTACTATATCTATGGTAGACATGTTATTGTACAAACTGACCACCAACCTTTAATGGCCTTAATGAAAAAAGAAATTAGTTCTATTAGCTCTCAACGTTTAAGAAAAATAAAAATTAAATTGAATATGTATGACTTAGACGTATGTTACACTCCAGGATCCAAGATGCATGTTGCAGATGCACTGAGTCGTGCTTCTAGTGCTGCAATAAAATCAGATGTAGATGATTCCTTGACAAAAACAGTACATAGTATTAATGTGAGTGATGAAGTACAAAACTTAATCATATTAGAGACAAAGAATGATTCCGTGCTACAGCAGCTGATATTATATTATAAAGTTGGTTGGCCTAAGTGTAAAAGTAAGGTGACTGATAATGTTATGTTTTATTACAAGTTCAGAGACAGCATATCATTTGAAAACGGAATAGTATATTTAAATTATAGAATTATTGTTCCATCAGTATTAAGAGAAAGAGTAATTTAAAAAGTCCATTCAAGTCATTTTGGGATCAATAAAACAATATCTAGAGCTAAATCTTTATTTTATTGGCCAAGTCTTGAAACTGATTTTGTAAATATTATAGCAAAATGTGCAATATGTGAAAAATACAGTATAAAAAAATCAAAAGAACCTATGTTAATAGATGAATCACCTTGCTTACCCTTCCAAAAAATTGGCTGTGATTTCTTTCAATATGATGGTAAAACTTATTTCATTGTTGCTGATTACTACTCTAAATGGTTTGAAATAAATCAAGTAAATTCACTCACTGCATCCACTGTCATAAGCATCTTAAAAAATATTTTTTCTTGCCATGGTATACCAAAGATTTTGAGGGCTGACAACATGCCATTCAATTCTTTTGAATTTCATAATTTTGCAAGGGACTGGAAATTTGATATAACAACATCAAGTCCTCGATATCCTCAGTCCAATGGTTTCATCGAAAGATATGTTGGTATTGCAAAAAAATTACTAAAGAAATCATCTGAAAGTGGTGTTGACTTTTATGAAGTTTTATTAGAATATAGAAATACTCCTGTGCTGGGTTCGCAATACACTCCAACCCAATTGTTATTTAGTAGACTCACAAGGACTAAACTTCCAATACATGATGTACTATTGAAACCAAAGTTAGTTACTGATTTTAATGAAATTCAATGTAAAATTAATAATAACAATAAACATTATTTTGATAAAACTGCCAAACTTAGCAATCATAAATTTTATGTTGGCCAAGATATAATTTATTTAAAAGGTGATGTATGGTTACCTGGAAAAATAGTTAATATTCATCAGTCTCCTAGGTCTTTGGTTTTGAAAGATAGTTATGGTCATATATTCAGACGAAATACTCTACATGTAAAACCATCATTTCCAAAAATTAGCCAAAATAGAAATTATGATTTGCTAAATAATGAAAGCCCAATTACTGCTCAAAATTATGAATCTATTTCAAATGATAATAATGTAAACTTAAGCTCAGAGACAATTAATGATAGTCATTTAGAGAACCTTAATGATAGTCATGTAGAGAACTGTAATGATAGTCATTTAGAGAACCTTAATGGGGCATTGGCAAGACCTAAAAGAAAGATTGTTCCTCCACGATATTTAGAAGATTATGTTTGTGAGTAATATATATATAATTTTAGTTTAATTAGAATCCTTTATGAATCTTGTTTAATGTACCCTTGGTAAGGGGAAGATGTAGTATACGAAGTGAGTACATCACTATTGGTTGATGCACAGCACTATTGAATAAAAAAGTAAGAACTGTCACGCCCTTCTTGTACGAGACTAGATAAAAGCAACACGTGTATTTTATTAAGTTGTTTTATTTATTGAACATGATACAGGAGCCTCCCTTAAATATTTATACAGAGTGTAAAAAGACCGGTACTGAAGCCGAAACCCACGTATTGGTCTCATCATTACTATAGTTTTTTTCTTCTAGACCATGGTTGTGAAACTAATAGTTGCCGAGATATTCAAGGTTAAAGTTACAATTTTTTCGAGATTTTTATACAAAATTGTTCGAAATGTATTTTAATAATTTTCGTCCAAAGAATCATCTACGAAAAAATCAGTATTTCTTAACAAAATTTATGACTGAAAAGGAATCACTTGCGCGGGAAACTCGTCTTGCTAACGCACTCACACTGACTCACTAACACCGACGCGATATCCGGGACGCGCAAGCCATGCGCGGGCACGCGTTAAATTGCGTAGTATTTATTGAATTTCGTTTCTCATTATTTTTTTTTGTTTTAAAAAAAACGTCGCCCCTAGGATTTTCTCCTGTGTCGTGGGTTACAAACAGAATATCACATGCACATACGCCCAGACCGGAACAAATTTCTGTAGGCCATACAAAACATTTGTCCCGTACCCGTGAAATCGAACCCGCGACCCGTTGCGCAGTAGGTGATCACTCGACCTCTGCGCTAAACGTGTCGTCAGATTATTGATTTTTCGTTATAATGCTTTATTTAATGGTCTGAATGCGTAGACGCGGGCTTCGGTATACCTACGTCTTTTTGCATTCTCTATATTCTGTTTTTAGTATTTGTTGTTATAGCGGCATCAGAAATAGATCATCTGTGAAAATTTCAACTGTCTAGGTTCATGAGATACAGCCTGGTGACAGACAAACGGACGGACAGACGGACAGCGAAGTCTTAGTAATAGGGTCCCGTTTTTACCCCTTGAGTACAGAACCCTAAAAAAGTCTGCGGTAGTACATGTCTATCTTGTGAGGTTCATTTAGCACTTACACTTTGTTGCCTTTGAAATGGATACATGACTTTTGACTGAAGTTGACAGTACATTCAGTATATTGGTAATAAGACATTGCTCTCATGCATAAAGCATGCATGCATGCATGACCATTTGTTGACTTACTCCCGCCAAATTGTTTACAGTGTAGAAGATTATTCCTATTAAAATAACTTTCCAAAATTAAAAAAAAATAATGATGTAGGAAATAGGTACTTACATTAATTTTTCAAAAATTTTACTAAAAGTAGGTAGCAATGAGATAGGTCTAAAATTACTGGGGTCTTATGTAAAGGAATAATTTTACCAGCCCCGGATCTACGATTTTGCGAACCGGGGCAAAAACTTGATAATGCCCCCCCCCCCCCCCCCCCCCAGTGTAAAACTGACAAATGGGTAGCATTTTTGTGACCTTTTGTGAAAAAAAATCCTTTAATAAATTTTAACTTTTTATTATCTATTAGCTGATTAACTTTCATTTGTGACATAAAAACAAAAAAAAAATAAGTAACCGGGACAAGAGACAACTAACACGTTTCTTCTCGCTCTCTCATAATATAACAATGACGCGAGATGAGACAAGGGTTAGTCACTCTCTTCTATAGTCCACGCGCCGTGCTAGGCCTACAGGAAAAACTACAACTTTACACGGCGTGCTTTCTTTTCTGCGAAAGATTCTGTTAGCTCCTCAAAGTCCGTCGCATAGGCAGTTTTGTTTTGAATGGCTAGGATCGCGAGGCCAGATAGACTTGTCTCAAGGATTTGGCGCCCCCAATGAAACTGCCGCCCGGGGCAAGTGCCCCCAGTTGCCCCCCCTAAATCCGGTGCTGAATTTTACTCAGCTTCATTAGATCAGGAAATATACCACAGTCGAGCAATAATTAAAAATGTTAGCAAGTAGGTAAGTATTGGAGCTATTGTTTCAATTACGGATTTAGTAACATCAACGGAATTGCCCCACAGACCCGCAGTTTTCGTCTTATTCAAAGTTTTAAATGACTTTGTTATATCAATTCCACTAATGTGTTCAAATTTGAATTTATCATCACAAACTTTAACATGGTCCTTCATTACGTAGATTAGGCAATAGCGGGGGAGGAATCCAGTAACTTTGTGATTGAGACTGGAATGTCAGTAAAGAACTCAAATTCTGCAGCTAGGTACCTACTTCTGTGTCAACTGCAACCTTAACTGCCACTTATACCTTCTTACCATCAATATTCAAACAATAGACGTAAAAAGTTCTTAACCTTTTAGTGATGAATGATCACTATTTGCAAAATATCAGTCTAGCAATGGACCAGCTACTATTTGGACACAGAATTTCTGTGTTCTGTGGTTTGAACCAATACATAGGCGTAGGTAGGTATAACTTTTCAATGGCGAGGGTTTTTGGATGGCCTTGCGGACCACTTCGGGTGCTTCCAGGGACCACCAGTGGTCCGCGGACTACCGAGAACCACTGTAATAGACGATTAATATTTTATTCTTTGGAGAAACCAAACTATAAATCCTTAAATACCTGCTTATCGTAATGACTGTAACCACAGCAGCCCCCCTAGCACGTCCACCAAAACACGATATGATAAAGCGGTTTATCGCGGTGAATTGTCAAAATACAATAGGGTTTCGTCGTATTTTGACAGTTCACAGCGATAAATCGCTTTATCATATCGTGTTTTGGTGGACGTGCTACGGGGGCAGAACACAGAAAGATGTGACTGTAACATCTCGTTTCAAATGGCGACAGCTCCATCTATCAATTAAATGTAACCTCTATGACACAGCATAGAATACTTTCTGATAAGACTTTATTTTTATGTTTAATACGTAGACTATACGTACTATACATGATGTGCTCGTATAACATTTAACTACTTATCGATAGATGGCGCTGTTGCTATTTAAAATTAAAACGCAGTGACATTATTATGGTTAATGGTTATTATATTATCAGCCGGTTGCACCAAGTTTTACGTTATACGATTTCGTAATAGTACATCACGATATTAGTGCGTTAAGATTACGCCATTGATCGGATACTCCATTTAGCTAGCGCAAAAAAACGAAACGTAGTATAATTTTTGACAAGTAGTATATTTTTCATTTCCATAGACAATAATTTTGTGAGGATCTGAATCCAACGCTGCTGCCTACTGACTGGCGCCGCGCGGCGATTAGTTCGAAATTTGAATAGCAACAGCGCGCTGCTCACTAGCTGGAGTCGTGCGGCGGCGATCAGTTCCATATTTGAAACGGCAAATAATACTGTTATGGAATTTTTATGGACTATAACTTAACTATTTGCTTTGGTAACAAACGCGTTTTTTATGACCCGCTTTACATATTTAAAACCGGTGGAATTACATCAGCTTTACGAGCAAGGGTGTTAAAATAGTACATTATGATACGAGCGCGCTAGTATGTCGGATATTGCGTACGAGGCGATATTGTGCGCGAGCCGCAGGCGAGCGCGACAAGAAAGCAGAGTACGTAATGACCAATGCGCGCGTGTATCATACGACGTTTGTCAACACACTTGTGAGGAAAATAAAAGATCTTGTGGTATTAATATTTTTCTGAAAATGACTGCGCTTTTTTATCAACCTTCCACTGCATGAAAGTATCGTATGCCGCCAAATATTTATCCTTTGACTTTCGCGGCAACAAACTATTACTCGCGCTTTGCGCCTCCATAATTATTTCCGGCGGAGTTAATAATATGGATTCTTCTTCACTTGGACTCGACATATTTGTAGATAATCAATTAATAATTAGTACAAAAAGGCAAAAAATTTCAATAGCGGGAAAATGCCGCGCGCCTTTTTTTTCGCGCGCTGCCTGGGCATGGCTAAACTCAAAGACATTATAAGAGATAGACCGACAATACGCGCGGCCTCTAAGAAACCCCCTTCAACCACAACAGCGGTCAGGCGGCCGCTACTCATACTGTATTTGTACTGCATTCGACTGTCGAGCGCGCGTCAAGTTATAAAAATACTTAAACATGCCCAAATAACTTCGTTTTGTAGTGTAAAAAACGAACAGTAATAAAAACTAAATCACATTGTAACATTATTTATTACCGATGAGTCTTAATTATGCTTATTTATTTAGCTATTATCATATCAAAATTGGTTGAAGGGGACTTCATACATTTCGTTTGCATTGTTGGTCTACTCTTATAATGTCTTTGGCTAAACTCTTCATACAGCCAACAAAAAAGGGCCAAACATTTTAGTTTTTAAAAAACAAGTTTGTGTGAATTTTTAATCTTATTACCTTACATTTAGACCCGTTATTCAGTATATTACGTACTCAATTGGTCATTACGTACTCTGCTTTCTCCTCGCCTCGTATGCAATGACCGATATAGCGCGCTCGTATCATCATAATGTACTATTATGATACACGTGCAGAAAGTAGGTTTTACCGAATAAGTGTCAGAGACACGCATTCGAAAAGACCCTTTGTTTTCACCTCACTTATGATATTTATAATAGCACTCCGCACTCAAGAAGTCTGGCTAATGAAAGCTGAATCTAGCAAAACGCGGGAAATTTAAAAAAATTGGGAAGGCAATAGGTACTGAATATAGTAGTTAAAAACGGAGTTGATACTTTTTATTAAATATTTATGTATAGTTTCAGCGAACTTCCAACAAAGAACCTTTTATAAAAAATCACGGTATCGGTATTTAATTAATATTAAAATAATGCGACGTTGCCGTATTTTCCTAAGCCCGTAGTAGTTTCATTCTTACCTTTTCTTATCTTGTAGTAAACAAGCACAATGTCTATAATTTAATGTCATTGGCGAATAAAATGAAAAAAACTAACCACTGGTTTTTTTATTTATATGAGTCGTATAATAATATACCGTCTACCGAGAGACCGCCAAAATTTTCCGAGGTGAAAAAAAGTAACAATTATTAAATATCTAAGTTAATTAGATTTCTTTTTAAGATTCTTCGTTTACTTATTACATTTTTGAGTTTTGTTTAACACCAATAAATAGGTACCTGGAAAGGTATTTATTGTAAGTATAATAATTATGTTTCTGATTTTAAGTTATTGTTGTATTTATAGGTTTGTTCATCTACATCTAATATATAAAATTCTCGTGTCACAGTGTTTGTTACCGAACTCCTCCGAAACGGCTTGACCGATCTTTATGATTTTTTTTGTGTACGTTCGGTAGGTCTGAGAATAGGTCGTAAACTATTTTTTATTATGGCGAAACGAAGTTCGCCGGCACAGCTAGTAATTTATAAAATTATTGATATCTAGTTTTGTATGTATGTACCTATTATATCAATATTGTTTTTAGAGTGATTCTAGTCCCAATGAAACTATCTTTATTCAGCTATAGCGCTATAGGGTTAGTTGGAGGAAACAAGGAGGAAACCTCATAACTCTCGACAGTTTTTCGCGTACGATGTTTGTTTTCATTTTTTTTCAACAGAGTTTATAAACTTGCTGTCATATGGCGAGTTCGGTTATATCACCCATTCCATAGGAATTTTGATGATAAAAAGAAAAAATAGATTAAAAGAAGCATAATGGCCTTCTCCGGGTTTGAAGCTACCTCCCAAATTCTATTATAATTGGTTCAGCTGTTTCGGCGGAGAAAGGGTTAAAAACAGACAGACTCAACTCCATTCGCATTTATAATATTGGTAGATAAAGTAGGTACGTAATAGTAGATAACAGGTAATAAAAAGTAGCTAATTCATTCACATTCATTCCGCCCAAAGTCCGTCCTCTCCATAAACATAGCGTCGGACACAGGAATCTTAACATCGCTGGATTTCTGCACTATCTGCTGCAAATCATGCTCCTGCACCACTGCGAATATCTTAGACTTCGCTAAATTCAAGTGGTAAGGGGAGAATGTCTTCAGCGTCGCGCCGATGCTCAGCAAGAACGCATCGACCGGGTCCGACGGATCATATTCTGAAGAATTCGCACCGTTCTCCACCGAACTGGACGCCATAAGCGACATTTCCTCGTCGTAATTCTTTTTCTTTCTCTTCTTGCCCTGTGGTTTAGACGCTGGCTTCGTTTTAGGGGAGTTCACTTCCTGATCGCTCTCGTACGGGGCTTGTGGGGGATCGATCGCGTCCTCCGCGTCGTCCCAATCACTTTTCTCGTCGGACTCTTCTTCTTGGGTTGCGGTCGTCTTCGCGACATCCTTGTAAAACGGCCGCATGAAGGTCATCTCGTCTTCGTATTTGTATATCCTGTGCTGGGACTTCGGCAATGCGAGGTTCTTCCGCAGTATACGCCGGTGGACGTCCCGTATGTTGATCCACCTCACTTTGCAGTCGCCGGCTGAAATTACGAAACGCAAGTTGAACAAGATACATAATACGGACGATGACAAGCAATGTAAATAATTTCCTATTCAACTATATGTACACACGGAAAATTTTGTAAGAATCGGTCGAGCCGTTTTTGAGTTTTAGCGAAACTAACACAGAGTTTCATTTTTATATACCTACACGGTGTTTCAAAATAACCAATAAATACCTAATCAATTCTTACATAAAAATTTTGAGTTGAATGACATTACGTGTAAACACATTTTAATAATGAGTTTTCGATACATAAAGAATTGTTATTTATTGGTTATTTTGAAACACAGTGTATAAGAGAGAGAAGAAGTGATAATAAGAAGAAGATGATGATAACTTTTGGTGTTTTTGAAGACGGTTTAATTTTCTTGTATTTTTTTTTTCAATCTTTTTAATTTTAATACATGCGTATTAGAAGTTGAGCCAAGGTAAACAACAGAATGACTTAAAATAAAACATCTTTCGCTCTAAACAGTATAAAAAAATTATTCCCAAGCTCCTTATCTACCAGTAACCTTCCACCAGCTTAGTAATATGATAGGAGGACTACCGGATGCATCTTCAGAAAAAACATGAAACACATTGGACGTGCCAATGAAATTTAAAGGTTTCCCTCGATTTCCCTGAGATCCCATCATCAGATCATGACTTGGTGACAATGGGGCTACCCACGGAGTAGGTACCTACTTATATATTCTTTCGATTACACAAAGAATTTTTAACATCTGCCCACAAATGGCTAAGTAATCGGTGAACATACATTTAAAAATTAGATACAAAATTCACTATAGATATTGGTGTCGATTCAGACACACAACTTAATTAAACTAAACTAATTTGACAGGTCTAAAAATAAAGCCGTCACTTTAATCCTATAAAGAAAAAGAAAGATGACGATAGTTTTAATCGTGTCAAATTAGTTGTGTTTCTGAATCGACACCATTAATATTCACTATTCATTAGATATAGTAGATAGTAAATCATTAGGTAGTAAATCAATGGGGTACCTATATTCGAACATTGGTCGTGACTAGAGTTGCCAGTCGTCCCGTGTCAGGCGGGACGACCCGTTTCCAGAGCTCAAAGTCCCGCTTTATTGTAAAGCCAGCCCGGTTAGACAAAAATTTATGAGATATGTAATAAGTACTCTTTCCTAAATCACAAAATAAGTAGATAGGTAGGTAACTACTCTTTCAAAAATAAAAACTAATCGTGATTTTGCTCAGTTGATCGATAAAAGTGCTTTAATTCCTATGTGGTGTTATAATTATCAATTTGTAATAACGGAAAGTTTATTTTGATAATTAAATTTTAAATAAAACTGATTTAATTTATATTTCGTTTTTTTTTCTCGTTGCTGCACATTTGTAGGCAGGTCCCGCTTTTTTTGGTCAAGTCCCGCATAAAAAATTCTAATTCCCGGATAGCTGTAAATGGGAGTTGCCAACTCTAGTCGTGACATCACTGATCATAGTGATCAATGATCATCGATCATCTGCACCGGCTTCAAAATAAAAGCTGGCCAAGTGTGAGTTGGACTTGTGCACCGAGTTTCTTAAAAACGTTTACAAGTTTCTTTTAACTACCTATGTGCATATTTACGGTTTCAGATTTTTTTTTCCTTAATATGTGCTGTAAGACCCTTTGATTCCCTATAGGTTTTGATTCCTTCATGAAATCGCAAGAATCGCCCCGGCTTCGCGCTGGTAAAAGTTTAATATAGGTACTAGGTATAGGTACCTACATTATCCACGCTGGCGAAGCCGCGGGCGAATCGCTAGTTAGGTATATTAATAATAAATTATCTCTCAGCTCTTTTTATCGCACTATCATTGTTGTCTAACCGTACGACCGCTACGATGTCATTGCAGCGTCAAAGAATCGTGAAATGTAAAACTCACCGGGTCTTTTCATCTCGTCACCGATGCGTTGCCAGGCGACCTCCCGCGTATTGAAGTCCATGTACTTTGTATTGTTGAAGTCATACAGCACCGGGTTCTTCTTGACGAGGTTAATCAGTTTGATGTCGATTTTTTGGTTGAACATGGCGATCGTGTCGGCGGGCGGAGCGGCACTGAGCGAGCGAGTCGTCGATCGTTCGTCGCGTCGTAGCGTTAACATGGCCGTGCTGATAATGCCGCGCGTACACCGAAAGCTATACTATGTATAAATAGCTGTGCCCGCGAACTACGTTTCGCCAGTGAAATAGGGGTTGTTTGTAGAAGGGTAAAAATTAAGGGTTGTAGATGTTTTTTGAAGCAAAATCATAAAAAAATCAAAAAATTGATGGAGCACCCACCCTTATCACGTAGGGGTATAAAAATTGTCTACGACCTCTTCTCAAACCTACCAAATATACTTACACAAAAAAATTCATTAAAATCGTTCAAGTCGTTTCGGAGGAGTTTGATGACAAAAAGTGTGAGGTCTGTGACTCTAAATTTTTATAGGTATACTAGCTGTGCCCGCGACTTCGTCCGCGTGGAATAGTAAGTTTTGGCAGCATTTTGATTTTTCTAGGCAATTTTTTTTAAGATCTTGATAAACAGTCTATGTTATACCTTATATAATTAGCTATCTATTAGTGAAAGTCCCGTCAAAATCGGTCATTCCGGAGATTAGCGGGAACAAACAGACAGACAGACAGACAAAAAAAATTAAATTGTGTTTTTGTTATTGGTACCCGATATACATTGATACCCATTTAGTAAAAACTTGTTATTTTGACATTACAAACAGACACTACAATTTTATTTATTTGTATAGATTAGATTTACTGTACAAATGATTTGATGGCATGCTCACAGGATATAAAAAATGAAAATATAAAATGATCCGCCATTCTACTTTACTGAAATAACCAGTTCTCTACGTCACAACAACATACTGCAAAATGTATACGGGGGTGACGTCACGTGACATTACTCATCAATAAACCGTCGCAAGTTTTTGATTAGTTAAAAATTACATGCCCAATATTTTTAAACGGTTTTATTTAATAAACTACATGATGGAGCCTAACAGACAATGTGGTCATCATCTCTGCGAAATTGTAAGTTTAAAATCCCTTTTAGAGTAGGTACCAAGATTAGGTAGTAGGTACCTCGAAGTTCCGCAATGTTGATTGACGTTGACTGAGTGAACTGTTGAATAGATTTCGTAAATCTATCCACGTGTGTGTTTAAAAAAAAGTTGCAATTTGGTATTTACTCCTTTAATTTGTTTTAGTTACAGGTGTTTTTGCGTAATTAATTGTACACTTGAATTATTATCTAACGCTAAGTTTATTTTGTAAGAGTGAGTGTACCAATAAAAGTATGTTTGAGTTTTTTTTCGGTTAAGGAAATTCTCAGAAGCAACTCGGAGTCTTGAAAGAAAGAAAGTGGTAATATGTAGGCTCGCCGCCTGGTACCTAATTGCGAATAAAATTGCAAATTAAAATATATCGAATTGCGAGTGTTTAGTACACCTCTGTCTAAACTTCCGAGGCGAATAAGAAACCGCCGCCGCTGTTACTAGCACATAAGACAGGTCAGAGTCAACATATAAAATCTGGCGTGTTGTGGTATATACGTAGCATAATTGAAAAGTCAGCTACAAAACTATAATGGTTTCAAGGATACAAAATTGTATCATTTGTACAATCAATGGTACTTTGGCTAGTGACATAAAGAGTTAAAATGTAGTAAAGCCACGGATTTATCAATCAAACGATCGTTTTGATTGATAAATCCATGAGTAAATCAAAGTAGTATAACCTAAAAGTTTCAACAATTGTCAATCAAGCGATGTGTGACTATAGATTGTTATTCGACAAGCTTAATATTATATTCAACAAGAATGTTTTATTGTTTAACTAAGGCGAAGATTCATCAGACATCCATAAATGTTAAAGATGGCGAATCTTGTAATACTTTTATTCTATCCTTTCTCAAAAAAAATTCACTTCCGCAAAGCGGAGACTAAAGATGTGTTATTAATATAAAAAATCGTATGGTGCCGTGGGACACCCGATAAGAAAGAAGTTCTTTATGCTTTTCTACAAATATTTTATGAAATTTATTATATTAAAAGAATACATTTTTTTTTCTTTTTTTTTCCATTGATCCTGTATAGCTTTCATTTAAATCTCAATCGATTCTCTAGAGAATTCTCTAAAAATCATACGTCTCGTGTCTCGATGTCCGATGCGTTGTTTTTGTGTTATTTATATGTAATAAATTAACGCTTTTTTGCAACGTACAGTTTTTGCCGGCTAGCCCCTGTCTCCACAACGACCCATAAGGAACGTCGATCCACGTGGATCCATTATACCTAGTAATAATAATAACTTATTGCCGACCTTAGTTCATTATGTGTTAGTATTCAATAACTTGTGCATCTCACAGTTTTTAAATACAGTTTAGTATTTAAGAACTAGTGTTACAAGATTACATTGGACTTATAAAATCAACGACTTGTTGCATTTTGATTTGAAGCTTAACGTAAAGACGCCAACATGGCCAAGCGACAATAGTTTCGCGTGCGGTGTGCTACGGCCTTACGTACTGTGACGTCACCCGATCGCGCACCGAGACGAGTTGGCAACGACGCATGCGGTCGCGTCGTTCCCTTTAGAAGCGTACCGACTTTTTAGCTCGTCGTGTGCAAATCAATGTTTACTGTACGTAGTCTAATAACGCTATTACACATACATAACCATTACATACATACGCTAGAATACATAACCATTGACATAAAGGTACGTAACTGTCAATGATAATAGCGCGTTATTATTCTAATGGTCCATTTCACTACGTAACCTTGTCTTATCTACGACAATCTTAAGAATGTGACAGATGCTACTTAAGATCGTCCTAAGTTAAGACAAAATTAGTGCAATTGACCATAAGACAAGTTGTTAATTAAGTACCTACTTTATACTAAGGACTGCTTTGTAAAATTACAGTTCGATGCACCCTGCATGCATCGGCACGACTGCATTAGGGCGCATAGTAGGGTCAATCATAAAAAATCACTGCAGAAAAAACCGGTTCGCTTCATAAATATTGAATAAAAAAATCTTTAAAAATGATATGTTATTATTCAACGCATTCTTTAGAGGATGGTCTTTTTAATTTTTTGATAAATTAATTAAAACTTGGTTTGCTTAAATATTCCCCTCACTCTCACTCACTCACTCCTATGTAATCAGTGAAGCAAGGTCATTAGGACCACTATGCGCCTAAAATTGCAATGAAAGTAAAAGATGAGTTAATGAATAACTAGTGAATATTGTGACCTCGGCACTGGACTGTGCCCCGAGTAGAATCGCGAGGCCCGCGATCGATCCTGCCATGTGCCAATGTGTTTTTCGTTTCATGAATTTCATATTGTACCTACATTTATCTGACGCTCCTACGGTGAAGGAAAAACATCGTGAGGAAACCTACATATACCTGCGAAGTAATTTAAAGGTGTGTATAGTGAAGTCAACCAAGCCGCACTGGGCCAGAGTGGTTTGACTAAGGCCTAATCGCCTTAACATAACTACATAGTTAGGGTAGGCTCGTGCCCCTCGGTGGGGATGTATATGAGCTGTGATGATGAGTTAATCAATAGATTTTTTTTTACCTCGGTCTGGATTCGAACCTGCGCCTTCAACATACGTTAACTTCAACTTCAACTTCTCTATATATGGCAATCGGTCATAATGACAACCATTTCTGCCAATCTCCAAGTTTTGAATAAAATACTGAATAAAAGTTTACTTTGTTGACTGACGCCAAGACCACGAGGATTGAGGACTTACCTAACTAGAACTAGAACGAAATTCTAGCTATAGGTATTGATGTTCTTTTTATCTTGAATCTGACACAACATCTGCTAATAGTCCATGGACTGATTGCAAGATATTCTATAAAAAAAATTAAGCCAAAGTAAACTTCACTTACTGTTAATAGCTACATACTACATAAGTACCTACCTATCAATCAACATCCAATTCAGAAAACATTTCAGATTTCTTGATAGGTGTATGTTAGGTAACACCCTAACTATAAATTATGTGAGCAAATAAGTACCACTTTGGTGGGTCCCCAAAATCCCGGGAATATAGGTACTTGACTAATCTCGGGGTTTACGGGATTAGCTACCACAAACTAGGTTTGCTTTCCTTAGTCCGTTCACAAATTATATACCTACGAGTATGAGCCATCCACAAATTACGTTCACGTTGAGATTAACGGAATTTATAACCACGGTCGATATGCTCAGCCATTTACGTATTACGTAGGTATAAGGTGTATTGATGAAGGTGTCTTCCCCGACTTCATGAAGAATAGCAACAGTGTTGCCAGATTTTTTCCACCTTCCCCCCCCAAATACATTTAAAAAACCCCTAGTTTCTCCAGTTTGATTGGTAAAAAACCTCTGACTATTTTGGCCATGTCACATACATAAGCTTCATAATATTGACAATAAAAAACTTAGAAGTTTTCTTCAAATTACCTATTTTAATTTATTTCACATACTTCGCCGAGTGTGTCTGTCGATTCGGATTTTTCGTTATAAATGTCTGTGTGAGGCTGTGGAAAACAGTCTTTTAGCCGGAATTATGGTAGACAAGACAGTTCAATGGTAACATAATGTGTTGCCAGCTAATACTCGTAAGTTTTAGTGTCCCATTCATTCTATTTGGTGAATAAATTGTCGGTCTTGTCTGATATAAAAAGGAATTTACCATTTGGTTAGAATAGTAGAAAACCTTCAGGAAATCCCCTAGATAAATTTCGTGATATCAAAACCTCCAAAAAACCTCAAAGACCTGCAAAAACCCCTAGGATTTAGGGAAATCCTCTGAATTTGGCAACACTGAATAGCAAGTCAATACCGTTATTCAAATCTGGAAATAAAAATGATCTTTCAAATTGATCAGTCATCGATAGCAGATCGATTTCGATTTCACCAGCACTTAGTAAAATATTCGATAAAACCTGTATCTCAGCAGTTAATAGATCATTATTTCACATGTAATAACATTTTTCGTATGAACCAATTTGGTTTTACCAAAGGTCATTGCACGACAGATGTTGGAGTTGAACTTCTCAAACACATTTTTGCCGCTTAGGAGCGTAAACAAGATGTGATTGGTATATTTTGTGACCTGTCGAAGACTTTCGACTTCTTTAGTCACAGACTCTTTTAAATAAACTCAAACATTATGGTGTCTCCGAAGAAGCAATTAGCCTCATGGAGTCTTATTTGTCCAATAGGGTCCAGAAAATTGTTATTAACAAAACTGAGTCTGTTGGTGCATCTATAATTTATGGGTGTGCCTAAGGGGTCGATATTGGGATCTTTGCTTTTCTTAATTTACATTTATGACCTCCCACACTTCACTAACAATCTGTGCGATACAGTACTATTTGCAGATGATACTTCTTTAATATTTAAGGTTGATAGAGGAAATGAAAATGACATAGCAATTAGTACTCTTTCTAAAGTATTGCATTGGTTCACAATTAATAACCTATCATTAAATCCAAATTAAACTAAATGTATAAAATTCTCATAGCCAAATGTAAGGAAAGTGGATACTGTTGTGGAAATGAATAATCAAATTATTGAATTCATTGATTGTACCAATTTTTTGGGCATTACACCAGATTCACGTATGCAGTGGGACCCACATATTGATTCCTTGGCAAACAGACAAAGTTCTGCGGCATATGCAGTTAAAAATTAAATGTAGAAAAAACCTTTTTAAAAACAAGCTTTTATTTAAATGCGCTAAAAAGAAAAAATAAACTTTTACACTAAAACTTTTACTTATAACGTCATTTCACATTTGACACAATTTATATGACATAAAAGCTTGTCGCGAGATTTACTTGTGTGTAGTAACTTAAAAGTACTTATAAAATCATAATACATTTGAAACCAATTTCCAAGTTCACCAGTTAAACACAAGAAATAAAAATAAGCTTGCCGTTCCAACGTATGGGCACCAAAAATCTAGAGGCTCGTTTATGGGGAAATGTATAACTTTTTACAACAAAGTTCCACAAAGTGTAAGTACCTAACTGACTTGCCATTTCATAAGTTTAAAGCGCATGTAAAAAAGACTAATGAGTAAAGGATATTATAAAGTCAACGATTGTTTAAATGATGGCAATGCCTGGTGTTAATTTGAAGTTATTATTGATTAAAATGTAAATAATCGTGTTGTTGTGTAAAACTATTCATGGAAACAAATACTTATTGTTGTATTTGGTAACGACATAAGAGTAGCAAAAAAGAACTGACACTGATTTGAATTAGACTAAGTTATTATATGTTTGGTAACAACATGATTTATTGTATAATGCTTAGTGTATAAGTTTATAACATTTTTTTGACATTTTAAGTGTATGTAAGCATACCGATTGTATTTTATAACTTTCAATGACTATGTAACAAAACCAAAATTCTAAATGGCGATAAAAAAGATAAAAAATTGACCCTTCGCGTTTCTTGCCTGTTCTTCTCGAGAAGACTCTCCCAATTTCCGAACAGGTGTAGATAGATGGTAGATAGAGTCAACTTTTTTTCATTCCTACTTATATTTGCAGACAACTTGATTATATTCAAGAAGTATGCACATACAAGGTTCCTTTAAATTATAATGTTTTGATTTGTTTTGACGTCAATAAGTACCTAAAAAGGCCTATGTTGAATAAAGATTTTTGAATTTGAATATATCAATTAATACAGCGACATAAATACATGTCGCTTTGAAAAAATTAGAACAACTCCGCAAACTAGTCACGTGTGTTGTCCTGAAACAATCACTAAAGTAGAGAGTTAACAGAAAACACCTGTTTATATTATTCCCCGGAGCAATTTCAATAGCGCGATGTAAATGCACTTACGAGTCATCTGTGAAATCAAAAGTGAACTAACAAAGCAATGTTCTAGCTAGACGGCAACGTTTAAGCAAAGACCAGTTCCATAAGCAAACCTCAGCCAACCGAAACAGGAATTGGCTACAACCAATGGTTTCGAGATTTGATAGTGTAACTGGCCCTCTAATATTGAGTCTAGTGAGTTCCCTAGGGAAATACTGCAACATAAACCGAATTCGCGATATAAAGGTCGGATATATAATTCAATGCAGATGTAATTGCGGCTAACTGCTTGCTTGCGGGGTGCTTGTAAAAAATAAATACGAAAATGCAAGCAAAGTTCGTCATCGTCATGTCGTGATTCTAAAATTTAATTTGAGAGCTTCAATATTGGCTGTCACAAGATAACACCATTATGAAAAGAAGAAAATATATGATACTTATAAAAGATATAGGTACTTACCTATCCTTTTTTTATATTTTTCCTTGTATCCAAATCAAAACACTATTGAAATAAATCTCAGGTAAAAATCAATAAAGCACCAAATTAGTGTTATACTTAGTTATTTAAATATTCAATTCATGCCTTGTAAATACATGTTAATTCATACCTTAAACTCTAGCATTGTTAAGTACCTAACTAAATACCTTGCAAGTGCTTCGATTATGTATGGAAAGTAAACAAAAAATACGAAATATAAAAAAAATTAATAGCCCAATGTTACCGAAATCGTCATCTGCACTCAAATACTCACTCGTATATTTAATTCATTTTGTTTTGTAAAATCAACAAGAAGATACAACTTAATAATTAAGCAAGAAAAAAGAAAAGAAAGGCTAAATAAAATATTGCATTAAAATTTTTTTTGCAATGGCGCATCATTGTTTACATGCCGATGCCGATTCGAAATTCAAATACTTAACATTTAGTTAGACCTCTTTTGTCACCATATTTTGTTTTATGCTCAGGCTTAACCCGTATCAGTGTTAATGCGTGCGTCGCTATCCATGTTATATTTTAAATTTAATAACCAAAAGTTAATTAAGACGGAAAGAGACGAAGCATAGATTAACTAAGCCCGGTCTTTAAAAAGTTTATTAAAGGCCACTGGCGCCTAAAAACAATGGCTACAAATCTGCGGCGTTCGAAGCTTAAGTTATTAAGGTGTAACGCTACTAACAATATCACACTTACAATCGGATTAACGATAGCAAAGGGAAACATGAAGTGCTGACCTTGGTCCTCGGTGACCGGGTGGCGGCCCTGTAGGATGGCGTCCCGCGCCTGCACGTACAGCAGGTTGAGCTGCACGGGGTCGCGGCTGTCCACGTTGCGGTCGCTGAAGAACAGCCGCCGCTTCAGCAGCACCGTGCTCTTGGGGTCCACGCCCAGCTCGCGCAAGGTCTTTTTATGCTCCAGCCATTCCACTGCGGACAATAACTGGTTGTACTGGAGCATAAATTGACAAAGATCTTCGGGTGGTAAGGCAACGCATGTACTGTGACCAGTCTCTTGAGCTACCGACCCTAAACTCATGCAGTCAGTGCAACTATGAACAGCGTTCTCACGACGACGACGGTGATAGCTAGCCCGCCTGGCTAACTACCACCGTCTTACCTAAGTTTGTCGCCATCATAGCTGTTGGGGAGGGTATAATAAGGCAAGGCTCTCGTTAAAATGCAGTTCAGTACGGCAACCAATTTCAAATAATCTAATGACACATTTCAAAAACAGACATGACATGACAGCTTCAGTAATAAAATCAACATTCAAAAGTATGCTAAGATGATATTCTATAAGAAAATATGAATGAGATCTATCTCTAACAATAACAATGTTAGCATTGTTGTGTTCCGACGATTATAAGTTAGATAGCCAGTTCCTTAGTTGTTGAGGAGTTCAGTTGAAGCTCGCTTCCAACTTAGGCCTTATCGTCACTTACCATCAGATGAGATGAGGACCAGAGCTTCCCCGATGTGTGTAAAAAAACGTACGAACGTGCTTGACCGTTCGTCCCATTCCCGGACACAGGATGTTCTTAAATTACTAAATATTAGCGGGATATAAAACGCGTTTTGTACCTTATTTGGCTCGGACGTTTCGGCCAGGTTTCAGCGGCTGTGGTCACGGGCTGACTGTAGTAGCGATATTACGCCTCAGTGTCCGATGAAGAATCTTCCTCCGCCGTCACACTATTTCGCGTACCGAAATCGCGTTTTAATCCCGTAAATATTTAGTAATTTAAGATACAACGCGAAAGTTTAACAGTGTATACAGAATGTTCTTGTCGAGGTAGTCCCTCAAGATTTAGCAATAGAGGTCTGCAAGGTGCCTACTTCCTCAGTCGGACTGGCTGGTCTGGCCTCTTTTGGATAATTGTACAAACGTACCATGATCGTCCGTCTTCAGTTTCTTGCTGAGCTGTTCCAGCTGTGCGTCCTTCTCCTTCTGTTGCGCGTGCCGCCGCAGTGTGAGGGTGCCCATGCCGGAGACTTGGCTGGACTTGGTGTCCTCCTCCTCGGGGCCGATGTAGCACTGGACCAGACGATCATTTATACAACTTGTTAATGAAATTACACAAAACCTGGAATTAATTTGCTAAGAATCGGGAGTAGAATCTATTCCAGTAATAATAAAAATGGGTCGGGTTTATCTAATTATTTTTTAATCACGCCGCTTTGTGAATGTATGTACTTGTATTTCTTTGGTTTATATCTCTTATCGAGTTTTATATTTAAATAAACTATAAAAAACAAACATGAGAATACATACAACATTATATAGGTACCCTCGAAAACCCCCCGGTGTTTGCCCTTATGGGTGCTTATGGTAAGGTCCACACCACACTGCGATATGAGGCCAACGGCCATGTTTTACCATCGCACCACTTGCCATCGGAAGGGCGTTTATCACTGTTCTCTGTGGCGTTTATGCTCACACCTTAAAATCAAAATGGTCACGTATAGCACGGTGCTCGAGAAACTTTCTGCCGCGTACGCTGAGGTTGTGGAATGAATCCTTCTGGGGTTTTCATAAGGACTACAGCATGGGAATCTTAAAAAAAGGCGTGAAGAGTATCTATATTTAAAGTTGGCTACGCGCGAGTGGCGCGAGTGATGCCACTGGTGTTGCGAGTGTAGGATCACTTACCATCAGGTGACCCGCATGCCAACTTTGTGATATAAAAAAACCTTCAAGCAAAGTTCAAGGAGAGCATTACAGTCAAAGTAGGCAGCGGATTGGCTATGTCCCTTATATTTGCAAAATCCATGAGCGGCGGTTACCACTTACCATCATCAGATGGGCCGTCTGCTTGTCTGCCCTCTAAAGCAATAAAAAAAGTTTCCTCACCAGGCCGTACTCGTCATGGTTGGTGATGCCGATCCTGGCGCAGATGCCTATCATCAGCTGCTCCACTGTCTTCGACTCGTCTACCTGCAACGTCTTCTCTGAGCCTGCCAATAAAAATGTACCTAAGCATAATAATAACATACGCAATTAAAGCATAAACACTTAATAAAGCATTCAATAATGTGAAATTTTGACGTTCATGAAGAGTGACATTTGATTTAGATATTTGCCACAAGTGCGAGTACCTACTTGTGTGTGTGTTGTTTATGAGATCCAGTTCCGGTCCGGCTATATATGTGGTATAAAATACACAACAAATGACAATTGAAATCCTGCTATCTACACTCACCGTCCAACATGCGGACCTTGAGGTTCCTGACGCGGCACAAGTAATAGAGCTGGTCTCCGTCACGCAGCATGTAGTACTCCAGATTCCTGCGCCCCTCCAGCCACACGCCGGCCTTATCATCGTCCGCCGACGTCAAGAACAGACCGTAGTCTGAAACGTACATACAAAAAGCAGTTTGAATGGGGAAGTGCTGGCTGGTCTGTGTGATTAGCCTGGAGGATTTTCATCGATAATGTTTAAATATAGAAAAAGTAGGTCTGTTATTCTTAGCCTTAGACGACAGGAG
This sequence comes from Schoenobius gigantellus, assembly GCA_963935595.1. NCBI lineage: Eukaryota > Metazoa > Arthropoda > Insecta > Lepidoptera > Crambidae > Schoenobius > Schoenobius gigantellus. The sequence goes on along the minus strand of OZ012542.1, from coordinate 63,438,237 downwards.
CTGTATCGATCTTTTGCGAATCTATCTGCTGGACTCGCTCGGTCATGCTGGGTTGTGCTGGACTATGAAACATCCCAGCTACCCAACAGCCCAGCTCATCACCCATAGATCTTTCAACAAAAGGCTATGTGCCGTGAAACTGGTCGACAGAAGTATGTGAGACTACGTAAATGGTAAAAAGGATGTATGAGAGCCTGTGTGGAAGAATCATAAATGGAATACGCTGTGATAGAAGGTATATAGGATCTTTTAACTACTCAGAACTGGAACTGGTAAGCTCGGAGGCAAACTTCGGACGGCTGCGAGAGTTTGCCCATCAGTAACACAGAAGGCGAAGTAGGTCGGAAAGGAAGAGCATAGGATGAGTTGAGGGGCTCGCGCTAAGACCGTAGTTGTGTGCGTTACCCTATTTAGGAGAGAAGATGCGATTCAGACTAGTCTGGACGAAAAGAATTTGTAGGGAATCAAGAATTGCGGAATGACCATGGGTGGTGGTGGAAAAAAGCTTATATTATATTGTGAGCTGCTTACCTTTCCCGTCGTGAGCGACGAGTATCTTCTCCCTGACGATAGCCTGTGCCTCTTCCACCATCATGGCCGAGTCGAACATTACGGTCCGGGTGACGGCGCCCTCGTCTAGAACCACCTTCAGCGATAGCGGCGCCATTTCTGGTGACCTGGCTGTGAATACATCGACATATGATAATATCACCATTAAGACAGAAGTGTTAGGTAATTTGTGATATAAGTAGTTGGACTGACTGACATGATGACATTATCTTAGTCATCAGAGCTATCATCATCATAACAGCTCATATACTTTACGTCCCCACCGAGGGGGCTCGAGCCTACCCTTAGTTAGGGTATTTTGGCCTTAGTCAACCACCAGTGAGGATTAAGAAATTCGATAAACGAAAAAGTCATTGGTAGGTACATAGCGGTCTAACATAGCATAGCGGTCTCGAACCCCGGACCTCCTGATTTGGAAGGCAAGTGCCGAGTCCACACATTATAACATTATTATCCAAAGAATCTAATTCGAAATCACTAGGAGAATTCGGAATCACCTAACCTAACCTAACCTAAACCTATGTGGTTTATAAAATATTTTAATTGTAAAGTATTTGTTTTTTTTATCTATATACAGGTGGATTTTTTAGATGGGATTTAAAGGGCAGGTACATTAACCGTTATAGTTACAAGAAAACATTGTTAGGCAACCATCCATAACTTTAATAAATATTCTGATCTGCATTCACAGATTTTGGAAAAAAGTTACAGTCAACAAAAAAAGTTTCACAGGAGTACTATTATCAATAAATGAGTAAACACGTTTTAAGTTTTTATAGAATGCAACCCCTAAAAAAGGGAAATGGGATGAGATAGTCTGAAAATCAACATGGGTATTCTTTTTGTGGTTTATCGAGTCGCTGATTACGAAAACAGCAATAATTTTAAAATCTAACGTGGCAGACGTGAAATATCATCACCCATATAAGGGTTCTATATATTTTTTCATTTTAGGTATGCCATCTCGATCGTCGTCAAGAGGGTACCTAGGCGAGCGCGGGCGGCGGCGAAACGAGAGGAGTAGTTATCAGGAATAATTCTGCATCTATAAATTAGTACAGTTCAAGGTGTTGCTGGAAGGTGGTTGCCTTACCCCGAATTTGACGCGAGCGAAGCCGCGGGCAAAAGCTAGTCATGTATAAAGTTACTTTTTTTATCACTCTTAACTCTTATCTTGACCAAAATAACTAAATAATTACTAATTATCATTAAAAATTGAAGCGGCTAACAATCAAGCCACGGTAACAATCTTAAACTGTGGTAATAGTATATTAGTATACACCTCAGAAGAATAATTGTTCTGAGGTATACACGGTGTTTCAAAATAACCAATAAATAATCAATTCTTTATCGAAAACTCCTTATTATAAAATGTGTTTACACGTAATGTCACTCAACCCAAAATTTTCATGTATATCATAGACATGATGATGATACTATGATTTACATGAAAATTTTGGGTTGAATGACATCAAGTGTAATAATTATTTTCACTACAAGTGCGGGAAGCCTGTCATTGCAACGAATTCCGCAAAAGGCGAGGGTTGACAGTCGGAACGAGTGGAAATGACAGTCCCGCACGTGTATTGAACAACTATTTACAGTTGTGAAAAAATGAAACAATAAATACGGAGCAACCATATGTAGCAATGTACCTGCTTTTGGACTTTACAGGTAAAATACTCACACAGCATTTTCAGCAATTAAACATAATTCCGGTGGTGTTAAATCAATTAATATGTTATCAGAGTCACTCATTTTATAGAATTATTAAACTTTTAAGCAAATAACAACAATCAATAATCACGCAGAGGAAATTTTAGAAAAATGGCGGCAAATATGTCGTCGTACGTACACAGCAGTGTTTTTAAAAGCAAGGTCTGGCCGTGCTTTTTGTTATGCTTTGCTTTTAGGCATGCTTTTACAATACAAAACTTGGTAGACTAGTCAGATTATTTAGCGCAATCTTAACTTAGCATGCTAGAAAGAAGCAGGAAAAAAGCAAAATGTGTGTCAGATTCTAGACATTTGACATTTGGTAAAGAAAAAGCATTAGTGCGTAATGGTGGTCATCCCGCACGCTAAACAGCCCTGCAATATACTACTTTTTGAGCAACTGTATTAAAAACACATTTTAATATTGAGTTTTTACCATTACACATTTTAATACACATAATTTTACACATTTTAATATTGAGTGTTTGAGATACCTCGGGCAAAATTCGAGGCTCCAGCCGAAACGAAAGTTAAATTTCTGTAAAAGAAGACATTGAAACCATTCGTTGCCCGTGGTCCTACTGCGTAATCCTACTGGTAGTACCACGGTTATACAAAGCAAATAAAACAGATTACATTTATTTGGTGTAGATGCATACAGTGTTAGCCTAAAATGCATTTAACTTATGATATCACACCCAACCTGCAAACAACTATATATAGGTAGAAATATAACTTCTATCGCAAACAAATACGACACACAAATAGCGGATACGAGATTACATTTTTCGAATGACGCTAAATTTAACGCCAGTTTGTCATACTTCTGTGTGGATTACTCAGACTAATACGTACGTAATAATGGTTAGCAATACCTTCAAATAAAACTATGACTTTATCGGAATGAGGTAAACCATGTATAGCCGGTTTCAAAAGTAGATAAGCATTTTTAGCAGATTTAGTACCATGTCACACCAATTATTCCTTTTATTTAGTATGGTTACAGCTATATTGCATTGTTAATAGTTGGTGTGACATGGTACTAAAATGGTTATCTACTTTTGAAGCCGGCTGTACCTACTACAAAATAATGTTCGTAGACCGTTATTACTCAGAAATCTTTATTCAAAACTAGCTTATTTTATCTGTGCTCTAGCTTACCCGTACCACAGATAAAATAATAATACAGTACCGTACCCACTTCGCTGGGCTTCAAACGTTTTTAGATGAGATGAAATTACCTGGTGTGTCTTGTACTGAGTTTCATTTTATGTTTGTTTTAATCATTAATATATTTTATTTTCATATCAAAACGTTGAGTCGGCGTACGCCGATAAATCTACGCAACAGCCCGTTTTTCTCGGAATGATTGACAATTATTGTCATTTCACATACAAAAATACTATTAAAGTTTTTAGACTTCCGCGATTTGTACACATTTCAAATAGAATAGAATCCGGGTCTATATCGCGGTAAAAAGGAAGTAATACGACTTACTGGTTTCCCGACGTTTCGGCCGAATTGCATCAGGCTGATCGCGGGATAAGACGTCGGGAAACCAGTAAATTACTGGTAGTAAGCTCGCAATGCACACCCTGCACCATAGGTAAAGACGCCTCTGAGCATAATATGTATACGTTTGTATTACGCTAATGTATTTATTTTATTTATTTATTTATTCTTAATGTACTGTGTACAAAGGGAGACTTAATGCCATGGGCATTCTCTGCCAGTCGACCTTGGGGTAATTCAGAGAATCTAAGGTAGATGTAAAAACAAACAAAACAATATGTATGACACTAAGTTCTATTTCAATTAATAAATCGTACTGTATTTAATACCGAATTTTTATTATTTTAACCGTTTTCCATCTTGGGGTGACACCGCAATTTCCACCCCGAGCTACGTCACTGTTAAGAATTTCATTGCTTTACAGTAGCATTTATTATTGTTAACTATTTAAGTATTAAGTGACATAAATCTTAGTATACTGTCAATCATTATAACTCAATCAAAATCAACATATAAAACGTATACACAACAAAACATTAACCCAGTTACCTTCGCGCCAAGCCATAAATAACAGAAGCTCTGATAAACTATAACGGAACAATAAATATTTTTCCTCCTTTAGCTCCTTATAAAAACGTCCCTACACCTTTTATTTGTAAACAATATACATTATCTTTATCCTCAATGACTAAGATTGAAACAACGAGTAATTATTGTAGAGTCGAGCTGTTTTTAAAAGATCACTTCTGTCTGACCACCCTTTTTTTGATCTACTCCTTTGTATCCAGCCAAGTTCAAAGAAAAGAATGAAAAATTATTTTACAAATAATAAAAACTGACTTCAAAAAAGTTAAAAATAATATAAGAATAGGCACAGACAACATCACACTTATATGTATATCGAAGTCGGTGCCAAACGATGATCCCCTTTTTTTTTTTTCTCTCTCGGGGGGAAATGCGTAAGCGCACCGTGCCCGCCGTTCTAGACGGCGAGCGTGTGTGGGGCTCTCCCGGCAGAGTGCCAGGCCTACCCACTAAAACCCTCCGGTGTTCTCCCTGCTCTTATGAGCGCGCTAGGTAAGGTCCACACTGCGACTCCACTACCCACGCGCCCGAGCAAGCCCGACCCACCGGTCGGGCTATCGCCAAGGGGGGATTGCCCGAGAACACCAGGGCAATCCCCAGACGGAGGGCCTTACGGCGGCGTGCACGGGGCCAACCGTGCACGCAGGCCTCCACGGCAGGGTCATTAGACGGGCATCGCTTGTGCGAATGCCCGCCTTCTCCTGCCTAAAACGATGATCCCCTAGAAAATCTTAAAATTTGTCACCGACTTCAATATAGAAGTGTTATGTTGTCTGTGCCTATTCTTATATTATTTTTAACTTTTTTGAAGTCGGTTTTTATTTTTTGTAAGATAATTTTTTATTTGAATCTTTTTTTTTGGAAGTCGGTTAAAATTCCCTATCTCAAAAACAACTGAACCGATTTTGATGAAACTTGCAGTATTCCCTAAGTTGAACAATACCTAGTACAACAAAAAAAGAATTACTTAAATCGAACCTGTAGTTCCGGAAATATGCGAACACAAACATAAAAACATACATACAATATACATACACTTTTGAAATTTGGCACATTTGTTCAGATGCTGATATAGACTAACATATACAAAAACTGGGCAGTTCTGGAAATATTGCATACATACGGGCCGAATTGATAACTTTTTTTTTGAAGTCGGTTAAAAAAGAACTGGCGACGTAGCAGCCATGTGTAATATTATACGAACCGTTTCTCGCCACTTTTGACCCTGTCACAGCTCGAAACCTAAAAGGTATCTTTGTCACGGTAATAGCACAGAATAGATAATAGTACTACGTAATAGTGTCTTTGTTAAAGCCCTTTAGCTTAATTATCTAGAATCCAAAATTTCATAAATGTAGCTGAAAGAGTTATTCATATATTAACGTTTAAAAACCGGCATTTTTTATGACTGACTCACTGACTAATGTATACTTAGATCATAACCTAACCCACTTGCAAATGACCTAGAAACTTGATTTTTGGCATCAAAGTAGACTATTACGCGTATATAAAGGAAAAAATCTGAAAATTGAAAATTATTGATAATTAATATCAATAAACTAATACTTACTATTACATGAACCATTTTGAGCTACTTTTGACCCCTTCACAACTGGAAACTTATTTAATCTACATACATGAATTTTGGCCTACTCCTTTTTGAATGGCCATTCCATTTATTGAAGCCATTAAGCTTGTCTAGTAGAATCTAGTATTTCATAAATGTATCTCAATCAGTTATTGATATTTACGTTTTTTATGACTGCCTCCCTGATTAGGCAATCAAAAACCTAACCTTAAAATTGTTTTAATACCAGTTTACCTGAGTAACTTCAAAGAATACAACTGAGGGCCAATACATGCCTATTGTATTTAAAAAACTAACATCCAACTTAAGGATCCTTCCGTCATCAGCTCGGCTCATATCTACAATGCTCAAATACCAAGGGGGCCTAGACAACGTGACAATTCAAAAACGATAACGAAGTTCGATAATATAAGAACAAACTGTATGGGATTGACACATGACATCGCCATCAAAGTCATCGCTATTTAAGTTGGTAGACAAATTGATTCGAACAAATTGATTTGAACGAATCGATAAAGTAGCGAATTGTTTTTTCGTAACTTTCATATACCTCATCATCATCATCATCAACAGCTCATATATATACGTCCCCACCGAGGGGCTCGAGCCTACCCTAAACTAGGGTGATTAGGCCTTAGTCAACCACGCTGGCCAAGTACGGGTTGGTCGACTTCACACACAACCTGTAAAGAAATTCTTTCTTTACAGGTGTGTGCAGGTTTCCTCACGATGTTTTCCTTCACCGTAAAAGCGTCGAATAAACGTACATATTATGAATTCAAAATTTGAAAACACATTGGTACGTGGCGGGGTTCGAACCGCTACCTCCCGATTGGAAGGCGACAGCCTTACGCACTACGCCATCGACGCTTTACTTTACTTTCATATACCTACCTACTCAAAACAACTCATTTTTTATTAAAATGATGAAAATATTAATTTTAATCAACTTTTTACCATTTCTTTTCCATTTCCTAGTTTTGAGTACTTAAATAACCACTATGTTGTTTTCTTACAGAAAGAACAATTCGACACAGTGATCGCTAATCCTGACGTTGGCTACGAATTAAGTAGTTTTCGTTATCTCAGAGACGATGATGAATTAAGATATCGTTTCGCTATGTAACGATTGCCACTTGTCTAGGCCCCTGAATAGTTTCAGAAAAACTTGAAACACGCTGGACATGCTTATAAAATTTAAGGAATTCCCTCGATTTTCCGAGGACTCCATCACCAGATCCTAACTTTGGTGACAATGGAACCAATCGGAAAGTTTACCCTCTCAAACAATAGAAGAATTTTCCAAATCGGTTTATAAATTTCAGAGTAATGAGGTAACAAACTTAAAAAAACAGTCGAATTGATAACCTCCTCCTTTTTGTGAAATCGGTTAAAAACAAGAAATAAGTATACAAAGCAAATAACCTATCAGTACATTATAATGTATTAATACTAACAAAGAAAATTAAACAGTTAATAAGACAAATAACATTGATAATACAAATAATAATCTGGTCATAAATAAAACGTCATCTCGCAAATATTTGGGATTCGAACTTGAGACCTACGCCTCCATGCAGGTTCATTGACCGCTCAACCGGACTGTCAATACTTTAACTTGTCTACATATAAATATAGGTAGGTGTAGTACCTACCTATATTTATATGTAGACAAGCTGTGCCCGCGAACTACGTTTCAACAGTAAAAATACTAATATCGCTATTAAAAAATAGGGGTTGGTGGAAGAAGGGTGAACATTTAAGGTTATAAATATGTATTTTTTGATTCCATATCATTAAAAATGTCAAAAAATCTAGAAAGGGCCATCCTTATCACTCAGGAATGTAAAAAATGGCCTACAACCAATTCTCAGACCTACCAACTATACATAAAAAATTCATAAAAATCGGTCAAGCCGTTTCACACACTGTGACGCGAGATTTTTATGCTAGAGACTAGCTATGCCTGCGAACTACAAATGCCTTAAGACATTTCGCCATAATAATTGTCCATAAAAAAGTCTGGAGAGGGTCACCCTTATCACCTAGGGGTACAAAATAGCATACAAACTATTTTCGGTCAAGCCGTTTCGGAAGAGTTCGAGAACAAAATAAGTACTTTGTTATCGCACTCCTCTGAAGTATACAAGATTTTTTATTTTTTTTAAATATTAAACTAGCTGTGCCTGCGAACTACGATTCGCTTAAATAAAGCCTAACGCACAAAAATTAAGGCCTAAACACCCTAACTTAGGGTAGGCTCGAGCCCCTCGGTGGGGACGTAGGTATATGAGCTGTTATGATCATGATGACACAAAAACTTCTGGAGGGGGCCACTCTTATCTTATCACCTAAGGGTATAAAATATAGCCTACGACCACAGAAATCTGTGCCTACGACCTATTCTCAGACCTACCGAATATACACAAAAAAAATCATAAAAATCGGTCAAGCCGTTTCTGAGCAATTCAGTAACAAACACTGTGTCACAAGATTTTTATATATTAGACTAGCTGTGTCCGCGAACTACGTGTCGCCATAATAATCACCTAGGGGTATAAAAAATAGTTTCGGAGGAGATTGGTAACAAACACTGTGACACGAGAATTTTATATATTAGATTACGCATGTTCTTACTACTTATGTAGGATATCTATATGTTTTCTAGTCCTTCAGAGCAACGTCTATCAACTGCATACTTCCTCACGTTGACTGAAAGAGACCCCATGTCGGAATAAGTCTATCGCCTTTAATTCTTATAATGTAAGCAGACTGTAGAGCTTATTTCATAAAACTATATACATATATGCCATTAATCATCATCTATAGGATGTGAATGACAATGACACTAACTAAATCAAACAACAGTCGTAGTAACTATACTAACTAATCTGTGCTATTAGTACTACTAATAGCACAGATTAGTTACTTTAGTTAGTAGTGACTTTGTCTGTGTGATTCACACATTACTGTATGGATAAAGGGAAAACCCTCCTATAGCTTTTTTTATATTTATGATTGTGCATTTCCTTTTAAAAATAATGAATTAGTTTAAAAATAAATAGGTCTATCAAAATAAGAAAAAAAACTCGACTCGGGATTTTTTTAACCTAATCCATTTTTAACATGTCGATAAAGTATATTATTGTGACAAATTTCGAAAAATATAAAGTGAATAATCAGTATGAACAACATTGAGTGTTCATTTCATACATACGTACTCGTACGTACGATTCATATAGGTAGTACACGCGTAAAATAATTGGGGGAAAGCTTTGAAACCCCGAAAAAATACTTATGTTCTACCTATAAAAACTACAGTTTCTAATCATCACACCGAAATAAAAATATCGATTTCTCATTCAAGCTAAAAAATGTTTTTTCACACGAGTTGGCTGGCAGAAACCTATAAGCCTGTTATTGTATATTAATACCGAATGTTGACAAAATTATTTCAATTTTGTGTGCAATAGATTATGGTAATCTTGCTTTGGACGTAATGTATTTATTTATATAACTTACTTTATTGGAGAGGTTTAATTTACTCGTACCTTCTGAATCACTTCATAATTCCATTAATACTTATATAGTAATTAAAGTACAGACCATAAGAAAAAAATTAAGGTAATGCAATCACACGAAGCCTAATTTCATTCAAAGCCAAATTATCTATCTTTTCTGTCAAGCTGGGTACGTAGTACTTAATACAATAAGTACTTAAACACCTTGAGTATCAAAACAAACCAAGATGCCCAAGAAAACGTACCTTAATCACCGAATTTATCCAACAAGCCTCTGAATTCACAGTGTTGTCAATATCTGTGACACAATCACACATTCACTTTAATCTCACTCAACAGAATCACTATCACTTTCTACCGAATGCTATTTGTGTAAGCCGTTAATTTAGATTTAAGTGAAACACTTCGTTCCTAAGTTGACTGCGCGCGTTGTGAGCGGTAGCGGTCGGAGTACTAAGGTTGGGTCTGTGACTCTGTCCGCCAGCTGAGTCACCCGTCAACCGGCCACACGACCTTCGAGCATCCGCGGAACTCACAGCTGATTTCTGAGAGTTACTCATCATTCCTTCCGATCCTAATCATAAGTGTTCAAACATCGAGTTGAGCTATCTGGCCCGATTTAGATCATTACATTGAAGCTCAAACTCAGATTCAAATGGTCATGAAACTTTGTAACTGTTCAGTTTGTCAAATACTAAATCATGACTTCGCATTCCTTGGGAAACTAAAAAAATCGGGATAAAATGTGGCCTATATTTTTAGCCGGGGTATAATATAATATGTTAATCTCTATGCAAAATTTTATTAATATTGGTTTAATGGTTTTGGCGTAAAAGCGAAGAGAAATGAGGTTTTAAAACGAATAATAAGTATTTTCCAATTAAAGTATAAATTAAATTTAAATAAAATCTAAAAAAAAAACATTTTAAAAGTGAAGACTGGAATGATAAGTTTTATATAAAACGCAATATTACGATAATCAGCTCTGTAGATTTTTAATCCAATATCTTTTACATACAGACATAAAATAACATCTTTACTCTATAAGACGTTAGTTACAGATAAGTTTCTAGTATCTTTTTACGAACTTTTTAAATCTAAGAACTCAAATACTAGTTGCGCAGTAACTTTCTCTCGCCGGGAGACGATCGCGGGAACCAATCCAATCAAACCACTAGCCCCTTGAACTGGTTAAATTGAGCCGTGACGAAGAATGGTAGTGAACATGACACAAACTTTATTACGTCTTAAAGTCATCGTTCGACGTTAACGAACAAGATTATCGTAATGCCATTTCGATTACCTTGCCAGACAGTCGACAAATTGAGAACATTAACAAGTGATAGGTCCGGTTTTGCGTCTGGCTAGCAACGATGAACTACCAGTTACTAGTAGTTCATCGTTGTCATCGTTGTTGTCAGAAGTAGCTATGGCGTTTTCCTGCCATGGGCGTATTATAATAGCTGAGAATATCGAGGTAATTAATTATGTCATCTTCGACATCATAATATGTAAGGTTCCCAACCCAACGATTTAAGACATTTAACGTTTTATACTTGTAAGATCGATCAAATACATTTCAACTGATAGCATTGACATACACATTGAAGTTATTATTGTTTTGTTTATTTATAGGTACATACACAACACTTTATTATATGAAGACACAATTACGTGACACAACGAATAACCAATAATCATCTATGTGGCCTATTGCTACACACTCCGAGATAGCCACACTGACACATAAAAAGGATTTGGACACTATCTAAATAAAGTTGACACCACATAAGATCTAATAAATGAGATTTAGTCACATAATAAAACATGTGAGGGTAACTGCACTGGGGAAATACGCCGCAGATCGGGCATGGCTAAGAGTGTGATGACGAACCTGGAGAAAATATGGAGAAACCCACAGGAGAATCAGGAACCCTATTAGGTTTCCTGATTCATCATTGTTCGACATAGGCCTCCCCCAGGGATCTCCAAACCAATCGGACCTGCGTCCCCTACATCCAGCAGCCAGATTGTCGGTTCATCTTGTGAGGGGCCTACCAACGCTGCGTCTCCCACACACTGCACACGGCCGCCACACGAGGACAATCTTTGGGCTATGTCGGCGACTCTTTCTTTTACAGATCTCATCATTTCTGATACAATCGCGTAGAGAAACCCTTTGAGCCTTCTTATGAGACCTATTGTAGGTAAGCGGCCACGTCTCAATTGGCTTACTGTTGAACTAATCCCGATGGATCGCCATCGGGATTGTGAATTTTCATACGCTTGAGTAGCAACACTAGCGCCAAATTGTATCTGTATTTTGAGAAAATTAAATACCTAATACTGAGTTTGGTTCATCCAAAATCCACGCAATACGGGCTCAATTTGGAGCCAATGCGAAAAAATAAGCATTCGAAAAATCACAATCTCAATGCCGATCGATCGGTATTGATTCAAGAGTAAGCCCACAGTGGGGCTAGCAAGCAGGAGAATCGAAAATCGAATCGAAATCAGGAATCGAGGAGTTTGTATGGCAATTTTATTAGTTCTGCTACTCACGCTTATAAAATTGCCATACAAACTCCTCGATTCGGATTTCGATTCGATTTTCGATTCTCCTGAGTGCTAGCACCACTGTTCCGTGTGCGGAGTGCGAGTTTTATCGAGCTTTACTCGATCGCACGCATCGAACGCGTAAACGCGAATTTGTATGGAATTAGAGCAGTGCCATCTAGGAGTCACTAGATGAAGCTGTCTCATTCCATAGCATACTATGGCTACTATGGCGCTGCGTTCGATGCGTGCGATCGACTAGAGCTCGATAAAACTCGCACTAGGCACTCCGTTCTTTATCACTGGCAACGTGCAATTTGCCCGTCTATACTGATCCGTACGTCCGTAACGTAAAGGGTATCGCGGCCTCCGTGGTCTAGTGGTTGAGACCACTGGGTGTTAATCGGGAGGTCCAGGGTTCGATTTCCCATGGGGCAGAAATTTTTCTGCTCGTTTGGTTGGTAGTAGGGCTTCTGAGCCCGCCTGGCTAGCTACCACCGTCTTACCTAAGTTTGTCACTATAATAACATTCATTTAATTTAATAGCATTCCGACAATAAGAGGTGATAACCAGTTCCTCAGTTGTTGAGGAGTCCAGGTGAAGCTCGCTTCCACCTTCGGCCTTATCATCACTGAGCATCAGATGAGATGAAAGCCAAGAGCTTCGGAAACGTTCTTGTTATGATAGTTGTTTACTATCAATATTGTATACACCAGCTATTACACTTGTATAACTGAGTCTCTTTGATATTTTTTGTTGTACAGTGTAATCAGCTCTAAATAATATAGATGCACCAATATTGACACTACCACAATAATCTTATCGGCATTGCATTGTTGTGTTCGGACAATTAAGAATTAGAATAAGAATTAGACAATTAGAGGATGAAGAATTCGGTCGACACTCGATCCACTCTACCGCCTTATCAGGTGAGAGATATACATACAACAGAAGTCCTTGAGATAGATAAAGGGTTTATAACCAACCACTTTACCACCGAGGACACAACCCGAATAAAATTTGGTTTGTATTACATATTTCCTTATACGTTTTTTTTCAGCAGTGATACAGCAGCAGATATTCTTCTCATGGATGACGTCGCTGACCAATTCGACTAAGGGAGTTTATTGTAATTATTTTTTTCAGCAAAACCAAGCAGAAGAATTCCTGCCACCACGAGGAATCGAACCTGGCACCTCAAAAACATTTATATATAATCAAAACAAGCAGAGTTTATTGTCTTGATAATTTGTAACTAATCAGAGAAAATGTCTCATGAACCACCCAGTAGGTAATGGTCGAGAAACCTTTAATATCTCTTTATAAAGGGGATGCCATGGAGCTATACTTTGAACTTGCAACAATATTTTGGCTATATGATTTACGTCGCAGCAATGGTCGCCTTATCAATTATCTCTACCTTCTAATGTCAGAGTCCAACCTGCCCTAAAGTTAGCGTGTGATACGTGTTAAAAACAGTTAAAAATAATGCATAAGTGTGGCTACATCTGCTCAGTTTCCAATATAAGTAGGTAATTAATTAATATTGTTTAAAACTTTTTTTTTTCGTTGGTAAATGCATTACGCATATCTCGCGTTTGGGTGAACGTGAGGTTATGTCGGCCTCTCCGCGGCTACTGGAGCACCATCCGCGGCCTTCCGACTAAAACCCCTCAGAGACGCCTTGGCGCGAGCACGCTCATCACCGCCGCAACCTCCTCGTCAACAGATAAGGACATGTCGAGACGGGACGCGTCGTAGCCGGAAAAGGTCATGGGAACTCTTGCGAACACTTCCACGACCTCGTCGGCGTCTGCTCACCTAGGGCGGGCCCCTCTCACCCCCCTAGGGTGGGAAGGCCGAAGATCCCACGGGGCATCCGGGAATCCACGACTTGCAACCGGTGAATTGTTTAATACCTACCTTGTTCAATTAGATTTGTAATAAAGTTTCTTGGTTAATTAAATTTTGTCTTTTGTTTGACGCCATTAAAGTGCCTGTAACTATATTGAATAAAGATTTTTGAGTCGAAGTTTAAGCTTACCTTTCCCCAAGCTTAGTCCCATATCCCTCCATCCAATCTCCCATTTACGACGTTCGTTGACCCGCCAACATGTGTGGGACGCTCGACTGTTCCGCGTTTTTGTGTATTGACAAAAGTTTAGTAAACTCTCCAAATCTATATAAAGAAAATTGTGTTCGTCCGCAAGCTCATTTTCACTCGAAATCTGCTGGATTGGCTCGCTTGTTTTTTGGTACCTTATCACAGTACCTAATTTAATAAAAGTTATGGCGGGCGGGGATGAATATTAGTTACTTATGTACATTTTTCTCTATATTCTTACTATAGGTATTAGATGGAACGGAAACCATTTTTTTTATTTCGGCGATGATATTCACTAATTAGCCATTGAAAAGATCTAATATAAATGTAATCAAACAGCCATGTAAAAATAACATTAGGTATGCCAAATACTATGTTTTTATAAGAGACCTACAGTGCCCAAAATGTAAGAAGAAAGCAAAAGAAAATCAAGTCTAATATAAACAGCTGTCCATAACAATTAATGCGGTATAGGAATCAATGAAAAATACAAACAAAGCAAGCGAAAATCAGATGAGCGTTTACATTTGTAGATGTCGCTGTCGTAATGATGACGGCGATGTTTTAAAAAGGTATCAATATCGAGAAATTCTTTATTGGAGACTTTGGTGGATCGATAAAAGATTGAATAGATTGTGTAATTAATTCTTTATACCGATTACAAGGCTTTTATCGTCATCATTGTAGCCAAGTGACGCCAACTGCTGGACTTGGCCTCCCCAAAAGTCCAAAAAGGCAGGATCTAATGATGAGATCCCATGAAAATCGAGGGAACTCTTAAATTTTTATAGGTACGTAGAACGTGCTTCATGTTTTAACCGACTTCAAAAAAGGAGGTTTTCAATTCAATGCGTATGTTTGTGTTTATGTTACGCGATTACGCCACCTATTGTGGACCGATTTTCAAAATTATTTTTGTATTCGATAGAGTATACTCCTGGGGTGGTCCCAAGGTCACCAAAGAAGTCGGTTTTTACTTTTTGTTAAAAAAAATTACCGACTTCAAAAAAGGAAGAGGTTCTACGTTCAACTGTATCTATTTTTTATGTATGTATGTTCACCGATTACTCCGCCATATTTGTCGACCAATTTTCAAAATTCTCTTTGTAATCGAAAGAGAATACTCTCAAGGAAGTCCCATTGTCACCAAGTTATGATCTGATAGTGGGATCCTAGAAAATGTTATGATCGATGGAAACCCTTAAATTTGTCCAACGTGAATTATATTTTTGAAGATATTCAGGTATTTGCATCTGGTCATCTGGTAGGTACTCATCATATTATAATGTTACTGAGCTGATGATGGACGGTTTCTGATAGGTGAAGAGTTCGGTTCTTTAGAGCGAGACGATTTATTTTAAGTTATTCTGGTGTTTGCTTTGGCTAAAATTTAAATACGCATGTATTAATTTACCAAAATCATTGAAATAAAATTTATAATTTTTTGGTGTAAGTATTTGAAGTCGGTTTTATTTTTTGTAAAACAATTATTATAATTATTTGCAAGGAAGATACATATAAAAATAGAAGTAGAAAATTTAATGAATGTACTATATAAAATAATGTCAAGCAAAACACAGTGGACAGTGCCCAAACATGGTGAATGAGCTCCTAAAGATAACGTTTAACATTCAATAATGTCTTATTATGTAGGTACCTAAGCAGTTAATTGTTATGATTACGTGCTTAATCGATGTTAGAATAAAGCTTATACACTATTACCGTGCTTATAAACTTACCACGTCTGTTGCAACACGCACGACGAACCAGAGCACCTGCGCTCGCGCAGTGCTATGAACACAACCCCTAAATACGTATGAAAACTTTAACATTTATTTGTTGATGAACTAAACACTGATAGGATATTATTTTTAAACCTCCAATGAAAAAGTAAAACAATTAAATTGACATAGCTACATTTAACGAGAAGATGAATAACGCACGGATGCTGCCGCGTAGCCTTTAGATATATACGAGTAAGTACAATTTGTTTGTTATGTATGAGGATGAAGAAATATACTTAGTAAAAACAGCCATATATTGTGAAATTTTCACGAATTTAGTGTCACTGAGTTTAGTGACATGAATCTTAGGTGAGGCACTGGGTGCTAGAGTTAGTATTTATATTTTCAATAATAAATTCTCACGAGGCCCTACTATATAGCCATTTGATAAATTTAAGGCCGGGGACTCTAGTGGCATGTGGGTGAAGGTCTTAGGGTGCATCAGCATTTACATAGTTAGCAGGTAAATAATATAGCTTTTGTGAGTGGGTAATCAATCAATTTTAGAAGACAAATTGCACTATCGATGTTTGTTATGATAGAGGGCCTTACCATGAGAGCTTTGATAGCCAGGCTAAAAAAATTAAAACATCACTATTACCACGGTAATAATATAGGTACTATTACCGTGCTATTACAGCGGGTATGCCATCTCATTCTCACTGCGGTGTTAATACTTGTTTTCTTTAAAATATACGACAGGGAAGCTTTTTTACTTATGGGAAGTGACAATAAGGCCAAAGGTGGAAGCGAGCTTCACCCGGACTCCTCAACGACTGAGGAACTGACTATCTTGCCTCTAATCGGCGCAACACAAAAATGCTGATAGCATTGTCATAGTGGCGACAAACTTAGGCAAGACGGTGATAGCTAGCCAGGCTGGCGCAGAAGCCCTACCTACCACCTACCAAACCGAAAAGAAAAGCTTTTCCCTCCATTGGGAATCGAACCCCGGACCTCCCGATCAATCGACATCCGGTGATCTCAATCACTACACCACGGAGAGGTACTATTTTGAGCGTTTATGGCAAGGGGACAAGGTACAAGGCCGCGAGCTCTTGCATGGGTAGTTTTAGGCGACTCGCTCGCCCGCTTACAGGATACACTCAACACACACATCAATCACTCAACTCAACTCAACTTTTACACACAACACTTCAACGCAACGAGAAAAAAAAGAATTTTGTTGAACATTGTGCGCAGCAGAATACAGACGCAGATTCCGCGCTCATCTCCCGTGTTTCGGTCATAATAACCACGAGATTGGAATGACTATTGGTGGTGGTGGGATACAAGTGGGAAGCTTTTGGCCTACTTCATCTAAACCTTCACTATAAGGCAGAAAGTGGAAGCGAGCTTCACCTGGAACTAGCCTAAAAAACTGAGGAACTGCCACACTTACCTCAATTTGTCGGAACACAGCAACAAACATTAAGGCGACAAACTTGGATACGACGGCGGTAGCTAGCCAGGTGGGCCCAGAAGCCCTACTACAGTGGCGCGCCGCTCATTGCGATTTTTCATCACGGTGAGTTAAAGTAACTGATTTAAGTGCTATGAAGCTTGGGTGTAGCGCATAAAGTAAACACTGGGTGTAACGCATGGATTTATTATTGTTTGATTGATAAGTTCATGGTGTAGCATGGGTGTAGCGAATTATATGTCCACATTATGTCTATGTGTCTGTCATCGTAATGTCATGCCACCATAGACACTCTCATAATAATATGTCCGCATCTCAGAACAATACTACAGCT
Organism: Schoenobius gigantellus; assembly: GCA_963935595.1. Lineage (NCBI taxonomy): Eukaryota > Metazoa > Arthropoda > Insecta > Lepidoptera > Crambidae > Schoenobius > Schoenobius gigantellus. The sequence goes on along the minus strand of OZ012542.1, from coordinate 63,420,543 downwards.
TTAGTTATTCTTCTGAGGTTCGCATTTGCCATTAAATACTACTGGATTAACACGTAATTTGTAGCAAGGGAGCGTCGGTGGCACTGTGGACTCGGCACTTGTCTTCCAATCGGAAGGTCCGGGGTTCGAGACCAACATGAATCAATGTGTTTTTCCAATTTCATATGTATCTACATTTGTCTGACGCTCCTACGGTGAAGGAAAACAAAGGGAGGCAACCTGCATACATCTGCGAAGAAATTCAAAGGTGCATGTGAAGTCGACCAATCCGCACTGGGCCAGCGTGGTTGACTAAGACCTAAACACCCAATCTTGGGTTAGGCTCGAGCCCCTCGGTGGGGACGTATATGAGCTGTTGTGATGAATTTGTAGCAAAAATAAACTTACCAAAAATGCGAATTCGCCTCTGTTCACTTGTCACATCAATTGTTTAGCAGCTATAGCCATATTATTAGAAACATTATCCTGTATTTAAATAAGCATTACCTCATTGACATAGCGTGTGATTGTAAGAGGATAATAACATGTATTGATGAGAGTATGTTCTACTGTAATAATGTGTATTTTAGAGCAAATAAACTGTTTTCGAAATCGAAATGAAACCACTGTGATATCGACAGGATACGACATACATTTCAACTAGTAAATTTTGGTATACTATCCGATTAGTGAGCTTTGAAAAATCGATGTTGTACATTAAATAATACTATTATCAAAGAAATGAAATAATATTGAAGTTTAGCGCGTGGGTAGTAGAGTCGCAGTGTGAACCTTAGCTAGCGCGCCCATAAGGGCAGGGAGAAAACCGGGGGGTTTTAGTGCGTCGGCCTGGCACTCTGCCGGGAGAGCCCCATACACGCTCGCCGTCTAGCCAACGGCTGGTACGGTGCGGTTACACATTTCCCCCCGAGAAAAAAAATGATCGAACCCCGGACCTGCCGATTAGAAGGCCAGTGCCCAGTCCACAGCGTCATCGCTTTTTCCTGTTTTCAAACCGATTTAATTAGTTTGCATTAAAAATTAAAGAACAGCTTTGGCTGTGTTTCTGTTTTGTTTTTTTTTTTCAGTAGCTACCTACTCACCGTTTAAAATTCGTCAGAAGAAAGAGAGACCCGAATAAGTCTCTCCGTGACTCCAGCGACTCCTCTATTGAGTCCAGCAGATTAGAATCGATGATTCGAGCAGCCCGTCATTGCAGGGAGTCAAATGGTTCAAGTTGGTATTTTGGGGCTCCTACGAGTACCCAGAGATGTGAGCAGTACTCCACGTGCGGGCGAACTTGCGTTGTAAAGCATAAGTGGAGTTAAAAACGTATGAACGATATAAGGTTAAATAATATTATCTTCATAGGAAAACCACGAAATCACTTATAACTGTATCTTGAAATAAAACACCAAGTACAAGAATAAATCACTTATATTTCTCTGCTACTTAAGTATGAGAAAATAGAATACCTAGTTATCTTTCACACACAATGCCCACTGCACAGGCTCTCTTAAGATTGTTTTAAACATTAGGTATTAATAACATTTACGACAACTAAACTATTGAAACGTATTAAAATAGTATGAGGTAGGCTTATCTGCTTATTATCCGTTATCCACGTGAAACAATAAAATCAGTGGGTTACTAAAGTTTGATAATAATTTCGGGTTCTGAAATAAGTATTAGCAAAATACGTTTTACAATAATGCTTATAAATAAAAACACTACTAGAGAATCGCGGACCGTGTGTATCATTCGCCCCTATTGTCGTGATTCAAATTCAATATCGTTTATTCAAATTGGATTATTACATAATCACTTTTGCATTGTGCACTGTTGCACTTTTGCATTTTAATAGCGAACGCAGTTAAGCTTTAGTCGACAAAATAATACAAGAAAGGATTTTGCATGCACCCATTGATTATTTAGAAACCGCGTAATCAATTTGTTATTATATTGTTTTATAGAAATATTAATGTGTACTATTTTTAGGGTTCCGTACGACCGAATAAAAAAACGGAACCCTTATAGGATCACTCGTGTGTCCGTCTGTCGGTCACAGTTAATTATTATCTCCGAATCTATTAGACCGATTAAGTTGAAATTTGGTACACATATCAACTTCTGTGACCCAAACGCAGAGGTGTGACGTGAATAGAATGAAATCTGTATATCTATCGTGTGACTATCAAATAAAGGTCTTCTTGCGAAGATTAGATTAGATTTTTTTGTAATTTAAAAAAAATAGTTTCCAAAAAATACAGAAATTAGTTTTCTACTTATAGATTATAGGAAAACCTATAAGAATGATATTAAAATAACGTAAATCACTCAATATAGGTAACGTCGTACGGAACCCTCTTCACGCGAGTTCAACTCGCACTTTGCCGGTTTTTTTATTCATAACAAAATACGATTTTACACAATCTGTGGTACAGTACGATCCTTTCAAAAATAATGTTGGCAACCCTGTAAGCACGGCACGCGGGGCGGGGGGCCTGCCCCTCACCCCCAACGTGCATCCGCCGCAATAGAACCGTACTTCCGTGGCGTATGTGGTACTTTATAGAACACGTTGCCGCCGAAATTACGTCTGACCGAACATCGGTTGAGCGCCGAAGCGCGACGTAATTTCGGCAAATGTGCTGCTGGTAATTGAATTATATAGTCTGTCGATTAAATGTGTTTATATGGCAATTTTTTTTGAAATCGTATTACTGGTAACATTCTTGTCTGTGGTACTCGTGTTGTCAGTGACGTTACTGTGACGTAAATATTCTGAGTGGGGTTAAGTAGGGTTTTTGAAAGTCATTATTTTCCCATGTAAACACATAATCGACAGACAGACTATAGCATTGCGGGCGCAATCACGCCGAGTTCGGTCGTATACCTTCGATATAGTCGGTGTTACTACTTGTCTAATGTTAAATACTGTATAAACATGATGCTGTTTCATTTCTTTTAAAATTATAGACAGAGGCAGCATCATATTTAAACAGTGTCTGTAGCACAGACGTATGTCTGTAGTATTATATAATCTGTAACAGTGTCTAATTTTAGACAGCGTTTAAACTTTTTGTAGCAAGACCCAGACTTACTAGACACAGACTAGTCTAAGATTAATAATAAAAGGTGAAAAATATGTTTAAGTGTCTGTATTAAATTATTACTATTAGGCACCCTACATTATCCTACAAAGGCAACTAGTCAAACCAGTCATACTAATGCGTACATACATTTCGACAATTATCTTAACATTGTCAAATTTTCAAATCAATAAAACTCATCATTTTCCAGGACCAGGGAAAGAGCCCACCCTTGTTTTAAGTAAGTTGGCATAATATATCACATTGAGTAAGTGTACAGTACATATATCACGATATTTAGTGCCCGTACAGCACTTGATTCAAAAATATCGTTTGCGAACGTATCTAGAATTGTGCCGTAAAATCGGAACAAAAAAAAAATAAACCAACAAAATGTTGAAAAAAATCGTTTATTAGACAAAATAAATAAAATCTAAATATCGTAAAACAAAAATTGTAAAATTTTGTAAAGAAACGTTGACACTGCTTAGTACAACAAGCACGCGATTTAGTATAATTTTAGTTTCACTAACTTATGTATGTACATTACGTTATTGTATTATAGTCATTATGCTAAACAGTTGTTAATAGATAAGTCTAATTTATTGGTGGCGATTCAATATTAAAACTGACTTAACATATGGAGACTGACACTAAAAGGTTAACCATAGACTAAAAATGTCTGACAAAGTAAATATGAAATAAAGAAAATTTGTCGGATTACACATCAAAATTAAGATTACACCAATTTTCGAAACTTAACAATTTGTGAAAAGTAGTTGCTAATCTTTTTGAAGTATTGTAGTAGTAAAAAAAATATATTTCTTATACACGGTTATTTTTTATCACCCTGGAAAAATTTAGGGACGCTTCAGGACACATCCATTATTATATAAAAAATATGAAAAAAAAATAACAGAACCACCACCAACATCGAAATAATTACGTTGTACTTTATTGCTTTTTGTTATCACACAAATTTGTAATTTATATAGTACATACAAAAATACGGTTTTCCAACATACATATAGCTGCAATCAAGCTTACACATCTACATTCACTTTGTCTATACTTACTGTCCATTCCAACAAAAGAAATACAATAAAGTAAATAGTGCTACTAGTGTTCTTTGATTAATTTTCAAAGACATGTTAAAAAAATGAATACATAAAATTAAATCAAAAATGTTGATTTTAAAACAAATGCTTGTGTATTGTAAGATGTTGGTTGTACAATTCAAATAACAAAATTGTACACGCTGGAAAAGAATGTTTATATCAATATTTTTTTTACTGAAATGGACTATAGTTAGTGCTACTAACTTCCAAGATTAATGTATTAATACAACAAGTAGATTAACATTTTAGTACCGTGTCATATTAACAAAAGATACCTATGTATGATGTTAATTATTATGACAGGAACCTAAAGTGAATGTGTACTTCTCGAGCCCACCAACTCACTATACTGATGAGACATAATTTGTGAATTATATTCTTAGTTTATTGTAGTTTTTAAATATGTTTACTTATATATTCTATGTATAAATATAAAGCACTATTGCATGGCACTTACATTCTCGAATCACACACTTTGCTTATTAAATTTTAAAAATAAAATGAAAAATTCGTTGTACAATAATAAAAACTAGAATTCACGACACATCACATGTAGATTTCATTTGTGAGAATAAAATATTTTATCAGTTTACTACTTTTGCCTTTACCCTCACTATATTGCAGAATAAGAAATAATAACGTGAAAGTATACATTTTAAACAACGAGCAATTTTAAAATATTTTTAAATAAAATTATGCACATTAAATTGTTTTACAATTAAAAGAAATGGTAATTAAAATAAATTAGGTGTGTATTGAATATTTATATAATTGAATTAAATAAATATACAGCTATTCAGTAATCAAAAGCATTGTTATTTGTAATTGCAATGAAGCAGATCGATTTAGAATTAACCGAAAGGTTGACACTTTTTTATATAGGGGTAGTTTTAAAATGTTCACACATTTTTACATTCAATAAATACATAAATAAATAAATTACAGTATTTTTCTAAAGTATTTACTTCAATGTGAAAAGTATTGGAAGACGTGGAAAAGTTACCATATTTTTTATATAAACTGTTAGTATTGGCTATATGTATATTTATGGCGATGACGTAACATCTCACACGAGTCATGGGTCGTGCAAAGAACAAATAGTATTTAATATTTTATAGGTCGTGCAAAGAACAAATATTAATTTTAAGTAGATACGTCCACAGCACACCTGTAATGTGTGCACAAAATTAACTATTATGTGAAACCGACAATTCAATATATCGTAACGTACTGTTGTGTAGAGTTGTTGGCTCTATGGTTCAATGTCGCATCACGTACCATGGACAGTGACTCTACTAATATTATTATTTTTCTGGACTTTTTGTAAGAGTCGAGTCTACAGCACTTCAATATATCTGTTCTTACGTAGACACTGTATAGTGAATCGTATGAGCGTCATTTACTATCGTGTAGAACTGTTGGCTCTATAGTCTGTATTTTCTACAAGGAGTCTAAAAGTGAATACAATGCTACCAACTTATCTGTGAAGTCACAAATTGGAGCTACAGCTGCCATAATATAATACCAATTGAAAAAAAAACCTCTGTTAACTTCACTTTGTGTTACTTTTCGCATTTGATTAATCACGCAGAAAACTCTGCAAAATGTGACGCTGGGAATATTAACGTCTTGATAACAAAATCCTTTTCTGAAGAATCGCGCCAGAGTTTCCAATTTATGGCAAAGGAAACCTACCTACTATCGACAGACAAGCTTCCGGTACACTACGGATGTGACGTCACGTACTGTCGCGTAGAGTTGTCGGCTCTGTGGTGCGATGTGACGTCACGCGCCATAGCTCCGCGCCTATATCTGGTACCAGGGCGAGCGGCGCACCCAGCGCAGCTTGTACCCGCCCTGCTCGGTGCGGATCTTGATGGAGGCGCCCTCTGCCGCCTTCACCGTCTCTTTCACCTGCAGCAAACATTGCATATTTTTGTGTAGCATGCGCAGCGATGGCAAAATTGACGCACCATGTCGTTAGCTTGATTCTCAAACTGCGTAAGTTCGAAATAATCGAGAACAGATCGAGCGATCGATTTCGATGGCATAAAGTGTATAATTTCGAGATCTCGATATCTCGAGTCCCCTCACCGCTCATGACCGAAAAATTAATATTTAATTAGTTATAAGTGAATTGTAAGACAACCTCGTTTACTATTTATATAAATCTGTGTATCTCCTAAACTAGAATAGTTTTCAACGCCAACGCCGCAGTGAGGACATTTGTAGTCAATTTCTTTCGCTTTTTGCCCCATGGGGTATCGAACCCTGGACCTCTGCATCAACACCGAGTGGTCTCAACTCAACCACTAGACCACGAAGACGGTTAAAACGCTCTGTGAACTGTTCATTGCATAGTATGCATTATATTAAAAAAAATGTTGATAAATTTCGAATGCACTCACGCTCTGCATCAGGTTCTGCGCGTTGCCCACCAACATCTCCGTCGCCTCCTGGTCCTCTTCGCTACCTGCAGACACGGGCATATTCATCGTTATTGAAAGCCTCAAGCGCTTTAAGGCCAGGCCAGTTCACGATGTCTACTCTGTCACGCGGGTTGCTTATTGCATTGCAATATGGCTGACCGACTATGGCGTTGCTGGCTCATATATTGCATAACTTTAACTGGTTCACCAACGAAAACATTACTATTTCAACATTATCATTTGTGAATTATATAACCAGTAATTGTGTTAGAACGATCAAAAGATACCCTTTTCGTTAAATTTTACGTGAATTCCTCACGCTAGAAACACAAACATTAATCTTTTGTCAGAATGTGGACTGGCTTGGTCTTCATACCGTGCAATGACAAGTATCGAATGAAATTCACGCAGTGTTAATATTCTACAGTAAAGCTCTTTTCTGACACCATGCAGACAAGAACAGCAGTGTTAAATTTGAACAAAAAATACTTGTGCAGTGATTCTAATATACACAGTCACAATCAAATTAGCACTTTTTAAACTGAATGTAAGATTAAGGAAAGGCAACTACTGAATAAAATAAAAAGCCCTCCAGAAAACATTTTGGTCCTTCGAGCCGGATACGGACAACGTATCTACTTCAGACGAAAGTTACACAAAAACATGCAATTACACAAATATGAGGGTAAAATGGACAAAAATAGATATAAATGTAAGCAGTTAATCTTAAAGAATTGTCACTAGCCTGTGCGGGTTACTTTATTCTTTATAAAAGGACATGAATTATGTCACGTTTCGACAGCCACGTTGCGTTTATGTACATGCAATAGTATCACTTGTTTGTAAATGGATATTAAATATTAAAAAGAACAGAAAAAGTTAATATGTTATATCTATTCTTTAACTCGCTCTTAAAGCTGTTTTTGTTAAAGCAAAATATGCTTGACTAATAAGGATAATGGCTTAGATTTTATTTTACGTTCGCAAGCCTTAAAAAAAATTTATTTTTCATAGTAACTTGCGACGGTAGATTGATTTGAAATGGCGCGTGACGTCATGCCTATGTACATTTTGCAGCGCACTGTGACGTAGCGAACCCCCACTGCTTGACTTTAAATCACTCTATCTCAGTAGTTATTATTTATTACGAGAAAGCAAAAAATATGCATCTGAATTTTTTTAATTTAATCTAACCATTGACGAAAAAAAAAAGATTTTCCCTTTTCGTACCCTGGCAACATTTCTCACTATTCTTCAATCTAAATCAGTGTAAATTAAATTGGGATACAAGGTTTTCATCGAAATACATAAACACATACTCCACACTCTTTACATAAAGGCCTGCGTAGACGAGGGCATGGACCAATGACGAGGGATAGTCCTCGGCGTATTTTTTGTCATTCTAAATAGATCCCTTAACAACTGTATTGAATAACGCCCACGACAGATTTAAAGTACCGCGTATTTTTTGTTCCTAAACAACCGAGGACACCGACAGACCGGACTAGGCAAAAGTACGGGGAAGACTCCGAAAATCAACGCACACAGCGAACTGTAGTCCACGGTGAGCGCTCGGGAGCAAGCTTAATGCAAATGAACAACACCGCGTAATCTCAGAATATTTTTGCTTCCATAGCGTGCGCTTCACTACAAACTATCGCAAACCATTTGCGTTGAGTCCGTGATAAGTTCTCGGCGGACGTTTTATTCACGATTTAGGGGTTTTTGACCTCTGCGGACAAAAGACCCTCGTCTGCGCAGGCCTTTACGAAATAAATGAACAGCCAAAAACGGGAAAATAAGCCGTCAGAAGTGATACGAATAAGTGCAACGTTCTCTCGCGTGCAATCTAATTCTCATAACGATAGATACCTTTGTAGTCCGCCATGCCGACTGTTAGGGAAGCAAGAAGCGATTAGTGAGAGCAAGTTAGTGCAATGTGGCATTGATGCCTGGATTTTAAATCATCGGACTAAATTTATTGGATGCATAAATACGACTACTTTTTATATGTGATCTGTTATATCAACATAATAATTACGCATACAAAAGATATCTGAGGAATAAAAAGCCAGCGCTAAGCATTTTAAAATGTCAAGTAAATAGATATAATTGTCCGAAGTAATAATTCTACAGTAGCATTTGTACATTTAAAAAGTGATCAAATATTAACGAGCTGCTCAGTGCTCTATTTCTCTCTCTTTCTCATCCACTTTTTTTGCAAGATTCGGACCGAAATTTTGATGTATAGGAACTAGAGGATTTTCTTGTTGTTTTTTCATACAACATAGTTGCCATATAAGCAAGCTGCCCACTGCTGATGGAAAATGGCTACAGTCGCCTATAACTATAATCCACGCGGTACCTGTTAGATTTGCAGATCTACAACGCCTACAAGGACGCCAATGTACGTTGCCAACTTGTGCCATAAGATGTCAAGTCACAGTACCCAATAATTTCCCTGTCTGTCTTATCCTTCAAACCGGGACGCAGCAATGCAAGCGCCGTTGCTTGGCGGCTGAAATAGGTTCGATATAGGTACCCACGCAGACGACTCAAGTGAGTCTCCTATGGTATGGTATTCAATTCCATTTCAAAATTTTAAGACAGCTATGTTAGAATGAGTGCGAATGTGGGATGTATTAAAATAAATAATAAAACTTAACACTCACCCTGCGCCCCGAGCATAGTCGCTTTGACAGTCGACAAGATCTTGAGCTGCGTGCCGATCGTCGGGATGCGCTCGCACACTTGGAGAAGATTCTGTCCAAGATAACGATCCATCGTTATTGTACAGTTGAATAAGCCATTTACGCTGAGCATAACGCCCGCGCGAAATAAATATGTATTTCTTGTCGTAAATCGTCAGTTTGTCGACACGAAGCGATAGCTACTCATTAGCGGCTGTCGAAACTGTTGAAAATGAAATTTCGGTGTCGAGAAAATTTCCTTGCGATGTTCGTTTAAGCATATCGCGATGAGATATCCAGTATCTGTGCGGTTGAGGATTTCAGGTGAAATCAGATCCTACCTTCGGCTTTATAGATACCAAATACAGATTATTAGATGACGGGAAAGCCAAGTACAAGTCTAATAGTGTGAATAAAAAAATGAAAGTAGATGATGCCAGTATATTTGTCATCATCCACATCAAGCCACAATATGACCACTTCTTGCCACGGGTCTCCCCCAAAAAGGAGGATTTGACCTATTTGAGGATTTCCATCTCAGCATGGTATGTGGTCCGGGTTAGTGGAGTATAGGAGTCTCTTCTTTTGCTTGGCAAGGCAACTGCCCATTGCAATTTGAGTCCTGAAGGATCTTATTTAAAGCCACTCACACCATCATAGCAATTGAACAACTGTGCTTTCGCTCACGGGAAAAGGTGTATGCAATTCATGAAACTTACCCCTTCGGCCACATTCGAAACTAAGGTTCGAAACTAGTTTCTAAATAAGAATAATGTTTCTTTTTTCGAAACTAGTTTCGATATAAGAATTAAATTTCTTATCTCGAAACTTGTTTTGACAAAAGAATTATATTTCCTCATTCGAAACTGACAAATGAAAATCTCTTTAGAAATATAGTAATAAATGAAAAAAAAAATTAACACTGTTAAAAAAAGTATTTTATGAAACCATTTGGAAATAAAATCGGGTGCGTTTCCATACAATTATATTTAATTGAAATAATTTAACAAGTAAGACTTAATAATGCAGTGTAAAGGGGGCGATAATTTCAACGCAATGGCTAACGAAGATTTCTTTCTTGTGTAGTTGCTGGATTGCTAATTTAATTTCTTCATCTATTTCCATGTAGTTTTTGTTCTTTTTTGTAATTTTCTTGCTTAAACTTGTTTCATTTTTTAAAACATCTAGGACTTGAGCTAATGTTGGATTCGTACGCCCAATAAATCTGTTTATTTTGGAATGCCATCCCTCCAAGTGGTTTGTTGTTCTTATTTCTTCTGTACTGCAGCAGCAAAGTTTGACAAAATCATTGTGTTCAAACCATTGCTTTTTAAAATATTTGTTAAATTTTTGTACTTCTATGCCGACTGGGCTTTTATTCATTACATATTTATAGCCTTTATTAATAAGCCCTTGTGGTAAGCGTGCTAAACCAGCACAACGGGCTACGTGTCTCTTTTTGACGCTTGATTTTAAGCCCAGAATTTTTGCCTTTCGGAATAATGCCCTGTTGTAATGGAAGTAGCATAACTTTGTTTTGATCAACGGAAAGACATCTCTAATACCTTGCATTGCTGATTTCTCGAAATCCAAAGTAACCTTCAGAGGTTTAAATGATAGAATCTGCGATTTAATTAATCTGTACAATATTTCGTAGGTTTTTCTTTTTTTGGTTTCAAGAAAGGCAAAAATTAAAGGGGTTAATGAACGAGTGTCTTTATCATAACCGTGTATCGAATATAACTGTTTGAAACATCGTGGGCAAGACTTAAAGATACCGTCGCAGTAAATGTGTTTGTAATTTGTGATTTTTTGTCTAGAACTTTTTGTGCAAAATAATAAAATTCGATTGCCTTCATCGATGAAATCAGCTAAGAGCAAGTTTTCAAAATTTTTTTGATACAACTACTTCGCTGGGTAATGTAAATCTTTGTTTTGTAACACCCAATACTTTGTTACGTTCGTTGTATAATCCGCTTTTAATATTATTAAAATTAGGGATTTTATTGATCAAACCAACTCCTTCATTTTCCATATCAGACTTCATATCGTCATATTGTATTTTTATTGAGACAAAATTAGTACTTACTTACTTTTTGTTTTAAAGTATCAATTTTTTTAAGAAATTCTGTATTTACAATGTCCCCTTTGCAACGTATCTCGTGTTGGTTTTGTTTTATAACTTTATTCTTAGAATTAATAGTAAAGTATCCTTTACATCCCAAATTTTCATTCTCGCAATAAAAAAACGTGTTTAGATTTTTTTCTATGGTACTTACGTCCCTGATATAGAGCTGCCACACCTCCTCTTTTTGTGCTGATAAACTCAACTTGTGTTGTATTCATGGCAAATACTGTTCACACCGAATCTAGTAAATAAATGCTATTTAATTTTAAATTTCCTCGTTGCACTTCCGTACCATTTGCTATGAGTAATTGAAGTACATGACAATATTATGTCATTCTATTAATTTTAAAATCATTTGCTTATGTGTAAGCGGCCAGAATTTTTTTATATATTATTGTATGCAATTTTTTTTCATATATTATTATATTTCTAAAGAGATTTTGATTTTCATTTGTCAGTTTCGAATGAGGAAATATAATTCTTTAGTCGAAACAAGTTTCGAGATAAGAAATTTAATTCTTATATCGAAACTAGTTTCGAAAGAAGAAACATTATTCTTATTTAGAAACTAGTTTCGAACCTTGGTTTGGAATGTGGCCGTAGGGAAACTTACTGTCCTAATCCTCTTGTCGGTGCACTCCATGGCGAGTTTCTTGGCGAGCCTGGTCACCTCCTCGGACGCTTCGGCGATGGCCTTCGCCGTGGCTATCAGCTCACGCTTGCTGCCTGCGGAGGTTTCGCAAACCACGTAAATATACAAGCAATACTTTTAGTGAAACATGAAATTGTAAGGTGTAAATGTTGATTTGAGCGGCTATGTTTTCAATTGGGTCATATGGTCAAACACTGTTAAATTTTCTATGATACCCTTTTTTTTTTTTGTGACACGTTTGTATTGTAACGCGAATTCTCTAATTCAAATTATTGTTAATTCATTTTATTAATAATTTGTTAAATTAATTACAAATATCTATGAATAATATACAGACAGTACATTATTTACCATTACTCAATATGAAAACAGTATAGGTAGTTATAGATATCAATATACAACAGCACACAACAGAAGTTTCAATACACCAATTTTATATTATAGGCAGAAAAAATAAATGTTGAAGTTCACTAATACACGCGGTCTTCTGCAGGATGGCGCCACCTCGTCAAATGAGCGGTAACCGCAATGCAGATTCTTCAATTTGTGTATTGTTAGTTTTAATGTAACATACAACTACGGAACAGAAAAAAAGGTGGAAGTGCGTTATGAATGAATTAGCGTACAAGAAATAAGTGCTATATTCCACGGTAAAAAGTAGTTTAAATGAAACACGGGGACACATCGAACATACGCCGTAATACAATGAAATAGAATTTTCTCTGATTTAGCGAGGAAAGTAAAAGTTCAAATATAAGAAGAATAGAAGCTACGCATACCTGCGTGATACGCCTAGAGCGCTCACATGGCACTTCCGCTGTTTTTTTCTGTCCCGTGCACACAACAATAATAAGCAGTGTCTTCTATACAGTGGCACACAAAATGCGGTAGGCACTTACCGGATAAGTCCATAGCGACCTCTAGCGTCCGGCGGCAAGCGACAGACAAGAACATCGACAGTGAGAGCGGGTATAGCGGTGGAAACACGGATTATGGATTACTGACAATGGGTGTTATGCCAGATTTACCAGATTTACACTTTTTTAGTATAAGTGGAGTGGATGATATGCGTGATTTATGGATGATATACTAGGTAACATTTTATTCCGTGGATATCATAAGAGCACACTGAGTGGGTTAATCGCAATTACATCTGCATTCTAATGGGTGGAAAACTCGAAACATAACCCTACACCAACCCGTCTGTAGGCTTCTTTTGAACAAATTCCAATCGGTCGTCATTGAGGTAGTGATTTTTTGTACGCTTGTGTTTTCATATTGGCATCAAATTGGACCCGTATTGCGCAGATTTTGAGTGAACCAAACTCGGTGCTTTTTATTTTTATCAAGATACCAGATCTAATTTGTCGCTAGCGGTGCTAAAAAGCGTTCGAAAAATCATAATGTCAATGTCAATGGATCGAAATTGGTTCAAGAGTAAGCCTACAGGGCCCAGCAGTGGGGCGTATATGGGTTGATGTGAAGGTGCCTGATAAGTCCTGATTTTTTACTTTATTAGTGTAAGTACAAGTAATTTGTATTTGATCAACTGATTTTACGATGTTAAGCCTTCAGCAATTTTTTATAGTGCGTCTAGCAAATCACTACATTCAGATAGTTTATAATATTAATATCTTTGCAAGTTCAATGTTAAGTTCGAAATACGCTGCGAATGCGGGGAGAATGAGAGTATGCGGGGAGGTGAGTTTTGATACTTAAAAGCTTTTGTAGGAGTAATTCCTTGAAATAAAATTTTCAACTTACATTTTTACCACAGTAAAAATCGACAAGGGATATCACTTAACTTTTTTATATAAGTTATACACGAACCATAAGCAATTAGCAAAGTGTAAATCAGGCATTTCAGGGAAGTATAAATCTGTCCCATTATGAGAAAGCGTAACTCCAAAATTATGAAACTGAGGTAAAATTTTGAAACACTTTGTATAACCACCAACCATCAATTTTAAATTTAAATTTTTTCTCGTAATAATTACCAACATGGATTTGCGCATTTTGATAATAAGACTGATAGTAAGGAGAACTTTTTTATACCTTTTTACACTCACACCAATACCTTAAGCCTTAAGTTAATAACTACGACGATGATATGGTTTATGTACAACGGTCAAACTTAAATATTAATGAATATAAATACTTAGAAAATGAACATATACACATATATGACCAGACAACAAACGTTGGTTACTTGCGCCTACGGGGAATCGAACCCGACACCTCTGACTTCGTGGTCAGAGTTTTTTTAACGCTTCCCACTAGACTATGGCAGGGGTCTAGAACATTCCGTAATTGTATATTTAAAAAAGCTGTGTATCACCTACGTTAGTTGAGTATTACACTATTGCTACGCTCAATACGCGTTATTGGACGCGTTACCAATAACGCCTAAAACACCTACACCTACGGAGTTCACTACAAGAGTTATACCAATTAACGCGCCAAGCTGTTGGGTTATCTATTGGCATATTGCGCTTATTAACGCATTAATACGCAGGCGCAGTCCGACCATTATCAGCAGTGATAACAACATATGCATAGATTAGCACAGATTAACATAATTCAACAGTTAAGATCCCCAGACTCGCTATCATTGTTCTAATATGATTAATTCAACGTGCACCCTGTAAATGGTGAGCCTTTTTATATAGGGATCGGTTTAAGGGACACAATGTGCCTATTGTTAAAATGCGAATAAGTGTTTCAATATGCAATTATCATAACGCTCGTAGGATCGAGCCCCTCGGTGGCGACGTATATGAGCTGTGCTGATGATGATGATGATGTTTGTATTGTATATTTTAATTTTTAAGTTGCGCAAATTTAATAAATGATTATGTGACAAATTTTTAAGAAGTTTAAAAAAAAATATTGGGAGGACATAATAATCTTATGTAATATGTCTCTAAATATTCGTTATCACTTAATATAAATGTAAATATGTCACTAAGAGTCTGTGGAGTAAACAAAAAGTTCTATAGTTTACGCCCGTTGATGATGAATCGGACAGTCAGTGAATCGGAACATGTTATTTTATCAGTATAGATTATCGAGATGAAAAATAAAATAGTGATAAACATTACTGACGTGTAATCCTAAGGTCAATTGGAGACTTGTTTGTTACACGAATTTATACATATTGACATATTCAGTTACAGCAAATGTGCAATACTCACCTCGGGAATCGGACCGAACCAGTTCAGACAGCCTCGCCATAAGGATGGCCATGCGTTTGGCCGCAGCGATGATCTCGTTGTCCTTCGAGGACCACTCGCGGACCGCCTTGTGCAGGTTATGGGCCGCGACCTACACAAAGATATACTATATATTTACTTTATTTGTCCTTGTTATTGTGTTTATGTTGATATATTTGTTATTGTGACTGTGTACCTATTTTTTGTAATATACGAACCAGTGTAGTGTCAACAGATAGCCCTGTACCGTATAAAAAATTGGATGACACAAAAAAGGGCTTTTTAGAAAGTCTTATTCGAAAACAAATAATTTTTATTGAGAATTAGTAGTAAGAAAGATTAACAGTAAATAGTAGTCATGTAATTTTCTGGTCGGCAAGAACAGATTTTGCTAAAGCATTCGATAGTGTTGAACATTAAAAATTTCTCTTTAATAATGAATAAATTATCACTAGTTTTATAATAGAAAATAATCTTCATAAAACGATGTTTAACATAAGTGTAATTCGCTAATGTGTTTGTTAAGAGATGTTATTGAATTTTGAAAATGTTAAATATATAAAATAATATAATATTTGTCATATTACTTCACAAAGATATACGTTAGAAGAATGAGGCGGTAGTTGACAACATTACAATAGAATATTTCAATCTTTCAGTATGGTTTAGCACAAGGTTCACTTCTAGGTCCTAATATTGAAATTTGCAAAAAACATTAGTAATCGAAATTTACGTAGATTTTCAACTTTGAATTGATTTATTTATTCTCAAGCTCCCTGCAAGAAGACAACTTACATACGTTCGGACGAGCGAATGAGTTCGTGCACATAATTTCATCGGACAGGACTCGCTCGAAAATGTCATATCTGCACTGGTGTTTTTCCTGTGCACCTAAACCTACGTCGTTTATCGATTTCACCGAAGTCGAATTCGGCAAATACAGCGAGCCAATAGCGGCGGCCGAGGCACAAATAACAACAAGTCCAAACTCACCAGGATGGGCTGGCTGGGGTGCGGCTGCCGGCTGAAGATGTCCTCGCCCTCGTCGTCCGTGTCGGGGGGCGGGGGGCGCGGGGGGGCCGACGCGGGCGGCGCGGGGGGCGCCGGGGGCGGCGGGCGCGGGGGAGCCGCGCTGCCCGCGTCCAGCCGCAGCCGGGACAGCTGCTCGGGCAGCGGCGGGGGGGCGGCCTCCCGGTGCCGGTGCTGCTGCCCGATCACCTCCTCCATCTCGCGGCACGCGTCGCGGATCTGCGGGCGATCGAGAAACACTTCGAACGGTGAGCTTTCGAGTGTGCGCAGGAGTTCCAGATGTAGGGCTATTTTTATACAGAGTATCCTCGTTTCACAAGTATATAAACAAATTGAATATTTCCTGAAATCTAAAGCTAAGAAACAACAACTCCATGAAAACTTGTCTTTATATTTTTTTTGGTCTATTGTATAGGCACGAGTGTTACTGAGGATACGAGAGATCAAAGTCCAAGTGCACGCTTCCACCTTCAGCTTTATCACCTGCGTGTCACCAGGTAAAGTGAAGACCGGAAGCTGCTTTGCTGTGTAAAAAAAAACTTTTTTTTACATACGACAGGCAAACTCATGGTCTCAATCTCGCCTGATCATAAGTGACGATAGCGCCGAAGGTGAAAGCGAGATTCGCCTGGACTCCTCAAAAACTAAGCATTCGACTATCTCACCTCTAACTGTTGGAACACAATAATTAATTACCATTATAATTAATTATTTATTAAATAATTAGTTATAAAGGTAAGACTGTGGAAGCCAGGTGGGCTCAGAGGACCTCCCACCGACCAAACGGAGTGAAGACCAATACGGATTCCAGAAAAATAAATCGACCACACATGCAACATTCAATCTAGTAAATGAGATCTTGCAAAACGTAAACAATAATTTTTATACCACAGGTATGTCTTTGGATATGTCAAAATTGTCAAAGGCGTTTGACTTAGTCTCACATAAACAGCTACTTACCAAATTGGAACATTACGGAGTCCGAAGATCTGCACTAGAATGGCTGAAATCCTTTCTTGAAAATAGAACACAATATGTCGAGATAACGCAATTTAATAAAGAAGGCATAAAACAAAATTACAAGTCAGAACTAAAAATAAATAATTTTGGTGTTCCCCAAGGAAGTATCCTCGCGCCACTGCTATTTCTAGTGACTATTAACGACCTTCCAAATGTTACAAAACATAAGATGACTTTATTTGCAGATGATGTCTCAGTCATTGTCACCTCTGATCAGCAACAAAATGTAGAACAACATAATAATGACATAACAAATACTTTAGGACAAATAATTAAATGGCTAGAACAAAATAACCTCAAAATAAATCTAAATAAAACACAAGTAATGAATTTTAATAATTTCTTGACTAATATAATAAGTGTTAATTACGATGGACATATCTTAAATAATGCAGAAAAAGTTAGATTTCTAGGTATAGACATAAATTCAAAATTTGACTGGAAAGAACATATAGAAATGGTATGTGACAGGATAAATAGATTCTTGTTTGGACTATACAAGTTGACAAGAGTGGCAAATAAAAATACAGCTATTACTGCCTATTTTGCATACGTTGAATCAGTGCTTAGATATGGCCTAATAATTTGGGGAAATGGCACAAATATTCATGATTCCTTTGTTGCTCAAAAAAGGTGTATCAGAGCTATAGTCCACATAGCCTCTGATGTGTCATGTAAACCTTTCTTTAGGACATTGAATATATTACCATTGCCATGTCTTTACATTCTTGAGATAAGCAAGTTCGTCAAACAAAACATAGGCTTGTTTACGAAATTAAATAATGTCACAAATAGAAATCTGAGAAATCCAAACAAACTTGTGCTTGAAACGGTTCCAAAAACCAAACGCTTCCTCAAAAACAGCCATGCAATGTGTATTAAATTTTTTTAATAAAATAGCTGAAAACTTGAAACAATTACCTTTAACTGCCAGACATTTACGTAAATGGCTCTTACAGAAAACCTTTTACTCGGTTGAGGAATTCCTAGCACACAAGTAGAACATGGATTAATCTAAATTAAATTAAGTAAAATTAAAATGATTTGAAATTTAAATTAAATTGAATTAATTAAATAAAATATTTCAATTAACTACAATGAATGAAATGACAGCTGAATTAAAATGAATTACTTAATATGAAATAAATTATATTAAGTATATTAATTTCATTCTAAATAGAGCGACTGGTTTGAGATTGAATTAAACAAGCTAATTTAATCACTTTTCATAAATAAATATAGTTATGGATTTAATCAAATTAGATACATTAAACAAACAAGTTAAATTATATGAAACATAAATAATAAATAAAACATTTTACTCGGTTGAGGAATTCCTAGCACACAAGTAGAACATGGATTAATCTAAATTAAATTAGGTAAAATTAAAATGATTTCAAATTTCAATTAAATTGGATTGAATTAATTAAATAAAATATTTCAATTAACTACAATGAATGAAATGACAGTTGAATTAATATGAAATAAATTATATTGAATTAAATTAGATATAGGTAAGTAGTATATAAATTTCAATCTAATTAGAGGGACTTGGTTTGAGATTGAATAAAACAAGCTAAATTAACCATTTTAAATAAATATAGTTATGGACTTAATCAAATTAGATAAATTAAATAAACAAGTTAAATTATATGAACAAAAATAATAAATAACGTTATTATAATGCTAATTGCGACTCTCTTTATAATCGATGGGTCACTGATTTTATAAAACCTCTTACATTTGCATGCTGATATTGTTATTTGCTAAATAGGTTAGAACTAATTATATGTTTAAGAACACAGTGTACCCTGTTTATAGCAAATAAATGATTTGATTTGATTTGTAAAAACTTTTGGCCCCCATAGGGGCGGTGGTCCGATGGTCTCTGCCACTAGACCACGGAGCGGGTTAAGGCGCTTCTTACCCGTTTCCGAGCAATTTCTATTTACTGTACCAGACGCCGTGCACTAGTAAATTTCCTGGGAAACCTCGCTTAAGGCTTACTCGTTGTGACTGAACGAAAACGTTACTTTCTATGGGTTTTAATCGATTTTTGGAAAAATGAAGTACAACATAAAAAAATGTATTTCGCCATTTTTCTAGACAGTAAGAATGCACATCTACTGGAAAAAATTTTATGTCATATCTTATTCACAGCTGTTTCAAAATATTGAACAAATCTTTGGATTTTTCCCTATCGAGTGAAATATCATTATTAATTATGTTTAGATAATACGAATATGTTCAACAATATCAATATGTTCAATATATGAATTTAAGGACTGCATATTTTATATTTGTGGCGATACAGTAAATCGAAATTAGTTAAACCTGAAAAGTATCACCTTGGCACCCAGGAAATCGTACGGGTCGTTTTTCCATACAAACGTAGTCCCCATTTTCCTTCCTGGATAATGGTAATAGTTGCTCTATTTTTCCAAAGAAATCAATGGACACTATTAGCGCGTTCTTATAATTTCCTTTTTTTATCAAGTTAATTATTAAATGAGATATGAACTTTCGAAAAACTTGGCCCGATTTTCCGCTTTATTCAAACATCCAGCAAACAAATTAGACGAGATTATATGAAAAGAGCAAACATAGAAACAAAGTCAAAAAAGCCTCACTTTAATTTTTGACGCATAAAGTAACTTAATCGGTTTAGTTTTAGCGGAGACAAAGGGGACTACGATACGTATAATATCTCGTTTATTTTTTATAGGTATTTTCGAACCGAGCTGCATTTGCCTCTATCGCGTTCAGAACGACACACTTGTTCGGGCGCACGGCGCGACAGCAATGCATACATTGCACAAATACCTATTTTTGAATTCTCTCCTCGAACAAAAGCTCACATTTCTTAGACAAGAGCCGCACGCCAAGTTTTCCGCGGTCGTTCCGCAGAAAAATGTATGGAGACGACATTAGCCGCCGAAAGAACGGCGCGAGGCTATCGTGAGCTAACGTCACCTCCGTACATTTTCTCTGCGGAACGACTGCGGAAAACTTAGCATTCGGCTCTCGTCTAAGGGGTCCGCTGCGGGTCCGACCTGTCCGTCGGCCTGCCGCCACTGGTGCGGCGCGCAGTCGGTGCCCAGCGCCAGCCGCTTGGCCGCCAGCACCAGCGGCGGGATGGCGGCCTGCAGCCGCCGCTGCGCCGCCCCCAGCGCGCGCGCGAACTCCGCGTCCTCCGTGTTGTCTCGCTCGGCGCCGCCCACCACCAGCACGCGGTTCGCCAGCCTACCGACGGCGCTCTTCGAGGTCAAACGCTACACTCTCCTCCTCGACAGGGACGACGACCGAATTCCAATTTTCACGTCTCGTCGTAACAGTAGATCGGTAGCCGAGGGCCGTGAGGCATCGATTGCAGCCCGATATGTTTCGAGGGTGCGATCGGTGCTCACGCCCGAGCTGACTACTCTGCTTTACGTCTCGATTGTGAGGTGAGTAGGTCCTCGTTACCCCCGAATGGGGCTTGTAGGTGACCAAAAGGCGCTCTAGAGTAATAATGTAGCTTGGAAAGCGGTATGTAATAAAAAAAACACTTCACTATTTCAAAAAGTTCGCGTACATCTAACCATCATACTGGCAATAAATTACTTCCAGCCTCGAGGCTTTCCTAGCTACATTATTACCCTAAAGCGCTAATTGGTAACCTACAAGCCCCATTTGGAGGTAATAAGGACCTACTTACCGAACATGAGAGATGTAAAATATTAAAATACCGTTAATAAAATATTAAAAAACCGAAATACATTAGATCCGAGCATTTTAAGTTGTTAATTTGGAAGCGATCCGACGTCGACCGTGACGTCATCGTTCAGGACGGCCATATAAACTCCGTGTAAATTGCAGTTTTGCTAGAAAGAGATGGAGAAAAATCCCTTATATCTCGGTTGTTTTTTTAGTTATTCGAAAACCGTTTCTTTCAGTTTATTATATGAATGAGCTTCTATTAAAGTGAAAAAAAATTTTTAATCATCTAGCCTATTAATTTTTTTACTTAATAACTATTTCTGTCGCAAAGCAGCGGTGCTTGCGTTGCTGTGTTCCGGTTTGAAGATATAGCAGTGAATTTACTGGGTACCGTGACTTTGCATCTTATGTCACAAGTTGGAAACGTACACAGAGCCACATGTATTATAGGTGACTGTTACCACTTACCATCAGGTGGACGTTTGCTTGTTTGCCAACTTAGTTGTATAAAGAAAAACTTAAAAGAACATTTTCTCGCAAATTAGATTGTATAATAATTACATTCATTTGCATATAAATGTAAAATCATGATTTTTGTGGACAATAAACAATTATTATTATTATCAACAACTCATTTATGTCCCCATCGAGGGGCACGAACACGAGCCTACCCTAACCTGTTATGTTAAGGCGATTAAGCCTTAGTCAAACCACGCTGGCCCAGTGCAGATTGATTGACTTCACATACGCCTTTGAATTACTTCGCAGGTGTATGCAGGTTTCCTCGCGATGTTTTCCTTCACCGTAAGAGCGTCAGATAAATATACATATGAAATTCGTAAAACGAAAAACACATTGGTACATGACAGGATCGATCGCGGGCCTCCCGATTCTACTCGCGGCACAATACAATGCCGAGGCCACAGCGCCACGGACGCACCTTAAAGTTTCTTTCTTATAAATATTAATCTCGCGTCACGATGTTTGTCCAGCATCAGTTCCAAAACTACTTAACAGATTTTGATGGAATTTAGCTTACTGTATAGAATTTAGTCCAACTTAGTAGAAGATAGGATAGTTTTTAGTCCGATTGTTGACCACAATATTTATTATTAAAAAAATGCTAAATTTTTATTTGTAAGTTCCGCAAGTTTCAAAAAAGATAGCGGTGTTTGATAATTTATCGACACAACACGTGGTTATCTAAGTCGGGTAACCTTCCAGTAGATGGCGTTATGTTTATATTACTCAGTGCTACATTCCGCATCATGTGAGTTGATGTTTATGAAATAGCAGAGTTTCCTGAATGTTTCGAGTATTAAATTTAAATTTGAGTACACAAGGAAGTTCATTTTGATATCGATCCAATAACTATACTGAGCCCACAGACGAATAAGTGGAAGCAAACGTAACATAATTTTACTCACACATTTGATTTAAGTAATGTATATCGTGAGGCAACCTGCATACATCTGCGAAGAAATTCAATGATGTATGTGAAGTCGACCAATCCGCACTGGGCCAGCGTGGTTGAGTAAGGCCTAATCACCCTAATATAGGGTAGGCTCGAGCCCCTCAGTGGGGACGTATATGGGCTGTGATGATGATGAATGTATATCGTATTTACTTTCACTCCAAAGTGACATGATATATCGCTATTTCTGTTTTTCGTCCAAGGCGATACTAACGCACACATAAACATTTCCGAAGCAGTGGCAGACGCCATGGTTAGCTTTGTCGAAATAAGAGACAAATGGCGTAGTAACATCGTGTTATAATGTTTTGTTTTGTGATTATAAATAAAAATAACTGCTAATCGGACAAGAACAATGGTAAAGTGCTGTGCCCCGAAGAGTTCTAACGCATCATATAATAAAACTCCAGAAATTACAATAAAATTAAATTAATATTGTTTGTGTGTGAGTAATGTCTACATGTGGTAAAGTTGCCACGCTTTTTGAACGATACGTTTAGTCTGCTTCCCTTTATACGTCTGTGACTGAGCCACAGCACTGCGTGGTCGGGTCGGCCGGTGATATGTGAAAACAGGGGCTCACCTGGCGATCGCGGAGGTGTTGTCGACCATCTTCTGCGAGTCGTTGTTGCGGATGGCGTCCTCGCACAGGTACGTGTGCTTCTGCATCAGCTCGCCTGCCGACGGAGTTACAACAATGCTAAATTAAACACTAGAACTAATGAATCCATCTCGAATGTGCTAAAATAACGTTTTAATATCAACAATACCCCTTTTAACGTCGGGGTTAAAAAGACCAATGTTGCGGAATGACCATAGATAGAATCAGAATATCCACAGATGCTAAATGTTACATTATTCAACAAAAGTAGACTTTCTTTCTCGCGATTTAACTGGAATTCCACGCGAACAAAGTCGCGATCAACAGCTAGTATGTACAGGCTGTGACTAAACAATATTAAAGGGGGATATAAGTTTCGGCCGTGTCGGTAGTGGTATCGCATTGCGGACCCTGCCACGTGCGCCCATAACGGGAGGTTTTAGTGGATGGGCCCGGCACTCTGCCGGGTCAGCCCCATACACGCTCATCGTATAGCCAACAGCGTATACGGTGCGGCCACGCATTTCCCCCCGAAAAAAGGTGTAGGTTATATATTAGATGGACCCTAAGTGCTTGTCTTAGATAAATGGTAAATGATAAGCTTTATTACCTTAATTAATTAAGTTACACCAGTAGCGAAAATAGTAGTAGGTAAGTAATAATTTACACAAAAAATATCAATATAATAAATATAAAGGCAATGGGCACCAATCTCAGCAAAATGCTGGTTTTCAGATTGGCCCCGTACAGTAGTAAGTTCTACTTGGTAAGGAGGAGGCAGTTGGTAAGGTAGGTACGCTTTAGGGTGTGACAATTGCGGTATTATTAGTAATGTTACAAATTATCTATTTGTAACATTACTGATAATATATTATACTTAGGTACTAAATTGATTAATATACATATATATATATATATACATACACACATATAATACATAAAAAATATATATAACTAGCTGTGCCAGCGAACTACGTTTCGCCGTATATTTTTTACCCGTTTTTACAATATTTGTCATTGATGCTCAGCTCCTATTAGTCGTAGCGTGATGTTATAATAGCCTAAAGCCTTCCTCGATAAATGGACTATCCAACACAAAAAGAATTTTTCAATTTGAATCAGTAGTTCCTGAGATTAGCGCGTTCAATCAAGCAAACAAACAAACAAACAAACTCTTCAGCTTTATAATATTAGTAAGTATAGATTACTATAGCTTTGCTTTTTAAAGAAAATACAAAGTCACGGATGCAAATATCTGCTGCAAAGATGTGAAAACCTAAAACATTCCGAGTTAGTCGACGTTGAATTGAAAGCAAAAACTTTCAAGTGACAACCACAGTCCAGCTGACTATGGAAATGACACAAAAAGAATGTAAACACTGAATGAAGAAACAAGGTAGGCTGATATAGGGCTGTTGACACATAGGATCAAAAAATACTTTATTTAGTTTGTATGCAAAAAAGTAGCTTGATTGATTGCCCCCAATATTTTTTCTACAGAACCTCCACTTTTCATGGATATACACCCTTAAATATCATTTCGGTGTTGCGTTACACTCTGTATACAACTTATTTTTTTAACCCATCTGCTTATATCCTTCCCCATAACTCAAACTATCTCCATACGAAATTTCATATAAATCGGTTCAGCGGTTATTGTTTCTCCATACAACCTCCCCCCCCCCCCCCATTTCACCCCTTTGAAATATGATTTTTGCACTAAAAAAATTATCCTATGTTCTTTCCTGGGATTCAAATTATCCAACCTTGTCTCTTAAGGACAATCTTAAGTAGCATGCTTAAGAAGTGACAGCATACTACTCAGGATTGTCCTAGGCCGAGACAAGATATTGGTGAAATCGCCCATCATAATATTAGGGGGGGGGGGGGGGGGGATCTTCCAAGGTATCCGTATGTCCGTATCCGTACCGGCGGTGCGTACGAAGTCCAGCGGCGCCACGGCCTGGTCGCACAGGTCCCGCACCCGCAGCATCGCGTCCGAGTACTGCCCGCGCAGGTTGCTGAAGTGCTCCTCGGCCACCTGCCACGGGGATTACAATACAACTCAACAATCCTTACTCAACCTTCGACTATCATCGTCATCAGATTCGACAGAACTCTCCACGTAGAATCTCAGAGCCACTATCGAAGTGCTGTGAACGAAGTGCTCACCTTGCTCTCAGGGTACAGCAGACGGATCTTCCCGGCGGCTATCAACTGGGGCGACAGCTTCTCCACCTGCGATCAAAGAAAAATACAATAAAGCCCGGTTCACACAGATCAGTGGAGTTACAGCTCCGGAGCAGTACTGCCACCGTGATAATTATTTTTTCTTACGTTCTCTATAAACGTAACCATACTTGCAAGTGTCCGTGACGACACAGGGCTCTGAGTGACGTTCACTGTGCGGGAACTCTGACTTCACTGTGACGCACAAGTAGAGGTTAAATTAGGAGCGTAATCATTGCGAAAAGCCCTCTAAATCGACTAGATGTACTACACGGGGATACGGCAGGAATCAAATCAAGTGGTGTGTGAGCCGGTCGGTGTGTGTGGGGGGGGGGAGGGTGTTTGTGTGACTGACCTCGTGCGCGTGGTGTGTGAGCCGCGCGGTGTGGGGGGCGGCGTGCGGTGTGACTGACCTCGTGCGCGTGGTGTGTGAGCCGCGCGGTGTGGGGGGCGGCGTGACTGACCTCGTGCGCGTGGTGTGTGAGCCGCGCGGTGTGGGGGGCGGCGTGCGGTGTGACTGACCTCGTGCGCGTGGTGTGTGAGCCGCGCGGTGTGGGGGGCGGCGTGACTGACCTCGTGCGCGTGGTGTGTGAGCCGAGCGGTGTGGGGGGCGGCGTGCGGTGTGACTGACCTCGTGCGCGTGGTGTGTGAGCCGCGCGGTGTGGGGGGCGGCGTGACTGACCTCGTGCGCGTGGTGTGTGAGCCGCGCGGTGTGGGGGGCGGCGTGCGGTGTGACTGACCTCGTGCGCGTGGTGTGTGAGCCGCGCGGTGTGGGGGGCGGCGTGCGGTGTGACTGACCTCGTGCGCGTGGTGTGTGAGCCGCGCGGTGTGGGGGGCGGCGTGACTGACCTCGTGCGCGTGGTGTGTGAGCCGAGCGGTGTGGGGGGCGGCGTGCGGTGTGACTGACCTCGTGCGCGTGGTGTGTGAGCCGCGCGGTGTGGGGGGCGGCGTGACTGACCTCGTGCGCGTGGTGTGTGAGCCGCGCGGTGTGGGGGGCGGCGTGCGGTGTGACTGACCTCGTGCGCGTGGTGTGTGAGCCGCGCGGTGTGGGGGGCGGCGTGCGGTGTGACTGACCTCGTGCGCGTGGTGTGTGAGCCGCGCGGTGTGGGGGGCGGCGTGCGGTGTGACTGACCTCGTGCGCGTGGTGTGTGAGCCGCGCGGTGTGGGGGGCGGCGTGCGGTGTGACTGACCTCGTGCGCGTGGTGTGTGAGCCGCGCGGTGTGAGGGGCGGCGTGCGGTGTGACTGACCTCGTGCGCGTGGTGTGTGAGCCGCGCGGTGTGGGGGGCGGCGTGCGGTGTGACTGACCTCGTGCGCGTGGTGTGTGAGCCGCGCGGTGTGGGGGGCGGCGTGCGGTGTGACTGACCTCGTGCGCGTGGTGTGTGAGCCGCGCGGTGTGAGGGGCGGCGTGCGGTGTGACTGACCTCGTGCGCGTGGTGTGTGAGCCGCGCGGTGTGGGGGGCGGCGTGCGGTGTGACTGACCTCGTGCGCGTGGTGTGTGAGCCGCGCGGTGTGGGGGGCGGCGTGCGGTGTGACTGACCTCGTGCGCGTGGTGTGTGAGCCGCGCGGTGTGAGGGGCGGCGTGCGGTGTGACTGACCTCGTGCGCGTGGTGTGTGAGCCGCGCGGTGTGGGGGGCGGCGTGCGGTGTGACTGACCTCGTGCGCGTGGTGTGTGAGCCGCGCGGTGTGGGGGGCGGCGTGCGGTGTGACTGACCTCGTGCGCGTGGTGTGTGAGCCGCGCGGTGTGGGGGGCGGCGTGCGGTGTGACTGACCTCGTGCGCGTGGTGTGTGAGCCGCGCGGTGTGGGGGGCGGCGTGCGGTGTGACTGACCTCGTGCGCGTGGTGTGTGAGCCGCGCGGTGTGAGGGGCGGCGTGCGGTGTGACTGACCTCGTGCGCGTGGTGTGTGAGCCGCGCGGTGTGGGGAGCGGCGTGCGGTGTGACTGACCTCGTGCGCGTGGTGTGTGAGCCGCGCGGTGTGGGGGGCGGCGTGCGGTGTGACTGACCTCGTGCGCGTGGTGTGTGAGCCGCGCGGTGTGAGGGGCGGCGTGCGGTGTGACTGACCTCGTGCGCGTGGTGTGTGAGCCGCGCGGTGTGGGGGGCGGCGTGCGGTGTGACTGACCTCGTGCGCGTGGTGTGTGAGCCGCGCGGTGTGGGGGGCGGCGTGCGGTGTGACTGACCTCGTGCGCGTGGTGTGTGAGCCGCGCGGTGTGGGGGGCGGCGTGCGGTGTGACTGACCTCGTGCGCGTGGTGTGTGAGCCGCGCGGTGTGGGGGGCGGCGTGCGGTGTGACTGACCTCGTGCGCGTGGTGTGTGAGCTGGTCGGCGAGCCGCTTGGTGTGGTCCCCGGCGGCCACGAGCCGCGCTGTAGCTGCGGCCCGCTGACTGAACGCCTCGAGCCCCGCCGCCGCCGTCTGGTACTTCGCCTCGCGCCCCGGGAGACCTGCGGACGTAACGAAACATTCTTGTCGGCTGCTCAGTAGGGGAACGAAAAGGTTGGACATGTTTTCAGTGTGGTTTATGCATTCTTGCCATTTTTCAGCTATGATAGTATATGCCCTCTAATATTAATTGTTTCTTAGAAGCAAAAATTTTACAAACGAAGAGATTTTTCTAAATAAGGTTGGCAACCTATGGATTATTGAACAGGGATCCCAGTAATAAAAAAAAATTGTAACTTGAATAATATGATATAAAACAATGTAATTACCATTTTAAAATTATCAGTAATTTTTTAAGTCTTAGTTTTTTTAATTATAACCTTAAATTCAAGAAAGGTTTATTTTTTATTTTGCTAAAATGCTCTCCCTTTTCAGTGAGAATTTTTCAATGTTGGCAACACTTCCGAAATGTCAGAATTCCGTCGATTTAAAAATCAGACTGTAGTACAAAAGCTTTTACTGCGCATGTATTTTTTATAATGTGAAAATGTTCAAGATGTTTGCCGGCACCTGTCCCGGTGGGAGTGCTGGCACGCACACGTCCCGCGCGCGCGCACGTCCCGCCACGCGCACGCAGTTGGTGTGACCCAGCCTTTAATCGAAATGACGCGAGTAGTGCAGCGATTACCTCCTCTTTCTCCCGCGTAGCGCTATCTCTGTCATAGGCCGGCGCTCGCGTTTACTCGGTGCACGTGAAGTGTCGCCGCGCCCGAGAGAACGCGGGCGCCCTTGTTTACGTGTCAGTGACGTCTACGACGCCGAAGTGCGCGGTGGGTTGAGGTATTTGAAATGAGTGCGGGGAGGTGAGTGGCCGTTCTGTACGGAGTCCTATTATATATTCTGTGCCCGAGGCTGGGGCGCCCCGATGTGCCCCATGCCGTGCCCCGCGAGGCGCAGGCGATTGCCGGCGCCCCACGATAAGCTTAGGTCAAAGTCAAAATATTTATTGCTACTTAGGTGGTACGTATATACAATGTAGCGCCCTGTAAGGGCATAGCAATAGCAGAGGGCTTTACAATAACTTTTATAGCTTAATTACTTATAGTCTACACATTAGTAGATTAATTAGATATACGTAAAGTTATGACTTAAATCTAATCTCACTAACTTTACGCCGGGGCCATACGATGAGCTTTCACCGGTGCCCACGATGAGCTTTCACCGGTGCCCACGATGAGCTTTCGCCGGTGCCCACGGTGAGCTTTCACCGGTACCCACGATGAGCTTTCACCGGTGCCCACGATGAGCTTTCACCGGTGCCCACGATGAGCTTTCACCGGTGCCCACGATGAGCTTTCACCGGTGCCCACGATGAGCTTTCACCGGTGCCCACGATGAGCTTTCACCGGTGCCCACGATGAGCTTTCACCGGTGCCCACGATGAGCTTTCACCGGTGCCCACGATGAGCTTTACGCCGGGGCCCCGCGATGAGCCCCTCGCTGGCCCTGCGCAGGGCCCCGGCACACCCCGGACACTCCATACAACGTTCGCAAATCAATTACCTATTACTACTTGGTGGTGCCCAAAGTAGACTCCACCACGTCGGCGTTTCGCCGAATAATGAGTTTAAACCGACTACCAGATTCTAGAAAACACTGTGGCTTACCCCCATTTCCATTTGGTCTCCGTATGTAGCCGGTGGACTTCCTGAGCTAGCTCGAAGGAAGCCGCGGCTCCCGAAGGGTTGGTGTCAATCCAACGATGGAGACCGGAGCACTACATAGGCCTATTAGGCCACCATCACTCACTTTACCGATAAAAACTTTGGTGCATTTACACTTTCGCCGACACTAAATCTTGGCGGAACCTCGCACCAACAATCACTTGGTGCGCCGCGCAAGACACAAATTTTTATATATTTCTCGAAACGAAAACTCACCGCCCGGTGGTATAACCTATTTCAACGTCATTCCGTATTCGACTCGATTGACATGTTACATGCGGCCGGCCGCCACAGGCTCTCACTGCACAGACTATAATGCAGTGTTGCCACTCGCTCTTCCTCGAGCGTAAACATCCCCCCGCTCCGGACAGTCCCGGACTGTCCGCCAAATCAGTCTAAGGGGAGGCGAGAAGGAGTAGCGACCGCGCGCTTCAAAACAGAATCCCCAACTAGGACCTCGGCAAACCTGGGCACACCATCAGACCCTAGAGTAAGTTGGACAATGCGTCCGCGACGCCAAGGTTTGGGTCCTTCACTAACACGAGGTCTCCAACCCTCGGTGGGTTTGTCTTATCTGACCACTTAACGCGCTGTTGCAAAATGTGTAAGTATTCAAGGTGCCAGCGGCGCCAGAAGCTCTGGGTAAGCTGCTAGAGCAACTCCAACCGCGAAAGGCGTCCTGGATTGACATCTCTATAAGGATACTCGGGCAGGGCGTTAAGTGGTCTGCCTATCAAGAAATGGCCCGGCGTGAGGGCCTGCAAATCATTCGCGTCGGTAGACAAAGGGCATAACGGACGCGAGTTGAGAACCGCCTCAATCTTATGAAACACTGTCGCGAGTTCCTCAAACGTGAGAATAGTCTCCCCAATAACGCGGCGAAGGTGAGTCTTGGCGGCCTTTACAACAGATTCAAAAATCCCTCCCCAGTGAGGGCAAGACGGCGGGGAGTATCGCCATGTTACCCCCCTACGGGAGAATGTGGATCCGATCTCAATATTATTTTTATCTAAAAATTCACAAACTTCTCTTATATGTCTATCAGTGCCCTTGAAGTTCGTCCCACAATCGGACCGAATTAGAGATGGCAGTCCCCGGCGGGAGACAAATCTGCCTAACGCTGCTAAGAAAGCGTCCATGGTGAGCGCACTCACCACCTCCAAATGAACGGCTTTAGTGGCCAAACAAACAAACACACACAAGTAAGCCTTTTCAGTCTTAGCATTACGGAGTCGCGACGTTTTTATAGTGAATGGTCCCGCGAAATCAGTTCCAACTCATAAGAAGGTCATCGATTCATTCACACGATCAGCAGGCAAATCACCCATTTGGGGCTGCATCGTCTCGGGGCGTAAACGATAGCAGGGCAGACATCGAAAGATAACAGATCGGATTATTCTTCGCGCTGACAAAATCCAAAACTCCCGTTGGAGGAGCGCGGTCAATGCATTACATCCGGCATGAGCATTCTTCACATGGCGAACAATGATCAACAATCGCACCAATGGTCCGTCCTTGGGGAGCAACAGGGGATGACGTGATCTATAAGGCAAGTTAGCGTGCCTCAATCGGCCTCCTACACGCAACAATCCCTTATCGTCCAGAAAGGGAGTCAAACGCACCAAGGGTCCCTTTAATTTGGACGTCCCGGTACGGAAAATCTTAAGTTCCGGTTCAAACGCTCTAGACTGGGTCATACGCACCCAATGCAAAAGAGCATCTTGGCGCTCCTGCGGTGAGAGGACCGGACACAAATCTTTGTCCTGAGGCCGGCGACAATTTCGAATAAATCTTCTTATCCAAGCGGTCACGCCGAGCAACTTGTCCAGAGAACTGTAGCGGTCTAATAAAAATTCCCGCTCTGGAGCCGCCATAGTCTCGACAGCGTGAACACGCAAGCCCGGATTTGGTGCCTTCACCACAGCTGGTGTGGAAGGCCAAGACGGCTGTAACAACCATTCGGGACCCCACCACAGAGTGTGGTCAATAAGCTGAGGGGCTTCGCTGCCACGTGATGCACAGTCAGCAGGGTTTATTTCACCTGGCACGTGGCGCCAAATCAACGTGGCCTTCGAGGCCTGTATTTGGGATACCCGATTGGCCACAAATACTTCCAGGGAGTGGACGGAGTTCTTAATCCAACACAGGACAACCTGACTGTCGGACCAAGCAAAGAGCGACTCAAAGTCCACACTACGTCCCAGGGTGTCAACAACGTGGTTCATCAAACGAACCAGAAAGTAGCTCCAGACAATTCTAACTTCGGAATCGTTAATCGAGTCCGAAGTGGAGCAACCTTACTCTTAGCAATTAGCAAATGGAGCTAAACAGCTCCTCTATCATCGACCGTCCGGATATATACGACGGCTGCGTATCCACTCTCAGACGCGTCACAAAAGCCATGAAGGCTGGCCGTAAACCGTCCCTTAGGCAGTATATGTCTAGGGATACTAACATGGTTAATGTCGGGGAGAGACGACATGAAGGACTCCCAATCTCGCAGCAAACGGCCCGAGAGGGGCTCATCCCACGACACTTCGGCTGACCAAAGTTCCTGTAGGAAGCACTTCATCCAAAACACTACGGGACTAATCCAGCCATTTGGGTCAAAGGTACGAGCTACTGTAGACAAAACCAACCGTTTCGTCCAGACCTTGGGGCTTGGCAGCTCCAATCGATAGGTGAACGTGTCCTGGACAGGTCTGTATTGCACTCCCAAAACAGACAGTAAATCTGGAGTGTTGGCATTCTCAAAAATATGAGGCTCCTGCTGGTGGTCGTCTGGCAAGTCACACAAAAGCTGAGGTGAGTTGGACATCCACTTCCTCAGTTCATAACCACCAGCCCCGAGAAGAGCAATTAGTTCATCTCGCAAAATCAAGGCTTCCTCGACACTAGAGGAGCCCGTACAAATATCATCCACAAATGCATCCTCCTTGAGAACCAAGGATGCGCGAGGGTATCGTAACCGCTCACGTTCAGCGAGTTCCACGAGTGAGCGAATTGCCACAAAGGGGCTCGAACGCAAACCGTATGTATTGGTGTTCAGCTCGTAGACTAGCATGGGATCTCTAGGATCCTCCCTCCATAATATGAGCTGATATCGTCTATCGTCCGGGTGAATCACAGTCTGCCGAAACATCATCCGGATATCGGTCACAAAGACGACGGCATGGCGACGGAAGTTGGTCAATACATCACCCACCTCGTGGTGCAACTTCGGTCCAGCATGCAGACATTGATTCAGCGAAACTCCGGTAGACGTAGGAGCTGATCCATCAAAAACAACGCGTATCTTCCCGGTGGAAGGTTTCAAAACCGCGTGGTGAGGAAGAAAATTGTGTTCCTCGTTTCGCCAGTCCAGTCGCGAGACCGACATGTGCCCCAGTTGCTCATATTCTCGCATGAAGTCGACATACTTCTGTTTGAAGTCTGAGTTCCTACTCATACGTCGCTCCATGGACAGCAGCCGCTTCTCGGCCAACGGCCGAGAGCTGCCAAGTGAGGGGCGAACTGACAAAAAGGGAAAACGAGTGATCAGCCGTCCCGAGTGAAGGCGACCTGTATTGTTCTGATAGAACAACTCACACTCCTCATCTAAGGGGTTCACTCGCTTCACGGTAGGTGGCTCTTCCACCTCCCAAAACCGTTGAAGGACATCCGATAAGGTGGAGCTAACAGTTATGTAACTGTCCACCGATGGAGATGGTGGGTTATGCCTAACTGGTCCCATCACTACAAACCCAAGCGATGTAGATAAGGCTACCAGCCCACCCTTCTGTAACTCTCTCCTCTTCCCACAATACACGCGGCCTAGAACATCGGCACCGAGCAATAAGTGAATCGGACCGGTTCGGTGGAAGGAAGGGTCAGCCAAGGTCAATCCTGATGTCGCATCAACGACAGCGCGCGAAACGTGCTGTTGCGGAAGCTGACCAACAACCTTCTCATAAACAATCGCGGTAGCGCCAATTTTGGGCGCTGAAGAGAAGTGGGGGGAGAAGGAGAACAAAACCTGACCGATCGGATCCGGGATCCGCAGGTCTCCGATTCCCCGTACCGATTCAAGGTATGGAGATGTGTTCAAACTCAACTGCCGGACCAGCCAGCTAGAGACAATGCAACCCTGAGCTCCCGTATCCAAAAGGGCGCGAACTAAAACAAAGGTGCCCCTCGGGCCCCACACCTGTACGGAGGCTGTTGGTAACAGCACCTGCTCCTGTGGGGGGGTTGCAGCCGACAGTTGGTTTAATGAAAATCCTCCCGCATTCCACGCAACGGGGGAGAAGGGGGGTTCAAGAAAAATGCGTGCGCGGTGGAGGAATAGGGCGCTCAAGGCGCTCGAGCGGGTCCCAATCCGGCATGTACTGGCCAATACAATACAATGACAATTAGTTAAGGAGATCGGTCCACAAATGATATTGTAGTCGGTTTAAAATCAGCAATCCAAACCAATTAATATGTATTGCCCGTTTGGACAACCAACAAGATTACAATATTAATTGTACAATACTAATTAAAATACTAATCCAATCAATCAAATCTAACAACAACACGCTCTGCTACCAAAAGATGGTGGTGCCCAAAGTAGACTCCACCACGTCGGCGTTTCGCCGAATAATGAGTTTAAACCGACTACCAGATTCTAGAAAACACTGTGGCTTACCCCCATTTCCATTTGGTCTCCGTATGTAGCCGGTGGACTTCCTGAGCTAGCTCGAAGGAAGCCGCGGCTCCCGAAGGGTTGGTGTCAATCCAACGATGGAGACCGGAGCACTACATAGGCCTATTAGGCCACCATCACTCACTTTACCGATAAAAACTTTGGTGCATTTACACTTTCGCCGACACAAAATCTTGGCGGAACCTCGCACCAACAATTACTTGGTGCGCCGCGCAAGACACAAATTTTTATATATTTCTCGAAACGAAAACTCACCACCCGGTGGTATAACCTATTTCAACGTCATTCCGTATTCGACTCGATTGACATGTTACATGCGGCCGGCCGCCACAGGCTCTCACTGCACAGACTATAATGCAGTGTTGCCACTCGCTCTTCCTCGAGCGTAAACACTACTACTTAAGCAAATGACGTTTGTACACGCGCAAATGTGTGCGTGGAATCTACTAAGGCTAAGTGCGCGGTTATCAATCGATATGACGCGAAAAGTGCAGCGATTGCCTTCTCTTTTACCCGCATAGCGCTGTCTCTGTTATCGGCCTGCGCTCACGTCTATGCGCCCGAGCGATCGCGCGCGCTCTTGTTTGTGTCAGTGATGTCTACAACGAAGTGCGGGGTGGGATAATAATAATAATAATAATAACCTTTATTTGTGGGGAATACCTCATGTATTTGAAATGAGTGCGGGGGGTGAGTGGCCATTCTGTATGGAGTACTATTATATATTCTGTGGCCCCGGGGAGCCTCAGCAGCGGTCGATACGTACCGGGCGGCGCGGCGGCAGCGTCGGCTAACGCCCGTAACGGCGCCGCCACGTCCACGAAGTCCTCCACCACGCGGTTGACCACGCAGCGCCCCACGCAGCGCCGCAGCTCGTGCAGCTTCTCCGTCAGCTGTCTGCGGACAACGCGCCTCCGTCATCGTCCCTCCGAAACTACTCATCATCACACACGCGTTCCCTCCTCTATACAAACCCGGGCGCTATAGGAGGCGGGAAGAAGCACTCTTGCAGGTCGGCAAGGTGGGGGGTGGCTAGTGCGGCGTGTAATCTCTCTTCCGCACTAGCTATGCGGAGAGATTCACCATTTACCACCAGGTGAAATGGAGTCATTTGCTAGGCCTAGTTATGCATAACTCAAAGAAATAATAATCATAATTAAGCCTTTTTTTCGGGGGGAAATGTGTAACCGCACCGTACCCGCCGTTGGCTAGAGCCTCTCCAAGCTATCTGTGTCAATATTATTGAGGTTAGGTATTATACTTCCGAGAGTGAATGTTCGTTTCGGCAAATGGTCGAAAAGCAAGTAACATGAAAAACCGTCGACGTTTAGACTGTTCATGGCCTTGTGGCATTCCCTCCGGACCATCTGACCACCATGAACTTCATTCAAGGATATTACAATAGCTAAGCTGTCTGTCACCATTTCGAGCGGGCGTAGTACTCGTATAAAATGTACAGGGTGATTACCTGGCGAGGTCCCTGGCCTCCTCGGAGTCGCCGCGGCCGGCGAGGCAGAGGTCGGCCAGCTGGTCCGACAGCCGCTGCACCTCGGCGCACAGCTGCAGCACCTCCGCCTTCTCGCGGCCCTGCAGCCCGTCCGCTATCTGCGGCACGCGGCCCAACAAACATTAGGCGCTAGGATTAGAGCTAAAAGAGAGATATTAAGATGCTGATTGCAACTTATAGTCAGAATAGAGCGAAAAAACTAGAATTATAGCGTGCTATAACTCTACTACATCGCCGTATTGGGCACAACTTTTTATAGGCTAAGACTGTATGGTGGAGATATATTAGTGTTAGGAATGAGAATAAGATGTACTCGTATATGAGAGCTATAATAGCACTATAAAGGTTGTAGCAGCCCCTTTAAGCGGCAAATGGGCGCCAATTAGCGCTATAAACGAAAGTACCGATCTACAAAGATGCCAATAATCGCTTTTGGAGATTACTGGAATGTATTTTGCTCCTGTGATATGTGCTCCTGTTGCTATGAACCATGCCACACAGAAACCGCCCGCGGAAGCATCTCGGCGCATGTAAATCGCTTACCGCAGTTCCACTACCGTCCCGCTTCCGCCTGTGTGTGGAGCGCTTTATCGAGTTTCACTTGATTACACGCATCGATCGCGTACACGCAAAGGACATTGCTCTGCGTCCATACATTGTTCGCCCCAACACCAACAGCAGTGAAAAAATGCTTTTCATATAATTAGCCATTAGTAAATACTGTACATCCACATCAATTACTACGGACAAGCTTCGAAATCGAATTAAACATGAAATTGAATCAGATTTTGAGGTTAGTTAAGGTAACAATTTAATTCGTTAGAGCAATACACATAGTCCATACCTATACAATTATTAAAATAATAATTATTGCAATCAATCAAAGCACGTTATTATAGCTACGTTGTAAAGAACAAGAAATCGCGAAATTATAAAGCAAGTCAAAAACACGACGAACTAACAAGCGTCTGCGCGTGAGTAGTCAATTGACGAATGTTTTAATTCAATTTACGTTGTAAGTTATGAGAAACTTAATTTATACAAATAAATAAATGTACATACCTACATAAAATCGACTCAATTCTATTCAGTCGAGCAAAGGTAACAATAACCATTTCTATATTTTACTTCATTTGGTTTTGTTTCCAAAAGTACTTTTATATATTTTTGATTTGTCCGTCGAATACAAATATTTGTTATGAGTGTTATAAAACGTAAATCAAATCTTTGTTGGTCATAGGGCTATTTTCGAAATTGTCCTTTGTATGGTATTGGGGCAGCGTCGATTGACGTCGAACCGTAGTATCAATCGGCAGCCGATCAATTGCTTATCGATTAATATCCATCGCACGAATCGATACCAATCAATCAACGCCTATCGATATCTCGGTTTGTCGATAACTGAAGACCCACCTAAACGCGCGGTATTTCTACAAAATGTTCCATCCTTAGACTACGATAACAAAAAAATATCTTACAGTTGTCTAACAACCAGTAACATCGACACGTGATTTTCGATTCCGATATTCCTAGATGAAAAATACCTACGCGGAGCTGTCTAAAAACAAATCGATCAGGATCGCCATGAAATTACTAGCGATTGCGGCGTCAATACAAGTCGTCACTGTGTCGACTGTCTGATAAAAAATAGTAAACGATGCACTTTGACTGTCCAAAGCGAAAGTGATCGCGATAGATTTTTGTGACACAAACAAGGGGGCAGTAAGCGATATATAAGTGACATTACCCTCTGTCCCTGGGCGACAATGCTGCTGATGGCCTTCTGCCCCTCCACCCTGGTGGCAGGGTCGGCTGCCGGGTGCAGCAGCCACTTATGGGCGCTTTCCAACCTGGACACGGATACACATTCTGTTTTTTACAAAAAAACTTAGCAAACAAGTAGGCTGCCCACATGTAAGTTTCGCATAGTACACGGTAGCTACATTGCCTGTGTTACCTACACAGCAATGCAAGCACTGCTGCTTGGCGGCAGAGATAGGTAAGATAGACAACTCAGTGCAGAATCTCCAACCATACTGTTACGGCACGGTATTAGATTTTCCTTTTTTCCGCATCGAGAGCATTTTGACTGCCTCTGTAGTCTACTGATGAAGGCCACATGGACTCCGGACCTTCAGATCTATTGATGTGTTAGCTATAATTACAATGTTATTTAAATTATTGTGTTCCGACAATTAGAGGTAAGATAGCCAGATCCTCAGCCGTTAAGGAGTCCAAGTGAATCTCATTTCCACCTTCGGCCTTATCGTCACTTACCATCAGGTGAGATGAACGTCAAGACACAAAACCGTCAGACTCTGTCCACCCTCTCTTCCCCTCTCACCTGGCCTGCATAGTGTTGCCCCCCTGCTTTTCCGCCGCCCGAACGCCTTCATTCACGATGCTGTCGATCTCGTTCAGCTGCATGCGGAGATCTCCAGCCAGGTTCAGCGCCTAAAAAAGATATGGAGGAAGTTAGGAACCTCTGTACCCGTGAATGTCGTGAGAACCAATTAAGAGAGTTTACCTCTGCGAAGAGATGGAAAGACAAGACCCTACATCAACTAACGTGACCAGCGTGGTGTAGTGGGCCAGTTCCTCTTAGTACATGGAGAGTACCCTTGCCCAGTAGTGGGACGTCTATGGGGTCGAAACGACAGGAAGATAGGGTGCGTTCGAAAAGAGAGCAATCGCGGCTTAAGTGTACATTTTCTACCCCGCTTTTTTGATCAAAACGGACTCAACTACATGGCGGAGATTCAACCACCATCCAAGCAGGCGTTTTGTCGATCGGTATCCGTCGATCGTCCAAAGTTAGAAGTCGAACAATATAACGTTACATGGCAGACATCGATCCACCATCCAAGCCGATGTTTTATCGATCGATATCCGTCGAACGGCCAAAGCGAAGTCGAAGAATAGCAACATGACGGACGTCGTTTGTCCATCGACGCAGACGTTTTATCGATTGATATCCGTCGATCAATCAAAGCACGAGCTCGAACAAGAGCTACATGGCGAACATCGATCCAACATCCCAGCCGACGTTTTATCGATCGGTATTCGTTGATCAGCCAAAGCCCGAAGTCGAACAAAAGTTTAGTTCATGGCGGACATGAAACCATCATCCAAACAGACGTTAAATCGATCGGTATCCGTCGATCAATCAAAGCTCAAAGTCGAACAATAACAACGTGACGGATATCAAACCACCATCCAAGAAGACGTTTCATCGATCGGTATCCGTCGATCAGCCAAAGTTCGAAGTCGAACAATAGCTACATGGAGGACATCAATTCACCATCCAAGCAGAGGTCTTATCGATCGGTATCCATCGATTAGATAGATATGTACCTACTCGACCTAAATGTATGTTTTATGACATGTTTTATCACTTGCAATCACTGAACCGTTACTAAGGTGTTCCAAAAAGTTGTATCTATATTTAGACACCTTTTTCAAACCATCGAATTGAACAATTTTCACTATGGTAAGTAGGTAGTTATGAAATGTATGGTATGCATGTTTTATAGATATGTACCTACTCGACCTAAATGTATGGTATGTATGATATGCGTGTATCATATAAGTAAAAAGCAGCTGATTATTTTTCGCGATTTCGGAGTTAAACCCAAAGTTCTCTTCTGTTTTCCAGTTTCATGGTGTAATCAATCTATTTAGACATGTCACACTTTATGGAACACCTCATAAATGTATGACAAAATTGCTCACCTTGGCTTCCCTACCGCGGCCGTACTGTCTCTCGTCGCAGAGGTTGTCGGCGTTTATTCCCGCGGATCTGCAACAAAGTTATTTCATAAAAGATGATGAATCATCGAAATGGTAAACATGCCCGTTTTAACACACCAACAAAACGAAGATTTCTGCTGCTGCGAGTTACAAAGAAAGTATTTAGGTTGCACATAGTTAGAAACTGCTTCAAGGCATTTCGCGTACGCTTTAACAACAAGATTTCTGTCTATATTCAAAGATTACCACCGAGATCAAAAAAATTATTAAACAAAAATTGTGGTCAAAGGTAACGGATAATTTGTGAATGTTATTTGCTTGGTTCTGACACTTTATAATATTCATTTTTCCTAGGATGTGTGGCGTGACTAGAAACGATAAGATTAGGAATTAATATATAAGAGGAGGTTTGAAAGTAGAACCAGTGACAGAAAATAAGAAAGAACAGGTTAACGTTGAATGGGCACGTGATGACGAGGAGATGAGAGTCAATATTACCAAAAGAGTTATGGACACGAATGTACGGACATAAGAATAGAAGAAGACCTAATGAAACTTTGGATGGATTGTGATGGCGCCTAAAGTCGACGCCACTAAGTCGGCGATTCGCCGATTAATGCTTTTAATTTGAATACCGACTACAATGGTATAGTATATACTTCTAATCCGGTCCGGTCTCCGTATGTAGCCGGTGGACTTCCTGAGCTAGCTCGAAGGAAGTCGCGGCTCCTGAAGGGCTGCTGTCAATCCACCGAACCACGACCCGGGGGGTTATTGTCTAAGAAAAAATCTATCGCTATCGCTTACAATTTGACAGTCGCCGTCCGTCCATCGCTCCTTTATAAAAGGATGTCGGCGCAGAGTCTTGTATTCACAGCGCAATGATTGTCAAATTGAAGGCGATCGTAATAGATTTTATTCTTAGACAATAACCCACCAGAACATTTGGGCCTATTAGGCCACCACTACTCACTTGATTAACGGACCGATCACTCGCGACATTCGCGACAATAAAACTTTTGGCAAACACTCATAAGCGGACTTTCGCAACCACATTAATTAGGTGCGCCGCGCAAAAAACAATCAATTATAGATAACGCGCCGCGTGGTAATTAGTTCAATTTCAATGTCATTACAAATTCGACTCGACTGACATGTCACATGCGGCCGGCCGCCACACATGCACAGACTATATGCAGTGTTGCCACTCGCTTTTCCTCGAGCGTAAACAGATTGCGTGAAGAAGGATATGCGTGCGAAGAATGTCAGTGCTGAGATGACGTATGATAGAGGTGAATGAAAGAAGCCACCGTGTTGCGCCGACACCGCATAAGAGATGGGTGAGGGCAGTGTCATGATGATTTATAATTGAAGTACGTTACCTGAGCACCGGCAGTGCAGCGGGCACGTGATCCGCCGCCCGCTGGCCCGAGGTGAGTACGGAGCGCAACGCCCGCTCGCCGGAACTGTTCCGCAACGCGTCCGGATCCTAGAACAGATCGAAGTGTAATTGGTCCGTCAACTTGATTTTTTTTTACTTAATAGAATAATACTAAGATAATAATAATAATTTATTGCACAACGTAATGACATAGTACCTACTTACACAAAACAAGGAAGAAAAAAAAATAAAACAACTATAGTACAATAAACAAGATCAACAAGCCTATTATGGATCTTTCATCGTATGACATGGTATAAATATTGAGATTAATCAAATTTATGATAAGGAGTGCAGGTTTTTTTTTATTGCAGAAAGTTGGCAAACAAGCAAACTGCCCACCTGATGGTAAGTGGTAACAGTCACCTATAATACATGTGGCTCTTGTGAGATTCGCAGCAAAACTTCAACACCCGCAAGAACCACAGTGTACGTTGCCAACTTGTGACACAAGATGTAAAGTCACAGTACCCAGTAATTTCACTGCCATATCTTACCCTTCAAACCGGAACACATCAATGCAAGCACTGCTGCTTTGCGGCAGAAATAAGTAAGACGGAGGTACCTAAGCAGACGACCCTGGTACAGAGTTTCCCTCCAGTTAGTCGCAACGTCATAAGTATAAAATTAACCTACGTATGACGTCATGTGGGAGGGAGTGGGTAAAATCTTCAAAAATTGCGTTACATAATACTTGAATGTTCCCTAACCTACATGTCAGACATTAAAAAAAACTATTAGACATCACAACTCACGCTGAGGAACTCGTGCGCGGCTGCCATCTTGGAGTGTATCTGCGCCTGCAGCGCTTTGAGCACGGCAATGTTATCTTTTTCGCCGCCGTCCTCCACGTACGACGTCAGCTGCAGCACTCTGTACACAAAAACTCCGAGTCAGTTCAGTCTCACGGGAGACTATTTTACGCATTCCTCAGGGAACTCATAAAAATTCGAGATAAAAAATAGCCTACACCCTTTCTCAGAGATAAAGCTATCTCGCTCCTAGTAATGACGTCGTAAAAGGGTCTAAGAGAACATTCAAGTGAGATCGCGAAACTACTTATATGAAAGTTCAGGAATAGATTCAAACGTTCTAGAATATTGCCGAATATTCGAGAAAGTTCTCCAAACTTCTAGAACCTACTGGAAAATTCTGGATTCTGGTAAATTCAAATTCAAAAATCTTTATTCAACTTAGACCTTTACGGGCACTTATTGATGTCAAAACAAAGCAAAACATTCTAATTTAAAGGAAACATAAATTTAACCTTGTATGTGCATACATCCTGAATATACCTACACAAGATGTCTCAAAGTCAAACTCAAACTCAAAAATCTTTATTCAATATAGACCTTTACAGGCACTTATTGACGTCAAAAAAATACATAAAAATCTTCAACCAAGAATCTAATTAACAAAATTATTTAATCCTTGTATGTACACACACCCCAACCATTATTAAGATGTGTGCAAATACAAGTCAAATGAAATAAAAATTGACTCTACACTCCTAATAGGGATGAATGGGACAAGCAAGTCCCTGAGCCTTTTAGGAAAGCTAACCAGATATGGTACACTGACGGCTCTAGAAAAGAGGGCCAGTCAGGTGCAGGTGTCTTCGGAGGTAGTGCGAAA
Source organism: Schoenobius gigantellus (assembly GCA_963935595.1). Taxonomy (NCBI): domain Eukaryota; kingdom Metazoa; phylum Arthropoda; class Insecta; order Lepidoptera; family Crambidae; genus Schoenobius; species Schoenobius gigantellus. The sequence continues at coordinate 63,378,074 of OZ012542.1, read as the reverse complement.
TCCAGGAGAACCACGTGCCTGGGCGCATATGCCACCGTATTCCAGGCAGAAATGTATGCCATTATCGACTGCGTTCACGCAAACATGTCGAATGAGGGTAAGAACATCCTCATCCTGTCGGACAGCCAAGCTGCTCTAAAAGCGCTTGATGCTGTAGAATTCAAGTCCAAAATCACCTTAGAGTGCACGAAAGCCTTGAATGAATTGGGGACCAGGAACTCGGTAATGATTGGCTGGGTTCCAGGCCACTCCAATATCCGAGGCAATGAAATTGCCGACGAACTGGCGAGGGCTGGTTCCGAGAGCGCTCTCATAGGACCAAAACCAGCTTGTGGCATTTCGAGGGGGATTAAAAAGAGAGTCCTCAGAGATTGGGTACAAACACAAGCCCGACTCCAGTGGGCCCATTCCCCTGGACTACTGCACTCGAAATTGCTCATTAGGGAATTTTCACCCGGAGTTGCAATACAAAACCTCCAACTAAGCAGGGGCCAATTAAGGGCGCTCACTAGAGCCCTAACTGGTCACTGCAAACTCAACAAACATCTGCATAGAATGGGCCTGACTAATGTTCCCACGTGCAGATTTTGTGGTGAGGATGAAGAGACACCATTTCACATTCTTTGTGAATGTCATGCTCTCATCCACACAAGGAGCCGAGCTCTGGGTGGACCTAGTCTGCCACGTTACTGCAAGGTTATTGGCTTTTTCAACGCCGCGGGCCTATTTGGAGACCTTTAAAATAGAGGGGTCGGCCACAATAGATCTGTACAGGTCGCAGTGGCCCGCTGGAGGACGCCCCTCCGCCCCTAGTATCCCCTCGAACTCCAGATAGATAGATAGACTCTACACTGCAAATAATGTCTGCAAATACAAGTAGTAATTAAAAAAAAAAGTTGAACTTTCACCTGTTCGGAAATTGGGAGAGCCTTCTCGAGAAGAACAGGCAAGAAACACGAAAGGTCAAATTTTTTTATCTCCTCTTTTAAATCGCCATTTACAATTTTGGTTTTGTTACATAGTCATTGAAAGTTAAAAAAAATACAATCGGTATGCTTACATATACTTAAAATGTCAAAAAATAAGTTATAGAAAGGTATAGAAATGTGTCGAATGTTCTAGAACTTCATGAACCTATGAGAAAAGTTCTGGAAGGAAAATGAGTAGAGAGGCGGCCGTTTATAAGGACCATGCGTGTGACTCCTCGACACACAGATGATTCGAAGCGATCAAAGCGATAACTACGAGTTGTACTGTACTGTGTTGTGTGTTTCTTAAATCATGTCGCGGGCCGTAGGTAAGAAATAAGTAGGTAGAACTGAATAAGAAGGCGATAAAGATTCACACACTATTGTAAATTAGAATAATAGTAGCATAATCAAACATACACAAAGTTAAATCATATAAATTAACCAACAAAGTTCGATCAACGATAAGTTTATTTTTGGGCGTTATTTGAATTTTCTTATTTCGCGGGCTCGATTGATGCTGGTGGATGGCCGGATCCGGCCCCGGGGACGTGGATTGCCCATATATGATTTAAAGCCTCACCGAATGATCTCATGAATTTCATCCGCCATTTTCTGCGCCAAATAGTTCCTGTTCTCGGCCGCCTCTTCGATGCCCTTGCCGCCTGCAAAAAAAACCGCATTATGTCTTTGTTATTACTACGCTCACAGAGATATTTCAAATCAAATCAAATAAATTTATTTAGTTTCACAAATAAACATTATGAAAAAGACAATACAGGTACTTAAATCAAATAAAGTGAAACTAAAAAAGCCACCACTCAGCACTATGTTGCAGAATGCATAACACCTGCAACGCTGGTATTCTGTGGATATATTTAGTGTGGTCATTGTAGAAGTTGCTGAGTTGAAAAGTTGAATTCACAAATCATCCTACATTTAAGACCACCTCTGTAAATTAGTTGAGACCACACGGTATCGATATCGAATTTCAGGTTTCGAGTCGACTTTGTCTGTTTGATTTGGTGAGTGGTAGGGCTTCTGAGCCCGCCTGTCTATGTACCACCACAGATAATATAATACTACAGTACAGATGCCTCATCCCATACAATGACATGGTCCCTACTTAAGTCGGGCAATTCTTCGAGCTGTTTTATTTTACCATTTCACCGCGAGATGACGCAACTAAAACGCCACTGACAATTCTGAACAAGCTCGGGCCATCGAACCTTTGCTACATTGGGCTCAGTAGTTCTCGCACGCACTCAACAGATGGCACTTTAATTAAACTCCTGCTATGCTTATGATTTTTTTAACAAATTCATATTTATGCTTCGTTTAGTTCATTACAATGACTTATGCGTAAATAGGTCTTATAAAACATCATACGCTTACGGTACGCTAAATGTGTTACAATTTGGTAAAAAAGTGACGTATAAATCCATGTTATACCTAAGGGGTTGTTCCGCCATGGATTGGATTTATGTCATACATTTTATATACCTACGTTTGATATTTAAGATGTAAAGTAAATATATCATTGGAGATAAGTCATTTTGGTAGTGGGTACTTTCTATTATCACAAGGTTATCATCTGTAACTTCAAATTCAAAAAACTGGTTAAGAATAAAGCAAACTTGCAAATTTTTCATATGTGACCTTTTTTTATCCCGCCCAAGACGATTTCTTTTTCAATGATTTAGGTATTCATCACTTTACAATTTATTTATTATTTTTAAAGAAAATACAAAGTCACATATTGTATATTGTTAAAAATGTGATTTTAGTTTTTTATACTAAAATAAAATAAGTGTTTATTTTTATACCGGGTTATTTTTCCATCAGGAGCCAAATTTTGTATGCTTATACTATGCGACCAAACTCGAAATCGCGAAAAAAAATCAGCTGTTCCGTACATTTAGGTGTGGATGTTGAACATTTGCATGGAACAGCTGATTTTTTCCGCGATTTCAAGATTGGTCCCATAGTAAAAGAATTTCATTTTGCTTGTCTGAACAAGGACACAAAATTTGGCTCCTGCTGGAAAAATAACCCTGTATGTATACAAACTTACCTATAAAAAACTAAGCAATTTAATTTCAAATTTTATTATATAAAATATCATTGAGAAATTAAATTGCAAAATTTATATGCTTATAGCCGGCTGAAATTAATTTATTCGACTGTTTTATCAAATTCCGAAATTATATAATTTAGTACTATTTTTAAACAATTTTTTTCCTACTTCTTTTCTACCAGTTATCTAATTTTCTATTTCATTTTAAAGAATGTTGTTATTAATTCTGTGATAATAATAAAAAATCATAAAAACATAATATGTATTACGCGGGTTCGAACCGCAGACCTCTAGCGGTATAGCGCAATAATTTCGCAGTATATCCTCATGAGCCATCCGTTCGCTTAGATTTGATGTTGAAATTTCGAATCTTTTATTTAAATTGTGACGTGTACGTGTACTGTCAATCTATATATCTTTTATCTTTTTATATATAAAATTCTCGTGTCACAATGTTTGTTACCGAACTCCTCCGTAACGGCTTAACCGATCTTTATGAATTTTTTTGTGTATGTTCGGTAGGCGTGAGAATGGGTCGTAAACTAATTTTTATTACACGCTTTTTATTGAGTTGCTCTGTCTGTTGGTTTCTTTGTCACGATCAAATCTTGCAATCGATTTTTCGACCACTTCTATTGCTCCAATTGAGCTCAAATTTTTTCTACATATGTATTCCCGGTGACAATACAATATTTTGGCATATTGGAATCACAAAAATGCTTAGTTATAGTACAATTAAATAAAAACTAATTTTATATGGGAGGAAATCCAATGTCAATTTTTAATTTAATTATTAGTTAGACTAAAAAGTAGTAAATAAAAAAACGTTAAAAAAACTTTTTAAAAAACACCCTTTTACCAAAAAGACTAAAAAACGATTAAAATCATTTTCATAGAAAATATGAATTTATTGTCAAGACTAAAAACCAAGCGATCTAAAAAGTAGTAAATAAAAAAACGTAAAAAAAAACTTTTTAAAAAACACGCTTTTACCAAAAAGACTAAAAACAAAAAAGTTGAAAATAAAATAAGATCACACTTTTAGCAAATCAGGATTTTAAAAATTTTCTTGAGACAACTAGAAATGTAACACAAAAATTTTCTCAAAATTTTAGCGATGTAGTACAAGAACACAATGACTCTAAAAGCGTGGGGCGTAATTTAAAGGATGTATTCCTTAGTTCAACTAAGTTTGTAAGCAAGAGAAGTGTAAAATCTAAAAGCCCCACGCTTTTAGAGTCATTGTGTTCTTGTACTACATCGATAAAATTTTGAGAAAATTTTTGTGTTACATTTCTAGTTGTCTCAAGAAAATTTTTAAAATCCTGATTTGCTAAAAGTGTGATCTTATTTTATTTTCAACTTTTTTGTTTTTAGTCTTTTTGGTAAAAGCGTGTTTTTTAAAAAGTTTTTTTTAACGTTTTTTTTTATTATGGCTAAACGTAGTTCGCCAGCACAGCTAGTATATTATAAAAAGAGAAGTTCTCATCTATAGACGCACGCACAGCCATAACCGCTAATGGTAGAAACGTGAATTTTGGACAGTTGTTTTAATTCAAAATTTAAGAAAATTTAACCCTGAAGGGGTGAAATAGGGGTTGCAAGCTTGTATGGATTTTTTTAAAATAAGCAACGATTTTGATAAACCTGGAGAATCATGCTCTTAAAAACATTTCATTGAACACGTGTTTCATGGTTTATTGGAATTCACCCCCTTATTGTGCAAATTAGGGGTTGAAAAATTCTATGGAAAATAATTAAAATCTGCTACAATTTCTATGAAATTTATTATTCGAGCTCCTAAATATAAATAGCAGTCTTCTATATAATAGGCTACAAAATTATTTTACGGGAAAACAATATTAATGCGGGCGAAGCCGCGAGCGGAAAGCTACCTATTAATAGCAGTCGCGGTTGCCACACTATTTGTAAATGGTAAAATCTAATAAAACACCGTACCTATTTGCCAAAATTCAAAATATACCTAATCACCATTGAGAATAAAAAATAATTCAAGTAGTTAGTATTAGTACCTACATTAATTTTATTTATTTATAGTCTGGCAACTTATGTCCATTAATAATCTTTACGTATTACTTACCTATATTATCTTTTACTATGTATGTACCTAACATAGTTGAATGTACCACTTCTAAGGTGTTATTAAAAATTCAGATTTGTAAAATTAGTTTTGAAATCCCCCATACAAAATAGTTAGGTCAGTGAAAAAAATCACTGTGGTTTTATGAAACGATCATGCAAGTGAGACTTTTTTTCGGTTAGTAGGCATTTAACTGAAAATATCCGAAAAATTATTAAATAGGGTACTTACTTATAAAAATCGCGTTTTTAATCTTAACCTAAATCTTTTTGTTCTGAAATGAAAATTGAGATATAAAAAAAGGAATTGATATAATAACCAAAAAGCAATAAAGAAAAACAAAATAATAAAACAAGCAATTTTTGAAAAATTAACTAGGTACACCAGGAATAGGGATCGAACTACTGCCACACAGATTTAAAAACGAAGATCAAACGAATAGATAGACCAATCCTGACCTTTTTGAAGTGGTGAAATTTAAGATGTCATGTTTTTGTGTAATTCGACCATAATTCGACATTACACTTTCAAATGTATAGGGATTACAAAATTAATTTTACAATTTAGAATTTTCAATGACGCCATTACTATTATAATTATGTCAAAAAAATATGTTAAAAATAATTTAACTCAATGCTATGTATGCTAGTTCGTAAGGTCTGTGACCTTACATAGTAGCATACATAAATAGTGCCATCTATGAGTGAGTAGTATGTAATCAAATAGTCAAAGCAGACATTGCGTGCTTCTTTGATCTATGCTTTTGAGAGATACATTGAAGTTCACATAATTTGTCGCTAGAAGTGCTATAAATTTATAAAAAGAGATGTTAAACCGTTCTAGCATGACTTAAAAACGTATTTTGATACTTCCCACGTGCTAAGTGATTTTTTAAAATATAATCAATACTTTTCTGAACCTCCTTGTTGACTTTTACTAAATTCACAAAAAAGTCATTACAAAAATCGATTAAAGTAGCGCCATCTGTTGATGTTTTCATCGAATTATTTTACTTTTGTTCGTGATGGGTCCCCGTGGTACCACTATCGTACCCAAGTTTGTCGCCATAATGACAATATTAGGCACATTGTTGTGTTCCGACAATTAGAGGTAAGATAGACAGCGCGTCAATTGTTGAGGAGTCCAGGTGAAGCTCGCTACCATCTTCGGCCATCTTCAGGTTAGATGAAGGCCCAGATTTTCCCAGTAATTGTATTTTTATTATATATATAGTTGGCCTTGTAAAAGACTTCATTCCACCTGATGGTAAGTGGAAGTGGAGTCTAAATGCAAAGATAGCTAGTGCAAGGGAAAAGATACCAGCTGCACTAGCCATCCTTACCTTACCCACCTGCAAGGTGCTTCTTCTGACCTCTTTTCTTTCTTCAAGACCTAGGATCGTAAGGAGGGAATACGTGCGCCGGCAGGGAGTTCCATTACTTGGTTTATTGGTAAATTACTTGGTTCGCGTTGGAATAGCAGGGACAGTAAGACGGTGACAGCGCAGGCCAGCGAGTGTAGTCTTTAAAAGGAAAGAAGAGAGTTGGATCAGTGAAAAAAGCTCTTCAGAACACTCGCTGTGGTAAAGACGGTGTTAATGGTAAAGAAAGATATGAAGGTCGTGTCCACTCACCACGATACGGGTAGCCCGCGTCGTTACCTCGAGATGTAGAAACTCAACCGAGAACAGGTGCCGCGATCGAAGGCGCATCGGGGTTTCGAGGACGGCGGTACTCACCGTCGGCCAGGATGTGTATGTAGATCTTCATGGCGCAGATGAGCACGGGCGCCAGCTGCTTGACGCTGTCGAGGCAGCGCGCCAGCGTGGCGGCGTGCGGCGGGTGCGTCAGCTCGCCCGCCCTGCCCGCCACCTGACGACCGATTTCACACCCCGATACTCAATACTTTATTGCACTCCACAACGTTACATAAGGTGTTGACAATTAATGATTTAAAACAGTTCATTGGGACCCCGTCGGGCACCCCGATAATTATTGAACAATTTAATGCATTTGAATCTGTACAGGGTCACTTCGGAAGCGGGAGCCGAATGTGCTCGTTCAGACGAACCGAGCGAACGTATGACAACAACGTACGAACAACTTTTATTATGAGGCCAATCTTGAAATAGCGAAAAAAAATTTGCTGTTCCATGCAAATGTTAAAATCCACTCAACAGCTGATTTTTTGGTCGCGATTTCAAGATTGGTCCCATAATCTATCTATATACGCCCATAATATATAAATAAAAACAAATCTTCGAAATGTATGTACGCCCATAACATTCGAACGACTGCACCAAATTGGATGATTCTTGGTTTTATGTCTTCGTTATTGTTAGGACAAGGTTAGGTTTATGTAATATAAAAATTACAATAATTTAAGCAAACATTTCAGTAATTTTGTTAAAAACATGGCAATACAAAGTACGCCGGGTCAGCTAGTATTTTTATAATTTTAAGAGTATTTCGTAAGTACCCACATCACAGTTCTCCATTAGAGCAGCTATGCAGTACCTTTGCAGGGAGCATGTACTGATTCATTCTTAACGGCAAATATCTATAAATAAGTATGTACACACAGTAACACACCAGACGCTCTTATGTCGCTCACAATAGCGACGACTTTTGCAATGCAAATGTAAAAATTGACATGTTGCCGACTGTCCAAAAAATAAAATAAATGAGATGGAAGTTTTTTTATTGCTAACGGTGTCAGACGAGCCAGTGACCCACCTAATGGTAAGTTTGTAACCACCACTCTTGGACATCTGCAATGCAAGGGGCACAGTTAAGTCACTGCCTACTTGGAGAGAAGTGCTCTTCTTAAGCGTCGTTTGAAGTAGATAAGGCTCAGACCTAATGACATACCTCCCTGGCGGCGCGGGAGAGAGCGGGCGAGATGTCCCGCAGGAACTGCACCAGGTCCTCCATGGTGTCGATCACCTCCGCCACGCCCAGGTAGTCCAGCACCTGCAACCACACCGCTGCTAAGCTACCTGACACGGTTGGCACCACTGCTAAACAAGACGCACTCATATACAGGACAAACTGCCCGTGTGTTGTTTAAGAATCGTGGGTGAACGAAATCATTGCATTGTGCATCCTTTGCGGAGCAGCTATGCAGTGCATGAATGCAGATAATTGAAATTTTAAATAATTTTCAATTAATATCACGTCATGTTAGTCTTTGTGGCAAATAGGCTAGATGAATGAAAAAAAAAATATTGCTTTAATAGAAGCTCATTCATATAATAATCAGAAAGAAAAAATCGGTTTTCGAATAACTATAAAAAACCAAGATATAAGGTATTAAAGATTTTTCTCTATCTCTTTCTAGCAAAACGGCAATTAACAAGGAGTTTATATGGCCGTACTCAACGATGACGTCACGGTTGATGTCGGATCTCTCTGTCTAATCGCATCCAAATTAACAGCTTAAAATGCTAGTATGTAATGTATTTCTAAGCCGATTTTAATTCTAATTTCACATGATTGCAACTTTTTCTACGGTATTTCAATATTTTATGACGAGACGTGAAAATTAGAATTCAGTCATCATCCCAATTCGCAAATTATTGAATTCAATATTTACGAGTAGTATTGTGAATTACATTAATAATGATCATTTACTAGTTCCGTAAGTTGCAACAGAGGGCAGTGTATGGTAATTTATCGACACTACACTTGGCTATCTAGGTCGGGTAACCTTCCAGTAGATGGCGTTGTGCTTTGATTCCTTGAAGCTACACGTTGTATAATTATGTTTATGCTTCCAACATATGTGCTGTTCTATAATTAAACTGTATTATTGTATAAAGTTTTTATATTTATTAGTGAATAGTAATTTGACTACATTAAGAAATATAAAACGTTAAATATGTTGGATCAATGATATACTAACGTTTGAGGCCAATGCCACGTGGGGGCGGGTCAGCAAGTAACATATAATATTGAGTGAATGCGTACCTTTTTGCATTCCTTAACAATTTTTCTGACTTCGGATTCATCGAAGCAGAGCAGAAGCGCAGAGGTACCTTGCAGTATGCCTCGAGAACCTTCTATAAGCTTTTTTCTGGAATAAAACAATAGAATAAAACAAAGATTGCGATGATGATGATTCTTGACACAAATCCATGTCATTGACATGAAAAATCTCGACCGTAAGGGGGCATTCAAGTATTACGTAACACAATTTTGGGGGAAAGGGGGTCTTGTAAAACGTTACGACGCGTTACAAGAGCGGGCGGGGGGTTCAAACAATGCGTTAAGTAACATTGTTTTTTTTATTTAAATAAAAACTAGAGAGTTAAAACATTTCTGAAGTTGGCTACCCTTTTCGTTTATGTTTTTACAGGGAATCCCTCGACTGTATCGTTTTCGTTGCCTATTCGTTAGTGTTTACGCAGATGCACATTGCTGTAGTCAGTGTTTTTAAAGTGAGATTATACTGTAATATCCTCAAAAGAGGGAGATTTGCATCACCAGCAGTTGCCTATAAATTGTGACTTAGGGAAAAATGCTCACTTGAGTGTTACGATACGTTTAGGGAGGGGGCCGGTCAGTAAAATGTTACAGCGCGTTACATGGGAAGGAAGGGTCAAAAATCTTCAAAAATTGCGTCACGTAATACTTGAACGTTAGTATGAATGCTTCTTGTTCTGAAGTTCTTTATATCTTTATACTCCTTGGCACCCCAGTTTGTTGTGAGACTATAGAAACCATTAAATACGCGCCTGGAAACAAGTTTTACTAATCTTTTCCTGCAGATATAAATAAAATCGTTCGTACTTAACAGGACACAAATACTTACTCTATGTGTATCTTACTTCGTTCTTGTCAGTTAACCCCTTCCCTTTCCACTTAGTACCTTCAGAAGGCTAGTGAGGGAGCAAAGTAGTTCTAAGCAGACGTCGTCGCCTTGGTAAAGGGAGGTTCGATGCTGGACATAGGCCTCCTGCATAGATCACCAATGACCGTGGTCATGCGTTATATACAGCAAACGACTTCCCGCGACGTTTCTTATGTTACCTGTTCACTTGGTTATTTGGGCTGCACTTTCCGGGGATACAGCTCCTTTGGCCCGCTTCGTTAACCTGTTCTATAAGCTATGTCTTGCCCCTGCCACTTTACCTCTTTACCGAGCTATGTCCGTCATTTTCCTTCTAAGGTCCTTTTCTGTTGAAGTTGATTGCTATGAGAGAGAACCGATTCGGGGGTCCTTGTCTGTCGGAGCCGAATTAAAGATCCGCATGTCTGTCGCCTGCCGCAGGGGACCTCACCTGGCGGGGCCGGAGAAGAGGTCAGCCCGCAGCATATCCGTCGCCTACCGCAAGGGACCTCACCCGGCGGGGCCGGAATAGGGGTCAGCCCGCAGCATGTCCGTCGCCTGCCGCAGGGGACCTCACCTGGCGGGGCCGGAGTAGGGGTCGGCCCGCAGCATGCCCGAAGCCTGCTGCACGGGGGACCTCACCTAGCGGGGCCGGAGTAGGGGTCGGCCCGCAGCATGCCCGAAGCCTGCTGCACGGGGGACCTCACCTAGCGGGGCCGGAGTAGGGGTCGGCCCGCAGCATGCCCGAAGCCTGCTGCACGGGGGACCTCACCTAGCGGGGCCGGAGTAGGGGTCGGCCCGCAGCATGCCCGAAGCCTGCTGCACGGGGGACCTCACCTAGCGGGGCCGGAGTAGGGGTCGGCCCGCAGCATGCCCGAAGCCTGCTGCACGGGGGACCTCACCTAGCGGGGCCGGAGTAGGGGTCGGCCCGCAGCATGTCCGATGCCTGCTGCAGTAGCGCGGCGGCGCCCTCCACGCGCCGCAGCGCACCCGGCATATCCTGCCGCAGCAGCACGTCGTCCGAAGACTCGATGGTCTCGTGGCCGACCTGATCGCAGCCACGCAAAGCAATTACAGTTGGTTTCTTGGCTGTTAGGCAAATAATTGATAAGGTAACAGAAGCACGTTCGGTCTCAACATCTAATACTCATATTATCGACTAGGCGAAAGTCTTTTTACGATGTGGAATGCTGTCGCGCACCGTATCTGCCGATGGCTAGTCTCCAGGATTGTGGGACTCTCCTCGCAAAGTGCTGGGCATATCCATTCACCAAACTTAACGTCCATCTTGTCCATAGTCAAGGCAATTCAAGGTCTGGGAATACCCAACCCGAGTAGGTTAGGCTTTGATTTTGTAGACGTAAATGTACAACATGAAATACGCCTACATGGTCACTTAAGTTAAAGCGCAGGCAAGTGAGACAGGGTTGTACCCTAAACTACTATCTACACTATGGTGTCTTTGTTTCGACCTTATGTTAACTTTGTTTTAGGAGGTGGTGGTGGTACCTTGACCAGGTTGTTGACGGCGAGCGACACGGCCTGCACGGGCCGTGCCAGGTCCGGCATGGCGTTGCCATCCTCCGCCTCCTCGTGAAGGATCACCAGCCGGGAGACCTGCGAACAGGATACACAAATAATAAAAAATGTAGCCTGACTTAGGAAAGACCTCCGCAATAGAAGACTTAAACCAACCCTGGGGTTGCCATGCAGATGTCTGGATTATTAGCTATTAGAAAACGTATGTCCGGCTTTTAAGGTGAAGTGTAAAGTGGAAGATATACAATATATGCTCATGGACTGTGTTAGCGCTCTCTCCTTATCCTTCAAATTCATACATCTCGCTCACACCTACATAATTCAAACTCATTTCATATCGCACTTCATCCGCTATTTTCGCCTGCCTACCATAGAACATACGCTGTCAAAAAAAGAAGAAAATATATATGTCACTAAGAATTATTAATACCACCGCCGACACAAAATTAAGTTTATCGCCGCAAGAAATATAAAGAACGGAGCAAAATAAGCGACAGAAAGAAAAGGAATATTGAACTAGCGCATCTAACAATAAGGTAAGGCAGGCTCATCAAATTCATAAGGTCCTTCGTCCATGCCGCAACATTTCTGGCCGTCGAGCCGGATTTTTCCTTTCTCGCATCCTCTCACCGCATATCATACATTCGTCGCTTATCATTCTCCGACCGCACCGCCCTTATAAATTGCCTAAATTAAGTATATAAAACCCGCTCCCGCTATTTAGGTAATAATATTTGTAAGAGTGTACCTATTCGTAGGTATTATTATTGTTTATTCGCATATATTAATTTAATTGTTTTTCGCTATGACAACAAATGTAAAAAAGACCGAAAGCGTCGACAGTGAGTATCATGACGACGAGCTGTCGATGCTTGAGGCGAAGCGTAATACCCTCTTTGAACTCGTTCAAGGCATTTATAAAAAATGTTTAGCTGTCGATACAGACGATGTAAGCCGAGAGAGTTTTCTAGACGCTATTGACACCATCGAGGACATTCGTTCAGAATTCAAAGAAATAGTAAACGAACATAATCGCACGATGCTTAGGAGCAGGATTGCTACTGTTCCAAATTTTCAGCCTATCATAGCTTTCGAGGAGTTATACTGCCGCATTAGAAGGGTGATCAAACGGCTGCAAGCAGCCGCAGAGCCGCCGACCTCTTTGCCGCCTTCGAGGGTGGAAAGAGCTAGGCCTTCTTTACCAGTGATGGAGCTGATGGCCTTCGACGGAGATATTCGCAATTGGCCATTATTTTTCGCCAGTTTCAAAGCAAGAGTACACGACAACCCGTCGCTTACAGACGACGAGAGGCTCTTTTATCTCGTTGGGAAATTGTCATCAAAAGCTCAAGCTGTCTTCGCAGGCATTACTCCGAGCGCCGACAATTACAATCTAATTCTCGATTGTCTCATTGATAGGTTCCATGATAAGCGCACCCTCGCCTCTACGTACATGGATCAAATGCTCAATCTAAAGATCAATGGGTCCGCTTCTTCAACAAACTTGCAGACGTTCATTGACAAGTTTGTTACAGCCGCAAACGCACTTAAGTCGCTCAAACTTACTGATTTAACTGACTACATGTTATTACACGTAGCACTAAAGAAGTTAGATCAAGAAACAATTCGAGCGTTTGAAATGGAGTATCGAAATGTCAAAATTCCGAGTTTTAATAACCTTGTAGACTTCGTCAAGAGTCAGTATAGAATTTATCAAAATACACAGCCATGCACCGCCGTAGCAGCAAGCTCTTCGCGCGATAAATCTTCTAAGACTTTATCGTCGCGTAGTGTTGCACCAAATCCACAAAGTTATGTGGCTAACACAAATCTTCGTAAATGCATTTGTGACAATATTGTTCACGAACATTTATTCAAATGTCCGGCATTTATTAATTTACTCCCTCCCGAACGTTTCAGGCGTGTAAAAGAACATAACGCATGTGTCAATTGCCTAAGCATCAAACACCGAACCCGCGAATGCAAATCCGAGTTGAAATGTCGACTTTGCCGTCAAAAACATCATACGATGTTACATTTTGACAAGGATATGAATGAAAAGAATACGACGCTTGACGTGTCAAGTCCATCCGCGAGTGACGGAACTAATGTCACTAAATCGTCGCCGCCAGCAGTATTTCAACCTACTTGTAACACGTCCATTGCCGCTCAGATACTTGCAGTAGCAAACAATAAACTTACGGAACAAAGCGCGCAATGTACGTCGCGTAATACAATATTATTGTCGACCGCGAAGGTTCTTGTTTACGATAACATGGGTGGAATGCAGCTTGTTAAATGTTTGCTTGATTCCGCATCTCAAAGCAATTTTATCACTCAAGAGTGTTGTACGCGTTTAGGTTTAATTTACAATAAAAAATCATGCGTAACTGTACGTGGCATTGGAGGTGCCGAGAAACCTAGCAAAGGTACCGCAAAATTTAAAATATTTTCTCGATTCAACCAAAACGTCAACTTTGACATTTCGGGTCTTGTAGTAGATCATATTACCGATGACTTGCCGTCGGTCTCTGTGGACGTTTCTGGTTCTGCCTTCGCGCATGTTCATGGGCTCCCTCTAGCAGACGACACGTTTGATACGCCAGCAGCTATCGACGTACTACTGGGTGCATCCATATTTCCACACTTGTTGCTTCCGAAGATTATTCAAAGTGACGTGGACGGTATACCGCCTGCTATCCAATCAGTATTCGGATACATAATAATGGGTTCTGCCCCTGCTTTACAGGTGCCTCGTAAATTTACATCGGCATGCTGTGCTTTTGCCCAAGATTCCATGGACTACCTCCTCAAAAGGTTCTGGGAACTTGAGGAAGTGTCCGCACCGCCCGCTCAAAGTCAAGATGACTTAGAATGCGAAGATTATTTTTGCGCCACCACTACGCGGGACGCTAGTGGTAGATACACAGTCGCGTTGCCATTTCGCGACGACGTGTTTAAATTAGGAGAGTCACACTCTGTTGCATACAGGCGTTTCCTTTGCCTTGAAAGGAAATTGGAGTCATCGAGTATCTTACGTGCCGCCTATGATGATATCATTCGTGAATACGTCAGTAAGGGTTATATATCGGAGGTGACGAACTCGATGAAAGCCTCTCCCGCCGCCGCTTATATAATTCCGCACCACGCCGTTGTGCGTGAAGATAGGACAACAACGAAAGTGCGTATGGTATTGGATTCGAGTAGCAAGACAAGTACGGGTCTGTCTCTCAACGATGTTTTGCACTCGGGTCCTAATTTACAAGGGGATTTGTTTTCAATCCTTTTAAACTTTCGCTTGTTCGAAATAGCGCTTTCGGCCGATTGTCGTCAAATGTTTTTGCAGATCGGTATTCGTGAAACTGACCGCCAATTTCAGCGAATCTTATTCAGATTCAGCCCGCAAGATCCCATCGCCACATACGAATTCAACCGTGTCTGTTTCGGTATGAAATCGAGTCCGTATCACGCACTGCGCGTCATCCGTCAGCTGATTTCCGATGACGGACACAAATTTCCAACAGCAGCGGCGATTGCATCTTCATGCACATATATGGATGACATATGTTTCAGTATAATGTTAGACGACTCGCAGGAGCAAAAGGAATCCATTGCTATCAAAGCTTCAAAGGAGCTAATTGCCCTATTCGAATGCGGTCAGTTTGATTTGGTGAAATGGACTTGTAATTCAGATACCGTTTTACACGAAATACCCGCTTCGCACCGAGCTTCCGTTGACATTGAAATTGATCGGGGGGTATTCCAAAAGGTTCTAGGTCTATGCTGGAACAAATCCACTGATAGTTTTCATTTCAAAGTCAAGGAGCCAGACTCATCGTGTACTAAAAGAGCGATCTTATCCACTGTCGCGCGTCTGTGGGACAACCTAGGTTTGGTAGCTCCAGTTATTTTATACGCTAAACTCCTTATCCAGGAGCTTTGGTTGATGAAATGCGATTGGGATGATGTTCCCCCGCCCGGTATAGTAAATTTATGGGTACAATTTTGCTCAGAGTTGCCAAAGCTCAATGAAATTCATATACCGCGCCATCTTGGGGTAGTTCAGAGTTGTACTGTGAACCTCTTAGGGTTCTGTGACGCATCCGAGCGAGCGTACGGAGGTGTCATTTACCTTCAAGTTCGAAAGGGAACTGAAGTGATAGTCCGACTGGTATGCTCTAAGTCGAAAGTCGCACCGCTCAAAACAATCTCTGTTGCGAGATTAGAGTTGTGTGCTGCGGTTCTTCTGTCTAAGCTCATGCGAAAGGTTCTAGACAATTTTGAGCCGCGTTATAAAATAGACGAGGTATACGCTTTCACCGACTCCAAGATCGTTCTCTGCTGGATCCATTCTTCACCACACCGCTGGCAAACATTTGTCGCCAACCGCGTTGTCAAGATTACTGAATCAATTCCAGCCAGTTGCTTCCATCATGTGGCTGGGTTGGAAAATCCTGCGGATTGCTTATCCCGTGGTCTGTCGCCTGCTAAGCTGGTGGATCATCCTCTATGGTTCAGTGGACCGCCATGGACTTCCAAGCATCCATCAGAATGGCCCATAGGGAAGCTTGACGGTGAATCTGTCTGTGAAATGCCGGAGCTTAAGCCACTCGCACACGCTACAACTTCAGAAGCAGCAGAATCACCGCTTTATTCACTCGCACAGCGAATCTCGTCGTGGTCTAGATTGTTGCGTATCGTGGTATACATATATCGCATTTTAAAGCCAAAACCACGATCTACAACGCTTTCTCGATCTGACTTAGAATTTGCTGAAAATAAAATTATTTCTTCGTTACAAACCATATATTTCGGTGACGACATTGAAAAAATAAAAAAAAATCAATTTTGTAGTTCTACTTTACAAAAACTTAAGCCGTTCTTAGATAAAAATGGTTTGATCCGCGTTGGCGGCCGGCTGTCATATTCTGACTTGAATTATTCACAAAAGCATCCAATTTTACTTCCACGACGTGATCACGTTATTAATTTAATTGTTGACTACTTTCACAAAAAATATTTGCATGCCGGTCCTGAAACATTGATGTCCTTACTCAGGCATCAGTATTGGATACTTTCAGCCCGTCGAGTCATTCGTGAGCGCATTGCCAAGTGCAACAGGTGTTTTAGAGCGAAGCCGCAATCATCTTTCCCGCTTATGGCAGACCTACCAAGTTATCGCGTAAACCAGGTGGATAAAGCCTTTTCACATACAGGATGTGACTTCGCTGGACCATTGCAATATACGCCTATTCGTGGCAGAGGAGTTAAAAGTCGTAAAGCATGGTTGTGCATTTTTACTTGTCTCACAACCCGCTGTTTACATATCGAAATAGCGACCGAATTGAGTACCGCAAATTTTTTGGCTGCACTAAAGCGTTTCTTGTCGCTGCGTGGTCCCGTACAATGTCTGTACACAGACAATGGCACCAATTTTGTTGGTGCTAATTCTTATTTGCGAGATCTCTATAAGTTTCTAGATGAACATCGCATATATCTAGAAACAGAGCTTGCTGAAAACCGCATAGAGTGGAAGTTTATTCCCCCCGCATCCCCGCATTTCGGAGGCGTATGGGAAAGCATGGTTAAAATTGTAAAAAACCATCTTGTTAAAGCCATTGGTACTCAAATATTAACGTACGAGGAGCTTCTGACGACTCTCGCGCAAATAGCAGCCCTTGTAAACTCGCGGCCGTTAACAGCTATGAGCAGTGATCCCGCTGAACCGTCAGCTCTTACACCGGCTCATTTCCTCAATACCGCACCACTGTTATCTCTACCAGCTCCATTTGTCGAGTCAGCTAATCTGCTTGAACGACATTCCGTTCTAGATAAAATAGTGCAGTCTTTCTGGAAGCGATGGCGTGCCGAGTACTTGCATCAATTACAGTCGCGGGCAAAGTGGACAACGCCATCAGTTCCCATCATTGTTGGTACAGTAGTTGTATTAAAAATTGATAATGCGCCACCATTTTCATGGCCTTTAGGCGTCGTACAGGCAGTACACCCCTCCAAAGATGGTACGACTCGCATCGTCACTGTTAAGACAAACAGAAGTACTCTTATCCGTCCTGTCGTGCGGTTGTGTCCACTGCCTAGTCAATAATTAATTATAAATAATGTAATAGAATGTTCTTTATTTTGTTTACGACGTTACTTTTTGTTATTTATTAGCTATGTTATTTTAATTTGTAATAATATGAGTTTCGCTTTTATAGGTAAATGATAAATAATTCTTTAAGGCAACCCTTTAAGGTCGGGGGGAATGTTAGCGCTCTCTCCTTATCCTTCAAATTCATACATCTCGCTCACACCTACATAATTCAAACTCATTTCATATCGCACTTCATCCGCTATTTTCGCCTTCCTACCATAGAACATACGCTGTCAAAAAAAGAAGAAAATATATATGTCACTAAGAATTATTAATACCACCGCCGACACAAAATTAAGTTTATCGCCGCAAGAAATATAAAGAACGGAGCAAAATAAGCGACAGAAAGAAAAGGAATATTGAACTAGCGCATCTAACAATAAGGTAAGGCAGGCTCATCAAATTCATAAGGTCCTTCGTCCATGCCGCAACAGACTGTGTGAAAAATAGGGGTAAGATAGACAAATTTATAAAAAAGAATGTTATTTTATTAGATATAGAATTAATTCAGTGTAATAAAATAGCTATCAAATCCTAATTCTTGAATCGCAAAATGTTGATGTAGTTCAAGTAACATAGGTAAATCATAAATAATTTAAGGATACGATGGGATTGACATGTCCAAAAGGATTAAAATAATTACGTTTGTGTTTTTATTACGTTCATGTTTTTGGACCTGGCAACCCTAACCGTGACCAATTAGGCCACCGAGGAGTTATTAATTGATTACGTACGGCGTCAGCCACAAGCTCGATTCCGGTCCGAGATAATTTTTTCCTTATATTGTTTTTTTTTATTAGTAAGCATTTCACAGAAAAATGCAAAGTCGTCACAAATACTGTCGTTACATCCTTAACGTGGCCCGCAGACATGTTCAAATCAAACTTAAAATTAACAACAACAACACGATCTAATTAAGCAAATGCATGTCGTGTAGCGTCGGTGGCGCAGTGGACTCGGCACCTGCCTTCCAATCGGGGGGTCGGGGTTCGAGACCCGCCATGTACCAATGTGTTTTTCGTTTCGAATTTCATATGTACATTTGTCTGACACTCCTACGGTGAAGGAAAACATCGTGAGGCAACCTGCATACATCTGCGAAGAAATTCAATGATGTATGTGAAGTGGACCAATCCGCACTGGGCCAGCGTGGTTGACTAAGGCCTAATCACCCTAATATAGGGTAGGCTCGAGCCCCTCGGTGGGGACGTATATGGGCTGTGATGATGATGATGTCCCATCGCACAGTTTGTGGTGGTTTGTGTGTACTGCCGAGGGTCATTTACACAAACCACTACCAGGATCAAGGGCAATGGCTCGACGGCAGTCTACAAGTACATCGCACGTCATGGATAAAACGTTGATAATCTACTAAAGTCCGAGAGCTTTCTGCTCATAATATTAAAAAAGGATTCAAATAAGGTTCTACTTACAAAATGCACTGTACATATAGGGTGTGTACTATCAGACGAAGATAAGTGAATTAACAATCAGACGAAGTTAGTTAACGGAGAGCTCGACGGCGCCGCGTCGTGTGCGATCGTAAGTATGATTTTTCCCAAGTTAAGCAACGTTGTTAAGATAACCTATCACTTTTGAGTAGGCAATTTAAAAGAGGAGACAAAGAATTAAACCTTCCCAAGTTATTTGCCTGTTCTCCTGGAGAAGGCTCACACGATTTCCGAAACAGCCCTACGAGCATGGACTTGTCGATCGACATATATCGATCGACAAAAGCATCTGTCCTTTTCACTCCTTAGGAATATCTGTCAAATTGATCGATTTTAGTCGAGTATGTCGATCTTAGCTGTCAAATTTTGTTTATCGAGAGTTCCATGCTCGCAAGGCAGGTGTAGAGTCACCTTTTTTTACATTTTACTTGTATTTGCATCTAATTCTTGTTGGGATATACATACAACAAAGTTTATATAATAAATGATAATAATTTATTAGTTAGTTAGGTTATCATGTTCTTCGTTAATTAGATTTTTGTTTTGCTTGACGTCAACAAGTGTCTGGTATAAAGGTCCTTTAGTCCACTTTCTTAACTATTTTCCACAACTAGTTAAGAAAAAACACTTTTTATTACTTATTTGATACCTGGTTATTAAAATGGAATAAAAAGTGGCCTGTCTTAACTATCATTCGAAATTAGTTAAGAAAGGAGAAGTATGATTCTGCTTTCCCAACTAGTTATGAAATAAGAATCTGTACCTACTCATGTTTACTACTAAGATTTTTACTACTTAATTAACATTTTTGATTTTAACTACTTTAACCCTGAAATCCCTTAGGATCAAAGACCAACTAAGTAATAACCGCGATGGCTGAACGACCACAAACTTTCCTTTCGAACAATAGACGCTATGGGCCCCGAGAACGTTGGAGATAACTATATAGATAGAAAAACGTTTATGCGAACAGTGAAACAGCAAATCTTAAGCTAAGCCCGGCTCAAGCTGACAACTTTCACTGCAATGCGTCTTAGATTTCGCTCTATATATTCCTGGCGATAAGTGTACATTGTTCTTTCGCCCTTTCACTGAGAACACTGTTTTATATGCGTTCACTGCGTTGAGAAATCATATTATCCACAAGATACGTGTTACTTTTTACCCCAAAGTTGATAGAAGCAGGTATGTCATTAGTGGCGCGTAGTGAAGTCCCGAAAACGTCCTAATTATGATGATCTGTCTCCGACCAAATCACCAGCCTTAACCACCACCTACGTCATAAGGGGTACCTATCCCATAAATAAGTTTTCTGTCCATACAGCTTTTGGCGCCATCAGTCAGTGAGTGGTCAGGCATCTTACTTTATACTTGTTTCAATATTTTTCATAGAGACAGTATAACATTTCACTGTGAGAGCGGATGATGAGCAATGATGATTGATGATTGAATGCTCAGAAAAATAACTAAAGCATGATTTGCTTTGGTTATTGTTCTGAGGTTCTGAGGTAGAGTTACGTTTTATTATCTTAAAATAAGAGACTCTTTATAATGACAGTTGCGTCACAATATATTTACGAGAATGTAATATATGTCCATAAAAACATTCATTTATTTTCAAAAAACAGTGATATTCATTCAGTGAATACGTACTAGGCAAAAGAATATGTTTAGCGTTACCAAATACTAGGCTCAAAAAAATTAATAATTCCTTCAAAGGCCTTTGTGTACGTTTCTACAATAAAATCCCAAATAATATTAAAGCACTTAGTTTGAATAAATTTAAAGTCACAATCAAGGGCGCACTTATGAAAAAAGCATATTATAAAGTGTCTGATTATATGACAGACAGAACTGCTTGGGATTGACAAAAAATGTGATAATTGACGATCAAAGGGTATTAACACTTTGTGATAATGGGATAGATGTCATTCATTTGAGTAACTGTTCCACTCACTCCGACAGGCATTTCTATATAATTATTTTTTTTATAAAAATGTTTGTGAAATATAATATTTGTAATGTTGACAATTTAAAAGAGGAGACAAAAAAAATACAAGACCTTCCGAGTTTCTTGCCTGTTCTTCTCGAGAAGGCTCTCCCAACTTCCGAACAGGTGTAGAGTCAACTTTTTTTGTTCAATTTACTTTTACTTGTATTTGCATACATCTTAATAATGGTTGGGGTGTGTGTACATACGAGTATTAAATTATTAGTTAATTAGATTCTTGTTTGAAGATTTTTAATGTTTTGATTGACGTCAATGAGTGCCTGTAAAGGTCTATATTGAATAATGATTTTTGAGTTTGAGTTTGAGTTTTGCTTAAATAACGTCAAAGTGCCAAACTAGATACGCTATATCCTATTTAAATGCATAGTTTGTTGGAAGACAAATATATCTGTGTTATATGTTACAACAATGTATCATTGTCTGTTGATGGTATTTGGGAAATCATTTTTTTCCCGGCGGTCTGGTTGGTGGTAGGGCTTGAGCCTGACTAGCTACCACTCACCGACTTATCTAAGTTTGGCGAACTGATAACAACGTTATTGGCATTGCTGTGTTCGGGCAATTAGAGATAAGAGATCCAGTTCCTCAGTTGTTGAGGAGTCCAGCTCGCTACCATCTTCGGTCTTATCTCTACTATATCGTCGTACGGATGTACCATCGGGTAAGATAAAGGCCAATGTCTTCCCTATAGCGAGTAAAAAAGAAATTTTTAAAATGTTAAAAAACAAGTTTCAGTCGGTTTTGACAATAAATCTTTTGATTAATCTCCAATGACCCATCATGGTACCGAGAGCTTCTCAAAAATTGAGTTAATTAAGAAAATTCACGCCGCAGCCACCGGTTGGGCGATAAGGCGCAGGCGCCGGTCTTATCCCTATAAGGCGCGATGACGTAATGCGCACAATGACACACAACGGAAACACTTGTCAGAATAAATATTTCTTTATATTCAGACATACTTACACGCAACTAATACACAAATAAATAACCAATCCTAACTTATATTTTATAATGAGTAGGTAAGTATTTAATTTATTTACATAAATAAATATTATTTGATATATTATAAATATTGTTACAGTGTTATCGAATGTAAAAACCGCGTGTATTTGTCGATTTCCTCGAAACGGCTTGGCCGATTTTTATGATTTTTTTTTGTGTATTCATTAAAGTGAAACGTAGTTCGCGGGCACTGCTAGTATGGTATAAAATAGTATTATATTATTACGATATGTGTATGATGATGAAAATAAATATCTGATTTTTCCAATCTAATATGGTTTTAAGCGCATCTGTCCCAGACGTTGTAATAAGAATTATATGTTAAAAAAAAGTTTCATTTCTAGGTAGAATATTAAATAAATAAATGGGTCTTAAGAGGAAATCGTACAGTCCGTTTTTCCATACAAACGTAGTCCCCTGTTTCCTTCCTGGGTAATGGCACCAGTTGCAATAAAATCAATGGCCACTATAAGCATGTTACAGCAATACATTTTACAAATACCTATTTTCGAATTCTTTTGACCTTGTGGTTTCCTCTTAAAAAGGGTCTCGCAAGTTATGATTTACACCGCATGACTATGCTATAATAGGGTCAACTTTAATTTTTAAAAAGTGAACATTTCGTCAAACTACAGCAAATGCAGTGTCTGCCTTCATGATGTGCTCGACTAGCGGGTTGAACTTTCGACATATTAAAATCAGGGAAACGTGTATGTAATATATACAATCCATGATTCGATAACAAACATTTGTATTCATATAATGATATCCCCGAGCGGGAGCCAAATTAGGCCAAACAGTGGTCGTCTTTAAATTCGCGATTTTTTTATATACCAAATAAAAAGTAGAATGTCACAGTAAGTGTCGTTAAGCGGCATTTAAGGTCGCGGAATGTCGTCAGCTCCGACCATATGGCCGCCATGGTGCCGACGGACGTCCCACGTCTACGCGAGGCGGCAATCGTCAGTTTCGTAAATTCTTGTGACAATGACATTGCAATTGTCACCACATTGATTTGCCTGTCCAATGTCCGCACAAACATTCATCCCCAGGTTTACCACTTCGCGGAGGTAATTTCCCTAAATCTTTCCTTAGCTGTCTGTTTTTTTTCATACAACTAAGTTTGCAAACATGCATACTGCCCACCTGATTATAAGTGGTACCTTTAGTTCATGTGGCTCCTGTGAGATTCGCAGCAAATCTGCAAGCCCCCACAAGAACCACAGTGTACGTTGCCAACTTGTCACGTAAGATGTAAAGTCACGGGACCCAGTAATTTCACTACCATATCTTCCCCTTCAAAAACACAGCAATGCAAGCACTGCTACTTTGCGATAGGAATAGGTAAGACGGAGGTACCCAAGCAGGCGACCCTGGTACAGCGTCTCCCTCTGGTACGGTCCGGTCCGGCGTGTAATGTAAAAATATACTCTGCCATCTCTAACTCAAAAAAGTCAAAAATCTTTATTTTATATAGACCTTTACAGGCAATTATTGATGTCAAACAAATAACAAGAATCTAATTAACCAACAAATTAATTAAAAATGTAAAAAACAAAGATGGGTCAATATTTGCTATTTGGGCAAAACGAGTTTTATTTTTTCGATTTTCTTTTTAATATTTTTAAGTTTATTAGTAGTTGTAAAATTGTAATATAGTTTATTATATTGAATAAACGTGCATTCCGTTAACTTTAGCCTATTTTAACAATTATATAAAGATATTTGCAAACTGCCAGGACAGGAAAATGACATGATGACAGGATAATGACAACCTAAATTGAAATCAAAATATTTATAGTGAAATAAGACCTAAGCGTAACTTAAATATACCTTTTAGTGGAAAATTAAAATAATACTGAGGTTTCGACATGAGTATTACAAATTATCAATCACAGACTAATGACATGACGACAGGATAATGAACTTTAACACTACTGTAAGTATTTGTTTCAGGTATTTTAGTGAGCTTGCAAGAATAAGTCTAACTAAATAGATATTTTTTATATTTGCTGACACTCATATTTTTGTATTAATTCACTACGGACAACTAATCTCTCTAAATACTAATTAAAAAACTTCTAAACATGTCGTAGTTGATTACTGTGATAAAAACAGTTTTTACTCACAGTAATCATTACTAAATATCCATAACGCAAGTCTTAAACTCTTAATAGACAAAACTCTAAAAACTTAATAGACACTAGGTAGGAAAATACCAGTCGCAGTGTGGACCTTAACTAGCGCGTCCATAAGGGCAGACAGAGCACCGGGGGGTTTTAGCGGGTAGGCCTGGCATTCTACCGGGAGAGCCCCACACATGCTCGCCGTTTAGTCAACGGCGGATACGGTGCGGTTACGCATACCCGAGAAAAAAAACAAATGTAGGAAAATAATAAAATCTTTAAAAATAAAACAAAAAAGTTTCAAAAGGGTAGGAACGTTTTTATCACAGTCAAACGTTGCAATTATGTCATGAAAGCGCAAAACACTTACCTTCAAATCATAAATTCAATTGCACAAAAGACTACCTTAAACTTAAGATCTTAGGAGAGTATTCTTTCTTACGCTGTTTAAGCAGTTCCACCATGCTTGGTGTTTGTGGACTATAAGAAAGCCTTTGATTCTGTCAAGACCTGGGCTGTGCTTAGTTTACTCCAGAGGTGCCAAATAGACTACCGGTACATCCAAGTGTTGCAGTCATTGTACGAAAACGCCACTATGTCAGTCCGCTTTCAGGACCAAAACTCGAAACCAGCAGGCTTATTCACTAACTTAACTGACAAGTGGAAATGGCTATTAACCATCTATAAACATGACGTTTTTTATCTGTGGCTAACCAAAAAGCCTTTTTTGGTATTCACTAACACCGGTGTCTAACGAAAAATCACTAGGCTCACTGTTAATCACTAGGGTTGTATTGATAATCACCGAACGACAATTTTCATCGATATTTCACCTAATTGGTATTCTGTATCGTTCAGTGTCTAACGTTTGACGTTTTGAATGCCTTATAGTGAAAGTCACCGTAGGTTCGATTAATCACTATTGGTAAGCAGTGTTTTATATTAATCCACTCTAATTATCAACCTTAAAAGTAGGACTATTAACATTTTTAAGGTAGTGAATTGTTAATTTGGTTCAATTAAATCAAAACTAGTATGTTACATCGATATTCTATATGAAATTTTGAAATTATATATTTCTTGAAACTATATTTTTCGAAACATCATATTTTTGTGATACTTCGACGAGTATGATTTTATCATTATAACAAATTGACTCATTTAGGGCTTCGAGGAGTCAAATCTTCATTTAGCTCCGTACGCAGATAATTGAGTATTTATATGGACACTTAGTAATTTTACAAAATTCATTAGAGGAGAGAAGAAAGGTGTCCAGCAGGCGTAGCACGAACCGTGGATTAAACGGGATAAGAGACAAATATCATGTTTCTTCTCGCTCTCTCGTATCACGAGGAAGCGAGACGGGACGAGGGTTAGTCACTTTCTCTGCTATAGTTCACGCGACAGAAGATATAATAGTACTTCATACAGAACGGCCACTCACCTCTCCGCACTCATTTCAAATACCTCACCCCGCACTTCGTTGTAGACATCACTGACACATAAACAAGGGCGCGCGGGATCGCTCGGACGCGGCGACACTTCACGTTCAACGAGTAGACGCGAGCGCCGGCCGATAACAGGCAGTCGCTGCACTTCTCGCGACATTTCGATTTATAACCCTACTAGATTCCACGCACACATTTGCGCGTGTACAAACGTCATTTGCTTAAGTAGTTGTAATAGGTAATTGATTTGCGAACGTTGTATGGAGTGTCCGGGCCTACTGATGAAGGACTTCGATATTTGGTGTAACTAAAAAAAGTAAGTCCATATAGGTATTTAAATGCAATTATATGGAATATTCACATTACGACAATTCTGTAAAATATTCTTACCGTTGTGGTTTCGCCAGGGAATTGAAAATATGTATAGGTAAGTCTTAGGTAAGTATATATTTTTTTTTCAAGAACAGCAGTTTTTATTTCAATATATCATGCATTTTGATCGTCGTCGATAAATAATCATAAATTTCAACAGTGATCGGCGGAAATGTTTGCTCATCTCCTTATCACATCGTATCTTATCAACGTAACGTCATCGGCTTGGATATGCTCGCTGTTTCAACAAAATTTCAAAATGGCGGTTGTATCTAAGTACTTTGACGGTTCATCGTGATCAAATGCTTTATTATATCCTCTTTTTGGTGTTCATGCTAGGGGGGGCTGGGTATTTGATGCTAAGTTTTCGTGGCAAAAGTGTTGATGTGGAACACACGAAACTAGTCTAAAAATGTTGAAAACGGTGCTTATCTGGAACGCTCCTTTGATAGTCTTATATTATCTGTGGGTTCAATGACAGAATTAACGAGCCAATTTACGAAGCTACTGATTTCTTTTGGGGAAAGTCCGGTAACTAAGGCTACTAAAATTAGTCGGGTAATGCACAGTGACGTGTTGTGATTTATCGATATCCACTAGGGAACTTTCGTTGTACACCGATAGACCACGTGATTCAAATGCCTTACTGGGCTACGTTCCAAAACATCACCCGGAGTGAGTAGGTGGTGGGGGGAGAGTGGCCGGTTAGGGTGGTCGGAGTGTTGGTTGTTTTAGAACGGCAAGAGTGTTGTCTGCTTTGTTTACATAACCAAATATACAAAAATAAGAAAATATATAATTCATCGGCGCGTCCGTTCGCTTTAAAGCATGGATTACATTCCTCTGTTTCATCTACGAAAATGCTAAAACCAACAGAATATGAATTCTGTTAAATCGCGGCCTAACCTAGCTTCAGCGGAAATGAAGGCCAATTTTACAATCGTGTCACTTACGATACCTATAGTCTTTGGAATTTAAAATTAACTTATTGTCGACGTTACGAAGCGCATCCTCGCTCTTCGAGATGCACAAATTGTGTGTGAATATGAAATCTTTGTAATAACGATCACACTCAAGTTTGAAATCCACACAATTTCCCGCCAAATCCAATCGAGTGAAATTACACCTTGCTATATTATGCGGGTGAGATTCTACTCGATCGAGTGCACTCCGTAGCGTTTTAGGACACCCCACTCCAACACTCTCGAGTGCACCCGAAATGTTTTAGGACATACTTCGGGTGACCGAGTGCACTCGGGTGATGTTTTGGAACGTAGCCCAGCAGGCTTATTCACTAACTTAACTGACAAGTGGAAATGGCTATTAACCATCTATAAACATGACGTTTTTTATCTGTGGCTAACCAAAAAGCCTTTTTTGGTATTCACTAACACCGGTGTCTAACGAAAAATCACTAGGCTCACTGTTAATCACTAGGGTTGTATTGATAATCACCGAACGACAATTTTCATCGATATTTCACCTAATTGGTATTCTGTATCGTTCAGTGTCTAACGTTTGACGTTTTGAATGCCTTATAGTGAAAGTCACCGTAAGTTCGATTAATCACTATTGGTAAGCAGTGTTTTATTTTAATCCACTCTAATTATCAAGCTTAAAAGTAGGACTATTAACATTTTTAATGTAGTGAATTGTTAATTTGGTTCAATTAAATCAAAACTAGTATGTTACATCGATATTCTATATGGAACTTTGAAATTATATATTTCTTGAAACTATATTTTTCGAAACATCATATTTTTGTGATACTTCGACGAGTATGATTTTATCATTATAACAAATTGACTCATTTAGGGCTTCGAGGAGTCAAATCTTCATTTAGCTCCGTACGCAGATAATTGAGTATTTATATGGACACTTTGTAATTTTACAAAATTCATTAGAGGAGAGAAGAAAGGTGTCCAGCAAGCGTAGCACGAACCGTGGATTAAACGGGATAAGAGACAAATATCATGTTTCTTCTCGCTCTCTCGTATCACGAGGAAGCGAGACGGGACGAGGGTTAGTCACTTTCTCTGCTATAGTTCACGCGACAGAAGATATAATAGTACTTCATACAGAACGGCCACTCACCTCTCCGCACTCATTTCAAATACCTCACCCCGCACTTCGTTGTAGACATCACTGACACATAAACAAGGGCGCGCGGGATCGCTCGGGCGCGGCGACACTTCACGTTCAACGAGTAGACGCGAGCGCCGGCCGATAACAGGCAGTCGCTGCACTTCTCGCGACATTTCGATTGATAACCGCGCACTCAGCCCTACTAGATTCCACGCACACATTTGCGCGTGTACAAACGTCATTTGCTTAAGTAGTTGTAATAGGTAATTGATTTGCGAACGTTGTATGGAGTGTCCGGGCCTACTGATGAAGGACTTCGATATTTGGTGTAACTAAAAAAGTAAGTCCATATAGGTATTTAAATGCAATTATATGGAATATTCACATTACGACAATTCTGTAAAATATTCTTACCGTTGTGGTTTCGCCAGGGAATTGAAAATATGTATAGGTAAGTCTTAGGTAAGTATATTTTTTTTTCAAGAACAGCAGTTTTTATTTCAATATATCATGCATTTTGATCGTCGTCGATAAATAATCATAAATTTCAAGTGATCGGCGGAAATGTTTGCTCATCTCCTTATCACATCGTATCTTATCAAAGTAACGTCACCGGCTTGGATATGCTCGCTGTTTCAACAAAATTTCAAAATGGCGGTTGTATCTAAGTATTTTGACGGTTCATCGTGATAAAATGCTTTATATCCTCTTTTTGGTGTTCATGCTAGGGGGGGCTGGGTATTTGATGCTAAGTTTTCGTGGCAAAAGTGTTGATGTGGAACACACGAAACTAGTCTAAAAATGTTGAAAACGGTGCTTATCTGGAACGCTCCTTTGATAGTCTTATATTATCTGTGGGTTCAATGACAGAATTAACGAGCCAATTTACGAAGCTACTGATTTCTTTTGGGGAAAGTCCGGTAACTAAGGCTACTAAAATTAGTCGGGTAATGCACAGTGACGTGTTGTGATTTATCGATATCCACTAGGGAACTTTCGTTGTACACCGATAGACCACGTGATTCAAATGCCTTACAGAATAGCAATTAGTAGTTTTGATGGGTTGTCCACTTTGGACGGTGGACAACTATAAACAGTTGGTCACTTCGAACTGTCAAATTAGCGAATAAGGCTGCAGGACGACTTCAGCAAGGTGTGGGACAGGGTGACATAATATTCCCGAAACTGTTCACAGCTGCGTTGGAGGATGTATTTAAGCTTTTGGACTGGAGGGGACTCGGCATCGACATAAACAACATGACTCACCTTCGTTCTGCTGAGACATGGTCATGGCTGGCAAATAGTCCAGCTCGGTAAATCCAACTTCCAGAAAGAAGTAAATCGACGAATCCAACTCGCTTGGGCAGCGTTCGGAAAGCTACGCAGCAAATTCTCCAATCTACCGCAGTGTCTGATTTATACGCCCTATGTCAGAAACGCAAAATGCCAGACACGCGTATTGTCAAATCGGCAGACTTTGTCGCAAAATGTCAGATTCGCAAGTCGTCATAAATTCATTATGACAAATACGCAAAATGCCATATACGCTGAATGTCAAACACTTAAATTGACAAATCCGCATAATGTCATGATGACATTGAAAACATGAACGACAGTTTAGAGAGGAAGTCAATAAAACCCATTTTCGAAATCCGAAAAACGTTTGAATATACAAAAACAAATTAAATCAGCATGGAATATTACTATTGATTTAAACGATTCAATAATTAAATCAACACATACTAGCTTTGATCCAGTAAATAATAAATGGCAATAAATCATTTTTTTAACAGAGGCGAAATTTCGGCTATTTCAAGTTTTTGTAAGTATTTCTTATACATTCTATCAAATCAGATATCGAAATTTCGACGGTTCTTTCTTCTTGAAAAAAATGAATTTTTTATTTTAAAATCACGCCTCTTTCAAAATTGCATGTACAAATAGACAAAAATTTGGGAGTTTTGGAATTTTAACATTGAGCCGATGATGCCAGCCCAATAATTAAATCAACACATACTAGCTTTCATCCAGTTAGTATAATAAATGGCAATAAATCATTTTTTTGGCGAATAACAGAGGCGAAATTTCGGCATTTTCAAGTTTTTGTAAGTATTTCTTATACATTCTATCAAATCCGATATCGAAATTTCGACGGTTCTTTCTTCTTGAAAAAAATGAATTTTTTATTTTAAAATCACGCCTCTTTCAAAATTGCATGTACAAATAGACAAAAATTTGGGAGTTTTGGAATTTTAACATTGAGCCGATGATGCCAGCCCAATAATTAAATCAACACATACTAGCTTTCATCCAGTTAGTATAATAAATGGCAATAAATAATTTTTTTGGCGAATAACAGAGGCGAAATTTCGGCATTTTCAAGTTTTTGTAAGTATTTCTTGTACATTCTATCAAATCCGATATCGAAATTTCGACGGTTCTTTCTTCTTGAAAAAAAATGAATTTTTTATTTTAAAATCACGCCTCTTTCAAAATTGCATGTAAAAATAGACAAAAATTTGGGCGTTTTGGAATTTTAACATTGAGCCGATGATGCCAGGTGCCGGCAGGTAGCCGGTGTCATGAATTATTTATTAGAATGAAATAGAATTATCTTTATTTATTAATATGCTGCTATATTATACAGGATTCATTAAATTATTTGAATTAGCTTTGCCAAGAAAAATCATGTAATTGTACCTATAAATACAATTAACAATATTAATACTAGTGTATCTAATCTAAGCTAACGCAAAATCTCATGAAACTGAATGTAACCCATCGTTAGTTTTAGAACTCGACTAATTCAAAAAGTTTGATCTCTAGCTTTATGAGTTTCTGACTTTTTGCGCGATTGACTTTTTGCGTTTATGGCTTTTTGCGTATCAGTCAATCTGAATTTCTGACTTTTTGCGTTATTGACATTCTGCGAAATCTGACAATACGCGTGTCTGGCATTTTACGTTTTTGACATAGGGCGTATAAATCCAGTGTCTTAAGACGAAATTCGTGCGTGTTGCCAGTGATGTCGTACGGAACTGAGACGTGGCCGTTTACAATGGGTCTTAATGTCGCTCAAAGGGCAATGGAGAGGCCTATGCCCGGGGTTTCTCCACACGATCGCATGAAATGAAGAGATCCATAGAAGAACTAGAGTCACCACCATAGCTCAAACAATTGCAAACATTAAGTGGCAGTGGGCAGGACACATAGCTTGCAGGACTGACGGCTGTTGGGGCGGAAAGAACCTCGAGTGGCGGCTGCGTACCGGGAGACGCAGCGTTGGTAGGCCCCCCACAAGGTGGACTGACAATCTGGTGAAGGTCGCGGGAAGCCGCTGGATACGGGAGGCGCAATACCGATCGGTTTGGAAATCCCTGGGGGAAGCCTATGTCCAACAGTCTCTTGACAGAAATGATGATGATGATCATAGTTTATCCAATTCTCTCTTTCGCTTTAGAACTTCCTCCTGTGTCTTTCTTTTCGGCGGCATAGCTTTTTTCGACCCTATTATTCTGAAATACATTACATACATACTTACATATACATCCATCCAATAACCATTGCTCCATTCTTATTGCAAATGGGTAAAAATAAACAAAATCAAAGTAGATATAACCCACAGAAGTCACAAGTAGTCATTATCCTGTGTATTTGTCATTATCCTGTCATAGATATGACAGACTAATGACGGCAGGAAAATGACGGAATGGGACATTTTCTTCCATATTTTTATTTTAA
Organism: Schoenobius gigantellus; assembly: GCA_963935595.1. Classification (NCBI taxonomy): domain Eukaryota; kingdom Metazoa; phylum Arthropoda; class Insecta; order Lepidoptera; family Crambidae; genus Schoenobius; species Schoenobius gigantellus. The sequence goes on along the minus strand of OZ012542.1, from coordinate 63,346,169 downwards.
TATTTAAATAAGTAAGATCAATGAACATCTGAATACGTTATCACATAAGTCATGTATTTGCATTAATATTTTGAAGATTGACTCATGTTTTAGTAATGTTTTGATGCACAGAAAATATGACCACAGTTAGAGACACTCACTGAATAACGTGCTTCAATGACGCCGGTAACCAATGTTCTGATAAAATGGCATCTTTCGACCCACCAATCACAACGAGTGTCGCCGCGTCTATCTTAACGTTTTTGATTGGTTATGCTACAGCTTCTACTTGGCGAGATTTTTTAAAATGAAATTTCGGCAGACTAATGACCCAATAGGCATTCTCCAAAATTTAAGTATGGATTTGGACTTGATTATTTAAATAAAATAGTATAATTAGGCTTTAGAAATGAACTATCACTAAGGAACAAATATATTAAATACATTAACATTACATTACTATAACAGTTTTGTTATGAAAAAATATGTTCAGCAATCGGAATTTTTCCCCGACAGGAAATATGACTTTTTTGGCTAAAATATTTTATTTTGTTAATTATTTTTTATAATACTTTCCTGAAAGTTAAATGACACAGAATTATGATATTGAAGTATTAAATAAAAATACACTCGCGAGCAAAAGTTTGGAATCAGTTACTTAAAATTGGTTCCGCGTGATCTTGCTTACTAAATAAATTTTTAATAATCATAAAAATGACATCATGTTAAAGGTGCAACTGTCCACTTTAAATCGATATAAAATTAATTCATATCGAGCCCGTAATTGTGGAGTTATCCCGGATTAAGTGAAGGAGGTAGGAAAACGAGGAAATAGGGAAAATAATGAATGAATAAAACAACAAAAATTATTAAATAAAAATTTTATTTATCTTTAAAAATAAGTGTCAATATTTTGTCTTCCCTCCCCTCGCCCTAATAACTGCTCTAAGACGATTCTTCATAGACCTGATCAGCTTCTGAATTGATTCTTGTGGAATACCTTCCCACTCCTCAATTAACGCTGATTTCAGCTCATTCAGACATGAAGGAGCAGGAGTTCTGGAACGAACCTTCCTCTTCAGTTCATCCCACACGTGCTCAATGGGATTCAGGTCAGGGCTGAGCGCTGGCCAGTCCAATGTGGCAATACCGACTTCTTCGAGGTATTCCGTTGTTACACGGGCAGTGTGACAACGAGCGTTATCGTGCATAAGGAGGAAGTCATCACCGATGTATCCTGCATAGGGAACGACATGTTCCAGGAGAATATCGGAAATGAACCGGTCCGAAGCTAGACCGCCTCCTCGTCCCCCGCCAGGCACGAAAACAAGCTCGGTTTTACCATCGAAGGAAATGCCGGCCCACATCATACAAGAGCCGCCCCCATAAGCCACTGTTTCAGCGACACAGCACTGTGCAAATCGCTCCCCAGGCCGCCTGTAGACCCGTCCTCTTCAAACACATCCTGCTTTCGTCGGAGAACAGGACTTGCCTCCATTGCTCAACCTCCCAATCAAGATGGGTGCGAGCAAACTGAAGGCGTGCTTGTCGGTGAGCTGCCGTGAGTTTCGGGCCTGTGGCAGGCCTTTTTGGAGTCAGATTCGCTTGCTTGAGTCGTCGACGAACTGTCCACTCGCTGGCTGCTACCCCACGAACATCTCGGAGCTCCTGTTGGACGTCGACACCAGTCAAATGCCGATTTCGGAGAGAGGTTGACACGATAAAACGGTCATCCCTCTCCGATGTGTACCGGCGCCGTCCAGATCTTGGTCTCGGGATAAAGCCACCAGTCTCCCGAAAGCGCTTATAAACTTTCGAAACACAGGATTGGCTTATGTGGAGCCGACGAGCGACAACCCGCTGGCTGAGCCCTTCTTGCAATAGGGCTACGATTTGTGCTGCTTCTGTAGGTGTTGTCTCCATTGTCGTACAAGGTAAAGGGTCAAAAGTGGCGGAGATGTGTACCGGTCAACGTGTGAAAGTCGACTGATAAAGAAAATCCGATAACAGGTGCTTTTATAGGGGGTCAATAGGTCGCAACTCGTGACGTATCAAACAATTGAAACACGTCTTTTTCGATACACCTTCACTTAATGCGGAATGGCTCCATAAATACTGGTTTGTTTTTAATGATTTCGGTATCAGTTTAAAAGTAAAGAGTTGAACCTTTAAAATGATGTCATTTTTACGATTATTAAAAAAGTATTAACTACTCAAGATAACGCGCAACCAATTTCAAGCAACTGATTCCAAACTTTTGCTCGCGAGTGTAGTTTGAAAATAAAGTAGTGTTTAATTTCTATAAAATATGCAAAAACTCGTTTTGCCCAAATAGCAAATATTGACCCAGATAAGCAATGAATTTAAAATCTTCTGTGATGTACAATAGTTCCCAACCATAATTAAGATGTATGCAAATACAAGTAAAATTTTAAAAAAGTTGACTCTACACCTGTTCGGAAATTGCGAGAGCCTTCTCGAGAAGAACAGGCAAGTAACTCGGAAGGTCTCATTTTTATCTTGTGTTTTAAATTGCCATTCTCTGCTTTGAAATCTGACCACCTTCCTATCTACGTAGTAGAAAACACAGGGCAGGTCGGAAATATCAAACGCCGACATTTAACTCCGGCTCGCCCATCTTAGATTAGCCGTCCCTCAAATGGCGTGCCCTTTGCCGTAGCCCCACCCCGCCGCCGAAGGACGGACAGACACACGACCAATTTATTTATGTTTGTTTTGGCATGCGGCGAACTTTGTTGAGTCAGCGAATCCCGGGCGCCGGGTTCGGGTTCATAACTTGCTTACCACGGCATTTATTCTGAACTAGCTGACCCGGTGAACTTCCTTTCACCACGACGGATGACAGATCTAAAAATAATAATATTTTCCTGCTAGGTTTGGTTGGTGGTTCGGCTTCTGAGTCCGGCTGACTAGCTACTATAGCGCATGTAAAAAAGACTCTAATGAGTAAAGGATATTATAAAGTCAATGATTATCTGAATGATGTCAATGCTTGGTCTTAATTGTAAACTTAATTTATAGATTTAAATGTATAATGTACACTGACACATCTAATCTTGTAATGGAAGTTGAACACAATCTTTACTTTTGAGTTCTGCTTCCAATTGACGACTCTGTAACAATACAGGGAGAAAAAAATAGCCCTTGCTGGTTTTCTTGCTGGTTCTTTCCAGTACAAGGTCTCCCGCCGTAGACTTGTGAACCAATGGCGTAGCTTCTTTGACGTTCAAAAGTGATTGTAAAATCCCAATTGAATAAGGGATATTGAATTTGAATTTGAAACTTAATTTATAGATTTAAATGTATAATGTACACTGACACATCTAATCTTGTAATGGAAGTTGAACACAATCTTTACTTTTGAGTTCTGCTTCCAATTGACGACTCTGTAACAATACAGGGAGAAAAAAATAGCCCTTGCTGGTTTTCTTGCTGGTTCTTTCCAGTACAAGGTCTCCCGCCGTAGACTTGTGAACCAATGGCGTAGCTTCTTTGACGTTCAAAAGTGATTGTAAAATCCCAATTGAATAAGGGATATTGAATTTGAATTTGAAACTACCGTCCTACCTAAATTTGTCGCCATAATAGCATTGTTGTGTTCCGACGATTAGAGGTAAGACAGCCAATTCCTCAGTTGTCGAGGAGTCCAGGTGAAGCTCGCTTCCACCTTCGCGGCCTTATCGTCACGTACCATCAGGTGAGATGAAGGCCACGACATTCCCCGCTGTGTATAAAAACATAATACATTGGTACAAGTTCGTGGACATTGGACACCTAGCTATGTTTGTGTAACTAATTAACGCTGACATGTTTTCATATTATGTCATCTTGTTTATAAATGTAGCCAAGATCGGAGCTTCCAATCACGAAGAGTACAATCGATGGAATTGGAGGTACTTAACCTTGAACAGAGAATAGGGAAGACTATTTTATTTTTATATTTTCTTAAAATGGACACTATTTTTTTTTCATCGACCTATATGTAATGTTGTGAGTATTCTTCTTATACTTTGTGCGACGAGTTTTATATTCATGTATGTATTAGGTCACATCTCTATGGTGGTTTTGTAAAGACCTACCCTATTTTTGACATTTTAGCGTTTTTGAAGTCGGATTTAACTTTGTATGTAACTCACAAAAAGAATTCTGCTATTTGTCATAAGCGGCCATAACCATAAACTGCAAAATCAAAATGCAAAAATTCGTTTTTCCTTAAGGTTGCCCCTTACTAGGTTTTGAAATTGCTCGGCCGATATTTGGAGTCAGCAAGAAATTGACATAACACTCCGTCGTGTTTGTTAAATATCCGATTCTTGTTATCTGGCGACATGCAGCGTGCGGCGTGGGCAAGATGCAAGCCACGCTGCGGGCTGTTGACGAGATGCGACCTTGCTGCGCGCCCTTCACCTGGACTCGCCTCCGCACCGCACTTCGCCAGTGCACAAGATTTCACGTCAAAATATTTAGTACGATATGCTTGTATGTTAAAACAAATACGTATAATGCAGTCATTAAATATTTTATTAGTACTTACTGTACACTAAAACAAATTTTAAAAAATGAGATTTTTTAAGCAAAAACGTAGCAGGCAGACACATAGCTGTGTTCCAGATAAGTATCACCACTTTTCTGGTGCTGACATCGGATGTTAGCCTCGCTTTGCGTTTCTTATAAGAAATGTTAACATTTTTAGCCACACTAATTGTTACAGATAAAACGGTAGGAGCTGATTGTTCGTGTTTTATTTTGACGCCTCACCTACTTAGTCCTTAGAGAGCATTCTAAGACTTAGTCCAGTAACTAAATATTTCAAATAATACAAATCAGAATCAACTAAAAATCTTTTTCAATTCGTTTTTAAATCCGCTGAAAATTATTTTTGGATTATTAAAAATAAAGAATCCAAATGTTCAATATTGAAAGCTATCAAAAAGTGGTATCAGAGGACCTATTTTATCATGGGTATTTGATGGTAACTTTTCGTGGTAAAAATGATTAAATGGAACACGCGAAACCAGCACGAACAGTTTACCCCAAAGGCTAATGAAACGCGCTGATGCTAAAATGTTTTTAAATGTTGCAAATCCGTATTCATCTGGAACTGGAACGCGCCTATAGACTGGCTACCTGATGGTAAGTGGCTACAAGTACAAATGGTTCCTGTAAGATTTGCGAATCTACAATATCTACAAGACATTGCCAGCTTGTGAATAAAATCTATTACATGACATGATCATTTCATGACCCATGATCCTTTTTAGAGCATTAAAATAAAAGCTTGTTTTCTAAAATGTTTTTTTACTAATACATTTTCAGTTTGATATCTCTACGCGTTTCCGAGAAAAAGCGTCATGACTTGACATACAGACAGACGGACAAAGAAGTGATCCTATACTATAAGTGTTCCGTTTTTCCTTTTGAGGTGCGAAGAATATTATTGCAAAGGGAAATCAACGCAAACCTTCATTTCAACCAAGTGTGGCAAAGATTCCACATTATTGGCCGACCGATAAAAAATCAAAAGTGTAAAAAGAGGTTAATAAAAGAACACAGACGCGGTTTTATTGCACGTAAACGCAGTCCCAGCATAATGTAAATGAAACATTTATTATGCGAAGTTTAGTTACACCCTGCCTACAACTACAGCACCAGATGTTTGTTTACTGTCTGCACGATCAAAACAAAACAGAGGCGATGCGATTACGAAACACGACCGTTCCAAAATTGAATTCGGGCGCCAACAACCGGCCAGCAACAAGCGTGAGTCACCGAAACCGGAATAGAATAATTTTTTAATGTTAGCTAAATGTTGACGTTAACAATGAAAGGTGCGCCAGCGAGATAGAGTCACGATTAACTAAAAACAAACATTTTTAATTTACGTTTGCATTCCTTTAAGCGCTCCTCACACAGAGGTGGATGCGGGACGGTAACGGAACTGCGGTAAGCGATTCGTCTGTGGGCAGAAGTTTCTTTGCTTAGTTTTTTTTATTTATTTTTTTATACTACGATGCCGGCAAACAAACTTACGGTTAGTATGGTAAAGTAGGGCTTCTGAACTCGCCTGGCTACCGTCTTACCTAAGTAAGCGCCATAAAAACACTTAACATTGTTGTGTTGCAACAATTAGAGGATGTTATCTCTAATTATTCCTCAGTTGTGCTTCCTTCTTGGCCTTGTTCATCTCACCATGAGGTGAGATGAAGGCCAAACTTCCCGGTTATGTAAAAAAATCTCCGCAGAGTAGAAACAGTGTTTCGCTGCTTGGAAAAGTTTTACTGTCGTGCGCCAAAATTCAATTTGGCTTGAATGCAATACTACCGGTACTAGAACGAATTAGTGCGTGACTTGTTAAATTACGTATTTTTAATAAGTCGCGCTACAAACATTTTTTGACATTAATATTGACTATTGGCTTATCAAGAAATTGTGGTGAGAATCAATTGCACCACTAAAAGCGTATAATAGTGTCAAAAGCTGTTTTATTGCAACGCTATCAAGACACGATTGCAACGTTATGATTAGAAGAATTAGGCCCCAGCCCCCTAACCATGATCGCCCAAGACAATATTAAAAACCGACCTGAGAGCGGGATGGCGCTATACGCAGCAAGAGCGCTGTCTCTGTTTTAATTACCGGAGAGACTCTGTACCTGACTCTGACTCTGTCTTACCTATTTCTGCCGCAAAGCAGCAGTGCTTGCATTGCTGTGTTCCGGTTTGAAGGGTAAGTAAGATATGGCGGTGAAACTACTGGGTACAGTGACTATACATCATGTCACAAGTTGGCAACGTATACACTGTGGTTCCTGTGGGGGTTGCAGATTTGCTGCGAATCTCACAGGAGCCACGTGTATTTTAGGTGACTGTAACACCGCGTTTACACATTCGCGCGAATCGCGAGGCGAATAGCGAGGCGAATAACGAACTAGCTGTTTACACATGCGTGTTCGTTATTCGCCTCGCTATTCGCCTAGCAATTCGCCTCGAGATTCGCGCGAAATAGCGCGTTTACACATTCGCGCGAATCGCGAGGCGAATAACGAACACGCATGTGTAAACAGTAAGTTCGCTATTCGCCTCGCGATTCGTGAGTTCGCGTCGGGAGCGGTTTTTTGGACGCGAATCAAAGGGCACGAATGGCGAACACGAACTTACTGTTTACACATTCGCATGCATTTAGTTGACTGCTAGCGCCCGACCCAACCGAACGTGTAGACAAATTAGAGTGGAGTAAAGTGCGAATTTTAGAATTCCTAGAACTTTATTATAGAGAAGAGCTCATTTGGAACCCAAAACATCGCAATCATAATTACAAATAAAAAATATTTTACAAAAAATGAAAACCGACTTCAAAAACACTGAAAAGTTAAAAATAATATAGGAAATAGGTACAGACAACATCACACTTCTATATTGAAGTCGGTGCCAAACGATATCTCCTCGAAAGTCTTCAAATTTGTCACTGACTTCAATATAGAAGTGTGATGTTGTCTGTACCTATTCTTATATTATTTTAAACTTTTCAGCGTTTTTGAAGTCGGTTTTTATTTTTTGTAAAATATTTTTTATTTTTAACTTTTTAGTGAATGAAATCTTTTTAGTAAAAACAAAAACTCTAATTTAATACCAGCTCATCAGTGAGCTGGTATTTCATTAGCGTTTCCATCGATTTTCATGGGATCCCATTATCAGAGAATACAAAAAGAATGTTGAAAATCAGTCCACAATTGGCGGCGTAATCGCATAACATACACACAAAAAAAAACATTCGCATCGAATTAAGAACCTCCTCCCTTTTTGAAGTCGGTTAAAAATAAAAACCGACTTCAAAAACACTGAAAAGGTAAAAATAATATAAGAATAGGTACTGACAACATCACACTTCAATTTTGAAGTCGGTGTCAATTTTAAGACTTTATAAGAGATCATCGTTTCGTACCGACTTCAATATCATCATCATCATCATCACAGCCCATATACGTCCCCACCGAGGGGCTCGAGCCTACCCTATATTAGGGTGATTAGGCCTTAGTCAACCACGCTGGCCCAGTGCGGATTGGTCGACTTCACATACATCATTGAATTTCTTCGCAGATGTATGCAGGTTGCCTCACGATGTTTTCCTTCACCGTACGAGCGTCAGACAAATGTACATATGAAATTCGAAACGAAAAACACATTGGTACATGGCGGGTCTCGAACCCCGACCCCCCGATTGGAAGGCAAGTGCCGAGTCCACTGCGCCACCGACGCTCTGTCGCGCGCTGTATATGCAAGTATGTATGTGTATATATAAACACATTCATACACATTACTTACATAACACTTACACACACACATATACAATATGTATATATGTGAGTGTTATGTGCGTGTATGTATGTTTTTTTCTTAATATCATATTATTTGAATATAACAATTATTGTCATTTATTACATTTATTTTCTTATGCCGTCATTTACTTTCTCTCCTTAGCCTAATGGTTGACTGGTAGAGAGCGATGTTTATCGCTAAGTCCGCCATATGTACAAACCGTTTGTAACATTAAAGCTTAAATTATTAAAAACTAAAATGTAGCACGCATGCCGCCATTATTTTCACGTCCTCCGTGTTCGTGTGCTAATATCAAAATGAATCACCCGCGAATGTGTGAACAGTAGTTCGCGGTGGCACTCGTATACGAATGTTTCGTCGAATGACGAGGCGAATAGCGAACACGAATGTGTAAACGCCACACGAATGTTTCGTCGAATGTTTCGTCGAATGTTTCGTCGAATATTTCGTCGAATGTTTCGTCGAATGGCGAACACGCATGTGTAAATGCGACATTACCACTTACCATCAGATTGGCAGTTTGCTTCTTTGCCAACTTAGTAGCAATAAAAAGAAGATCTACGGTCTCTTTCAGCGTCAACGCGATCAAAAGATATGCACATTTTCGCATATTTTTCGATTTCACGAGGGAATCAAACCTATTATTATAGGGTACTTTCCGTTGACCTAGAGTCATGAAATTTGGCAAGAAGCAAGGACTTATAGCGCATGTTAAAGAAAAAATCTGAAGTACACGTAACATAGTTAGGAACCCACGGTGCGCGAGTCCAACTCGCTCTTGGTCGATTTTTAACAACTATTTATTATACTTTTAATTTCTAACAATATAGTGTGTGTTCTCAAAAAGACATCGCGTTGAGATCAAAGCGTCACGTGAGATGGAGAGCCAATCAGCACAGATTTAAGATGCTGTCTCGGACGTGAGCGCGCCAACGAACGGCTCGGGAATCATCTGCTATTGATCAGTGTGCGATCCAATCTTGATTCTGGGATTAACGTTCGCATTTGTTTCAGTTAAATAAGGTGTCTACCTTGCTCAAAGAAATGCCTGCGTTATTCGTTTTAAAAGCTAAACTTGCTTGGGGAGTTTTTCACTTCTTGAGGGATGGCACTCCATAAAAGAATAAACTGAACAGAAATGGAAGAACGAACAGTTAAGGGGGCTTAGTATGGGATGTACTTGAGTATACTAAAAATGGGTATTGTGGTAACTTCGTGCAACGGGGTTTTTGAGAAAAGGATACAGAGTCAAGGCTTTAATATCCCTACGCCTGTCGTATAAGTCGCCATTTTAAACGCTGCCGAAACGCAGAAACATGATCGAATTTCCTTAAATTAAATACAAATCGAATGCAGTTGTTATTTTATTGAGTAGAGTAGTAGCATATTAATGGCGAAAGATTGCGATAGTCAATCAGTTACACATATCAATGGTGTGAGTTTAGGGATGGTTTGGGGTAAGAAAACAACAAGTTACACAAACTTAATGATGTTGGATTTTATCGAAATAATAATTTACATTTAACCGAAATAAAAACTTTTTACAACACAGCTCATACCGCAATGGAGTAAAGTCCAGATCCCAGTCTGGAGGTATTCAGATAATGACTACAGAGATTCCGTTTAAACAGAGATAACATAAATAAAAATACACCGTTACAATGCGCGACCTTCCCCAGAGTCGCTCCCGGCGAAGGGCCCGCGAAAATAGCCGGGAAATTGGTTTCACAAGAGCGTTGCGGATGTGGCGAGGACTCGCACCTGGCCTAATTACCCACGGCTATACATAGCTGGTCACGTGGCGTGTCGCCTCGCCTCCCATAGAGCTGATGGTAGATAACCGTCAAGGATTACTGATCAAAAATGTTTCAAAACCAGCATGTGTGGATATTAAAACAAGTATGGATGTTGCAGCATGACCACGCGTGATACAAATTTCATGGTTTTTTGGCCCATCCTAGCTGTACTGTTATTACATTTGTGATACTCCCCTCTATCTAATACGACGTCAGATTTTTTGAAAATGTTAAGTTAAATTTCGCGTCTTACTATAATAATATTTTGAAATGTGACAACAAAGTTTAGGATCACCCCCATCCTTATCATACAAACTCAAGCTCAAACTCAAAAATCTTCATTAATAAGTGCCTGAAACAAAATTCAAAGTCAAACAAAATTCAAAAATCTAATTAACCAAAAATCTAAATAAAAATCTTGTAGTGTATGTACTACATACACATACACAATCATAATTAAGTTGTATGCAAATACAAGTTGTCTTTACACCTATTCGGAAATTGAGAGAGCCTTCTCGAGAAGAACAGCCCCCCTAGACAAATGCCACACGCTAACTTTTCCGCAGTCGCTCCTCAGAAAAAATGTATGAAGTTGACATTAGCTGCGGAAAAAATAGCGTCAGTTTGTCGTAAGCTAATGTCATTTTCATACATTTTTTCTGCGGAACGACTGCGGAAAACTTAGCGTGTGGCATTTGTCTAGGGGCTCAGGCAAGAAACTCGGAAGGTCTTGTCAATGTCACACTTCGCCAATCCGCTACGCTTTAATACGCTTTTCCTGGTGTAATTTATTCGCACTACAATTTCTTGATAAGTGAATACAGTGACGACTGTTTTAGTTAGTTATCGGCTAACCAACAATAACTGTCTCAAAAAGCAATGCTATTGATGCGTTGTTGACACGCCGTCAATACATTACGCTAGCAGAATAAGTGTGCTGCTGATTTACCAATTTTGTTGAATAAAAACAATCCACTGAACTGATCCATTCAAACTGAAACAGCGAAGCACACACAAAGTTTGGCACAGCGCATCAGGCCCACATCCTATCAGTGTCAGGGTCAGCGCGGAAGCTTTGAACTCGGGGGAATCCGAAACAATGATTTCACTCAGTTGGTACGCCGCGAATAAATAGCATTCACTGATACAACTATATACGCGGTAGAATGCCGAGGAACGCGGAGATAATGTTTCAATTGATATTTTGTCTGACACAAAATATCAAATCATCTTTCTATGCGTGCAGACTTGGACCTTGAAGAAAGAAGAATGAATGAAGCTACGAAAACCCTGGACCACCGGTTGCCACCGGGTGCCTCCGTACCTCCGCGCCCTCGTGGAAGATTTCTCGTAGAGTCGACGTAGAGGATGGACCTGCAAGGCCGGTTCCTCCTCTACGAGGGGCCGGATGTGCGCATCTATACGTGGGCAATGGCGGCAGGCGTGACCCAGGGTTACGCACTAGGTCCTCTATTATGGACAGCTGCAGGCCACCGGACGATCGAGGCGATTCGTCCGGTTTTGGAGGAGTGGTTTGGGCGCCGGCAGGGCAGCCCTATATTCCGCATGGTGCAGGTACTTACCGGGCATGGCTGCTTCGGTCACTACCTGCACCGGGTCGTCCGTCGGGAGGAAACGCCGCAGTGTCACCACTGCGACGCTCCCGACGACACTGCCGAGCACACACTATTGGTGTGCCCGGCTTGGCGACGCCAGCGCAGTGAACTCAACGCTGCGCTGGGAGGCGGAAATCTCTCGCTGCCGGGCATGGTCGTGGCCATGCTCCGTGGCGAGGCGGAATGGGAGGCTGTCGCCTCCTTCTGCGAGGACGTAATCTCGCAGAAGGAGGCCGCGGAGGGAGCGGGAGGCAGATCCTCAAGCCGCTCCCATCCGCCGCAGACGGATAGGCAGGCGAAGACGGGCATTCGCACAAGCGATGCCCGTCTAATGACCCTGCCGTGGAGGCCTGCGTGCACGGTTGGCCCCGTGCACGCCGCCGTAAGGCCCTCCGTCTGGGGATTGCCCTGGTGTTCTCGGGCAATCCCCCCTTGGCGATAGCCCGACCAACTGGTCGGGCTTACCCGGGCGCGTGGGTAGTGGAGTCGCAGTGTGGACCTGTTAAAATAAAAAGGCTTGTTGTCATGGTATTGACATAGTAAGGAATGCTTTATTTTAAATTAAAGACAACTATAGAGATTACAAAAGTAGACATCTATCAAAAACTGAACTAACCAGTATTTCAACATGCCCCCTTAATCTATATAGTAGGACAAAATAAAGCTAACGTAAAAATAAAAATGTAACAAAATAAATTATATCGGTGTCAACCCTATGTTGGCAACCCTAACATTGTTACACATTTCTTATGTGGGATACGTCTTAAAGGTTTTGTTAACAGATCAGCTACCAACTCATTAGTAGATACAAACAGTAATTTAATAACATTGTCAGCAACTTTTTCGCGTATAAAATGATATTTTGTATCTATGTGTTTCGTTCGGCCGTGGTGGATAGGATTTGTAGCGATTTTTTGTGCACTTTGACTGTCACCGTACAATGAGACAATATCTATTATTCCACTTACCTCGTAAAGGAAACGTCTTAAAAATACGGCTTCCTTGGCAGCAGAACACAGTGCCATATACTCCGCCTCGGTCGATGAAAGCGCTACCGTTGGCTGCTTTTTAGATTCCCAAGATACTGGCCCTCCTGCTAATTGAAAAACAAAACCAGTATAGGAACGGCGGTCAATACTATCGTTTGCCCAATCAGCGTCAACAAAACCATTCAAATATCGCCCAGTTTTCTTGTACGTTATATTGTAATCCAACGTACCTTTCAGGTATCGCAATACGCGCTTCGCAGCTTCCCAATTTCCAATAGTAGGATCAGCATTAAATGAGCTCAGATAGCTTAATGTATACGCAATGTCGGGTCTGCTATTCATTGCCACGTAAAACAGAGAACCAATTAAACTCATATATAAGCGACTATCATGAAATCGCTCAATCTTCGTCTCTTGTTTGTCCAATGCAAGTGGTGTATTAGCACTTTTGCAATCTTGCATGTTAAACTTTTTCAACATCGTGTTTATAAATGTTTTCTGATTAACCGTAATTTCATTATTAGTTTTACGTATATTCAGACCTAGGTAATAACTTAATTTTCCTAGATTTTTCAAAGAAAAATATTTGCTTAAGTCATTTTTGACAACTTCAAAATGTCCTTGGTCTTTATAAAATATAAGAATGTCATCGACATAGACAGCCAAAATGACATAGTTACTACCAAACTTTTTTATGTAAACACACGGTTCTGAAGGTGTTCGCGAAAATCCAATTAAAGACAAAGTACTATTTAACTTTGTGTTCCATGCTCTCGGTGCCTGCTTCAGGCCGTATAATGACCTTTTTAAGAGACACACTTTACTTTCATCTCCGCTGCAAACAAACCCTTGTGGTTGTTCCATGTACACCTCCTCTTCTAAATCTCCATATAAGAAAGCGGTATCCACATCTAAATGATGTACATGAAGATCCAGCTCTGCAGCTAACGCCAACAAAGTACGTAATGAAGAATGGCGTACGACCGGCGAAAAGGTTTCATGGTAATCAACTCCGGCTTCTTGAGTATATCCTTTCGCAACTAAGCGTGCCTTATATTTCTTCACATTACCTTGTGCGTCCTTCTTCAACTTATATACCCATTTACAATGTATGACCTTCTTGTCAGGTCTATCAACCAACGTCCAAGTTTTCATGTTCTGTAAAGATTTACATTCTTCTTCCATTGCTGAAAGCCAGCTGCGTTTGTCATCAGCATTTATAGCTTCAGCGAAAGTTGTAGGCTCTTCACAAACATCTTCAACCGAAGTAGCAATCCAGGACGTAAAATCCATACCAAAGTATTTTGGTTTATTTCGTACTCTCTCTGGATATCTTCTTTCAGGAATATCCTCACACTCAACAGCTGTGTTTTCAGTAACAACATCTTCAGCATCAGGCGAATTCATAGGCACTACAGAAGTTTCAGCAACATCAATACAGGGCTGAAAATGCTGTATTTCTTCATGGTGAGCTACTGTTTCAATAGCAGACGGTAAGCTCTCATCACCTTGATGTTGTTCTCCCAAGTCTTCAGTCGTCATGTCTCGTCTATAATTACATGATGCAAGAGGTATTATGTCATTACTACTGACCTTTACTGTTTCGACTGCTTTTGAAGGTCTTAAAGTACTAAAGTTATTTTCAAAAAAGCTTACATCTCTACCTTTAACCAAACGCCTTGCGTTATGTACGTTACGGAAGAAATAACTATTTGGATCGTCTGTATATCCTACAAAAATGTGCTCTGTGGCTTTCACATCAAGCTTATCTCTCAGGCAGGATGGCACATATACTAGTGCTCTGCACCCAAATATACGCACATGGGACAGATCAGGTTTCTTATTAAACCATCTTTCAAACGGCATTACCCCGTCCAATGCACAATGAGGAGATCGATTTTTTAAGTATACGGCACACTTTACAGCATCTTCCCAATAAACTTTAGGTAGAGAACTTTCTGAAAGCATAGAACGAACTTTCTCCATTACAGAACGACCAGTGCGCTCCGCAACACCGTTTTGTTGTGGATTATATGGAACACACGTTTGATGTAAAATGCCTTTAGATACGAAAATGTCTGATAACTCTTTATTAACGAATTCAGTGCCATTGTCGGTTCTAAAGATTTTTATTTTCTTGTTCGTATGTCTTTCAATAAAATTCATAAAATCGCAAATTTTACTTTTAACCTTACTCTTTGCATCTATGAAATAAGTAAAACACATTCTTGTAAAATCATCTATCAAATAAAGAACGTATTTGTTTCCATTAAAAGATGAAACTGACATTGGACCAGCAATATCAGAATGAATTAACTCCAACGGTGCTGTCGCCTTTTTATACAATATTGATTTAAAAGGCTTTTTAGCTTGCTTGCCTTCGACACAGGCTATGCATGGATCCGTGTCAACTTTATCAAAAACTACACCTACTGTATAATCTTTTAACTTTTGCATACCTATACGACATAGATGTCCCATCCTTTTATGCCAAAGTTGGTACTGCGACAAGTCAAGGTGCACATTATGAGCTGATATTTCACCCTGTAGATCAACTACCGTACCGTCTAATGCGTACAATCCACCACACTCCGAAGCATGTAACACAGGAGTTCCTGTACAAGAAAAGTCAATATTATTATAAAAATTACAACCCTGTTTATCAAAAACAACTATAAGATTCTTATTAACAGCTTTCCTAACAGATATTAAATTCGCTCTTAAATCTGGTACATAAATGACATCTTTGATACATCGGATATTTTGATTACACAATTGAACGTCACCAATAAGTTTGCTACTAGCTATTTCACCATTAGCAAAAGTCACCTTACCAGATTCAAATGGCTGAGCATTACCAAGCCAATCCAACCTCGAAGTCATATGTGTTGTCGCTCCCGAGTCCACTATCCATCTTTTGTTAAAAGTGTTGGTCGAACTTACGTTCAATGCACTCAATAGAGTAGTGTCACGACTGGATGTGCTTTGAGCTTTCTTGTCCTTGATATGTGGACAATCCGGGCGTTTATGCCCTGGCTCTTTACAATTATAACAGACAACATTCTTCTTCCTTTTTGAAGTCGACGACTTTTTCTGTCTGAAATTACTACGTAAGGCTGTTTCAGAACCAGTAGAGCTCTTAGCAAATTCGTTTAATAACTTGCTCTTAACGATCTCTGAGGTAATCTCAATATTGGAATTTTCCAAGGCCATTACAAGAGGATCATACCTAGATGTCAGGCCTCCTAATAGAATTGCTGCTATCGAAGCATCATCTATGACCTTACCAATATCAAGCAGATCTTGAGCTGTACATAGTATTGCATTTATATAGCTTTCGATATTCTCAAAATCATCTAGCGAGTATCTATACAAACGACGCTCTAGGGCTAACCTCCGTCCCATACCTTTATCCTCATATGCCGCTGCTAAGGCATCCCAAGCTTCTTTAGCACTCGAAGCCCTTCTAACATGAGTGATAGCGGGGCCATCAAGAGTAAGACAGATTGTCGATAAAGCTAGTCGGTCACGTTTAATTTTGACGCTAAGTGGAGCTTCGTCATTAGTATATCCATCTATGCATTCCAACAGGTCCTCGTGCATTAGATGCATTCGCATTTTAAATTTCCATGTCGAGTAACCTTCTCGACCACACAACGGGCTTATTCCGTTCACACTCAGACATCTCTTAAAAATGTTACCTGAATCTCCTTGTCCAGTAGCCATTGTAATCGACACGAATCGTTTCTTTATTCTTCAAGTTACAAATTATAGGCAGACAAAATTCACCAACTCAAAATATTGAAATCCGAACTTCTGAATTTGTTATCAATATTTATTGTAACACTTTTTAATATGCTTTAAACTGAGTTTTAAAAAGCGATTCCTTACTATTTTCGTGCTGATAACGTGTTAAAATAAAAAGGCTTGTTGTCATGGTATTGACATAGTAAGGAATGCTTTATTTTAAATTAAAGACAACTATAGAGATTACAAAAGTAGACATCTATCAAAAACTGAACTAACCAGTATTTCAACAGGACCTTACCTAGCGCGCCCATAAGGGCAGGGAGAACACCGGGGGGTTTTAGTGGGTAGGCCTGGTATTCTGACAGGAGAGCCCCACACATGCCCGCCGTCTAGCCCACGGCGGGTACGGTGCGGTTACGCATTTCCCCCCGAGAAAAAAAAAAAAAGGTCCTCTATTATGGAACCTGGGGTACAACTGGGTCTGCCACGAACGAAGGTCATCTGCCTAGCCGACGACACGCATGTCGCGGCGGAAGCTAAAACGAGGGAGGAGGTGGCCCACCTTGCGTCGGTCGGCACCTCGTTAGTCGGCCGACGCATCCGCCCCCTGGGCCTAGACGTGGCCCTCGAAAAAAGGGGGGCCATATTCCACGCCCCCCGTCGCCGGGACTCCGCATCCGAATGGAGGGGGTCCCGGTTGAGGCGCACTTTAAGTACTTCGGCCTATTTCTGTACCCGCTATGGAGCTCCTCGCTCCACGGCTGTGTGCCGCCGCAGCCGCACTCGGGCGGGTCCTCCCTAATGTGGGAGGACCAGCGGCCGTACCGCCTAACTTAAAGCGATCACTCGCTATCGTTATCGTGACATTAGAACAATAGTTTTAATGTCACAGCGATAGCGAGTGATCGCTATGAGTAAAGCCCATCACACACAATGAAGATACTATAAAATATATCTTATCTGCGACGTATCGCTAACCCTACATTTCAATGGAGCACCACACACAGTTAATATAATATATGTTTTACATTACAGAGACGCGTTCAGCGCCTCTGGGTATAGTCGTCCGGTTGTTTTTTAACTCGCTCAAAGGCGTTGAACGGATTGCAGCAACCAAATCATTTATCTCCCTCTTTCACATGATTTTTTATTTCTCTCTCATTCTAGTAGATGACATTATAGAATATGGCCGCCAATATCATCCAATCACGTAAGAGTATTTCAGTCATAAACGTCAGAGCGTTTTACAACCATCAAATTCGATGGTTGTTCGGTTGTAACTCGCGCCGACACTCAAAGGTCTTGAACGGGCCGGTTGTTTCACCCGGTTGTCACGCTCGAAGGCATTGAACGGGGTTAGAGCGAAAAGTTGTACTTCGCGCGAAGGCCCTGAACGCGCCTCAGTATCTTAAGATACTGAGCGATATGTGAAAGATATCTTAACCTAGCAACGATATCTTAAGATATTGTAATATATATTAATATACTCGGCGATATTTATCTTAAGATAAACTACAGTATGTTCTATCTAGCGCTGTTGTTTGGTTCTTAAGTGGTCCTCTTCTCAGATGTTACGCTTTTTACAAGCTTTTATTTAACTTGTAATGTAAGTGTTATGTAAGTATATAAGTATGTATGTTCGGGTGAAATCTTGCAACTCAATTTTGAAGCAGATATCTTAACCGATTGAGCTGAAATTTTGTATACACTTTCAGTTTGGATGACAATGCATGGTTGACTGTGTGACGTTATTCTAAATTCAAGATGGTGGCATACCCATGGTGGCGGACCAATTATTTTTAATGCACTCCTACAATATGGGTATCAAATGAAAGGTCTTGCTAAGAGTAACTCGAAAAATAATGTGACGTCACTAATAATCCAATGTTCACGCTCGAGGAAGAGCGAGTGGCGGCACTGCATTCTAGTCTGTGCAGTGACAGCTTTTTTGGCGGCCGGCCGCATGTGATATGGCAGTTGAGTCGAGTCGAAATGTCATAATTTGTGGTTAGGATGATGTCCGGGCATCCATAAAATATAATACACAATATTCAAGCAAATAGTGATTTGCGCGGCGCACCTAATATCGGGGTGCGAAAGCCCGCTTTGTGTTTGTGTGTCAAAATCGCGTGTGTGAGTCGTGGTGGCCTAATAGGCCTTTGATCTCCATACCTTGAATCGGTACGAGGAATCGGAGACCTGCGGATCCCGGATCCGATCGGTCAGGTTTTGTTCTCCTTCTCCCCCCACTTCTCTTCAGCGCCCAAAATTGGCGCTACCGCGATTGTTTATGAGAAGGTTGTTGGTCAGCTTCCGCAACAGCACGTTTCGCGCGCTGTCGTTGATGCGACATCAGGATTGACCTTGGCTGACCCTTCCTTCCACCGAACCGGTCCGATTCACTTATTGCTCGGTGCCGATGTTCTAGGCCGCGTGTATTGTGGGAAGAGGAGAGAGTTACAGAAAGGTGGGCTGGTAGCCTTATCTACATCGCTTGGGTTTGTAGTGATGGGACCAGTTAGGCATAACCCACCATCTCCATCGGTGGACAGTTACATAACTGTTAGCTCCACCTTATCGGATGTCCTTCAACGGTTTTGGGAGGTGGAAGAGCCACCTACCGTGAAGCGAGTGAACCCCTTGGACGAGGAGTGTGAGTTGTTCTACCAGAACAATACAGGTCGCCTTCACTCGGGACGGCTGATCACTCGTTTGCCCTTTTTGTCAGTTCGCCCCTCACTTGGCAGCTCCCGGCCGTTGGCCGAGAAGCGGCTGCTGTCCATGGAGCGTCGGATGAGTAGGAACTCCGACCTCAAACAGAAGTATGTCGACTTCATGCGAGAATATGAGCAACTGGGGCACATGTCGGTCTCGCGACTGGACTGGCGAAACGAGGAACATAATTTTCTTCCTCACCACGCGGTTTTGAAACCTTCCACCGGGAAGATACGCGTTGTTTTTGATGGGTTAGCTCCTACGTCTACCAGAGTTTCGCTGAATCAATGTCTGCATGCTGGACCGAAGTTGCACCACGAGGTGGGTGATGTATTGACCAAGTTCCGTCGCCATGCCGTCGTCTTTGTGACCGATATCCGGATGATGTTTCGGCAGACTGTGATTCACCCGGACGATAGGCGATATCAGCTCATATTATGGAGGGAGGATCCCAGGGATCCCATGCTGGTCTACGAGCTGAACACCAATACATACGGTTTGCGTTCGAGCCCCTTTGTGGCAATTCGCTCACTTGTGGAACTCGCTGAACGTGAACGATTACGATACCCTCGCGCATCCTTGGTTCTCAAGGAGGATGCATTTGTTGATGATATTTGTACAGGCTCCTCTAGTGTCGAGGAAGCCTTGATTTTGCGAGATGAACTAATTACTCTTCTCGGGGCTGGTGGTTATGAACTGAGGAAGTGGATGTCCAACTCACCTCAGCTTTTGTGTGACTTGCCAGACGACCACCAGCAGGAGCCTCATATTTTTGAGAATGCCAACACTCCAGATTTACTGTCTGTTTTGGGAGTGCAATACAGACCTGTCCAGGACACGTTCACCTATCGATTGGAGCTGCCAAGCCCCAAGGTCTGGACGAAACGGTTGGTTTTGTCTACAGTAGCTCGTACCTTTGACCCAAATGGCTGGATTAGTCCCGTAGTGTTTTGGATGAAGTGCTTCCTACAGGAACTTTGGTCAGCCGAAGTGTCGTGGGATGAGCCCCTCTCGGGCCGTTTGCTGCGAGATTGGGAGTCCTTCATGTTGTCTCTCCCCGACATTAACCGTGTTAGTATCCCTAGACATATACTGCCTAAGGGACGGTTTACGGCCAGCCTTCATGGCTTTTGTGACGCGTCTGAGAGTGGATACGCAGCCGTCGTATATATCCGGACGGTTGATGATAGAGGAGCTGTTAAGCTCCACTTGCTAATTGCTAAGAGTAAGGTTGCTCCACTTCGGACTCGATTAACGATTCCGAAGTTAGAATTGTCTGGAGCTACTCTTCTGGTTCGGTTGATGAACCACGTTGTTGACACCCTGGGACGTAGTGTGGACTTTGAGTCGCTCTTTGCTTGGTCCGACAGTCAGGTTGTCCTGTGTTGGATTAAGAACTCCGTCCACTCCCTGGAAGTATTTGTGGCCAATCGGGTATCCCAAATACAGGCCTCGAAGGCCACGTTGATTTGGCGCCACGTGCCAGGTGAAATAAACCCTGCTGACTGTGCATCACGTGGCAGCGAAGCCCCTCAGCTTATTGACCACACTCTGTGGTGGGGTCCCGACTGGTTGTTACAACCGTCTTGGCCTTCCACACCAGCTGTGGTGAAGGTACCAAATCCGGGCTTGCGTGTTCACGCTGTCGAGACTATGGCGGCTCCAGAGCGGGAATTTTTATTAGACCGCTACAGTTCTCTGGACAAGTTGCTCGGCGTGACCGCTTGGATAAGAAGATTTATACGAAATTGTCGCCGGCCTCAGGACAAAGATTTGTGTCCGGTCCTCTCACCGCAGGAGCGCCAAGATGCTCTTCTGCATTGGGTGCGTATGACCCAGTCTAGAGCGTTTGAACCGGAACTTAAGATTTTCCGTACCGGGACGTCCAAATTGAAGGGACCCTTGGTGCGTTTGACTCCCTTTCTGGATGATAAAGGATTGTTGCGTGTAGGAGGCCGATTGAGGCACGCTAACTTGCCTTATAGATCACGTCATCCCCTGTTGCTCCCCAAGGACGGACCATTGGTGCGATTGTTGATCATTGATCGCCATGTGAAGAATGCTCATGCCGGATGTAATGCATTGACCGCGCTCCTCCAACGGGAGTTTTGGATTTTGTCAGCGCGAAGAATAATCCGATCTGTTATCTTTCGATGTCTGCCCTGCTATCGTTTACGCCCCGAGACGATGCAGCCCCAAATGGGTGATTTGCCTGCTGATCGTGTGAATGAATCGATGACCTTCTTAGGAGTTGGAACTGATTTCGCGGGACCATTCACTATAAAAACGTCGCGACTCCGTAATGCTAAGACTGAAAAGGCTTACTTGTGTGTGTTTGTTTGTTTGGCCACTAAAGCCGTTCATTTGGAGGTGGTGAGTGCACTCACCATGGACGCTTTCTTAGCAGCGTTAGGCAGATTTGTCTCCCGCCGGTGACTGCCTTCTCTAATTCGGTCCGATTGTGGGACGAACTTCAAGGGCACTGATAGACATATAAGAGAAGTTTGTGAATTTTTAGATAAAAATAATATTGAGATCGGATCCACACTCTCCCGTAGGGGGGTAACATGGCGATACTCCCCGCCGTCTTGCCCTCACTGGGGAGGGATTTTTGAATCTGTTGTAAAGGCCGCCAAGACTCACCTTCGCCGCGTTATTGGGGAGACTATTCTCACGTTTGAGGAACTCGCGACGGTGTTTCATAAGATTGAGGCGGTTCTCAACTCGCGTCCGTTATGTCCGTTGTCTACCGACGCGAACGATTTGCAGGCCCTCACGCCGGGCCATTTCTTGATAGGCAGACCACTTAACGCCCTGCCCGAGTATCCTTATAGAGATATCAATCCCGGACGCCTTTCGCGGTTTGAGTTGCTCCAGCAGCTTACCCAGAGTTTCTGGCGCCGCTGGCACCTTGAATATTTACACATTTTGCAACAGCGCGTTAAGTGGTCAGATAAGACAAACCCACCGAGGGTTGGAGACCTCGTGTTAGTGAAGGACCCAAACCTGCCACCCTTACGTTGGCGTCGCGGACGCATTGTCCAACTTACTCTAGGGTCTGATGGTGTGCCCAGGTTTGCCGAGGTCCTAGTTGGGGATTCTGTTTTGAAGCGCGCGGTCGCTACTCTTTCTCGCCTCCCCTTAGACTGATTTGGCGGACAGTCCGGGACTGTCCGGAGCGGGGGGATGTTCACGCTCGAGGAAGAGCGAGTGGCGGCACTGCATTCTAGTCTGTGCAGTGACAGCTTTTTTGGCGGCCGGCCGCATGTGATATGTCAGTTGAGTCGAGTCGAAATGTCATAATTTGTGGTTAGGATGATGTCCGGGCATCCATAAAATATAATACACAATATTCAAGCAAATAGTGATTTGCGCGGCGCACCTAATATCGGGGTGCGAAAGCCCGCTTTGTGTTTGTGTGTCAAAATCGCGTGTGTGAGTCGTGGTGGCCTAATAGGCCTTTGTAGTGCTCCGGTCTCCACCGGTGGATCCACTGCAGAACTTCGGGAGCCGCGACTTCCTTCGAGCTAGCTCAGGAAGTCCACCGGCTACGGAGGAGACGGACGGAGACAACGGGAATCGGGGTAAGCCACAGTGCTTTTTATGAGCGGGTAGTAGGGCATCAGCAATCAACCCAAAATTCCTTACTCGGTGAAACGCCGACGTGGTGGAGTCTACTTGGGGCACCACCATCCAATATGGCGGACTTCTAAAGCTTGAAAATCAATTTTGAAGTAGATATCTTTAACCGATTGAGCTGATATTTTGTATACACATACAGTTTGGATGAAAATGCATGGTAAACTGTGTGACGTCATTCTAAATCCAAGATGGCGGCATACCCAAGATGGCGGACCAATTATTTTTAATGCACTCCTACAAAAAAAACACTCTGTATAAGGAACGAAACCGGCGACTCGCAAGACTGCCTCTAATATAATGATGCAGTTGCGATATATTGTCGTATCTTAGCTGTGTGTGGTCCTTTAAGATAATATATTTTTATATTAGATGCTATAATATTTATTATCTTCACTGTGTGTGATGGGCTTTAGGCGGTAGCCCCCCAGGATCGGCGTGACAACCTTACGCTATATTTTCCGCAACTGGGTAGAACAACTAAATACATCTCTTTTGTCATCATTTTTATTAGAAAGTTCGCACAAGTTTTTTTATTAGAAAGTTTATTTTTTTATTGCTTCATAAAGTATACAGATTGGGGTTATGTATGGAATAGCACGTCGGATAAATGGCCACCACGGCTTTACTGGCAAGTATGCATTCGTTTATTGAAATTTTCTATGACCGTTTTACATAAATGTGGCTGAATTTCATTTCATATCTGATCGCAAAAATGGACAATTACACGATTTGGAAAAAAATACTTCAAAGTGAATTCACGTTTGCAAACATTTTTGAAAAGTTTTTTTTTTTGGATCACTATACAGTACTGGTGTCGAAATGTTTTCCTATTAGCACCTTTTTATTTTTGGAGAAGAGACAGAAATTGCCTGGTGCTAAATTTTGTAAGTGGAGGTAAACACACAGAAGGATTTTTTCGGTAAAAAACTCGAGAATCAGAAGTAACGTGTGCCACGGCGGATTCTCGTCATGAAGATCAATTTTCTGGTCTTTTTTCTTGTTTATAATTTTGCAAATGTCTTTGGAAAGATCTCGAATAGTTATGTGCCTGTTTACATTAATAATTTTTACCACTTTTCGCACATTTTCATGTCGTTTTTGTGGTTGATAATCATCCCGACCGTTGCTCGTCTTCAACCCACTCATTCCCATTTTTAGGGTTCCGTAGTAAACAAGGAACCCTTATAGTTTCGCCATGTCTGTCTGTCTGTCCGCGGTTTTACTCGGAGACTATTAGTACTAGAAAGCTGTAATTTGGTATGGGTTCAGAACACCATTTTTCGATTTAGGGATCCGTTTCTGAAATATTTAGTTTTAAAGTGCAAATTTTTGTTAGAGGTAAGTATCCCACCCCCCTCTATCTGCTAAACGGTTATATGTGTATGGATGGACATGTGAAAAACTTACAACAGTAGTATATATAACGAACGAAGTTTAAAGGAAAACTATCAGAGTTAAGTACTAAGTACAAACTAAAAAGTTATAGACGACCAACTTACAAAATGTAGGTACTCAGAAAAGTAAAATTTCATTGAAAATTAGTACTGAATATAAATTTACGAACCACGTGAAGTTAAAAAAATATAAAATCATTGCAGCTTTAATAATAATAATAATGCCCAATTAAATAGCAACGTGTTGTGAGGTGTGTGTGTGTGTGTGAACTCAAAGTTGGCATTTGCAACTACAGAACCCTACACTGCGCGTGGCCCGACACGCACTTGGTTTTTTAAATCGCTTATACTTCTTGTAAAGTAACCACATTATCGCTATACACAGATTTTAACATGTCATCAGATTCTTTGGCACTTTTTTGCCATTTCAAACAAAACCAACTTTATGTTTACACATTGTTTGAAATTCACGATGCATGACAAACGCAATCTTACTCCAGCGGCTCTGAAGACTGAAAAACTAGCCATGACGTATTTAAACTTGACACAGTCTGTCTTAGATGATCAAACTATAGGACAAATGACATGAAATTGATGTAGCATCATTGGATGCAGCTTAAGCAACTTTTTCATCGTTTTTTTTATCAGACCTCGTACAATGAAGTCCTCATAAACCCCTACAGATTCACAAACAAGAGGTACATGCACTTATTGTTGACACTACAACCACTTCCCATTTGGTGGGATTGTTTGCCAACTTTGCTGAAAGTATTACATAAAAATCAAACATAATAAATTTTGAATGTTGGTTTATTCTTAGTACTGATAAAGAAGCAATGAGGTGGCATTGTTGATTCATACCATATTTTCAAATGGCAGCTCATTCATGTCACTTATTATGATCATTATTGAATTATAAGTGTGAATAAGAAGAATTCCAAGAAAGAAAAAGTTGAGTCACATCACATGCATGTAGGATTTAAGTTTTAATTTCAATCATTAACTTCAATTGGTCACAGTTATAGTTATGACTAGCTGTGCCCGCGACTTCGTCCGCGTGGAATAGCAACTTTTGGCAGCATTTTGATTTTTGTAGGCAATTTTTTTTAAGATCTTGATAAAAGTTATACCTTATATTATATTAATATACCTTATATTAAATAGCCTATGTTATACCTTATATGATTAGCTATCTATTAATGAAAGTCCCTTCAAAATCGGTCCAGCCGTTCCAGAGATTAGCGGGAACAGACAGACAGACAAAAAAATTTTAAATTGTGTTTTTGTTATTGGTACCCAATATACATTCATACCCATTTAGTAAAAACTTGTTATGATGACATTACAAACAGACTCTTCAATTTTATTTATTTGTATAGATAAAGATGTATTGATTTGTGTACAATATTTGTTTCTCAATAGTGCAGAAATCTTGGAACCTAAAGCATGTGATTAATAACACTTATTTCCAAATACATACAAAGGAAGTTCAGGCAGAAATCAACACCAGAAAAATTACATATATTAATTGCTATAATAATTTATAAAAACAATCCATTTGTGTATCCATGACAAACATGTATTAAAAATTTATCTTGTCTTATATTGGTTCTTCTACAAGAACTGAGGGGCAATCGCACTATTTATAATGTTTCAACCAATTAAGAAACGTTTCCGTTCCCATACATTTTGACAACACCTTGACAGCAGTCAGATGTCAAAACATATGGGAACGGTAACGTTTTGGTTTTGGTTCAAAGGTTCGTAAGTAGTGCGATTGCCCCTCTGTCCTCTATCACCCTGAGCTTAACTGGCAGAAAAGGCATAAAGTCCACCTTTATACACTGTGAACGAAGAATTAATATACAGAATGTCCCTAAAATAATGCTGTAACTATAGATAGACTTCATCATGGCCTTCCTTACCACAAATTTTGACCTAAGTGAAAATATCACGTTTCAGAGATATTTATTGTTTTTGAACTTTTCGAAAATTTCCAAGTGCAATTAGTTTTTATAGTGCTATTTCTACAAATGGAGAGAATTTTCAATTTCGTTTTTTTCCATTTCACAAGCGATTTTGTGGTTAGGGGGCCTCCCTTACCACAAATTTTGACCTTAGTGAAAATATCACGGTCTATCTATAGTTAAAGGTTTATCCATTGTTTTAGGGCCACCCTGTATATGCTTTGTGCCTGTAATAATCTTAAAAAATTGTAATTAAATTTAATTACTTAGAAGACACTATTTCTTATTCATTACATTTTTCAAATTGGATCACAATTTCTTGTGAGCGCTAAGGTTACCAGAAATGCTGAACATTTCCAGGTTTTAATATAAATGTCAATTTGATTGATATTGATATTGTTAGATATCTTGGCACATTCCTAAAGTCTGAATTTTTTAAGTATCACACTCACAACTACATAAAATATTTCAATACCTTTTTTAAAAAGTATTTGCTTTATATTTTGTGTTCACTATGGGAAAATATTGAATACCCACAAGAAAAACAAAAACAGTGCAGGCAAAGCAGCAGGCGGAAAGCTAATTTGAAAATATTGCTCAACCTACAAGCAAATTACATTGGATATAACTGCTGAATATCTCTTTCAACAGGGCTTTTGGCCAGTCCAGCGGTGTGACAGACAATGTAAGAGAAATAATAATTAAACTAAATTTATACTAATTGCTAGCACTTTATACATTAGAGCCTGTGTTGTTCTGACAAGTTTAATCAGATATACTGACTGGTATACTCAGAAATACAATCCAACAATTTATAGTATTATTGGTAAGAAAAGAAAACGAAGTTTACAAAACAAATACAAATTAATTTATAATAAATTTGTCATGTTCCTTCAAGAAAAAGATGTGAGCTAATAATGAAAAATAATAGACAGGTTCATGTTTTAGAAGCAAATTTCTATGTTCAATGAAAATAGTTTTGAAACTATTTTAATTGATAGAATTATAAAACTTCAGACATAAAAACTTCGGACTAGTTCGGACAACTTTTATGATCCTATGATACGTTAGTAGTCGCACCACACTAAACAAGCTAATAAATGCACATCTTGCAAGGTTAGCTAATATCAAATGGAGTCGAAGGCCGACTGCCGACTGGCAAACTGAGGCGTTTTTAGATATCTCTCCCTTCCGAGACCTACCGGGAGATGATATAACCCATCAATAATGCTAGCATTCAAACAATAATCCAAATTCGACACCTACACGACATAACTAGAGCATTTCTATAAATAATACGAATTATAAATAATACTAACCTGTTGAGCGACAGGCTCCAAGATACTCTCGATTATCTTCGTATGGAAAACCGGCATTCTGACCGTGTTAGCACCTATCTACATGAGAATAAAAAAAACTAAAAATACACAGAATTTACCTAAAAAGAAACAAAATAAAACAACACAACAACCAAACCGTACGACAGACAGAAAAATACTGATTGCTGATTGGTTGTTAGTGGTTTATTTGACTTGAGTAATTGTCATTGTCAAGTAAGTGTCAAATGAGTAGAGATGTGGGCAGCAGTGATGTAGTATCCATGGTGGTATCAGATATTAAAATACCGTGCTAATACTAATAAAAAGTAATCTATGAAACCTTTACAGGAGAGTGGAGAGAGAATTGTAAAAAGAAAAGATTTTTTTTTGTTTGTAAAAGATTATTTTTATGCGCTGCCTAAAATGGTCCTGTGAATATACTTAAGCTAATTTCATTAATTAAAAATGCGCTGGTGTACAGAAAGCCTGATTAGCACAGTTGGAATGTGTTAAGTGTGTTGAATATTCAAAATATGTCAGCTTATTGAAAGCAGTCAATAACGTTTTTGAAACACGTTAAATATGGTAGTTTTCCAATTACAGAGCATAATGCGACTCAGTGGCGCACAATGCCGAATTATGCTGATGCTTAATTGGAACGTGAATTAGTTTTCAAATGCACCAGCAGAGTGCGCTAAGTTCAGTGTTGAAAAGAAGAAATATTCATAGAGTTAGCAATAACCTCATTAATGTGTAAATAATGTGGTATACATAATAATTGGTTGAAAACTATTTACGGTTATTTTAAGTAATTTGGATTTTGATTATTTCATTACCATTTTTTTGTTTTGAGTAATTTTTGTACCTTCATCCATACTTATATTTATTTTTTAACACAGTTTGAATTAACTTTGATTATTTCAAAAAACTACAATGAAACGAAAGCTTTAAAAATTTTTCAATAATAAATAATATTACTAACGATTATATATAAATAAAACATTTCAATCAATGCCAACTTAAAGAAAAAACACTTGTTAATTTTCTGTCACTGAGTTGGTATCGATTGCACGCATCACACGAAAACATTGCTTTTGAGTGCTCGATTGTGCGAAGTGTTGCTGTAGTTGAAACATTCAACGTTAAGCATTATGCCGCATAATGCGCTCTAGTGCTGTAATTGGAAAACTACCTATATATTCCGGCCCCCTAGACAAATGCCACACGCTAACTTTTCCTCAGTCGTTCCTCAGAAAAAATGTATGGAGATGTCATTAGCTGCTAAATTTTTCACCATCTCTTTCTAGCAAAACGGCAATTTACATGTGGTGCGTTCCGAATGGCAATGATATCGATATCAGCGCGCTAAAAGTCGTTTCGAATCACCGTTAGCGTGCTCACAGCATCCAACCTGACGTCATCGATGACGTCATTACGTTCGCCATCTTGCGTTTACGGCGACCACGCCTTGGATCGTAATCGTTGTGAGTGTTCTGTCATACGACTGTCAATGCTATTGTCAAGCTAATGGACGTCAACGTCAGCGTCGTAAGCGCGCAAACTATCATTCCGAATAGCCAACTGTTATTTGTCGTAAGCGCTCACATCGCTCTCATCGTTATAAGCTCATTCAGAATGCACCTATGGAGTTTATATGGCCGTACTCAACAATGACGTCACGGTTGATATTGGATCTCTCTGTCTAATCGCTTCCAAATTAACAGCTTAAAATGCTTGTATCTTATGTATTTCTAAGCCGATTTTAATTCTAATAGGGAAGATGTAAATGTAATATTTATGAACGATTTGTTATTAATATGTTATAAAAACGTAAAATAAGAATGATGGCAACATTTTTATTTTAATTAATACCATTTTTCATGAATAATTGTGAAATAAAAATACGCGAAACAGAACGCATCTTAATCTACCAATCAACTACTAGTAACGTCACTCGTGTTTTATGTCCTGTCAGATGTAAAGGTAAACATTATTTTTACGAAAATTATTTACATTTTTCTGTAAAAAACGGTAGTTGGTTTATAAAAATAGACTCCAGAAACCTACCAAGAGTTAGTGTCGACATGGTAGTAACTTTTTTGTTGAAAGTGCCTAGTTCTCGAATGTAGAAATGAAAGGAACTAAACTACTAGGTTAAGTATTAAATCACAGTTAAGCTTTCATGTTTCATTTAGAGCATAAACTACGAAAAGAAGGTTATCGTGTTACAGACATTTTTTTCAACTTTAAATCAGAAGGTCCAGTTAAAAACAATTTATTTAGGAACTTTTTTAAAGTCGATAAACACATTGGTATAAAACATGAATCCACACTCTTTTTTTTTCGAGCAGTAATGTAATAACATTGTTCTGATTATAAAATGTTGATAGATAGCCCATTTAAGATAACGAATTCGAAACTAATGTAAACTTTCCCTGTGATATTTGAATTGTATATTAGCGACGAACGAGTGACAGACAGGACTGTCGTCATCAGAACTGTAGGCGTAACAGTATCTAAATACCTACCTATCCTCTATAGATGTTACGAACACCACTATTTTTCAAAACTGACTTAACAAATGTTTACCAGTCGGAGCCAAGGGAGCTTTATGTTATACAGCCAAGTCTTTGGTGATTTTCAAAAACCTTACTTCTTTTTCTTCTTTTTAATTTTAATAAAGAAGAAGTTTTCAATGTTGGCAGCACTTTTGAACTTTCAGAAGTGTTGCCAACATTGAAAAACTCTTCCTAAAAAGGGAGAGCATTTTAGCTAAATAAAAAATTAACCTTTATGGAATTTAAGGTTTCAATTAAAAAAAATAAGACTTAAAAAATTACTGATAATTTTAAAATGGTAATTACATTGTTTAATGTCATATTATTGAAGTTACAATAATTGTCAAGGAAATTAATTTTCTATTACTGGGATACATGTTCAATAATCCATAGGCTGCCAACCTGTATTAGAAAAATCTATTCGTTTGTAAAATTTTTGCTTCTTCTAAGAACCAATATAACAAGATGTCAAATCTAAAATTAAAAAACTATTTACGACGCGTCATGCACCGCGGTACGAGTTGCGCAAAGTGAAACAATAAATATTGGAGGGCATATAATATCACAGCTGAAAAATGGCAAGAATGCATAAACCATATTATTAAAGAAAGAAAGAATTTTTATTATGCTCAAATGTACAATTTAGTTGAGTCCTGACTCCTGAACTAGTGTGAACTGTATTTCGGGAGTCAGTACCTTCCCATTATTATTAACATCGATGTATAACATATAAGGTAGGTGTGGGATTAATAGCCGTAACAGACGATCCGATTTGGTTGGAGCCAACCGCCCGACCCCAACCAAATTGGAACGTGTGTACGGCTGTCGGCCCGACATAATTATTATTAGCTTGTTGGGTGCTCGACGGTCCGATCGCTCATCCGACAAGTAGGGACACGACAAAAGACAAAAGTATCGATACTTTGTGGTTTAATTTAATTACACCACGACGTTGCATCCTCGAGATTTATATATTAATCACGTAGTCCACTTTCCAATGTACCGGGCACCAAGCACAATTTTAGAGCGAAGACATAAAAATAAAAAGATAGGTAGGTAGTTTTAGTATTATTCACCCGCTTGCGCGATGTTACGTCGTTTGACTCATTCGCTTTCTTTGTGCGGGCATCACAGCATCGGAATACTAAAGATCAAAGTTTTATTATTTTATAACTTTATTTTTAGTGTGTTGTGTAGTTGTTATAGATATCAATATGTGTAAATGAAAACGTAAGTATTCTAAGCAATATATTAAGGAAAAGATTCGTAAACTAGAGAAACGTTTGCGTCACCGCCGCCGCCGCTGCGAGCATTTTGATGGTGCTGGAAGTACCTATGTAAGTTTAAATTATAAGTGTTTATTGTTTATTATATTGTACTATTTTTTCGACACGTTCTCATCTTTGCATTTCGTTCGTTTAAAGCAAAACTTTATTTCGTGTTTGTTCGAATCAGTAGATTATATTTAGCTCACTAATTAATTTCATTTTTAAATTTATTGAGCAACAAAAAGAGCCTTGCTATTTGCGCATTGCCTAACGTTACTGTTTAATTAGAAAATATTCTGTATACAGTGTTAAATAAAATGGTATCCGCAGAATACCAGCGTCAAAGCACTCTGTGCCTCTGCATGCGGGGCCTATTTGGCCTAAAATCTATCTGAATATATATTTATATTTTTTTGTTACATTGTGTGTTGTATTTTTTGTACCAAATAAACGTCTATTCAAGCAATAATTCATAATTACTAAAGAACCGTTAATCGGCACTTTGAAACACGCCTTGTACACGTGTTTAACTATGATGCGATTATAGTCACGCACAGTACTACGATGCGATTGTAGTCATGTTTTTTGGTCAGATTTATTGGTACCGTGACGCGATCACGGTCTCGATCACAACACTTCGTGTCATGATGCGATAATGACCTAGCTTATTTTTTCAACAGAATGTTATTATTTCTTTATATTTTATAGAACTGTGTGCCTTGGAACTATGATGCGATTATAGACACACACAGTACTACAATGCGATTGTAGTCATGGTTTTTGGTCATATTTATTAGTACCGTGACGCGATTACGGTCTCGATCACAGCACTTCCTGTCATGATGCGATCATGACCTAGCTTATTTTTTGAAAGAATGTTATTATTTCTTTATATTTTATAGAACAGTGTGGCTTGGTACTATGACGAGATTATAGTCACGCACAGTACTACGATGCGATTGTAGTCATGTTTTTTGGTCATATTTATTAGTACCGTGACGCGATTACGGTCTCGACCACAGCACTTCCTGTCATGGTGTCAGCATGACCTAGGTTATTTATTCAACGGAATGTTATTATTTCTTTATTTTTTAATAGAACAGTGTGCCTTTGTACTATAATGCGATCATAGTCGCGCACAGTACAATATAGAGAATGGTACTACGATGCGATTGTAGTCATGTTTTTTGGTCATATATATTAGTACACAGGCTGAGGATAGCCTCGCAGAATATGACTCGCCTCGCAGAATATTACTAATGTTACTCGCCGACAAACTACTTCGTAGTTTTGTGTTTATGTTTATAATAGTACATTTTGTTAAATAAAATAAAATAAAAATCTATGCAGAGGATGAATTGGCTTCAGTGTGTTATCATACATCCCATATCTTCACTCAGTGGTTCATGTGACTGAAACTTGTATTGAGTGACAACCTAGTAATGTACAGGTGATGATATCAGAAGCATCAGCCAAGTGTCCCATACCACCCACTAGCTCTCAGGTACGTGTAAATGATGTTAACCCTCCAGCAACCAATTTATTTGAGAATATTTTAGAGGTCTTAGGGACCTCAAAAGGGAAACACGAGCTTTTCGGAACAAAAATCCAGGATGAAATCTCTGAAGTTGGGGTCATATATTGTGCGGAGGCTTAAATAAGGATTAAAAGAAAGAGTTAGAGGGCAACATCTTCATACCTGAAAACTTTCAATTAGTTAAAACACCCAAATCGAATCCTGAAATCACTGCTGTGTTACTCAAAGAAATCAGCTTATATTGGACCTTCATTATAAAAACACGCTTAATCGAAGGAAATTAATAATGTATTCATTAGATTATAAGTTTAAAAAGATATTGCACGTGTACGAAGTGATTCATTTCTCTTTGGCGGGAATCTCACTAATAAAATTAAAGCATCGAAGTTGGCAGAAATATCGACTCCAAATCAAGAAAGTTCCAGCGGCGAGTACTTCTTCTTCTAATAGGCCTTCAGTCAGCCAGCAGGGAAACTGCAAAGCTCCACCGCGTCAAATGCCACGCACGCAGAGACGTGGTTAGGCGTGGAGTCACTCGTACCATTAGTCTGCGAGGAAAGCACCTGTAGTAGATCGATATCAGACAACGAAGTCTCGACCAAAGGCGCCGATCAAAACATAATAAAAAAAAAAAAAATTATTTTGGTACTTAAATGAAAATATTTTATTCACACCTGAAAAAAAAAATATAATCGATCCAGTTCTCTTATGAGTTGTAACGGGTAAAACGGATTACAAATTTCTTTTTAAGAAACCGAATCTCAAAGATGTTTAACTATAAGTTCACGTTTTTCACAGTCAAAAATTGTGACATTACGTTATGAAATTAAGAAGTTATACTAAATGAGAGCAGTAAGATGATGCAATGATGAATTAGATCAATTTATATATAAACTAACTAACATAATATTTCCCACCTGTAATGCTCTTTTCTTGCTAATTGTCAAAATTTGGGAAAAGAAAACAAATTTAATCCTTGACTTATTGAAATAATAAGCTTTATATGTTTACATACAGTTTCCTTATGCATAAGCATAAGAGAACAATACAATCATAAGCCAGTCATCATAATCATAGCCAGATACAATCATATCCTTAGAGTTGTAAGTTAAATTAAAGAGAATCAGGTACCTATATTATAATAGATACAGAAATCTATACAATCAAAGAGCAGAATGGTTCGGGATTTTTTATCAATCTCGGTATCAAATTAATATATCTAAAAATTGGGTACAAATCTGGGTAATGGAATACACCAAAAGAAAATGTTTTGTTTCTTTTTTTTAAGATTAGCCGTCCCCGTAACGGTGGTTAGTGGATCGTACCTTCGACTTTAAGTTCTTGCGATCACGGGTCAATGATACTGTACTCCAATTCCTTAGATTTTATATGTTTTAGATATGTAATTCCACAGAATTCTTCCTTGTTATACTAGTTGTTTCTTAGTTCCTCCACTGAAAAACCAGACAGCCAAGCCTTAAGGGAACTGCCCTTTTTTTTTTTTTTTTTTTACGAGGGGAATGCGTTTGCGCACCGTCCAAGCCCCCGCAGGGGCAAGGGTGTGTGGGACTCCGCAGCGAGCGACTACCCACTAAACCCCTCGATATGCCCTCTTTGGCGCCTAGCGCAGCCACGTCCAAAGGACGCGCCGCTGCCGAACGAGGTCGTGGGAACCCTTACAGACCGACCATAACCCCGTCCACGGCACCTGCCCACCAATGGCGGGCCCCTCACGCCCTCTCCAAGATGGAGATGGAGAGGAGTTCCCGGGGCATACTCCGGGTGGTAATTTTTTACTGTGGTTTTCTTCCACGCGGCCCGACGCTCAGTGCGCCAGGCCCCCGGCCCCGCTCAGTGCGGGGTAACGGGCTTGCCCGACGGCAGACCCCACTGGATCCACCGCCGCGCACACGAGCCGAAGCTCAGCGGCGCCAAAGCGCCGACCCACCGCAAAAAGCGGCCACGGTGGCCACACGAGGTGGCCCGCCGAGTAGCACTCGGCCATCCCACGCCCCCCTCATGGGGGCCGCACAAGTGTGCCGAAGCCACACGTTGATCGGGTCAGCCTCAGTCCTTGGAACAACGACACGCCGAAGCTCAACGAGCTTGCACCGACTCGGAACAACGACATGCCGAAGCTCAACAAGGACCCGCACCAACCCGATCAAAGGGGCAACGGCACAAGGCGCAACGCGCCATGACCCGCGAGCGGGTCCCCAGGCGACACACAACCCCATCTTCAAAAAGAAGGGGAGGTGACGCCCCACATGGCCACGTGAAGTGGCCCGCCGGGTTAAACCCGGCCACACCACGCCCCCTCCACGGGGCAGCTGTCAGACTCTTAGCCCCCCCAACTCTTATAAAGCTCAAGCATTATGGTGTGTCTGAAGAGGCAATTAAGCTTATTGAGTCTTATTTGTCCAATAGGGTCCAAAAAGTTGTAATTAACAGAACTGAGTCTTCTGGTGCACCTATCATTATGGGCGTGCCTCAAGGATCAATACTGGGACCTCTGCTCTTCTTAATTTATATTAATGACCTCCCACACTTCACCAATAATCTGTGCGATACAGTACTATTTGCAGATGACACTTCTTTAATATTTAAGATTGACAGAGGAAACGGAAATACTGACGTTGTAAATAGTACTCTTTCTAAAGTATTGCATTGGTTCACTGTGAATAATTTATCATTAAACTCGAGTAAAACTAAATGTATTAAGTTTTCATTGCCAAATGTTAGGAAAGTGGATAATATTGTGGAAATAAATAATCATACTGTTGAATTCGTCGATTTTACTAAATTTTTGGGTATAACACTATTCGAATACGAATTCGAATCGATTCGAATTTGCAGTGGGATCCACATATTGCGTCCTTTGCAATTAGACTCAGTTCTGCGGCATATGCTGTAAAAAAAATGAGACAACTTACTGATGTTGAAACGACAAGACTGATTTACTTTAGTTATTTTCACAGTGTCATGTCATATGGGCTATTACTGTGGGGATCAGCCGCTAGTACAGAAAGTATTTTTGTACTTCAAAAAAGTGCCGTGCGGGCTATTTATAATTTACGAACAAGGGATTCTCTACGTGATTTATTTAAAGAAATTAATATATTGACTTTAGCAGGACAGTATATTTATGAAAATTTGATTTACGTTTATAAAAATTATAACACATTCGATACCAATTTTAAATTTCATAACTTAAATACAAGAAATAAAAATAAACTTGCCGTTCCAACGTACAGGCTCCAAAAAACTAGAGGCTCATTTATGGGGAAATGTATATCTTTTTACAACAAAGTTCCACAGAGTGTTACTGACTTACCTTTTCATAAGTTTAAAGCGCATGTAAAAAAGACTCTAATGAGTAAAGGATATTATAAAGTCAATGATTATCTGAATGATGTCAATGCTTGGTCTTAATTGTAGAATTAATTTATAGATTTAAATGTTTAATGTACACTGACACATCTAATCTTGTAATGGAAGTTGAACACAATCTTTACTTTTGAGTTCTGCTTCCAATTGACGACTCTGTAACAATACAGGGAGAAAAAAATAGCCCTTGCTGGTTTTCTTGCTGGTTCTTTCCAGTACAAGGTCTCCCGCCGTAGACTTGTGAACCAATGGCGTAGCTTCTTTGACGTTCAAAAGTGATTGTAAAATCCCAATTGAATAAAGGATATTGAATTTGAATTTAAAAAGTAAGTTTTATGAGGTTTCGTTTGTTATACACGGTGTTTCATATTGAGTATGGCAATAAAATAGTTAATAAGTAGTGTATAGGAAATGTTAATCTGTGGTTCTCTTCCGGTCCAAGCGCCATTGGCTTGTGATGTGCTCTTTTTATTCTTCTGAAATAAATGAGATTAAATACCGCTAAACTGTGTTTTTCGTCTAATAGCCGTAACAGACGATCCGATTTGGTTCGAGCCAACCGCCCGACCCCAACCAAATTGGAAATTTGGAACGTGTGTACGGCTGTCGGCCCGACATAATTATTATTAGCTTGTTGGATGCTCGACGGCCCGATCGCTTATCCGACAAGTAGGGACACGACAAAAGACAAAAGTATCGATACTTTGTGGTTTAATTTAATTATGTGTGCTTAAAGTAATAAATTAATAATTTAGTAAACTAAATTGACTCGACTGCTGTCCTGCCAAACCACAAAGTAGAGAAAAAATATGTTGCAAAAATGTTGTTTTACTTTTTGTTTGTATTTTAACAGGGCAACCGTGTTTCATTATTTATTTATTTTCGCACGTTTAGTTACGCATTGTACAGAAAGCTCTTTGTCAAGCTATTTGACCTTTGGATCGTTCTTATGTCCTTTGTAATAGTGGCGATATTCGTAGTGTCAATGTAAAGATTGAATAGGAGCTTACTGTACATCCTGCTAGTTGATTATTTATATAATCAATAACAGACATTACCCTATTTATGAGTACCTACCTAATATAATAAACTTTAATTTGTGAATTTACAGATGCTTTTTTATTATTGTTTATACACACCTAATTAATTTGTTGCTGTTTTCAAGTCACTGACTGACGTTGAAGTACTCTACACTTTGAATTTGAAGTATTGATACTTTTCTTTCAATATTTTTACGAGTACGATAATTTTTTAATCTATAGGTATAGGTCTTATTTTAGGTATCTGTGTGTCTGTGTATCTGGCTGGATGTCTGGCTGTGGCTTCATAGTTCCCAAACGAGTGGAACGAATGGACCTATTCAGTGATACAATACAAGGCATCCGACGGTGATGCCACATCACATGGAGGAAAAGTACATTAAATACCGTAGATATAACTTTGCGGAAAGAATTCATAATTTTAAATTCAAAAACAAATCCAACCGCATTCAAAGACTGCTAAATAATCACCTGTCTGGATCGGGATTTTTATGATACCGATCGATAGAGTTGGATCACAGGAAGTAAATATTTCTAACAAACATTACCGCAAAAAATTAAGGACAACCATGAAATCTATCTGTACCTATTTATTTATTCTTTATAAACAAATTTTATAAACTTTATAAAATATAAACAAAAGGTGTTAATTTATTTGAGTTTCGCAAAGACAAATTATGTTTTTGTATTGGCCAAAATAGTATTTTGTATCGATATCGATATAGGTACATAATACTTTTTAGGGCATCCCTAATGTTGGATTGCCAACCGCGTCGGACCGTGTGTAGGCGCGTCGGCTCCTCATTTGGTTGGATCACGTTGGATCCAACCAAATCGGATCGTCTGTTAGCACTATTAACGCCCGTTGTGTAATGACGCCCGAATGCCAAAAATCATAGAAAATGAAGTGTGAGTTACGTTAAACTTCATGCACACATAGAATATACCAATAGGAGTGCACTAACGTGGCGCGGCGGCCATCACGCCACCGTATCGTTCATAAGTGAACGACGCCTTGCGGACGCTGGGAGTGCAAGCCGTTTTTATAAAAATACATCGACAAGGGTTGTAAGTTTTAGTCTGTTTTTCTAAATATTCCTTATAAATCTGTGATTACCTTTTACTTTCAATTTTTTATGTCATATTTGATTGGTGATTTGATTTATTTGTTTGTATTAATGTGTGAATATATGAGAAGTAGGTAGAATGTAACATTCGGGTAATATCGCCCACCAGAGTGAGGTTTGGGCGTTAATAGCCTTTATGGGCGCTATTATCTATATATGGGCGTATTAATACAACGTCAAAAAGAGATCGAAAAGGATTATTAGTTAGACTGTAATTCATAGAAAATTATGTAAGATAATATATTTTGATATTTAAGTATCATTTTTGTATTTTTACGCTACCAGAACCTTAGAGAAAGTTATTTTTTTAACTTTGAGGATTAAAAAACTGCTACAATTTGTTTCACAGAATTAATCCTCATAGTATAGTACGCCGAGAACACTGCACAACAGATTATAATACTTGCATACAACAGCTCTGACGCGTCTGATATATGTAGATAGTGCCACAATTGAGCATTCAAATTATAAATTAAAATATTCTGTTGAAGATGTTTATGGTTTTTCATCAGATGAAAATCAATCCTTCATAGATAAAGGAGTAACTACACCTATCAAGCAAAATTTCGAGCAAGATAACAAAACAAATGATGCTACGACCAATTTTTAAGATAATGATAACGTTTCATTATCATATTTAAAAAACAAAGCAACAGAACAGAATTTCATGAATGTTTGCCTACTCCTAATTACGCTATAATTAAAACAAACCGAGCACGAAACAAAGCTATAAATTAAAAAGGTCAACGGATTACTAAAGATCTTTTTGACAAAAAAAGAAGGTAGATAAAAAGATTTTCTCCTGTGTCGTGGGTGCAGTTACAAACATAGAATATCAATGCACATACGCCCAGACCGGAACAAATTTCTGTAGGCCATACAAAACATTTGTCCCGTACGAGAATCGAACCCGCGACCCGTTGCGCAGTAGGTGATCACTCGACCTCTGCGCTAAACGTAAAGGATATAATTATTATGATGTAATTATAATAGTAGATATGATAAATGTTTTAGCTTTGTAGATAGTACCTACTTAATTTTCGGGCGTTATATACTTATGGCGGGCGTCATTGGCCATCTTTGTTTATTAGCGCCCAATAGGCATTTTATAATTTCTGTATTTTTAAGAAAAAACTTGCAAATGTTGATATTCTATAGATATAAAACATGTTAAATGTGAGATATTTTTGTTAAAGATGATAAAGACAGTGCAAGATGTGTTTGATGTGTTACTATTTTTTACGTTTTTTGGTTTATATACTTCAATTAAAGGCAATTATTATGCTTTCTAATAAAAAACAATATAATATATTTTTATGTTTAGGACGGCTTTAAGTCGAAATGGTTATGTTTTTTAAGATATTACAAGGAGAATAATACGGGCGTTACTAAAACCTATATGTTCAATTACGCCCATTACTAGGTTTTTAAAAAATCTTTGTTTACATTATTTAATATGTTCGAAACTACTTATATGATAATTTTCTGTGTTTCACTTTTCCAAATTAACTATTTACATAAACAGTTTTTTAATTTATTTATTATTCAAAATAATATATTGCTTTAAAATTAAGCGGACGTTAAATGCCTGGGGTACCTTAAATCGTGTGCGTTCCCCCAGCAGGAAATTGTGTCCTAGGCCAAATTAAGTTTCATGAATAATTAGAGCGTAATTTGCTATAAATGTGCGCGAAATAAAAAATTTGTGCGCCTTTCCGTTTTGGAATAAAATGAGAAAAACGAATCCTGCTGGGGTAACGTTTTTCCAGCAGGAAGATTTTAAACGAATAATCCGAGAGATAAATAATTTATATGAGCGGATAGCTTATATTTGTGCATAAATGTGCGCCAAAAATGAAATTTGTGGGCCATCGGGTTTTACAGATATTTCGTTTCCTGCTGGGGTAACGTTTTGCTGAAACTTGTTTCTCCAAAACCATCGAATGTGCGCCCATTGAATAAAGGTACATGAGTAGCTTTTAATTTGTGCCTATTTGTGACATAATTTGATTTTCAAAAATATTTACAGTTTAGGAGTAATCACGTAATGAAGGAAATTGGAAAAAAAATTCTAGCGCATAAATGAGAAAGCATAGAAGCTCACTGAAAACGACTTTTGAATGGTCTTATTATTACTAACAAACATAAAAAGTTTCAAGAATCTACATGTACGCGTTTTTGAATAATTACACTTTAACTTTAATCGATGATAACGTCACTGTAAACTCACAATGCAAGAAAGTGACTAAACAAAAATTACATAGGTATAGACAAAAATTAGAGCGTATTCAGAACTATTTATCATGAAAATTTCAGCATCATATATTTTGCATTAAAGGAGATATAAACAAAAACCAAAAAATTGGCTAATTCTTTGGTTATCCGACTAAATTCGAAAGACCACCAAAAAGCGACGGTTTCATACTTGTTGATGACATTCTTAATTTTACCCACTAAGAAGTTTAAATACGTCACGTCTGTGTACACTCGGCTATAAAAATGTTTTGGAAAAATGAATTTATTTACTTTTTTTGAGTTTATTGTCTATATTATTAAAAATAAACACTTCCACTTAAATACCTACTTATTTAATGTGCGTCTATTGATAATTAATAATGTAATATTATATATTATGTGAATATATTATGTAATATTATATAAATCATAGCATTATATAATATTACAATTACGGAGATAGACCTCTTTTAGTGGAAATAAAAAGATATCAAATAAATATTAGGCATATTGAAAATTTATTAAGTGTAGGCAAACAAACACAAACATGGTCAAGTTATAGAAATAGATAGGAAACCAATAAAGTATCCTTTTATATTATGAACATAAAATTTGCAACAGCAAAATTATTACATTAAAAAAGCAGTTTCTAAGCATTTAATGCTTAGAAACTGCTTTTTTAATGTAATAGTATCAAAACATCAATCTACGGCGCTAGGTGAAGTAGGTAATGATGGCACCTAGTTGTTTACTTGTAGCTATAAAGCTAGATTACTCGCATAGGGTGGAAAGCGTGCTTGTCATTCCTATCTGAGGCGATTAACTGTCGCATTCTATTCTTTTCAAAAAAGGTATCTTAATAATTTATTTTATATTTTTTGTCAGTGTTCTGTACATTTCTCATTTTAATATGTAATTTGCCGTTTAATGACAGTCAAACTCTTTCATCTGATATTTATATTCGGGAGGATTGTACAAAAATATATTATCAGCCATTTGTGTCGGCGGCCATCTTGGATTTCAATTTTTTTAAATAGTGAATAGTATTTTACAAGTCAAGTCTTTTAATTTGAAGACATATTGGGGGAATTGTACATACATATGTAATCCGCAATTTTGCTGTGGCAGCCATTTTGGTTTACAAATATACTAATTATACTTACACAATTGCATTGTTATTAGAATTAAAGGGGTGTATCAAATTTCAGCTCAATCGAAAACTGTTAAGTGGGTTAAATTTGACTTACAGGATTTGAACCAAACCAACAATCAAACATTACAAGTTAAATAAAAGCTTATTAAAACAAGATATTGGCCCTCATCTCACCTGATGGTCAGTGACGATAAGGCTGAAAGTGGAAACAAGCTTCACCTGGGCTCTTCAGCAACTGAGAGCCTTATTTATCTCTAATTGTGTGAACACGACAATGCTATTAACATTGTTATTATAGTGAACAACAAACTAAGACTTTTGTCCCCAAGGGGAATCACCACCCGCGACCGTACCGCCTAACTCATAGCGATCACTCGCTATCGTGACATTAGAACAATAGTTTTAATGTCACAGGTGACATTAAAACTATTGTTCTAATGTCACGATAATGATAGCGAGTGATCGCTTTGAATTAGGCGGTACGGCCGCAGATCACAGACCCAATTCTACTAATAAGTTACAGCTAAATCGAAACTGAACCGTAGCGATCGACCAATCAGACCGCCACATTATCAGGTCATCGGACAGTAGAATGGCAATATAAGCGCTCCGATTGGTCGATCGCACCGGTTGAGTTTCGATTCGTCTGTAACCTATTATCAGAATAGAACGCCACATTATCATGTCATTGAACAGTTGCATGGCAATATACATATATAGGACGTATTTATTTATAATATGTTTAAGTATATATACGTATTTATTGCAGAAAGTTGGCAAACAAGCAAACTGCCCACCTGATGGTAAGTGGTAACAGTCGCCTATAATACATGTAGCTCCTGTGAGATTCGCAGCAAAACTGCAAACCACAGTGTACGTTGCCAACAAGAACCACAGTGTACGTTGCCAACTTGTGACACCAGATGTAAAGTCACAGTACCCAGTAATTTCACTGCCATATCTTACCCTTCAAACTGGAACACAGCAAGCACTGCTGCTTTGCGGCAGAAATATATAAGACGGAGGTACCTAAGCAGACGACCCTAGTACAGAGTCTCCCTCCAGTAAAGTCTATGTCTAGTGTGCCGCAAAGCTCTTTACTTGGTCCGTTGGATAAGTTACTTATCTAACAAAAGCACGGCAGTTTATTTTGAACTAAAATTGCTATGAATGATACATTAATGACAATAAACTCAAAAACTCAA
Source organism: Schoenobius gigantellus (assembly GCA_963935595.1). Taxonomy (NCBI): domain Eukaryota; kingdom Metazoa; phylum Arthropoda; class Insecta; order Lepidoptera; family Crambidae; genus Schoenobius; species Schoenobius gigantellus. The sequence continues at coordinate 63,303,135 of OZ012542.1, read as the reverse complement.
TTGCCGTTATGAACGCGACTGTATCGACAACAACTGTTGTTTAATACTGTCAAGAATAGAATGTCATCAACAAGTATGAAATCGTCGCTTTTTGGTGGTCATTCGGATTTAGTCGGATAACCATAAACTTAGCCCATATTTTGGTTTTTTGTTTATATCTACTTTATTAATAAATGTATGAAGCTGAAATTTTCATGACATATATTTTGGAACATGCACTAATTTTTGATTTATACCCATTTAACTTGGCATTAATCAGTTTCGTGCATTTTGAGTTTAAAGTGACGTTATAACCAATTAAAGTTAAAGTTATATTATTTAAAAACGCGTATTCCCAGATTCATGAAACTTTTTATTTTTGATCGAATCAATAAGACCAATCAAATAACGTTTTCAGTGAGCTTCTATGTTTTCTCATTTAAGCGCTATAATTTTTTTTCGAGTTTTCTTCAATACGCGATTACTCTTAAACTGTAAATATTTTTGAAAATCAAATTATGTCACAAATAGGAACAAATTAAAAGCTACTCATGTATCTTTATTCAATGGGCGCACATTCGATGGTTTTGGAGAAACAAGTTTCAGCAAAACGTTACCCCAGCAGGAAACGAAATATCTGTAAAACCCGATGGCCCACAAATTTCATTTTTGGCGCACATTTATGCACAAATATAAGTTATCCGCTCATATAAATTATTTATCTCTCGGATTATTCGTTTAAAATCTTCCTGCTGGAAAAACGTTACCCCAGCAGGATTCGTTTTTCTCATTTTATTCCAAAACGGAAAGGCGCACAAATTTTTTATTTCGCGCACATTTATAGCAAATTACGCTCTAATTATTCATGAAACTTAATTTGGCCTAGGACACAATTTCCTGCTGGGGGAACGCACACCCTTAAATCTTTAAAATAAACTGCTAAATAAACGAAATATAAAGTACCTTAACAAACAAAATTTCTATAATTACTGTACCTACGAAGAGTCTAAAATATGCCCTCCTCATGATCTGCTGGATAGTGTGTGTGATTCTTTTATAATCCGAGTTGATGATGATGACGACAATGATGATATGTGATGATATTTAATAAATATTTTTATTTGAGAAATATGTTGTTTTACTCTGTTTTACCATTTAAAAATTTACATTCTAGCTAGTGTGTATTGAGTGCACAAAACAAACACTATTTACAGTGTCATTACTTGATCTAATTCAGTTTCATATTTTTGTTAGTAAATATTTAAATAATTCTAAGCAGAAAAGGTTATTGATATCTGATTTGTCTATGGATGATATCTGTCAGAATTCCGTCGAATTAAAAATCGGACTGCTATATGCTCAGAAGTTCTGAGCATCTCACAGTCTGATTTTTAATTTTGAGTCAGAACAATCACTACTGCTTTAGTTATTCTTCTGAGGTTAGATGAAGCTGGCTGTCTCATTCCTTAGTAGCTACTAGATGGCACTGCTCTAATTCCATACAAATTCGCGTTTACGCTTTCGATGCGTGTGATCGAGTAAAGGCCTGTGGGGATAGCACGCAGAAGAATCGAAAATCGAATCGAAATCCGAATCGAGGAGTTTGTATGGCAATTTCATTAGTTCTGCTACTCACCGCCGTGGCGGATATAAAATTGCCGATTTTCGATTCTCCTGCGTGCTAGCCCCACTGATCGCCACCGTCTCTTGAGTAAATGTGTTTTCATTCCTCATGCTCGGAAAGGAGCGTTTCCTTGATCTGAGTATTGGGAGGAAAACGCTAGTTCCCACCAGCGGGCGGGAAATTCTCATACTATTTACTTCCCTCCTTAGGGCGGAAAGTAAAATTTTAAAAATAGAACTGAATTAGGTTACGTACATACAATCTTTGGTACAATGATAATAAAAGTATTTGGCTGAATGGCCAGTAACAGGTAACGCGATGTGTTCCAAATTTAAAAATACCTGTGAAAAAGATAATTTTGGCGGGAGGGGAATCTGTTACGCTGTACCGAAATCTTGATTGTGTGATTTAGGTATTTAAGAAAAACAATGAATTCAAGCGATTCTGAAATTTCGGCTCCAGATTCAGTCACGAACGAAGCAAATACAATACTCGAAATTTTTTTGCCAAAAATTTCAAAGGAAAGATATTTAAATACATATTCCGACTTTATGAAGTGGCGAGATGCAAGGAATATAAAATCATTTTCTGAAAATGTATTTCTTATATACTTTAATGAACTATCTCATAAAGTGCAGGCGTCTACGCTATGGAGCAGATATTCAATGCTTAAAAGTACACTAAGTGTAAAACACGATGTCGATATGTCATGTTAGGAGTATTTTTATTAATAAATTTTATTAGAAAAGCTATTTTTTATTTTCCTTGCATTCGAAATGAAAAGTAGAGTGCTACACACGGGTAAAAGGAATCAAACCCTACTCGGACTATAGCCGCCCTCGCTGCGCTCGGGCGTCTAATAACCTCGTAGGGATTGATTCCTTTCCACCCTTATAAAGCAATCTACTATTTATGGCCACCGTGCACGTGATCGCGGATGCACTATGAACGCTTTGGTTTGGTCTTCACTTAAGAGGATTGTGAAGCTGTAAATTTTCATACAAAAAGCGATAACGCTTTTCTCCCTCTAAACATAGTCCAATTTTCATAATTTTTGGAAATCTTGTAGATATAATGAAAAACTAGGTTTGTACGTTTTGATTTTGAAGAAATATTGCTCAGAATATAAGTTATTAGCATCTAAATATCTATATTTTCGACTTAAAAACTACCTTCAGCATTTTTGTCTTTTTTAAACTAAATTATACTGAATTACAAAAAAAGCAAAACGTACAAACATAGATTAAGGTATACTGAATCTAATGAGACCAAAAGCGTCTAATTTCATAAAGGTTTAGGGGGGTAAAACAGTTATCGCCCGAAACAATATTTCAAACAGGAATTGTAGGCAATTTCGACCATTTCTTGCAACTCTCTCTCTATCGCACGATACGGGTCGGGGGCAGGGGTACAATGTAGTGATAGTGATGTGACATAATGTTATCGTAGTTATTGTCGCCTAGGGAGGAGAAAGTAATATCGATATATCGATCAATAGTGAAAGTTATTACTCAAGTCGGAACTATTAATCTTCACAAATACCTTATACATGAAAAAGTAAATATCTTTTTGAATACGTTTATTGATTTTAGTGTTTTATTTTAAAGATTTTATTTCAATACAAATTTCCTTATTTAAGGGTTAGCAGCCTGTAGCCTGTTAACTTTACTGTAAATTCCCAAAACCAAAAAAGGAAAAAATGTAAGTATGTAAGTAGTTGTTTGTTATAATAAATATATGCCATAAAGAAACCAACTCAAAATAAATTCGTATTTTGTTTCTTGTGATAGGTATTTGTTATGCAATTATTAAAATTTATTTGAATTTTATTCCTCTAAAGCTGGGCTCTAAGGTTTTACTCGCGTTATGGAATCTACGATTGTATAAAAAATACAAATGACAAAGTACCTAAATAATATACGAGTATGTAGGGTAGGCAGGGTAGGCATATATGGGAAGAAGGCACCCTTCGTACGGTTTTGAAGTTTTTTTTTTATTTTAACTATAAAATTTAAAGCAGCTGATTACATATACTAATAGGTATTTTTTAACCGACTTCAAAAAAGGAGTTTCTTAATTCGATGCGTATGTTTTTTTTTGTGTATGTTACGCGATTACGCCGCCAATTGCAGACCGATTTTCAAAATTATTTTTGTATTCTCAAGATTATACTCCAATGGTGGTCCCACGGTTACCAAAGTTAGGATCTGATGATGGGATCCCATAAAAATGGAGGGAAATCCTTAAATTTTTAGGTGCGTCCAACGTGTTTTTTTTTTTATAAAAACGTCGCCCCACACTAGGATTTTCTCCTGTGTCGTGGGTGCAGTTACAAACATAGAATATCACATGCACATACGCCCAGACCGGAACAAATTTCTGTAGGCCATACAAAACATCTGTCCCGTGTGGGAATCGAACCCGCGACCTGTTGCGCAGTAGGCGATCGCTCGACCTCTGTGCTAACCGTGTCAACCGTTTTGTGTGTATGTTACGCGATTACTCTGCCAATTGTGGACCGATTTTCAAAATTCTTTTTGTATTAGGTAGAGTATACTCCTAGGGTGGTCCCTAGGTCACCAAAGTCAGGTTCTGATGATGGGATCCTATGAAAATCGAGGGATACCCTAATTTAATTAGGGTTTCTTTCACTAAAAAGTTAAACAAAAAAAATATTTTACAAAAAATAAAAACTGACTTCAAAAACACTGAAAAGTTAAAAATAGTGTAAGAATAGGTACAGACAACATTACATTTATATATTGAAGTCGGTGCCAAACGATGATCTCCTAGAAAGTCTTAAAATTTGGCACCGTCTTCAATAATGATGTGTGATGTTGTCTGTACCTATTCTTATATTATTTCCTAACTTTTCAGTGTTTTTGTAGTCCGGACGAACCCGACGAATCGAACCCCGCGGGACGGACCTCCCGATCAACATCCGGTGGCCTCAACCACTAGACCACGGAGGTGGTAAAAATTAGAATTCTAAGACTATTAGTATAACTACCCAAGATTAGTGTATAAAAATGAGAGGTATTTTTTATTTGATGCATAATTATTACTTTATATTTTTTAAATCCCTGCTCCTGTTTGTATGTAAAAGTATTAATTTATCTATCTAAAATAATAGATTTTTGTTATTTATTTTTAAGTTAACAAGAGTCTGTTCTTGTTTAAACAATTGTAAATGTCATTTTATGTTTAGTGTTTATTTTTTTCATAAAAGGATCCATTATTGATTCACATCTCAAATGAAAATCATTTTAATTCAGTATAACACTCATCTTACAAAAAGTCATTTTCTTTAGACAGGTAAATGTACGATAGATAAGTACTTTCATAACAAATAACAGCTCAGTCCTATAAATTAGGAGTTGGTAGGGATACCAAGTAAGTGCCTACACTATAAATTTCAAAGGAATACTGAAATAATTTACGAAACTTATCTACTAAAATATTATAAAGAAAGAAGATTTGTATTTTTGTTTGTAATGAATAAACTCAAAAACTAGCTCACTGGGAAGTCTCGGCGTAATTATTGTTAAAATGATTTTTAGAAATAAAGCTATTTTTATTTATTATATTTTTTATTTTTAAAAACTACAAGGCTGATTTAAAAAAAATGTTTGACTAATAGAATGCTACATTATCACTGAGTTAAAGTTAAGGTTATAAAATAATTATTCATACGGGAAAACAAAATTCCCTCACGAAAAACGAAAATAACGAAGGCAAAGTTGCGAGCGGAAAGGCAGTCAGGAATACCTAAGCAACGCAAAACATTACAAACGGTATCTCGAGTTCTCGCGCCGAGGAGTCGCGCGCTGCTGTCGTTGTGTGCGTGAGAATTTGCGCGTGTTGTATTTGTGGTGTAAACGCCAGAGCTGCGTTCAGAACCTACGCTCGAGTGCACTCCGAGTGCACTCTGACAGCAACCAACCCGTTCAGAGCCTCCGGGTAAAAAACGCTCTAACAGGCGGTTAGTACACTCTGTGCCCATTCAGAAGCTTCGAGTGATGCAACCAAACAACCAACTCGAGCGTAGGGTGAAAAACACTCTGACAGATTTTGTCAATGTCGATGTCAAAAATACGCTAATTATTTATTATTTTATTAAATAACACTACTTTGAACTCTTTTAAGCCTAATACTAGGGAAATATAGTGATTTCTATGTGTTGTAATTATTTTTAAGCAGAAAAATGGATATTTACTGTTAATTTCATAGTAAGGATTAGTAATATTTTGCCCTTTGCTTGATCTTGATCGGCAATATACAAACTAAAAAAAAAGATAGCAACCGACCCGTTCTGAACCTCGGAGCGAGTGTGAAAAACACTCTCGGTTGCATTACTCTGACCCTCGGAACGCAACTCAGACGGGAGGCCGAGCGGTGTGAAACAGATAGCATTTTAGAAAATACCTACTCGCGCCGCGCACGATTACTTCACAATCCTCTTAAAGCTCGATAAAACTCGCACTTCGCACATTATATGTGGTATTGTGTGTGAGTGTGCTCTCATTGCTAGCTAGAATTCTGACGTTATTACATTACCAACGTGATGAAACCTTCAACTCAACCAGAAAAGAATAAGGCGGCAACAACTTGAAGTATTTTTTATTTATTTGTTGACAATTTCCTCAGAGAGGCGACATTATCTTTTTTTATCAGCCAATACAAGAATTAAAATAAAACAATTAAGTAGCTTTTGTAATAAATTTAATAAATAACCTTATTTTTTATAATTTAAGATCTTATTCTATCAAGTCTTTAAAATACGTGCAATAAGACAAAATGTTTTGGCGAGAATGGTAAAACATTTACACTTTATAGTTATCGCCTACAAATTACAATAAGGAATTAATTGCACTAAATCATGTAAGTCAACAATTAGTTTATTTCTCATAAAAGCACATAGATAGACCATTGAATAATTAGAATTAAACAATTAATCAATACTAATATACTATTCAACAATATTTTATTTAAATAGAAACAAAACGACACTATAGGTTTAATTGTGAACATGAGATTGAATGAACACATTATTATTCAACAATGACTAGTTATGAATGGTGCCATTCCATAACAATACATTCTTATTAATACTTGTTTAAAGTAAACAATAAATTGCGGTTATACCGTTTATTGTACATATCTACGAAAAAAGTAAAAAATTCAGTATAATTTAGTAAAACGATTCCCTAACAAACAATACAAAATAAATTCCATGCCTACAGTCCTACAGTCGAATATACGTACCTATACTACAAAAGGAAGTAATTCGCCTTGATGAAAAAATTGAAAATAAAACTGAATTCAATACTTTCATATTCTCATAATAAAGATCGTAGTGTTGCCATGAGGGACGGGCTCTAGGTGAAAAATTGGGGATTTTGATATGCTATTGCTTCTGAGGGTAATGAGAAATATTTTTGGAACAATAGTTGAACTATCTTAGAAATGGCAGTGCTTTATTAAAACTAAATATGGTTTTTTTTAATAAATAATTGACACTAGTTGCTCACTAAAATACAGGCTGATGACAGGGTAAGCGAATACAATTGTGTAAGTACAGTCAACATAATTTTAATATGCTCAGCATTCGCGAAATTCGAAATCAATAGAAATGTGACATATTTTTTGATCTAGATATACATAGTATGCAAGGTGACCACTAACACAGATTCGATGTAAAAATTATTCACCTCAAAAAGTTTACCTACATATTTTACAATCTATTATATTTTACTATTTTACCCGTGAGCGAACTTGTCGATGTTACACATAATAATTTTACCTCTAAATTGCCTACATTATCGATTGTAAGTATAATTTACACTAACATTAAATTTTAAATTCTGAGGATACTTTTATACATTTTGACGAGTCTTATAATAAGTAGTAGGTAAATTTTCATAATCTAAGTCTATTGACTTCCGGGAACATTGACATTAAACCCATGCAATCTAAAAACATTCATTTACAAAGGATTTGTAAGTTATAATTGTATAATTCAAATAGCTTAAGAAATGTGGTTATTACAAGATCCTGTAAAACAAACGTTTTACGAACGTAATATATTATAACTTCTTCTTCAAAAAGTTGAGAAGAAAACATCACCTTTGTGACTTCTATAATATAATATGTGATCACAAAAAAATATTTGTGTTTTTTACAAATAAATAACATTACATTAGGTATAATTTCTGTGCGTTTAAACAATGTGCCATTATTACAAACATAGGGGGAAATAGACATATTTATGTATAACTAGCTTCTGCCCGCGACTTCGTCTGCGTGGACTTCAGAATTGGGTCTAAAGCTTCGCTCGTTAACAATTTTTAATCTTCCCACGGGAACTATTTGAGAGATCATTAAAGACGTTCTTTTCCATAGCATAGGTGACATGCATACCAAATTTCAAAGCTGTCTACCCGCGGCTTAGCTCGTAAACAATTTTCAATTTTCCCTAGGGAACTACTTAAGGAATCGGGATAAAAGGTAGCCTATGTTCTTTTCCATGTCAAAGGCTACATACACGCCAAATTTCATGCAAATCCGTTCAGCCGATTTTGCGTGATTGAGTAACAAACATCCAAACATCCACACTTTCACATTTATAATATTATATAGTAGGATCACAGTGTGCATTGTATGTGTACCTACTTACAAAAATTATCATACCGACATTCATTCTGTTGAATTCGTCTTTGCCCTAAAAGCGATTACGGTAAAGGTAAGTAGATAATGGTAAAAATAATAGAAAAAATGAGTTCGTAGTCATGATTCATAAGCGGAACGACATTTTTACCGAATCGTAATTATATAAGATTTTTGTTTATTGTGTCAGTAGCAATAAAACTTCTTATGGCCGTATTCACACGTTCACGAATCACGATTAATGACCTGACTCCCCCATTCCATCACCACGGTTGCCAACTCTGAACTGTGATTTGATATTTTTATAGCTATCTAATAATGCTATAATATGAACGCCGCCAAAACGAAAATGCTCACTTAACTTGTAATGGGTTCAATGGGTATGAAAGTGACCGAAAGAAGAAGCTTAATGAAATCTAAACATAACGTTACACCCTGCGTTCCAGCACACACCGGACACTCCATACAACGTTCGCAAATCAATTACCTATTACTACTACATAAACAAATGACGTTCGTTATCAATCGAAATGACGCGGGAAGTGCAGCGACTGCCTTCTCTTTCACCCGCATAGCGCTGTCTCTGTTATCGCCCGGCGCTAGCGTCTACTCGTCCGAGCGATCGCGCGCGCCTAAGAGGCCCAATTCAGCTAATAAACTACAGCCGAATCGAAACTGAACCGTTGCGGTCGACCAATCGGAGCGCTTATATTGCCTTTCAACTGCTCGATGACGTGATAATGTGGCGTTCTGATTGGTCGATCGCAGCGGTTCAGTTTCGATTCGGCTATAGCTTATTAGCTGAATTGGGCCTTTGTTTATGTGTCAGTGATGTCTACAACGAAGTGCCGGGTAGGGCGAGGTATTTGAAATGAGTGCGGGGAGGTGAGTGGCCGTTCTGTACGTAGTACTATTATCTATTCTGTGGTTCCAGATAAAGCACTGCTACTTTCTGAGGCTAACGTCTGATGTTAGCCTCGTTTTGCGTTTCTTATAAGAAATGTTGACATTTTTAGCCGCGCTAATTGTTACAAATGAAACGCAAGGTACTGATTTTTCGTGCTGAATTTTGACACCTCACCTACATAGTCCAGCCACTTAAATTTTTTAATAATATAAATCAGAATTGGCTAATACTATAAATATCTTACAATATTTTTTTTAAATCCACTGAAAATCCTTTTTGATTCATGAAAAAAGATTCCAAATGTCAAATTTGAAAGCTGTCAAAAAGTGGTATCAGAGGACCCATCTACTAACATGGGTATTTGATGCTAGCATTTCGTGTTAAAAATGCTTAAATGAAACGCATGTCAACCAGCAAGAAAAACTAGCATCACCGGCTAATGAAACACAGAGATGCTAAAAATGTTGGTATTTATGGCTAAAAATACTTATCTGGAACGGGCCGACGATCTACTGAAGTTACCCCACTTGGGTAACCAAGTGTTATGTGGATAAACTCATACCGCCATCTGTTTGAAGCTTATAGAACTAAAAAACATAGAGGTTAATAATGGAGATAAAAACTAAAATATATTCTAATTAATCCAAATTTCATCAAAATCGGTATGATGTTGGTGACGTGAGATTTTTATATGTGGTATACTTAGATAGGTTCTTACAGTTTGGACCAAACATACTTATTCTGTTGATCTCGTCAACTTGCGGATGTTGTATCTTATGTAGGTACACAGCAACACTCTAGGCTTTCCATGTTGATCTTGAGTACGCCCTTATGTCGCTCGTAATAGCGGCGGCTTTCCTAATGCAAATGTAAAGCTTGACGTGTTGCTGACTGTACCTATTCCAAGAAGACCGAAAATTGTTTGTAACCTTTCCGGCGATCTTATTAAAAACTCAAAAATTACAATAAAAGATCGGTGTCGGCGACGGTGTTAATTAATTAAAAAATTCTAATATTGTTACGCGATACAAATAGCAAAAAAATCCTAAGTACCCAAGTTGATGACACCGTGTGAGCTCTTTTACAATCAAGTCCAACAATACTATTATCGTCCATATAGTATTTTCAATCCAAATCTGTTTCAATCAATTTAACCATAATACTTTGCGACACTTACTACAAATTTGGTCCTTCGAGCCGGATTTGAATCCGCGACCTATGGATAGTAAGCTGAGAAACAATAACAGACATTACTGGCATGGCAACCAAAGTTAGCAAACAGGTCAGCTCATAAACGTCCATTACATTACGTACTCACATTCCAAACACTTCCAAAACATCGATCACTTCAGCAACAAAGTCGAGTCACCGTATCCTACAAATTGACAGTTCACAAGTACTCCACAATGTCGCACTTGATGGAGATGTTGGGACAGCTGACGCCGTAGCTGAGGTTGAGTCCGTGCGGCTGGCTCTTGTGCCGCTCCGTCAGCAGCTTGTGGAAGATGGGCAGGATGGCGCACTCGAACAGCTCGGACTCGGAGCTGGCGGTGTACATCTTGCGCTGCTCCACCGAGTCCTGCCGCTTGGACTCGCTTCTGCTGTACGCCGCCGATTTCCTCTCCTCCCGGGTGCTCGGCGATCCTGATGGTATAACGGTAAGGAATAGTTATTTTAGCTACAAGTGCGGGAAGCCTGTCATTAAAACGAGTACTGACAAATGTCGACCCGAGCCGAAGGCGAGGGTTGACAGTCGGAACGAATTGAAGTGAGGCCCGCAAGTGTATTGAACAACTTTTTTTAATACAGTTGCGAAAAAATGAAACAATAAATACAATCATTCTGTAATTTATTTCTTATAAATTTTAGAAAAAATGGCGCCAAATATGACGTCGTACGTACATAGCAGATACAAAGCAAATGCGTGCTATGCTTTGCTTGCCGTGTTTTTGAATGCAAGGTTCGGCCGTGCTTTTTGTTATGCTTTGCGTTTAGGCATGCTTTTACAATACAAAATCTGGTAGACCAGTCAGATTATTTAGCGCTATCTTAACTTAGCGTGCTAGAAAGAAAGCAGGAAAAAAGCAAAATGTGTGTCAGCTTTTAGACATTTGGTAATGAAAAAGCACTTGTGCGTAATGGTGACCTTCCCGTACGCTAAACATCCCTGCAATATACCACTTTTTGAGCAACTGTATTAAAAATAATTTTTCAACACACTTGCTCGTAAGGTGGACCTATTTCACCGGTTTTGGATACATAAAGCAGCTCATAAAACACGTGCGGTTATGCATCTATAACTGCACTAAGTATTTGCGTTAAAGTGTTTTTTTTTAAAAGCTAGAGTGTTGAAAAAGACGTTAACGAACTACATTGATTTTCTTTTATAACTTGGAACTAAAATTCTTTAGTTCCAAGTACGCCCTGTAGGGGCGCTGTACAATTCTCATAGAAATATTTCACTATGACGATACGAAACGAATACTTTGACGCAAATGTTCGTGCTAGCACTACAGTTATAAACGGTTTTCCAAGCACGGCTTGAGAGCGTAAAATACCTGTTTTGTGCCTGGAGGCGACGTTGGGGCTGCTCTTGTGGTGGTCGGGCCGCGCGGGGTGCGGGCGGCTCCTGGCGGCGGGGGGTGGTACAGCGGCGGCGGGAGGTGGTACAGCGGTGGCGGGGGGTGGTACAGCGGCGGCCGGGGTGGACTGCGCGGGCGGTCGCGACAGGCGCGGCTCCTCGCGGCGCGACCGCACCAGCGGCTCGGCCTCGCGACGTAACCTCCGCGGGGATTCCCCGCTGCCACCCTTGGCCACGCGCACGGTGTCGGGAGCGGGCCGCCACTCCGCACTCGCACCGCCCCCCTCGCACGCTTTGCGCGGCGACCCCTCCTGCTTGGGCTCGCTTTTCTCCACCCTTTCCTCTTGGTATGGCCTCACCTGTTCGGTGAAGAATACCACGTGTTACAAAATAACCAGTAAGAAATATAGTAAATTATCAAAGCCAAAAATATAATCAACCCTAGCACAGACATAATTTAATACGACACTAGTAAGCTGTCATGCTCCAGAGAATCGGAGCACTGCAACTGTCAGTGCGCAATTGCGAACACACACAACTGACTGTCGGTGACCGATTTTGGTAGGTACATATTAACGAACGTTTAATTTTTCACCAGTAATCGGCTCAGCCAGATTCACAGATTTTTTTGACTGGCTTTTTGTAGTTCGTGCGCGTTACACCGTAGAAATAGAAATTGATGTGTTTCATTTTTCACCGTCAAAAAATCGACCACCAATAGTCGGTCGCCTGGGTTTGCGCTCATTCTGCGCAGTTACTCTTTAATTTAACTGATTATACGGTTTGCACATCAATGACAAAATGTGTGTTTGGCGGTGCTATGGTTTTTAAATATTGTAAATGGAATCTTTATCTATATGAGACCATTTACAATATTAAGCGGAAAGGGGGTATTCCGCTTTACGGGTATTTTTGTACCACCGTGTATATTTCGATTGGCCATTCTCGCGGTGGACCTGATTGGATGCTTGTGTTTTAATCGCTAGGCCGATTCTTGTTTGTTGCTATCCTTTATATCAATCAATGAATTTCATGTTACATGTTGTGGGGAATATCCGCATACTACCGTGTTATCGTTTAAGATTTCGGTAAATACGTGATATTCACTAATGAATGTATTACACATTCATTACAGAATATTAAAACTTTGCCGTTATTACTTTTCAGGATATTGAGAAACTCTTCACAAAGGGTACGTTTATTTTGTTTCCATTTATTTATTATTTAGTTATTATTAACTTAGATGATGAGTTATTTTTAATCATTTCAAAATTACTACTTTAGAATAGTTCGCGTATTGACGTCTCCACCATGTACAGATCTAGTTACTACTTATGAAAATGAGCCTTAATGTGCTTAAGTTTTCGAAGATTGTTAGATGTATTTATTGAGATTTCGAGTGTCTAAAAATTATTATTACTACTTATCTATTCATTTATAGTCGATATTAATTAATAAACGATAATGCTTACTTGAGCTGAAGACTGTCTTCTCTTGCTCTGGCTCTGATGTGGTGGTGTGCTTACAGGTTGTGGAAATTCAGACCCCCGCCGCTACAAAATTAAAACTATATCTTCATGCTTGTTCTCCAAAAAAGGTAATAAAGTGAAGGAAAGTAATGCATCCCTAATTCAATCGTCATGGACGCAAGTGAGTTAAAGATAATGTTATCAATCACACACATGAATTTGTATATTTTATTTGGCAGACTATTAGAATCCTTGTACAATGAATATACTTTTACCTTAGCAAGCCTATCCGTCATCCTCAAGGTTTCTGCTTCCCGATAGCCCTCCGGAGTCCCACCTCTTGCAGTACCAGCTACAACAAAGACGAAATTAGACAAATTTTAAAAAGAAGACCGTATTCAATGGGCATGGTTTACCGCGATTTGGTGACCTCGAATTTATACACGCTGGTGGATTAATGTAAAGTTTTAGGAATCAAGTTAAAATGAGTTTCGTTGAAAGAGTTACGCGACAAAAAATAAAATGAACCATCAACCTATATACTGTTACTTTAAATGTTATCTATGTTTTGTTACGTGTGTAAATTACCATCTGTTCATGTTATGTATTTGTACTTTGTCTTGGGTCAATAAATGTTTCTCTCTCTCTCTCTCTCTCTCAATAGAAATCCAACCAACAACTTATATAAAACTGGGTAAATACCGTAATTTATAGAAGCGTTAGAAGCTCTTCTCTCTGAATTTCTTGAATCTGTTTCCCTGTAAAAATATATCGTATCATAATTATATCATATTGTTATTGAAACTTCATCATTATTTTATGTGCTTATAATCAATGTATTCCTATAACTTGCCTGTGATGATGTGGCGATGATGGCTGCCTACTCTTTTCTGACACGCTTCTTTGCATTGGGGAGTGATGATGTGATGCTGTCAAATTAAAATTAAGTTTAGATAGGATGACTAATGCACTAAAAGTACAACGCTATAATGACAATCTCATCTACATAGAAATTTCGTTTAGAATTTAAACTGAAAATTATAACATAGGTGAATTGATTGAGTTAGCAATTGTCACCACTACTATCTAAACCCAAATGCTTACTAATAAAATAAGGTCGGAACCAGATGGTCCCTACCAGTCGACTACGGACAAGCATCAATTTAAGTCGATAAATAGGTGGATTCCTATTTTGCAGTCTCTTACCTGGAGGTGACTTTTGGCATGTATACTGGAAAGTGTTGGTGTCCCACAAATCACTCTGGACCACAATAAAGTTTTCCTTTTTCCTCCTCTCAGAATCTCGTCTTTGGCCTAGAAAGTTCATCTCTCTTAATATTTACCTACATGTACTCTCACTTTAATAAACATCGATTCTGTTTAGTAATTAATAAGCAATATTTTTCAACCTCAAATACCAAACGTAGACTTTACTTACATGATTTCCTTCTCTCTGTCGATGAATAATCATGGTCTGTGTCTAATATGTCTTCCGGCTCTTGCTTCGGCTTTGACGGAGGTGGCGGATCTCTTTCTTGACCTGTTAAGTTTATTTGAGATCATTAGAATATGAAACATAAGGGTAATAGTATAAAATCACAGATAATCAATACTAAAGATTTTGTGGCGACTACTTCAAAATAACGTCTGAAACATTATAAAATATGTTCGCTTAAATATTCGTCGCTTAATGGTTGAATTAGCAAATAAGCAGATCCTAGCCTGCTATATTTTATTTACAGGCTACTTGATGATAAGGCCGAGAAGAAAGAGAGGCAATAATCATCGTGATTTCTTAACTAAAAGTTATCAATTGGATACTCACCTATAACTTTTCTTTCCAGTCCAGGTGGTGGTTCATCAGGAATGCGTCGCTGCACTCTTGCTGTTTCTACCGTCTTCACCGTCTTCTTCTGTGCTTCTGGTGTCTGTGCCAATTAATGTAATCATCTAAGATTATTTTGTACACAAAAGTGCACTATAAATCTTCATGGTGAACATCTAACCTTTCAAGTTCTCCTGGTATGTGAGCGAAAAAGAACTTTGCCTGGTTTTTTAATCACAAAGATACTGGCCACCTAACCTTTAATCGTTGAAACTAGAAATTTTTGTTAGGGCGACAAACTTAAGTTACATATATTGGTATTTAGTCGAGTGGAGTTAGGAGAAGACTATTTATGGGGAAAGATACAATATTTATGATAGAAACAGATGCGATTATAGCACTGAATTGCTCGATAACTTGCTATCAGATGAAGTGCAATAATCCTAAAAATATGTTACAACCTATTCTCCAGCTAGGTATACTCTGGTTTATATAAGCGGATAAATATGAATTTCGGGTTTACCTTAGCCTTAAGGGTGGCAGTTTTGGTGTACATGGGTTCCTGTACTTTGGCGGGGGCTGAGCTGGCGGCGGGCGTGTCGCTGGCCCTCAGTGGGGGCACACTCTTTACCTCGGCCTTCACTGGGTCCACCGTCTTTGAAGGCTTGTAAGCAGGTTCGGAGGGCTCCTAAGCGGTTAGAGAAAAAAGGATATTTGTCAAAGTCCGAATCAATATTAGTTATTATTGGTAGACAAATAAATATAAAAAAGTAATAATTTTATGATGCTTGTAGGGGGATGTGGCTGTTAATGCTGTATCCCTATTACATTAGATTTGTTATGATATACGGGGATGATAAAAGACAAATAAAACATCCCGGAGTGGTTGCTAAGTGCACACTGATTTTAATTACTTAATACAGTTTTTCGTGACGCAAGCGGGCATACAATAACGCTGCGCATGCAGTTTACGTGAACATGTTATATCGTGCAGGCTTGCCCGTACATCCTGCCCACACAAAAAGGATCCATAGGTCGCTGGTTCAATCCGGCTCGAAGGAGCAAAATGTAGGGGGATGTGACTGATAATGCTGTATCCCTTTTACATTAGAGTTGTTTTGATATACGGGGATGATAAATGACAAATAAAATATCCCGGAGTGGTTGCTAAGTGCACACTGATTTTAATTACTTAATACAGTTCGCGTGACGCAAGCGGGTATACAATAATGCTGCGCATGCAGTTTACGTGAACATGTTATATCGTGCGGGCTTGCCCGTACAATGCTCAACAACAGTTGTGGAGAAAATTTTATTGTATGTAGGTACTTATTAATTTTTATCTGACATGCAATCAACTACATTATTTTTCTTTCTTGAGAATACTCTTAAATGTTGATATGATTGCTCGATTAAGTGGTGTACCTATAGCGAAATAACTGGTAAATGCATTTTACTTCAAAGTCTTAAAGTTAATCAGCAAAAATCCCCTAAGGTATAAATAGAGTAGACTTTAATGATTTTTACCTCAGCGTTCCATCCATATGGTAGCTTTGCCAGCTGGTCTTTTTCTGGCACTGCTTTAGAAGCAGGTGGACTGGTGTAGTCCAGGTGGTTTTTGAACGACACATTCTTGGTTTGCTCCTTCTTAGGTTCTTTTGGAACAACTTCCTTTATGGGTTCTGGCGGCGCTGAAGGTTTTGGTCTGGATAAGGAATGGTTCGTTGATAACTACATTATAATTTAAGTCATTTAGATTTCGTAAGCATAACTTATTCAAAATCTAGCCCAGTAGACATTGAGATTAATTGTGCATCAGAAATTACCACAATTCGGCTATATCCATAATAGGTTAAAAATGCAGGTAAGTTTATAGAATACGCAAGTAAGTTATTTTTCATTACTCATACTCTGAAAGTAGGTCTGAAGTTGCCTCAGGGGCGGGTTGAAAGTAATACTTTTCGACCCTAGGGAGAATCACTTTCAACTAACAGCTGCTGTCAAATTTAAAAGAGAAACTAGTTCTATTTCAATATTTCTATGTTCCGACTTTCTATACAGCCACTCAAACACAGCAAGGTGTAAAATTTAAATAACATAATGTTAAGTATTTAAAGAATATATTTTTTAAATGACTTTATCATAATTTATTTTCAACTATTTTTTAAAATAACATAGATTTGGGCAAAATATTTACCATTTTTTAAATTATGAACATGAAAAATAATGGTTGAATAGCTGGCCGGCCACAGAAAAAAAAAACAAAATAAGTGGGAAAGCGGCAATGCGATCTTCATTTGTTTTTTCCATTTGTAGAGTTTTGTTAATACTTCCGTATAGCAGAGATTTGTATTAAATGTTAATTATATTTGTATAACATTGTGTGAATAGTTAACACAATGAGTTCATCTGATTCAGCTAAAGTTAACGCCTGATTTTATAAGAGAAAGCGGGCTAAATCAGAAGTTGTTAATTTATGTAAGTAAAATAAAATTTACACGTTTTTTCTTTAGCTAATTCATTGTGTTATTTTTACTTTCATTGTATTCGTAATGAAAAGCACAGTGTTTACCTCGGGTTAAAGACTTATTTAGTCCCTCGAACTATTGGTGCCCTCGCTACGCTCGGGCGCCAAACACCGTCTCGGGACTAAATAAGTTACTTTCACCCCTAGGGTAACAATGTACTATTAGAGGTGCTGTTTTACTGAGTGGTGATAAGGCCTTGTCTAGTTTATAGGGTGGAAATAACCTTCAAATATCACTTACTTTTCAGCTGCGTGTTGATTCTGCAGATTAATGTACTCAGCTTCTGCACCTGCAGATGCAGTGAGGCTGCACACGGATGTTATGTCGCTCGTTTCTGAAACATTATAAGATTACTAGCTGTGCCAGAGAAGTACATTTCGTTTTGATAAAGCTCAACACTTAAAAATATCTTATCACCTAGGGATATAAAAAACAGCCTATCACATATTCCCAGAACTACCAAATATACCCAAAAAATTATAAAAATTGAACCGTATCGGAGGAGTTTGATAAGAAACACTTTTACACGAGATTTTTATATTTTTTATTTTGTAACTCCTAGAAAATTTAAGATTAAGTACAGGAAGTACCTGGATAGTGCCTAGTTTCATAACATATCCATTCCAATATTTTGTTCTACCTGGATGGCTGATGTTCTCCTTCGGCAAGGGCAATCTGGTTCTTTGCGTGGCTGGAGATCGCGAGTCTCGGGTCGAAGATTCTGAGCCTGCGTCACTCCCAAGTTTACTTAGGAGCATCTGTAAAATATAGTAAAGACAGTCAAGGAAACCGTCAACGATATTGCTACCTAGAAGTAATTTCGATATTTGTGTATATGTAGCTTGCTTTGAACTTGCGATTTGTGGTTTACTCAAATTGTTATTGTAGGAGTTTATATTAAAATAGAAATTATTAATTTTGCTTAACAAATTGAACGCAGTCCGGCATTGTAGAAAAAAAATTAAGAATATTAGTAGGGATGGTGACATTTGTTATAATGTTTGTTCACAAGATATTAAATGTTGCCACTAAACGTGCAAATTGCCCATTAGCCTTTTTTTTTTTTTTTTATTTATTTCAATAATCCAACAGCGTTACAATGAACATAGGTTAATAAACATTTTTAACATTAATAAGGCCAAAACGGATTAGAAATTTAGAAAAAAACATATAAGAGAAAAAAGAATAGTGTAGGGATATAAGGCGCATTTCAAAAATAACATCTAGTTACATCAAAAGTAAAATGATAATAAATATAATTAAAAACAATACTTTCACGGTGGATATGTGTATGCGTGCATGATTGATTGATGATGATGATTGATGATTGTGCGTGCTTTGATTTGAAAGAGAGGCTACGATCATGAGCAATATGCTCGAGCCATTAGTTACATTGGTGAGAAGGCTAACGCTTAGCTGGCTTTTCATTAATTGGACCTTGTCTATTTCGGACGAAGGAGGGAAATATGTGGAGTGCTTGCGGTGGCTTCAGCGGAGGTGGTACTTGTAGCGCACGGTATGGCGGTACCTGCAGCTCGTTGTCCTTGGCCTGCAGCGCGCGGCGGTAGCGGTGGTTGTACTGGCGCAGGTCGCGCAGGCGGCGCTCGAGCTCGGGCCCGGGCGAGCGGCACTCGTGCGGCGCGGCCGGCCGCAGCGTGGCGCGGATGCGGCCGCCCGCGCCCCCGCCCTGGCCGTTGCGACGCAACTCGAGCAGCTAACATACAGTGTTATTTAGAAATTAATGAAATCTACACGTAAAAAAAGAATGCTAATTTTCTGAGTAACGTAATTCTTCTTTTTTTTCTTAATGATGCTACGTCTCCACCTGTGTTAATTTTCGTAATAACACCTGCTTCTATTGAGATGGTGGCTTAGCAGAACAGAAATAACACGCAGTAGGATATCGAATCGGTGTTTAATTAACTTTACTCACAATACAATAGTTATAGCGTTAGCGTTTACCGAGGAACCATATTTTTCTTATGTACATCACAGACAATTCCGGCACACAACATAGAGTAAGTATGTCTACACAACACCATAGAGTATACAACCTTTTTACCTTTTCTATATTTAATGGCATTGGCCTATAGTCATTGTTACATAACACCGTCCCTCAATGACAATAGGTTCATGATTTATTGCATAACACCGTCCCTTAATACCAAAGGTTAAATTAGTTTCTAAAATATTTTTAACACAACACATCTATTACCATTTAATAACTATGTTTAATTACAACAAGTTTATTTCTCTTTTAAAATTATTAAAATTAACTTTTGCCAATGGTTTTGTTAAAGCATCTGCCACCTGATTATTAGTGTCAACATATTTTACTACAATTATGTTTTTCTGAATTAAATCTCTAATAAAATGCAACCTTATATCTATGTGTTTCATTTTCTTATTAGTAATTGGATTCCTCGCAAACTTTATACAACTTTGATTATCCTCAAATAATTCTACAATAATATTATCTTTTATTTTTAAATCAATCAATATCTGTCTATACCACATAGCTTCTGTGCCTGCTAAACTTAAAGCTATATATTCAGCTTCTGTGGAACTTAAAGTGACTGAGTTTTGTTTCCTAGAACCCCAACCTACAGTACAACCAAAAACCTTAAATAAAAACCCTGAAGTAGATTTACGATCAGTTAAATCACCTCCCCAATCAGCATCTACAAATCCAATCACAGGTTTAGCATTAAGATCCCTATTAAATACTAAATCATAGTTCAAGGTACCCTTTATGTATCTTAATATTCTTTTTAGACAGTCCCATAATTGATAACTTGCACATGTTTGGAATCTACTCAATATAGATAAACTAATACATAAATCCGGTCTAGTTCCTAACATTGCATATAACAACGCGCCAATAAGCTTTCTACATTTCTTTTCTATTTCTTCGCATTCAGACCTATCCCTTTTTAACATATCATTTTGAAATTTAGGATCCATGGGAGTTGCGATACTTTTACATTCTTGCATATTATACTGACTTAGTACTTGCTCTAGATAAGATTTTTGATTTATTTTTAATATTCCTTTTTCTATATCTTGCTCAATTTTAATTCCTAAGTAATTTTTAGCCATTCCCATATCCTTCATTTCGAAATTATTTTTTAGTACTTGTTTAATCACTTTTATATAATTTTGATCCGTCCCTACCAAAAGCAAATCGTCTACATACAATAAAAGGTAAGTATAATCTCCATTAAATTCTTTAATATATAGACTGTAATCAGACTTACATTGTTTAAAACCTTCAGCTAAAATAATTTTATTAAATTTTTCATTCCACCTTTTTGGTGAAGCTTTCAACCCGTACAATGACTTTTGAAGCTTACAAATTTTATCTTCTTTTATATCTATCCCCTCTGGTACAGTCATATATATTTCAGAATTAACATCTCCATATAAAAAAGCACTTGTAACATCCATCTGGTACACAGGTATTGAATATTGATTAGCTAATGCAAGTAATGTACGCACCGTAGTTAGCTTCGCTACTGGAGCATAGAAGTCCTCACTCTCTAAGGTACTCTTCTGCTGGAATCCACGAGCCACCAGTCGCGCCTTGTAGGATACTTTACCTGCTGAATCAATTTTCTTCCTAAACACCCATTTACTGTCAATTATTTCCATGAGGTCTTTTTTATCTACAACTGTCCATGTCTTGTTTCTTTGTAAATTATTAATTTCAATTTCAATAGCTTCCTTCCATTGCTTAGCTTCACTGCTTTCCATTGCTTGCTTGTAAGACGTAGGTTCATTTTCAAAAACCATAAAACAATGAGCATCCTCATATGAAGTTTCATGTTCAAACTCCTCAGTATTATAATCTTTCAACCACACGGGTTTTCTTATGTTCCTCTTAGGTCTTGATTCTATATTTTCAAAATTTAAGTCTGTAGGTTCTATTGAAGTGTCACACTGTTCAGTCTCTTCCACCTGTTCAAAAACAGTAATGTTATTTTCCTCTTCCTGTTCTTGTACATCCTGAACTTCTTCCATTTCCTGAATATCCTGTCTGACTTCTTCGTATTCAAATAAATTATAATATGTTTCATTCTCCTTACTTATTCCATTAATTTGAACTGAGTTCATTTGTTTTATAAATACTATATCTCTTTTTATGTCTATTCTATTTTTTTCTGGGAAATATATTCTGAGTCCTTTTGACTCCTCTCCATAGCCAACAAAAATTCCTTTTATTCCCTTCACATCCCATTTTAGTCTTTTTTCCTTCGGAATATGAACGTACACCTCAGATCCAAACACTTTTAATTGTGCAATATTATAGTCTTTTCCTGACCAACATTTATAAGGTGACATTTCTCCTCCTCTATTTCTTCCAGTTCTATTTATTGTATAGACTGTATAATTTATGGCTTCTGCCCATAAAGCTTTAGGTAATTTCTTTGCACATAGTAACGTTCTTGCTCCTTCCACTAATGTACGCATGTCTCTTTCGGCTCTGCCGTTTTGTTCGGGTGAGTATGCTACCGTTTTTTCATGTTTAACTCCTTTGGACTTTAAAAAGTTTTCTAATTCTTCGTTACAGAACTCTGTTCCTCCATCTGTTCTCAAAATTTTTAGTTTATGTCCTGTTTGATTTTTGGCCTCTATTATAAATTCTTTAATTTTATTTGAAGTTTCTGATTTACGTCGAAGAAAATATACTTTCCTGAAATTTGAGTAATCATCTTTTAATAAAAGAAAAAATCTTGAACCTCCTATAGAGTCAACTTCCATTGGTCCACCAATGTCTGCATGAACCAAGTCTAATGGAGCTACTGTTGTGCTTTCACTTCTTGGAAAAGGCATTCTGTGAATTTTACCTTCAATACAAGCCATGCATTGTATATTTTCATCTTTATAACTGATGCTATTTTCTTTAAGTACATCCTTTACATACTTCATATTCTGATGTGCTAATTTTTCATGCCACTCATATAGTGTAGGGTTTGCATAATAAGTTATTTTGACCTTTAAGATATAAAATTGATTTTCCTTCTCAGCAACACCATATATTTTATTTCCTTTTAAGAATGTGCATCGATTTCCAGTCATCTGAACATGACATCCTTTTTTAATAGTAGAGTTCACAGAAAGCAAATTCATTCTAAGGCCAGGCACATACAACACATCCATCAGTGTAGTTTTTATATAGGACTTTCCATCATACACATCTAACTCAATGTTGCCCACTCCTTCCACTGACAGTTCTCTTCCATCACCAATTACCACTGACCTGTTAGTATCCAGTCTCTTGTAGGTACAGAAATAACTTTTATTATGTGTCATGTGCTCACTTGCACCACTGTCTACAATCCACTTGTCCGATAGATCCTTTGTTGAAAATAAGGCTGTTGAAATAAGTGCATTTCCACCCTTTTCCTTAGATTCTTTATTTATACGGAACCTGCAGTCCTTTTTTAGATGTCCTACTTTGTTACAATAAAAGCATTTTCTCTGTTCTTTCCTTTCTTTATACCTGTCATGTTTTTTTGTATATAGCGCTACACTTTCTTCTTGATTTTCACTGTTATTCATTCTTTTCTCCTCTGTTAACAATCTTGCAGTTAAATTATTAAGAGTTTGTTTGTCCTCACTAGTTGATTCCCAAGCCGAGATGAAATGAGAAAACCTTTTTGGCAGTGACATTATTATTTTTGTTATGGTTAATTGTTCCGAGATTGCTTCGCCCATTTGACCAATCCTATTTGCATAGTCCTGAACTTTTGATAGAAACTGAGAAATCTCTTGCCTTTCTTCACATTTAAGTTGGAAGAACTCCTGTTGTAGAATGTGAATATTTGTCACACTTTTCTGCTCGAAAATACTGTGCAGTTTTTGCCACATTTCAGCCGCCGTTTTACATGTCAAAATATGAATCATGACATTTTCAGATATTCTGGTTACAATAATTGATTGTGCTTTGGCATCTTTCTTTGACCAGTCTGCCGTCTTTTCCTCTTGTGTTCCTTCCACGACCTCGAATAATTCTAGACCGCGTAGTAAAATTCCGACCTGAAACCTCCATGTGTTCCAGTTTGAGCCGCCTTCCAACAAACGAAATGTATTGGAGTTTCCTCCCACCGATCCCGCGATATCGCCCATAACCTATTGAGATGGTGGCTTAGCAGAACAGAAATAACACGCAGTAGGATATCGAATCGGTGTTTAATTAACTTTACTCACAATACAATAGTTATAGCGTTAGCGTTTACCGAGGAACCATATTTTTCTTATGTACATCACAGACAATTCCGGCACACAACATAGAGTAAGTATGTCTACACAACACCATAGAGTATACAACCTTTTTACCTTTTCTATATTTAATGGCATTGGCCTATAGTCATTGTTACATAACAGCTTCGTAATGAAAAAAACGCCTAAAAAGAGTTTCCTACGAAAGATACTAACGCCTAATGCTACTTGCAATGATACAGTCATAACAATTAACCCACTAAGCTATTCACCACATATGTGTGATGCAGGCAGAGTCGTTGCATAGAGGGAACTTTAAAAATGACATTCGATGCAAATCCTCGTGAAGCAAATTTGGCGCCCAACGTGGGCCTTCTGCTTAACGCTGTAGATCTACGTGATTAGTTAATATGCTCTATAATTCATTGAGTGACATTCTACTATATTTGAGATATACCTAATTAGAGATGAGTTGCTTTGGTATAATAAAGATAAAAATTAAAATACACAACGTGTCCATCAGTTATGAAGGTAAGACGCAAATGGCCAAACAAGAGAGCATGGGAAAGCTATGTAATTACGTGCATAGCAACTTCATATACACTTTTATCACATAATATCTAATGGACACATCTCGATCTAGTAAATTTGGCGCCCAACGTGGGCCTTCTGTTGTACGCTGCTAATCTTAGGCCTCTTAAACACTGCGACTTTTTACTGGGATACGGTTGTAATGCAAACACATATGTGCATCGATATAAATAAAATGCAAACGCGCCTATGCATTGATGCAATCAACTTTTCACTATTATGGTCTAGTTGCGCCGTACAGACAAGACCCAAACGTCATACAGTCGTGATGCAATCGCATGAGTATAACGATGCAAATGGCTGTATAGCGATTGCGGCGCGTCTGTTTCGCAACTATATAGCTGCAAAAAGTCGCAATGTGTAGAGGAATTTATTATAATAGAAAAACATCATCATCGAGTAAAGGTAATTGTAAATCACATTCTCACCTTTGGCACGAACACCAGACAAAGAGTAGCTGTAGTACAGAAGATAATAAAGATGGCTATTAAGACAAACAACGCGTCCTTGTGATCTGCTAGAACCTGAAAAAATGTAAAGAAATAAAGCAAAATGTAGTTTGTAAATAACCACAAATAGCAGATTGTTGCACACAAAGCGATAAAAGCAATTCAAATTTTTAGGTATTTAATTAAAGATAACAAAGAACAAAATTAGTAATAATAGCAAGAAAAGTTCTTACTTTATAGGACTTTTCGTCAGCACTGACACTAAGAAGCAGTTACATTGTATTCTAGTGCTTTGTATAAAGAGTTTTTATTTTTACCAATTATTACCAATCAAATTAATTTATTTTTACCAATGCAATAGCTGCTCCCATGATACACATGATCAGCACGTTATAAACCGAAAGGCCAATGTGTTTGGAGTCGTTCAGCGCTGGGATCGACACATGACGAGTCTCCCAAGCCAGGAAAGCACCGAAAACCTACAACGAAAGTAAACTTTTATAAATATCATTTAATTTAGACAACGATGATTCATTCAATTAAATGAAATAGTCTTTCAAAATAAACATATTCGAACATGACTTAAACAGTTCCTTGGAATCCTCTATTTACCTGCCAGCCTGCCACCCATTGCCTTGTCGTATTCGCTTAAAACAATATTAAAACCGTAGTCAAAATGAGATGACGCTATACGCTGCAATCTCTGTTTCAATATAATTTTAATTTTGCTGTTAGCGATCATCGCCGTCGTTAAGGTGATAAGGAGAAACTAATACCTAGTCAGGTTTATTTGAAGTACAGTTGATAACACATCAAGCGTTGCACCAGCTCTTTGAAAATTGCCACTATTACGATTACCATAGGTGCTGTCCAAAGGTCAAAATATCACGTTTAGTTAAACTATTCAGTAGGTCTGAGCTAATGTTTCCTTGAATGTAATTCATACACTCACCAACAGAAGTCCTTTGTATGCATAGATGACTCCGATGAAAATTGTCATCCTCTCTGACTGACAATACTCATTCTCTTGAACAATCACGATGTCCTCACTTGATGGGTGTGGCTGTGGAATTTTAAACGTTTTAGTTTGAATTTATAGTGACTTACTTATTATACATTGAAATTAAAATTATTATTGGTTAGTATATATTAGTGCAGTGCTACCTTTTAGTGTTCACAAGAAGGAAGCTTTTAGTCTTGTACTTAATGTAAATGGATAGAAGCGATACCCGCTTCTAGATACCCCTCTTTCAAGTTCAAATATATAAACGAATCAAAATATCAAACTTACGTATGGCTCCATTTGCTTAGTGGCTCTATAGAAAGGGTCGGATATCTGCCAGGTTGTCATGATTGCCAAATCGACACACAACAGCACCCCTACGACCATGAATAGCTGATAGTCTTTTATTACCTGAAAACAACAACATTTAATAATTTGTTTTTGAATTTTGCATCCCAAGTGTCTTTGTTGTATTATTAGAACAAACTACGATTCCCTTACTAAATTCATTATTCCAACTTGAAATAACTAAATTCCTTTTTTAGAATTTGTACTAACTTAGAAAAAAGTAAAATTGTGAATAATAAGTAAGAGTCATATTGTAATTATTATGAATTGCTGTTTGACAGTTTATTGTTATTCGGTACTACGATAACTAATAAAATTAATTGGAACGTTCCATATTTTTGAGGAACTCTTTAAACATACTTTCTTATTGAGCTTCACGTCGGTGAATATGGAATGAACTCGCCAAGTCTTGGAGAACATGGCGCCGAAAGCGAGGCTGAACCCAGCCATCAGTAGCCAAGCCCTCGCTGTGCAGATATATGGGAACGCACCTGTAAGCATAGATTTTTTGTTTGTTATCATTTTATGTGCCTACGCAAAAATTTTACAATATTAACTTCAAAACAAGTATGTACTGGCACAATGTTATAATCATCATCTATTAATAACTTTAGATAATTACAGACACTAAAAATTATTATTTTGATTTATTTCAAGTCTTTTGAAGCAAAATATTACAAAGCCACATCATCAATATGTCAATTTATACTAAATAATGGAAATGTAAAAGCGTAAATTCACAAAAGTACACAAAATACTGTGAGTGAAATTAACTACAAACCTTAGAAAAAGGATAAGCTGAGGAAGATATAAACAATAGAGTAGTGGAGATGGAAAATATATAGGTATTATTGCAAAGATGATTAAAAATCAACGACAAAGACGGAAGATTTCAAGGTCTTAAGCGCCAATGTGATACTAGTGAGCTATGTTTACCAAAATGTTTACTGTCATCATTTCATGCAATATTTAATTGTTGATGATGATACGAGTATGTTTCTCTGGTGATTGTGTTGCTAACAAGTTGATCCCACATTTAACATCAAACATCGGTCATAGTCACTTAAATAAGTGGTCATGATCCTGCACACAAAGCCTATAGTTAGAATGGATTCAAATACAGTCTGTTTTATTACAACCTTGAAATTACAAGAAAACATAAAATAACATACCGTCAGCTGACATAAAGCTCCGCACGATATCGCGATTGAAGCCAAAGGAAAAAACCAAAACTTGGAAACATGCTGCCGTCTCGGTGACCTAGAAAACGGCCTAGGTAGGTCTTTCTCAGAATCATAGTTCTAGACTAGAAGAGGGGATGTGGAATAGTGTCGGAATATCTAGCCCTTTAAAAAATAAACTATCAACGAAGAACCAATATTATCTTATTTGTCTACAACATTTTCAGTTACAAATTAATCACAAAAATTAAAAATTAAATTAATCTGATAAACATTTCAAATACATATAAAGACATAAATAAAAAATTTTACACATTTGATTAAAAGCCTTATTTTCAGTCTTGATTGAAGTATAAGTACCACAGATAGATCTTTTACGACAGATTATTCCGGCACGGGAGTTCCCAAAGTTTGGTTAAGGGGATCCAACATAGCCCAGGGTTGAAGCCAAGCCTTAAGGGATATAATAAGCTTCTTTACCTCCATACGGCGTATCCTGAGAAAGACCTAAGAATCAATGAATATGATGAGATCTTAAGACACACAGCGTGGCGGATGAAGTGCAATAAAACATGCCAATTGTTCTGTGCTTTTAAATTTTCCTTTCAATGGTCTGATTTAATTAACTACTCATTTTAATTGTGAAAAAGGTATCTGCTCATGTCTTAATATTGTATGGCGCTAATAAAGAGAGAGAGAGAGAGAGAGAGAGTAGGACAGAGTAGGAGAGAGTAAAAACAATAATAAAGAATTAAATAAAAATCAAAGAATAAATATACCATACCTAATTAATTATAAAAATAAATAGATAAGACAGTATATAAATAGACGGAAACGAGATTAACTTAAGTATAAATATTATGATAGTTAAATAATTTTAAGACAAGAGCAGACATATTTAAAACTCTGCAATTATGACATTGATTTCTAGATGTGATGAATTTATATGAGTTACCTTCCATCCGCTTAGACAGAGAAAAGACAGATAAAGATGACATTGCGGTAAGGATAACACTGACACAACGCCAAGTGTGTACTCTTGGGCACGTACCGATGCTGCTGAGGCTGGAATCCAGGCCCAGGAAGATCACGCTGAGATAATTGAGGATGCAGCCGATGATGATCAAGTTGTTGAGGTGTGGCGAGGACATTTTGATGTACCTTTAAAAGATATTGAATATGAATTGCTTTGACGAGTTGTATGTTGTGGCTTCTCAACAATTTGGAGCATCAAATGAAAAAAGATAGAGTAATTGAGATCTATATTTTCGGTGATGAACTTAGAATCGCTCCTCCTTTTTTGCCCGTGCTTATTTCATTACACCGCAATTAAACTTCTAAGATGAAATGGAAGAATAATTCAAACCAATAAAGAAAAAAAATCGTCTCGAGCGGGATTTGAATAGTTATTAACAGTGAATAAACTCAAACGGAGTCCTGGAGGTATGGAAAGACAAACTTGACTGTCCCCTTCGTATGCATTGGACTACGATGCATATGGGAGGAACACTCAAGTTTTTGAATTAATTATTATTTTATTTTATTTTGTGCAACCCTCTATTTACTAACATAGGATTAAGGAACTTACTAACAAATTTATATGGATTTTGTGAAAGTCTGAAATAAATTTTATTATTATTATTAATAAAGACTACTTTGGCTTAACAAAGAATAAAGGAGATCAATAAAGCTAAGAATATCGTCGGGGCTGGTACGAGCTCGGTGGCCTAGTTGGTCAAGGCGTTAACACGGTATGTTGGAGACGCGGGTTGAAATCCCACCCGAGATGAAATTTTTTTTATTGATTTTACTCATTTTTCAATTAATTTGCATTTTAAAAGAAAATGCAGAGTTTTTATAGAATGAAATGGACTCCAACAATATAAGGCCGATTTTTCCTCCTTGAGCTTAAGAACAGCAGCCCCGTGCCCAGTTGTGGAACGTATCGGCTTAAGTGAAGAATTGAGATCGTCACTTCAAATCCAATTTTTCTTACCAGTGCTGCTTATATAAAGAAAAAAAATCAAGCTCACCTCTGATTCCTGTAATGGATATTCATGGCGAGGAAACCGGTAGCGAGGAGAATGCCCAGGATGGAGCAAGAAACCAGCACCGAGTATATGGTGATGTTGACTTGCGTGTGCTCGATGAGTCGTAGAGTGCGATCCTTGGGTGGATTTCTGAAAAAAAATGAAGAGGATCCATAATTCCATTTATACCCTTAACGAACACTCGATGAGGTGTCGAGAAAAAAATACATTAGCACAATTAGCAAAAATAGTAGCAGAATATCTCTAAACTGACGTTGATTTGATGTAACAAATGTAAGCTCAAATATCATATAATTGAGGGACCTAAAATAATAAAAGAATATCAGCAGAATGCTTACTTGCCAATCCACTTGAAAGCCTCTCCGCTGGTGAGGTCAAGGTGGTCTCTTTCCGCGCAGTACTCACCCACCTTCACCTCCCCGACTTGGTCTCCCTGAAACTGCTTTAGGAGGATGGACGCTTTTCGTTCGTTATCGTAGAAGCGCACGGGACCCTGGATATAATATTAAAGCTGGTGAAAAGTCTGTAACTAAATTGCAAAATCATTAATCATATTGTGCTTTAAGATTTTCACCGGACTCACCGTGACACCTTCAAAGGTAACGTTGCTTAGAGCGTCCAAGAACAGTTGCTCCCATTCCTTATCCCTGTATCTAAAATCTTGTACTGTCTTCTCCTTATATTTTAACTTGACACGCTGCGCTACCGTCTGTATCGCTAGAGCCATTGCCCAGATACCTGAATGAAAAATTATATACTTACTTGATTAATATAGAAAGGTTTAGCAAATTTTTCTCTTTTCTGTTACTTCCTCGTCAAAGTGTCCGGATGAGCAGGCGATTGTTTGTTTAAAGAAGGATAGATTTTTAAACTAAGTGATCTTAAGGATAGTGATAAAAAATAATGTTAAATCTGCTGAATCTTGCTTTTGCAAGCCTGAAAATCTGCGTCTAAGAAGGTTCTTGTGTTGTTTCCACTAAATACGAGTTACAAAGTTACATAGGAATTATTATTTTACAGTTCTACATCGCTGATTGGATTAATAGAATAAAGCCTAACACAATCTTTCAACTCACCATCATACGTATATCCGTGAAATCTGGAGTATTCCAGTCCTCTTCTTCTGTCATACTCGACTTGATAATCTTTTGCCGTCTGCAATGTAAACACATTTTTTATAGTCAAATAAATGTTGAATGTGTAGCGTTATCATTGTATGACTTAAGGAGTAGTGTGTATATATGTAGAAGGTTGAACTTTACATTGTTTGGTGGTACATAATATGGTCCAATGTGTTTGCCTCAGTAGTATGGTTTCATGGAAGTACCTACATTGGTCCCAGTGATTGTGAAGCTGTAAGTGAAGCTTTCATCCAATTTTATCATGTGCTGTTGGTCAATTCTATCATTATCTTTTTTATATGGATGTGCTACTTTGCAATTTATGTGGCACTTAATATGGAGCAAATTTCATAATAGGTACGTGGAATGTTTAAGAAACAAAAATTGGGATGTTTTCATTTTTATCAAAAAAGCTTAAATAAAGTCAAAAACTTTTTACGAAAAGGTTGGTGTGTGTGGCCAGCTGTGGGCGTGCCGCGGAGTGTGTACTCACGATGCCGGAGACGGTGGTCTCGCCGGAGATGGCCAGTGGCAGCAGGTCCGTCAGCACGGCGGTGCCCAGCGCGGCCGCCAGTGGTCGCTATGTGTGGCCAGCTGCGGAGTGTGTACTCACGATGCCGGAGACGGTGGTCTCGCCGGTGGTGGCCAGCGGCAGCAGGTCCGTCAGCACGGCGGTGCCCAGCGCGGCCGCCAGTGGTCGCTATGTGTGGCCAGCTGCGGAGTGTGTACTCACGATGCCGAAGACGGTGGTCTCGCCGGTGGTGGCCAGCGGCAGCAGGTCCGTCAGCACGGCGGTGTCCAGCGCGGCCGCCAGTGGTCGCTATGTGTGGCCAGCTGCGGAGTGTGTACTCACGATGCCGAAGACGGTGGTCTCGCCGGTGGTGGCCAGCGGCAGCAGGTCCGTCAGCACGGCGGTGTCCAGCGCGGCCGCCAGTGGTCGCTATGTGTGGCCAGCTGCGGAGTGTGTACTCACGATGCCGGACACGGTGGTCTCGCCGGTGGTGGCCAGCGGCAGCAGGTCCGTCAGCACGGCGGTGCCCAGCGCGGCCGCCAGTGGTCGCTATGTGTGGCCAGCTGCGGAGTGTGTACTCACGATGCCGGAGACGGTGGTCTCGCCGGTGGTGGCCAGCGGCAGCAGGTCCGTCAGCACGGCGGTGTCCAGCGCGGCCGCCAGTGGTCGCTATGTGTGGCCAGCTGCGGAGTGTGTACTCACGATGCCGGACACGGTGGTCTCGCCGGTGGTGGCCAGCGGCAGCAGGTCCGTCAGCACGGCGGTGCCCAGCGCGGCCGCCAGTGGTCGCTATGTGTGGCCAGCTGCGGAGTGTGTACTCACGATGCCGGACACGGTGGTCTCGCCGGTGGTGGCCAGCGGCAGCAGGTCCGTCAGCACGGCGGTGCCCAGCGCAGCCGCCAGTGGTCGCTATGTGTGGCCAGCTGCGGAGTGTGTACTCACGATGCCGGACACGGTGGTCTCGCCGGTGGTGGCCAGCGGCAGCAGGTCCGTCAGCACGGCGGTGTCCAGCGCGGCCGCCAGCTCGCGGCGCGGGCACGGCGCGCGCCGCATCCACCACTTGTTGCTGTAGGTACCCAGCAGCAGCCACGTGTACGCGCGCCCGTACATCTCCAGCCTAAGGGAATCACAAACCTTTTTTGTTACCTATTACTAGGTACATCAGCGGTAATAGAAATCTATTAAGCAGCATACGACTCTCCTGATATCACAGGAACCCGAGGAACTTGGTGTTAGAGCCTTTTTTATTGCAATCTCAGTTGGCAAACAATCAAACTGCCCCCCTGATGGTAAGTGGTAACAGTCACCTATAATACGTGTCGCTCCTGTGAGATTCGCAGCAAAACTGCAACCGCCACAAGAACCACAGTGCACACTGCCAACCTGTGACACCAGATGTAAAATTACGGTACCCAGTAATTTCACTGCCATATCTTACCCTTCTAACCGAAACACAGTAATGCAAGCACTGTTACTTTGCGGCAGAAATAGGTAAGACGGTGGTACCCAAGCAGGCGACCTTGGTACAGTCCCCCTCCGGTATTCACAAAAGCCACACCCAGCACAAGAGTACTGTTCCCGCCAGCCCTTGGCACTTCTCTCACGCACAAATACAACAGAAACGTTTCGCTGAAGTCTACTATAAATTGAAGGAACTTCTTTTTTTTTTTTTTTTTTACTAAAATCCACAGCTCTTTAACTTATTTAAGCACAGAACACAGAAAGAGGTTAGAAAGGCAATCATGCACCGTTTGTACGGGAACCGCTGTCGCCAGTTTTGCTCCCACTTCTTTTCCTTGCACCGCCCATGCAAAGTCGCGCGAATTCGGGCTGAACCAATCACAACGCTCACTGGGCTCCTCATTCACAGAAATTCACTGACGTCCAGAGCCGCGTGTACAAATAACATTATTTTAGTGATTGACATCGATTAATAGCTATCGATATTAAATATTGCCAGCAATTTAACCATTTGAAATATTTAGAAAACCAAAAAATAATTATTACTTTCATTATACGTTTATAATTAATAATATTCAAGTAATATTTTGTTTCTATGTAACAAAATTAAAGCTTTTTAGCTCAAAAATGTTGTAGGTTAGACGTAAAATAAAAGAAAAACTATAATACTATAATGCACCGGTCTGAAAGCATAAACTAGAATGGATCATCTGACAAACGGACGTGCGGTAGTTTAGTTGTTAGGATATTTTAGTTGGATGGAGAAGTAAATATTTGTAAAGTAAATATTTACCTGTAAATTTGTGTTTTTTAAAGTACTCAAATCTTCATGTCTTGCATGTCCAGTCAACGAGGACATTCGTTGTATGGAGACATCCGACAAATTCTTCCGTCTATGAAATTTGGCATGTGGTGATGATACCTAATACAGATGACAGATGTACAATAATCCAACAAAATTTATAATGGGAAGTTAGGTATTTTTACCTAAACATGAAAAGCGCTTATAGCTCTCTGTGGATATTTCCTCAGTTTGAAATTATTCTTGTATACGTACGTATGTACTAGTTAGAACAAGTATGTAAAGTAATCCAACATTTTTTCGATTTGGGTGATGCACTAAATTGAACTTTTAACATTTTGCGCAATAACTTCTATTGGAAAATTGCTCTGCTAATTTTTATTTTTTAATATGGTCTTATTTCCCTAAATAAATAGGTTTGTTAAGTAATCCAATAAATTTTCCCTTTGAAACATATTTTTTTGATTTTTGCTTAATAACGTGATGTGAAAAATTACTCCGTCAATTTTTATAACTTTATACGTTATATGATTTAATACTAAAACAGAATTATCAATAATCCAATAAATTTACGAACGTTCATATATTTTTTATGATGTATGCCGATTTATATTTGTGCGAACCTTATGCATCACGCAATTTGTGCGTAGTTGATCTTCACGTGACCGCTCGGAGCTACTTTTACCTATTTAGTTATCTGTGCTTTTACTTCGTTTTGCACCACATTATAGGAATTAATAATAATACCTACAAAACTAACTCTAATACGAATAAGAAACATTGTAAAAACAAAATTTTATTTTAATGCTCTTATAAGGGGAAATTAAACTTTAAATTAAATTAAGCCCATCAATTTGTTACATGCCGCAATTTTTCCAAGAGTTCCGTACCTCGAAAGAAAAAAACGGAACCCATATAGGATCACTTTGTTGTCCGTTTTTCTCTTCTTCTCGGTCCTTTTTCTCGGGAACGCGTAAAGATATCAAATAGAAATTTATACAAAACATTCGGGTCTACGGTCTCTTTCAGATGTGAAAAATCATAATTGTAAGTCAAGGAGGTCAAAAGATATGACCATTTATGTTGCATATTTTCGCAAATTTTGCGATTTTTTACGGGAATCAAAACTATAGGGTACTTCCCATTGACCTAGAATACTGAAATTTTCCAAGAAGCAAGGTCTTATATCACACGTTGAGGAAAAATAAATACTGAAAACCGTAAATATGTACATACTCATAGTTAGGAACGTATATAACTTAGATAAGTTTGTAAGGAACCTTCGCTTCGGTGTACGAGTCCAACCCGCACTTGGCAATTTATTTTATCTATACCACGGTAATATACTATTACCGTGTCTGTACTTCCTAATATTATAAAGCTGAAGAGTTTGTTTGTTTGGTTATACGCGCTAATCTCAGGAACTACTGATTTAAATTGAAACATTATTTTTGTGTTGTATAGTAGGCTATATAACACACGCTACGACTAATAGATGTTGAGCATCAATTAAAAATGCTGTAGAAACGGGGAAAAATTGTTATTTACCGACATCCATGTGAACGAAGTCACGGGCACAGCTATCATAGCATAAAAGCTTGTCGAGAGATTTACCTGTGTAGATAAACAGGGACACAATACCTATTCAACTTGCTCTTGATAAGTATAGGTAATTCTTTAAAAAAATGTTTTTATGAAATAGGTAAGTAAATCTGGTCAAATAATAAACACTTATTTTTCTCAAACACTACGATATACGACCAAAAATTCTTTGGAATAAATCGAACTTGCAGTACTTGCCCTAGCAGCGGTGGGTGCGAAGTCAGACATCCTTCTCGTGGTGCACCTCGGGCAACCCGCGGGCTAATAGTCCGACAAGTAGCCCCCATGGGGAAGTCTCTCCTTCTTGTTGTAAGAAGGGGATTGGCTATAGAACGCTGACCCATTGCGGATCGTAGTTTGGCTTGAATTAATCCAGCAGTTATTTTGCTGGCTGTAAGGGACCAATTGTTCACTATGGCGCTTCGCGTCTCTTGTTGTTGTTGTTGTTCTGTTCGGAGTGTCCGATCCAGACTTCTTCAAGCTCTGGCTCGTATGCGCGGCAGTGGATTCAGTAGAGTCTGCTGTCGGGCATACCCATTACCCGCACTTAGCCGAGCCGGGCGTCCGGCGCACTGAGCATCGGGCCGTCTGGTCCGTGCCGATGGAATGACTGGCTAGAGGGTCCAGTCCCGAACGGCCACCCTAGGGAGCTCACCCTGCAAAGCGCAACATGGATCTTAGTGACGAAAAACAAACACCAGGGAGTTTCAATCTCCCCCGTAGGACCGCACAAGGTGGCTGTGAGCAGCCGGGCGTATTTGGTGCTGTGCTAACCGAGATCCACTTCTTCAGATGCGAATTAAAAATGCGAACCCGTTAAGAGTGGGCCACCGTCGGTATTCGGGCCGGCGGCGGTGGAAAATATAACCGAGGCGAGTGGAAGTATTATTGATGAGGGGGAACTCCGTTATGGGAGCGGAGAGGAAACACCGCGTTTAACGTGATCGCGCAGCAGATCTGCGGCAAGTACAGAATAATATAAGTAATGTAAATAGTAGCGATAAGTCTAGCTCTAAGTATAGTTGCAAATCTAGTGCTAAGGATGTAGATAGTAAGTTGACAAAATCGGCGGTTTCGCTAATGTCAACAGAAGGGTCGAGGGTTGAAATCATCGTCATTACAGATGTACCCGATAAGGGGGAAAAGAGACGGTTGGACGATTCTGACACGTCTAATGAGTCGGTGCAATCTATGATATCTTGCACTGATGCCATTAGAATGACGACCGGTGATGTCTCAGATGCTGGTGGTGCTGCTTTCGAGCGGTGACGGTAAGTCCACAAGAAGAAAAAAAGACATCGAATGACTCTGCCCAATGATGAGTCAAGTAAACTAGAAGATCACCAGTAGAGCGACCCCTACGGAAGCTGTATTGTTGGTCACTGAGCAGCTGGTGATCCTCTAGGTACCGAAGGAGCTGACGGTTGATAATTGATTCCATTATCTTCGAAAATAAAGGTAAGAAAGGTAAGAAGTCGGCCCATTCGTGCTGAAGCATGGCTCTCCCACGGTAAAAAGAGTCGGAAAGTTTCGATAAGTGGACTAAGGCTCTCCTCTCTCCCTTTAAAAGAGTCGGAAAGTTTCGATAAGTGGACTAAGGCTTTGGGGCGTAGAGCAAGAACCAAAAGAAATCAGGAGCAGGTACAAGCCGGTGAAAGCAGCTACCCTTAAAGAGAAGGGACCTAAGGCCAAGGCTAAAGCAGCCAAAGCCAACATCAAGAGAGCGATGAAGGCCCCCCGCAATCCTACGGTGGTACTTACCATCAGGCCTGAAGCTCAGGAGGAATGGCCAGAAGCGTGGGCGTCAATGACCTCCGATTCAGGGGAACTGCCACGGGGGCTCGTCTTATCGAGCTTCTGAAGGAAACTCCCTCTGAAAAAGCAGTCTTATTGGTAAGCAATTTAAAAGACATCTTCCCTGAAAATGTCAGTGTCGTTAGACCGGTAAAGTGTGACGACTCTGTAACCAAGGAGGATGTGCGCAGCGCGATTTCCGAAAAGGGCGGCTGATCTACTGGGGTAACAAGGGTGGGTGAAATAAAACAGAAACCTTAGTCGCTCGGTATCGTCTCGGTTAAGTGTCAAATCCTGGAGCCGAGGTCAACGCCCTGTTTTAAATGCCTTGAGCCCGGGCACACCAGAGCAAAATACTCGACGGGGAATGACAGCAGTGACCTTTGCTTCCGTTGTGGGATAGCCGTTCACAAGTCGTCGGGATGCAATGCCACTCCAAACTGTGCGATTTGCACAGATTTCAAGAATTGCCACCTTCTTTGAGATTTGCACAGATTTCAAGAAGGTGGCAAATCACGTAATGGGTGGAAGAAGCTGCAACCCACCCAAACGCAGAGGAAACGCTACCCCTAGGAATAGCTACTAATGACGCACGCTCCGAAAGAAGCGAACGGCCTATGAAGACCTAATAGTTGATAGGATCTCCAGGAAATATCTTCAAGGGAATCTAAGTTAGTGCGCCGCCGCTCAGAATCTATTCCTGCAGTCGATGGCACAGCGGCCAATCGACGTCGGAATTATCGCGGAGCCATACTTGGTTCCGAACGGACAGAACTCGCCATCCAATTTACAAAGATAGTACTGTTGCGATTGTCGCGTGATCACGGTCTGGCTCGCACTCTCTCCACACCATCGAAAAGGGGCACAGTTTCGTTGTCACGGAGATAGGGGAAATGACTCTAATTGGATTCTATTTCTCTTCAAACCGACCGTTCCTCGAATTTGAGAACTTCATTGACGAGCTGGATGCCGCAATCCAGCGGAACTCTACGCCCTCAATTATTGTTCTAGGCGATCTTATGCCAATTCGGCGGCTTGGGGATCTCCGGCCACTGATCGGAGGGGTAAGCTGGTGGAGGAATAGGCCATAATATCTGGCCTTTCTTTCCTTAACCGCGGTTCAACAAACACTTGTGTTCGATAGCAGGAGAGTCCATTGTAGACCTCACGTTTGCTACCCCTGCTATCGAATGCAAAGTCGCTAATTGGCGGGTCTCCATCCGCCATACCGGACTGGGCAAGTCACGGAAGGAATGCTGGCTCCATTTTTCCTTGCTGGGCCATCTCCAGGATGGACAAGGAGCTTACTAATGAGTCAGCTGTGGCACAAGCCTGGCTTGCGAACTCACTATCGTTCGAGGGGGTCGATGCTGAGGCAGACTGGCTGCGCGACGCGCTCACCAAAGTGTGTGATGCAGCTATGCCTCGAGTCCAGCATCGTCCTCCAAAAAATCGTCCGTTCTCTACTGGTGGTTCGGAGAACTCTCTGATATAAGAAAGGACTGTGTTAGGGCAAAACGGTTGCTCGCCCGCCACAGACGAACATGTGACGAGACGACTGAATCCAATCTGTTAGATTCCTACAAGTCTGCCAAGAGGGCTGTACAGATTGCGATCAAGGAAGCCAAAAATCGAGCATTGCAGGAGTTGTTGGAAGGACTAAAGCAAGACGCGTGGGGACGGCCATATCGTATGGTTTAAAACAAGCTTCAGACACTTGCCCCACCATTAACGGAGTCTCTCCAGCCAGACTTCTTAGACAGGGTGATCACTACTCTTTTTCCTCGGAGCTCCTCAGATTTTACACCACCCCGCATATTTCCCGCAAAGGAGGTCTTTCCGTTGCCCTCCATTCCGACCATCACGAATGGGGAGTATAAAGCAGCTTATTTCAGGCTCAAAGCCAAAAAGACCGCGCCAGGACCAGACGGCGTCCCTGGACGGACTCTGGTGGTAGCTTTACCTCCACTAAAGTCTCGGTTTAGAGACCTCATGGATAAATGCCTCACCGAAGGAACATCGGGTATAATTATATACTAAGAGGGAACTTATCCCGCGGACTGGAGGTAGTGTGTTACGTCGATGATACCCTTGTTACAGTTCGTGGAAAGAATTACAGACTGGCTTCCCTATTAGCTACAGCTGGCGTGGAACAAGTCGTCTCAAGAATTGAAAGATTAGGGCTTTCGATAAAACGGAGGCCCTAGTCGTCCATGGGCCTCCCAAGGGACCCCCACCTATCTTATAATCAATGGGACACGGGTGGATATTACTCCACACTTAAAGTATCTGGGTTTAGTGCTGGACAGGAGCTGGAACTTTAGAGAACATTTTTCTCGACTGGCTCCAAAATTGGTATCCACAGCCATGGCCCTGGGGAGGTTGTTAACCAACACCAAAGGTCCTAGTGCTGTCTTGTGACGAGAGCTATCCGCGGAGTCCGCCTGCGCCTTGGCATCGATGCCACCATGGGATTTGGAGGCACATGTACTAACGGCGGTATATAATAAAAGAGTCGCCCGACTGAGAGAGAGGTGAAAAGTTGGCGTGAAGAGGCCATGAATTCAGTTCTTGGGTCCTCGTGGTCTTCAAGGCTCGAAAGAGCAGAATACGGTCAGTGGATCAACGCGGTGCTCCATCCTGTCCTCCGTGACTGGGTTACAAGGAGATTCGACACCCTCACCTTCTACCTCGTGCAGGTACTGTCGGCGCATGGCTGCTTTGACAGGTACCTTCGCAAGGTTGCCAGGAGGGAAGATGACCCACGTTGTCACCATTGCGATGTGGACGAAGACACCGCGCTACACACTCTTGTGCATTGTCCTGCATGGACTTCTCAGTGCGGTGATCTTATGTCCGTAATTGTTATTGACCTCTCATTGCCCGCTGTGGTTAGAGCTATGCTCATCGAGCGGGCGGCCTGGGATACTGTTTCTCACTTTTGTGATGTGGTCATGGAGACGAAGGAGCTCCACGAGAGAGCTCGTGAGGCGGACCCCCCTCGCCAGTGCGAGAAGGTTAGGGTGGCGAAGAAGTGGCTACAACGCCCTGATTCCGCCACCTTAGTGGGGGCGGCGGGCAACGCACTTGGGCGCCATGTTGCCTGTATTGCACTCGATCCCTGTGACGGTAGGAGCAGCTCTGGGACACAAGCTGCTCTCATGCAGAGAGGATAGTCTACAGGCCGAGCTGGCTCACGCGAGTGCAGCGCTATGCGCCTACTCGCAGCCGCTCTGAAATGGCCGGATAGGTGTTCCCGAAGGGTTTAGTGGGTATATGCGGCACTCTACCGTGGAGTCCCACGCACCTTTGCCCCTACCCAAGGGCTTGGAGGTACGTAAAAGCATTTTCCTCGTAAAAAAAAAGACCAAGCAGCAGCAGCAATTTTTTATCTAGCGTGCTAGAACGCCCGGCAATATAATTTGAAAATGGAACAATAGTAGATTGTACAACAAGGGCATAAAATGAGGCACTGTAGCCCAAGACGAAGGCTCGGGTGGATAGTAAGTTGAGGAGTACAATGACTTGTTTATGCCAGTGTTTTACACTCTGCTTTTCACTTCGATTGTAAGAAAATTAAACAATTACCTACTTCAAAATATATACGAAAAATATGTAACACAATATTGAAAAATTCTGCCAAGTAATAAAAATATTTCGATGCGTTTTAATAATAACTGGTTACTATTTTTATCTGGTTTCATAACTTTTGAGGTAGAAAACACAAGACAAATAAATTAAAGCAAATAAATAAATTACCGCAAGTTATTAATATAAATAAATTCTGTGAAGTTTTAGGCTGAGCGGCTGTTGGGCCTAAGAATCTTCGTCTAAAAGAAAATTTTACTTTATGCTCTAGAACATGAAAGCCATTTTATGCAGCCTATAAACGACATAAAGACGAGCTTTGCGAGCACGAGAAGTGAAAATTTATTTAAAGCCCTTACATGTTTACTAAAGAGGTAACTTACTTAAGTTTTATATGAATTTCGAACCGGCACGACAAAAATAATGCTCTGCTAGATAAATTCTTTTAAAAAGTATTTAAAATAATAGTCGGTATTTGCGCGCGGCTTGACTATTTTTATCGTCTAATGTAATGTCTAATTTATATGTTGTGGCTACAAAGTAAAACCAAATGCTGGTTAGGTAATACATATATCCAATGTTAAAAACATTAATAATTAATTGTCGCCAAGATTTATTGATTATTGTATTAATCTGTGATGCGTGCCTAGGCGAAGCGCGGCCCGCATACTCACTATCGCCTGGCAAGTGGCAATGCTGCACTTGCGGGTCGCGCCAGTAATTATTGACTATTTAAAAGCGAACATGTTTTAAAAAATATATGAACGTTGGAAAATTTGTTGGATTATTGATAATTCTGTTTTAATATTAAATCATATAACCTATAAAGGTATAAAAATGGACGGAGTAATTTTTCACATCAAGTTATTAAGCAAAAATAAATAAAAAATGTTTGAAAAGGAAAATTTATTGGATTACTTAACAAACCTATTCATTTAGGGAAATAAGACCATATTAAAAAATAAAAATTAGCAGAGCAATTTTCCAATAGAAGTTATTGCGCAAAATGTTAAAAGTTCAATTTAGTGCATCACCCAAATCGAAAAAATGTTGGATTACTTTACATACTTGTTCTAACTAGTACATACGTACGTATACAAAAATAATTTCGAACTGAGGAAATATTCACAGAGAGCTATAAGCGTTTTTCATGTTTAGGTAAAAATACCTAACTTCCCATTATAAATTTTGTTGGATTATTGTACATCTGTCATCTGTATTAGGTATCTTAACCACATCCCAAATTTCAGAGGCAGAAGAATTTTTCGGGTTACAAATGCCCCGTTGATTGGACTACATGGCCACTTACCTATGCTAAAATAGTCATATAAATATTATGGTGATATTAAAAATTCTAAGTTGTAAAATTAATTTAGAATTTGCCCATAATTTTTTTACTAATCGAACTAATTGTATCGTGAAAATTGAAATTAATTTTACAATTTTAATATTTGATTACATCGCCGTACTTATATGAATAGGATGTTAGAAAGGGTAGGTGTTAGCTTCGCCAAACATTCTGTATTATCGATAAGTAATAATTATTATTATGGCATTTTAAGTGACAAATAATATGTTATTTTTACTTTATACAAATATTTTAAAATATACATTTATCGATAAAAATAATGCGTGCGTTTTTTGATTAGCACGGCACTATCCCTTGTACTGCGACTACTGCGTTAATGCTCATTAAGCCAAATGCGTCACTACCGAAAGCTGTGTACTACATTACGCGCTCTAAGTAATATGGCAAAAATCGCGGGCGTACATTGCCGGTAATGTATATTTTTTAGAAAAATATTATGTAACTTATCGTTATGATCAGTTTTGGTGGATTTTGACATTATGATCTATGGAATATGGTCATTATGATTAATTTACTACTTACCGATGAAAAGAAATTCCTTCTTTAGCTACACTTGACACCTGACTTCTTATTTTACAAGTAATTATAGCACAAGAAGGCATTTTTTTATATTTATAGCGCCGCGCTTCACGATACACTTACTGTAGTTGTCCGTCAGTGATTAAACAACGCGTTCGCGTTGCGGGGCCACAAGTATGAGCATTTAGTCATAGTTGTGGCTACGCGTGCCCCGCCCACATAGCCCTTCTAACCTCTTTCTGTGTTCTGTGTATTTAACTAATATATAAACAATAATAAATTAGACTTACAGCCAGTTCTGGATTTTACATTATTTAAATACACATAATAATACAGTTAACAACAATAAGAGATGAAACGAAACGAAAACTTAATATTATCGCTACTACTACTAATATTATTTTTACTATTTTAACAATACAATGATAAAAATTAACATTGACAATGAAATTTTAAAGTATTTTTTGCCAAAGAAAAAATTATTATAATGTAATAATAAAAAATAAAAAAAATATAATGTAATCTAAATTAAGTAGACATATGAGTACTAAATCAGCCCAGCATGTGTTTGAGTGAATGAGTGTGAGTGTGTCTGTGTGTGAATGCGTGTAAATGTGCGTTTGTTTTCGTGTAAGTGTGTAATATGTGTATGTGTGTAATTCAACACACTCGTACTGCACCCAGTGCACTGATCAAACCCCTCTTAAAACACATTTTATTAGAATGAAAGATGTCCAAGGACGAAAATAATTTATTATATTTAGATTGGATACGGTAAACAATCGAGTTTCGGGCATAATTTGAACCAGTTGTAGGTACGTGAAACAAGGACGTATGTCTTGTGCGGGTTGTTGGTACGCGTAGTTTCATAAAGAGAGAGGTAAGTTCAGAACAACCAACAACACCGTTACAAACGTCGTGTAGGAACATGAGTTCCGTGAGAGTTCGTCTATCCTTTAGAGTCATAAAGCAATGTCTCTTACATGACTCATTATAGTCCAAGCTGTTATTTATGTGACTGCGATAGTTAAGATGCTTTAGGAACTTAGACTGAATTTTTTCAACAGCATCAATATAAATTGTATATTGTGGATCCCATACACTACAACAGTACTCAAGTACACTCCGCACATATGGATAGTACAATAATTTTATACAGGATAAGTCATTAAAGGGTTTACTGACTCGCAAAATGAATCCTAGGTTTTTGTAAGCTTTATTTACTACATAATCAATATGATTAGAAAAAAGTAGCTTTGAGTCCATAAGAACTCCAAGGTCTTTAATAACATTTGTTTCTGGAATCCGCATCCCATCAATAATGTAAGCGAATATAATTTTTTTCTTTTTCCGCGTAAAGGAAATGATTGCACATTTATTCACATTGATTCCTATACGATTACACTCATAATATGCGCTGAGACGGTTTAAATCGTTTTGAAAATTTATGCAGTCCTGCTTATTTTTGATTTTCATATACATTTTTGTGTCATCAGCGTACATTAAACAGTTTGAATACTGAAAGCAATCTGAAATGTCATAAAGATATGCTGTGTATAAGATTGGAGCAAGAATTGAGCCCTGTGGTACTCCTGATGGTACTGTGACAAAATCAGAGCGATGTCCACCCAAAACAACGGCCTGACTTCTATTCTTGAGATAAGATTCCATCCATCTCAAGAGGTTGCCATGAATTCCCATGAATTCCTAATTGCAATCGAGCTGCTTATTAAAAGGATAAACTCTTTCCCTTTTCTACCTATTCAGTGAACTTTTCTATGTTAATATTCCTC
The DNA here is from genome assembly GCA_963935595.1 of Schoenobius gigantellus. Taxonomy (NCBI): domain Eukaryota; kingdom Metazoa; phylum Arthropoda; class Insecta; order Lepidoptera; family Crambidae; genus Schoenobius; species Schoenobius gigantellus. The sequence goes on along the minus strand of OZ012542.1, from coordinate 63,259,151 downwards.
AGAAGGGTTTGATAAATAGGTGCTGCTGATGAATTGATTGCAATGAAGTTGTATCAAAAGCTAGATTTAACATATAAGAGCGCTGACAATTAAAGTCATAATGAGCAGGATGACTACAAATAGGTAATATACTCGTAAATACCAATATATAAGGTTATTAGGATCAGCTCGATTAGGAAAGGAATTATTGAAATTGCTAGAAAATAATAATCAAAAACTTCTTTTCAGAATATTTAAATGCAATAATGCTTTAAATGAACATGACAAATACGTAATTTCTTACTTGTAGGCCTCACAGAATATCTTGACAGCCCAAGTTTCGTTGAAGTTGCCCAGTATGATCCTGACGTCTTTTTCCTTGAGCTTGGAGAGCGCTGTCCTCACCTCGGAAGCGAAGCTTTGTGTTTCTTCTATCAAAAATCCATTGGAGTCGAGATCAGCAAGCAACCTATTATGGGCCTAAAATAAAGTTGGAGCAAGTTAGTACTGTCCTCTAATGATTTCCGGCGGGACATCTAAGTACCTTTTTTATGAGATGGAACCGTGGATTGCTGTAGCCCCTGTCCAACTGTCCATGGCTAGTCGACATACATGTGTGGGAACACACTCACAGACTGCGAGGCACACCCACAAAACGACATCGACATCCACAATTATCCAGCGTTCTCTGGACCACCGTAGCACAGCCCGGCCAGCTACGGACCGGGTCTTAATGTTTATAGACATACCACAAAGTCTTTACAATCAGCGCGTCCTGCCAGTACTGACCTATGATATTAGTGATAGTGATTTTTTTTATTGCTATTAAGTTGGCAAACAAGCAAACTGGCCACCTGATGGTAAGTGGTAACAGTGACCTATAATACATTGTGATTCCTATGAGATTCGCAGTAAAACTGCAACCCCCACAAGAACCACAGTGTAATTTGCCAACTTGTGACTTAAGATGCAAAGTCACGGTAGGTACCCAGTAATTTCAGTTCCATATCTTACTCTTCAAACCGGAACACAACAATGCAAGCACTGCTGCTTTGCGGCAGAAATAGGTAAGACCGAGGTACCCATGCACACGACCCTGGTACAGAGTCTACCATTTGTCGTCATTACCAGTTTGCATCCTTACCAGAGCGTATCTGGGCTCGTTTTGGTAGATGGTGCCGACCCTGGTCCAGTTGAAGTGCTGCAGCAGCCGGATGCGCGGCAGGTTGAACGCGTTCTCCGACGGCACGATACGAAAGAAGTTCGGGAAGGCCTCCTTGGTGAACATAGGGTGCGTGTCTGCGTACGACAACTACAACAAATTTAGATAGGTACCTAAGTTCCGTTCAGTAGAATCTAACATTTCTTGCATCATTTATTAAAAAGGTCGATATTATTTGAAATTTTTATTAATCACTTCGTTTTGTTATGTAGTATAGTTCTACAATCTATAAATACATTTGACGCAGACCATGTGTATTATTATTTTATTTACCCGCAACAGAGAAGCTCTTGGGCTTCATCTTACTTGATCACCTGGAGACCTATTTTTGAATTACGTACGCGATTTAGAAATCACCGCTGACTGAATTGAGGTCACGAATTCCTAAACATCCTATTTTTGAAAGTCGAACGCAGAGCTGCCAACATAGATAAAGTACACACATACGTAAGGGTTCGGTTCCTCAGCGACAGAGGAACTGGCTATCTTACCTTTAATTGTCGACACACACAATTTTATTAACCTTGTAATTATTTATTTATTTATAGTTTATGTACATAATTTTTGTACAAAGGCGGACTTAATGCCTGAGGCGTTTTCTTCCAGTCAACCTTAGGGTGATGCAGAAAAAAGAAATGCGGCGACAAACTTAGTTAATACGGTGGTAGACAGCCAGGCGTACTCAGAAGCCCTCCCACGCATTAATACCAAGGATTAGAATTAATATTAATAACAGTTGGGATAATGATTAAAATATCCAACCTGCGTCAGGTGCCAGTGCTTGGAAGCCTTGGCGATGGGGTCTGTGACGTGCGTGCACGCGGCGCCGAACAGCATCAGCTTGTGCGGGCCGCTGTGCATCATGTCGAAGAACGACTTCACCCCTACTGCTGCGTTGCACTGCAAAAAAATATAAATAATAACAATAACATTATTTAGGTACTTTTTTTACGACATTGTTAAGAACAATTCGGTTCACACCAATAGCACACTTCCGTCTGTTCCAATATGTTCAACTATCTGTTCTACGAGTTGAACATAATGGACATATTTCCTTCAATTATTTAAACTAATTAAACGAGGTGAACATCTTAGACTGAACATTACAATTAGTTCAATAAAAATATTTTTATTATTAAAATTAATTTTAGAACAGACAACTAAAGTCGGTACCAAGAGTACCGGTACCAATACCAAGTAGGACACAAGATTTTCCCCTCCCAATCGCGATCCTTGATCACACTCTTTGTGAATCTAGGGTGTAAAACCTCTTCAATGATGCTGCTATTCTGGTACTTGGTAGGGTACCGACAAATTCAGTTGTCTGTTTTAAAATTAATCTTATTGTTAAATGTATTGTGATTGAAATAGTAGTTATTGTAATTTTCAGTCCAAGACGTTCAACTTGTTTAATTAGTTGAAATAATTGGAAGAAATGTGTCCAATATGTCCAACTGGTAGAAAGATAGTTGAATATATTGGAATAGGCGGCATACTTCCGCCACGAAACATATTAATGCTAAACTGCTATACGCATTAAAATTTGTCAGTCATCGCATATTATAGCGAAAGCGCCCTCTAGTGGCAGTATTTCGGTTGTTAGTCCGGTTAACCGGACAAGTGCCACTTTTTAGTTGCAGTAGTTCGATTGGTACGAAGAACCGAACTAACGATACCTTTTGGTGACAATAGTTCGGATAGTATATTAATACAATTTTTATTATTATTATTCCATCTTATAATGAACATGTAAATAGAGCGACTTTGTACAATAATGTTTCGCGGGGATGTAAGGCGCATAACACATTGCACCGGACACCGCTCCGGTGTGCGGTGCTGCGGTTTTTAATTTTGACTGAAGAATCTTAATTTGTATATACAAAAACCGTTTTGCTCCGTATCACCGTCCGGGGCTGCGGTGCACGACGCCCCGCATCGCCGCATTATCTATGTCATGATCTATTACGTGTATGCACGTCCTTTCTACGCAAAAATCCGTACGATACTGCGGCCAGTGTTGCCAGATTATTTCCACCTTCCCCCCCAAATACATTTAAAAAACCCCTAGTTTCTCTAGTTTGGTTGATAAAAAACCTCTGACTATTTTGGCCATGTCATATACATAAGCTTTCTAATATTGACAATAAAAACCTTAGAAGTTTTCTTCAAATTACCTATTTTAATTTATTTCACATACATAGCCGTGTGTCTGTCGATTCGGATTTTTCGTTATAAATGTCTGTGTGAGGCTGTGGAAAACAGTCTTTTAGGCAGAATTATGATAAACAAGACAGTTCAATGGTAACATAATGTGTTGCCAGCTAATACTCTTAAGTTTTAGTGTCCCATTCATTCTATTTGGTGAATAAATTGTCGGTCTTGTCTGATATAAAAAGGAATTTGCCATTTGGTTAGAATAGTAGAAAACCTTCAGAAAATCCCCTAGATAAATTTCGTGATATCAAAACCTCCAAAAAACCTCAAAGACCTGCAAAAACCCCTAGGATTTAGGGAAATCCTCTGAATTTGGCAACACTGACTGCGGCTCAGTGTGGCATACCCCGCGAACCGCACCGCATCACCGTCCGGGAGTGCGGTGCCGTCGCGCGCGCCGCACAACCGCACGGGCATGCGGTGTGAGTGTGTTATATCCTGCGGTTTTTGTATACAAATTAAGGTTCTTCAGTCAAAATTAAAAACCGCAGCGCAGCGCCGCACACCGGAGCGGTGTCCGGTGCAATGTGTTATGCGCCTTACCGGCATTCCGAGTTTCCCGAGTATATCGGCGAAATCGCAAGGAAAAGATATAGGAATGACAATTGACCACCCGGCAAGGAAATAGCATGATAATAAAAACTACAACTTAGTAAGGGCAGTTTCGCTTTTATTAGCGTTAGGGCAGCTTATTTCGATTGTTGTCATAAGCATAATACCTAGTCATCATATGTTTCATAACTTTATTGCACAAAATATGGTTACAAATACTAAGTTGGTTCGTTAAATTTTAAGTTCTACACTTAGAATAATAACACCTTTACTGGAGGGAGACTCTGTACCAGGGTCGTCTGCTTAGGTACCTCCGTCTTACCTATTTCTGCCGCAAAGCAGCAGTGCTTGCATTGCTGTGTTCCGGTTTGAAGGGTAATTATGGCAGTGAAATTACTGGGTACCTACTGTGTCTTTACATCTTGTTTCACAAGTTGGCAACGTACACTGTGGTTCTTGTGGGGGTTGCAGTTTTACTGCGAATCTCACAAGAGCCACATGTATTATAGGTGACTGTTACCACTTACCATCAGGTGGGCAGTTTGCTTGTTTGCCAAGTTTCTGCAATAAAAAAAAACCTACACATATTTTACTGTTCTACAGCATGCAACGCAATGGACAGTGCGGTTTCGATGTTATGGTTTAGCGACTGATGGTGGGTACACTGTACAGTACACATATAAGACAAAATAAGTTATAAAAGACCTATGTCTCAGATTATCAGACTCCCCTACGTGGAATGGATCACATCAATTATGGACTATTATTTGAACATTGTTTAACAAGTAATAAATTGTTTAAAAATTAACAAGATTCTCAGAACAAATCAATTCGATCAGGGCCAATTTCACCTAATCAGTGGTATCACCATTAATATAAGTGTCCTTACCTCTGTATCGTTCCACCACATGTGGAGCCGGTAGTTTCTCAGCACCGACTCGTGCTCGTTCACGTGGTCCAGTGCCAGCTTCACGCTGGGCATCACGCCTCGACCTACGGCAGTGTTCACAGGACTTTGGTACCCACAGTATATTTTCAACAACAACATCATTTTAACAACTACAGATTTTGCATAATTTTTTGTGATATGGTTGTGCATGCACGAAGTCACCAGCAGCTTATTGTTGAGTTGAGTGTTTCAGTTGCGGGCTTTCGGAGTTCTGTTCCCGCATTTTTAGATTGGTAGTGCTGGTTGATGCGGTCTCGGTATTGGGGATCTTGCTCTGTACTCACGAAACCAGGAAGCGCCGCATTCGAGCATATCATTTCAATATACCTTGTCAGTTAATCATTACATTAGGTGAGATGAAGATTGAGTTGTACCATTTATTGAAGAAAATCTTTTTATTTAAGATCGGTAGAAATCTACTCTCCTCATTTTTTTTTGTTTTTTTTTTTATGTTTTTATGTAAGCGTAGATAGATACCAGTATTAGAGTTCTCCACCCCTTTGCCGAAGGGGAAGAAGCCAGCGATGTAGACGTCAGTCCTGCGGTTCAAGATGGCATCCAGGTTCGGCTTCTGTGGGTTACCGGCCACGGAGCCCATGCAGGCCAGCAACAACGGCAGGAGCTGCATCTTTATGACTGGAAAGAAGCACCAGAGAGTTTTATACAACAAAGGTACGACTAATATGCATGATGATGGTAACCTTTTGAGGGACATTTAAGACCACCTGCATTAGATTTGGAGGCCCCGCGTTTGCTTGGAACAAATTCTACTTTTTATCGTTTTGGCTATAGACTTTAGTTCACGCTCAGCTAGCTACCATCGACCACTAGCTAAACTAAGTCGATCGCCATAACAGCAATGTATATACATTGAGAGCAGACCAGAGGGCCTATTACCGATCTCATGGTTTTGAAAATGATATCATATGATATCATAGTGCAAAACGAAAAATACGACTTTCGGTCATATTTTTGAATATATTTTCATTATTTAATGATGATATCATTGAAATTATGCCATAGTGATGATATTATTGAAGATCAGTAAAACGAAATGCAGCATTTCATGACTTCTTTTTCTCACATTTATACCATTTATACAATGAAAGATCCATAATTGGCCTGCTGAACATTTCAGGTTCTGGTTCCGACATTTAGAAGCGCGATAGAAGCGCGCGTGGATTTCGCCACAGCCTGTAGTATTATATTATCTGTGCCACAGCTAACATTCATTGCAGTGCCAATAAAAGAGCAGTGATGAATGAAGATTAACAGCTATCATAGATATAGAATGAAATAGATGGGCTATAAAAGCCGTCAAACATGAGGAAAAGAGATAAACTTATACACATTGCCAAAGGAAAGAAGAAGATGGCATCATTTTTTTTTGTCCTTGTTACCGTATATAGGTGAAACTGGTAGTGGGGATTGTTTATCACCAGCGTCTGGTGCTAAACAAATACGTGGAAGAAATTTGTTCTGTGAATTATAGCTTACTGTGTAATTATTTAACACTTTAATTAGTGTAATTGTGAACTATTTGAACATTTAAATCATGGTGCACTGCTCCGTTTTAGTTTGTAATAGTGATAGTGCTAGAAAACAGGAAAATATAACCTTTTACAGGTAAGACCTAAATTGTGTCAATAAAAAGCGCCAAAACTATTTTTTAAATTATAAATACAAATTATATTGCAATATTTTATCCTTCTACTATGGTTCTCAATCATATTATGGGATTAAACATGAAATTTCAAACTAAGTAGTAAGGTTATTGTTAACCTAACAAGCTAGGTATGTCGCCATACAATATGGCCACGTATACAGCCAACGCGTATAACATTTTGCCGGGTTATAATGATACCAGTTACGCTACGACTACTTTTCCTTGATTCGTAGGTAATTTGTTACGTGAAAGGGAACTCACATATTAGTTTCTGTGTTACATTAATATTGACATATTTAAGTATAAAATTTTGAGCATTTTAGATAACAAAGGTAATTCTTTTGAAGTGAGACTTTCCATTTGCTTGTTTGTCTGTATTTAACAGATTTCCTTCGGGGAAACTCCTTTTATTTTTAACCTGTATACATATTGTTTCAGGACGCATCGGTGTTGGATTTCGGTTCAAATTTGAATACGCCCCGAAAGAGAAAAATGCGGCTTCAAATGCTGGGTTTGAAACAATCAGCGAGGTCATCAAATAAGAAACTACGGCCAGTGCGTCAATCGCTTAGACGATTGGGAAAAAAAGTAGTCACACTTGAAAATGTGTAAAGTGTTTTGAAGTGTAAGTTAATGATGCAAAATTAGTAGTTGGACATTTTAGATACTGTAGGAGGAACCAATAGAGATTTTCTGAAAAGATTTTTAGGAGTTGACAAAAGAAAGTATTCTGAACCTTTAAGGAAATTCGCGCTGTGCTTACACTTTTTAAGTTCAAAGGCATATGAGTTTGTACGTAAGCAATTTAATACGTGTTTACCATACCCAAAAACAGCTGGTGAGTGGCGAGGAGTAGACAGCCTCTAGAAAATGTTTGTGATTTATTAGCAATTTTGTGCCATAGCTAGTAATCTGGCTTAATCCAAATGAAATAAGTCATATCTCTACTTTGTCTGAATATTTAACAAAAACACATAGGATGTAGATATAGCTCTATGCACCGAACAGGTGTTTCTAATTAATTATATAGGTACTTGACAGAACATAATCTTCCTCAGAGATCTACAAATTGGTCTTGTCCTGCGCTATTTCCAAGTTGCCGCCAGCGGGGGCGAGGTTGGGGGTGGCAACACGGGCAACTAAGAATAACCAGCTATCTACATTGGCATCTTGCGTTCTTTGCCAGATCTTTTTTCCACATTGTGAGCAAGCTTACCAACTTTGGGCTTTTAGCACCATATTGAGTGCGGTATCAGTAGTTCAATTCTTGAACTTACCCAGCCCAAGTGAATTTTTACCTGTATTGTAGTGAATTTTATCTCTGTAAGCCGAAGTCCTTTATTCGATGACAATAACGGTGCTATTGAAATCTAATTTTAGAAAATGTTTATTTAAAATTTAATATTATACATTTTCTAAATCTTCACAAATATTTAGTAAATGTGTAAATATTGGATTTTAAATAAACTGCAGAGATAAAGAAAAAACAATGATTATTGCCCGCTGTATTCTTAATCGAGCGACGATCTTCGCAAGGTACCTAGCTGGCAAAAGCTGGAAGCGAGTGGTCGCGGATCGTGCTCAGTGGCGAGCACTTGGAGAGGCCTATGTCTAGCAGTGGACGCGTGTGGATGATGATGATGATTCCTAATATTTTTTCTTATATTTGTAAAGATTTTTACATTATAGCTTAAATAAATAATAGTAAAATGTTTTAAAACGAAATATACTCGAGTAAATCCGAAAAGTGTAGTTTTATTTAAAAGTGTAAATAACTTTAGACTGCGGCGAAGGTTGAATGAAGAATTCAATAAAAAAAATCGCAACTTCCTCCCACTTTTATTTTTTGAGACATATTATTGAGCGAGGGGCGCTCATTAAAATGTCTCAAAAAAAATACGTAGATCAATCAACCCTACTTTATGTTTATAGTGGTAAAAGCCACTATAAACATAAAGTAGGGTAAAACTTAAAGCAACACTGGTATACCCATCTACTTTAGGCAGGTATGACGTCATCTATGTCTGTCCCTTACGGGTATACGGTCACGTCCTATCTATTCATTCTTTATCTAAGACAGCTATCAATCGAAAGCTATCGTGGTAAATGTGAAGTCACACAATAAGGGGGCAGCATTGAGGTGTTCAGCCCCCGTACTAAACAGTATTAAAATTGGAGTAAGAGAGATGACGCTGTACACTGTTTCTGTTTTAATATTGTTTTGACCTTTTTTAAGACGAAAAAATACCTAGCACACTTTTTGCCGTCATAGGCTGACAACAAACTAGGGTATGCGGGCTTGCACCCACTAAAAGCCGTCTGCGTTCCTGCATTATCCTAGCAGGTGTTGGGCCCGCGAGAACCGGGAACTATGACAGTCTACCGCGCTTCCCCCTAATGGTGGTTGGATGTCTGCTGGACGACTCACCCGTGACGGGATATTTCACTATTTTCCGGTCACAAAATGCACGCATGCAGAAAATCACTCTTGCCTCACGGGGTTCGAGCAATGAGTACGAGCCGCCTCCGACTCGCAAACAATACCATCTTACGATGACGCTGGCGTGGCGTTTGACGGCTAATATAAAAACAGCCAATATTGTCTTAACCTTGCTCCAAGCAAGTATGGTAAGCCTCCTGGACCGAACACCGGGACACCGTCTACTGAGAAACCAGGGTTACCGCTAACACTTTATCTAACTAGGAAGCTGATGTTATGTTGTTATTTATTGTGCTCATCATCCTCGCATCACACTACAGAAAGGGATTGCGAAGTCCCTAAAATATTGCTTAGCACCCTAAAGGCAATTGCGCCTTCTCACACTGTTTCCTGTGATCCATTAAATCATCATTATCCAGCTGCCGTATTACCTAAGTTTGTCGCCATAAAAAATAATAGTAATACGTCCATCACTTTGTCCACGTGAAGTAGGTACACTTAGCTTAAGTCCAGGTGTTTCATTATACCTGGAAACCCACAAGGTTACCGAGAAAATATTAATAGCAATGTTGTGTTCCGACAGTTGGAGGTAAGATAGCCAATAAGATATTCGTAAGAAAGCCAGTTCCTCAGTTGTTGAGGAGTCCAGGTGGAGCTCGCTTTTATCTTCGGCCTTACCGTCACTTACCATCAGGAGAGGTACCTAAGCGAAGAGTTTCCCTGATGTATTTAGAAAAATGAAGGAAAATAATAATATGCAGCCGCAAAGAGAGTTCTTCGTGGTATGATTTAGAACGGGACTCCACATGTTTAAGCTGCATGAGTAAAACTTCATCACTGTCGTTTTGTTGGGTGAAGGAAGGCTGACCTGTACATCAACAGCACATCCCTAAAATGGCCACGATATTCCCAATGACTTACCCATCCCAAGAGTTTCTAGCGAGTGACTGAAGCGTCGCGTACACCAACGTCGCGTGTCGTTGAACCAGCCATCACCGATTCGCACACCTTGAGGCTAGTGTTATAAAAACTGCTCATATTCTAGAATTTTAACTGAGAACCGCATATCTGCTTAGCAAACTTTACTCGGGCTCTGAAAATACGAGCGGTCATTAAATTATCCTAAAATAGATTTTGAAGTCATCGTGGTACGTGATAATATCGACTGCACTGTGTAAGCCCGAACAACGCTCATGGCGATATTTAGAGCCTATGTTAAGAAAATGCCTCTATTACAAACAACGCCGTCGGTAATATACGATAACCACTAAACTGATTTAAAAAATGATGTTGCTTGTGCTGTTTTTCTTTGTGCGCCTTGCAACCAAGCAAATTTTGGCTTTGGCGCTACCAATCGATACAGGGGTGGGTTGTGTCTAGGGATGTGGCGAATCACCAAGAGTTGATATCGATATTTCATCGATTGTGTACTTAGGCACAGATCATATAATACTACAGTAACTTAGGTATCGGCACGACCAAATAGGTATTTTATAAAGTTAATGAAATACGAATTTGATACATTCTTACTAGTGCGGTAAGAATGTATCAAATTCGTATTTCATTAATGATAAAACCAAACAGAACAGCTTTTGCTTTCAGGGGTAACCGTATCCAGACCTCAAGATCAGTACCAGTATGTCTTAACCAGGAGACCACAGACGTGGTTAAAATATATTTTGCGCATAACCAGAAGACTACTTTCTATCTATATTTCTATGACATTTCCTGTTCTTGTAAATTTATCTGTGCGTTATTAATTATAACACAAATTATTTAGGACAAGTGGGGCGCATTGGAACACGGGGTACAATAAAACAAAGACGATAATTATTTTAATTTACAACAAATTCACGCACTTTTGCTTCGATCAATAAGAGCGTCTCATGCGGCACATGATAGCGTAGTGCAATATGACCAGTCTTCGACAAGAAAGTTCCAATGTGAAAAAAAAATGTTTTGAGGGCTCCAAAGATGTAATTTCGTTACGAAGAATTTTCGATTTTACAACAAAAGTATCAATAAGAGGTATGCTATGTTTTCTTGCATGATTTTTAATCAATTTACGCAATAAATGCAGTAACATGTGGAGTGAAAAACATAACCCAACATTTTAAAGATATTTTTAAAAGATTCAGATACTGTATGGGGCGCAATGGAACGGGGTAGGTACTATGAGACAGTGTTCATTGTACCCAGTTATTATATGCCCGGGATAGATTATTGGAATTTTGTTACAGATTTTGAAGTAATAATGGTGAAAAGTCAGTAAGAAAAAGACAGATAAGAGCTTGCATAGTAAAACGATGTGCGAGCAACGCTGTTGAAGTTGTAGGATGTGGTACGAGTTAACGAACTGCTGCTGACCTAAAAATGCCAAGTCCAGTAAAATTGCATCGATATGTTAAAAAAACTAAAGCAGCAGGAGATAGAGACGCAGGAATGAAAATAGAATTTTCATTTTTTTACTTTATTAGCCTTGTTCCAATGTACTCCAGACACCGTTTCATTGTACCCCAGACCTGGGGCTCATTGAAACAGAAGAGGCGTTGAGCAAAAACGCATTTTTTTATAGGTTAAGGTTAATTTTTTCACTTATTTTTGTTCTTAATGGTAGATTATGAATCGTTCAAATCAATCAATCAAATAATCAAAATATAAAGCACAGATTTTCTAAAAAATAAAAATGTTTTTTTCGTTTCATTGTACCCCACCTGTCCTACTTATATTTTAATGTGTCTTTATATGTGTGACTAATTTGTTATATTATAACAATGATATGAAGAGGGAAATTGATTCGATGTTGATGATCTCGCTTGTTGTAACTCGAGTGTTAATGATGTTACGATGACAAGTGCGTACAACACTAATTTCTTCACTACGCGTGCGCTAAAGTAAGTTTCCACCTACATACCTACCTACGTCTAGCAATTATAGGAAACTGAAATAGCATGCTAGCTTCCCCTATACATATACACCGATATAACCTACATATAACACAGTTTTACCTGTAATTATGATCATTAAAGAAATTACCGTTGCTAGTTCTAAAAACTGGATAAAATAAAATAGCTATGTCGAGCACTGGTTGTATTGCTGTAAAAAGAATTTCAGGCACCAAAACGAGCTTTGAAATAATTGTTTTATATATTTTTAATTGTTTTATTACAATTTCGAAGTAATGTGGTATTATTAACATTTTCGTTTCTTCTGTTCATTCTTTTTAGAATTATTGTTGTATGGACCGAATAGGGTTTTAAGCGTATACTTTTAATTAACACTATATTTTTTTTTTTTGATCCTCTTTTATGGCAATTTGTTAATTATGCCAGCGTCAAGTGAAAGATAGATACGTAACAAAAATTACGAAAAATTTTGAAAGAACACTATATTTACTTGTAAAGAAAGCTAAAAATGCTAAGCACTGAAAAATTTGACGTTTCTGTTGCCTGGATTGCCATGATTTTTTGCTCGTTCCTTTATACAAAGCGCACTTTGTGAGTAACATGTAAAGCTTTATCAAATAGAATATATAAGAACAGAAAAATAATCTCTTACATATATTTTTCAAAAACAAAATTATACAAAAAAAATGTAAATGTTGTAAAACGTATAAATTTATATGAACAATTTAAAAAAAAAATCCATATCGCATTCCTTTCGACGGCTTCTGTATGAAACTTCATAAGTTCCACATCGGCGGTTGACATCTGACAACCCCGTGTCAGAATACGTGGCCCCGAAAGGTGATTAGTGCAACTTGTTTATATTTTTTACTGCAATATTTCGTTAATAATCCTTTTTGAAGCCGTAAGTATTGCAAGCTCATATTCTCAGTAAATGTGTCAACAAGTATTGTTGTGGTGGAAGTGTTATTTTGCGAGTTTATCTAACCAACGACTATCGTCGCAGCTGTCAATTTCAGCACTGCAAGGGTTTTTTATAATTTATCCCGGTATTTACGTAGTTTTAAAATTATTTTATTACCATTATTAACAATACTCTAATATATCCATCCAGCGTAAATAACACAAAAACTGTTAAAAAATTTCAAGTTGAATTACAATCTTAAAAATAATGCATTTATAACTGAGTCAAACATTTACTTACATATTTCTTATTGTATTAAACTTTGTAATCTTTCTGTAGAATAGAAATGCACTGTCGATATTAAAAGTTCCAATAACGACCCAAGCTATACTATATATTATTATCAGACAGTTGACCCACTTTACTGTAGTTTGCTGAATTGCTATCCCCTCAATGTGATTTGATTACATACATCTAAACGAAATTTGTGATGTCAGATTTTCAGTGCAAGAATCATGGGGCAGTAACAGTTTAGTTTTGAATTATTCTTAATAACTATTAACAAATATAAATTCAATTTCACAATATGCTTTCTCAGTCATATGTTAAGACACTTTTTCTGATGGTACACTAAATATTGTTAAGCAATTTACTATGGTGCGCATTATGGCTGCATAGATCTATCACTTGTCTTTGGCTTAACAAAGTACAAAAGAGATCAATACAGTTGTAGTTTCATTAGGGCTGGTAAGAGCTTGGTGGTCCAGTAGTTAAGGCGTATGTTGAAGACGTGATTCTCACTTGAGACAAATAATTTTCTTGTATTAATTTATTTATTTTCCAAGAAATTCCATATACAGTTGGTAGTTGCATGCATATAACCAGTATTTTTCATGGCCAACACATCAAAAAAGCTAATTGCACGTGCCCACAAAGCAAAAACAAAGAGGAGATGTTATAAGCAATGAGGTCCAGCTCCTATCAACAGAGTCCTGACATCACGCATTTTTAGTTTTAGCTACTTAACGCCAGAGGCGCTGACATCAGTTGATCTTTTTTATCTGTCGGATTAGTATGTGTTATGCTCTGCCTTTAATTTAGTTTTAGACTACATAAATACAAAATCTAATATTGTATTATATCGTGCAAAAGTTACACAGACGATAGAAATAAAGTGAACGAAAAAAACACCTCTTTCCAGTCGCAAGCACATTTAACAAGCATTATTAATATATTACTTGACGTATTGCTTCTAGAATGTTTGACGCTAAATGGATGCTGCTGTCAAAGAACCAATTTAGCACAAAAGACTTTCTAGTGGCGAGTAAAAATACCATTACGATTTAACGATTTTTATTTTTTTTAGATTATATTGACACAGCACCTTCAAATAAAATTATCTTTTTACTATGAATATATATTTTAACATATTTTTTTATTTATATGAATACTTCACAGAAAACTTTAGTGTTTTATATATTTCCATCAGAAATAAATGGAAAAAAATAAATTTAGGCGCTGGCTACTTCCCGTAACTACTACACAAATATTAAACATACAGTTCTGAAATTCATATGTGACATTTTTGAATATTTCATCTTAACATTCACCGCGCGTAAGCGATATTAGAAGCTATGCAATTATCAACTTTATTACCTTGCGATAAAGCAGTTGCCGTGCACAAGTAGATTTTCTAGGAAACTTCGTCTTAATAGCGAAGGTTGGACATCAATAAAATATACTAAATTATTCTCAGTACACTTTGATGAGCAGGATATTGTTAAAACTAAAAAAGGATATAATACTGCGAGAAGGTGCTTGCGAAAGTGCGTGCGAAGGTGATCACTAACAGATATATGTATTTGTTATGATAATAAGATTTTAATTTTGCTTGTATTATTAATTAACTTAATATTTCATTACAGGATCGAAATAAAATCCCTGAACCATCAGATTTAAAAGAATTTTTGGTAGTTAACTACACACCCAAGAAAATTATACATTAAATTAAAAAATTGTGATGGAAAATGTATTATAAATGACACAAAATTATCTCATTATATTTATCTCATCTCATTTTATTCATTCGCTTATTCATTCGCTTATCTCATTTTCGAATTATTTATTTTATTAAATCCCGTAGTGAGGTCCTGTAGTAAGCACTGCTGCCACCTAGTAATATATGAATAGCAGAACTTTTATGTTAACGTCAATATTGCTCGCATTTTAGTAATTCCATTCACTACAAGGTGATAGTGGCGCCGCGCACCCTCCCCCCGCACCCCGATTTCCGGCTTCACTTGATTTCATACGGAAAACGCGATAGGGCACCTCCTCTTTGTTTTTGCTTCATGCCCGTGCTTTCCCATATTTACAACAATATCAGTACCAATAACAAAAACACAATTTTTTTTGTCTGTCTGTTTGTTCCCGCTAATCTCTGGAACGGCTGGACCGATTTTGACGGGACTTTAACTAATAGATAGCTAATTATATAAGGTATAACATAGGCTACTATTTATCAAGATCTTAAAAAAAATTGCCTACAAAAATCAAAATGCTGCCAAAAGTTACTATTCCACGCGGACGAAGTTGCGGGCACAGCTAGTCCTAAATAAAACAATGATGTAAAGAATTTTTAGTGTAAGATTACACTAAAAATTATCTATACTAAAATAATTTCTTGTTTTCAAATCATTTTGAATGTTAATTGTCAAAATGTATAAATTAATGGGCAACATCAGAAAGGTGTTCATAAGTATCTTTTGTAAGCATATCAAGATGATTGGATATTAGGTACATAAAAAAACTTCACAATATTTGTCTACGTCATATGTTGTGATTAAAACAAGGCAGCTATAGCTTTACACAGTTTTGTATAATGAGATCTTATTGTATTCTCTTCCTACAGTATACTTGTAGGAGTACTATACTTGTGAACCTTTGTTTTCATATAATATTAAAGCGCATAATAAAGGTGGTGGCACTTACGGAATCGTATCAAATATGGTTAGGTAGAGAGAGGAGCAGAGTTTGTGAAGGTGAATGTTGATAATTTAGAAACAAGCTACTTAAACCTGCACCTGGGTCGTAAGCCCCAGGCACGGCTCTTGGCTCTTTTCTCTGCAATGCAATGGATCCAGCACCTGTACAGTGAATCCATGGAATGCTAAGTTATCATCTCATAATAAGTATGAAAAGTACTGAAATTAATATACTTTTGTTATTTTCTTTTTCAGGTTAAAAGGCTTCAAACAAGATGATGAATCCTCAGTACTTGCCCCCAGGGCAAAATAATAACACTCCCACAAATCCTCTAGGATTTCCAGCTACATCACAAGAATACAATGGAGTGCAAAATGCAAATAATTATAGCCAGGTGACAACAAATGGGCCACAGATGCCGCCTAAACCTACAGACCAAAATGAAATGTCTCAGAAGATGCAGTCAATGCACTTAAATGGTCCAGGGTTTCCTAACATTCCAACTTCCCAGCTGCCACCTGGTCAGCTTCCTCCAGGCACAAACTTTCCACCTACTTCCAGCCTTGGTCAATTACAATCAGGACCAAGACCTATTAATTCATTTCCTTCAGGCGGTCCACCTGTCAGTGCTCCTCAAATATCAATGCAAAGAGCCCAACCAACTGGACCTGGGGCAGCATCACAGCAGGGCTTTGGTCAATTTCCAGGGGCACCAACTTCTGCACCGCAAGGTCCACCTATGAGTCATGCTAGTCAACCTATGAATCTGCCTCAGTTCTCTGGACCAATGCCTCCCCACTCTCAAAGTACTGGTCAAATACCTCCACACTCTCAAAGTACTGGTCAAATGCCACCACACTCTCAAAGTATGGGTCAAATGCCACCACAAACTAGTCTCCCTCCACAATCAGGTCCAATGAATAGGCAAATGGGTTTGCCGCCAGGCCAACATCAGGCTGGTGCCCAACAACCAGGAATACTGCCGCAACAACCCCAAGGACCCCCACAAGGAGGTCAAGGCCCGCCGCATTCTGGTCCAGGAATGCCGCAGCAAAGCCAGCAATCTGGGCAAGTTCCACCACCACTAAACCAAAGCCTGCCACCGTCAAGTCAAAACCCGCCAACGTCAGGCCAGGGCTTGCCACAAACAAGTCTTCCATCACAACCTGTATTCCCTCCGTCTGGACCTTTAACATCCCAACCAAATCAGGCGCTCCCGAGGTCTGAGCCAGGATTTCCTCCTCATTCTGCGCCATCTGGTTTCAATCAATTAGGTTTACCTGGGCAGTCAGGGTTTCAACAACCAGGACAGCCACCCCAGTCTAGAACCTCGCAGCAATCACAGTTAGGATTTCCACCGCAACCGCAGCATGGACCACCACAAGGAATGCAGCAGCAGCAGCCAGGAAGGCCCCAACAACCTGGATTGCCACCCCAACCACAGCAAACTGGTTTGCCTGCACAACCAGGAACAGCTCAGCATCCAGGATTGCCTCCACAATCAGGATTGCCTCTGCAACCGGGGATATCTCAACAACCCGGTCTGCCCCCGCAGCCTGGAATGCATCAGCAGCAACCGGGAAAAATGCAACAACCTGGCCTACCGCCGCAAATGCTACAGCAACATGGGTTGTCACAGGCAGGAATGCCGCAACAACCGGGACAATCTATAAACTCTCACCCTGGTATACCATCGCAACCGGGAATGCCACCGCAACCTGGCTTGCCAGTGCAGCCAGGAATGCAACCGCAACCAGGAATGCAATCGCAACCAGGAATGCCACCGCAGCCTGGGATGCCACACCAACATGGGATGCCACCGCAACTTGGGATGCCATCGCAACCTGGCATGCCACCACAACCTGGGATGCCACCGCAACGAGGCATGCCACCGCAACCGGGCATGCCAGCGCAACCAGGAATGCCTCCGCAACCAGGCATGCCACTGCAACCGGGCATGCCACCACAACCAGGAATGCCTCCCCAACCAGGCATGCCACCGCAACCGGGCATGCCACCGCAACTGGGTATGCCTCCACAACCAGGCATGCCTCCCCATCCCGGAATGCCTCCACAACCAGGAATGCAGCAGCCCGGCATGCCTCCTATGCCCCAGTACCAGTCGATGCCGGGGCTGCCGCACATGCCGCCGCCGCAGTCCCAGCAGCGCCAGTTCCCTGGCGGGTTCCCGCAGTCCGGGTACCCGCCGCAGTCCGGGTACCCGCCGCAGGCCCCGTTCCCGGCGCAGCAGCCCAGCTACCCCGGCCAGCAGTACCAGCAACCGCCGCAGAAGAGGCTGGACCCCGACAACATGCCCAGTCCTGTAAGTTTTTATCGTTTCTTTGAATTTGAGCAAGATTTTTAAGAGAGTAAACTTTAAAGAAAACAATATAAGAAGAATTTTCATCTTGGATAGGATTGGATGTCGGTACTTCTTAGTGAGTGAAGTCTTTTTTGAGTTAACAAATTAAAAAGGTAAGACCTCAGTGGTCTTATGGTGAAAGCCTCAACAGTTTGTTGAAGATGCAGGTACAAATCCTTTCTTCTCGTATTGTTTTATTTATTTCAAAATTTATTTTGCATTTTGAAGTTGCAAAGGAAAAAATGAAATTATTTAGTTTGCAATTATAGTTTTTTGTAAAAAAACCCCACCAATATCATTGACTATTTTGCATTATTAACCAATAAACATGTTGCTGTTGTCAGATCCAAGTCATGGCCGACGACCAGCAGAACCGCGGCGGCATATTCGTGACCAACGAGAAGGGCCTGGTCCCGCCGCTCGTCACCACCGACTTTGTAGTGGACGACAAAGGGAACGCCAGTATGTACTAAACTACTTTCTTTTAATCACATTAATGGTTTTCATAAACAGACGCTCGACTTCCATAGTGGTCGATCTTCCGGCGGAGAGTCTATTATCTATATTCTGTCTCTCCTATACACAGTCCTTTTTGATCTCAATCAGCCTACCTCAAAAATCAGTTTGACTGTAATCCCTCTATAAACATCCGAAACCTACGATCATCTGATAACCTATCCTATCTCTCTATATCTTCCTCTGCATTCTAGCTATTAAAACTCTACCTGAAGCCATAAGAGGCATACACACACCAAAGTCATTTAAAACGATTTTATTGAGCTAGAATATAACGATAAATTTTTGACTTCTTGATATACGTATATAACTTACACATTTTACCCAAAGGTTGCCTGACAGAAATTTCTATTTATGTATCTGTTATTTGTTGTTATTAAAGTGTTCAAAAATATAAGTCTCTTAAAATATTCATGCATTTATTGAACAACCTCAGATTCTAAACAGCGCTATAATTCCTCACTTACACGGCCTCAGTGTAAGAGGATAATAACATTTACTCATAACAATTAAGAGAGTCCTAAGTCCAGTAGTGGGTGTACTTTGGTTAAGATGATAGCATTGGGCACTTGCAGGACTCCCTTGTCTTGTGTTCGCGTCAACTGGCTAAGTTCAATGTGAGTTTGTTCTTTTCAGGTCCTCGGTATATAAGGAGCTCCATGTACAGCGTTCCTGTCACAGCTGACTTGCTGAAGCAGACATCGATGCCATTCTGTTTAGTTGTAAGTTTATTTTTATGCCACTTAGCAGATAAACAATTAATATGTTTTGTTTCATATTACCACAGGGAGAGTCAGTATTCTGCCGCCAAGCAGCTGTACTTATATAATATTTGAGGTTCTCTGGTTAGTCACTCCCATCGTACCTAGGTTTGTCAGCATGATTGTGATTACATTAATGTTGTATGTTGTGTTCCGAAGAGACATAACTTGTCGTCGCCTGCGTTGATGAAACTATCCCACATCCTCGGTCTCATTGCCACTTGCCATCATGAAAGTCAAGAGCTTCATTGCCAGCTTTGTCCGTTATTAAAATCGGCAGACTAATTTTTTTTTGACTGTGATTGCTCACTAGAACTGTCATTTTTGAAATAGACTTTTATCCATTACTACCGTTACGAACGCCGACATATCAACTTAATTAGTAATGGATATATTTCAAGAATAACAGTTCTAGTTATACACGGTTATTTTTTTATCACCCTGGAAAATTTTAGGGACACACATCAATTATTATAAGAAAAATAAAAAAATGAAATAAAAAATAATAAAAAAAAATGAAAAAAATCTAAAAATGCTGCTCTCAAGTAGTGCAGCACTTTTTGTATTTTTTTTGAATATGAATATAAAATTAAGTGAGTAATTTTTTTATTCGTATTTAAATCATTCTAATACCATGTCGTGAAGCGTCTCCAGGGTGATAAGAAAATCGTACTTAGTCCATTATCGTATCGTATCGTATTCACACGGGAAGACAACTCACCCCACTACCCTGTGATACGGAAGCTCCGCCCCCATATCTGCGTATATAACTCTGTGTGTTCCGCCGGTCCAGGTGTCGCCGATGGCGGAGACGGTCGGCGCGGAGCCGGAGCCGCCGCTGCTGGACTTCGCGGCGCTGACCAACTCGCCCGCGCTGGGCCCCGTGCGCTGCGGCCGCTGCAAGGCCTACATGTGCCCCAACATGAAGTTCATCGACGCCGGCAGACACTTCAAGTGCGCCTTCTGCAAGGCCACCACCGAGGGTATACCATTTCTCTTTAAAAAAAACTATGGAAAAGTACATGTCCTTAATGATCTCTCAAATAGTTCCCGTGGGAAGATTAAAAATTGTTAACGAGCGAAGCTTAAGACCCAATTCTGAAGTCCACGCAGACGAAGTCGCGGGCAGAAGCTAGGAACTAATAAAGATATTGTATTGTTTAACAGATAAATAGCGGTATATGAATGATCGAAGTACAATAGAACATTATATCCATTATTTTAACTCAATGAGCCTTTTCTAGAAGAGCTTTCAAGAAACTCACTTCTTTTAAATTTCCACCAATATTATAATAATAGTATTTCATAAACGTGATTTTGTTTTATAAAAAAATATAAATAAATGCCTGGACGTCGCTCAAAATACAGCGTGAACCTTACCTTGGTGTTCTAATGCCGTGATTGTTGGTGCAGTGCCGATGGAGTACACGCAGTACGTGAACAGCATGCAGCAGTACGGGCGGCTGCCGGCCGAACTGGCGCTGGGTGCCGTGGAGATCGTCGCCACCAAGGAGTACTGCCGCGTGAGACATTTTTTTATATATGACTAGCTGCCCGGACACACTTCGTTCATTCGTTTGTTACGTCAAAAGTTCAAATTTTGTGATTTCCTTGTGCTTTAAGAATTTTTTTTTTTTTTCCAATTATATCTACAATCAGTGTTTACACTTTCAGCAGATTTGTTGTAGGCAATTTTGGCAGTCAGAGTGTGGCTCCAGTGAACCATCTACTCTCAATTAGGTACATCTTTGTATTATGCTGTAAGTTATATTATGTCGTTCCGCTTTAAGCGCTTCCTGTAGTTTCTGGTCGTAAGAGCAGAGGCAAGGTTGTTGGGATGATTTTTTAGGCGTTCTTTGTGAGATTGTCCTATTTCATCGCTGACTGTTTTCATCATAAGATTTTCGTGGATTTCGGCGTTACTGACAAACCAAGGTACATCGCTTATTGATCGTAGGATGCCATTTTGTACTCGCTGGACTATGGTTATGTTGGATTTGGATGCACTTCCCCACAGCTGGACGCCATAGAGCCATACGGGTTTTATAATAGCTTTGTAAATGAGGAGTTTATTATCAGTACTCAGTTTGCTGTTTCTACCTAGTAACCAACGCAAGTTGTTGTATTTTAATTTCAGTTCTTCCCTTTTTTTGCTTATATGATGCCTCCATGTCAATCTTCGGTCCAGGTGAATTCCAAGATATTTTACACTATCTTGGTGCGGTAATGTGGTGTTTTCCAGCTGGACTGGTGGGCAGTTACCTTTTCTCAAAGTAAAGGTAACCTGGACAGATTTTGGCGCACTAACTTTTATTCTCCACCTGTGTAACCATTTTGTGATGTCGTTTAGGCCTTTCTGCAATTTTTGTGATGCGATAGCAGGGTCTCTGTCACTTGCCATGATTGCTGTGTCATCCGCGAAGGTTGCAGTTGTTACTCCACTCACTTCAGGTAGATCAGCTGTGTATATGGTATACAACACTGGGCCCAGGACGGAACCCTGTGGTACACCAGCTCTTGCTTTGTAGAAGTTTGAGAATTTTTCATCCTCCCTTACCCGGAATTTCCTGTCAGACAAGTATGACACAAAGAGGAGATGGTATGAGTGCGGTAGGCAGACTTTGATTTTATAGAGGAGCCCCCTATGCCAAACCTTGTCAAATGCCTGCTGTATGTCTAGGAATACAGATGAGCAGTACTCTTTTTCCTCTATTGTCTTTCTTATTTTCTCGCTTATCCTGTGTACTTGCTCTATAGTGGAGTGCTTCTGCCTGAATCCAAACTGGTGGTTAGGGATGTACTTGTTCTGTTCAAGAATTGGTAAGATCCGTCGCAGCATGAGCTTTTCAAGTATCTTAGACAGAATTGGAAGCAGGCTAATTGGTCTATACGATGTGAGTTCGTTAGGAGGCTTTCCTGGTTTGTGAAGCATAAGAATCTGTGACACCTTCCATATCCGCGGAAAATGTTGTACTCTTAAGACACCGTTGTACAGAGTCGTCAGAAAGACAATTGCCTTTTTTGGAAGATGCAGAAGTATTTCCTTTGTTATGAGGTCAAAGCCCGGTGCTTTTTTATTTTGCAGATTTTTGATGATTCTGCACACCTCCCCAAAAGTTACTGGGGGTGGCGGAGGGGACATTTGGTAATCCTCACTTAGAAAAGCATCGAGATCATCTTCAAGTTCTTCAGTATTTGGTTTGTTAGGTGTAAAAACCTTTTCTAGATGCTCGGCGAATGCTTCAGCTTTCTCTTGCGGTGTTTTTAACCATACACCTTCCTTAAGAAAAAATTGAAAAAAAAGAATTGCCAAATCACTCCACCCGTTCTCGAGTTTCTAGCTAGCAACACATTATCATTATTATTTGATACTCTAAGAGCTCTAAGAGCTGATGCATGTATATCACTGCACTTGTATTTATAATGTTCTTAAATGTTTGTCAAGTCTATTTTTACGTGAAATCTGACAATCAGGGGCTCTATTACTGATCTCATGGTTTTGCAAATGATATCATAGTGCAAGACGAAAAATGCGATTGCAGTCAGATTTTTGATAATCTGTTCATTATTTAATGATGACATCATTGAAATTATGCCATAATGATGATATCATTAGAGATCGGTAATACGAAATGCAGCATTTCATGACTTCTTTTTCTCAAATTTATACCATGTCATACGATGAAAGATCCATAATTGACCTGCAGAATTGGCCTCCTCATTGATATCATTCTTTTTATTTATGTATTTCAAAATTTACTTTAATAAGCATATTGGGAGTATACTTAGTGACATTGTTCTAGCAGCGTTTAATGTTTGTTTTTTTTTTAACTTGTAACGCATATGACCGAACATATTATATACTGTTTTCTTACAGAACAATACGCTGCCCAACCCACCAGCTGTGGTGTTTGTGATTGACGTGTCATACAACTCTGTCAAGAACGGCCTACTACAGACTGTTTGCGACAACATGATGAGCTTCATTGAGGTAACTAAATCCATTTTGACTTGTGTACACGTAATGTATTATTTTTTGATTCACAAAACAGGGATAAAAATGTAAATTTACTCAAAATTTTGTTTTATAATATTGAAACCAGTGCTATTCACAAGCTTATTATAACTGTGATTGCTAACTAGAACTGTAAATTTTGAAGAAACATTCATATCCATTACTGTTATAATGAACGCTGCCATGACAAAAATACTAACTTAACTACATAGTAACGAATTTAGTTTCTTTCAAAAATGACTGTTCAAATTAGCAACCGAAGTCCCTCATCAGCCCCCCAATGCCGGTAACCGATAATGTTCGACATCATATCGATAATATTAATGATAAAGATATCTTATTCATCTCTGGTATCGTTGGCTCCAGGCGTTCCCCAAAGACCCGCAGACGGGCGAGAGTTGGACCAGAGTCGGCTTCATCACATACAGTTCAACCGTTCACTTCTATAATATCAAGGTGAGTCTTACTCGGGTTACCCCCTTTATTTAAAAATTATTTATTTTTACCAATTGCTTTAGCGTATTCTTATCGTTGTGTAATCTGTGCGCGTGGCGGTCCAGGGCAGCCTGGCCCAGCCTCAGATGCTGTCGGTGGGGGACGTGGGGGACATGTTCGTGCCGCTGCTGGAGGGCTTCCTGGTGCGGCCGCGGGACAGCGGGGACGTGCTGCTGCAGCTCCTCAGGCAGCTGCCCGACATGTTCCACGACTGCAAGGAGACGGAGACCATCCTGCTGCCCGCCGTGCAGGTGAGCCGCGGCTGTACAGGGTGGGGTATGTTCCGCGACACCGAGGAGACCAGGTGAGCCGCGGCTGTACAGGGTGGGGCATGTTCCGCGACACCGAGGAGACCAGGTGAGCTGCGGCTATACAGGGTGGGGCATGTTCCGCGACACCGAGGAGACGGAGACATTCACATCTTTTATCACAACGTGTACTAGTTTTATAAGAAAGGTTAATAGTGATAGTGTGTCGACAGGCGGGTCTGGAGGCCCTCAAGGCGGCGGACACGTCGGGCCAGCTGCTTGTGTTCCACACGAGCCTGCCCACGTACAACGCGCCCGGCAAGCTGGCCAACCGCGAGGAGAGGAAACTGCTGGGCACTGACAAGGAGAAGCAAATGCTCGGTGAGTCAGTCTTTCATCAGTATCCTAGCCACAGCGTGCCCACTTTTTGGCACGAAAATCGTGTAAATACGGAGACTTGGAAACTATACCGGGCTTAATGACGTAATGTGGCTCCAGCGCAAAATTCCAAAATCGCAAAACACCAAAAGTATAGTCTTAATCCTTTTTTTTTTCAAAAGATGAAATAGGGATGGAACTGATGCAAAATCTATATAGGTGAAACCTAACCATAGACAAATTAATTTTGCATTGTTCCTGTACAGTTCGACAAAAGGAATGAATAATTTTATTATTGGCAACACTTGGCGCGGTATTCAAACAGTTAAACTTGGTCATCTCGAAATCTTATTTAATCCTTAAGTGCTTCTAAACATCAATTATCTCAATACAAAGCAGCAATAATATTTTCTTTAATTTTGTTAATTGAAGAAAAAACTGTTGTTGCTATATCAATTGTTGGTGGCACTCCGTCATCCATTGTTGTTTTGTTGTTGGTGTAACACAAAAAAGGATTGATTGATACACAATAGGCTAGATGAAAAAAAAAATTTTTTTGCTTTAATAGAAGCTCATTCATATAATAAACAGAAAGATAAAGTCGGTTTTCGAATAACTATAAAAACAACCAAGATATAAGGTATTAAAGATTTTTCTCCATCTCTTTCTAGCAAAACGGCAATTTACAAGGAGTTTATATGGCAGTACTCAACGATGACGTCACGGTTGATGTCGGATCTCTCTGTCTAATCGCCTTCAAATTAACAACTTAAAATGCTTGTATCTTATGTATTTCTACATTAGATACAAGCATTTTAAGTTCTAATTTCACAGGGCTTCATCATTTTCCGCGCTATTTTAATATTTAATGACGAGACGTGAAAATTAGAATTCAGTCATCATCCCAATTATAGTGTATTACTTGCGTAACCCTTTGTTATAAATAAATGTTAAGTGGCTAAAATATGCTATAACTATAGAGTAAAATCGAATATACAACGTGTCTCATAACTCTCTATAAAAATTATAATATTTGTTTAACCGAAAAGAAAGTGTCAACTTTGATAACTTGTCATATAAATCAAATTTAACGCTTTAAATAATAATCTATGACAAATAAATTTGATTGATATGACAAGTTGTTAAGGTTAACATTTTCATTTCAGTTAAATAAATATTATAATTTTTTTGGGGTGTTACGAGACACGTTGTATAGTCCTAAAAACTTTATTGTAACGCAAAGGGAATCAAGCACACAAAGCCACGTCTTTTGTTTTTTCAACATTCACATCAACAAACTGCAAAGCAAAGGAAGTTTGATCCATGCAGTCGTATCTTTTGATTTTTTTGTAATATTTACACGAGTATACGTTCCCACAGCGCCCCAGGGCACGGCATACAACGAAGTGGGTCAGGCGTGCTCGGCGGCGGGCGTCAGCGTGGAGCTGTTCCTGTGCAACAACGCGTACGTCGACGCCGCCACGCTGGGGCAGCTGCCGCGCCTCACCGGCGGACAGACGCACAAATACACTTATTTCACGGTGAGTGATTTCTCGGATTTTGTTTGATATGAGCCACAGTCGAAAAGAATTGTAATTGTATTCTTTATTGCACATATAAATACTTATACTGTATAAGATGATAATCGATATAAATCAGTAAACTTTCAAGAGTTTAATTGAAATTGGTTTTGAAAGTATTAAGTGATGTAAAAAAACATGATGAGAAATTCTTTTACAAAATTTGGTAGTGTGTGTAAAAATAACGTCTTGTTGTAATATACACGGTGTTTTAAAATAACCAATAAATATGTTATCGTTATCTAAAACTAATTATTAAATTGTGTTTATCCGTAATGTCATTCGACCCAAAATTTTCATGTAAATCATAGACATGATGATGATACTATGATATACATTAAAATTTTGGGTTGAATGACATTAAGGGTAAACACAATTTAATAATTAGTTTTAGATAACGATAAAATATTTATTGGTTATTATGAAACACCGTGTATATCATGTAGTCCAGTTTCCGTTGAGATTGACTTCACAATACTTTTTTTTTCGAATAAGAAACTAATAAACTATTCGATGAAAGTGCAATTGCCGTGACAACAAATTTACAAAGTGTTTTACAATGAAGGAGAAAATTGGACATTTAACTTTTATGCAATTAAGATGGCAAACAAGCATACTGCCCATGTGATGGTAAGTGGTAACAGTCACCTTTAGTATGTGTGGCTCTCGTGAAAACCTCTTTAAGAACTACAGCATAGGCTCCAACTTGTGGCACAAGATATTAAGTCACGGTAGCCAGTAATATCACTGCCATATGTCACCCTACAAACCGGAGCACAGCAATGCAAGCACTACTGCTTTGCGGCAGAAATAGGTAAGACGGAGTTACCTAAGCAGATGAGTTTGATACAGAGTCTCCCTCCGGTAAAAAAAGGCTCCGCTAACTTAACTTTGCCACAAGTACCTCTTTGATATAACATCAATGAGATAAAAGGGAGACTGCACCAGGGTCGCCTGCTCGGGTACCCCCGTCTTACCTATTTCTGCCGCAAAGCAGCAGTGCTTGCATTGCTGTTCCGCAAGGGTAAGATATGGCAGTGAAATTACTGGGTACCGTCACTTTACATCTGATGTCACAAGTTGGCAACGTGCACTGTGGTTCTTGTGTGCGTTGCAGTTTTGCTGCTAATCTCTCAGGAGCCACATGTACTTATAAGTGACTGTTACCACTTCTCATCAGGTGGTCAGTTTGCTTTTTTGTCAACTTAGCAGTAATAATTTAAAAAAGACTTCGCTAAGAAATAAGCAGTACCTTTGTACAGTGTTTCCATGTGTATAATTATGTAAAATATATAAAAAATTGTGCAGGCGGATGTGGACGGTCCGCGACTAGCGTGGGACGTGCGTCGCGTGGCGTCGCGGCCCACCGCGTTCGACGCCGTCATGCGCGTGCGCACTTCCACCGGGGTACGCGCTACCGACTTCTACGGACACTTCTTCATGGCCAACACCACTGACGTCGAGCTCGCCGCCGTAGGTGAGTCACCACCCCCCTCCCCCCTCAGACGCACTCCAGGTGAGGCTCCCCGAGGACCACGTCCCAAGAATCATCACTTCAGACAGAGTGAAGTGCCCCAAGGCACAAAAGATACAGGGTTGATTTTCAAACTGGAGCCAAATTTTGTTTGCTCGTTCAGACAAGCGAACTGAAAAACTTTTACTATGGGACCAACCTCGAAATCGCGAAAAAATCAGCTATTCAATATTGGCTTCATTGGACGTTGAACATTCGTATGGAACAGTTGATTGTTTTCTCGCGATTTCGAGGTTGCTCACATAGTAAAAGTTGTTCGAAGTTTTCAGACTTCCGCGATTTCTACACATTTTAAATACAGTCTTTTTTTCATTTATTTACTATCTAAAAAAACACATTTAAATCATCTGTATAAGACACATTCTGAAACCACTGAGGTTTGTATAATGTGACTTGAGTCAATTTACATTATAGAGTTATCTACATATCACAATAAATAACAAATATCAAATACAGTTAAATCGGGTCCATCTCGCGGTCAACAACAACTATATTGACTTACTGTTGCCCGAAGTTTCGGCCGAATTGCATAAGGCCATGGTCACGGGATGACTGCCGAGGTTTAACGACATCTTCGTAAAGCGCCAGTTTTACGACTACCCTCCGCTTGATCTTCAAAATGTTTATTTTATTTTTATCAGAATCATCGGAACCTCGACATTTAATTGTATTTGAAAAAAAGTTGTTCAGTTTGCTTGTCTGAACAAGCACACAAAATTTGGCTCCTGCTTAAAAAGTAACCCTGTTTAATAGATTGTCTTGTAGAAATCGCCTATGGCGATAAGGCCGCCTTTTTTGCTGTTTGTGTATGTATTGTCATTGTTTATTTTATTTTTTACTTAAAGCAAAATCAAGTGTTTCTATCTATCTATTTACTCCGTACAAAACGGCGACATACCTCCCCGCATTCCTTTCAAATACCTCACCCCACCCCGCACTTCATTTAGACATCACTGACACTTAAACAAGGGTCCACGCGATCGTTCGGGCGTGGCGACACTTCACGTTCACCGAGTGAACGCGAGAGACGGCCGATAACAGAGATAGCGTTACGCAGGTAAAGAAGAAGGCAGTCGCTGCACTTCTCGCGTCATTTCGATTGATAATCACGCACTCAACCCTACTGGATTCCACGCACACATATACGCGTGTTCAAACGTCATTTGCTTAAATAGTAGTAATTAAATAATTGATTTGCGAACGTTGTATGGAGTGCCCGGGGTGTGCCCAAGGACTACACTCGGGACACAGACTGTAGATGAAGCTCCCTACAGACCACATTTTAAACCCACACTCCGAGTGAATGAAGATCACACCTTAGACACACTGTCGATGAAACCCCCAAAGACAACACCTCACACACAGATTATGGACGAGGTCTCCAAGGACCACACTTCTGGCACAGACTGTTGATGAGATTCCCCAAGGACTACATCTGAAACGCACACTGTGGGTGACAGAAAACCAGAATTCAGACACAAACGGTGGGTGAGACCCCCAAAGACCACGCCTCACAGACTGGACGTAATCTCCAAGGATAACACATCTGGTACAGACAAAAACTAGGTGTGACTGCAGGACCATAGTGACTCTGCAGGACCATACCTCGGAGTTTGAGGCTTAGAAACAGACTGTGGTTGAGAACCCCGAAGGACTTCGCTTTGGCACCGACTGTTTGTGAGATTTCCAAAGATCTACACCTTAGGCACAGACTGTAGACAAGGCCCTCCCAAGGACCATATTTCAGATGCACACTGTTGCTTAATCCACAAAGGATCACATCTTAGATCACGCTTACCAAGAAACTGTTCAATTATTTACTATAACAGAAAATTATTTTGAGATTCATTTGCAGCTTCTTATGATACAGAAAATATTTATAAAAAAAAAATATTTAAAAATTAAATAGAAAGGTACAAGCAATCTTGAAATTTATTTTAAAAGCTTTAATAGTAGATTAGTAGCTAAGGGCTGTAAGGCATCTATTGCAGCCCGAGAAAATTAGCCTATATTTCGAGGGTGCAATTGGTGCTTACACCCGAGCTAACTACTCTGCTTTACATCTCTCATGTTCGGTAAGTAGGTCCTTATTACCCTCAAATGGGGCTTGTAGGTGACCAATAAGCGCTCTAGGGTAATAATGTAGCTTGGAAAGCCTTAGGGCGGTAAGTAATAAAAAAACACTTCACTATTTCAAAAAGTTCGCGTACATCTAACCATCATACTGGCAATAAATTACTTACAGCCTCAGGGCTTTCCTAGCTACATTATTACCCTAGAGCGCTTATTGGTCACCTACAAGCCCCATTTGGGGGTAATAAGGACCTACTTACCGAACATGAGAGATGTAAATGTATTAACACCCCTGCGAGCATGGACTTGTCGATCGATAAATGTCGATCGACAAGTTCATGCTCGCAGGGACGTATCTGTCCTTTTCACTCCTTAGGAATATCTGTCAAATTTATTGATTTTTGTCGAGTATGTAGATCTTATCTATCAAATTTTGTTTATCGACAGTTTCATGTTCGCATGATATGTTTCGCTACACACCTACTTGATCTCGGAGCTACGCTATATTTTTTAGCCAACTGTGCGTCGTTAATACTTGTCAATAAAAATGTATATTTTTCCATTTTGCACGGTGTCGCCCCAGACGCCGACAAGGGCATCGGCATCGAGATAAAGCACGACGACAAGCTGACCGGCGAGGACGGCGTGTACGTGCAGGCGGCGCTGCTGTACACGCACCGCAGCGGGCAGCGGCGGCTGCGGGTCCTCAGCCTGGCGCTGGCCGTGGCGCACCAGCTGGCCGACGTGTACCGCAGCGTGGAGCTGGACGCCTGCGTGGCCTTCCTCGCCAAACAAGGTGCGCTCCCACCCTGCCCCTCCCCCTCCCCCTCCGCCTCCCCCTCCCCCTCCGCCTCCCCCTCCACCCGGCGCCGGCCGTGGCGCACCAGCTGGCCGACGTGTACCGCAGCGTGGAGCTGGACGCCTGCGTGGCCTTCCTCGCCAAACAAGGTGCGCTCCCACCCTGCCCCTCCCCCTCCCCCTCCGCCTCCCCCTCCCCCTCCGCCTCCCCCTCCACCCGGCGCCGGCCGTGGCGCACCAGCTGGCCGACGTGTACCGCAGCGTGGAGCTGGACGCCTGCGTGGCCTTCCTCGCCAAACAAGGTGCGCTCCCACCCTGCCCCTCCCCCTCCCCCTCCGCCTCCCCCTCCCCCTCCGCCTCCCCCTCCACCCGGCGCCGGCCGTGGCGCACCAGCTGGCCGATGTGTACCGCAGCGTGGAGCTGGACGCCTGCGTGGCCTTCCTCGCCAAACAAGGTGCGCTCCCACCCTCCCCCTCCCCCTCCGCCTCCCCCTCCCCCTCCGCCTCCCCCTCCACCCGGCGCCGGCCGTGGCGCACCAGCTGGCCGACGTGTACCGCAGCGTGGAGCTGGACGCCTGCGTGGCCTTCCTCGCCAAACAAGGTGCGCTCCCACCCTGCCCCTCCCCCTCCCCCTCCGCCTCCCCCTCCACCCGGCGCCGGCCGTGGCGCACCAGCTGGCCGACGTGTACCGCAGCGTGGAGCTGGACGCCTGCGTGGCCTTCCTCGCCAAACAAGGTGCGCTCCCACCCTGCCCCTCCCCCTCCCCCTCCGCCTCCCCCTCCACCCGGCGCCGGCCGTGGCGCACCAGCTGGCCGACGTGTACCGCAGCGTGGAGCTGGACGCCTGCGTGGCCTTCCTCGCCAAACAAGGTGCGCTCCCACCCTGCCCGTCCCCCTCCCCCTCCGCCTCCCCCTCCACCCGGCGCCGGCCGTGGCGCACCAGCTGGCCGACGTGTACCGCAGCGTGGAGCTGGACGCCTGCGTGGCTTTCCTCGCCAAGCAAGGTGCGCTCCCACCCTGCCCCTCCCCCTCCCCCTCCAACTGGGGCCTACTGAACCTAGGACCTACTGAATTATTTTTTAACTTTTTTAGTGTATTATCTACATTACTATTATTTTTATATTTTCTATAAAACCGTTTAACATCTTTTTTTCCTCGGGGTTATAGCGGGTACGGAAACCTATAGACGGTGACGAGGAACGTGTACAGGTGCCGGCAGACATCTTGAACGTTTTTACAGATAAAAAAATACATGCGTCGTGAAAGCTTCTGTACTAAATACTGCAACTGCGCATGTATTTTTTATCTGTGAAAATGTTCAAGATGTTTGCCTGCACCTATACCACTGTGATATGCGATCGATCGCTCGCGTTCGGTCGCAGCGGTGTGGCTGTCGCGCGACGCGGGCGCGCGCGCGCTGCGCGAGGCGCTGTCGACGCGGTGCGCGCGCTCGCTGGCGGCGTACCGGCGGCACTGCGCGTCGCCGTCGGCGGCCGGCCAGCTGGTGCTGCCCGAGTCCATGAAGCTGCTGCCGCTCTACACCAGCTGCCTGCTGCGCTGCGACGCGCTCGCCGGCGGTCAGTACCCTCGCTCGCTACTAACGTTGGTCAACAAAAAAAAGTTGGTTCTTCGAGCCGGACGTCGGGTTTCGGAGGATCTGCGATCTCCGCTAACTGTTTTGATTACTCGGAGACCTTTTGCGGATTCCTGGGCAACGGAAAACCGATTTTGTACGGTTTAATTCTCACGCGTTCGCATTTACGGACATTAAAATATTAAGCATATTGTAATTCTAATGAGTTCACGTAATAGCGCACATCGTCCACGTCGCGTATCGCACTCGTGTACTTATTACATCATCAGCAATTTATTAATATAGTTATCATATCTAATATCTTTTATTGGTCATCATCATCATCTCAAGAGTACAACACGTACATCTTTATGGTCCTTCGAGCCGGATTTTAATTTTCAGTCACCGCAATGCTAATGAAATTGTTATTTACCGATAACCTTAGGTATATAATAGTGGATAATTAAAAACCTCACAATTCTAACTCTAATTGAACTGATATACAGGTTTACTTTTTTATCATACCGGAAAATTTAAGGAACGCTTCAGAACATGGTAGTAAATAGAATGATTTAAATATTAATAAGTATTTTTAAAGATTTTCTTTATTTTTTAAATTCCTTTTTTATTTTTGTTTCATCATCACAGCCCATATACGTCCCCACCGAGGGGCTCGAGCCTACCCTATATTAGGGTGATTAGGCCTTAGTCAACCACGCTGGCCCAGTGCGGATTGGTCGACTTCACATACATCATTGAATTTCTTCGCAGATGTATGCAGGTTGCCTCACGATGTTTTCCTTCACCGTAGGAGCGTCAGACAAATGTACATATGAAATTCGAAACGAAAAACACATTGGTACATGGCGGGTCTCGAACCCCGACCCCCCGATTGGAAGGCAAGTGCCGAGTCCACTGCGCCACCGACGCTCTTTTTCGCTTCGATTTTTGTTTATTTTTTTTATATTATAATGAATGTGTCCTGAAACGTCCCTTAAAATTTCCGGGGTGATAAAAAAGTAACCCTGTATAATGGTGGCTAGTTAAGAAACTTCATTTATGACCACTGATTGAAATGACATAATTAAAAAAAAATCTCCCCAAGCAGAATTCGAGCTTGCGTTTTTAGCATTGACTGTCGGAAACGCAGCTTCGAATCCACACTTTAAAGAAATGCACACTCACAGATAGAATATTCGTGACCCGTCTGTTCGCGGCCTTTACGTGCGTGCTCGTGTCTCGGCTTGAAACTGTTCGCGTGCGTCCGCTAGGTCCGGAGCTGACGTGCGACGACCGGTCGTGCGCGATGTACCGCGCGCTGGCGGCGGACGTGCCGCTCTCCGTGGCCTACACCTACCCGCGGCTGCTGCCGCTGCACGCGCTAGCTGCCGCGCCCGCCGCGCGACCGCTGCCGCTGCGCGCCTCCGTCGACAAGATGGCCGACGGCGGCGTCTACCTGCTGGGTGGGTACCTCCCGCGACACCTACACTACACTACACTACACTACCTCAACCTCGCGGCGCGCCTCCGTCGACAACATGACCGACGGCGGCGTCTACCTGCTGGGTGGGTACCTCCCGCGACACCTACACTACACTACACTACACTACCTCGCGGCGCGCCTCCGTCGACAAGATGGCCGACGGCGGCGTCTACCTGCTGGGTGGGTACCTCCCGCGACACCTACACTACACTACACTACACTACCTCGCGGCGCGCCTCCGTCGACAACATGACCGACGGCGGCGTCTACCTGCTGGGTGGGTACCTCCCGCGACACCTACACTACACTACACTACACTACCTCGCGGCGCGCCTCCGTCGACAACATGGCCGACGGCGGCGTCTACCTGCTGGGTGGGTACCTCCCGCGACACCTACACTACACTACACTACACTACCTCGCGGCGCGCCTCCGTCGACAACATGGCCGACGGCGGCGTCTACCTGCTGGATGGGTACACCGACACTGCCTTATAGACTGAGAGCTGAACCCCCGTCCCCGGTAATGGTTCTCATGTAAGGATAGAAATTTGTTCAGTGATGAGTTATAATAGCATGCTCAATACAATAACCGTGACCTGGCAGGCATCAGCCCTGCACATCGGCCACCCTTATATTTTAAAAAATATAGTATAAGTACAAGTAGCCGACAGGCGAGTCCAAAGGTGAGCTATATGTTTGTAAAATATACTTTCTCCTGTAAAGCTCAAATTGAAGTGTGTTCAAGCAAAGGATCTAGAAATAAGGAGTACAATGAGAGGCGGTTCCGAGCAGCATAAGACTTTGACAGGCGTAGGGAGAATCGCTATGGAATTACGAATAAGAAGCATATTTTAATAAATTACACTTAAATCGGAAAAAATTACCCCACGCTTCAATTTTCCTCGCCGAGCACTACAAATAGTTGCCCGGGGCTCTCAGTCGAAAAACGCAGGCAACCACGTCAAAATCGTTATTAAATTTTTCCAAAAATTGCAATATTTCACAAAATGGCCGCCAGCGTCGTCGCCATTTTGAAATGCCAAAGTTTTAGATTTTTAACACTAACTACAGCATATGCGGATTTGGTTTATAACTTCCCCGCGCCTCTAGCGCACTTGGTCCAACCCCAAATTGCTCTCCGAATCGACCTGAATTTATATGCTTCTTACATTTTATAGCGGCTCTCCCTTCGCCTGTCGCAAGGTCTTATGCTGCCCAGCCTACCTAAAGAGAAATAGAAGAGTACAATATAATCAACAATAATAAAAGCTTCTTTGATTAAGAGAAATATAAGATTCCAGCGCCACCCACTGCCCTCAGACTTTGTCAACGACATATTTGATATGTTCCAGAGAACGGCGTGCACATGTTGCTGTGGGTGGGGTCGCAGGCGCCGACGAATTTCATCCGCGACGTGTTCGGCGGCCAGCAGGTGGACACGCAGGTGGCCGAGCTGCCGGAGCTGCCCAACGAGACCAGCGTGGCCGTGCGCGCGATCGTCGACGACGCGCGCGTCATGCGGCGCAACGCCATGCGGGTGAGTGGGGAAAAAAAAATGTGTGGGCAAAGGGAACGCGCTCCGTACGGCCGCGACTTTTGTCTCAAATCTGAGAACAATTTTCTCGTGATGACGATTCTTTCTTTTTATATGAATTGTTGATTGATTTTCTTTGTTGGAACTATAGTTAGTGTCGTAAGTAGCACTGTACGTATATCTGTCGGAAGATTGATGAATTTTAGAGTGTGAACAGATGCATGTTGCATGTGTAAACTTTCGCACCTTCTTGTAGTTAGAAAATACCGCATGAATTTACTTGTTTTGGCTGTATAATTCTTGCATTGATATGCGCAACGATTAAAAAATAAATACGCTAAGTAAGGTGACGTGAATTTGTATTGTAGCTAACTGTAGTCGCGCAGTGGGACGACTACAAACGGGCCTCGCTCGTCCGCCGCTGTCTCGTGGATCGCGAGGAGGATGCCGAACTATAGTGAGATCAAAATGGGGTTTCGGATACGTACTGTTCTGTGTTCTGTGTGTATGGCGCCGGAGGACTCGCGAGAATAGTCGGGGGCGCAGTCTTGTGTGTTCGGTACAAAAATTTGTTTATAGAAAGGCAAATTTTATTTCCTTAGACACCTTTAGATAT
This sequence comes from Schoenobius gigantellus, assembly GCA_963935595.1. Taxonomy (NCBI): domain Eukaryota; kingdom Metazoa; phylum Arthropoda; class Insecta; order Lepidoptera; family Crambidae; genus Schoenobius; species Schoenobius gigantellus. The sequence continues at coordinate 63,223,368 of OZ012542.1, read as the reverse complement.
TTCGTAGTGTTAATGACACGGCGTAACAGAAACAAATTTTATTAATATATTGTGTGCAGTGTCTGTAGCAGACATTGTGTACTATGCGGACCAAATAAGAATTAGATCGCGTTGGTCACAAATCATCAGTACAGCCAACAAAAACGTAATACCTGATTATTGTATTTCATAGGATTCTTAGATAATCGAATTCGAAGTATTAATTTACCAAAATGCAGAATTCTTTAGTATATATCTAAAAAAAATTATTCATCATTAAAACACATCTGACTGATATTTAATCTTCGAACATATTCACTTGCACCCTCCGACTCCGTCCTTCGTTCTACGCTTCGAAACTTTGCATTTGGATTACAAACGGACCGTTCCAAGTGATGTATGACCACGGTAATGCATATGCAAAAGTTCTGGTTGCAGAATGCGGGACTGGTACCTATTCTCGGGGCTCTGCGTGCTATAAACGTTCACTGTCTCGAATTTTCATACCGTTCTCGGATATCAATATTAGTGGCGCCGTTTGCTAACGAATACTGGCTCCCGTTTATAAAGCGAATCTGTGAATTCTATTTAACAGGGCGGTATTTTAGGATCAAAATTAAAGGGGTTGAATTCTTTTGTTGTTTTACGGTAGCACGCATACTGGATTAAAGTTATTTGCATGAACACAGAATAACTCAAAATATTCAATAAGCAATTATTACTTTTTTTTAATGTTTTAAGTGTTTGTTTCATAGCATGCTGTGTTGATCAATGTGCAATTTATGATATATAAATGTTGTGTATTAAATCTAATGCAAGACAGCTATCGTTGTTAAGGCGATTCATCGAAAATGAATCAAACAATGGGAGGCGTGGTCGATACGTAAACGCGGGGCTCCCCCCGTGCTCAATTAGCTAGTCTTTATATCTATGTCATCAAAGTTGTTAATGCGCTGCGCCAGCATGCAAACAGGTCGTTTAGAAATTATCGACGTAAGCGACAAAATACAAATTATTCTACTAAAAAATAACTATAATGATTAGAAAAAAATGCTTCTGTACGATTGTGAATACTAATGATGTCTACTTATTTAAGGAACTTTTTAATGAATACCTAATATCGTTTACTAGTAATCCTGAATTTTATTATTTTTAAGAGGTGTCGTGTCTAGCTAAAGTTCTCGATTGAGCGCCTTAACCGTAGAGAAAAATATTTCTGCGCGTGATTGGGGTCTGGAGAGCCTAGCTAGGGATAGAATTTACATAGAAAAACGACAAGTGCGACACGTCACATACTGTGAGATCCGTTGTCTTCAAATTCTCAAGAAACAACTATACTACTTGTTCATTCCAACATTAGGAAACATTTCGATAGATTTTACGTATTTTTCTCCATATACTTTACTCAAAACCTAGCCTTGATAAAATTCTTAACATCGTATTTACACCGCCATATTTGTATAGGGATATGTTGGGAGGCCCTGTGTGCTCTGCATGCGACTCCTTAGATTCTATTGTGCAACATCTTCGTATTGGCTTATTTATTGCTATCACAACTGTGGGAGCGTCGGTGGAGCTGTGGACTCGGCACTTGCTTTCCAATCGGGAGGTTCGGAGTTCCAGACCTTCATGTACCAATGTGTTTTTCGGGGCACGTATTTGAATATCGAAAATTGAAATATCGACACAAGATATCGGCGGTTAAAATATCGAAAATCACAATATCGAACGATCGTAAGGTCGAAATTCAAAATGTCGAAAGTACACATTATCGAATGGTATATTTATCGAATGCTTAAATGTTGAAAATCTGAATATCGACAGACAAAAGATCGAAAACTGTAGGCGGGTCAAAAATAGGTAGCGAGGAGCGAAGCGACGAGCGTAGGTTTGAATATGAACCAAGCGCGCGAGCCGAGCGAGCGAAGCGAGCGTGCCGCGGTAGCGGCCGGCAAAGCGCTAGAAACGACTTTATGTGTTTTCTCGAACATTATTTACACGTATCGATTATTCGATATTAGATGTTTTGAATTTTCGATATTTTAACAGATCGGTTTTTGAGTTTTAGCGATTCCAGACGTCTCGATATAATGATAGTAGGTATTTAGATCATTCGATATTTTAATTTTCGATATTTTGAATGTCGAAATTTTAACTTTAGATATATTAACTTTCGATATTCAAATACGTGCCCGTTTTTCGTTTTTGGAATTTCATATGTATACATCATTTCGTCCGACGCTCCTGTGGCGAAGGGAATCGTCGCGAGGCAACCTGCATACATCTGCGAAGAAATTTAAAAGTGTATGTGAAGTCGACCGATCCATACTCGGCCAGGGTGGTTGACTAAGCCCCTTCGCACACGAGTCGTAAGCGTAGTCGTATCGTTACGACGCAACGCGTACGAGACCTGCAGTGTTCTACAAACGAATAGTCGAGTAGATGTATCGCTTTGTAAGATTTCAGTTGAAATCATGGCGTAGACAAGGGAACGCTTCAACCAGTTTTACGAATTCAATAACTTTTTCAGTCATATTGAAATAGAAGTAAAAAAAATAAAATTCAGTTAAATTTTAAAATAAATAAATGAACAGTTATTTTTTTACGCTTGCTGTTTTACGCCGATACGCTACGACTGTCGTCGTAATGACAATAAACATCTCGTACGATTCGCTGCAGCACCGCTTTGTGTGGGGACTTGTTTGAATATGCACGCGCTCGTATTGCTCTCATCCTACGCGCGTATTACGATACGCGTACGATACGACGCCGTGTGGGAAGGGGCTGAGGCCTGAACACCCTAACTTGGGGTAGGCGCGACTCGAGCCCCTCGGTGGGCACGTATACGAGCTGCGCGGTGATGATGACGATCTCTGCGCCGTGTATGTGTGGTATTATACAAAAACGTTGGTTGGGTGCGCGCAGTTGGAGGTAGTGCACCAGTACGACAAGCGCGAGGGTCAGTTCCGGCGGCTGCTGGTGGAGGACGCGGGGCCGGCCGGCAGCCCCGCCTACACGGACCACCTGCTGGACACGCACAAGGCCGTGCAGAGTCTGCTGTACGTCGCTGGGGGAGTAGAGGGGGGGGGGGGGGGCAGGGGCGCTACCGGGGTGTCGCGGGTTGCATCAAAATTTCCCTGTCCAAGTGTTGAACTAGTCGCGAGACAATAGGCTTATGAGGCCTATCGCGTCGCGCCGTGCTAACAGACTGGCATCGCCGGCGCGGTTTATATGAAGGAGTTTTATTTTATTCATAAAAAAATTGTAGTATCTATTTGTGAACATACAAATAATACAACAGTTGAAGCGAACGTTAGAAAACATTTTGGCATAAAAATTGCGTTCAAACGATGGAGAACTTCGTACATTATACGGCTTGTTTCGATGCCTTTTTGTTAGAAAATTTGTTTAGATTATGAAATTATTACTTTATTTGGGAGCCATATAACGAAAATATATTTTATTATTATTGAAGTGAAGGACATGGTGTCACATAAAATAAATATTTTGATAGTTGATATTTAACAGAATCTGTAAATTAAAGCGCATATATCAGGTCCCCGTGAGTTTTTGCCTAAACATGCTTCGGGAAAATAACTATTACTAAGTTAAGAAAAAGTTATCTAAAAACCGCTTTATTATTATTGTTGATAAGAATACAACTATTTTTAACAAATAAGTGTTATTTATTACGACCAACGATCAGTAAGCAGGCGATAATCACACTCTCTCGATCAGATTGTGTAACAAATCTCATACTTTACTAGTGCCCAAAGATAAAATGTACTCAAAAATACTGGAGATGAAACAGTTTACCGTAGTAAAACAGCACTGTTGCTTAGCGGGAGAAATAAGTAAGATGTACTATCGAGACACTGGCACCTTACCAGTCCTACGTCTAAAGTCGCTTGCACACTGCACGATGACAATCGCGTCAGACCACGCCCCGCTCCATTCATTCACCAATAGTAAAGCGTAAAGCAGACTGACACAAAGAGCGATTTCAATAAAACCAGATGTCTGTCTATGATTGGCCGTAGTAAATCATAGTAAAAATACGTAGCCAATCAGGGATAGGTATGGGTGGTGTAGGCGTGTCACGTTTGTCTATGATTGGCCGTAGTAAATCGTAGTAAAAATAGGTAGCCAATCAGGGATAGGTATGGGTCGTGTGGGCGTGTCCGATGCGATCCGCTTTCAAACGAATATTTCTACAAAGTGGTAAGGCACGAGAGACCTCGATAGTACCTACTCAATCGCGCAGACAGTTCTAATGCCAAGTATCCCTTTGTAATGCGTACGTTGTACCCCTACGATGGTTTACTTCCGCGTAGACTCTTGACTACTTTTAACCATCACCGATAAAATTAGAATATTGTACACAATCGTTTACATTATCTATTTTTTTGATGCAAACCCGACACTAGCTTCGTCTTGTGGGCTCACTTTGGTTAATTGTGATGGTAGAGGATTCCGTTTCGGAGGTTAAGGAGTGATTGAATGCGCTTCATTCAGCCACAAAGTAATCATACCATTTTAAATGTTGAATATTCAATGTTGACTATCACCAATTATATGTCAATGGTTATGTAATAATATTAATTGCTTGTATTTAATTAACGCAAAGCTTTGGTTTGTTTGTCGGTTCTCGTTTGGTTTGTTTACCTAGTTTTTAACTTTTGTGTTTTATACGATTTGGTGGAGGGATTAATTGAGATTAAATAGTGGGTTAAAATTACATTGAGTATGATAGACTGCTATTAGCACACTGTTTATTTGACATGCGTGGACGCAGCACGCACACACACAGATTACATACATAACACTCCTCCCTCAATTGACAATAGATTTAAAAGTAATACAAACATATCAATTAAAAGAATGGTGTGTAATCTACTCTAGGTATGTCACGAAGCCTACTATCTCTACTTCTGGATTGCTCCCTGTTTTCCTCCCCTGCACTAGGGCTTGATGTTTTCGACGAATTTTCAACCACTTTGAAATCATCATAGTTCCAGTGCTCGTTACTGACACCTTTATACGAAGCAATTTGGTTTTTATGTTTCTTCACCAGAACATGTGAACAATTGTCTTTGATTAAATACATAACATTCCCGATTTTTTTTGTAACAGTTCCAATACACCATTCGAATGCTTTATTACAATAATTTTTTTTATATATTACTTTGTCTCCGACTTTAAATATTTCTTTATTTTTTCCACCATAATACTTAATCTGCGAGCACTGTTTCAGTTTAACTTTATGTGCTGAGGAAGTAAATGAAGTCGAAGATGGGATAAGTAGGTCTAAACGCGATCTGAGCTTACGACCGAAAACTAATTTGGCAGGTGATGAGCCGGTGACGGAATGTACAGAATTTCTATAATCGTACAGGTATTTTAAAAGTTTCAAATTGCATTCATATTTATTACGACATGATAACATACAAGATTTAATGCCTTTTTTTACGATTTTCACAAAACTTTCTGCCTGTCCATTGCTGGCCGGGCTGTACGCCGCTGATGTTAAATGTTTGATTCCGTTCATTGTGCAAAATCGTTGGAATTCTGTAGAAGTGAAAGCCGATCCGTTGTCACTAACGATTGTATTCGGCAGCCCAAATTTTGACATAAAGTCACATATTTTAGTTACAACATTTGAAGTAGACGTTGATGTATTCATATCATACACTTCAACCCATTTTGTATAAGCATCTACAACTATTAAAAATGTGCTATTGTTGATAGGCCCCAGAAAGTCAATATGAATCCTATAAAATGGTACAGTAGGATACGGCCACGGTTTGAGCGGTGACTTGGCTGGGGCTGATCTCAGTTGTCTACAAATGTCGCAAGAGTTAATCATATTTTCCAAAGATTTATCTATTCCTGGAAACCAAAATCGGGACCTGGCTTCACTTTTTGTTTTCACTATTCCTAAATGTGAATTGTGTAATTCTTTAAGGATTTTGCTACGTAACTTTCCTGGCAATACTATCTTGTGCCCCCTCATTAAGCAACCATTTTCCAAAGATAGTTGCATTCGGCAGTTAAAGTACGGCTTAATATTCGCATCGGTTACTTTTTTAGGCCATCCGTTGAACACATACTTGCTAACCTTACTAAGTATAACGTCCCTAGCTGTCTCCGTACGTAGCTCATATAACGTAGCAGGCATGTCACCGTCTACGATAAAATTAACATACGACGCGCTCTCGTAGACTGCGGCAGCAGCGGCTACGTGGCCGCTGTTGCTTTCTGTAGCAGTATCCCCTCTCTCCGCGCTCAAACTCGCTCGCGATAAGAAGTCAGCGCTATTGTCCTTACTACGTATGTATTCTATAATATAGTTGTATGCACTTAGGAACATTGCGTAACGTTGCAGCCTATTTGCCGACACTTCGGGGATACCTTTATGCGGGCCAAAAATTGAGATAAGGGGCTTATGGTCTGTCCATAAAACAAAAGGTTCAGATTTACCATACAAATACTGATGAAACCGCCGCACCCCGAAGACAATAGCGGTGGCCTCCTTTTGTATTTGTGAATATCTTTTTTCTGCCGAACTAAGTGTACGAGACGCGAACGAAATAGGTCTTTCCGTTCCATCACAACCTATTTGTGACAATATTGCACCCAATCTGTTTGGGGAAGCATCTACAGTAAGTATTAATTTAGCGCTAGGGTCAAAATGAGCTAATAATTTGTTTGAAGTTAAATATTTTTTTATATTGAGGAACGACTGTTCATGATCGGGCGTCCAGTTCCATTTGGCTCCCTTTTTCAAAAGATCATACAGCGGACTTAACACACAAGAAGCATTGGCTACAAACCCTCTATAATAGTTTACTAACCCTAAAAATGACTGTAATGAACTAATATCCGTGGGCCTTGGCGCATCAGCAATCGCTTTGACCTTGTGAGGATCCTTTTTGATACCATCTTTATTGATAATGTACCCTAAATAAGATATATCATTTTTAAAAAAATCGCACTTATCTTTTTGTAGGGTTAGCCCCGAATCTTGAAGTCTGTTAAGCACTAATTTTAATTTATTTAAATGCGATATTGGACATTTATCTGTAATTAACACGTCGTCCAACAGGCAGAGCACACCATCGATCCCTGCAAGTACACTTTCCATCACCCGTTGAAAAATAGAAGGCGCGTTAGCTAGACCAAAAACTAAACGTGTATATTTAAAAAGCCCGCGATGAGTATTTATACAGGTTATGTTCTGTGACTCATCCTCATCACTGAGTAAAATCTGGTTATATGCCATCGATAAATCCAACTTGGAAAATTGTTGCCCTCCATGTAACTTTGCGAATAATTCTTTGATTGTGGGTAAGGGATATTGGTCTATAATTAAGTGCTTATTTATACTTACTGAATAGTCGGCGCACAATCTGACTGTGCCATTTCGCTTAAGCACAGGGACAATTGGAGATGCATATTCACTACTTTCAACTGGCTTTAAAATGCCTAGATGTACTAAACGTTGCAATTCCTTATCCACCTTGTCTTTTAAGGCGAACGGCATAGGTCGCGCTTTATAAAATACTGGCCTTGCATCTGGTTTTAATTTTAATTTGACTTTATATTTATTAAATGACCCTAATTTTTCGGAAAACACATTTGGGAATTCTTTTTGTAAAAGTTCAAAACAGTAGTGAGATGGTTGGTTCACAAAATTTAATTGTTTAACAGAAAGCTCTAATTTAAAACTGTAAATAAAATCTCTGCCTAGCAGTGGTGGCCCGCCATCACGTATGACATATATAAAAAGCGTATGAGTCTGTTGTTTATATGTCACTGGCAGCGTAATGTAACCTAAACACGTCATTTTGTTCCCAGTGTAACTACAAAGCTTTTGGGCGGTGGGTAACAATGGCACATTTTTAAAATGCAAATTATATGTGCATTCCGATATTACAGTGACAGCTGATCCACTATCAATCTCAAATTCCAACTGCACTCCATTTATTTTGACAATTTCTTTCATAGGTTCGCCATTTAAAGTGTGTATATTCAAAATTGACTTACCATCATCATCTTCACTTACTTCCTCAGCCGTCATATAATTTATTTTTGAACACATTTTACGTAAATGACCTTTTGTGTTGCATTTTTTACACGTGTAATTTGCTAAACGACACTGTGATGACTTATGATTTGTACGACCGCACACTGAACACTTTACTTTGCCTGACTGACTTGAACTTGGACTTTGTTTTTTTGTTATTTTAAAAACTGGATCTGGTTGTTGCAGAGCCAAGGCCGATGCAGCACCTGCGCGTGCGCAGCGGATGCTTTCTGCTAATTCCACAGCTTTTGCCAATGTCAGAGACAGCATATCTTGAGCGAATAGTTTCTCCCGCTCCGGTCCAGCACACATCCCCATGACGAATCGATCGCGGAGTGCTTCTTCCACGTCGTTGAAACCACAATGTGCCGTTAATCCACGCAGTCTCGCAGCCCACTGAGAATATGTCTCCCCGGGTTGCTGTGTTGCCGCGTAGAATTTGTACCGCTCGCTGAAGCCACATCGTTTAGGAGTGAAGTGACCATCCAGCAGACTTAATATGCCTTGGTACGATATATCTTCAAGTTTCTTTGGTAAAGCTAAGTCCGATGTGAGCTTGAAGGTACTATCTGCGAGTGCGCTAAGCAGTATTGCACGCCGTTTTATACCTGTCGTATCCTTTTCGCCGATATCGTTGGCTAAAAACCATTGTGATAGCCGACTTTTATACGTTTCCCAGTCATGCACATTATGGTCGAATACGGATAAAATCCCAAAATGCGACATGTTAGCGTATTTGAAGAATTTTTATTTTGAGGGTATCCTCGTCGCCACTGTTAGATACGCGCGTAGGGAACACAAGTAATACGCTAGACTGCTATTAGCACACTGTTTATTTGACATGCGTGGACGCAGCACGCACACACACAGATTACATACATAACATTCTACATGCCATGTAGAATAATAGTCGTAGTAAAAAATTGTATTCATTCATCAATGGCGCAACGATAGGCTAGATGACTAAAAAATTTTTTTGCTTTAATAGACGCTCATTCATGTAATAAACAGAAAGAAAAAATCGGTTTTCGAAGAACTATAAAAACAACCAAGATATAAGGTATTAAAGATTTTTCTCCATCTCTTTCTAGCAAAACGGCAATTTACAAGGAGTTTATATGGCCGTACTCAACAATGACGTCACGGTTGATGTCGGATCTCTCTGTCTAATCGCCTTCAAATTAACAACTTAAAATGCTTGTATCTAACGTATTTCTAAGCCCATTTTAATTCTAATTTCACAGGACTGCATCTTTTCCACGGTATTTTAATATTTAATGACGAGACGTAAAAATTAGAATTCAGTCATCATCCCAATTATTAATGTTGGTGAAAGCATTTTTTTTAGATTTTTTTTAAATGGTTTCTATTTCTACGACACAAATTTTTGTGCATTTGGTGACGGTATTTGTTTTGATTACAATAATTTTCTTTCTTTGTGTGTATTCGTGTGTGTGTTTTTCGATTGAAGAGAGTTTTCTTTTTTGTGTTTAGAATTTCTTCGAAACTTCTCAGTTTATTAAATATATCCTGATGGTAAGCAACGATAAAGATGAAGATTCCTTGGTAATGCAACATTAAGGTGAGATTGTGGTAACTGAGCCAGACGGATATAGAAATATCTACAACCGACTTGACTACAAAATTATGTATTTGTAGTAAAGCTTGTATAGTGCTCCTTTAATGCAGGAACTACTGGTTCGAATTAAACAATTGTTTCATGTGTTGGACAGCCCCTTTATCGAGGAAGGCTATACAGGGTTACTTGTAAAACAGCTGCAACCTCGCAGGATTATATAGCTAACACCATAAACAATAACGTTTGTTCTACGACTTTTGATAATTCGTTAGATTTTACTTGCATACAAAAATAAACATTAATCTAATACACCTCTAGAATGTTTGTAACTCTACACGGATCACCAGCAGGCCTATTCTGTAACTTCGGTTGCTAACTAGAACTGTCATTTTTGAAAGGAACTTAACATCCATTACTGCTATCATGAACGCTGCCGTAACACGTAAGATCACTAAACCAGTAATAAGTATCTAATATAAAATATAAAGTGTCTTTCAAAAATGACAGTTCTAGATACCAACCGTAGTTAGCGAATAGGCCTGCAGAACTTGAAAATTTATTTTTGTCGAATTTATTAAATTACGTCAAAACTCGTAAAACAAAGTGTTGTAGTTAATTATGTTAGCGATCTAGTCCTGCGAGGTCGCAGGCGCTTTACAATTAACTCTGTACGACATCAAGCTGCGACCAAGCCGAATTACGCGCAAGCAAAGCGCCGCGGCTTTGCTTGCGCATAATTTAGCTAGTTGTCGCCGACCGAAGAGAAGGCCTGACCGGCGAACCGCTTGTTCCAGCTGACGGTGATGCGGCAACACGACAAGCTGGAGGCGGTGCTGCGCCATTTCCTGGTGGAGGACCGCGGCGTGGACGGCAGCGCCTCCTACGTGGACTACCTGTGCCACATCCACAAGGAGATACGCTCGTTGCTATAGCATTTGTACGGCTATTAGAGCACGCGACGTGTCCACGCTCGCTGGGAGAGCCCTGGGTAAGAGACTCGGTAACTCTCCACCAGAGAACTCCCCCCACAGAGCGGTGCACCGTGCTCATTTGGACATTTGTTGTGTGTGAGTGACGCGGCCCGGAAGATTACTGATTAGGCATGTGATTGTTGCGAGATGGACTCTATCATGACTCTACGAAGTCGGGATTGGACCCGGTTTCTTGTTACACCGATTGAAATTGACTTCGCCGATTAGAGGCGAGGTGAATGCGATGCAAGCGACAGAGCAGTGCAAAGTTCAACGAAGACTTTTGTTATCTATTATTCAGCTGTTGTTTGCGTTTTCTGTTATATGTGTTTTGTTCCCACTCATGTGTTATTCTACTGTTCAATCAGTGAGTGATAATAAGCATCTTTTTGCTGAGGGACAAGAAATGCCATCGGATTCTCTTATGGATCGCACTCGATGGAAATTATGAATGACATAATATATAATCATGACGTCTCTTTGAAATAGAATATAATAATAATAATAATAATTTTTATTTTCACACCACAATCTGTAAACATATGAATTTGTAACTATAAAAGATAATAATGTTTATAAATAATACATTGGCCATGGGCATTATAATAATTCTTACATTTAAATGAATTTGTGTAACAAGTGTAATTCGGCTAATAATTCCTGATTCGAACGAGTAATATATCATAAGTAATTAGTACTTTGTAATTCGGAATGTTTTGTCTCGAACTCAACCGATGCTAAGTAATGGTAAAGTTGAAATAAAGCGAGCGCTCCGATTCCTACAGTAAAAGAAATCGTTATGTTAATCAACTTTGTTGCTATGGAAACAGTCTTAGGTAATGTGGTGGTAGAACATTGGGTAGATGCCATGCGAATAACGCGAGCCGTAATCCTACGATAATATTTCAGAGAACTTCATTTGATTACACTTTGATATTTATGAATATGTAATTTTAAAAAAAATTACGAACCTTTCAATCAATATTTCTGTGGCCGATCGTTTGCGATCGGTTTATAAAGAAAACGAAAAATACTGTTCAGTAAAAAATGTAATAAACATTTTACACAATGTGTTCAAAAATACCCTTAAACAAGGGAATTAAATATAATTATGCTTGAAGTAAAGTCCATTTAATTTGCAACCTAGGGTTGAATATCGTAAAGCAATATGGCACCATAAGAGCTACGAATGCTACTAGGACGACTTTGCACTGATGCACGATGCACTGTTTACACGTAACTAGGCAGCATCTGACATATCTATTGGAATTTTCGACCTTAATGCATTATCAGTGTCAAACAAGATATCATCTCGCATTCAGTTCAATATTATATTACATAATAATAACTGAGATAAGTTACACATTGTGAATTCTCGACGCCTGAAGAAACGGCAGAGTTTAATATTGTAGCAACAAAAATCTAAGCGGAATACTTGAAGTTGGCGGAATCCTTAAGGACAGCGCCACCACACAAAGAATAGAATAGAATAGAATTAAATTGCTTGACCGTACAAGCCTGTTTTAAAAAACAAAGAGCAAACAAGCACAAAAAGTTAGTCTGTGCCAATTCAGATTGACTGAGATGACAGCGTTCTAGTGTTGAATGTCGTATTTGGCATTTCTTTTATGGTATTTTTGGAACACATTGGTACAGAAGCCTGCTCAAGATTATCTTGAATCACATTTTGCGTGTTATTATTCTATGTGCAAAGGTTGGCCTCTTCAGTACGATGTAATACCCAAGTCTGAGAATGGTTGTGGCTGGTGTAAAAAAGTATGTAGGTGCTTTGAATCTTGGAAGATGCAATCATGACATTCAGTCGTGTCTAATTAGTAAACTTTTACGATCGCATATAGAATTACTATGCGTCTAGCACATGGACAGTGAGAGGATAAAGACGTTTTCTCTCTGTCACGTTCTAGCGATGTAAACCGAATGAGGGACGCTTCTGTTGAATTATTTGTGCGATTGATTTGGTATGAATGTGAACTTGTGAACGAGTGATCTACTGATTGAACGCACGAATCGCTTAGTCCGATAGGAGAACAAATAAATATTAAGTTGTCGTTGGTTAGCAGGCAATGCTGCGCAAGAGATATCCGGTTTTTCCAACCGATTTTAGTTTTCTAAAACTGCATTTATTTAACGTCTTTTTCCAACTTTTCAGTAGCAATAGGTAAACAGTTATGATCGTGACCTTTGGTGACAACACAATAATTCTGTTCGTCTTCTGAAGCATAGTCGATTAGAGCAATTATGTGCACACATAGTAAGACCTATAGGTGTCTAGCGCCAGCCTTAAGATTATTTTAAGCAGTCATGGACCATGGTAGACCGCTTGTAGACAAAACTGGATTATTTGCGCTGTATTGTTTACTATCTTACGACATGCAACACTGAAACAGACAATTTCCCGACGTGCATAGATTAGTTTAAAATTATACAGATTAAAAATAAATGTCTCTTTTGGCCGTGGTACATACATTTTTGCCGGCCCTATATTGTCTGTGGAAACAAGATCGCGTTTAAAGCTGTATGATTAGACTTAGAGTATGTGCGAGCAATATCACATCACTACATCTCGATGAGATTGTATATTAGATATGAAATTTAAAAAAAATATGTTGTATACATGGACCTACAAAAAAATGCGGACTTAGTGTGGCATTTAACAAATGTGAAGTATGCAAGGTAAGACAATTTCATGTGTTCGTACACGACCTACACTCACACATATGTACCAGGTAAGACAAACAGCTGTCATTTTTCAACGAACAAGACACGCACACATACAGATGTGCTGTCATTTGCATGCATCACTCGTGATTCAACAACGCTCCGTCCGTATTTTTTTCAGGTCCGTGGTTGTATATGTTTTATGACTATATCTCGATATGAATACATTGTACGCCTTTAACTTGCTGTAAAGGTAAGTTAAAAATATACCCACTGACTACATTGTTGTAGCATGTTTTCATAAGTACCCACTATCTTTTCAACTCAACTATAGATCTCGATGTAGTTACATCGAAATTTAAAACGCCACAGCGCAGCCACAGTATTAAATCTAATCGAGATGTAGTAAAAAGATGTTATTTCGAATATCAAATAAGCTATACCTAGGCATTTTTTTTGTACTTTACTATGTATTATTGTTGAGTCTTTATTGATTTACTGGTTATACCTCTTTGCATTATATGACATTGGGTACTGTTTATTTACTTTATTGTTTAACATAAATAATTAAAATATCACAGAAATCGAGACACTGACGACGACGGATTATTGTTGAATGATAAGTTTCTACATAGTGTTAGTGCCTTACCTACCTACATTAAATCATTACCTACTTTCATGTATCATTCTATGTATGTCACGTTATTTATATATAATATACATTCATTGTAACAAATCAAATATAATTATATGTAAAATCTAACATATGTCAATATAAATAAAATTCAATAATAATATGATTATTCCATTAGAAGCCCCACCAGTAGGCCTAGCACGGCGCGTGGACTATAAAAGAGAAAGTGATTAACCCTCGTCCCGTCTCGCGTCAATGTTATATGAGAGAGCGAGAAGAAACATATTATTTGTCTGTTGTCCCGTTTTATCCACGGTCCTTGCTACTCCTGCAAGACTGTTGGATCCAATGGCTGATTGGTAAAGTCAGCCATGTGGCATTTAGTCCGCCAGTTGTACTTTAGCTTTACTCTGCAATAAAGTTAAACATTTGATTAACCTTATTGTAGAGTGATGGTAATAATTCATACATTCTTATTTATTTGAATAAGAAATTATGACGCGACGAACGCAACCTACGAAAGTTAAGTTGGTAGAAATATGCTAATTTTATAATATTCTCTAGTTACTACGGTTAATAATTAAATCCCATTCAATTAACAAACAGCTGTAGATTATTAGTGTGCGTATGGATTGAGGAGCCACATCACGAAATCAATCGAAATCCCGCCCAGATTTAGTAGCAAATGAGATAATTTTGTAGGCGAAATCCTGGAATTTGTAGCAACACACATCAAGAGTTACATCAATTTAAAGGTGGCTCCTCAATTCAAACATCTGGATTGAGGAGCCACCTAGAACTCGGAAACTATTATATGTACATTTTTGAAAATTTAGTATCATTTAGTAGTAATTTTGTCTAGAATCTACAAAAAATTTGGTTCGGATACTGCTGAAACTCGAGAAGATACAATACAAAATGTGTGGCTCCTCAGTCCATACACGTACAAAACTTGTCAACGTGAATTTCCACGAAACTAATTGAGCAATTTTATTTTGGAGTGCATGATCATTTAGTAGTAATTTTGCTAGAATTTGTAGTATAGAAATAATGTTGGAGGACTTAGTGAAATTAAAAATATAAAGCAATATATGTGGCTCCTCAATCCAGACGTTTTGCATATAAATGATTGACTGTATCTTCGCGAAATCACAATGGAATCAAAAGCTTGGGGCGCCAACATTTAGTAGAAATTTCTACTAAATAACTACGTACAATTTATCAGTGTACTTATTAAGGATCTGAAGAAAAACACACTTTCCGATATTCCATAAGAAATTGCTGTTAAGGGTGACCATAACGAGACTGAAATCTAGGACAAACAAAAAAAAAACAAATTTTTATTTTTGTTTACATACAACAGGCAAGTTCTCGGCCTTCATCTCACCTGATGCTAAGTAATGATAAAACCGAAGGTGGGAGCGAGCTTTATCTGGACTCCACAGCAACTGAGGAATTATAATGTGTATTAATATATGCTATTATGTTATATCTATCCACATAGCATAATAGCCGTATTTTTGGCAAAACATTCGACATTTTGGCTTACCGACGTTGTTATACCTATTGTGTACCATAATGTTGAAGAGGGAGATACTTCACGTGCTAAGTATTACTTATTTTGAAGAAAAAAAAAGAAACACAAGTAAAAAATTATTTTATAGGTTAAGAACCAACTACCTACACAGGCAAACTTTAGGTATAGCTTTTGCGTAACAGGTACTAATAGTAGGTGTATATTGGGCATTCTATAACAGTTTTCATCAAAACACCGAAAACGAACGGAGTGAGATTTGAGCTACGCTTCGCTGCGCTCTAGCGCCGCAAATCTCACTCCGTTCGTTTACGGTGATTGGATGAAAACAGTCTAAAATTGCCCATTATACATTATAAAGGGTTAAATGGAAAAGGCGATTTTTTATTTCATTTCATTTCAATTCTTCCGTGTCGATTCAGATACAGTACTCCGCCACGGATATTATGTTGTCTGTTATCTTTGAAGGTTTTCGCGTGTGCAGGTATTGGGATACGCTTGGGATGGGCAGGAAGGCAAGCTTTTACTTGCCATCGAGCCGTGGTGAAAGGATCAGCCAGTCTGCGTTACCGAGTCGTCGTTCATTTTTTTTAAATTTCTTTTCATTTCAGTTCACTTTTATATGTATATCCTATTTCTATAATGAAAGCTCTTTTTTACCATACACTGCACATATAGCGATGGCTGCAATAGCAATCTTCACAGTTGGAGTCTCACTTACACTGACATAGGTGGCCCACCACAGACCAGCATACTATGCTTATCTTCTATCCTTTAATATCTCCTCCGAAGCGGCTTGACCGATTTTTATGATTTTCTTTGTGTATATTCGGTAAAGCCTGAGAATAGGTCGTAAACAATTTTTTAGAACCCTATGTAATAAAGGTGTTTTTTAATTATTATGGCGAAACGTTGTTCACTGGCATACACGTCAATGACTATAAAATAAAATGCATTTTATTTATTAAACGAAAATGTTTATTTATATCAGTACTTAGTGTGAAAGCTGTAGACATTTCATAATACACCGTCCAAATCCAAAGGAAACGTCATAAATGGGTGATTCACCCAAGACATCGAATTTTGCCTAATTTCCATGGTATTTTTTTGTTTGTTCGTTTCATTTAAATTTAGTTGGTCAATGGATAAAGGAGTGAAAATTGTTTTGATATATTAAAGAGGGGTCTTACACAACATTATATAACAAAAGTTATTTGATTATGAAATTCTGCTATCCAAGGAAATTATAAAAGCGCCCCAAGGAAATTATAAAAGCGCCCCAAGGAAATTATGAGTTTGCCATGGAAATTAAAAAAAGTACACATACGAGTATACTCGTACTTAATCATTTCTTATTTACTTACTTATAAAACTATAACAAAATATTTTGGTCTTAATACAGTAAAATACAAATCAGTTATTATTCTTAACTAAGTAAAACACAGTAAATAACATTACGGAAAACAACTAAATAAAAATTTGAAGATTATTTAATATGAAAAATCATATCTGCCAAGTGCCAACCTGCAAATTAAAAATGTCACTACAAAACTAAAAAAAATCTCTAAGCTTGCACATTGAACAAACATAAAATAACCTCTTATTCGGTGTTAAAAACAATAAAAAAATTATTTATATTAATTCGAATAATAAATTTAAATTCAACATATAGTATAAGTATTCAAGTTGGATTATTACATGATCACTTTTCCACGTCAAAGAAGCTATGCCAATGGTTGACAAGTCTACGGCGGCTGGGAGACCTTGTACTGGAAAGAACCAGAAAAAAAAACCAGCAGGGGCTATATTTTTTCCCTGTATTGTTACAGTAGTCAATTGAAAGCTGACCCTAATGTTTTAATTATTTTTGTTTTTCTTTTTGTATTGGTACTTCCCAAAAGTTGATTTTGACACTGTTGAAGAAATACTAGGGCAAGAAGCTGGCGCAGTATCGTAATTCCTTAAGGCAAAGATCGACTCCATCATACTCGAGGGCAAAACGCCTAAAGTATGGCACGGGTGCGAGGTGGCACTTTTCTTCAAAAAGGTCGACAAGGCTCAGTTGAAGAACTATAGACCCATCACGCTCCTGAGTCTGAGTCTCGCGCGCAGGTTTGACGACTTCCAGCCTCCCGAACAAGCCGGATTCCGAAAAGACCACATCATACGCTGCGGCAGGTTATACAGAAGGTCGAGAAGCATAATTTGCCACTATGCTTGGCGTTTGTGAACTATGAGAATGGCTTCGATTCTGTCGAGACCTAGGCCGTACTTAGTTCATTCCAGAGGTGCCAAATAGACTATGGGTACATCCAAGTGTTGCAGTCATTGTACGAAAACGCCACCATGTCAGTCAACTTTCAGGACCAAAAGTCGAAACCAATACAACTTCAGCGCGGTGTGAGACAGGGTGACATTATATCGCCGAAACTGTTTACAGCTGCTTTAGAGGATGTACCTATTTAAGCTTTTGGATTTAAGAGGACTCGGCATCAACATAAACAACGAGTACAGAACTCACCTTCGTTTTGCTAATGATATCGTAGTTATGGCTCAGACCGTGAAAGATCTTGGCACAATGCTCGAAGACCTCTGTAGAGTTTCCGCACAAGTGGGTCTTGAAAAAAACATGGACAAGACTAAAATTATGTCGAATTCCCATGTAACCCCAATCCTGTGAATGTTGGAGGCTCTAACACTGGAAGTTGTTGACGAATATGTTTACTTGGGGCAAATCGTCCAGCTCGCTAAGTTCAACTTCCAGAAAGAGGTAAATCGACGAATGTAACTTGGCTGGGCAGCATTCGGGAAGCTACGCAGCATATTCTCGGCCCATAGACCGCACACTGTTTCAAGACCAAAGTCTTCAATCCGTGAGTGTTGCCAGTGATGACGTACGGAACCGAGACGTGGCCGCTAAAAATGGGTTTCATAAAAAGGCTCAAAGTCACTCAAAGGGCAATGGAGAGGGCTATGCTCAGGGTTTCTCTACGTGATCACATCAGAAATAATGAGATCCGTAGAAGAACTAGAGTTACCGACATAGCCCAAAATAGGCAGTGGGCAGGACACATCGCTCGCAGAACTGACGGCCGTTGGGGCAGAAAGGTCCTCGAGTGGCGGCCGCGTACAGGGAGACACAGCGTTGGTAGACCCCCCACAAAGTGGACCGACGATCTGGTGAAGGTCGCGAGAAGCCGCTGGATGCGGTAGGCGCAAGACCGTTGGTTTGGAGATCCCTGGGGGAGGCCTATGTCCAACAGTGGACGTCTCTTGGCTGAAATGATGATGTGTGTAACGTCCATCTATATATTCCTAAAAAAAACTGACGCATTGGCTTGACATTATACCTTAAAAAATGGTTTGTTTAGTATTATATATAATTTCCATGGCATTACCTAATTTCCTTGGCTAGTTTTGAACAAGGGACTACAAGGAAATTAGGACCAAGGAAATTAGATTTAAGCCTAAAAAACACCAGAGACAGGTAAATATTAACCTTATTTATATAATGCGATTCAAATTGAGAGTTCAGCCCTATGGATACTCCTTTTGTATTAATAAATGATCAAATGAATCCATTCCACAACTACGCAAAAGCGGCCAAGGAAATTAACTTTTCAATAAACCAAAGCCCAAGGAGGCAACTATTTACGCGACTAGCGCGAAACCGATGAACAGCACACACATAGCTGTCTCGACGGCCCCTCGGGGCGGAATGGATGAATGAATCGGTGCAGACCGTTACGTTCAAACGCTTTGCGTTTTGTTACTACAACTTTCGAAATATCGGCCCAAGGAAATTATGATTTTGAAGAAGACAAAAACAAATCTTCACTTCAGTCTTATCCTTCAACTGTAAAATATGAAAAGTTATACTTTTTTAATAGCTATATGTTTGTTTAACATAAAATAAGTCATATTGGAGTTAAATATCGTAGCACTTAGATGATATGTATCTACATCAATAAATATTATGGTAATGGACATACCAAGGAAATTAGACAATCAGGTTTTGATGAAGTTTTTTGTATATTTTAATAATACTTTTTCATATGATACAGACAAAAACAAATCAATTTCAACATATACTATGCGAAAAAAAATGATATGAGTATAAAGACATTAAAAATATACCGTTCACAAGCCTGGACATAAAAAATGCATCATTTTGGCGAAATACCCAAATAGGTGTCCGAAGCCTCCCAAGCAGCGGTTATAATGTGGCAAATGAAACAAAGGAGAAAAACTCTAACACAACATAACAATTGTTAGAACGTGGTCATGTAATAGCGGACCTACGACACAGTACAATTGCGATAAAAATTACGAATTACCATGTTCTCCATAGGTTTTATATTTTAAGAAGTATCAAAGTATCAGAGCGTCGGTGGCTCAGGGTCATCGATGCTCTGATACTTCTGATACTTTTGGCCTTGGCACTGGACTGTGCTCCGAGGAGAATCGGGAGACCTGCGATCGATCCTGCCATGTACAAATGTGTTTTTCATTTCATGAATTTCATATGTACATTTATCTGACACTCCTACGGTGAAGGAAAACATCGTGAGGACACCTGCAACCACCTGCGAAGTAGTTCAAAGGTTTTGTGAAGTCAACCAATCCGCACTGGGCGGGCGAGGTTTGACTAAGGCCTAATCGCCCTAACTAGCTAAGGATGGCTCGTGTCCCTCGGTGGGGACGTATATGAGCTGTGATAATGAGTATCAAAATATTAAGTCCATCCCATTTTCGAGCGGCTGCTCTTCCATGCCATAAAACGGGAAAAGACCAGATTTATACTACTTCATCATGAAGAGGTCATTATTGCAAAGAGAAAGTGGGGTTGAGAGATGGGTCACAACTCAACCACCGGAAATACTATCTATACACTAATCGAATGGCGACATATGTATAGGTAAAATACTCCAAGCATAGTATATGTAGCTGGAATTAATTAAGTATCAGACCCCCTAGACAAATGCCACACGCAAACTTTTCCGCAGTCGTTCCTCAGAAAAAATGTATGAAGATGACATTAGCTGCGGAAAAAATAGCGTGAGGTTGTCGTAAGCTAATGTCATTTCCATACATTTTTTCTGTGGAACGACTGCGGAAAAGTTAACGTGTGGCATTTGTCTAGAGCCTCTGGGCCGATTTGCCACCTTGACGAGAAAAGGAAAATAAAATAAATCATTTAATGAGAAGTTTTTAAAGCACATTAATGCACTTTTGATAACCGCCTACTCGATAAGACGCTATTTCTTGTAAATCTATACCGCGGCACTAATTCCACAGATTATCAAGACAATAACATCCTATCCACGGACTCAACATTAGCCAACAAGATTGTTCACAGAAAGAAACCAAATTGAAGGTTTTGTTCATTTAAGAATAAAATTATTAATAAGTAAGTAAATATTCTGTTCTATTCTATACATAAAAACCGGATACAATCTACTTTAGTTCACCTAAAATATTTACATGATTATATCAACTCGGAGCAAAGGGAAGGCATAAAATTATTATTAACTAAGTGAATATTCTGTTCTATTCTATACATAAAAACCGGATACAATCTATTTTAGTTCACCTAAAATGTTTACATGATTATATCAACTCAGAGCAAAGGGTAGGCTGTATGGCGGTGAACCTTTGCTCACAAAGAATGAGAAAGTTGCAAAAAAAAACTACAACAGATGTCAGCGCTGTCATAACAATGATAAATAAAATTCTTCTGAGTTTTTGATGAGCTCAATGTTGAATACTTTCATTTCAGAATATTAAGAAAAGTGCTATAATGTCACTAATTAATTATAGCGAAATCAATGTTATTTTTATATGACTGATGTTAAAAGAAATAAACATGAAACAGTTATCCTGATTTCATTAATATTATGGTCACCCTTAACAGCAATTTCCTATGGAATATCGGAAAGTGTGTTTTTCTTCAGATCCTTAATATGTACACTGATAAATTGTACGTAGTTATTTAGTAGAAATTTCTACTAAATGTTGGCGCCCCAAGCTTTTGATTCCATTGTGATTTCGCGAAGATACAGTCAATCATTTATATGCAAAACGTCTGGATTGAGGAGCCACATATATTGCTTTATATTTTTAATTTCACTAAGTCCTCCAACATTATTTCTATACTACAAATTCTAGCAAAATTACTACTAAATGATCATGCACTCCAAAATAAATTGCTCAATTAGTTTCGTGGAAATTCACGTTGACAAGTTTTGTACGTGTATGGACTGAGGAGCCACACATTTTGTATTGTATCTTCTCGAGTTTCAGCAGTATACGAACCAAATTTTTTGTAGGTTCCAGACAAAATTACTACTAAATGATACTAAATTTTCAAAAATGTACATATAATAGTTTCCGAGTTCTAGGTGGCTCCTCAATCCAGATGTTTGAATTGAGGAGCCACCTTTAAATTGATGTAACTCTTGATGTGTGTTGCTACAAATTCCAGGATTTCGCCTACAAAATTATCTAATTTGCTACTAAATCTGGGCGGGATTTCGATTGATTTCGTGATGTGGCTCCTCAATCCATACGCACACGATTATTATCCTTCTTTCTTTCTTCCTTATTCTGTCTAATTGAATGAGTAAAAACTAATGACAATTTTCTTGGCGGTTATCCTAGCGTCGGTGAAATTGGAGGTTCAGTGTTGACCGTATTAAGAGAGTTCAGTCTTCCTGTATGGCAACACCACCTGAGGGTTGTGCTGCGGGGATAAAGACTTATTTACTTTGGGAGAGTTATTGGCGCCAGTCTGCTTTGCAGTTAGTACTGACAGTCTGTACGCGACAACGCCGATTCGGGTACTGAAGCAACAGTATAGGTCAGTTTGGCCAGTTTCCATGTGGTCCTACCAATTTGTCCTATAAGTAGGACCACTAGAAAGACTAGTTTTTCGCGGTCCTACCATTATTCCTGTCACTTGTATATAAATAAGTATGTTCCGTTTCTCTAAAATTAAAATTAAAAACAACATTTTTTTTATACGAAATACCATGAAATAATCATTTCTATAAAATTTAAGATGAAAATGATTTGACTAGACTAGAAAATGACCAATGCTTATTTCTCCCAGTATTAGCCTGATAACTCATTATAAAGGCTAAAAGATAGAAAATGATATTGACATAATTATTGGTACAATGAAAGCCATATAAATAAAACGTGAAGTTTATATACAGGGAGCAGATTATTAATGGTAGGACCACGAGAATCTAGGCTCACTGTTTGTTCTACTAGTTGGAGAAATTGATAGGACCACGAGGAAACGAGTAGTATTCGCCGGCAGCACTGACTGACGCCTTTTACCGACCCAATCAGTCTGCCCTAAATTAAATTAGACTTATTGTTACACTGACGACTAGAATTTCGATTTCAATGAATATTAGATGTAAAATTGTATAAAAAAATATTAATAATTCTAAACAACACTGTTATGTTATTAAATTCTAATTGATCGTTGTGTAAATGCGCGATTGTTTTCCGTATCTTATGATATTATCCATAGATGAAGTATAGATATAGTATTTTTATCGTATGTTTTACTGATAGTGATGGAGTGTAAATAAAATATATTGGCATTATTTTCATTTTGCATTTTCTTTTATTTCCCATTTGTTATATTCTTTACACAAGGTCATAGAAAACCCCTAAAGTCTGATTTTTAATTCGGCGGAATTCTGTCAGATGTCATTCATAGACAATTCAGATATCAATAACCTTTTCTGCTTTGATTTTTAAAAAAATATGATTTATCAAAAAATATGAAACAAAATTCGATCAATTATATGGAAAAGAGTGTTTACAAAATTAACGAAAACAATGGTATTTTATGTATGATTCTAAACAAAAATCTAATTAAGTGAAACAAAAAATTGTGTTAATATTGGCCCTTACAAGAAACGAAGATTTTACAGAACTTTTCCTAAAGAAACCTATGGATTGGTCAGGGATTCCTGTAGAAGAAAAATAATTTTCTTAATAATTATTGTATCTTCAATAATATGATAATAAATATCTAATTACCATTTAAAAATTATCAGTATTTTTTTAAATATTAGTTTTACTGATTGAAACCTTAAATTCAAGAAAGGTTTATTTTTTATTTTGGTAAAATACTTTCCCTTCTTAGTGAGAATTTTTGAATGTTGGCAACACATCTGAAATGTCAGAATTCCGTCGAGTTAAAAATCCGACTTTAGTATAATTCTGTAATTCAATCCTTTATGTTTATTCATACCTGGGTGGCTTCATTTTAGTTGATGATAAGTGATGACGAGGCCGAAGATGTAAGCGAGCTTCACCTGGACTCCTTAACAACTGAGGAACTATTGGATGCCCCTACCTCTAATTGTTGCAAATCAATGTTATTAACATTGTTGTAGTGGCGACAAACTTAGACTTAGCCAGATAAGCTTAGAAGTCAACCACCAATCCAAACTAAGTAAAAAAAAATGATTTTGGGATCTCAGCTGATGGTAAGGCTCTACACAGTCGGGCTATTTCAATTGCACTCCGATCGCTCAATTTAAATCCAGTAAGCACGACTGCGATGGAAATACCAACTGAGTTCATTAGGATTACACGTATGTTACATTAGCGGAAGGTAATAAAAACGTTATTTTTTTTTAGGAACTTTGGATCCGCCCCTGGTATGTTGCGTATGGATGCAGAAGCCATATCACGAAATCAATCCAAGTTTATTTACTGGGGGGCAATCGCACTAATAACGTTTCAACAAAGTTTCAATAACGTTTCAACCAAAACTAATAACGTTTCAACCAAATCAGAAACGTTTCCGTTTCACAACACCTTGACAGTGTCAGATATACCTAATAAATAACAAATTATATGGGAATGATAACGATTTTATTTTCGTTAAAAAGCTCGTAAATAGGACGTATTACCCGTGGTCCCGCCAACATGTCCCACTGGTGGGTCCACAGATATTATTTTTTCCCCGTAGACCTTCTTTTAACCGTGGTCCCAGTGCGATTGCTCCTCTGATTTCCATAGGCGTAAAAATTCCAAAACTGCTTCAACAGTAGGACTTTTCTATGTCTTCCAGCTCTGGAAAAAATCTGGCCAACGGTAAAGTAAGTTCCCGTTGGGCAGACTAGTTAGTAGTACTAGCCATCACGAGTTCACGGGGATCCCCTAAGGGATCGGGCCAGGGGATCCTGGTGGACTAACTCAACCTAGCCATTGGAAAACACATAAAGAGAGAGAGGGGGGAGGGGGGTCGAGTGGTCTATGCCCACTCTAGGATGTTAAGCTACCGATTCAAAACTATGATGGACACCAAATTGATAGCCCAATCCCTTTACACAAAAATGGCCAGGCCAGGCCTCCCTGAAAAATACGCCAATGGATTTAGCAGCAAATTAGCTTAATTAATCTTGGTGGACATCATCAAATTAATTCTGGAATTTATAGTACAAACAAAACATCAACATTTTTACCCACTCCTCCTCAAGGCAGATGTATGGATTGAGGGTGTTGTCGACCCCAGCTGGGCCACAAGAAAAAAAAACTGTGAAAAATAGATTGTTTGAGTATGCCACTATAATATCTAGTCTAGAGTTTGTCGGCAAGTGTCAGTTTGTTGTTTGCGCGTTTCAGACATATGTATGGCTCAGCTGGGGTAACGTTTACCCAGCCGGGCCATACGGATCTCGAAAACGAAAAAAAAATAGCGAAAATCTGTTTGCTGATATAGATAGGTGGCAGTTTGTCGGATAAGTTTTAGTGCTCATTGGGCTTGCGTTTAAGAGGGCTGTGTGGCCCAGCTGAGCCACACGGATCTCGAATACGGAACGACATAGCGAAAATCTGTTTACCGATACACGGTAAATGATAGTCTCCTTGTTTTATACCTACCTACTTCGACATTTACATCGGGTGTGGGGGTACTGACTCCCTTTGTTGCCCGTGGGCTACCTGCGTAGTTCACCTGGGTATACCATTCGAAACCATAATTTTTCTAGTGCTATTGGATGGAATTAAAAAAATATATTGCGGTAAAATGGTATTCTAATGGTCCTTAATTGGAGCTTCTAGTAGCAATATAGTCCGCTTGTCAGTTCGGTTGACGTAAATGCCGTAGTTGCCTTAGCCTTTGATAGCAGTAGTTCGGTTGGTTCAAATCAAAGAACTATTACGAGTACCACCGCTTTGTAGCAATAGTGTGGTTATTAAGAAAACAAAAAAAAAATGTTGAGAAATAACTAAATGGCAGAAAAAAGACGTGCACTGTGAATTAACGGACTGCTGCTACTAGAGCAGGGTTTCCCAAACAGTGAGGCGCGCCCCACTTGGGTAGAGTGAACCAAGGGGGGGCGCAGCGAGCGGCTCCAGAATTAAACTGTATACCTAAAGTATATTAAGGAAAACGATCTTCGCTGTGTACTGACTATTATGAAGCCAATAATTCACCATTGGTTAATAAAGTGCAGCCACAGTGCTCTCTTTAATTGTTTGTTTTAGTTTTCATAGTTGATTACCTATACTTTTGAATAAAACTAAAACACGTCATTATTTTCATTGTTTGTTTAATTTTCTTATTTTGACTTCCCATTTCAGTCCCTAGGGGGGCGTAGTATTTTAGCATAATGTTGAGTAAAGCGCATAGGGTAAAAGGTTGGGAACCCCTGTACTAGAGAAAATTGGTGTCACCATTGCATTGTTGCTACAGCTGCACTACATAATAATATAAGAACGGCAACAGAACTACATATAAGGTTCATCTTTTAGCCCTGTTACCTTTTTCAAGCACGGTAAAATTCATACACCTGTAAACTTTAAAAAAACTTATTTAATTATGATGTTTCCACTCTTTGCTAATAAATAGTTTTTGAAATTTCAAATGACCCGTCATTGTGTGGTGGATATTGCATAATTTCTCTTCTTTATATCGTTCACCTTAGACTGCATCTTGACATTTGAAGTGTAGATCAAGTTAGATATATTTTTTCAGGTATCAGGAGCAGATGACGTAGATACACTAAAATGAGAAGGAATAAATTTTATTGTTTGCTTCCTCTAGCGTTTTTACTCACAACTGGGATGCTCTTGGCCTTCATATCACCTGATGGTAACTGATGGTAAGGCCGACGATGAAAGCGAGCTTCACCTGGACTTCTCAACAACTGAGGAACTGATTATTATACCTCTAATTTTTGGACCGCAACAATATTACTAACATTGTTGTTATGGCGACAAACATAGGTATAACGTAGACGGTGGTAACTAGCCAGGCGGGCTCAGAAGTCTTACCACCGACCAACCAAACCGAGCAGAAAAACTTCTGCCATCATGGAGAATCGAACCCCGGGCCTTCAAATCAATACAACATACAAGGTGGACCCAACCACTAGATCACTATATCATGAAGAAATTCCATGTAGAAATTGATCTTAAGACAATATTATTTAAATTTAAGAAACATGCATAATTGGCGATGTAGTGGCAACTAACACCCTCGAGCCTCTACAACTTCGTCGTGACATCGCCTCTTTTAGCGCCTTTTACCGTATGTTGCATGGGGAATGCTCTGAGGAGCTCTTTAACCTTATCCCTCCCTCTCCATTCCTTAACAGAAACACGCGTAAGGGCCTTCGGAGTCATCCGTACACTGTATCCTCCTTTTCACACCGTACCAAGAAATTCCAAGATTCATCGCCTCTTTTAGCGCCTTTTACCGTATGTTGCATGGGGAATGCTCTGAGGAGCTCTTTAACCTTATCCCTCCCTCTCCATTCCTTAACAGAAACACGCGTAAGGGCCTTCGGAGTCATCCGTACACTGTATCCTCCTTTTCACACCGTACCAAGAAATTCCAAGATTCCCTCTTTTGTCGTTCATCCCACACTTGGAATTCTCTACCTGCACACGTGTTTCCTCTATCCTACAACATGGGTTCCTTCAAAAGAGGCGTGGAAAAGCATCTTTTGGGCCGGCAAGGGGAGGGCAGGTAGAATAGTGGATGTTGTCCCTCATCTATCTGTCAACTCATTTGGGCCTCTTTCACCGCTTAACATCAGACGGGAGGTCATTTGCCGGGCCCACCATAAAAAAACAACCGTTGTAAATTAAAGTATGAATGACCTTTCGCCATAAGGAGATGGCCGCTTAAGTATGTCGATACAATATTATAAAAAAATTGAAATACAATTTTGTTAAAGCTCCTTCAGCGGACAAATGCCAGACCCTCTATATCTAGGTCTGGACCATTGCAGAGAATAAATAAATATATATTACTTCTTTGGTATTGAAAAAGCCCAAATTTTAAATAACTAATGGCCTTATTCATAAAAATATTTAAGCAATGTTTAAGTTAAGTAATGTTGCTGTCTCTTTTGATGTCCTTTCTTTTGTAATGAGATTGAAAGTGACAGCAACATTATTTAACTTAAACATTGCTTAAATATTTTTATGAATAAGGCGATTAATGTTTAAGCATCCAAGCAGTGCGGTAATATTTCAGCTGGCAAAAAGATTAAATTCCGGATTACGCTCTTGATTAAAATAAAAACCCTGTAAATTAACGTGTGAGTGACCTTTAACGATAAGAAGATGGTTGCTTAAGCGTGTCGATACAATATTATAAAAAAAAATGTTTTTCAAGTATTTGACACACCGCTTTGTTAAGCCTCCTGTGGACAACGCCAGACTCTTAACCTGAACCGCAGCACTACATATACCTACAGTGCGTAATATCCCAAGCTTGAAAAAAAAAGGCGAATGTCACTCACAACCTTCAGTGGATGCCCGTCGCCAGCTCCTCACTTGTTGCCACACAAGGGGCTCTCCTCGTCGCAGGAGACGTACCGGTGTCGCACGCACCCCATGCAGGACTCCAGGTAGGAGAGCAGCAATGTCACAACGAGCACCACCACTTCCTGGAGGAGATCAGCGTCCATTCTGGAAAAGTCATCATTAACAATACTTCTTCGCGGGAAGGCTCTCCAAACTCCAAACAGGTGGTGGCGAACTTATTCAAATTTTAATTTGAACTTCAATATAAGGCACAAAAAACAACTTCAATCCATATATCGTCGTCGAAACTATAACTCTGCCTAAGTTACTATTGGCGGAAAATAAACCACACGACGTTTTCCGAAAAATTCCCATGGATTTCAATACTGTACTAAGTAGGACCTATCTAATGGTTTTATTCATACTTAATAAATGTAACAATGTAGATACATTCAGTAACACGTCAAGCTTTACATTTGCATTACGAAAACCGTCGCTATTATAATCGACATAAGAGTGGTCGCAAGGTCGCCGTGTAAAGCCTGACGTGTTGCTGCGTGTATACAAATAAATAGAATGGCATCGGTCTCGATTCAGACACACAACTTAATTAAACTAAACTCATTTGACAGGTCTCAAAATAAGGCCGTCACTTTTAATCCTATAGAGAAAAAGAAAGATGGTGATAGTTTTAATCCTGTCAAATTAGTTTAGTTAAATTAAGTTGTGTTTCTGAATCGACACCATCGTTAATGTAAAATTACGAGTCTGCACTACCTATGCAGTTTTTTCAGTATTCGGAAAAGTTAAAATTTCTAACATATGTGATATTAAAACTCCAACGACGATAATTACCCACAATTACCCACCAATTAATTTATCAAATTGGCCAAACGAATTCGTGTAGAGTTGTTTCGTGTCTCCTATCCCTTCGCAGAGGTAAAATGGCTATAAACTCGCTCTTGCGACATCCATCCACAGGCACAGAGGGGGCGGCGACGCGTGTATTCTAAATCCGTCACCAGAATCAATTTCAGAATTTCCAAGTCCCAAAAAGTCCTACTCCAAAATAATAAAACAGGATGTAAGTACCTATATATTTAAAACAAAATATTTTCCCAAACTTTTTTAAACGCGAAAACATCCCGGATCAATTTAATAACCCTGACATCATAAATGATCATTTTCTAAATTTACCTGGAGATAACTCAATATCACAATCTAAACTGCTGTTCTTCCGGCAACAGAAATATGGCAATGCGGTTTTTGACCTGAAGCCCGTGCAGGAAAGCGATGTAGCAAATTATATTATTTCGTTGACCTCAAGTGCCACTGGAATAGATGGAATCAGTAGAGATATGCTTTTAATTACACTTCCCCAGTCACTCGGAGCCAAAGACATTATAAGAGTAGACCAACAATGCAAACGAAATGTATGAAGTCCCCTTCAACCAATTTTGATATGATAATAGCTAAATAAATAAGCATAATTAAGACTCATCGGTAATAAATAATGTTACAATGTCATTTATTTTTTATTACTGTTCGTTTTTTACACTACAAAACGAAGTTATTTGGGCATGTTTAAGTATTTTTATAACTTGACGCGCGCTCGACAGTCGAATGCAGTACAAATACAGTATGAGTAGCGGCCGCCTGACCGCTGTTGTGGTTGAAGGGGGTTTCTTAGAGGCCGCGCGTATTGTCGATCTATCTCTTATAATGTCTTTGCTCGGAGCCATCACTGCCATCTTTAATAAATCTTTATCATCAGGCGAATTTCCTGAGGCATGGAAATCAGCTCTGATAACACCTCTACCAAAAGTAAGCAATCCTACTCAACTGAAAGAACTAAGACCGATTAGTGTATTGCCGTACATGTCAAAAATTCTAGAAAAAGCCGTTTATGTTCAGCTGAGCAGGTTCATTGAGAGTAACAATATTTTACCTGCGATGCAATCTGGTTTCCGTAAGGCTAGGGGTACTGTAACTGCTCTTTTAAATATAGTCGATGATATTCTAGCGCAGCAGGATATTGGCAATGGTACCATACTCACGCTCCTAGATTTCTCACGAGCATTCGACTGTTTAAACTTATCTCTATTACTCGCGAAACTGCAGTACTATGGCATTAACTTCAAGGCACTCACTTGGTTTGAATCATTTCTCACTGATCGACATCAATCAGTGAGGCTCCTCAGGGAGGATGGTAGCTACTTACTCTCTACGCTAAAACCTTTAAAGCGTGGTGTACCCCAAGGCTCCTTGCTGTCGCCTCTGCTAGCGCTGACATCACTCATGTAATCCAATACTGTGGATATCATTTATATGCGGACGACGTTCAATTATACGCATCTGCTAACCCCCGCAATTTTCAAAAGGCAGTTACTGAGATGAATGAAGACCTCAGGGCGGTGACAGAGTGGTCAACTGATAATGGGTTGATTCTAAACTCAAGCAAAACGAAATATCTGATCTTAGGATCTAGGGCACAGCTTGCTGAAATTATTACGAATGAACCTAAGATTGTAATCGGGAATCAAACAATAGAACGGGTGGATGAAGCTAGAAACTTAGGTATATTAATGGATGGTGGCTGAAAATACTGTATAGCATTCGACAATTTCTTGATACAAAAGTGCGAACTCATATCTGCGAAGCACTAATTTTGTCGAAAGTCAACTATGGTGACCTTGTTTACGGGCCGCGTATGCTATCGAGATCTCGTCGCCTCATACAAAGAGTACAGTAGCTCTACCATGAGTTTGCATTCGTTTGGAGTCGATATCGACTGCGTAAATTTTTGTATGGAACTTTGTACAGCGCCCCTAGCGATAACGCGGTGAACTAAAACCGGTACCATGAGTGCAATAGTTTACGATACGTCGCGAACCTATCGAAAACGCGCTCGCTAATCTCGCTATCGACAATCGTTTTGTGCATATTGTATGGAAATCGGTACCATGAGTTCATGATTTGACAGCTACTCGATAGACGATAACGTACAAAACGATAACTCTGTAGTTACGTTACTCACTTACATTTTCAAGCGTGAGACTCGATTCGATAGATAATCTAAGCAAGTTTGGAATAATATTATTGAGTTAAATTAGTTAATAAGTTGTGATTTTTTTTGCATGGAATATGCCAACCACGGCTGAGTTCAAGAATAATAACACATACATAATATATACGTCAATGACACGAAAACAATTAAAATAAGAGAGCAGTCGTGAGAAAAAGTTCAAAAGAGTGATTACAACTATTTGTGCCAATTATAGTATTATAAATAAGCATTTCAGCATTGGTGTTTAAAAGCAAATACAGACTTGAAACTGAAAGCTATACAGAGTTTATGTAAGTAACCTCAAAATCAAATTATCATTTTTAAAAAGTTACATACAATGTTGTTTTGATCTTAATAGCTTTATGATCATAGAGGTATCTTAAGTGTATAATACTGTTTTATGACAACTGAAGTGAATATATGGGTAATAATTCCGATTGTCTTCGTATGACCCCTTCAGTAGGTAAATGCAAAACTTGGATTTTTGGAAATAACAAAACAAAATGTCATCCTTATGTATGGAAAAATAACACATTCAATAAACTACAAGGCATCCCTAGAAGTTAAGGAATTGTTTGACAAGCTGATAAGAAATTAAAAATAGTCTATATCAAAGTGTTAAAATACCTATTCTATAACATTTTATTTACAAAACATTTCTTGCAGATTATCCATAAATGGGACTATTGATGCCACATCCATACTTGCGTGCAACAAGTACAATGAAGAAGCAAAGAATTAGCTGGATATAACAGCCAGTCAAATGGAAAAAAAGAATTGTGGTTAAAAATCATTGTCACTGTGTAGAGAGGTAAAACATTCTTACACCCTCAAATGTAAAGAATTGCATTTTATTTTCTATATTATAAACCTTAATAACTTTTTAAATAACTTCTTAGAGTTGTTTCTCTAATAAAAAGCTATTGGTAATAGGTATACCTAATTTTTTTACAAAGAATAAAACTGACTTCAAAAACACCAAAAAGTCATAAATAATATAAGAATACTTACAATATCACATTTTTATATTGAAGTCGGTGCCAAGCAATATCACCTGAAAAGTTTGGCACCAACTTCAATATAAAAATGTGATAATAATTGTATGTATTCTTGTATTTAATTAAGACTTTTGGTGTTTTGGAGCAGGTTAAATTTTTTTTGAAAAAAAAAAATATTTCAATATATTTAGTAAAATTCCCAAACTCGTCAACAAACCTACCAGAAACCTTCCATCATCATCAGCTCAGTAACATGATATGATGACTATCAGATGAAAATAGGTACCTACTTACCTAAATATTGTCAGAAAAAAATGAAATATGTTGGATGTGCCTCTGTAATTTAAGTATTTCCTTCCATTATCCCAGGATCCCTCTATCGATAAAAAGAAAGAATTTTGAAAATCGGTCCACAATTGGCGGAGTAATCAGTGAACATAATATTAAAAAAAAATGATTCAGTCAATACATCTCCTTTTTTGAAGTCAGTTAAAACTTAAAAAGGTGCATATATTGTTATAAGATTTTATTTTTTACAGCTACATTTATTTTGGATGAGTGGCGGAGGATGATTTGATTGAGTGGCATTGATGATAATACAGAATGGTGCAGCCAAGACCTTTGGTTTTAGCATTTCATTTTTTGGACTGATTTATTGCCACAGCTGCAGTTGGATTTTACAGTGTCACAATAGTTTGGATTGCATTAAAAAGGAAAAATTGGTTGATGATTTTTTTTATTGGTAGATTAATAAAAAGATGTTGTTAACACATTTTTTACACCAAAAATAAATAAATTACATGAGCCCACTCTTTAATTTATTTACCTAAGTAGGATTTCCTTGTTTTGACAAAGCAAAATATATTAATTTTCAATAAAATTCTAGGTCTATATTTCATACTGAATCTAATATAAAGAACAACAGAATTGTTGTATTTGTGCATATTTTACACAAGAATGTTGGCAAACAAGCAAATAGTCTACTACTTAGATGATCATAGTCACCTATAGTCTTCTAATGACCAAAGTGTACAAGGTGTAGGTTATTATCTTATGAATGTAGTTACACTAGCTTGAAATTTCGTATCCTTCAATATAAAACAGAAAAGCATTGCTGCTTTGCAATAACACAGAAGACCTAGTACCTCTGGTTATTTAACATAAACATTAAGAATTTGCATCAAAAACATTATCTTTCAATGGAGATTGTCCATTTTTTATAAGACTGGTCAGTCATGAACATTCCTATAAAACTATATTTTTACTTTTACATCTTATGTAAAAGAAGTTATTACCTTACGTAAAAGAATATGGGCATGATTCAGTATCAAAGTGCTTAATAAATATAACTTCCTGTGAGCTGTTCAATGAATATAAACAATATGAAATAAAACAAACAATCTTCTGTATATTTGAATTTATTCTGATTCATATGTCAAATAGGTGGATGGTATGAAAAAACAGGTTTGTTGGTGATATATATTGCCCAACCCAAAAACCATGTAAAAGTCGTAATGTGAACACAATAATTCACTGTTTTTCAGTCAACAATGCATTTATAGTAATATTCTTTAATTGCTTCCCTACCATTGCTGTTATTATGATAAAATAATAATACAAACAAAATGTATTTTTCAGACTAACTTCCCACTGTATTTTACCCTTAGATCATTTAGCCTAATTTTACCTCATAATAATATGCAGTTTGCTAAAGTATCCAGTGAGTTTGTAGCTGTGACTCTGCATACTTTCATACTGAGGCGCGTTCAGAGCCTTCGCGCGAAGTACAACTTTTCGCTCTAACCCCGTTCAATGCCTTCGAGCGTGACAACCGGGTGAAACAACCGCCCGTTCAAGACCTTTGAGTGTCGGCGCGAGTTACAACCGAACAACCATCGAATTTGATGGTTGTAAAACGCTCTGACGTTTATGACTGAAATACTCTTACGTGATTGGATGATATTGGCGGCCATATTCTATAATGTCATCTACTAGAAAGAGAGAGAAATAAAAAATCATGTGAAAGAGGGAGATAAAAGATTTGGTTCCTGCAATCCGTTCAACGCCTTTGAGCGAGTTAAAAAACAACCGGACAACTACACCCAGAGGCGCTGAACGCGCCTCTGTCATTAAGATTTTGGCAGCAATATAATTTTACTGACTTGTAATCATACAAAATAAGTAAAATACCAATAGAATATATTTTAATAATATAATAGTGTCGATTAAACAAATTTCTTCATCTATTAAGTTTGCTAAAATATGATAATTATTGAATGATAATAAATAACAGTAGTACCGGTTCTTTCTTGTGCAGTAATTTCTATGGTTGGACATTTGACTGTAAATCCAGGTAAATTTTGGAACTTAAACTTCTGCAACAACAGACATATCATTAAACATCACATAAAGCCATAATAGATAATCATAATATTGTAAAATTAAAGTATTTTATATGAATATTGGCCGACGTCAGACGTCATCAGCTTTATTTTAAGTTTTATATAAAATGCTTCATCATAATTACTCATACTGTAAAGGAGTAACATTTTTAGTTTTATTCATTCACCCACTCATTTATGCAGTTGTATATCTCTTGTAATACTACATTTGGCAGGTATCAATTTTCAGCATATTTGTCAACTCTATTGAATTAAACAAATATTATATTATTAAACATATATATTTTCCTGTGGGCCCTCGAGAACAATTGAGATAATGGTGATCTAAAGCCTGAAAGAAAAAATGAATTGGTTAAATTATTTAGCTATAATGGAAAATCCTTCAATTATAACGGATTGCACTATTTACATTTAAATTATCAATCCAATAGGTCTCTTTGTGTAGCCACGTCTTTAAATGGATGGGTACTAAAAAACAAACCCATAGAAGCATAGAAAATGATAATTTTTAATGGAAAATTGTTACAATGTTTACCACAACAATGTTAATACTTACAATTAAACTATAATTACTATATATTCCTATGAATTGCACCATTAACTGGAACCATGGAGCGCTTGTCTATATCATTATTAAATCAATACATGGCCTACATTTAATAAAAACTTATTCTTTAGCATAAAACTAAATAAGTTTTCATGAATGTAATCAAACAATGATTAAAAATATAACCTATGAAATAATTTGAAGTTGACGTATAAGCCGACTAAATTAAATCTTTCATAACAATATGGTAAGAAACCGAATTGAGCTACCTTTTTGCGAGGACGGATTATAGCGTATTACCAACATGACGACAACAAATAATTACCTGTAAGTAGTCTGTATCCTTTGTATCGTTTACTATACTATCGAGTTAACGTTACGAAGTCAGGTAAATGCAAAAGTAACTCATGGTACGGTGACTATCGAAAACGATATCGTCTGCGTTAACACGTTAGCGACTGTAGTTAACTACAGTGTGCAATCTATGGCAACTCATGGTAGAGGTACTGAACGCCTGTTGTCGTTTTTGCCTCTCGATACCCCCTAGAAGTCACATCACTCCTTATTTAAATGACGCTGCTATGCTAAATATGTCTTCACGTAGACATCTTCACTTTGCCGGACTGCTGTTTGATGTTTTGAAGTTTGAGAAACCAATCTACCTTTTTAAAAAGCTTCGTATACTTCGCAGTAGATATACCACCAGAACTGGCAGATGTTTGCTAGAAAATTACCCGCATAAGACAGCTGCTTTCAGGGGTAGTTTCCGCTACTTGGCTACCAAGTGCTGGAACAACCTACCACCACCACTGTGTACTGCTACTTCGAAGCATACTTTTAAAAAACATTTAAAAATATTTCTGTGAAATAAGCAGCGCGTGGGTATACCCAAAGGATATTCAATAGACGATTTAGTACTATAGATATCCCCCGCCATAATGTTCATCGGTAATTTTCACATGTATCAGTTCCAGCCTCATGCGTATACATATAGCTTGGGCCTGGTGTGTGGTCACAGGAAATGCGTTTGGTGGATATGCATGAATACTTAGTACCTACTCCTATTTACTAACACCTCTCCCTGTGCTGTGCTGTGAATGTGAATTATGTACAAGTTTTTCGTGCAAATGTGTATGTGTATTGTATATATATATATATATATAGCCATTATATTACTACATTATATTACTATTGTATATATATATATATATAAAGTCATTATATTACTACTTAAATTTATGTTGAATGGTCATATTAACCCCAAACTTTTGACGAGTTATCTTTTCTCATTATTTTACCTTTTTTTTATTCTATTTTGTGGCACTTTGGGACCTCACTGACCCCTCGGGTTTGCAGCAGAATAACAGCGATTTGTTTATGTACATACATGATCAAATCACATGCTGAGCTGTGGCCCATTTGTAGTCGTGCATCGCACATTTTCAGTTTTTCCATAATGTCAAATAGGTACTAGCAATTATACTAAATTTATGTAAGTTTCCTAGTGTAAGTCTCTACAATATGTGATGTATGTAACTGCGAATAAACTTTTTATCTATCTATCGATCTATAGTAATTTAAAAATATATTTTGGTATGGGCAGTGGCGGCGGCGCTAGGCGTCGGCGACATCGGTCACCGCCGACGGCCTCGCGCATGAGGGGGCCTCGCAAAAAATTTTTTACAAGATTCGTCAAGTTTCAAAATTATTTCCTCAAAATCAATACTTAGCTATATCTTTTACAAGTAAAAATACTCGTAATGTTAACCAAGAAATAGGTGCTACCTAAGGTAAGTACTAACATATAGGTAATCTATTTCTCCATAGAAACCGAAAGAGAAAAGTGAATACTTACCTAGTTTTTTTTGATGCTATCTAAACCTGCGCTAGTGTTTTTTATCGAGAACATATATATTTTTTGCCTTTCTATTAATGCCTTCGAGTATGTTTTGTATGCGTCAAAATTCGTAACACTTAGGTAAGATTTAAAAGGGCCGAAGGGCCGAGGGCGAAGTAAAATAGGCCTCGCGAACTTGATGTCGCCGACGTCCACATGTGGTCTAGCGCCGCCACTGGGTATGGGTATGTATATAATAAGTTTTGCACTGCGCAACTCCTTATGAAAAGGTATATTAGTAAGTAATATACTTAGTTATAATTAACTAGCTTCGCCCGCGTTATTTTCGTTTTTCCCGTGAGAATTCCATTTTTTTTTCACGTATTCTATCGATTTACCGCAAGAATATTTCGGGAGAACATCAATCATGTTACAACACATACTAACTAACCGTATTCCGGCAACACGCTAGGCTTTACATATTGACCTCGAGACCACCCTTATGTCTCTCGTAATAGCGGCGGCTTTCGTAATGCAAATGTAAAGCTTGACGTGTATTACTTCTGCATACATACATCGTTTGTTGCACGGAGGCTTGTCGGGATTGCACGTGACTCTCTTGCTGCCGCAGCTGGTGACTGCCTGCAGAAACAACACGCCGATCAAGCAGAACAGCAAGCCCAGCCGATGGGCACTGATCATCACCTACGGGATGAGGGTTAATTTCACGTGTTACATTTAACCGCAGCCACTTGATTCAGATTTGGAGATGCGGGGATGGATTTCCCGCGAGGGTAGGAAATTTATTTATGAAACTTTACATTTTCTTCAATCCATACAAATAAATAAAATTGAAGTGTCTGTTTGTAATGTAATGTTAATAACAACGTATTTAAAACCCCACCCGACACGAATAATTTTTTCGTTATTGATTTATTCATTCTTCAAGCTTAATTCTGCTTGATTAGTAATAGAGCTTCCGAATCTGTCTGGACTAATTTTTTCTTCTTCATCCTGCTAGGCAGTTGCGAAACGACCCAAACGTGTGTTATTTGATGAGTAATACTTTGGTTAATATAATAGGCCCGCCACACTATGCTCCTCGCGCTGCTCATCGCCTTGCTCCTCGCACTGTCGCGATGTTGCCCTCTCCGCCCACACACTGCTCTACTCGCGCAATTAATCGCGACGCTCCGCACTTAGTTATTTGCCTTTGCTTTACAATAAACGTCTAAACTTGGTATAGCTAATCATGTCAATGTCATACAAAGAAATATAAATCGACGTCGTCATCCACACCAACAGAGATGGCTGTCTGACATATATTAACAGCAATAGAACGATGAAGTACAAACTGTACAAGTAATAACATAAGACGGTTTAAAAATATGTTGCATAATTCCCGTCATTTAATTTTTATGTACGTGAGCGCTCGATGCGGACTGTGTTCGCGCGATTATGGGGCCAGACACTCGCGCTCATATTGCCGGTCCTTTGACTCGCGTCCAAAAACCGACAAAATAGGGAGCGGTGGGCATGACGAGGAGCATGACGTGCGGCATAACGAGTAATGCTGCCAGACTACGTCTCTGCCTCCTTTCCTCGCTACTTCCCATACCACTCGTCGAGTGTGTGGCAGACCCATAAGTATAAGTTTCAAGTTGCAACGCTAGGTGCATTCATACTTGTAGACTCTAACTCGCCTATTTCGCCTGCGTGGCGATTCAACAGGACAGACGTGTCAAGTGACTATGGATTGTAAACAACCCATAGTCAATATCACAAGGATCTTTGCATTTTTTTTATTGTTCTAAATAATATGTTCCCAAAGAAAGCCCATTGATCTACATACGAGTTCAATTTATGGACACCTACTATCTTTTTAATATAAAAATGTGATGTTGTGTGTATTGTATTATTTATGACTTTTAAGTGGTTTTAAAGTTAGTTAATTTTTTTGTAAATTTTTTTTATCTTTTTAGTCAAATTAAAACCAACAAACCACATTCACTTGAAAAATTACAACCAAGCTTGGAGTATGTGCCTATGGTATTATAAAACTAACGTCTAACTCCTAAAAGTTAAGGATCTTTCCATCATCGGCTCGGTTTCTTACTACCAGACGCAAATAAGTACCTGAAAAGCTTCCGCAAAAACAAGAAATACGTTCGAAGTAGGTACCTATGAAATTTGAGGGTTTCCTTCGATTTTCCTGGGATCTCATCATCAGATCCTGACCTCTAATGACCATATTGACCTGGCAGTATACCCTTTCAAACAAAAAAAGAATTTTCCCAATCGGTGCAGGTGTTTTCTAGTAATACGGAAACATACATAAAAAAAAGATACCGACGAATCGAGGACCTCCACCTTTTTATTGAAGTCGTTTAAGAATAA
Organism: Schoenobius gigantellus; assembly: GCA_963935595.1. Lineage (NCBI taxonomy): Eukaryota > Metazoa > Arthropoda > Insecta > Lepidoptera > Crambidae > Schoenobius > Schoenobius gigantellus. The sequence continues at coordinate 63,183,866 of OZ012542.1, read as the reverse complement.
ACTCGAAAGATATAAAACTGTCCGAGAACTCCCTAGACTCTAGACCAATCATGAGTATATAAGGGTAGTTAGAAGTAGGAGTTTATAAAGGTTTATAATAGTGTGGTACCGAGTTAGTTCCTGTAAGGTCCTCTCCTGCAGGGCGCGCGACCTGTGCACGTTATCTTCTTGCGGCAGGCGGCGGCGCCGAGGATCAGCGCGGCCAGAAAGAGCAACACAGAGCACACTCGACGTGCGTTCAATAAAATAATTTTTGCCATTTGGGAATCTGAAACCAAAAAAAAATATTTTACAAAAATAAAACCGTCTTCGAATTCGAAAACGTTAAAAACTAAAAAATAATATAAGCACACCTTCATACAACATTAAATTTTATATTGAAGCCGGTACCAACTTTTAACTGGCTCCAATAGTTATAGTTCTTACATCTTTTAAATGGCTTGCCAGGAGATAATCGACTGGCTCCGTGGAAGAGAGCTGGTGCTCTTAACAATACTTTCTCATAGTTTCAAAAAGGGTTAATTGTAAAACACTTGCAACCTTGCAGGATTAAATAGCTAACGTCATTAACTACAACGTTTGTTTTACGAGTTTTAAGATAACTCAATAAATTGAACAAAAATAAATTTTAAAGTTTTTATTGCACTGTCGTGACATTGATAAGTCTATGTTTCATTTAGAAACGACGACGGAAGACGACGACGCTACGCTCCGCACGCTGTGCGCGTAAATATTAATTAAATATATCTCTAGAATGTTTTTAACTAAACTTTCTAGAGATATATTAAATTAATATTTATTTTTGTATGAAAGTAAAATCTAACGAATTATCAAAAGTCGTAGAACAAACGTTGTTGTTTATGAAGTTGGCTAATATCTTATCCTTACCAGGTTGCAGGTGTTTTACAGATAATCCTGTATAAAAATCTCGCGTCATAGTGTTTGTTATCGAACTCCTCCGAAACGGCTTGACCGATTTTTATGATTTTTTTTGTGTATATTTTGTAGGTCTGAGAATAGGTTGTAGGCTACTTTTATACCCCTAGACGGAGTACTAGTATATCTTCTGTGCCCCCAGGTGATAAGGTTGGCCCTCCGGAAATGTTTGAGTGTTTAGCTTTATTAAAGTGAAACGAAGCTCGCAGGCACAGCTAGTATTAAAAATAAAAACAAAAGGGGATGGTTTTTTATTGTTCTCAATAAATACTCCAGTATTCCAAAAATCTATTAAAATGCACAAAAGAATATTAGTGTTTTCGTTTGTAATCCTGGCGAAGCGTCAATTGAAGGTATGCATCAATCGACCACATTGCAGTAAGTGACCCCCGTCGATAAGTAGATTTCGTGAACTACCCCGTCAGACAGACAGGCGTGTCGGCTAAGTTACGTAGTACGAGTACTATTATGAATTCTGTGACTAGGTGGCGCACGATACCCCTCCCCAAGTTTGTATTGCTGTCACAAGCTAAAAACGACTTCGACGACGACGATAAGTTTTAACCATTTTATTGTACACACAACAACAGGTCAAACTGTTTGACCTTGTGTCTCGCTCGTCGGTTTTCGTACCGTATGCAGATATTTAAATCGTCTCTGACCGTATGTGTTAAGCTTGACGAGTTTGTTCTTGAATGCACCTGTCTATTTATTTTATTAGACTAGGTAGTCCATGTTAACACAGTAACACTACGCACACTTAAAATATGTATCCAACTAACCAATTTTATAATTTAGGCTGGCATAGTCAAACAGAGTGTACTAAAGCCTCTTTAAAAAATAAGAATAAAAAAATATATAATTTGTACACTTTGCGAGGTAAAACATAGCTGGATACATAACCTGGAGATAGCTCCAATGTCGCTCATAATAACGACGACTTTCGTAATGCAGATGTAAATCTTGACTTATTGCTGACTGTACTATTTAGTAATAACCTTAATCCTTATTGCAAGGCGTCGGCTGGCGGCAGGTGATGTACACTTTTCTTGTGCACCCGTTCACGCGGCAGATAAGCAGCAGTGCGGTGAAGATCAGCGAGATGGCTCCGTGCCAATCCATGGCACTACCCCACCACCATGGCGACAGCTCTAGCGCTGGAAAGGCAACCCAATCTAAGCTTTGTCGGTTAAATGTCCCTTACCACATAAATGCCACTCGAAAACGCACACATTCGAAAAAAGTCCAGAGAAAAAGTTTGGTAGACTCGCCAAAAGGAATTAATCGCCACGAATTTAATCAAGAGTGAAGCATGGAAATGGCAGCACATTTGTATGAGTGAGTGTCTTGCTCGTCGAGAAATGACGGCGGGCGGTTTATCTTACTACCCTGCGAGCATGGACTTGTCGATCGACATAATATCGATCGACAAAAGCATCTGTCCTTTTCACTCCTTAGGAATATCTTTCAAATTTATCGATTTTTGTTGAGTATGTCGATCTTAGCTGTCAAATTTTGTTTATCGAGAGTTCCATGCTCGGAGGGTAGAGTGCATCTGTTTGAGTGTAGGTCGTGTACAAGCTAATGAAATTGTCTCACCTAGCTTGCATGCTTCACATTTGTTCAATGCAACACTACGTCCGTATTTTTTGTAGGTCCATGTCGAAAGCGCACACTTTCAAAAAAGTCGTGGAGAAAAAGTTTGGTAGACTCGCCAAAAGGAAGCCACTCACGAAGATTTAAATATTTATTGTTAATTTAACAAAAAGGGTGCTGTTCCGGGGACTATTTGATATTGTATCAAGATGAAAAATTGGATCTTGGATGTTTACTTATTTCTACAAATTAAATTGACAATCTAAAAAGCTACCCATTAAATAATCAAACAAAGCTTAACTGGAGGCAAATGTTACTTAAGGAATAATGTAAAGCATATCAGCCACAAAGTTGCTATATCTTACTACGTAGGCATTAAAGTATTAAACATAATAACTACGCTTTGTCCATTTTAGGACGTTTATGCTAAAAAGTTTTGAAGCAATTCCTATCACAACTTACCACTCAGTTAAGTAGCTCGAATTTCATTTCTATTGTAAGTAATGTGTCTATTTTTTGTATTTTCTACAGTTTTCACGGGAAATTTTGTATTCGTATTGACAATTGTTTGGATGTTCGATGGATTGATTGAAGTTATAAATGGAATAGTATTTTGAAAAGTGAGTTATTGTAAGCTAAAAAGTGGCCAGTTCACTCATAGATGTCAGATAGAATACGATCTTTATCGTACAAAGGAAGAAAGTGAGACGAATATAGGCGTATGGTCTAAGGGCGAAAGGCATTTTGATCTATTTACATATACGAGATAGGATTTCTTTTTGATCTATTAAGGCGGGCTGCTTGAAGTCTAGGACGAAGAATGAGCTACGCAAGCTGCTCGTTGAGCAGCCATAGGCAAAAAAAACTAGGCTATTCTGGACTACCTATTGTAAAATTTTTGTAACGTGAATTTTAGGCAAATATGTAGTAGTGTATATTATATATTTTATTTATGTATTGGGGTTTTACTAAATTTTATAGTATATATCAATATATATAACTATATTAAAATATGTTTTTTTTTGTGTTTTCTGTACATCTACCACATTGTTTCTCTGTATCTCCCAAAGGTTGACTGGCAAAAAATGCCTCGGGCATTAAGTCCGCCTCTGTACAAAAATATATGTACATTAAGTATTAATAAATAAATAAATAAATAAATGACACTGAAAATTGTCTATAGCCGATTTCACCAATCATAACTTAGCATAGGAAGCGCTTTAAGCCCCAAAGACGTATTCTGTCACTTTTTGTCTTTAATGAAAAGAATGTGACAGCATGCCGCCTAAGAGTACCCTTTTTTTAAGGCGGGGGCAGATAATCTCGTTACGATTCAACAAGGGGTTGAAAGTTGACAAGGCCGCCCCAAGGATATGCCATTGGACTCGGGTGTACACTACACCCCATACCTGGCTAAACCACCCTCCCAAGCAACTTCTACCAACATAGAGGCACAATCGATGTCTGTTTATGCGTTGAACTGATACCTACCACTCGTTCATTCATACCATAGACATATACAGCAACAGCAACTTCAACATTGACGTTCAATGACGTCATATATCTTGGAGGACTACCATTGGACGAAGCACTGAACTGAACAGTGGAACGATCGCCGGTTCAAATATTTAAAATATCATTGTCATTAACGCACAAGCTACGCTAGGACACACTTACCTATTAAATTTATCTTGTATTTTATTATCGCATTAAATAGTAAAATTTGAAAGTCTACGCTTCTAATTTCTCCATCGCCACCTCAACTCATCACGCTTACGCATTGCCAACATATTTTTGGACCTTCGTTGCCGAATTAAGAAACGGATTCAAGAATTTGAACCAACCGTTGAGAGACGCAAAGGCGTTGGAAATTCGCCGAGACAACTTGTGGAAGATTACAGTGCTTTTGGTGAGACGTGCCAGCTAAATTATCTCAAAACCTTGTTCTTTATTGTGGTGAATCTATGTTTTATGGTTTTATATCTGACATTGTCAGTCAAATATTTTTGTTGATTAAAGCCTTTAATTTTACGGTTAATCTTGTTATTCTTATGCATACTACAATTTAATCAACAAAATAAAATATTCACTATGGAGAAGTATTTGAGACCTGAAAAATTTGACGCGGATCCCACTGCTAACATTGACCAATCTTTGATATGGATACACTGGAAGGAAACTTTTGGGAATTTTCTTAGAGCGATCGACACTGACACCAAGAATAAAATATCTCCAGAAGAGAAGTATAATATTCTTATCAATTTTTTATCACCTTCCATCTACGCCTATGTTAGAGAGTGCAAAGAATTTTCAACAGCTATTGAGAAAATAGATCACCTATTCATAAAACCAATAAGCGAAATTTATGCAAGACACCGCTTAATGAAAAGGCACCAACAAGTCGGTGAGTCCATTCATCAATACTTACACACTCTGAAGCTACTTTCAAAAGAATGCAACTTCAAAGCTGTAGATGCAGAACAAAATGCTAACGAATATATCAGAGACGCATTTATTAGTGGACTGAGCTTGCCTATAATTCGTCAACGTTTATTAGAAAATGTCAATGTGACCTTAGACGTAGCTTTTCAACAAGCACAATCATTAGAACAAGCGCAGGTTCACAATGAAAACTACCATTCTTATGTTCAAAATTCACTGAATACTGCTAAAACTGATCCTTCGGGCGCGAATTTGGAAAATACTATGGCAGCTACATCAAACCAAAATACTATCACTAATACACGCTTCGCTTGTTATTTTTGTGGGAATAAAAGACATCCACGCCGAGACTGCCCTGCTTTCAATGTAACTTGCCTATCATGTGGCAAAAAGGGCCATTTCGCCAAAGTATGTCGAACAAAATTTCAACAAAATGCAGCAATACTCACCGATAGCCCGAGAGATGAAACATTGTCTTGTATTTTATCAGCGTCTGGTTTAAGTAAAGCCACTGTTCCTATTACTATGAATGATACAATTGACGCTCGCGCCTTAATAGATACAGGAAGTACGGCTAGTTTTATTAATCGAACGCTAGTAAAGCAACACACACTTAAGATAATCCCATGCCAACAGACGGTAACAATGGCAAAAGCTAATTTTACATCAAATGTAGAAGGCGTTTGCAACCTAAAAATTTATATACAAGGCCAGACTATAGTAGCAAATTTAATGCTACTGGATGGATTATGTTCAGATGTCATCTTAGGTCATGATGTTCTAAGTCAACACAAAACGCTGGAAGTTAATTTTGGAGGAAAGAAACCTTCACTTAAACTATATGCCTTAAGCCAAGCTCATGTCACACCTGTTAGTTTATTTAACAACCTTTTGTCATTCAATAAACCAATAGCAATCAAATCTAGAAGACATACTGACGCCGACACAAAATACATTGAGGAAGAAATACAGAAGCTTTTGGCTGACAACATTATAGAACCTAGTCAATCACCATGGCGGGCACAGATTTTAGTGACTTCCAGTGAACATCATAGAAAGAGAATGGTCATTGATTATTCCCAAACTATCAATAGATTTACATTACTAGATGCTTATCCTCTTCCATCTATTGAAGAAATTGTTTCAAAGGTTGCAAAATATAGATTTACATTACTAGATGCTTATCCTCTTCCATCTATTGAAGAAATTGTTTCAAAGGTTGCAAAATATAAAGTTTATAGTAAAATAGATTTGAAAAGCGCTTATCACCAAATACCGATTCTTGATAGCGAAAAACCCTACACGGCATTCGAAGCTTGTGGTAACTTGTACCAATTTCGCAGAATTCCGTTTGGAGTTACAAATGGAGTGGCTGCATTCCAAAGAGCAATAAACAATGTCATCAAAAGTGAAGAATTAGAGGGAGTATTTGCTTACTTGGATGATATTACTATTTGTGGAGTAAATCAACTAGATCACGACGAAAAACTACTCAAATTCAAAGAAATTGCACAAAAATATAATCTGACTCTTAACGTCGCTAAAAGTGAATTCTGCAAACAAGAAATAAGCCTTCTAGGTTATAATATTTGCAATGGAAATATAAAGCCAGATCCAGAACGCCGACGCCCTTTGTTAGAATTGCCAATTCCGTCCGATACAGCATCACTCAGACGCGCCATGGGTATGTTTGCGCACTACGCTAAGTGGATTTCAAATTTTTCAACGAAAATTCAACCACTAACCAATAACAACATGCGAGGAGGTGAAGGGAAAATGATTCTTACAAAAGAAGCTATAACAGCATTTGAGAGTCTTAAATCTGAAATTGCTAAGGCAGCAATAACGGTTATAGATGATAAAATACAATTGGTAGTAGAGACAGATGCATCTGATTTTGCGATCGCCGCAACACTTTCCCAAGAAGGTAGACCGATAGCCTTCTTTTCTAGATCACTGAACGTTAGTGAGAAATCACATTCAGCTATAGAAAAGGAAGCCACAGCAATCATTGAAAGCTTACGAAAATGGAGACAATTTTTAATAGGGAGAAATTTTAAATTAATCACGGATCAGAGATCAATATCCTTCATGTTTAATCAGAAACATGCTTCGAGAATAAAGAATGACAAAATTCAACGTTGGCGGTTAGAAATGGCTAGCTACGATTTTGAAATTATTTACAGACCTGGAACACAAAATATTATAGCGGACACATTATCTCGAGTAAAAAATGTTGTGGCGTCTACACAAACAGAGTCACTAGCGAAACTTCACAACAATTTGTGTCACCCCGGCATCACAAGAATGGCTCATTGGGTCAGAACAAAAAACCTTCCGTTTTCAGTGGAAGATGTGAAGCGTGTTATTACTGCATGCCCTATATGCGCAGAACTCAAGCCAAGTTTTATGAAATCAACGGGAACGCTCGTCAAAGCGACTACTCCTTTTGAAAGGTTATCGATGGATTTCAAGGGACCCATCCCAAGCTCTACTCAAAACAAGTACATACTAACTATTTTAGATGAATATTCTCGATTTCCGTTCGCCTTTCCATGCAAAGACATAAGCACCTCCACAGTCAAATCGAAGCTAACGAAATTATTTTCACTTTTTGGCATCCCATCATATATTCATTCTGATAGGGGAGCCTCTTTTGTCTCATCTGATTTAAGAGAATTTCTTCACGGCCTTGGGGTAGCCACTAGTTACACGACGCCGTATAATCCGCAAGGAAATGGACAGACAGAACGATATAACGGAATAATATGGAAGTCTATTCAACTGGCGCTGAAGACCAAGAAACTGCCATTACAAGCATGGGAATCGGCACTCACTCAAGCTTTGCATTCAATAAGGTATTTGCTATGTACGTCAACTGGCTGCACTCCTCATGAGCGAATGTTCACTCATAGCAGACGCTCTTCTAACGGCATATCGACGCCCACGTGGTTGACGGAAGGGAAAACAGTGCTTATGAAAAACTTTGTTCGTAATAGTAAATATGATTCCTTGGTAGAAGAAGTAGAGCTCCTGGAAACAAACCCATTACACTCACATGTTCGCTTACAGGATGGGCGCGAGGTAGTGGTGTCAAACCGGCGACTCGCCTCACCAGGTGAATTACAGCACGATGCTACGACATCGTCATTAGAAGATCTCACAGAGTCTCCTGATGTTGCCCCTCAACAAACAGAATCCATGCGCCCTGAGTCTTCAACGACACAAAACGTAGATTCGCGTGAATCTGCCCTTGCGCCTGTTGTGCGCAGTTCCACCAGATCCCGTCGTCCTCCAGCCTACCTCGAGTACTATATTGATTTTTAAGAAGGGGAGAATGTGGTGAATCTATGTTTTATGGTTTTATATCTGACATTGTCAGTCAAATATTTTTGTTGATTAAAGCCTTTAATTTTACGGTTAATCTTGTTATTCTTATGCATACTACATTTATTTCCCTAATACTGTGCCTTTCTATATTCCAGTGTATTTCAATAGCGCCTGCCCACTTACACGACGCGTTGTTTTATGAATGCTTCAGTTTCGCTTTATTTGAAGTGCTTAACGACCGTTAACTGTGAGTATTACTTTCCACATATCTCATAATGGCTACTCGTACATCAGATTCGAAATTAGATTTAGATATGAAAGATTTGAAGAAAAAGCGTGCATCAATAAAGTGTCGCCTTACGCTGTTTAAAAAGTATGTGAATTCATTTAAAAATATTACTTTATCTATGGCTCAAAGAGCAGAATTAAAATTACGCATTGTAGGTTCACAATCGTTGATGAATGATTTCAATAGTGTACAAAATCAGATAGAAGATATAAGTTCCGAATCTGAAATTGAAAAACATTTACAATCCCGTGAGGAATTTGAACGCGAATATTACTCAGTACTGGCGCTTGCCGAATGTATGACGAGTGCTCAGGACAAATCGCTAACAACTTCAGAATGTACTACAGACTCAAACAATTCAATAAAATTACCTACTATCTCAATACCTAACTTTGACGGTTCGTATGAACACTGGCTTGAATTCCGTGACACATTCATTTCTTTAGTACATAACTGTAAAACTATAACGCAAATTCAAAAATTTCACTATTTAAAATCGTCTTTAAAGGGTAGCGCAAAATCCGTTATAAATTCACTTGAATTTTCGTCAGATAACTACGAAGTCGCTTGGGAACTGTTAACGAATCGTTTTGACAATACGAAGTTACTCGTTCACAATCATGTCAAGTGTATATTTACTATGCAGTCATTAACTAAGGAATCGCCGATGTTGTTGAGAAAATTAATCGACAACATATTAAAAAATATGCGCGCACTCAAAATTCTTGGGGAACCCACCGAACACTGGGACACGTTAATAATTTTTATTATAGTTTCAAAGCTAGATTCTACCACGGAACGCTACTGGGAAGAACATAAGTGCACTTTAATAAAAAATTATTCTTCTCCAAGCGAAAAATTGACACTAGAACACTTATTGCAGTTTCTCAGAAATAGGGCAGATATTTTAGAAACGCTTGCTGTGTCTTATTGCAGATCGGGTGCATATTCCACTAGTATCGAATATAGGAAACCGGTTTACAACCTGACCCCCTAGACAAGATGCCTTTCGATAATCGCTAACGCAATCGCTAGAAGGAAAATGTATGCGATTTGACATAAGCCCTCGTTTAGCTTTCGAGCGCAATTGTCAAATCTCATACATTATCCATTTAGCGATTGCGTTTGCGATTATCGAAAGGCATCTTGTCTAGGGGGTCAGGTGTCAACACATAAAGCTCAAAATAAATCGCAATATATACCCGTTCGCAATAAACGAAACTGTCTTATGTGTGGTCAACTTCATCCCTTATACGCATGTCAAAGATTTTTAGATCTCAGTGTTTAAAATAGACTAAAATTTGTTACCGAAAAGAATTTATGTATTAATTGTATGCGCTCAAATCACTCGGTTAACACTTGTGTCTTCGGTCCGTGTAAGAAATGTGAGCAAAAGCACAATTCTTTAATTTGTGAGTTAAATTCTAATGACAACAAGTCATCCGTTACGCTTAACACTCGCGAACAGTCGGTTGTTTCGAACACCGAAAATAACACGCACGCACAGTTATCTCCAGTACTAGGGGTTCACACATATAATACAGTCCACTCAAACGATTATAGGTGTTGGCAACGCAATAACACAATCGAACCAATCGTGTAATATCGAACTAAGATCACGCATTGGTAGTTACAGCGCGCGCATTCAGTGTATTGTGCTGCCACAAATAACTTCAAAGTTACCTACAATATCTACGCTAAAGAATAATTTCAATATACCCGAAAATGTGCAACTTGCGGATCCGTGTTTTTACGAATGTCAACCCATTGATATGTTGATAGGCGCGGATTTATTTTGGGAGTTAATGAATGAGGGCAAAATGAGATTAAAAAATGGTACTTACCTCCAAAACACGAAATTTGGTTGGATAGTAGCAGGTCAAGTTCATTCCTTTGTTCAAAAGCAAACTAATATAAATTGTAATTTTGTAAAATCAATTGAAGGCAACATATGCTCACTAGATCAATTATTACGTCAGTTTTGGGAGATCGAACTCCTCGATCTCCCAAAACTGACGTAATAATTGAATAAAATGTTCAGCAGAATAAATCGAATAAAATGTTCAGCGACGAGGAGCGTGCATGTGAGGAGCATTTTGTTAATACAGCAAAACGCGACTCAAGCGGGAGATTCATTGTTCGATTCCCGTTTAAGTATGAATCATCACTGTTAGGCGAAACTCGCTCGCATGCTGAACGTCGTTTCTATGAGCTAGAAAAGAGACTAGAACGAAACGCTAATTATAAACGCATGTATAAAGAATTTATACATGAATATATTCAATTGGGTCATATGAATCTCGTACAAAATTACAAAACGCCACATTATTTTTTACCTCACCACGGAGTAGTTCGCGAACATGCCACAACTACAAAATTACGAGTAGTATTCGATGCTGGTATGAAATCTAGTACGGGGGTATCTTTGAATGACTTGCAGATGATAGGGCCGGCAATTCAAGGCGATTTAATTTCGATATTATTACGGTTTCGCGAAAATAAATACGTGGCTTGCGCGGACATTGAAAAAATGTACTGCCAAGTATTAATCGATCAAGATCAACGAGATCTTCAGCTTATTTTATGGCGGGATGATCCCTCTGAAGAATTACGCGTATATCAATTAAATACTGTAACTTACGGTACCGCATCTGCGCCTTTTTTAAGCTGTCGTTGTTTGAAACAAATAGCGAAAAAGTGTAACATTACGGAGGTTACAGATACAATAAATAATAATTTCTACGTCGACGATTTAGTAGTTTCGGCTAGTAGTATTCAATAATTAACTGACATATGCGAAAAAACGAGTCAAGCGTTAAACGCGGCAGGTTTTCCATTAAGAAAATGGGTGTACAATTTTGATTGGCAAAGTCAACTAGATAAGCAAAACATCACAATGAATCTTTCTTTTAATGATAACGTCCCAAATAAAACATTAGGTATAGGTTGGAATAATAAATCGGATAAATTAATACTTTACTCTCAAATTAATCAAGATTCGAATCCAATTACTAAACGCACTATTTTATCGAAAACCGCCCAAATATTTGATCCTATGGGATTAATTAGTCCAGTAATCACGAACGCAAAAATATTATTGCAGAAATGTTGGTTGTTAAAGTTAGAATGGGACGAACCGGTTCCAAATGATATCGCGCAGTGTTGGCTTCGATTTATTAATAGCTTACCTTTACTCAAAACCCTAGACGTGCCCCGTTATGCAATGTGTGACAACCCTACGCTTATCGAGTTGCATGTGTTTACCGATGCCACGCAGGTAGCATACGGCGCGTGCGCTTATCTACGCACGATAGATTCTTGTCACAACGTTACTGTTCGTTTGCTATTTTCAAAAAGTCGGGTTGGGCCAACTACACCTACAACTATACCTAGGTTAGAGCTGTGCGGTGCGTTGTTTGGTTCGAGATTACACAATAAATCAAGCAAATCGTTGCAGTCTAAATTGGATAAGGTAGTGTTCTGGACAGATTCTACAATTGTTATTGGTTGGTTAGGAACGCCGATTAATTTACTTAAGCCCTATGTTCAAAATAGAGCGGCAGAAATTCACGAGTTAACCAAATCGTATCATTGGCGACATGTCTCCGGGAAAGAAAACCCAGCTGACTTAGTGTCGCGTGGTCAAAATTTAGACATGCTTTGTGGTTCATCATTATGGTGGAATGGCCCGCAATTCTTGCATGATTCTAATTTTCAATTACCAAATTTAGTAGATAGTAATATTTTAGAATACACTAACTTACCTGAGTTAAAATCGACTATTGTTTGCCAATTAGAAACGAAAAGGAACTACACTAATTTGTTTCCATTTTCCCGGTTTTCTCAATACAATAGATTGATACGAGCTAATGCTTATGTTTTACGTTTTATATTTAACACACGTAATAAACTTAATCGTAGGTCAGGTATGTTAACTGTAGATGAGCTTAGGGATTCGGAATTGACGTTGGCGCGATTAAGTCAACAGGAATCATTTCCGAATGTTTATGATTCTTTAGTAAATAAAACTGAAATAAAAGGTGATGCGCAACTATTAACATAAAATTTATTTATTGATGCTGATAAAAAATTAATACGCGTTGGGGGTCGCATACAAGATTCACCGAATTTTAAATTCAATAAAAAATATCCTATCTTTCTATCATCTAAACATTATTTTGCAATTCTAATATTTCGATTTGAGCATATACGTACACTTCATTCAGCGCCGCAGCTTTTATTATTTACTATTAGAGAAAGATGGTGGCCGGTGGGAGGTCGCAATCTTTCAAAAAAGATAGTGCATGCTTGTGTTAAGTGTGCTCGACTGCGTCCGTCTACAGTCAATCCAGTGATGGGCAATCTGCCGAAAGAACGCTTAGAGCCTGGGTTTCCATTCTTGCGTTGCGGTGTAGATTACGCAGGTCCAGTGTACATTCTGAATCGCAAAGGTAGGGGCGCGAGAGTTATAAAGTCGTACATATGTCTGTTCATATGTTTTGTCACACACACGCGCGGTTCATCTGGAACTTGTTAGCGATTTGTCAACGGACGCCTATCTCCTAGCCCTGAAACGATTCATTTCTAAACGCGGAAAACCTATGGAAATTTATTCAGATAATGGTCGAAATTTTGTCGGGTTAAAAAATGAATTCACACGCTTTTTAAATACATGTTCTTCACATATTAAAGAGTATGCGACATCTCAAAATATTAAATTTAACATGATTCCATTTTACTCTAGCCATTTTGGAGGTTTGTGGGAAGCTGGTGTGAAAAGTTGTAAACATCATTTGCGACGTGTAGTGGGCAACGCACACTTAACATTTGAGGAGTTCAGTACAGTATTGGCGCAAATAGAAGCCGTCCTTTACTCCCGACCCCTTACACCTATGTCCACAGATCCTCAAGACTTCCTTCCTTTGACACCTGCTCATTTTTTAATTGGCCGTCCACTGACTGCGCCTGTGACCGCAGAACTTCTCGATACTCCGATGAATAGACTTACACGCTACCAGAGGGTCGAGCAGATGCGACAGCAGTTTTGGAATCATTGGTCAGTCGAATATGTGTCGGAGCTACAAACAAGAAGCAAATGGCATCAGCATAAGGATGACCTCAAGGAGAATATGCTGGTCCTAATTAAAGATGACAACTTACCACCGTTAAAATGGAGCTTGGGGCGCATAGTCAAGACTTACCCAGGCAAAGATGGCATATCTCGTGTGGCTGATATACGCAAGGCTGATGGCATCGTGAGACGCGCATTCACCAAGATTTGTCCACTTCCTATTCATGAAGACATCAAGCCAATTAAGGTCACGCATGATACCTCGCATGAATAATTTTTGGAATCTGATGTTTCCAAGGCCGGGAGTATGTTTATGCGTTGAACTGATACCTACCACTCGTTCATTCATACCATAGACATATACAGCAACAGCAACTTCAACATTGTCGTTCAATGATGTCATATATCTTGGAGGACTACCATTAGACGAAGCACTGAACTGAACAGTGGAACGATCGCCGGTTCAAATATTTAAAATATCATTGTCATTAACGCACAAGCTACGCTAGGACACACTTACCTATTAAATTTATCTTGTATTTTATTATCGCATTAAATAGTAAAACTTGAAAATCTACGCTTCTAATTTCTTCATTGCCACCTCAACTCATCACGCATACGCATTGCCAACAATGTCTTTATTGATTTAGTTGGTTAAATCAATGATTTTGGAATTTTTATTGAAAAAAGTATCTAAAATTCCTTATTTAATTGTTTATCGCTAAAAAATATAGAATTTCCTATTAAAATTCATAACATTTTGTTGTCTTTTAAACATGTATAATATGTATTTTCAGAGTATGTCTTCTAATAGAATGATCCGACTCACGTGCGTTATTTTTAAAAAAGACTATTAGTTATTTTTCTAACAAGTGCGACAGAGAGGAGTATAATGTAACTCGTAATATTTTTACACGCCAGCTAATGTTTTGGTTCCTTTTCAAGATTTCCGGAACGCGAACGAAACAGTGACACTGTATATTAGTCAGCACTCCAATAACATGGACCATGATGTCTTAATGAGCGTGAGTGTGCCAGAAAGCGAATTCTACACTTAGGGCTCGCGCAGACTTCACGTGATCTGTTCGCTGATATAACCAGGATTATAGACAGGTATTGAACTAGACGCAGCGAATGCATGAACTGATAGAATTAAATCTCATAAAAGGCTGCCCACCTGATGGTAAGTGCTAGTCGCGTAGAGTAGGAACATGTGTAAGATTTAACCCCTACAAGGACCACAATGTAAGTTCCTAATTTTAGTAGCTACACGTGTAGGCAAGATTTCTTACATATAGGTACATGATACATTACTATTTACCTTATAAATGTTCTCAATTATAGTCTTATCAAGATAATAAAGTACCCGTGACGGCTCGAAGTTTTCCGTTTCATGCATACTAGTTCCATGATTAAAAATATTATGTTTTAAAAATTGTAACGGGATAAAATAAAAAGTAGACGTTGCAGAATCACACTGATTTAATTTCGATTTACAATCGGGCAGAGTTCCGTCTTAGAAACAGTAAAACAGAGAAGTGATCTAAATATGAGATGGCGCGGCATTTTATAGTTTCTCCGGTAGTAAGGCGCTAGCTTGGCTTGGCTCTGATTGGCTGGCTTCGGCTGGCTTGCGATTGGCTGAGGCGGTGTGGCGCGTAACAGTCGGCCGTCCTGAAACAATCATTGCTCCCGCAATGGAAAAACACGTGGTTAGCTTTCAAGTAGGTCAATGAGATCTTCGGTTTCAAGCTGGTCATCAAAGCTACTGGCACTGTATGATATAGGGTACTGTGATTCTGTGATAGGGCCTCAAGAGTCCGATGCAACCAGGCTAGTAAAGGCCTTGTAGCCTTGGAACCCCTTGATACTGAGGATTCTGTATATGTCATTACCCACGCCTTAGTAATGATATATGGACCAGAGTAAATATCATCAAGCTTAGTGCTCACTCTTGTTACACTACTTGTGGGTGCTTGCCGCCAAAGCACTAAATCTCCCTTTCTGTAAATTCGACTAGTTTTCCTTTTTTTTTTATCGAATTACGGGAGAAGCAAAACATGATTCAGATTCTTGAACTATACCTGCGTCTAGCAATTCAGACACTTTGGATCTACCTAACTACTGACTGTGCGACAAGCTGTAAGGTTGACGGTATTTTTATGTTTAATAAATCTGTACATCCTAAGTCTTGTGTTTTACTCGCAAAATAATCAGGGAAATTGTTTACTAAAGCAATCAAATAATCATAATCGGTTTTTATTCAATAGATCTGAACTGATTTCCTCTATGTTTGATGCCCCGATTGTGCTAATATTGGCTTGGCTAGTGTAGTGCAATAAAATAATGTGGGCTAACCTGAACCTCCGAAGGCGGTGTAGTAGTGCAGCTGGTGGCTCTGCTCAGCACTTCGCCCTGCTTCTTGCTAACGAGGCAGACATTTTTTTTTGTTTCCTTGTCGGCTGACGACATCTATACTTGACGGGCTTGTTCCAATCCAAATTGACGGTGGCTGGTAGTCATCCATCACACATAGGAAGCCATCGTATAATTCTTCGGGTCGCTCGCAATGATATGCTCTCGCATTCGCTTGTGCTGGTGGTGGTAGACCGCGAATGCGCTGTCTGACAACTTACACCGAAAACACATGGCGACTTTGTCCTGATATTATTTGGTCATCGAATCCATATTTGCGATGTCTGGGAAATGCACGTATCAACATTTGCTTCCAGTCTTCCCAAGAGTTATCGTATTCATCCAGCCGGTTGTACCATCTTCTTGCCTGACCTCCTTAATTATCTATCTTGCAGATGAAACGACTTCGTGTTTTCGCACCATCCATATGAATTTCGCCAAGTTGATCAATTTTTTTTTGAGCCATGCTGTCGCAGTAGTACACTCTTCGCTATCCGGGTCGAACTCGGGGATCAGCAAGGCTGCACGGGGTTCTTTTCTTGTAGTGACGGAGGGTATTTCGTAATTTAAGGAACTCATGGCCTTTTGTACCTCTGATTTCAAAAGCTTACGTAGGATTTTTCGAGCTGAAGGCGAGGCTGGTGGCGAAACTTTGTCTTCGTTTTCACTAGTTGTCTCGGATGAATCTTCACGCAGAGATTTGCCCCATTCGTGCGGACGGACCAGGCGGCCTACACTCGACGCAACTACGTTTTAGGGTTTTTTTTTTTATATTTATCCCACTTCTGATATGTAACGGGATAAAATAAAAAGTACACGTTGCAGAATCACACTGATTTAATTTCGATTTACAATCGGGCAGAGTTCCGTCTTAGAAACAGTAAAACAGAGAAGTGATCTAAATATGAGATGGCGCGGCATTTTATAGTTTCTCCGGTAGTAAGGCGCTAGCTTGGCTTGGCTCTGATTGGCTGGCTTGGGCTGGCTGGCACATGGCTGCACGTGCTTGGCTCCGATTGGCTGACTTGGGCTGGCTGGCACATGGCTGCACGTGCTTGGCTCTGATTGGCTGGCTTCGGCTGGCTTGCGATTGGCTGAGGTGGTGTGGCGCGTAACAAAATATAACATCTCTTTAGGTTATTTTTATCAAAAATGCAATAATTAATTCCATATTAAATAACAACAAGAATATCAGTCCAGTTAAATATCATCATTCATCATCAACACAGTTCATATACTACGTCCCCACCGAGGGGCACGAGCCTACCCTGACCAGTTATGGTAGGGCGATTAGTCAAACCACGCTGGCCTAGTGCGGGTTGGTTGACTGCCTGCACATACACTTCGCAGATGTATGCAGGTTTCCTCACGATGTTTCCTTCACCGTAGGAGCGTCAGATAAATGTACATATGAAATTCGTGGAAAGAAAAA
This sequence comes from Schoenobius gigantellus, assembly GCA_963935595.1. Taxonomy (NCBI): domain Eukaryota; kingdom Metazoa; phylum Arthropoda; class Insecta; order Lepidoptera; family Crambidae; genus Schoenobius; species Schoenobius gigantellus. Next base: position 63,166,355 of record OZ012542.1, on the reverse strand, counting down.
CACATTGGTACATGGCAGGATCGATCGCGGGCCTCCCGATTCTACTCGGAGCACAGTCCAAGGGTTCATCCCTTGTGCTATTAAGTTACGTAGTAACTATTAAGTAATTTGTGGCCGAGGCCACAGCGCCACCGACGCTCGATTTAAATATAATAATTATTTATAATTCTGAAAAAATATTTGTTAATTTAAGTATGTATTTGAATCGTGAATCGGAATAATTTAAGTACCTACATACACTTTACACAAATATTTTATTTGTATTTAAGCAAATATTTTTTCATGTTTATAATTTTATTTAACTGGACTGGTATTCTTCATGGTACGACCTCTCTTACAGAATACTATGTGTTAGAAAGAGAAATCGTACCATCAAAGAGCGGGATGAGTGACATAGGTATTCGCTTCAGATAATTATAGGGAGTGCGTTCACCACTTTGCTCTAGATATTCATGACTGAGTCTTCCTCTGGCAGACTGAAGTCATTGGCGTATCTAGGGTTTTTTTCAGGGGGGTGGGGTGGGGCATGATTGTCAAGTTATCAGTTGGTATTTGGACGTCTATCATAGAATTTTAAATTGGTATCTTAACATCCTAGGGTGGCCACTAAACCATACTGACTGAGGCGGGCACGTGTGACTCGGCCCCCTTCTATATATCGATATACGCCTGGAGACTTTGCTCTACATAAGCTTTTTAGGCTTTTCGAATAATATTATAGAAGAAATACAGTTTTATATCTCAAAAAAACTGTTTTCCGTGCATGATTGAGACGATTTGAATAAGAAATGACAAGAATCTATAGCAGTGCAGAGATCATTTTATAATATGTCTGTCTAGCCATGGACCACCAGCTGTTCAGAACAATATACAATATGTGAATAAAGGGTTCTTCTAGTATGACAATGGGATCCTAGGGAAATCGAGGGAAACGCCTTAATTTCATACGCACGTCTAACTTGCTTCGTCTTTTTTCTAAAGCTATTCGGATATTTTGCGTCTGGTAGTCATTATGTAATGTTATTGAGCTGACGTTGGAAGGTTTCTTGTAAATAAGGAGATGGGAGATAATTCTTTCAAAATAATTGGAATGAATGGCGCGTAGTTGTTTTTTTATTATAGTGGAATATATAATTCCTTAACGATTAGGTTGTCAGAAGTTTGGAATAATTCTTTAAATAATATTAATAGCCAAACACGTTTTATTTTAAGTTAATGTTTGCCTCGTGTCAAATTCAAATAGTCGTGTACCTATTAAATTCACCAAAAAGATTAAAAAACAACATTTTACAACAACAATATTTAAATTTAAAAATTGACTTCGAAAACACCAAAAGTACCGTCCGCCTTTGTACACTTTAAGTACATAAAGCATTAAATAAATACTTTTTATTTGTGATTGCATACTGTTTACTAGCTCCTGAATCCTTGGTTCAGTTCGAGTCGAATGCCTAACAATAAAGCAGCAGACTAGCAGTATTCCGCGAACGGTTTATCTATAGTCTGCGGGCGCACTATAATCAGCACGCGAGTGCATGCCACGCGCCATGACTATTTTTAAACGTTAGTAACACAGCGGCGCTTCCGATCCCGAAAATCGCTCGCATACTCAACATACCAACGGAATTAGTTGCACTTTGTTGCAAATAATCTTGCGCATAATAGTTCACTTCGATTAAGAGAATAACGCCTCCTTTATCTTTTTAATATGACGAACTGCATCGTAATTTAGTTCATTTAGCTCGCAAGGTCAAATCGGCTCCCCTAGTTTAAAGAATACACAAACGAAATACGGATGAATTTACATTGTGTCACTTCTGAATTTAAAATTTAAAAGATGAGAAACTTATTGCACATTTATTAAAGCACAATTTTAAAAATAAAATAAGAAATATAAAAATTTAATAATCACAAAATGAATTTTCGTTTATGCGTAGCCTTAGAGCATTTATTAACAATGCTTTAAGTACGTAGCAGACTCGCAGAACTGTCAAGTTGCAGCTGCTTCATTATTATTATATCAAGAAAAAATGAGACAGTCGATAGCAGTCAGCTGCGGGAGCTTAGACAACTGGCAATCGTTTCATAGCGAAACAATAACTAAACTCGTCATCGTCTCCGAGATAACGAAAACAGAGATTTAAAATCTCTGAACGAAAACAAATTCCTAGCCAACGTAAGGATTAGCGATAGCTGTGTCGAATTGTTATTTCTGTAAGAAAACAACATATTGGTTATCTAAGTACCGAAAACTGAAAAATGGAAAAGATTTATTTAGAGTAGTGAAAGTTACGAAATAGTAGATTGTTAACCGAGGGTCGAAAGAATCAATTTCCGAGGTATGTAGACTATAGGCTATAGTCCGAGTAGGAATTGATTCTTTTACCCGTGTTAAACACTCTACTTTTCATTTCGAATATGAGGAAAATAAAACTAGTTGTTTATCTAAATTATTTATTGATAACATAATATATATTTCTTTTGAGATTTCTGGCAAAAGATTTTCGATAACACAATTTGCCTCGTCTTTAATCGAATCTGGTGTCAACATTTCAGAATCGCTTGAACTCATTTTTATTCAAAGATACATCATAACAGATTAGTATCCCGCCAATTTATGTCGACTTTTGAAATTTTAAATTGGAACTCACCGCGTTATTGTTGCGGCTTATTCCGCTCAAAGAAGTTTGCGCTAAGTTCACACTGGCTGTTTAGAAACTCAAATGGCCGCAGCATTTGTTTAATTCGTTTTTTTTTACATAAAACACTTCTCAGCTGACAGCAGTTCTATTTTTAAAGTTCATTCCGGCTCTTAGGTGGGAAGTAATTTGTATGAGTTTTTCCCTCCCTATGGAGGGAAGCAGCATTTTCCACCCAATAATCAGATAAAAACAAGACTACCTTCCGAATATGAGAAATGAAAAAACTATTTGCTACTTCATCGATTCGTTGCGAATCAATTTGTCTACCAACTTACATAACCATGACTTTGATAGATTCGCCACGTACTCGTACATTTTGTTCTTATCGAACTTCTTTGTCGTTTTTGAATTGTCACTTTGCTAGACCCCCTGGTCCGATCCTGTCTTGTCGAAGACCATTCGCTTAGATTTTTTCCTTCGAAAAGGTGCGAACGATACCATAAACGGTAGATCTCGAGCTATAAACGAACGAAATGTACTTAACATATTCCACATATTCAAAGCAAAACTGAACGAAATATGCATTAAGTCTTTGCCATTATTCTGTGTATTTATTTCATGTGGTATTTGGATTTTCTTATTAGTAGGCATGCCATACATTGAGATGTAAATAAATTCTATCCTAGTACAGTTTGTATTCATATTTGTGGCAGTAGTTATGTTTTCCCTTTGTTCCAGGTGAAAGTATTTTTTAATTATTCGATTTCGACCTAAATTCGTCTTTCGTTTGCTAACTATATACACAGCAGTCTAGTTGTAAATTGAGCTAGAAAGATGATAGACAGCTAGGTTGTTACCATACTCTTCGGGCGTTCTTGGGTGCCACCAAGAATCCCCGAGGAGTATGCATGCATTGGTGATACTTAGGGTTAGCTTGTGTTAAGGCCGTTGGCTTAACCCCAGGTGTGGTGTGCAGGAACGGTTGTAGAAAGTAGAGAAGCAAGTAGGACTAATAAAACATTTAATTTGTTGAATGGTACAATATGAAGACAATAAAAATATATCGCAAGACGGCGATGTGCGCTGTGCCGCTGAGACGATTCGTGAGTGAAAGTTGTGTCGGTTGTCGCCTCCGCGCCGCCGCTCGGAGATCCCCTGTCTCTTCACTTCCGCGATGACAGATTAGGAATGGTTCGACAGATTAGGAACGGTTCGAACAGCTTGCAAAAAAAAACACCGACCAAGGGCGAGTTGATGTCACGCACCGAGGGTTGCGTACAAACTTAGTGCCAAATTCCCCTTCAAGATGCAGGCATTTACAAATTGGACTGTGACTGTGGCCTCTCTTTCATAGGTCAAAGAGAAACGTCGCGACATGTAATAAAGAGCATATAGCCAATAGCTGACGGACTATCTTATCTATCAACTATCTTGACGGACCTAGGCATCATTTAAGATTTGATGATTCATAGATCTTCGCAAAAGACACCGATTAATCCCAATAATGCTACGCGGGGCTATTGATATTCAAAAACACCCGAATTTCAATTGAGATAGTGGTTGGAGTATTCTAACTTCTATCATGAAAATAATAAAATTCCAAGCTCGACCACGGACTGCTAAAACAATAGATACCGTTTGCGTGTATATAAGATGACAGTAATAAAATAATAATTATGATGTTACTCTACGACACCCCCTAGCCTAAGCCATCCCGTGACCATGAATGCTGAAAAGCATTCGAAACGTCGAGCTAAATAATGAAAATATTTGAAACTAAAAATAATATAATTCCAAAATTTCTTTTACATAAAATAGAACCACTTCAAAAACACTGAAAACTTAAAAATAATCTTCTTCTATATTGAAGTCGGCGCCAAACGATGATCTCCTAGAAAGTGTTAAAATTTGTCACCGACTTCAATATAGAAGAAGATTAGTTTTAAGTTCTAAGTGTTTTTGAAGTCGGTTCTATTTTTTGTAAAAAAAAAATTATTTTTAACTTTTTAGTGAATGAAATCTTTTTAGTGAAAGAAACCCTAATTTAATACCAGCTCACCGAAGGTTTCCTCGATTTTCTATGGGATCACATCATCCGATCCTGACTTTGGTGAGTCAGGATCGGATGATGGGATCCCATAGAAAGCCTTGCAGTATACTCTATCAAATACAAAAAGAATTTTGGAAATCGGTTTAAAAATTACGGAGTTATGAGGTAACAAACATTAAAAAAAATACAACCGAATTGATAACCTCCTCCTTTTTTGAAGTCGGTTAAAAAGAGGTAAACCGCAGGCCACATTGCCAGCGAGCGGGCGGGCTAGCAGGCTGGCGGGCGAAGCGAAGCGATGGAATCTATACAAACTAAGCGAAACTTCGGCGAGTGGTTCATAGCCACAGAACGTTTTTTCTGTTCTGTGTTCACAGCGCAGACAAGCGAACGAGCTAAGGAACGGGCGAGCATCGTTTCACCTCTTTTCATAGTTTAGTTCACACCGCGAACTACAGAGCTAACTTCGCTTTGCTTAAATCTTTGGATATTTCGTTCGCATAGTTCGCATCGCTGACGTAGCTTAGCTATGTAGTTCGCGGTGTGAACCAAAATATGAAAAGAGGTGAAACGATGCTCACTAGGTTCGCTCGCCCGCCCGCCTGCTGGCAATGTGGCCTGCACTTAAATCGACGAATCCAACTCAGCTGGGCAGTGTTCGGAAAGTTACGCAGTAAATTTTCGGGTAATCTACTGCAGTATTTCAAAACGAAAGTCTTCAATTCATGCGTGTTACCAGTGAGATGACGTACTGAACTGAGACGTGGCCGCTTAAAATGGGCCCCATAAGAAGGCTCAGAGAGGGCTATGCTCGGGGGTTCTCTACGTGATCGCATCAAAAATTATGAAATCCGTAAAAGAACTAGAGCCACCGACATAGCCTTTTGGGCTTTGGAATTGCAAACCTTAAGTGGTAGTGGGTGGGACACTATCTCGCAGGACTGACGGCCGTTGGGGCGGAGCGGTTCTCGAGTGGTGACCGCCTACCGGGAGACGCAGCGTTGGTGGGGGGCTACCAACGCTGCGTCTCCCGGTAGGTGACGCAGCGTTGGTGGACGATCTGGTGAAGACCGCGGAAAGCTGCTGGATGCGGGAGACGCAGAGCCGATCGATTTGGAGATCCCTAGGGGATACCTGTGTTCAACAGTGGGCGTCTCTTGGCTGAAATGATGATGATGATGAAAACTAAATATACGTGAGTAAAAGTTTTCGAAAAGTGTAGTGTTATTTAAAATTAGTAGGTTAAGTAGCTACTAATTTTAAATAAAAATGAAAAGCCACTTTTGTTTACATTTCAAGTGCGACTTTGTTCTTACATTCAAACTTATTAATAAGTTTTGCGAGACTGTTGTTAATTTATGAAAAAATAATACGTGCAATAAAGAAAAAATAAATAAGCTACACTCGTTTCCTTCCTTAGTTCCTTGACCCCATCATGTTTACTGTAGCTCGTAGCTACGAGCACGGTAATAGCGTGCTACGTTTATAACAACAGAATCAACCTCCCAAGGGTCTCGTAGACGCTTCGCGTTACGGTTTCAGCTACGGCGTAGCTTTGTGTAGCACGGTATTTATGCGATGCTACAAAGAATACTAATAATTTTTGTACAGATGTTGTACCTAGGTACTGTTTACTGTTCAGGTTCATTACATGTAATAAACGATTATAATATAAAAGTAAAGGTCATTTTTAACTGACTTCTAAAAAAGGAGGAGGTCTCTCAATTCGACCCTATATATGCTTATTTTTTATGTTTGTTCGCGGATAACTTCGTCGTTTAAGAACCGATTTTGATGATTCTTTTTGTATTCGATAGAGAATACTCCAAGGGTGGTCCCATGGTTACCAAAGTTAGGATCTGATGATTAGAATCCATAAAAATCGAGGGAAACCCTTAACGTTTTAGGTGTGTCCAACGTGTTTTGTGTGTATGTTACGCCATTACTCCGCCAATTGTGGATTCGATACAGTATACTCCTGGGGTGGTTCCACGATCACTAAAGTCAGGATCTGATGATGGGATCTTATGAAAATCGAGGGAACCCGTTCCTAGGGTTGCTTTCACTAAAAAGATTTCATTCACTAAAAAGTTAAAAATAAATAATATTTTACAAAAAATAAAAACTGACTTTAAAAACACTGAAAAGTTTAAAATAATATAAGAATAGGTACAGACAACATCACACTTCTATATTGAAGTCGGTGACAAATTTTAAGACTTTCTAGGGGATCATCGTTTGGCACCGACTTCAATATAGAAGTGTGATGTTGTCTGTACCTATTCTTATATTATATTAAACTTTTCAGTGTTTTTGAAGTCGGTTTTTATTTTAATAACTTACAATCCTTTACTTCTCATTTCCACACTTCCCTATTAAATTATAAATTCGAAAGTAACTCTATATCGGTCTGTTCCGCTTTTATGCCTAAGCCGCTGAATCAATTTTAATGATATATTTTTGATAGATCCCGAATTTCAATGAGTTCCCTAGGGAACGATTGGGTGGAATACAACCGAACTCACGATAAAACTGAATTCCACACAGAGAAAGTCGCGGGAAAGGCTAGTACAGTATTTGGTTAAGATGAATTAAAAGCCTAAATAACTTTTTAAGAAGATTTAAAGGTTACCTTAAAGGAAGTTATATACATATTATTATGATTTTATTAAACTAACTGACTCGCCGGCTTGACGTCAGACAAGAAAATTTTTGTACTTTTACTTTTAATGTAAATCTAAGAAAACATCCTTCCTGTCACATTTTCCGTTCACTTTATATCGTTGAGTGGTGTGGTATGTTAATTTGTTGTTTTTCAAAATTATTATTATTTGTTCCTTTACAAATAATTTGCTACTATTTTTGTCTTATGTATTTTTTTATATAACCAGCTCTCCAGCTCCAGTCTACTTTTATTTCGCTCTTTTACAGATACTTTATTCCTTTCTTACTGCGTAGTCTTACCACGCTTGTGGCCATGGCTTGGATTAAAATTAGGATATCATCGCATGAACAATTAAATATTAATTTATAACCCACTGATGAACATAGACCCCCACTCTTAGAAAACCAATTTCATTATTTTCAAATGAACGTCTTCACACGAACTGGATAAATTCCGCACGAGGTGAGTTGGAACTAATTCTTATAGAATTAGTTATTATAATAAATAGTTCTATAAGAAATGGTTATTGAATAGAGTGTAATAATGAACCAAATTAAGGTAAGGAACTGGCATAATTAGCATCACACAAGGCAATATCAGCAATGAATGTAAAACATTCATTGCTGATATTGCATTATTTTGTGGATTCACTCATCAATCTCTGTGCACCACCGCACCAGTTGAAAAACTCCAATGATCTTTATGCATCGCGCTAATAATACACACCAAGACGGACATGCGTGCATCGAATGCGTTGCCATTTCCAAAATTATTCAGTGCGTCCAAAATTAGGTCATCCTGTCGACGTGAAGTTAGGAGCGGCGCGCTGCGCATCCCAGCTTGCGAAGTTCGCCGCCGTGCGCGCGCCGCAGCCCGCCCGCCCAGTCCGGAGCCACGAAAGTCTACGCTGCACAAAAAAATAGCCCGAAAAAGGGCGAACGGCGAGGCGTGTTCCGATTCGAACTTCGCAGCTCAAAAATTGAAAGAGAAATGGCGCCCAACCCATCTGCCGGTCGCGAGATGTGATAAAATATGCTCCGGTGTAGAGACGTGAACGAAACTCGACTAGGAGAGAGATTTCGCTGCTGTGCTGTGTATTGTGATTTGTGACGTGTGCGCTATTGTACCTAATTGATTTTGTACAACCTACTTGACCGTATGTAAGTATTAGATACTTATTCTAAACTTCTAATTAACAATGCTCAAAAACAATTAATCGTCACAAACTCTACACACCAATAGGTATCTTCCTTCGGTGATCTAGGAAGAAAAAAAAGACTAATTATTTGTTTTATCTCCGGATGATAATTCGAATGCTCCATAATATCAGGTATATTTTTTTTGTTCATAAATACATGACAAAATATTTCACCAATTTTATTAAATATATCCATCGTTTAGTCTTAATTTCATAAAATTGTGGTTGAAAAAGTAACATATTGTCCGTTGCAATATTTAGAACAAAATAAGAAGTATTTAACCCCAAAAACAAAAGGCGGAGAAATAATAATATTTAAGTATATCCCGTGTTTTATACCAGTTCCTATTAGAAAAATCAGTCATAATATAAGAATAGGGTTTCATTTCGCCTATGGACAGAGGGATTCAATTAGTGATTTTTTCACTTTTAACTAGAACCACTTAATTATAATGGATGGAATAATCCAATATTTTTATTAACTATAATATTTCCTATATTTAGATAAATCTTAATATGTTAAGTATGTCTCCTTGAAGAATATAATTTATACATGTAGCTTATATAGAAAATAATTTTGAAGATAGATAGATTAATTCTTTATTTGAAGACTTACTTTCTGCCCGCAGCTTCGACCGCGTTTTCGTTTTTCGCGCAGGAATTTTTTGCCATGGAAATTCTATATTTTCATTTAGTTGAAACTATAAAACTATTTAAAATGCCACGTTTAAATACGTTAAACAGTTGACGAAAATTACTAATTACAATAACTTTGACATCCTGTAACTCCTCAATTGCAATGAAAACAAAATTCCAAGAAATTAGTTTTTAATATGCATAACAAATACGTATGTCAGCGGAGTTTCAAATACAAAATCGCAAAAAAAAAGCATTATTCATAGAATCCTTCAAGTAAAATTTCACCCTGTACAGAAACAATCTGGCTTATGTGAGTGTCAGGTGTCGATTTACTGTTTTTAAAAACCTTAAATTTAAATGAATGTATTTGTTGCATAAATTTAATCGGATCGAATCATATCGGCATTATTACAGCATGATCGCCGAGCGGTGATAAAAAATTTACTTCGGGCGGAGTCCGAACCTATGTTTTGGATGAACCACGAGAAGATTCCTTGACCACTAAGCCACCGAGGTATCGCCAAAATCTGTATTATTTTCTACTATATTGAGCAATAGTAAACTCTTTTCACAATAAGCTCACTATCTTAAAATATTCCTTTCTATTCGTGATTTTATATTTAATTCCACTAACCTTGTAAATGAATACATTTTATGAACATAGCAGCGCGAGAACTATGGCGTGTCACCGGATATGTAGTTAATGTTAATGTCACCGGATATCTTAAGTAAGTGTTGCATTTGAAGTATTAACTACAGCTCTTTATCTCTGTTTGACGGTCCTACATTAATATTCCCTGTTTTGGTCCTTCGAGCCGGATACTATCCCAATCTAGACAAAGAGCTATTTTAGGCAAGATATTCTCACGGTGCTTTTAAATACCCATTTGTTCAAATAAAAGCAACGCATAGTCGTATCTCGTGAACACAGGAAACAACATTTGTTAACATGATTATGAGATTAAGCATTGTTTGGTTGGAACTTAAGTTGAGCTCAATTTTGTAGGTTTCGCACGCTCGTTGATAGGACTCATCACTAAGTGCTTCTCAATGCCTCTCGAGCATTAAATTAGGGTTCCAAGGCTGTTTAAGTTGCTGTTCCCTTATTATTCACACAATTATTTAAGTTCTAATTTTTTTTTCTACTTAGTGAATGAAATCTTTTTAGTAAATTTAATACCAGCTGGTATTAAGTTCACTCGATAATACGTGCATATTATATTTAAAAAACTAACTCCTAAAAGTTAAGGATCCTTCCATCATCAACTCGGGTTATGACTACCAGACGTAAATACCTGAATAGCTTCGGAGGAAACATGAAACACGTTGAACGTAGCTATAAAATTTAAGGGTTTCCCTCAATTTTCCTGCGATCCCATCAACAGTGACATCATCCTGACTTTGTTGACAATGGGACCACCGCAAAAGTATACTCTATTAAATTTTGATAATCGGTCCACAATTGGCGGAATAAATTCAAATTCAATATCGTTTATTCAAATTGGATTATTACATAAACTCTTTTTGCACGTCAAAGAAGCTACGGCAAGAAAACCAGCAAGGGCAATTTTTTTCCCTGTGTTATTACATAGTCGTCAATTGGAAGCTGACCTCAAAGCAAATAAGTAGCATATAAATTCTCATGTGTGGAGCTGACCTCGTGTCCAAGCAGTTTTATCATACAAATAATCTTTAATTGTATAGTACCCTTTTGGAGTAGTGTTGATGTAGTGTTGATTTAATGTTATTTTTAAATTTATGAATTGGTAGGTCTATTATATTTTTTGGAAATGTGTTATAATATTTTATACCTTGCCCTTTAAAGGATCTGAGATCTTTTTAGAGTTTCGTTTCAGGTAATAAAAGCCGATCTTTATGTCTCGTATTTACATTATGTACATTACATAAATTTGAATTTACAATACTTGCAAAAGGATTCAATATTCACGTACCTACATACATTAAACAATTGAAAATATACTGAGAAGCAGTAGTCATAATACCAATCTCTTTTAACCTATCTCTGAGGGAAGTGCGTGAACTTAGCTTATAAATTGCTCTAACTGCACGCGTAATGATCTAACCGCGTAACAATCACACAAAAAAATAATAATCGCGTAACATACACAAAAAAAACATACGCATCGAATTGACAAACCTCCTACTTTTTTGAAGTTGGTTAAAAAAAATATACAGCAGCTCCAATAGTTTCCAGGATGGTCCTCTTTTAGCAGTCCGCACGGATTCTACCTCAGAATTAAGTGTAACATATGATCTAAACTGTGTTTTATATCCCCTTCTCACTCTAGTTATAGTTTGTGTTCTATTGAGACTAAATTCTAGCTTCATTTAGTTTGCGACGGAAAGGTGAATGTACACTCGCGGAAGCGGCCGGTCGTGCCCAACGACACGTTCTCAAACTGATAAAAATCTACACTATCGGCCCGTTCCAGATAAGCATTTTTAGCCATAAATACCAACATTTTTAGCATCTCTGCGTTCCATTAGCCGGTGATGCTAGTTTTTCTTGCTGGTTGTCATGCGTTTCATTTAAGCATTTTTAGCACGAAATGCTAGCATCAAATACCCATGCTAATAGATGGGTCCTCTGATACCACTTTTTGACAGCTTTCAAATTTGACATTTGGAATCTTTTTTTCATGAATCAAAAAGGATTTTCAGCGGATTTAAAAAATTTATTGAAAGATATTTGTAGTATTAGCCAATTATGATTTATATTATAAAAAATTTTAAGTGGCTGGACTAATTAAGTGAGGTGTCAAAATTCAGCACGAAAAATCAGTACCTTGCGTTTCATTTGTAACAATTAGCGCGGCTAAAAATGTCAACATTTCTTAAAAGAAACGCAAAACGAGGCTAACATCAGATGTTAGCCTCAGAAAGTAGCAGTGCTTTATCTGGAACGCAGTGTGTATGTACCCATGGTATATACAGATAGACGACTCTACGTCAGCCATATAACACTGACTACAGTCACACAGTATAGGCAGTGACAGTTCGAGCAATTTATAAACTAAAAGTAAGTGATGGCGAGAAATTTAAAGAAGTGAGTGTGATAATATTGCAGTTTCGTTTGCCACAATATAAATATCTATGAGGATAAAATATATGTTCATAAAAACATACGTTTGTTTTGGAAAACACTTATATTCATCCAGTTAATAGAAGAAACAACAAATAAGATCTTCCGAGTTTCTTGCCGGTTCAACTCGAGAAGGCTCTCCCAATTTCCGAACAGTGGGCCTAGACAAAAGCCACACGCCTATTTTTCCGCAGTCGTCCCGCAAAAAAAATGTATGGAGATGACATTCACTGCGGCAATAATTCGTCTAAAGCAATTTTGTTGCCTAAAAACTCGCAGTAGAGTCGTTTTCTGCTGGGAGCTTTCTACTCATTCGCAGAAAAAGCAAATTAGTACTATAAGGGTGATCCAAATTGAGTTTCCTAACTTTTGCGACAAAATAAAACAACATGTAATATATACTTAGTTATTAATTTACTAATGGAATATTAAGTGTTTTTCATTTATTATGAAAAGTGAATATACGTTTTTTGCGGCATAAACAGCCTAATCTATTTTCACGTTAATAGTTTCATTTTTTCACAGCTTTAAGGGACTGTAGACCTGTGTATATGGTTTTAATTTCAACTCGATACATCCACGCGTTCCCGAGATAAGAGGTCTTGACAGACAAACTAACAACAAAGTGATCCTATAAGGGTTCCGTTTATTCCTCTTAAGATGCGAAACCCTAAAAAGTGCAAATCACACCACCTGACCATAATGCTAACCACACAGTAACTTTCGTGCATCGTGAGGATTTTTTCTCACGCCAAATGCGGCAGTTTTGTTTATTAACATACCCAGAGAAAAGGAAAGGTGCCTTATCAGAGAAGATTTTTTTTTGGATTTGCATCAAGTTCCTGCTGCGCCAACACCCTATCTGCGTAAATTCTTCACTGTCCACCGTCGGTTTCAGATCTTCTGTCTTTGAACGGGAGCCTGTAGGTGTAAGTCTATAAGCAAAATGCGCCAAAGTGTGCCATAAGAACTCTGCGAACGAAGACGAATTGATAAATCCGGGTCATCGGCAACACTGTTACTCACAGCGGCAATATTCTGAACTGCCCCCAAGACAAGCCTTTTTTCCGCAGTCGTTCCGCAGGAAAAATGTATGGAGATGACATTAGCTACAGAAAAAGTGAGTCACAGACTGTGAAAAATAAACATGTGGCTTTTGTCTAATGAGCGCTCCACATTCTCGCGAGAATCTCGCGAGCACGCGAGAACAACACGAGAAGCGTGAATGTGGATCCGATTCGCATGTTCTCGCGTAGTTCTCGCGTAGTTCTCGCATAGTTCTCGCATAGTTCTCCGACTTTTGTCGGTTTTTTGGCGCGAGACAAAGGCGCGAGAACTATATTGAGAACCTTGTACCAGGGTTGGAAAATATCATGATTTTTTAATAAAATCCAATTAATCATGATTTATTGAATAAATCCTAATTTGTCATGATTTTTTAGATTTTTTCGTTTTTATCGTTACTAATTTTAATAAGTAAGCAACTATTATGCGGAAACGAAAGAGGAAGAGGAAAAATTTAATATTTACCCAGTTCTGAGGCAACTATTTGGAGCGATAGCCTCCTCAGCATAGTGGAAAGTTTTTTTTACATTTGGCATTGTTCACTCGAAATTACGTAACAGACTAGGGTCCAAAAACCTGGAAAATTAGTTTTTTTAATCAATAATTACAATAATGACACTGAAATATGAAATATCTGATTTACTCGGAAAATAGATATTCATAAAAATACATTTTTATTCACAAAAATAAAGAATTTTGATTTAATCACTGATTTTGTGCCAACCCTGCCTTGTATCTTCTCGCGAGAATCTCGCGAGAAGTGTGTACCCAAGAAGTTCTTGCCGAGGTTCTCGCGTACTTCTCGCGTAGATTCTTGCCGAGACTCTCGCCGAGAATCTCGCGTGAATGTGGAGCGCTCATAAGGGTCTGAAAGCACGCCACAACGATACATACGGCTACTTCCTGTTTCTTCAAATTTTTCGCTATGTTCCAATTTGTTCGCGCAGCAGGACGATTAGTGTGACCATAATCTTCCTGAAAAGTGTATACACAGCTGTTCTTACAGAATTGGGATGATGACTGAATTCTAATTTTTACGTCTCGTCATTAAATATTAAAATACCGTGGAAAAAGATGCAGTCCTGTAAAATTAGAATTAAAATCCGCTTAGAAATACATTAGATACAAGCATCAACCGTGACGTCATCGTTGAGTACGGCCATATAAACTCCTTGTAAATTGCCGTTTTGCTAGAAAGAGATGGAGAAAAATCTTTAATACCTTATATCTTGGTTGTTTTTATAGTTATTCGAAAACGGTTTTTTACTTTCTGTTTATTATATGAATGAGCTTCTATAAAAGCAAAAAAAAATTGTCATCTAGCCTCTCTAGCCTATTGTTATTTCTGTGAAATAATTGAAAAGTTGTAACGCTTTGACTTGAGCGGCAGTCAAACGATTCATATCGTTAATTTTAAACTAACATTTGAAGCTTGCAAATGGCGCCAAAATTGACAACTTTTTAATTACCAGTGTTGCCAATATAGGAAACTCAAATTGGAATATCCATTAGTTTAAAGTAAGTAAACGAAATGAATTTCGAACGATATTTGAAATTACCTGATATTTTAAGATGTTTCACTTTTTGGTTACCCATCATAAGTCTCACCACCAGAAGAGGCTTTACTTCAGTAATCGTTTTAGCAATCACTTTGTGGGTGAGGGCTTTGAAACGTTTTTTATTTAACCTATATTCCTTATAATTTTGATTTTCTCGTTAGTCGAGATGAAAAGTTGTATGAGAACAATTATTTTATATGTATAACAGCATTTTTCGTCCCTAGTTCGTGGTTCAAAGTCAGCACTCCGCAGCAAATGAACCTTTGCCCTTTTCTTGAACAAATAACGATTTCAATGTTGATACCAATACAAATAGCTAGTGTTTCATGTGGTATATTATCCTCCCGCGAGATAAAACGACCCAAAAATGATGCCCAGCGCACAGTTACAATGGAATTTACTACAAGAACGTTCAATTTAGCGCATGCATGCGCTCTAAACACGTGGAGGTTCATTCACAAACATGACCCAGTTTATGACCCCTCGCGAGTTTTTACCAGCACGAAGTCTGTGTGAATATTTCATAGCCCACTACAAACGCTAAATCACTTCTACAAAGCTGAAGTCAAAGTGCAATTTAGTATTTTTCCATGTAAAATCGAGTGTTTTCCGTGTAAATACTTACCAATTCTATTGATTTTTAGTAAGACTGTTAATTATATTTCCTTTCTTACTACTGCATTTGTAAGTTGTTGGATGACTAATTAAAATCATCCCCTTCAGTAATACCGTGAAGGATTTAGGTTTATACCTGGATTCCAGTTTTAGTTGGCGACCCCAAACTGCCAACATTTGCCAAAAAATTACAGAGATTTTACGGGCTCTTTATCGCCTGAAGAACTTTCTACCTTCAGAGACTAGGAAAATGCTTGTACAGACTTTGATATTTCCCATAATTGACTATGGTGATGTGTGCTATCTCGACCTGAATGCAGATCTACTCAATAAACTTGACCGACTTCTAAATAACTGCATTCGATTCGTTTATAATTTAAAAAAATTTGATCATGTTTCTGAACATCGGTTATCGGTTATCTTAACAATAGTTTTGAGTTCCTATGTTCCTCACATGATAGATCCCTTCGTTCTACCTTTAATGGTCTCCTCAAATGCCCCGCCCACAAATCTGATATCATACACTCTTCTTTCTTAATCCAGTCAATCCTGTTATGGAATGTTCTCCCACTTGACGTCAGAAAGTCATCAAGCAAACTAAGTTTTTAAAAGAAATTACGAAAGCTGTACCATGAGAATCTTTTTACTCCTGTTGAGTAAGGATAATATATGCAGATTATCTTCGAAATATCATTTCGAATGTCATTTTCGTTTTATAGTTATGTAAATTAATAGTAGGCACATATATATTAGTTTATTTTATCTATATTAATATTATAAAGCTGAAGAGTTTGTTTGTTTGTTTGCTTGAACGCGCTAATCTCAGGAACTACTGGTCCGATTTGAAAAATTCTTTCAGTGTTAGATAGCCCATTTATCGAGAAAGGCTATAGGCTATATATCATCACGCCAAGACCAATAGGAGTGGAGCACCAATGAAGAATGTTTCAAAATCGGGGATTTTTTTTCCTATTGAGAGCTTCTGCTGCGTGCGCTGCGTAAACGGTTAAAGTTTCGCAAAAATCATGTATGACAGAATTGTTCCCCTTTAAAAGTTCTAAAAAAAAGTCCGCGACAGTTTGTATATCTTTTAAGTTTAGCTCACTATAAGATTTTTTATGCTAACCAAATTTGTTCTAAAATAATGCATTATTTGCGAAGGTATTTTTATAAACATGATATTAATTCTTATCCAAATAAATACGTTATTCATCACAAGTATTTAATTTAAAACAAAATTGTCCTTTACATCATTCGATTTAAATGAATATCTTAGGAGGTATCGCAGTTTTAAAATAACATCACAGCAAAATAATGAACGAGTACTTCGCGCACAATGTGCAAAGCCGGCGGGCAGTCATGAGGGGAAGGGCGGTGGCCCCAGTTAGCTATCTACTTCTGCCGGAAGAAAACAAAACTAAAAATAAAAGTAGTGTACGCAGAAGTACTTTAAAATAACATTAGTTTAGTTTTTTTTGGAATAACCTACAATCTTATATACTTATATACTCACCTATATAGACGAAGTCGCGGGTTAAAGTTAGCGTAAGCCCAAAGCACGGGGACCCATCACGAACAAAAGTAAAATAATTCGATAAAATTAATGATTAAACGAACTTACCTGTACGTGAAGTTCAATCATAATTATACGAAGGCTTCGTCCGAAGGGATTAGCAAATAATACTTGTAGTAACGCCTAGTGATACGCCAGTCACGCACTTTATTTGAGGGTATAAATAAAATTTAAAATGAGTCTCACGTCAACAAGGTGGGCGACCTATCCGCTCGCTTCATTTAGTTTAGAGTAGCCGCATCCGGAATATTTCACACAAAAATGGGGACTTGTAGTTGGGAGGGAGGGTTGCTAATCCCTTCGGACGAAGCCTTCGTATAATTATGATTGAACTTCACGTACAGGTAAGTTCGTTTAATCATTAATTATACTCGGCTTCGTCCTCGGGATTAGCAAATAATACTTGTAGACTTTTAGAGATAATAGTGTGAAATATTTTGTTTATTCCTGAATTTTCATTAATTTATGTTAATAAGAATAAACATCAATCATCATTTGAATTACTCGTATTATTAACAATTGTTCTGGCAAAATAATTATTTCCATTAGTATTGACATTACGTATGGTTCTATTATAGAATCGATAGAATGTGCTTGAAGAGCCGCTCCATCCAGCGGTTCGTCTTCTTTGATCTAGGCCGACACCTAGGTGATGAGCCGCGGATGTAGCGGCGTGCTGTGCGCGGTAAATATGTTTAGATCAAAAACGCTATCGCGCAGTGTGTTCTTTATTCACTGACTTAAGGTTTGGGAACCGACAGCATTACAAGGCTTTTTAGCACTTATGAAGAGAAGGAAAGATTTCAATACTTTTAATATTAATCTAGGACAATGTTTGTACTTTGTGTGCTGTCAACAGCGCAATGAGAGTGATGAGTTTTTTCGAAAGTTTTTCAAAAGACAATGTTTCATTGGCGTAAAATTGGCTGACATAATTAATAACTATTGAAGTATCCCACATATTTGGGCAAGGGAGGGCGTAACCGAAATATTCCTTTAAAATATCTTCTTACTCTGTCATCTTCTCGTAAATTATTTTCCCCTAAGCAGGGCGAGCGTGGATCTATAGGAGTTAAGCGTGCCATATTGAGCTCCCTCTTCATAATAGTTTGTTGAAATAAATTATTTGTGGAATTGAAGGATTATACAAGTCACAATTATTGTCGTTACAGTAATTGAACCAGCGCCGTAAATAAACATTATATTGTTTAAAAGAACTTTGGAATATAGATGCTAATATCGGCGGTACACTCCACGCCGTCCGCATAAGTTCCCCGCTATACAATGACAGAGAACGGGGTGAAAGCATAAAAATTAAAATCGGCCCAGGAAATGCATCTGGGTCCCTATGCCAGGAGACATAATCAGTGCATTTAGTATTTATTTGACTAGCGAATAAGTCTACTTGAGGTGCCCCATACGATGAGACAATTTCCTGATATGCCCAGTCCGCTAACTCCAATTTTTTTTTTTTTTTTTTTTTAATACGTCGCCCTACACTAGGATTTTCTCCTGTGTCGTGGGTGCAGTTACAAACATAGAATATCACATGCACATACGCCCAGACCGGAACAAATTTCTGTAGGCCATAAAACATTTGTCCCGTACGGGAATCGAACCCGCGACCCGTTGCGCAGTAGGTGATCACTCGACCTTTGCGCTAAACGTGTCGTCGATTCTATGTCAGGATGTACCCGCCTTGATTCGGCAACTGCCGTTATATTATCTGATAAGCTAATGTAATAAGCCATAACATACAAATTGCGACATTCACACCACTGCCATAGTTGACGAGTGATGTCAGTGAAGTGGGGGAACTGAATACCCCCCATTGTATTGATGTAAGAGATTACTGTAGTGTTGTCGATGCGGAGAAATTTCACAACTAGGTACTTACATTTTTGGCGAACACTTTTAATCTTAGAAAAGCAGCTAGAATTTCTAGGTAGTTAATGTATTGTGTTCTCTCCTGAATGCTCCACAACCCGCTAACCTTCTCTTTGCCACGTACATCCCCGTATTTGAGGCGTCTGAGAAAATTTCCAGATCATGTGTATCATGTTTGATTTTACAAAACGGTATTTGTATTGCGTCATTCCTAGGGATATTTATAAATTTATCATAATTATCATTAATGATGATTTTAAGTTTAATTTTTAGTATAAGGCTAGTGTATTCTACAGCCGGGCAAACTGAGACTAGTAATTCGACTATTTGTGCGAATTGACGTATTTTAACCATTTTTTTTTTTTTTTTTCTGATTTGTGATCTGGAAATTTTTAGTCTAGATTAGAACGAAACCTTAAAAATGTACATATATTACTAGGTATCATTAAACTTTTGGCCTCGTTAATTAAAATCAAAGAGAGGTAATTAATTTTTTGTTTTGTATATTTGGCCAATAATTATCTAAATAATTAGTTGATTTTAGGTCCGCAGAATGGAGTAATCGGACAATTGGTTTTATTGCCTTGATGGTGCAGTACTCAAGCCAAATAGTTCTTGTTCAATTTGAAATCTTAAATATTTTCTTGAATTAGGGTCAAAAGGCATCTTTTAAATCTATTTTTGTCATGAAACAATTTTTTGTTTTAAATTTTAGCACTGAGCGTAAATTTTCAATTTTTAAATGATCTGCTTTTATAAATTTATTAAAGTTTTTTTTTTTTTTTTACTCTGCACCCTATTTATTTATCGCCTTTGCAGTCTTAATAATTTCTGACAGGTTTTCGCCTAATGAATGAATAAAAAATGGTTAAGTATTTTGAAGCTGGTCTTGTTATAATAATAATAATAATAATAATAATTTTTTTATTGCACTAAATAGGTACAGTACAGTGTTGTAAATACATAATTTCCATTGTGCATAGGCAAATTGAGTCAATTCAATTTACAGGGGTTCCCAAACTAGGCAGTGCCTGTATCTTGGGCAACCATTTACTGCTTACTTGGTCTTGCGACCCGAATTCCCAATACTTACTGAAAGAAACAGCACATAAAAAGACATACCTAACGAAGACTAATCAAAAAATTAAACTAAAGAAAAATAAAATAATAATTAAATTTGAATTTAAATAAAAAAATAAATAAATGAGACATGACAAAAAACCCCATTGCATGTGTTAGTAATAATTAATAGCACTACAGTAATAATTAATAACACTACAAACTTAGAAACATCGACTGAGAAGAGATTCGGTTTCAATATATGAATTAGTAAGCAACCATTTAGTTAAAATCTGCTTTGCTTCTGAGACTGAACAGTTCCTTAAGTCACAAGCCCTTACCGTTGCATTATAGACACGTGCTCTAACTGAGTCACCAAATCTAGTAGCAAAGTGTGAATTTACAGGCGGAACTGGGATTTTAAAAGTACGTTTAGCCAAAAGTGTCCGGTAGTTATCCGAATTAATAAGCCGTTTGTGCGCTATCAGACAGGTTTTTAATATAAATAGTTGGCGAATCGTCAAAACTTGAGCTTCCCTGTAAAGTTCTGTTGTTGGGTATGTAAATGGTTTTTTTAGAGTGATTTTGAGCAGAGATCTGTTTGCTCGTTCAGCCTGCAATAATGTCGTCTTAGCAGCACCTCCCCAGACCGAGATACAGTACCCAGCAACAGACTGACATAGTACTTTGTATATACTAATAAGCAGCTCTTTGTTAGCAATGTCTCTCAGTTTTCTGAAAACACCAGAGATTTTCCTTATACGTGTAGAGAGACATTGGATGTGACATGTGATTATGTGTGTCCTTTTTAAGGGAAGACAATAAAATTCCGTCGTATGACTGAATCCGGTATTGTAAGTCACAGAGAATACGTTCTGTGTCCATCAACATTTTTATTAATTCTGGGTCACTGTTATTTTTCGAGGTCAGCGAATTAATAGCTTGGTTCAAGCATGAAATAGCCGTAGAAACTTGTTTTTGCCTAATTTCGATATTTTTATAACGTTTAGCGTTTATATCGGAGATAGCCACCTTAATTTCGGCATTCAGTACCTACGGGAGCATTAATTAGTTTGCAGTTAGTCGGCGAAAGGTATTTCACATTAATGTGTGTTCCAACTTAACTGCAAAGTCTTTGTGAATGTTGGCTCCAAAAGTATTCGAAATAGTTGGATCCTCGCCCAATATTTCAAGTATTGTGGTGTTTAGCATCGCATTAGCTGACCCAGGCTCGTCGGTATCCGTCACTTGCACAGGCGCGCCGGCGGCGGCGGTGGTGGCGGTGGTGGCGACCACCACGGGGGTGACCGTCATGACGGCACAGAAGATATAAACGGCGGGCGTAGCCACTTCGGCGGGTTCTGGGTCGAGGTCGACCTGCATCTCCGAACGTGGCTCAGAACCAATAATCCCATCGAGCAGTAGGCCAATTATAAATCTTTCATCGTATGACATGGCATAATAAATCATGAAATGCTTCATTTCGTATTACCGATCTCCAATGATATCATTACTATGGCATAATTTCGATGATGTCAATATCATATAACGAACGAATGATCAAAAATCTGACCGAAAATCATAATTTTCGCTTTGCACTATGATATCATATGATATTATTTGAAAACCGTGAGATCGTAATAGGCCTGCAGGTTTAAAACGTTGTTATTACGTTCTTGCTCTGAAAACCACCGATATCTCCATTAGTCATGAAACAGACCAAAGTACTGTTCGCGAGACTAATTTATAGGGTAGTACAGATCCAAAGAGAAGTACGCAAACCCGGATATGTAACCATTGCCACTATGAATACACCGATATCTCCATTAGTCATGAAACAGACCAAAGTACTGTTCGCGAGACTAATTTATAGGGTGGTACAGCTCCAAAGAGAAGTACGCAAACCCGGATATGTAACCATTACCACTATGAATACACCGATATCTCCATTAGTCATGAAACAGACCAAAGTACTGTTCGCGAGACTAATTTATAGGGTGGTACAGCTCCAAAGAGAAGTACGCAAACCCGGAGAGGTTACCATTACCATAAGGTAGTACAGCTCCAAAGAGAAGTTCGCAAACCAGGATAGGTAACCATTACCACTATGTATATACTGTATTTGTTCTTTAGTATATAATCATAAAAAGCAGGTGCATGTTACGATTGGATAATTATTATTACTGCTAATCAGTTAAGGAACAATCCTAAAATACTGTTCGCAAAATTATTATTGGGTAGTGCAACCCCAAAGAGAGGTACGCAAGCCTAGTTTAGTGAATAATCACTGTAGCAATAACTATTATTTAGTAAACTTTCTTCTAAGAGATATAGTGTCATAAAAATTCATACAAAATAAGCCCACTAGGTAGGTATGAAATAAATCTTATTTAACAGTTTTCGTAAAACTATTTCATTGGATTATAAAACTTCATTTCAGAGGAAACCAGTAAAAAATAAAAACGTGACAAATTTACCATTATAGGTATAATTCGTCATTAACTAATTAAGTTTCTCTAGTACTTATGAGAATATAACAAGATGGCTGACTTATCATACTTCTGCCCGTTATCAAACGAGCATTGTACGGGCAGCAAATAGAAAATGACATTTTCGGCCATAGTCACTAATAAATGCACTTATTCACACAATGACTAACCTTGAGACTCCGCGTACGGCATCTTCGTAACACTTCGAGTTTTTTAAACTTACACAATAGATTTGACAATCCTCCTCACTTTTCCGCTTAGGCATTATAAATAAGCACTACCTCACTTAAAGTAAAAACTTTTAAGACGCGAGAGTGTGATCGTGGCGAGCACTAAAAAGCGAATGAAGCGAGCGGATAGGTCGCCCACCTTGTTGACGTGAGACTCATTTTAAATTTTATTTATACCCTCAAATAAAGTGCGTGACTGGCGTATCACTAGGCGTTACTACAAGTATTATTTGCTAATCCCGAGGACGAAGCCGAGTATAATCATCAATAGATGGCGCTACTTTAATCGATTTTTGTAATGACTTTTTAGTGAATTTAGTAAAAGTCAACAAGGAGATTCAGAAAACTATTGATTATATTTTAAAAAATCACTTAGCACGTGGGAAGTATCAAAATACGTTTTTAAGTCATGCTAGAACGGTTTAACATTTCTTTTTACAAATTTATAGCACTCCTAGCGACAAATTGTCTGAACTTCAATGTATCTCTCAAAAGCATAGCTCAAAGTAGCACGCAATGTCTGCTTTAACTATTTGATTACATACTGCTCACTCATAGATGGCACTACTTATGTATGCTTGTTCGTATTGTCACAGATTGAGTTGAATTATTTTATTTTATTATATTACCTACAAGGTGTTTGGTATGTAGGTATTTTGACATAATCATAATAGTAATGGCGTCATTGAAAATTCGAAATTGCAAAATTAATTTTCTAATTCCCATATATTTGAAAGTGTAATGTCGAATTATGGTCGAATTACACAAAAACATGACATCTCACCACTTCCAATAGGTCAGGATCGGTCTACTCGTTAGATCTTCGTTTTTAAATCTGTGTGGCAGTGGTTCGATCCTGTCCTGATGTAGTTATTTTTTTAAAAAATTGCTTGTTTTATTATTTTGTTTTTCTTTATTGCTTTTTGTTTATTAATAGTATATCAATTCCTTTTATTTATATCTCAATTTGTTTTTTATTTATAATTTTCTTTTAAGCACAAAAAGATTTAGGTTAGGATTAGAAACGCGATTTTAATAAGTAAGAACTTACCCTATTAAATATTTTTTCGGAAATTTTCAGTTAAATGCCTACGAACCGAAAAAAAAGTTGCATGTTGGTTTTATAAAACCACAGTGATTTTTTCACTGACCTAACTATTTTGTATGGGGGATTTCAAAACTAATTTTACAAATCTGAATTTTTAATAACATCATAAGTATTATTCAACTATGTTAGGTACATACATAGTCATAGATAATATAGGTAAGTAATACGTAAAGTACAGTCAGCAATACGTCAAGCTTTACATTTGCATTACGGAAGCCGCCGCTATTACGAGCGACATAAGGGCAGTCTTAAGGTCAACATTTAAAGCCCAGCGTGAGTATTAATGAAAAAAAAAGAAAGAAAGAAAGAAAGAAAATGGTTTATTCAATGGCACTAATACAGAATAACAAATAAAAAAAGGGAAAACACTAATAGATGTGCCACGGAAAGGGTATCTACTCAGCATAATGCCGAGGCGTCGCAGACTCCCCGGCGCTGGTCTTCCGTAGACACCCTGAAGACGCTCTAAGAGGCACCACTATGGCACACACACACTAAGCTATAAACAACAACAAAAATCTTAATATCTACGTAATACACTCAACATGGAATAATAGAAATATACAAATCAATACATATAGGTACATAAAGCTCCACGTATATACATTGTATCAACAGCATGACGTGTCATAAATTGTGACAGGTTACATAACATAGTGTCAGTAATAAAAAAACTTAGAGGTAGTTTACAAACACAGCAATATTTTTTCTTTACATACACAATTTCTGTAAGTTTAGTAAATACTTTAATGGACATAAGTTTCCTGACTATAAAAAAATAAATAAAATTAATGTAGGTACTACTTGAATTATTTTTTAATCTCAATGGTGATGAGGTATATTTTGAATTTTGCCAAATAAAATATTATAGGTACAGTGTTTTATTAGATTTTACCATTTACAAATATTGTGGCAAGCGCGACTTACAATAGACGTCACATAATTTAAATAAGATTCGAAATTTCAACATCAAATCTAAGTGAACAGATGGCTCATGCGGAAATACTGCGAAATTACCCATGGCGCGAAAAATAGCAAAAAGGCCGTTGGCGTTTTTGATATTTTACGTTAACGTTCCAGTTAACTGACCGGGAAAAAATAAATTTAAATTCTTAAATTATGTGTTTACACAATCACCGTCACCATTTTTCAAATTTACATACCATTTCGTTAAAAAATAGCATCCATTTTACTTAAAATTTAGGTTACACCCACATACCGTTCGTGATTTTTAGCTTCATTAATTAACCCTATTATATTTTAGTTTAACAAATATATAGAACAAAGGTAAGCATAACACTGACACCGTGGTATTTTTTTTAATTATCGTACATTGATTTTTATATGAATTTTTTAACATACATTTATCGATTTTCTTACAAATACTTGGCTCGGGCGCTTCGAAATTCAGTATGCAATCAAGACT
Organism: Schoenobius gigantellus; assembly: GCA_963935595.1. Taxonomy (NCBI): domain Eukaryota; kingdom Metazoa; phylum Arthropoda; class Insecta; order Lepidoptera; family Crambidae; genus Schoenobius; species Schoenobius gigantellus. Next base: position 63,141,047 of record OZ012542.1, on the reverse strand, counting down.
CGAAGTGAGAGCACGTCGCTTTGAGCTAGCTCCCGGTTACGTAATTATTTGTGTATGTATTCGACGCGAAGTCCTACGGAGTAATCGGAGAAGTTGATAACTAACAATTTTATTATTTGTGGCTGCCGTACGAAAAACCTTCAACCTTTTTACAAGCTTTTATTTATCTTTTGCATGTTCGGGTCTAATCTTGCGAGTTAAATTTGACTCACTTCCCGGTTTCCGACTAAGCTGAAATTTTGCATGCATATGTATAAATATATTATGATGACGACATGGAGCTGATCGGATGTTGGAGCTGAAAGGTGGCCATAGGAACTCCGCAATAAAACGACATAGTCCCATCGAGTTTGAGCTCGTTTGATTCGTATTGACGAGTACTTTGGTCCTACATGGTAACCAGGGTTTGATGCTGGAGTTGGAAGGTAGCCATAGGAACTCCGCAATAAAACGACACAATCCCATCGAGTTTGGGCTCGTTTAATTCGTATTGACGAGTACTTTGGTCCTATGTGGTAACCAGGGGCTGATGCTGGAGCTGGAAGGTAGCCAAAGGAACTCCGCAATCAAACAACGCAACCCCATTTAGTTTGGGCTCGTTTGAATTGTATTGACGAGCACTTTGGTCCTATATGGTAACCAGGGTCTGATCCTGGAACTGGAAGGTGGCCATAGGAACTCCGCAATCAAACAACGCAACCCCATTGAGTTTGGGCTCATTTGAATTGTATTGACGAGCACTTTGGTCCTATATGGTAACCAGGGTCTGATGCTGGAACTGGAAGGTGGCCATAGGAACTCTGCAATAAAACGACACAACCCCATCAAGTTTGGGTTTGTTTGATTCGTATTGACGAGTACTTTGGTCCTACATGGTAACCAGGGTTTGATGCTGGAGTTGGAAGGTAGCCATAGGAACTCCGCAATAAAACGACACAATCCCATCGAGTTTGGGCTCGTTTAATTCGTATTCGTATTCGTAAAGAGATTGAATTGTAGAATGAATTGCAGAATATAGTATATTCTGGAAGACAATCTAATACAAGATGGCCGCCGTCACAAATTGACAGATTATTTTTATGTACAATCCCCACAATATGGGTCTGTATGTAAAATACAGTACATCATGAAAAAAACTATAACAAGATGGCCGCTATCACAAAAGATTTTTAAAAACAAGCTTTTATTTTAATGTCCTAAAAAAAGAAAATAAACTTTAATTTATTTTTTTATTACAATCTAGCGAATGGTTTCAAATTTTCAATGCACTAAAAAGTGCGTTGACCACAAGAAAATATTCATTTCATATTTGTTTATTACTAAATTATTATATGTATATTATATAAATTAATTTGTAAATACAACTTAAAAAAGTTTTTTAAAAAAGTTTTATAATTAGTTTAAAAAAGTTTTTTAAAAACAAGCTTATATTATAATGCCTTAAAAGAGGAAAATAAACTTTAATTTATTACAAGATATATTTTCTTATAAAAATATAAAAGTTTGTCCCGAGAATTAGGATAAACAATAAAACAATTTAACTTGATTATTATATTTATTTTTGTATTAAATAACGTTTTGTACAGCGTTGTCATACACACATGACAATACTGTGCAGTTCTGAAATTTATATGCATATATGATCCCTTTTTTGAAAAACTCGATTTCGTTATAACTGCTGCCTCACGGAAACTCGGTGTCCTGAACAAGGTGCGTAGGTATTTTGCGCCGGACCAACTATGCCTGTTGTATAAAACTCAGGTTAGGTCTTGCGTGGAATATTGCTCGCACTCCGGCTCCGCTCAGTACCTCCTCGATGCTCTGGACAGATTGCAGCGTCGCGCTATTCGAATAATTGGCGATGTAGAGGTAACTAACACCCTCGAGCCTCTACAACTTCGATGTGACATCGCCTCTTAGCGCCTTTTACCGAATGTTCCACGGGGAATGCTCTGAGGAGCTCTTTAACCTTATCCCTCCCTCTCCATTCCTTAACAGAAACACGCGTAAGGGTCTACGGACTCATCCTTACACTGTATCCTCCTTTTCACACCGTACCAAAAAATTCCAAGATTCCTTCTTCTTTTTTTTTATTGCTACTAAATTCCCAAAAAAGCAAACTGCCCACCTGATCGTAAGTGGTAACAGTCACCTATAATACATGTGTCTCGTGTGACATTCGCAGTAAAACTGCAACCCCCACAAGGGCCACAGTGTACGTTGCCAACTTGTGACTTAAGATGTAAAGTCACGGTACCCAATAATTTCAGTGCCATATCTTACCCTTCAAACCGGAACACAGCAATGCAATCACTGCTGCTTTGCGGCAGAAATAGGTAAGACGGAGGTACCCAAGCACACGACCTTGGTACAGAGTCTCCCTCCGGTAAGTCTTCTGTCGTTCATCCCACACTTGGAATTCTCTACCTGCGCACGTGTTTCCTCCATCCTACAACATGGGTTCCTTCAAAAGAGGTGTGAAAAACATCTTTTAGGCCGGCAAGGGGCGGGTAGGTTGGATAGTGGATGTCCTCCCTCCTCTATCTGTCAACTTATTTGGGCCTCTTTCACCGCTTAACATCAGGCGGGAGAAGGTCATTTGCCAGGCCCCCCATTAAAAAAAACTGTTTAAGTACCTTGCCCGTATGTATTTACTTGGTAAGCCTTAAATAAATAAATATTGGTTATTCTAAGAAAAAAATATTTGTTTTTTATAAAATGGTTAAATCTTGCGACAAGCTTTTATATTTTATTAAAAACTAGCTGTACCGGTGAACTACGTTTCGCCATAATATAAAAATAGTTTCAGATCTACCGAATGTGCACAAAAAATATAATAAAGATCAGTCAAGCGGTTTCGGAGGAGTTTGGTAGCAAACACTGTGACACGAGAATTTTATATATAAGATGTATCATGTAATAAATTAAAATTTATTTTCGTCTTATTAGGGCTTTAATATAAAATCCTAGTGTGGGGCGACTTTTTTTTTTAATCTTTTTACTATTATTTTATATTTTATCATTTTGTAACCGCATGGCCGCCATTACGAAACTCGACCAAAGTACTCGTCGTTACGAAACAAACGAGCCCAAAACTCGATGGGCTTGTGTCGTTTTATTGCGGAGTTCCTATGGTCACCTTTCAGTTCAGCATCACACCCTGGTTACCATATAAGATCAAAGTACTCGTCAATACGAATCAAACGAGCCCAAACTCAATGGGGCTGTGTCGTTTTATTGCGGAGTTCCTATGGCCACCTTCCAGCTTCAGCATCAGACCCTGGTTATCATGTAGGACCAAAGTACTCGTCAATACGAATCAAATGAGCACAAACTCAATGGGGTTGTGTCGTTTTATTGCGGAGTTCCTATGGCCACCTTCCAGCTCCAGCATCAGACCCTGGTTACCATATAGAACCAAAGTCTTCGTCATTACGAATCAAACGAGCCCAAACTCGATAGGGTTATGTCGTTTTATTGCGGAGGTCCTATGACCACCTTCCAGCTCCAGCATCAGACCCTGGTTACCATATAGGACCAAAGTACTCGTCATTACGAATCAAACGAGCCCAAACTTGATAGGGTTATGTCGTTTTATTGCGGAGGGCCTATGGCCACCTTCCAGCTCCAGCATCAGACCCTGGTTACCATATAGGACCAAAGTACTCGTCATTACGAATCAAACGAGCCCAAACTCGATAGGGTTATGTCGTTTTATTGCGGAGGTCCTATGGCCACATTTCAGCTCTAGCATCAGACCCTGGTTACCATATAGTACCAAAGTACTCGTCAATACGAATCAAATGAGCACAAACTCAATGAGGTTGTGTCGTTTTATTGCAGAGTTCCTATGGCCACGATCCAGCTCCAGCATCAGACCCTGGTTACCATATAGAACCAAAGTCCTCGTCATTACGAATCAAACGAGCCCAAACTCGATAGGGTTATGTCGTTTTATTGTGGAGGTCCTATGGCCACCTCCCAGCTCCAGCATCAGACCCTGGTTGAGAAATAGGACCAAAGTACTCGTCAATATGAATCAAACGAGCCCAAACTCGATGGGGTTGCGTCGTTTTATTACGGAGTTCCTATGGCCACCGTCCAGTTCCTTCATCAGATCAGCTCCATGTTATCATAACATTGCATTCTCACGATATACATATTATTACGTGCAAAATTTTTGCCCAATCGAAAACCGAGAAGTGGTCAAATCTACATACATACATACAGTGCAAGCTAAATAAAAGCTTGTAAAAATAAAAGTTGATCAAACACATCCCTGTATTTACTATAGTATAACACAGTAAATAATAAACACCAATTAAATTCAAAATTAACATCTACGATATTTTGCTAGGCGGCCGTACCGATTGCGCGACCGAGTGCGCTTGTGTGCGTGAGCGACGCACACAAACAGAGACTAGAGAAATTTACCTAAACTAGCTCGGGCTCGCGCGGATGGTGGGCCCTTAAGGGCCCATGGCGCGAAAAATAGCAAAAAGGCCGTTGGCGTTTTTGATATTTTACGTTAACGTTCCAGTTAACTGACCGGGAAACAATAAATTTAAATTCTTAAATTATGTGTTTACACAATCACCGTCGCCATTTTTCAAATTTACACATCGTTTCGTTAAAAAATAGCATCCATTTTACTTAAAATTTAGGTTACACCCACATACCGTTCGTGATTTTTAGCTTCATTAATTAACCCTATTATATTTTAGCTTAACAAATATATAGAACAAAGGTAAGCATAACACTGACACCGTGGTATTTTTTTAAATTATCGTACATTGATTTTTATATGATTTTTTTAACATACATTTATCGATTTTCTTACAAATACTTGGCTCGGGCGCGTCGAAATTCAGTGTGCAATCAAGACTCGAAGTGAGAGCACGTCGCTTTGAGCTAGCTCCCGGTTACGTAATTATTTGTGTATGTATACGACGCGAAGTCTTACGGAGTAATCGGAGAAGTTGATAACTAACAATTTTATTATTTGTGGCTGCCGTACGAAAAACCTTCAACCTTTTTACAAGCTTTTATTTATCTTTTGCATGTTCGGGTCTAATCTTGCGAGTTAAATTTGACTCACTTCCCGGTTTCCGATTAACTGAAATTTTGCATGCATATGTATAAATATATTATGATGACGACATGGAGCTGATCTGATGTTGGAGCTGAAGGCTGGCCATAGGAACTCCGCAATAAAACGACATAGCCCCATCGAGTTTGAGCTCGTTTGATTCGTTTTGACGAGAACTTTGATCCTATATGGTAACCAGGGTCTGATGCTGGAGCTGGAAGGTGGCCATAGGAACTCCGCAATCAAACAACTCAACTCCATCGAGTTTGGGCTCGTTTGATTCGTATTGACGAGTACTTTGGTCCTATATGGTAACCAGGGTCTGATCCTGGAACTGGAAGGTGGCCATAGGAACTCCGCAATCAAACAACGTAACCCCATCAAGTTTGGGCTCGTTTGATTCGTATTGACGAGTACTTTGGTCCTACATGGTAACCAGGGTCTGATGCTGGAGCTGGAAGGTAGCCATAGGAACTCCGCAATAAAACGACACAATCCCATCGAGTTTGGGCTCGTTTGATTCGTATTGACGAGTACTTTGGTCCTATGTGGTAACCAGGGTCTGATGCTGGAGCTGGAAGGTAGCCAAAGGAACTCCGCAATAAAACGACAGAACCCCGTCGAGTTTGGGCTCGTTTGATTCGTATTAACGAGTACTTTGGTCCTATATGGTAACCAGGGTCTGATCCTGGAACTGGAAGGTGGCCATAGGAACTCCGCAATTAAACAACGTAACCCCATCGAGTTTGGGCTCGTTTGAATTGTATTGACGAGCACTTTGGTCCTACATGGTAACCAGGGTCTGATGCTGGAACTGGAAGGTGGCCATGGGAACTCCGCAATCAAACAACTCAACCCCATCGAGTTTGGGCTCGTTTGATTCGTATTGACGAGTACTTTGGTCCTATATGGTAACCAGGGTCTGATCCTGGAACTGGAAGGTGGCCATAGGAACTCCGCAATCAAACAACGTAACCCCATCAAGTTTGGGCTCGTTTGATTCGTATTGACGAGTACTTTGGTCCTACATGGTAACCAGGGTCTGATGCTGGAGCTGGAAGGTAGCCATAGGAACTCCGCAATAAAACGACACAATCCCATCGAGTTTGGGCTCGTTTGATTCGTATTGACGAGTACTTTGGTCCTATATGATTTTTCTTGATGAGTACTTTGAGCCTAACCTAGATAATATCCATACGCAACCCCATCAATTTCTTTTGTGCGACCTTCCCCAATTTAGGTGTCAAATGAAAGAGCTTGAATTGTAGAATGAATTGTAGAATATAGTATATTCTGAAAAACAATCTAATACAAGATGGCCGCCGTCACAAATTGACAGATTATTTTTATGTACAATCCCCACAATATGGGTCTGTATATGGGGTATCAAATAAAAGTTCGTAAAATACAGTACACCATGAAAAAAACTAAAACAAGATCACAACAGATTTTTAAAAACAAGCTTTTATTTTAATGCCCTAAAAAAAGAAAATAAACTTTAATTTATTTTTTTATTACAATCTAGCGAATGGCTTCAATGCACTAAAAAGTGCGTTGAGCACAAGAAAATATTCATTTCATATTTGTTTATTACTAAATTATTATATGTATATTATATAAAATAATTTGTAGATACAACTAACAATAAAGAACTCGGTAGTCATTAAAATATTTCGTATTATTTGATCAATTAGTTTAAAAAAAGTTTTTTTAAAAACAAGCTTATATTATAATGCATTAAAAGAGGAAAATAAACTTTAATTTATTACAAGATATATTTTCTTATAAAAATATAAAAGCTTGTCCCGAGAATTAGGATAAACAATAAAACAATTTAACTTGATTATTATATTTATTTTTTTGTAATAAATAACGTTTTGTACAGCATTGTCATACACACATGACAATGCTGTGCAGTCCTGAAATTTAAATGCATATATGATCCCTTTTTTGAAAAACTCGAATCCGTTATAACTGCTGCCTCACGGAAACTCGGTGTCCTGAACAAGGTGCGTAGGTATTTTGCGCCGGACCAACTATGCCTGTTGTATAAAACTCAGGTTAGGTCTTGCGTGGAATATTGCTTGCACTCCGGCTCCGCTCAGTACCTCCTCGATGCTCTGGAAAGATTGCAGCGTCGCGCTATTCGAATAATTGGCGATGTAAAGGCAACTAACACCCTCGAGCCTCTACAACTTCGTCGTGACATCGCCTCTCTTAGCGCCTTTTACCGAATGTTCCACGGGGAATGCTCTGAGGAGCTCTTTGACCTTATCCCTCCCTCTCCATTCCTTAACAGAAATACGCGTAAGGGTCTACGGAGTCATCCTTACACTGTATCCTCCTTTTCACACCGTACCAAGAAATTCCAAGATTCCTTCTTATTTTTTTATTGTGACTTAAGACGTAAAGTCACGGTACCCAGTAATTTCAGTGCCATATCTTACCCTTCAAACCGGAACACAGCAATGCAAGCACTGCTGCTTTGCGGCAGAAATAGGTAAGACGGAGATACCCAAGCACACGACCTTGGTACAGAGTCTCCCTCCGGTAAGTCTACTGTCGTTCATCCCACACTTGGAATTCTCTACCTGCGCACGTGTTTCCTCCATCCTACAACATGGGTTCCTTCAAAAGAAGTGTGAAAAACATCTTTTAGGCCGGCAAGGGGCGGGCAGGTTGGATAGTGGATGTCCTCCCTCCTCTATCTGTCAACTCATTTGGGCCTCTTTCACCGCTTAACATCAGGCGGGAGGAGGTCATTTGCCAGGCCCTCCATAAAAAAAACTGTTTAAGTACCTTGCCCGTATGTATTTACTTGGTAAGCCTTAAATAAATAAATATTGGTAATTCTAAGAAAAAAATATTAGTTTTTTATAAAATAGGTAAATCTTGCGACAAGCTTTTATATTTTATTAAAAACTAGCTGTACCGGCGAACTTACGTTTCACCATAACAAAAAATAGTTTACGACCTATTCTCAGACCTACCGAATATACACAAAAAATTTCATAGAGATCGATCAAGCCGTTTCGGAGGAGTTTGGTAACAAACTGTGACACGAGAATTTTATATATTAGAAGATGTATCATGTAATAAATTAAAATTTATTTTCGTCTTATTAGGGCTTTAAAATAAAATCCTAGTGTGGGGCGACTTTTTTTTTAAATATTTTTACTATTATTTTATATTTTATCATTTTGTAACCGCATGACCGCCATTACGAAACTCGACCAAAGTACTCGTCATTACGAAACAAACGAGCCCAAAACTCGTTGGGCTTGTGCCGTTTTATTGCGGAGTTCCTATGACCACCTTTCAGTTCCAGCATCACACCCTGGTTACCATATAAGATCAAAGTACTCGTCAATACGAATCAAACGAGCCCAAACTCGATGGGGTTGTGTCGTTTTATTGCGGAGTTCCTATGGCCACCTTCCAGCTTCAGCATCAGACCCTGGTTACCATATAGGACCAAAGTCCTCGTCATTACGAATCAAACGAGCCCAAACTCGATAGGGTTATATCGTTTTATTGCGGAGGTCCTATGGCCACCTTCCAGCTTCAGCAACAGACCCTGGTTACCATATAGAACCAAAGTCCTCGTCATTACGAATCAAACGAGCCCAAACTCGATAGGGTTATGTCGTTTTATTGCGGAGGTCCTATGGCCACCTTCCAGCTTCAGCATCAGACCCTGGTTACCATATAGGACCAAAGTACTCGTAATTACGAATCAAACGAGTCCAAACTCGATAGGGTTATGTCGTTTTATTGCGGAAGTCCTATGGCCACATTCCAGCTCCAGCATCAGACCCTGGTTACCATATAGGACCAAAGTACTCGTCAATACGAATCAAATGAGCACAAACTCAATGGGGTTGTGTCGTTTTATTGCGGAGTTCCTATGGCTACCTTCCAGCTCCAGCATCAGACCCTGGTTACCATATAGAACCAAAGTCCTCGTCATTACGAATCAAACGAGCCCAAACTCGATAGGGTTATGTCATTTCATTGCGGAGGTCCTATGGCCACCTTCCAGCTCCAGCATCAGACCCTGGTTACTATATAGGACCAAAGTACTCGTCATTACGAATCAAACGAGTCCAAACTCGATAGAATTTTGTCGTTTTATTGCGGAGGTCCTATGGCCACCGTCCAGTTCCTTCATCAGATCAGCTCCATGTTATCATAACATTGCATTGTCACGATATACATATTATTATGTGCAAAATTTCAGCCCACTCGAAAACCGAGAAGTGGTCAAATCTACATACATACAGTGCAAGCTAAATAAAAGCTTGTAAAAATAAAAGTTGATCAAACACACCCCTGTATTTACTATAGTATAACACAGTAAATAATAAACACCTATTAAATTCAAAATTAACATCTACGATATTTTGCTAGGCGGCCGTACCGATTGCGCGACCGAGTGCGCTTGTGTGCGTGAGCGACGCACACAAACAGAGACTAGAGAAATTTACCTAAACTAGCTCGGGCTCGCGCGGATGGTGGGCCCTTAAGCTAAACCGCTAGAGGTCTGTAGTTCGAATCCGCATTAAGTATCTTTTGTTTCAATGATTTTTTATCACAGAATTAATAACAACATTCTTAAAATGAAACAGAAAATTAGATAACTGGTAAGAAAGAACAAGGAAAAATAAAATTTTGTTTAAAAAATAGTACTAAATTATATAATTTCGATATTTGATAAAACAGTCGAATAAATTAATTTCAGCCGGCTATAAGAATATAAATTTCTCAATTATATTTTATATTATAAAAAAATATAAGTAATTAAGAATTAAATTTCTCAATGATATTTTATATTATAAAATATCACTGAGAAATTAAATTGCTTAGTTTTTTATAGGTAAGTATGTATAAATATAAAAATAAACACTTATTTTATATAAAAAACAAAAATCATAAACTGAAAAATCTTGTCAAATAAAAATTTTAAATCACATTTTAACAAAATACAATAGGTATTATGTGACTTTGATTTTCTTTAAAAATACTAAATAAATTGAAAAAATGATGAATAAATCAGTGAAAAAAATCGTCTTGGGCGGGATAAAAAAAAGTCACAAAAAATTTGCTAGTTTGCTTTATTCTTAACCAGTTTTTTAGATAGTTTTGAAGTTACAGATATAATAGAAAGTACCCACTACCAAAATGACTTATACCTCCAATGATATCAAATTTATTTTACAATTACATCTTAAATGTCAAACGTATATAAAATGTATGACATAAATCGTATAACCATGGCGGAACAACCCCTTAGGTATAACATTGATTTATACGTAAATTTTTTACCAAATTGTAACACATTTAGCTTGTTGCAGCCGGCCGTAAGCCTATGATCTTTTACAAGACCTATTTACGCAGTCATGAACTAAACAAAGCATAATAAGCATAGCAGTTCACAAAGTGCCATCTGTTGAGTGCGTGCGAGAACTACTGAGCCCAATGTAGCAAAGGCTCGATGGCCCGAGCTTGCTGGTGCGTCATCTCGCGGTGAAATGGTGAAATAAAATAGTTCGAAGAATAGCCCGATTTAAGTAGGTCCCATTTCGTTGTATGGGATGGGGCATCTGTACTGTAGTATTATATTATCTGTGCCCAAAGTAACTATTCCACGCGGACGAAGTCGCGGGCGGAAGCTAGTTTATAATATTTATGTATTAGTATATTATGTATATAGCATTATGTATATACCATTATCCAGTATTTTTTACCATTAAAGTACTACATCTACTTCTTTTTCTCTGCACCACCCAAAGGTTGACTGGCAGATAATGCCTTTGGCATTAATTCCGCCTCTGTACACAAATTGTACTGGAAGTTTAAATAAATAAAATTTCTTTTGTTCTCACTAGTTCGATTCGTTAGTTCTATTTGCCCTTGTTACTGCTACTTGCAACGGAAACTTCTTTGTCATATGACCCTATATTTTTATAATATACTTTACTTTACTATACTTTAAGTAGGTACCTACCTAGTTGGCGCTTTTATTTATTTATTTATAAAGGTACACCAACAGCTTCTGCATACAAAATATCAATTAACAGTTTACAATTTGTAATGGTCTTATACAGTTGCAAATTACACGTGAACCAACATTCTCAATATAAGTGACAACGTAAGCTAATAAAACATGACAAAAACAAATTCTTTAAATTGGATTAATTGCTTCTGACACTATAAAAAAATAAGCGCAATCTATCGTCTTTTCCACGGTGAGTCTTCTGAGGAGCTTTTTTCTCACTCCCATTTTCTCCTTTCCTTTATCGGACTACACTTGCTGTCCTGCGTTATCACCGTCTTACTGTGACTACCATTCCAACGCAAACTATGAAATTTGACAACTTATTTCTTTGTCGCCACTGTCGAGAACCCGTCTGAGAAACTGGGTATTCGATATTAATTTTTCGTGGTAAAAATGTTTAAGTTGAACACACGAATCCAGCACGATTAGTTAACACCAAAAGCTAATGAAAGCGTTGATTCTAATGTAGAAAAAAGTTGCAAATTCGTTCTTATCTGGAACGCGCTTATATGCGCTCCGGTTGGCCGATCGCAGCGGTTTAGTTTCGATTCGGCTGTAACTTATTATTAGTAGAATTGGACCTCAGACCTAGCAACCATAATGCCCTTAAAAATTATATTCTTAGGATTCTTAACCTCCATAGGGTCGACGAATTTATCTATTGCTCTGTGAAAGGGAGCCAATCAAACATACATTTTGACATCTAATATAATATTTAAATCTCGTATCACAGTGTTTGTTATCGAACTACGAAAGGGTAGCCCTCTCCAGAAATTTTTGAGTGTTGAGCGAATCGTAGTTCGCCGGCACAGCAAGTTAATATAAAACTTTATAATACTTACATCCAGTTAATTTCATTCCCTTTGTCGCTTATACACGCGGCACGAAAGCATGCAGCCGGAATAATCAATGACTCTTAATCTAGGGATAATTAATTCCCTCGGGCTCTTTAGCAGACCCGGACTCAAAAGAATTCCAATTAGTTGCGGCGGCGGGCTGAACAATTACTGTTTTAGGGTACCCCGGGTGTCAAATAAAACAGACTGGAATTCACCCGACAGAGTAGGAACCGTTCGTAACAATAAAATAAAGGAGACAGGCAGTGAAATTACTGGGCACTGTGACCTGACATCTTAGGTCACAAATTATCCAAGAACATGGGTTCCTTGTAGAAGCTTACAGTCTGTAACAAAAACCCCGTGAATCCCAAAAGGAGCCTATATATTTACCTATAGGCTTACCAAAAAGAAGTTGCAATCTTCTTTCTTATACATAAAAATGAAACGCTGTGTGTTAGTCTCGCTAAAACTCAAAAACGGCTCGATCGATTCTTACGAAATTTTCTGTGTATGTTTGAACCTATTCAAGGAAGGTTTAAACGTACAGTTGGACCCGGTAGGTGGCACTTGGTAGGTGGCGCTGGAGTCGAGCAGGACAACGTCTGCCGGGCCCACTAGTTTAAAATAAAACAGTTTTATTGGCCAAATATTGCCCACTATTAGTTTGTTTTTAAAATTGATACATCTATCTTCTTATACAGGTTTACTTTTAAATCACCCCGGAAAATTTAAGGTATGCTTCAGGACACATCCATTATCATATAAAAAATAAAAAGTTAAATAAAAATATCTTTAAAAATACTGCACTAAACAAGTGCAGTATTTTTACATAAGATTAGATAGAATATTTAGATAAGATCAACGAATCTAGGACCAAACTGCTAATTGTATGCTGTACTGGTAATTGTTAAGCTGTGGTTTAGTGAAGCTTTGTTCCTTCCGTCTCTCGTTCGCCTTCCTTATGTCCTAACTAAATGGAGTATTATAGCGTAGCCTATCGGTATCGTGTCGTGCCCATCAATGTCGACAGTCTCAATAAACATTTCACAAGTGCACCGATTATTAATAGTGCAATTAATTAAAAATCAAACCATAAATCTTCTTTCTGCTCATTCCGCCCCTGATCATCCTCCATTTCATTTCAGCCATTTCACAAATTGTGATGTTAAGAAAAGTATCATGTCCATAACCTCAAATGCTGTCGGTACTGATGATTCAAATTCAAGTTCAATATCTTTTATTTAAATTGGATTGTTACAATCTCTTTTGAACGTCAAAGCAGCTACGCCATTGGTTCACAAGTCTACGGCGGGAGACCTTGTACTGGAAAGAACCAGCAAGAAAACCAGCAAGAACTATTTTTTTCTCCCTGTATTGTTACAGAGTCGTCAATTGGAAGCTGACCTCACAGCGGAAGTATGAGCTTAACTTCCATTACAGGATTAGATGTGTCAGTTCTCTTCTTACTTTGTCATTACCGAAAACAATATTTGTTTAAATAAATAGTTATACATAGCAACACGATTCATTATCTGCAAATTAACACCAGGCATTGGCATCATTCAAATAATCGTTGATTTTATAGTAACCTTTACTCATAAGAGTCATTTTTACATACGCTTTAAACTTATGAAATGGCAAGTTAGTAACACTTTGTGGAAGCTTATTATAAAAGGTTATACATTTCCCCATAAACGAGCCTCTAGTTTTTTGAAGCCTGTATGTTGGAATGGCAAGTTTATTTTTGTATCTTGTGTTTAGATGGTGAATTTGGAAATTGGTTTCAAATGTATTATAATTTTTATAGACATAAATCAAATTTTCATAAATGTACTGTCCTGCTAAAGTCAGTATATTAATTTCTCTAAATAAGTCCCTTAGAGAATCTCTTGCTCGTAAATTATAAATAGCGCGAACCGCTCTTTTTGGAAGTACAAAAATACTTTCTATACTACCAGCCGATCCCCACAGTAGTATTCCATATGACATGACACTGTGAAAATAACTAAAGTAAATCAATCTTGTCGTTTCAACATCCGTAAGTTGTCTTATTTTTTTAACTGCATATGCTGCAGAACTAAGTCTGTTAGCCAAGGACTCAATATGTGGATCCCACTGCAATCTAGAATCTAGTGTTATACCCAAAAATTTGGTAATGTCAATGAATTCAACAATTTCATTATTCATTTCCACAATGGTATCTACTTTTCTTACATTTGGCAATGAGAATTTAATACATTTAGTTTTACGTGAATTTAAAGATAAATTATTTATAGTGAACCAATTCAATACTTTAGAGAGAGTACTATTTACAACGTCAGTATTTCCATTTCCTCTGTCAACCTTAAATATTAAAGAAGTATCATCTGCAAATAGTACTGTATCGCATGATATCAGTCGTCAAATGGTAATTCCCCTTATTGATATCCTAACTCCTGTAATTTCCTCTATTTTTAATTACTCCATATTCACTGGTTCTTTTCCCTCTTTATGGAGAGACGCTCAAGTGATACCACTCCCTAAAAAAACTAACCCATCCTTCTGCCGTGTCACGCGAAAGTCCTTTAACTTAACTTGCACGAGATACGCCTAACAAACGCCATTCACATTTATTTATTCATATTTATCTATGTTCAAAAGAACTTTTCATTACAACAAGCCGTTTTAAAAATATAAACCTTGCCACATTCATGCAACTTGCATAAATACATCGTCAAATATGCCAAACTATTCCAATTAACATGTTGTAGATGAACGCGATATGAACGCGATCAATGGCATGCTTAAAGCAATTACAAACTCCTGTATCTTAGTGTTGCAGGAGATGTGCGTAACCATGTTTTACAGCCGTTTGGCACTTCTGATGTAGCGTGTAGCTAATCCCAGCTGGGTCACGAAAAAAAACTGTGAAAAATAGATTGTTTGAGTATGCCGACAAACTCTAGACATTCTAGAGTTTGTCAGAGTTTGTCGGAAAGTTTCAGCGTTTGTCGCTTGCGCGTTTCACAGATATGTGTGACTTCATTTTCTAAAATCACTTTCACGTTCTTCACGTTTTCAAAAAAAAATATTCAGGCCTTAAAAGTTGTAGAATTTAGAAAAGGTTCTGTAAGTATTTTCGCAAAAAATGATTTTGAAGGAGATTTTAAAGAGTTAATAACTGTGCCCGCGAACTACGTTTCACCATAATAATTTTTTCCCGTTTTTGCAACATTTTAATTGATGCGCAGCTCCTATTAGTCGTAGCGTAATGCTATATATCCTAAAGCCTTCCTCGATAAATGAACTACTCGTATCTAACACAAAAAGGTTTTTTCAATTTGAATCAGAAGTTCCTGAGATTAGCGCGTTCAACTAAACAAACAAACAATAAAAATATCAGTATAGATTAGCACGCGAGGCAACCCAAGGGGTTAAGTAATTCAAATAAACAAGACCTACTTAAATGTCACTCAATGCCAAAACCAAGTAGAGTTTTTTTTCAATAACCTACAAGTCAATGTAGATCTTGACAGTATTAAAGATTTTATTAACTGTTGTATACATAAAAATAGGTATTAGTTGATTATAGTTAGCAAATTATTTTCCTAAGAGCAGGAGGCTTTTTGGTTTCATGCAAAAATCATATTGCTTTTATTTGATATGGAAATACATAATAATAATTAATCTCCGCAACCCAAATATGAATCGATTCATATTTGGGTTGCGGAAATATGATCATGTGTCAGTATATCGATGTCATATGAAATGACTAAGAATACGTCAACGTCGTGATGCACATATGTTATCTCTGCTTTACAATATATTGTTTAATCCAAAGACCCCTCTATACCTCAAAGAACGGTTTAAATTTCTTCATTCCTCTCACAATGTGAACACTCGATCCTCTGATAGCTTACTCTTACAATTCCCCTCACGTTCCACCGAATTTTTTGGTCAGTCCTTTACTGTACAGGCTATTCGTCTTTGGAATAGCCTGCCTTCTGCTATTAGGCGCAAACAATCTCTTTCCACTTTTAATGTAAGCGTAAAACAACATTTCCTTCAACTCTGACACCAACACTCTTTTTATTGGCACACTCTCATTTTTTACCGATTTTCCAAACCAAAGGCTGTCTGGAAGAGATCGGTTTTAGGGTTTAGACCGCCTTTGCCCTCATTAACATTAAGAATCATATTGTACCTACTGCATTACTTGTGATGAGTGCAATAAAGAATCTATCTATCTATCACCACTCCCCCCCCCCAACGGTCATTGATATCTTTGTCGTTAAAAAATCGTTTTATTATTATTATTATCTATTTATTAATTTTATTATTATATATATATATATATATATATATATTATTTATTATCATTTTCTAGTACTTAGATTTTTTTAATTCTCGTTATATTATTAGATATTATTTTTTATTATACACGGTGTTTCATAATAACCAATAAATAATCAATTCTTTATCGAAAACGATACATCATAGACATGATGATGATACTATGACAGGTGCCTATACTTACATGAAAATTTTGGGTCGAATGACATTACGGGTAAACACAATTTAATAATTAGTTTTAGATAACGCATTGATTATTTATTGCTTATTATGAAACACCGTTGTATATTACGTTCTGACCACCAACCTAAAAACGTATGTTTTTTCCAACCTAAAGGTTGCCTGTCAGAGATCGCCTACGGCGATAAGGCCGCCTATTTTGCTGTTCGTGTATTTATTGTGTTGTAGCCTGTAAGAAATTGTGCAAAATAAACTGTTTCTATCTATCTATCGTGGATTATAAAGTACAAGTTGTTTGCACCTTTGATCGTAATGTTAGTAATGTTGGCGCATCTCGGACCACGGTGAACATTAGAGGCAGACGAATGACAGCAACATGAATGCGTCGGGCGCATGTAAGTATACGAGTACGTAGTAACTTGACGAAGAAAGCGGAGCTCCACAAGTGGCCACCCGAGAACCGTACTGGATTGGGGGGAGCGATCGAATAAGTGCCGACAAATCCTCCAAACGGCCCCTATAAAACCATTGACGGTGAATTTCGCGTCAGTTCGAGAAACAATCGTATGAGGATTATCCGATGTCTCGTTCTACATAAGCGTCACGCAAAAAGGATTTGAGCGTAGATAGGCCCGATTGAGCGTAAATAAGCATATCGTGCAATTTCGTCGTTTTATTTCACACACAAGTTTGAAAACAGCAGCAAGCATGTCCTATAGGGGACCCTTTGCGCATAGTATTTTCGATATGCTTATGTTTTTTTATTAATTGGGCGTATGTAACATTTGTGTAAAGCAAGTCAATCCTTATAATAAGATTATTATTAAAATTACGAATTTTAATTAGAGTTTAATCAAAGTCAGTCAATTATTCACCACAACATATTAAACAATAAAACATTATAATCAATTAGCGAGAACAAACGTTCAGTGATTGAAGCAATAATTAACTTACTTTGATAAAAACAAACTTTCTTTGTACTATTTTCTTGTCGAATAATAATATTAACAAATATACAATTTAAAGAGAAATAAAACTAATGTAATGTGCGGAAACGTGTTCGACTTCAAAAAAGGAGGAGGTTCTCAAT
This sequence comes from Schoenobius gigantellus, assembly GCA_963935595.1. Lineage (NCBI taxonomy): Eukaryota > Metazoa > Arthropoda > Insecta > Lepidoptera > Crambidae > Schoenobius > Schoenobius gigantellus. The sequence goes on along the minus strand of OZ012542.1, from coordinate 63,123,459 downwards.
ACGATGCGTATGTTTTTTTTTGTATATGTTACGCCTACGCCGCCAATTGTGGACCGATTTTCAAAATTATTTTTGTATTCGATAGAGTATACTCCTAGGGTGGTTGTCACCGACTTCATTATAGAAGTTTTGTCACCGACTTCATTATAGAAGTGTGATGTTGTCTGTACATAAAATTTGTCACCGACTTCATTATAGAAGTGTGATGTTGTCTGTACCTATATTGTTATATTATTTTTAACTTTTCATTGTTTTTGAAGTCGGTTTTTATTTTTTGTATTTTTTTTTTACCCGAAACATTTCTCTCGCATACTGAAACTAAGGAAAGGCATCTTCGTTTAAACATCGTTTAAATCAAATTTCCTAGACTGTTAATAACATATGGAGGATTGTATACAGTGTGTCTGGTCATGGACTAGCGATATTCTAAGGATTGTTAGAACAACTATTCTAATACACAAATACACTACATAGTTGAGTCCAAACTACTTATCAGCTATGTGGCAGCCATTTTGTTTTTTTCTTGAAATATTCTCTACGTGGATACAAAAAAAATCATATCTCCCAAAGTGTAGGCGTTAATGGTATAAAAATAGGCTTATTCGAAGCGCAAAACTCTAGTCTATCGTATAAAATTTAAAATTTTAAAATTAATAAATGAACTGAAAATGAACTTATGAATGAATTAATGAATTTAAAAAATTATGAACGTAACAAACAGGGGTTTGTTACGTTCATAATTTGAAAAAATAATTGAATTTCATGTAAAATATTTTTTTAAAAAATATGAAAATAAACAAATTATTGTAAATTACTGCAAAAGTAACCCCGATAACTCATTTATTTTTTCCACTAGATTGACAGGGTTTGATGTAAGCTACAATACAACATTTAATTTACAGCTGTATGTCTAGTGTCTACTACTTTAAGAGTTATTGCTGTTTGAACATAGCCTATGCGCAAGCACAAAAGGCGTTGGTCAGAACCCTAACCGGAAATTATTAAAACACAACATTCTTATTAACTTTTATTTATTCAGTGCTTTTACATTACACTAACAGTTTAATCAAAATCAATAAAAGTCTCACAATAATTGTTCAAAGTGGCCACCTCCAGTTTGTAGGCAAGCTAAAGCTCTCTGTGCTACCTGGCGTGATGAGCGCCTAATCATGTCAAAATCGGCTCTTATTTCTTCGCCGACTGACATTATTTTTGCGACGAGTTCTTCTCTGTTGTTGGGAACATTAGCGTACACCTTTTGCTTCATGTGACCCCACAAAAAATAATCTAAAGGGGTCAAATCGGGTGAGCGAGGTGGCCAAGCTACCACACCGCTGCGACCGATCCATGGGGAATGATGGGTATTTAAATACTCTCTCACTGCTCGAGAATAGTGGGCGGGTGCACCATCAAGCTGGACCCACATATGTTGCCGGTATGACAGAGGTAGCTCCATGAGACTATCTGCAAATTGTGTTTGCAGGAACTCCAGGAATCTAGCTCCATTTAATGTTGGAGGCAATTCCAGGGCCCTATCAAACGATCGTTGATTATGCCTGCCCACACATTCACTGAAAATTAATGTTGAAATGAACTCTAGCTACCTCTGTCATACCGGCAATATATGTGGGTCCAGCTTGATGGTGCACCTGCCCAGAGAGCACAGCACAGAGAGCTTTAGCTTGCCTACAAACTGGAGGTGGCCACTTTGAACAATTATTGTGAGACTTTTATTGATTTTGATTAAACTGTTAGTGTAATGTAAAAGCATTGAATAAATAAAAGTTAATAAGAACGTTGTGTTTTAATAATTTCCGGTTAGGGTTCTGACTAGAGTTGCCAACCGTCCCGCGTCAGGCGGGACGTCCCGTTTCCAGGGCTCAAATAATGCGTCCCACAACACATCTGTGCGGGACGCTTATTGTCCCGCTTTATGGTAAAGCCAGCCCGGTTAGACAAACATTTATCAGATAATAAGTACTCTTTCATAAATCACAAAATATTGGCCCACGTTATACCTCTGCCCAAAATCTCTCATCCATCTACCTGTTCCCATTTCCGTCCAGTTTCCATCCTTCCATTTTTATCCAAGGTGCTTGAAAGCGCTGTTAATAAGCAACTTTATTTATATCTTTCCCGTAATAGTCTTATGAGTCAGCTTCAATCTGGTTTCCGCCCCTTTCACAGTACGGTTACTGCATTGCTGCGTGTCACAGATGATGTCCGTAAGGCTATGGACAGTAGGGAATTTACTATTCTTGCTCTTTTGGACTTTAGCAATACATTAAAGTCTGTTGACCACGATATCCTTATAGCTGTTCTTCGCTCTTATAACATCTCGCCTTCCGCAATGACCTGGTTTTCTAACTATCTTCGTGGCCGCTGGCAATGCGTCAAGCATGATGGTTTATCCTCTGGCTGGGCGCAACTCACTGCTGGTGTTCCGCAGGGAGGCGTACTTTCTCCTTTACTCTTCTCCATTTGCATGAATGTACACCAATTCCATCTCTTGTCCTTACCAACTGTATGCCGACGACCTACAATTATATAGACACGCAAATCTTGAAAATATTGCATCCACGTTAGTAACAATTAACAATGATCTGGGTCATATTCACTCGTGGGCCAATCAATTTGGTCTACTTGTTAATCCTAAGAAGTCGCAGGTTATCATCATAGGCAGCAACAGACTGTATGGTAAGTTAGTTCTAAACGACTTACCAAAAGTTTTTTATAACGGTATTGTGATCCCCTTTTCGGAAAAACTAAAGACCTTGGTATTATCATTGATAATACATTATCTCGGACCTCTCAAATTAATGACGTTAGTCGACGCATGCATTTTACCTACCACTCTCTCAAGCGACTTCAATTCTTCCTACCTTTTAATACTAAAGTTATGCTAGCTCAGTCTCTCCTGTTACCAATCCTTGACTATGCCGATGTATGCTACCTGGATGCCACAGAAGAGCTTCTTAATAAACTGGAGCGTCTTCAAAATTAGGAATCCGATTCATTTTTGGTCTCCGCAAGTACGATCACGTGTCCGAGTTTCGCTTTAAGCTTCAGTTTTCGCTCCCTGTTCCGCTTGGGAGGAACATGCACATCCTCAACCTCATGTACAAAAATTTTACACAATGGTGATTTCCCCGAATATTTGCGGTCCCGTTTCCACTTACTCCCACCTGGTCCTCGATCCAAACGTTCCTGTGTCTGTAAATCCTCTTGATGTCCCCCAATCGAATTCAAAGTTTTTCCTTAACTCCTTCTCCATCCGAGCTGCTCAGCTCTGGAATGGCCTGCCTGCCTACATTCGAGAAAGCACCTCCATCATATATCGTTGAAGCGCAAGTTGAATATGCTCACTTACTTTCAAGTTCATCTTAATTTATAGCTCAATTATATTTTGTAGTATGTATGTATTTATGTATATATTCATTGCTTTATTTTTATGTAAGTGATATATGTTATATATTTTTTTACGTTATTATATAAGTATATAATATATTTATTGGTATGTATTTTGGTAGGTACGCAAAATTATTTTCAATAAACTTGGTTGGTTAGACAATGATCCCGCTAACTACATTTATTTTTAACTGATGATAACTGATGCTAGGGTTGGCTGGAAGAGATCTCTTAAAGAGATAAGCTCGCCTTTGTACAAATGTTTCTTATTTATCACCATTGTAACTGTGTAACTGTACTGTGTACAATAAAGGATATAAAATAAGTAGAGGTACTCTTTCAAAAATAAAAACTAATGGTGATTTTGCTCAGTTGAGCGAGAAAAGTGCTTTAATTACTGATTAATATTCCCATGTGCTGTTATAATTATCATTGTGTAATAGCAGAAAGTTTTTTTTTATTTAACGTTAAATAAAACTGATTTACTTTATATTTCGTTTTTTTCTCGTTCCTGCACATTTGTAGGCAGGTCCCGCTTTTTTCGGCCAAGTCCCGCATAAAAATTTGTAATGTCCCGGATAGCTGTGAATGGGAGTTGGCAACTCTAGTTCTGACCAACGCCTTTTGTGCTTGCGCATAGGCTATGTTCAAACAACAATAACTCTTAAAGTAGTAGACATACAGCTGTAAATTATTAGTAATGTTGTATTGTAGCTTAGATCAAACCCTGTCAATCTAGTGGAAAAAATAAATGAGTTATCGGGGTTACTTTTGCAGTAATTTACAATAATTTGTTTAATTGCATATTTTTTTAAAATATTTTACATGAAATTCAATTATTTTTTCAAATTATGAACGTAACAAACCCCTGTTTCAAATTTTATACGATAGACTAGAGTTTTGCGCTTCGAATAAGCCTATTTTTATACCATTAACGCTTTGGGAGATATGATTTTTTTTGTGTCCACGTAGAGAATATTTCAAGAAAAAAAGCAAAATGACTGCCGCATAGCTGATAAGTAGTTTGGACTTAACTATGTAGTGTATTTGTGTATTAGAATAGTTGTTCTAACAATCCTTAGAATATCGCTAGTCCATGACCAGACACACTGTATAAAACAAGCAAAGTTATGAAATGTCAATGTATCTTCTACTTTTGCATTTGATGGCAGTGCCCATGTGGATTACGCCAAGTTCGTGATTTTTGCCATTTTGATATAATTGTGCTATTTTGTTCAGGCCGTGAGAGCACAAGTAGATGATACACTAAAAACACCTAATCATTCTTCTATTATACCCTGTTGGCAATCTGCGTATAAAAATACACTAAGAGTAATCGCGTAAAGATAGACATAGATAAAATAAAACTGTAGCAAATAAATTCGCGAGGAATTTTAATAATAATCGAATTTACGAGAGGAGGAATAATATATATTATCAAATATGTTATAGGCGTTAACAATTTTGGCTGAGGGAGGGACAGCGAATCAAACAGTCAAGACATGTCTCTTTATATTGAATCTCATCTCATATCACTTTATCGTGTATAGCTTGAGTGAAGAATATTCCCATGGTCGAATGACATCACCGAATTGGATGACGCCTTTGAGTTGTAACTTCTTAATCCTAGTTACATATCATACGAGTATAATACTATAGCACCCACTTATCCTAGAATTTAGTGCAAAATAGTACATTGTTACCCTAGGGCTAAATAAGTCTTTAACCCGAGGTAAATACTGTGCTTTTCATTATGAATACAAGGAAAGTAAAAAATAAAAAACATGAATTTTCCAAAGAAAAAATGAGTGAATTTTATTTTACACTAGCTGTGCCCACAAACTTCGTTTCGCCATAATAATTATCAAAAATATTATCACCTAGAGGTATAAGAAATAGCCTACTACCTATTTTAAGACCTACCAAACATACACAAAAAAGTTAATAAAAAACCTTTTTAAGAAAAAAATTGAACCGCCGTAAAAACTAAGAAGCAAAAACACTGAAAAGTTAAAAATAATATAAGAATAGGTACAGAAAACATCACACTTCTATATTGAAGTCGGTGACAATTTTTAACACTTCCTAGGAGATCATCGTTTGGCACCGACTTCAATATAGAAGTGTGATGTTGTCTGTACCTATTCTTATATTATTTTTAACTTTTCAGTGTTTTTGCTTTTTAGTTTTTTCGGCGGTTCAATTTTTTGTTAAAAAGTTTTTATTTTATATTTTTTTTGTGACTCATTTATTAATTTTACAATCAGTGAGTGAATCATCAATTATCCCCCGTTTTTGTTCCTTTAGGGTTAGAATTGTTTGTTCAAATTTATATGGGAACACCTTCGGGCTATACCCTTTCCAATAAAAAAAGAATCATCAAAATCGGATCATTCTGTAAAAAGTAATGCGTGGTAATTGATCACAATTAGTGAGTAAATCAACAATAATTTCCTGTTTTCCGGATTTTTTTCAATTTAAATGGGACCACCCTCGAGATATACCCTTTCCAATAAAAAAAGAATCATCAAAATCGGAGTTCTCTGTAAAAAGTTATGCGTGATCATACATTAAAAAATATATATACGCGTCGAATTGAGTAAGTACCTCCTCCGTTTTTTCGTCGGTAATAATCGGTCAAGCCGTTTCGGAGGAGTTCGGTAACAAACACTGTGACAACGAGAATTTTAAATATTAGACATAAATCAACAACTTCTGCCTTAGCCTCTTCTCTTATGAAACCATATCTGAAGCAGATGAACTCATTATGTTAATACAAATCTCTGCTATACGGAAGTAGGTATAAACAAAACTACAACTCGAAAAAATGAATGAAGATCGAATTGCTTCTTTCGCCTATTTTGTTTTTTTTCTTCTGTGGCTGGCCAGCTAGTCGGCCGCCATTATTTTTCTTTTTCATCATTAAAAAAAATGGTAAATATTTCGCCCAAATCTATTTTATTTTAAAGAAATAGTTGAAAGTAAATTGTAATAGTCATTTAAAATAATATATTCTTTTATTAATACTTAACTTTGTTATTTTAATTTTATATCGCGCTGTAATTGAGTGGCTGTATAGAAAGTTGTAACATGATTAATAGAAATGTCAAAATAGACCTAGTATTTTCTATAATTTGACAGCTGTCAGTGGAAAGTGATTCTCCCTAGAGCTGAAAAGTATTACTTTCAACCTTCTCCGCAGGCATCTTCAGACCTACTTTCCGAATATGAGTAATGAAATAGTACATTGTTACCCTAGGGGTGAAAGTAACTTATTTAGTCCCGAGACGGCGTTTGGCGCCCGAGCGTAGAGAGGGCGCCTATAGTTCGAGGGACTAAATAAGTCTTTAACCCGAGGTAAACACTGTGCTTTTCATTACGAATACAAGGAAAGTAAAATAAAAACATGAATCAGCTAAGAACATAAATGAGTGAATTTTATTTTAATAAATTAACAACTTCTGCTTTTGCCTCTTCTCTTGTGTATGAAATCTCTGCTATTCGGAAGAATAAACAAAACTCGAAAAGCAAATAACAATCGGATTGCCGCTTTCCCGCTTATTTTGTTTTTTTTTCTGTGGCCAGCCAGCTATTCAGCCATTATTTTTCATTTTCATCATTGAAAAAATGGTAAATATTTTGCCCAAGTCATGTTATTTCAAAGAAATAGTTGAAAGTAAATTATATTAGTCATATAAAAAATATATTCTTTTAACACTTAACATTATGTTATTTAAATTTTACGCTGTAATTGAGTGGCTGTAATAGAACGTCAGAACATGGTTTAATAGAAATTTAAAAATAGAACTAGTTTATTTTTTAAAAATTGACAGCAGCTGTCAGTTGAAAGTGATTCTCCCTAGGGCTGAAAAGTATTACTTTCAACCCGCTCCTCAGGCAACTTCAGACCTACTTTCAGAGTATGAGTAATGAAAAATATATTACATTTCGCTGTCTAATTATAAAATATGCCGCCTTTGCTTTGTAAGTTAGCAAGTCTTGCTTTGCATTTGGTGCATGGTGATAATTTTACACACTGTTACACACCTAATAAGAGCTAAATCAATTTTGACGGTAAATAGGACCTTTAAAAGGCCATAGTCTAATTTCTTGACTCGAACCCGCGTTTCCGACATACCGTGTTGACGCCTTGACCACTGGGCCACCGAGCACTTACCAGCCCCGACGAAATTTTCAACTGTACTGACCCCATGTTTGTACTTTGTCATGCCAAAGCACTGTGGGACATCCATAGGTCATAAATCTTAAAAACCTGCTTTCTTGTTTTACATTTTATTCCTTGTCGTTACATTGGATAGTTGCGGTACCTTCTGAAACTATAAATAGGTCAGTAATTAGAGTGCGCCTTCATTATCTATTGTGCATTCAAAGAGAGCGCATCGCCAATCGTAAATACTGTTATCAGTGAGTCATTAAAAAGCGTGACGTCATTTGTTGTCATTGCGGGACCTGTGAGTGCTGTGTGAGTTTTTTCTGAAATGGATATCCAAGAACAGGGTATGTAATAATTAATATTTTTATTTTTATTGTATCTTAGTATATATTTTCTTTAGTATGTCATTGCTACGAGGCAACTTTTCTTGGAGTATTATATTTTAATATTCAAAGTTTGAATAAACTTTTAAATATGTTCCCACTCGCTCCGACTATGGAGGTATATTGCACCATAATCTTTAGACTTTCTTATCTTAGGAAAATTAAAACTTGGCTGCCCTTATCTGCCCTTTTGGCGATGACAAGGGTGCTACGGTTGCCAGATTATCTCGTAGCATTTGCTACGAAATTAGTTTATTTAGTCTTAGTGCTTTGTGTAGGTTTTGTGACTGAATTTTAACCGTTTTTTTTTTGTTTTAGGTAATTTATATATATGCTCGTTTTCAAGAATGCATATTCTTGAAATATGGCTAACTGTCAATACCGATAATGACTCGGAAAAGTGTCGTCAAGTCCTACAAAGTTTGTTGACTACTCTGAACGACGATGCTGAGAACATTGATATTCATTATTTAGAGAAAATTGTTAATAATTTATGTAAAGCTATTGCTCGATTCTGGGAAAAATGTAATAGGGATAAAACCAAGCTTTTATATAAGAATTCCGATTGGTTTAATGTTATTGAAAAAATTCAACTTGTGAAAAACAATAAGCAATGTACTCCGTCTGAAACGTCGCCGTGTCATTCACGTGGTCGTCCTCGAAAACCTTTTACGCAATGTAGTAAAAGGACTAAACGTCGGAGAGTAGCTGATTTGTCAAAGTCTGATGATTCTACTGTGAGTGCATTGCTTGATGTTTCAGACTGTTCATTCGATTCGTGTATATCTAGAGTTAGCACTGATGATGTCTTGTCACTTGTGACTGATGCTCAGTTGACAAAACATCAGTATTTATTAATTAAAAACTTTGTTAATAGTAAGATTTCTCCTAATGTATTACCATGTTATCAACAAATTACTAAAGCGAAACAGAGATGTTACCCTTCTAATATAACTGTTTCCGAGTCTTCAGCTGAAGTTGAATTACAAAGTCTTTTTGATCACACAGCTTCTCGAATCCTTGAATCTCAAAAAGAGGTCTTAGATCAGATTCCTGATGATTGTTTGTCTAATATCTCTTTACTTGGGAAATGGGGACTCGATGGCAGCACTGGATATAGTGAATACAAACAATTTTTTTCAGATTCAACTTTAGAAGATAGTAGTTTGTTTGTAACATCTTATGTACCCCTTCAAATTATTGTAAAATTAGCTGAAGATAATTGTAAAATTTTATGGAAAAATCCTCGACCCTCTTCCACTAGGTACTGCCGTCCTATTCGATTTCAATTTTTGAAAGAAAGCACAGCAGTGTCTTTGCAAGAGGAAGTTTATTTTAAGGATAAAATTGAAAGTTTGCAACCTACTTTTATTCAGATCGACAATCGTGAATTGGTCGTTTCTCATAAGTTGCAGCTTTCAATGGTAGATGGTAAAATTTGTAGTGCTTTAAGTGAAACATCTACAAGTAGATGTTATATATGTAATGCTACCCCTAAAGAGATGAATAAAATAGACGAATGTTTACAAAAACCTGTAATAGAGAGTAGATACCAATTTGGATTATCACCACTACATTCTTGGATACGTTTCTTCGAATATTTTATTCATCTTTCATATAGATTAGACATAAAAAAATGGCAAGTTAGGCTAGATAGTGATAAACAATTGTTATCAAATAAAAAACAATATGTACAGTCCCAGTTTAAGGAACGATTAGGTTTAATAGTTGACAAGCCGCGTAGTGGTGGAAGCGGGACGTCTAACGACGGAAACACGGCCAGGAAGTTTTTTTTAGAATCAGCTGTATCTGCTGAAATTACAGGTTTGAATAAGGATCTCATAGATCGTTGTTGTGTAATATTACAAACGTTATCTTCTGGACATAAAATTAATGAATGCAAGTTTAAAGACTATGCATTACAAACAGCATACAGCCTGGTCGAGGAATATCCGTGGTATAGTCTTCCTGCTTCTGTCCACAAGGTGCTCGTACATGGATCAGATATTATAAGTTATGCATTGTTATCTATAGGAGAACTTTCCGAAGAAGCTGCTGAAGCGACAAATAAGTATATCAAAATTTATAGACGAAGTCACACTCGAAAAATGTCACGTGAAGTTACCAATCAAGATTTAATACAACGACTATTATTACATTCAGATCCTTATATTACAAGTCTGCGGAAACTTCCCCCTAAAAAGAAAAATACTCTGTCACAAAGTGTAATAGAATTGTTACATGTTTAATATTGTTAGAATAAGAATAATTTATTTGTATTTTGTTAGTTGTTTTGTTTTTTTTGTATTTAATTAATTTTAATTTATTTATTTCTATTATTTTATTATAATTAAATAATGTTATCAATGTTTTGACTCTTATTTTATTTAAAATATATGTTTTACATTCCAATTTTTAAGTGTTTGTTCATGATAAATTTAGGTAAAAGTATGTTATTGTTTATATTTGTTTTTTACTGAAGTAAACGTTTTTTATTCCGTAAATACATGTACTTCTTTCATTTTAATGTTCCTAAAACACTTTTACAACTATAAGTCACTAAAATAATACAATGTATTGATAGTAACAGGACTTTAACTATTTATGACCGCCCTTGTATGGAGCGTGTCCCTCCGTGCAAAGTAGTCTTCATTCATTGCTAATAGATAACTTCTTGGAAATTGGTTAAGAATAAAGAAACTTACATATTTCATATTTGTGACTTTACATTTTATTTAAAAATGCTAAATTGTTTGAAAAATTATGAAAATAAATCAAATACAAAAAAAAGATTTCCACATTTCCACGCGGACGAAGTCGCGGGCAAAAGCTAGTATAGATATATGCTCCTAACTACATACACCTAATTTTACGGTTTTCAGATTTTTTCCTTTACATGTGCTCGCAATATGACCGTTGTTCTTGCCAAATGTCATGATTCTAAGTCAACATAGGTTTTGATTAATTCATGATTCCATTATTCTAAGTCAATATAGGTTTTGATTAATTCATAATTCCATGATTCTAAGTCAACATAGGTTTTGATTAATTCATTGTTCCATGATTCTAAGTCAACATAGGTTTTGATTAATTGTGAATCGCAAAATTGGCGAAAATATGCGACAAAAATGGTCATATCTTTTGATTGCGTCGACTTACAAGTTTGTTTTTTTTACAGCTGAAGGAAAACGTAGACCCGAGTATTCGATATAAATTTCAGTTTTATTTCTGTACACGTTCCTAAGAGAAAAAATCTTGACAGACAGACAAACAACGAAGTGATCTATGAGAGTTGCGTTTTTTCTCCTTTGAGGTGCGGAACCCTAAAAAGAATGCAATAAACTAATCAACAAAGTAATAAAGATACTATGAGCGGTTTTTCTGACACCAAATTAAACTTTCGAGTAGATGCAACGGCGAGATGAGACAAGAGTTATTGTCAATCCGACCGCGCGCACTATTTTGGTAACGCATATAGGTTAGGCGCTGCACCTGAAGCCAAGTACTCTGATTAGGTGCAGCCAGGGTAACCATATGCCAGGCTTTCGCCTGACTTTTCAGGCATTTTAGCACTTGATGCACCTAAGTTCACGCGACATCAAAAAAAAACTTGTTTTACAAAAAATGCGTCGTCAAAGAAATCGCATTGATGCTTTAAATTAAAAATTTCATTCAGTAATGTCTTTTTTCTTCCTACTGTTTATTTGTTATATTATCCTTAAAACCCGGCATTTTTCTTAAAATTCAGGCATTTTCTCTTCGTAAGTCAGGCATAGATTTCTTCAGAGATGGTAACCCTAGGTGCAGCGCAAACGTGCACTTGTACCGAAACAACACACTCCAATAGACATCGTATTTATGAAACGCACACGGAGAAGATACAACCATAGATCTGATTGTAATATTCTACAATTATGTAAATTTCTGTAGGTGCGTTCGCTATCGAACCTAGTTACTTATCTCATATTTATACGATTATTATTAACACTGACATTAAAATAAATGGAGCACTAGACGAAGAAAGGGCTGCCAGAACCCTAGCAGATGATACTCGTATGACTATAACTCGGGCAAAGTGTCCTGTACATAATTAATGCTGCATCATTATCACAGCTCATATACGTCTCTACCGAGGGGCTCGAGCCTACCCTATGTTAGGATGTGTACTGTGTAGGCTTTGTTGGTAATGGTACCACGCGCGTCTATAAGTGCAGAAAGAAGGGTTTAGCGGGTAGCCCGGCAATCTGCCGGGAGAGCCCACACACGCTCGTCGTCTAGCCAACGGCGAGTACGGTGCGGTCACGCATTCCCCTCGAAAAAAAAGTGGTGTGTAGGCCTTAGTCAACCATACGCTGGCCCAGTGCGGATTGGTCACATTCGAATACACCTTCGCACTTCTTCGCAAGTGTATGCACATTGCCTCGTGATGTTTTCCTTCAGCGTAGGAGCGTCAGACAAATGTATCTATCTATAAATATAAAGCTACAATTGGTATATACAGGATCGAACCCCGGACCTCTCGATTAGAAGTCTAGTGGCGATAGTACGTACTCAAGAAATTGTGGCGATTTCAATCATTGCAAATTAAAACATTTCCTTGAAAATTTCTTTTAGCTCATTTAATACAACATTTATGTTTGAGTTAGAAAAATATATAATATTTTTGTGAATGTCTTCACATACACTTATCAACACGATATGACGAAGAAGCGGGTTCGATCCCCGACAGATACTTTTGTTTTGATTTATAAATTTTTCAGATCGTAGACATTTGAAACTAACTTTATAAATCTCTTTTGTTGCAGGGGACCAATCGCACTTCCAGACAGCGATGACGTAAACAATACGCAGTAAATAGTTAGATAGTTTTTCAATTAATTGCCCCTTGAATGTGGTAGTGTTCTGAAGTTAATCGTTCCGTGTTCGGAGGGGACGCGCATGGAATACCCAAGAGAACTGTTGGAGCCTGCGGGAAAATTGATAAGGTAAGATTATATTACACGGGTATGCAATAAAATTAGTCGAAGTATGTTATTCCAAGACATGGATTTTGTAGGTCCATGTTCCAAGACCCCAGTATTTGCATTTCTATCAGACTTTCACGTTCAGATTTTTTCATTACTCATACTCTGAATGTAGGTCTAAAGTTGCCCGAGTAGCGGGTTGAAAGTAATACTTTTCAGCCCTAGGGAGTATCGTTGTTAACTGACAGCTTTCAAATTATAAGAAAACTAGTTCTAATTTTCACATTTCTATTGAACCATGTTCTAACTTTCTATACAGCCACTCAATTACAGCGCGATGTAAAATTAAAATAACAAAGTTAAGTACTTATTAATTAAGGAATATATTTTTAAATGACTTAATTATAATTTATTTTCAACTATTTCTTTAAAAAAAATATTCCTTAACAGAAACACGCGTAAGGGCCTTCGGAGTCATCCTTACACTGTATCTTCCTTTTCACACCGTACCAAGAAATTCCAAGATTCCTTCTTCTGTCGTTCATCCCACACTTGGAATTCTCTACCTGCGCACGTGTTTCCTTCATCCTACAACATGGGTTCCTTCAAAAGAGGTGTGAAAAAGCATCTTTTAGGCCGGCAAGGGGCGGGCAGGTAGGATAGTGGATGTCGTCCCTACTCTATCTGTCAACTCATTTGGGCCTCTTTCACCGCTTAACATCAGGCGGAGGAGGTCATTTGCCGGGCCATACTTAAAAAAAAAAAACAGATTTGGGCAAAATATTTACCATTTTTTCAATGATGAAAATGAAAAATAATGAAAAGCTGGCCGGCCACAGAAAAAAAAACAAAATAGGCGGGAAAGCGGCAATCCGATCTTCATTTGTTTTTTCGAGCTGTAGAGTTATGTTTACTTACAGCTCCGTATAGCAGAGATTTGTATTAACACAATGAGTTCATTTTATTCAGATATGAATTTAACTTGTTGACTTATATATAATTTAAGTTGTTGATTTATGTAAAACAAAATTCGCTTATTTTTTCTTTAGCTAATAAGTACATGTTTTTATTTTTCCTTGTATTCGTAATGAAAAGCACAGTGTTCACCTCGGGTTAAAGACTTGTTTAAAGACCTCGGGTTAAAGACCTCGCTACGCTCGGTCGCCAATTGTTTGATTTGATTCGCTCAAAGATTTTTTGATTTTGAATAATTTAACGCTCGCCGATCAGAGGCAAACATCTCAATCAATATATTTTATTATCATGATCATCAACATTCCAAGAGTCGCCCGCTGTTGGACATAGACCTCCCCCAGGTATCTCCAAACAGATCTGTCCTGCGCCTCCCGCATCCAGCGGCTTCCTGCAACCTTCACCAGACCAGATCGTCGGTCCACCTTTTTTTTTTATGAGGGGAAATCCTTCTTACGGATTCGACAAGGAGCCGACTGACGGAGCCACCCCAAGGATATGCCGGACTCGGGTAGAAGACCACATACTCGGCTAAAACCCCTCCAGATACTTCTACCTCCGTAGGGACACAATCGGGATCGTCGTTAGCCATTCCCCGATTGCGCCCCCTGGAGGGTTGCCTGGCGCAAGCGCCAGGACTTCCTCTACGGGGGGGTCGACAAGTATCTCCAAATTCGACCCCCAGGCGGCCAAGCCAGGGATGAAAAGTGTCTCCCGACCGGTAGTCAGCCGGCCGGGCCGTTTCAATCCCCAGCTTGTTAGGGAAGTTGGTGGCGCGCGTTCAAGAACGCTCGCCTCCTCCTCCCCAGTCGCCTGCGCGGGAGCGGTGCGGCGAGAGGGTCATCCTCTCGCGCCCGCTCCGCAGCCTCCTTCTGCGAGATAACATCCTCACAGAAGGAGGCGACAGCCTCCCACGCCGCCGCGCTGGTCAACATCTCACGTGCGACGCTGGCAAGCGCGACGGGCGCACCCCAGCTTAGGCCCAGCGCGAGGGCTAATGCATCACGCTGGGATCGCCAGGCCGGGCACTCCGAAAGGGTGTGCTCGGCCGTGTCGTCGGTAGCACCGCAATGGTGACACTGCGGCTTCTGCTCCCTCCGTGCGACATGGTGCAAATAATGGCCGAAGCACCCGTACCCGGTCATCATCTGCACCATCCGGTAGGTGAGGCTACCCCGCCGGCGCCCACCCACTCCTCCAACACAGTCAGTGTTGGAGGAGTGGGTCCCTTGACTCACCTAAAAATATATAATTTGCTTTAATACGATACAACTCGGCCAATTTTCTCTTATCGAAATTATGTTACACGTGAACAAACGTGAGTCGTGATACTGAAAATACCTGTCCTCATTACATTCAAATATAACCCTTGCGCTGTGGCACGAGAGCGTGTTTCTCAGTATCGACGACATTACTTTTTATTTCCTCACTAAGATTTTTCGTCAGACCACTGTTGTCAAGGAACTACTGACGCATAACGACAATTGATACAAGGAACACGTGCTGTGTAGGGTTGTAACGAGGTGCTATATCTTTCTACATAAATAGCAAATAGTAGGCATTCCCGCCCACCCTGGCTGCATTTTGAATTTTTACATTTAAGTATGTAAATAAAAATAAATCGCTGAAATGTATGTACGCGCATAACTTGCGAACGACTGCACCCAATTGGATACTTCTTTTGTGTTCGTTATTTGTCGGGACAAGGTTTTTTCAATCTCATCATATGAAAATGAAAAGTGAGTGAGAGAATGAGACAGCAGACTGTAAGGAATCTTCAATACTTAGAAGAATAACTAAAGCAGTAGTAGCAGTGCTGTAGTGATTGTTCTGAGCTTCAATATATTAACAAAACATTGACAGTTTCCCGATGACGTTAAAAAAATATGGCGATACCGTAAAATGGGTTGGATCTGGGTTGTATGGGATTCGGGGGACAATAGAGTGAATCCAAACCTCTCTCTTTTATTCGATATATTGTTTATCTGCGACTGCGTATGCTATGGAAAATGCTAATATCATAGATCAGAAGTTGTTTTATCTACCAGTTCGCCAGGCATAATTTTCATTCGGTTTCGCTGGGTACTCCATTGCCGACATCAAGACGTTAGAAAGTCAGGGTGCCGCAATCTTATATAAAATAATATTATAGATAATATTTTTACCATTAATACATTTATATATCAAATCAATATTGCAGTCAACATATTCTATGATGATTCTATATTGCAACGAATAAAGCACTTACCTATGTAGAGCCTTTATGTATATTTGTAGCTTGAAATATAAATTATCTGTGACCGAATCTTGGTGCTTCATTTATCCGCCCGCACATACCCACTATACTACGTCTAAATATAAAGCAAGTGCACGGTCGCTGAATTAGTCGTCGTCAACAAGGCACGTTGAAGACGCAGGTACGAATCCTGTGCGAGTACAGTCGTAAGTCTCGCGCACATATCCCATGATTCGGCCATAACAATCACAAGGTGGACTGGCTATGGGTGGTGGTGCGATGTCACCATCTAGTGAGGTGAGGTGCGTTCCAGTTGTGAAAATAACTGACACGCCTAATTGTTGGTGCTGTGTTTATTTACTCGCCTGGGAAGTTAATGTTTACGCCACAAATTAATCGGCAGCTGTTGTTTCGGCAGCTGTTTGCTATTTCAATTGGTGCTGTTTGCCGTCGCCGTCGCAACCTAACTTTGTAAGTATTTATGTGTTTTGGCGTGTGGCGGTGATACGTTATAGTATTGGAGGACTGTGTGTGAAGTGTCGATTCATAGCTCGAGTAGGTATGTTCAAAAATGCAATTTATTGCTCATCGCGTTAAGTTGAAAGTTCGGCACAAGTGCGTACAATTCCTTCTGAAAACTGTTTTAGCTGAAAACGTTCAGCGGTTATTGATTCCCCATACAAACATCCACCCCCCTTTTCTCCCCCTTAAGGGGTGATTTCTGCGATAAAAGCTATCCTATGTTTCAGTTTCCTAGTTCTAAGCTACCTCCCCACCAATTTTCATCCAAATCGGTTTAGCCATTCTTGAGTTATAAATAGTTGTAACCAACACGACTTTCTTTTTCTTTTAACTAAATATATAAATAAATACTCGAGGAAGTTTTTATTTAAAAAATATAGTTATTTAGATGCTAATAACTTATACCGTAAGCAATATTTATTTGAAATAAAAACGTACGGACCTAGTGTTTCGTTATATCTACAACATTTACAAAAATTATTAAAATTGGACTATGATTAGAAGGGGGAAAACGTTATCGCTTTTTGTATGGGAACTAATTGCTTGACTTTATTTCCAAAAAAAAATTGCATTACATATTTACTATAATTATCACGCGAATAACATACTTAATAATCAATGATATTCTGTACCTGCTGATTTAGAAGAATGTATAAAGGAACAAAAAAAAAGGATAAACTATTAATGAGGAGACTTAGTGTGCCTGTGTGTGTTATTTGTGTATGTGTGTGTGTGTGTGTATATGTGTATTTGTGTGTGTTTTATAGGTTGTGACAATGCCTAGGCTCATGTTCAGTGAATGGTATCCGAAAGCGTGACTTCCATAGGGGCGGAAACCAGACCAAGTGGGCAATTCAGTGAGGTTAGGCACCTTATACGTACCTTCCGTGACATAAGTAGTTGTACTCATGTTCTCCTGGACCCCGTTACTTGTGAACTTTATATTTTCAACACCAAAACTCCATTTTAACTTCGCCTGTAAATTGTAACTCTTTAACTAAGTGTCCCACTTCCCGAGACTGTAAGCGCATCCCGATCTTGCCCGATTTCAGGAGCTTCGATACACAAAGCCAACTCGTCCCGGTCTAACAACTTCCGACATAATGTGAGCTGCGGTACGAAGGCCGGGTACTGATTAGCGCGACTTTTAGTGTAGATTTGGAGTCGAAGGCCGGGGGCTGATTAGCGCGCGGTATAGTGTAGATGTGGAATCTTTTTAAAGATAAGATGAAAATGTTCAGTAATACAAACTGTGTGGCTGATAGGAGATAAAAATGTTGGAGGAGGCTGGTGGGAGCCGACCTTTTTGATGAAACTATTATATGTCTTTATTTCAAATTAAGTTGAAAATCACACTGCACATGCGCGTCTATTGTTATTGTGTTCTGACGCACTTGAAGTTTGAGCTCTGCCAAAGCTAGTAGTCCAAAATGTTTAGATAAAAGTATTTTACATTGTGAAAATATAAATAATAAATGAATCAATCTAAGGTCTCCTGGTTTCTATAAAATGGTATTGAAAGACATATAGTCCTTCAAAACACGATGGAGTTAAGTGAATGTAAAAGCGGCATGGTTCAAAATATATTGGAAAAAAATTCACCTATATTTTTAATTGGTGGAATCGATACTACTCCCGATTTTGAATAAACTAATTCAAGTTTTGAGCAATTTCATTAACACATTGTAGACTCGGGTAGTACTAATCCTTCTAATCGAGTACCTACTACGAGTCCGACAGTGTTCCATAAATTATACATAAATGATATAAAAAATGATGTGTCATTGTTGAGAAATGTCCATTCCACACAGTTAAACTCTTTTTTATCAAGGTAGAATGCTGTTGCGCACTGTACCGACAATCTGCCGATCGATGGCTAGTCGACAGACGTGTGTGGGACTACCCCTGCTGAGTGCGGGGCATACCCACAATACCATCCTCGATGCCCATCTTGTCCATAGTCAGGGTGATCCGGATCACCCCAGTAACCCTAATTCTCGGGACCACCCCGAGACAGCCCGGCCGGCTACGGGCCTAGTACATGTTGCTCTTGTAAGATTCGCAGCAAATCTGCAACCCCAACACAACAAGAACCACAATGTACGTTGGCAACTTGTGACATCAGATGTAAAGTCACGGTACCCAAGTTAATTCACTGCTCCAGAGTTGACACCGGTTTTAACGCGTTTACTTCGGCTCTCTTATTCATCTAGCGTAGTCCCAACCTCGTGGAAGGCAGCTTTAGTGCATCCGATCCAGAAAGGTGACCGCTCGAATCCGTCCAACTACAGGCCGATAGCTATAACCTCTTTGTTTTCAAAGATAATGGAATCAATTATCAACCGCCAGCTCCTCCGGTACCTAGAGGATCACCAGCTGCTCAGTGACCAACAATACGGCTTCCGTAGGGGTCGCTCTACTGGTGATCTTCTAGTTTACTTGAATTGGCAGAGGCAATCGAAACGAAGGGGGAGGCACTGGCAGTTAGTTTGGACATCGCGAAGGCCTTTGATCGGGTGTGGCACAAAGCGCTTCTCTCAAAACTTCCTTCATATGGGCTTCCCGAGAAATTATGTAGATGGGTCACTAGCTTTTTAGCAGACAGAAGCATCAAGGTCTTAATTGATGGCGAATGCTCAGACTCACTGTCTGTAAATGCTGGTGTCCCCCAAGGATGTGTGCTATCACCTACACTATTCCTTCTGCATATCAATAATATGCTGCAAATCAGCGGCATTCATTGTTATGCAGACGACAGCACGAAAGACACCTTCTATAACGGCCGTGCGAACATTTCTCGCGAAAACGTCATTGAGTGCCGGAATAAACTTGTGTTCGAAATTTAATCTTCATTAGAGAAAGTCTCTAACTGGGGTCGACTTAATTTGGCCCATTTCAACCCTACAAAGACATAGGTTTGCGCGTTCACCGCAAAGAAAATGCCATTTGTCGTATCTCCTCGCTTTCAGAGCATCCCCCTAACTGCCTCAGCCTATATTGAGATCCTAGGTGTCGACATAACGAGCGAAGTCCAGTTCCGTGGCCACTTAGAGGGTAAGGCTAAATTAGCTTCTAAGAAACTTGGTGTGCTCAATAGATCGAGACAGTATTTCACTCCGGCGCACCGCCTTCAGCTTTACAAGGCGCAGGTTCGGCCTCATATGGAATACTGTTCTCATCTTTGGGCTGGGACACCCCAATACCAGCTTCTCCCACTGGACCACATTCAAGGGAGAGCGACTTGAATCGTCGACTGCCTGGAAATATCAAATCGGCTTGATACTTTGGCGCTGCGTAGAGATGTCGCCTCGCTATGCATCTTCTATCGCATTTATCACGGGGAATGCTCCGAGGAATTGTTCGGACTTATACCTGCCGCCTCTTTCCGCCATCGTTACACGCGACAAAAAATCCATGCCTATCACTGAGATGGTTGGCAGTCCACAACTGTGCGATTCTCCCGTAGCTTCCTGCCTCGCACAGTCAAACTTTGGAACGAATTGTCGCCTGCGGTATTTCCGGACCGATACGACCTACAAACTTTCAAAAAAAGAGCGTATTCCTTCCTCAGAGGCCGGCAACGCACTTGTAACTCCTCTGGGTTGTGGGTGTCCATGGGCGACGGTAATCACTTACCATCAGGTGATACGTCTGCTCGTTTGCCCCCTATACTATAAAAAAAAGAAATATCTTACCCTTCAAACCGGAACAGCAATGCGAGCACTGCTGCTTTATGGCAGAAATAGATGAGAACCTAACCATGTACCTAACCAGGCGACCCTGCTACAGAGTTTTTTAAAGTTTTTACCCGAAACATGCGCATATGGGGATAATACAACTACAACAGTAGGTATTTATATCAAGCAAAGTATCTGTCTAATTTAAAAACCGCTTATGTAAATTAAGTACTTAAGTATTTGAAAACGTGTCAAACCAAGTGATTACGAAGACAGTTAAAATAACTGAACCCCTAAACCAATTACATTTCTAATTCCGCTCATCCTGATGAAATCATTGAGCGTAACTGAGCCAATTAACAGTTTAACAAATTACCCGAGTTAATAAATCAACACTCGCGAAACTATTAAACTGACGTTTACGACAACACGGCGGCTGTTTCCCGCCAAAATTGACGTTTCCCGCGCTTTATCAAGGCGTCGTCGCCACGCCACGTGGCTGCCAGTCAGAGCTGACTAAATCACCCGGTTATTTACGTGTTCAGTGCAAGATGTGGCTCATTGTAGGATAATGACGAATTTGTGTGAATCAGACCCCTTTCTTTGATCCTTAATCGCCCAGCCCTGACAAGGCGATCATTGTTGTAGTGGCAAGGTTAGCATATCTCTCACACTGCATATAGAGTCACACATACACACACACATATACATGTCGTATATCACCAAGAGTAGTTCAATTCAATTCAAATTCAATTCAAAAATCTTTATTCAACATAGGCCTTTACAGGCACTTATTGACGTCAAAACAAAGCAACACATTCTAATTTAAAGGAAACATATTAACCTTGTATGTGCATACATCCTGAATATAATCAGGATGTCTGCAAATACAAGTAGGAATGAAAAAAAAAAAAGTTGATTCTACACCTGTTCGGAAATTGGGAGGCCTTCTCGAGAAGAACAGGCAAGAAACTCGAAAGGTCAAATTTTTTATCTCCTCTTTTAAATCGTCATGTGAGTGCCAGTGAGCATAATGATCGTTTATGACGCAAATGCGATTTCACAAGGAAATCAAAACCTTTATGGTACTTTCCGTTGACCTAGAATCATAAAATTTGGCACGAAACAAATGTCTTACAGCAGATAATATATAGGAAAACATCTGAAAACCGTAAATATGAGGTAAGAAGCTTATACCTATGTATACTTAGATAAATTTGTACGGAGCCCTCGTTGCGCGAGTCCAAATAACACTTTGACAGTTTTTTTAATTTTAGAGATATTAAAAATTTTGTTTTCTGTTAGTCAGAATATTGTATTTGTGTTTGATATAAAAGTTTCTCTAAATGTCTATCTGTATTTGTAAAAGGCTTTGATTAGTGACTGACTAGGTAGGTATCATCGAAGAGCCCAATCTACTGGAGCTGGAAGCGTGATATTCGGTACAGGGGTTAGTGGTTTATGTAGGCGTCCAGTCCACTAAGGAAGGATTTTTCAAAATTCCCACAGGAATCCCCATCCAAAAAATAAGGAAACTACAGTGCTGAACTTAAACGTAGTTCGCGGGCACAGTTAGGCTACTTATTTACTTATATTATAAAGAGGAAAGATTTGATTGTTTATTTGTTTGAATAGGCCCCGAAACTACTGGACCGATTTGTAAAATTCTTTTTCATTACTCGTACTCTGAAAGTAGGTCTGAAGTTGGTTGAAAGTAATACTTTTCAGCCCTAGGGAGAATCACTTTCAACTGACAGCTGCTGTCAATTTTTAAAAAAGGAACTAGTTCTATTTTCACATTTCTATTAAACCGTGTTCTGACGTTCTATTACCAGGGACCGGAAAACCCGTTCATTTGCTTAAGCCGTTCGAAAGGGTAACCCATTCGTATGGTAACCCAGTGGGCTCGGTAACCCGTTCAACAGGTTTCCCAACAATAACAATAACCCGTAAAATAGGGGTTACCACCCACAACAATAATTTACCGCTTACCTAATCTTAAAGGTTTTTAGTGTTTATGCGCTTAACCTGTTCGGGTTAGGGTAACCCTTTCCCTCACGCACACCGAGCGATTGAAATAGCACTGCGGGCGCAATAACGCCAGAGTTCGGTCGCGACCTTCGGCAAATATGCGGTGCAAAAGCAATCTACACGCGATATACCTAAGGTCTAAAATATTTTTACAAATTAATCAGCGTTTAGAACGGTAACCCATTTGGGGGGTTTTTGATATCGGTTAGCGGTAACCCGAATTAATTCAATCGAAGGGATTAATGTGTAAACCGGTAAGCCGTTTGAAAGCTTACCGTAAGGCAAAGGGTTTAAAAACCCAGCATTATAAAATACCCCATCAAAACCCTAAGGTTACCGGCTATAACGGTAACCGGGTCCGGTCCCTGTCTATTACAGCCACTCAATAACAGCGTAAAATTTAAATAACCTAATGTTAAGTGTTAAAAGAATATATTTTTCATCCCCCCATCTCGGAAAGAGTATTTTTGCTATTCGATATCTGACCGCCAAAGCCGTTTTTATCCGCTTGAGGTTAAAGTAAATTTGAATTTAGAACATCGCGTGCACTAGGTATGTGATTTCAAAACATCATTAACCTTTAAGTATGGACGTCATTTTTTCATAACACTATCCTGGACGTGTAGTCTCACAGGCTCCTATATTAACTAGTGTTTTTTTTACAAAATTATTTTAAATAGCTTGAATACTATATTTAACTTAAAGTATGGTTTAGTTATAGTAAAAATACGTGAATATATAAACCACTTTTTTTATAATAATTCCAGAAACATTCAAAATTAAAAAATAATGGCACATTTTGGGTAATTTTAAGTACAACTACGTTTTCAGCCGTAAAATCAACTAGAAATTATTAAAAATAAATATTTACGATACTCCCTTTTATTTTTTTACTATTCCAACATAAATAAGTCAAAGTTTACAAGAAAATCTAAAAAGAGAATAAAGTTGCATACAAATATTTTTATAACACAACTATGGACGTGTAGCCTGACAGGCTCCAAAAGAATTTTTAGATAAGTATTACTCACATATTATTCATTGAATGACGTAATTTCCTCCTTCGCTAGTCGTTTTGATACTAAAACTGAAGCTACTGAGCTACTCAAGAGTGGGGAGCGGGGGGAAGTACACAAAACTTAGAAACTGACATTCACCCGGAGTCTGTGAGGCTACACGTCCATACTTAAAGGTTAAACCTATTTACTTCCATCTCCATGGTGACGAATTTATCATACAACTTTTTTTAAATTTGTTAAAAACTCAGACTCTGAACCTCCTTTACTTTTGTTTTTAATTCGCTTTGCGCGCGCCATTTTGTTTTGACGTCGTATTGTTATAAATAAGAAACTTGAAAACAAGTAAAAAAAAATCGAAAATGAGTGATTCCAGCGACGAAGAAGTTTATTTTAATGTTGTAGTAAATATGTACCTAAACTGAAATAAAAGTATCGTGTGATTGTTAATGTTTTATTTTACATTTAGTCATTTCCTCGCTGAGGGGGGATGAAAAGTTACGTCTTGCACTCGAGTGCAAAGATTTTTCACCTTGTGCTCCTTTGATTCCCTCGCTAACGCTCAGGGGTCATCAAAGTTGAGCACGTGGTTAAAAAGCAACTTTGCACTCATGTATAACAAATAACTATTTTATATGAATAATATAATTTACTTTCAACTATTTCTTTGAAATAACATGACTTGGGCAAAATATTTACCATTTTTTCAATGATAAAAATGATAAATAATGGCTGAATAGCTGGCCGGCCACAGAAAAAAAAACAAAATAAGCGGGAAAGCGGCAATCCGATCTTTATTTGTTTTTCCAGTTTTGTTTATTCTTCCGAATAGCAGAGATTTCATACACAAGAGAAGAGGCAAAAGCAGAAGTTGTTGATTTATTAAAATAAAATTCACTCATTTATGTTCTTTAGCTGATTCATGTTTTTATTTTACTTTCCTTGTATTCGTAATGAAAAGCACAGTGTTTACCTCGGGTTAAAGACTTATTTAGTCCCTCGAACTATAGGCTCTACGCTCGGGCGCCAAACCCCGTCTCGGGACTAAATAAGTTACTTTCACCCCAGGGTAACAATGTATTACATTTAGAATCCTACACTGTCCCTGATGAACATAGGCGATAGAATATTTTCCTACGGAAAAATGTAAAATTCCAACGGGAAAAACGAAAACAAGCGGGCGAATCTGCGAGCGGAAAGCCTACAGACGAACTTATGTCGCAAGTTGGCAACGTTCACTGTGGTTCTTGTAGATGTTGCCTTTTTTTTGACAAGAGCCCATAGGTGACTAGCATAGCCCCTAGCCACTTACCATTAACAGGGCAGTTTTGTTTGTATGAAAAAAGAGAAAATACACGAGTTTGGATTTGAGAGCTCAGCAGGAGAAGACTACCAGTATACGCGCTTGCTTTTGGGGTGGGGTTTTGAATAAGGCAACGACAATCGACTCATCTAATCACAGTGGACAATAAGCTTGTTTTCAATCAATAGGCTTAAATGGTACATTGAATTGACTTTCCAGCTCCCCTAGACATAAGCCACACGCTTATTTTTGCGCACTCGCTCCGCAGGAAATGACATTAGCCTTTGACAACTGTCATATCCATACATTTTTCCGCAGAACGACTACGGAAAAATAAGCTTGTAGCTTTTGTTTAAGGGGTCTTACGTGTCTTCCAATGGGAACGGAGCGATTCCGATGAGGTTTAACGGTTAAAAGTTCTAATGTCACCTTGTGACATTAAAACTATTGTCCTAATGTCACGAAGCGATAGCGAGTGATCGCTTTGAGATAGACGGTAGGGTCACGACACGAGTACAGGGTCACCGGCGGCGGCGTGTAGGAGTCAATGGACCAGAGATATTATATAGGCAGAAAGATAAAGTTAGCTTAGTATGCTTAAAGAACACACCTGAAGACAAGATGAACATCGATAATGCTGTTTAGTGAATATGCCCACATTCCGCCAGAAAGCTGCCACACACGACGAAATGAGATGACATACAAGTCGGACGTCATGTTTGCCGGAGCTCTGTGTAGTGGCACGCGTCCTACGGACGTAGGATGGAAGTCTCCACGCCTGTCACCGGGACATAAATCGGACGCGTTTGAAGCCCGCTCCGCGTTTGAAATATTTGAGACGCCAAGAAATCCGGCGAAGGCGGTGAAGGTGGTGCGAGCGAGAGGAGCGAGCGGTATTCTTTAAAATTCAAGCCATATTACGGCAGTCACCGCGGTTCTACGAGAGCAATAATAGTACATTATGATACGAGCGCGCTATGTCGGTCATTGCGCACGAGGCGATATTGTGCGCGAGCCGCAGGCGAGCACGACAAGAAAGCAGAGTACGTAATGACCAATGCGCGCGTGTATCATACGACGATGTGTGTGTGGTATTAATATTTTTCTGAAAATGACTGCGCTTTTTTATCAATCTTCCACTGCATGAAAGTATCGTATGCCGCCAAGTATTTATCCTTTGACTTTGGCGGCAACAAACTATTACTCTCGCTTTGCGCCTCCATAATTATTTCCGGCGGAGTTAATAATATGGATTCTTCTTCACTTGGACTCGACATATTTGTAGAATCGATTATCAATTACAACAAAAAGGCAAAAAAATTATATAGCGGGAAAATGCCGCGCGCCTTTTTTTTCGCGCGCTCCCGGGCATGGCTAAACTCGCATACAGCCAACAAAAAAGGGCCAAACAGCCAAACTAAATAAACCGAATATTTAAAGAAAAAAACAAGTTTGTGTGAATTTTTAATAATTCATTTTAGTTATCGTTATAATTTTTTTTTTAATGTCGTTGTTAATTTAATATTTAACTTACCAGTAGTAGGCTGTTCATTTGTTTCCAATTGGCAGCCGCATAAAGTCGTGTTAAAAAAAAAGTGTATTAAGCGACAAATTTAAGAATGCGTACTGGACATACATTTACTTTGCAATCTTGAACAAATTAGAATTTGTCGTGTTAAGATTACCGCACTTGTGCGATTATGTAAAGTGAAAAGCACTCGTGTTTAATATACTGAATAACGGGTCTAAATGCAAGGTAGTAAGACCCACTTTACGAGCAAGTGTGTTGAAAAACATATTTTTATGTAAGTTAATCCACATTATAATTATCTTCACATTCAATAAAACCGTTTAAGCAAAAAAAAATGTTTTACTTATTGTTTATGACTAACAACAAGTTTGATACATTCGTATCAACTAAGTTGTTGTGTTCCGAAAATTAGAGGTACGATATACAATCCATCAGCTATTAAGGAGGCCAGGTGAAGGTCGCCTCGGCCTCTGACTATATTATACAAGATTATTTTTAACTTGGTGTCACGCTTCAACCCGCCCGAGCTGCTGACTTAAGCCACACACAAACAACTGATTCACTGCCGTTTAATGCATTCGGGGAATCGTAACGACCGCGAATGTCTCGGGGAAACCGAATTATTTTGAGCTGCGGGATTACTTCTCGAGCGCGCATTATTTATGCCGCGCACGTGAACGTTTCATCTGCTTTTCCACATAATAAATAAATAACGCACACGCACCTGACGTATGGTAAATTGTTTTTAAATTAAAATTTATCATTATGTTCGTCGTCTTCAACCAACGTGAAAGCAATTTAATAAATATTAACGTAGTCGCTCGCTCGGGATTTGAATATTTGCTGTGCTCGGGATGTGTGACCAAAGTGTAAAACATCATTGGGTCCAATTTTTGATGGTCCCGTTTGATATCGGAATTGATTACGCATTTTAATGCGATTTGAGTTACAAGGGGCAGTTCTGCTGGCTTAACGGCCCAATCGGACAGTGCTAGTTAAGGAAAGGATAAAGCACTGTTTGTTCACCGAATGGACGGCCGTTAGGGCAGAAAGGTCCTCGATTGGCGGCCGCGTACCGGGAGACGCAGCTTTGGTACCTAAACAACACACAAAGTGGACCAGCGATGTGGTGAAGGTCACGGGAAGCCGCTGGTTGCGGGAGGCGCAGGACCGATCGGTTCAGGGAGTCTGTGGGAGGCCTATGTTCAACAGTGGGCGTCCCTTGGCTGGAATGAGGGCGATGATAACCATCTACATTACATTCTTGTATAGAAAATGTGTGGAAACCAACCACCATTTTCGAAAAGGAAAGGAAGACTCAGTACTAAAGACGTCAAATAAAGAGCATTCCCAGCGAGCGGTATGGTATAGTACACCAAATAAATATTAATCAATCAAATAATTAATTTATTATTATCTTTCATCGCCAAAATCTGTTCATTATTGACATTAAAATTAACAGATTAGAGAGCATTCAGAAAAAGTTCCTGAAATATCTGTAATATAAATCCAAAGATTTTCTTTCAAATTACGAAGCTGTGCAAAAATACCATTTTCATATGCGTATGAACATTGCTGACGTTACCTATATTATAAAAAATGTAAATTACTGTATAGATTCACCTCAGCTACTCGGTGAAATTAATTTCAACATCCCTACAAAGCATCTGCGTAATTTTATTATCATCCCATTTGCATTCCTAAGTTCAACAGTAACTACAGGAAAAACACATTTTTCTGCAGAGCTGGCAGACTATTTAACGAATTCTGCATTAAGTATCCTTCGCTCGATATATTATTTAACATGAAGCCTACGACTGTGAGGCGGATGGTAGCCGGCTCTTATTTCAATTTTGAGCACCTAGCTTTAGCTTTATATGTATCTGTAGTACTCAGCATTTAGTGATTCGGTGAGAACATGCATGATGGTCCTTAAATCCAGCAACCTGCTCTTTTTTTTGGGGGGGGCCGAAGACCTGTCCCAAGGTGGTGTCGGGTTCATTCTCCATAAGTCTCTAGTGAACTACGCCTAGACCCTACGCCCGTCTACGCCCAAACCTCGACCCACCCCGACGAGGAAGTAAAAGCTATTTATGTCGTTGTCAACATTTCTCGGGCAATACACACTTCCAAGACTCAGTACACCGTTGTCACGGGAGACTTCAACTCTTGACTCTTTCTTCAAAACGCGGCTGCATCGAAAATTTACCTAGAAAAGTCCGGATTGACAAAAAATGACATTGACTTCATCATGTTGACTAAGACCCAATATTTAATGACGTCTCAATGATTAATTCGTTTAACACAGGGAGCGATCACCGAACGGTAAGAGGCGCATTGAATTTTAACATAAAAGCAGAACGGTATCGCCTGGTGAAGTCTACGCTCCGTCCCTAAGCAATCCAGATCCAAAACCCCGAGCGCTTTCAACTCGAATTGCAAAATCGCTTTGATTGCCTGAAGGACTGCACGGATGTAGACATTTATAATGACAGGGTTCTGGAAGCTGTCCTTACGGTAGGTGCAAACCCAGCCGTACTAAGCAAAGAAGTAACGGAGCCGACAGATAAGCTGACGGAGGAATGGCGTGGAATGGGTCTGCAGTCTTCTGAAGGTTCTCGTCGGCAGTTCTCTAAGTGTCTGACTCGCGGCATACGCTGTTTTAATACGGAACGTATTAAAGAGGCCATCGAGCAGAACAATGGCTCCAAAGTGTTCACAAGTGCCGTGCTTAGATCATTCCAGAGGTGCCAAAAAGACTATCGGTACATCCAAGTGTTGCAGCATTATACGAAAACACCACCATGTCAGTCCGCCTTCAGGACCAAAACTCGAAACCAGTACCACTTCAGCGCAGTGTGAGACAGGGTGACGTTATATCGCCGAAACTGTTCACGCTGAACTGGAGAGGACTCGGCATCAACATAAACGACTAAAGTACAAGACTAAATTTCGTTTAGCTGATGATATCGTAGTCATGGCTGAGACCGTGGAGGATCTAGCCACAATGGTCGAAGACCTCTGTAGAGTTTCCCAACAAGTGGGTCTTAAAATGAACACGGACAAGACTAAAATAATGTCGAATTCCCGTGTAGTACCCACTCCTGTGCATGTTGGAGACTCTACGCTGGAAGCTGTTGACGAATATGTTTACCTGGGGCAAATAGTCCAGCTCGGTAGGTCTAACTTCCGGAAAGAGGCAAGTCGACGAATCCAACTCGGCTGGGCAGCGTTCGGGAAGCTACGCAGCATATTCTCGGTCCATCTGCCGTAGTCTCTCAAGACGAAAGTCTTCAATTCATGCGTGTTGCCAGTGATGACGTACGGAAATGAGAAGTGGCTGCTTACAATGGGTCTCATACGAAGGCTCAATTTAACTCAAAGGGCAATGGAGAAAGCTATGCTCGGGTTTTCCCTACGTGATCACATCAGAAATAATGAAATCCGTAGAAGAACTAGAGTTACCGAAATAATCCAAAGAATTGCAAACCTTAAATAGCAGTGGCGGGATACATTCTTCGCTGGCCGTCAGTCCTGCGAGACTGACGGCCGTTAGGGCGGAAACCGGATGGTACCGGATGTATAAGGACCTCCATAGCAATCGGTATGGAGATCTTTGGAGAAGGCCTATGTTCAACAGTGGGCGTCTCATGGCTAAAATGATGATGATGATGAACCAAAATGCTTATCTCACGAGTCATGGATCTTTAATTTAAGTAAGTTTGAATTCTAATATTTATACATACTGAAATTTTAATACGATCTAGCATTTATAGATTGCTTTTCAATATGAGACCAACCTCGAAATGAAGAAAAAATCATCTGTTTCATAGAAAAGTTCAATACTTGCTCGATCAAAATGTATGAAACAGTTTTTTTTTTTTTGTAATTTAAAAGTAGGTCCCATAAAAAGGAAGTCTATAAATGTTACTGAACCGTATAAAAATGTAATCATAATAATGAAACTATTATACTAATATAACGAATACAGAATTTCAAGAAATTATTGGAATTTAAAAAAAGCTGTAGATTATAGAGATATCTACTTTTTATCTAATAATAAAACAAATTGATTCAAACGAATATCGTACATAATTTAAGGTAATAATAGCGCTATGGTGGGCTTAGGTACAACTGTAAGGAACGTCCCCTTATCCGTCGTTATCTAAGTATAAGATTTTCTATAATGCCAATGGAAAATAAAATTGATTACCAAGAAATAAGGTAACAATGACGGGTTAAGGTACTTTTGGTAATGCTCGCTCCAGTATCCGTCAAAACTACATAAATTTTGACGAGTATTGGGCAAAACAGGAATAAAAGAGCACCAATTAATGTCACATGCAATAAAAAAATAAATTCTCACGATATAGCACAGATTAATAGGTATAGTATTAGAAAATGTATTGTACTATCTTTAAAAAATAAACACATTTACCGTATAAATATCCCAAGCGGAATATTATGTAAAAAATAGGAGCCGGTTGTTGCTCAGTTTAGTTGCCGAACTATACCTTTTCCACATTTTTTTCTGAGCTCACACTTTTAGCACCTCGAACTTTAGACGCAATTTCAATTTTAATGCAGTGTTGCAAATATAATAGAACATTATATTACTGTGATTGTATTTCAATAACAATTCTTTAATTTACGGTTGGTAGAAATATTATAAGCCCCTTTTAAAGTGTAGGTATAGGTACCTGACGAGTATTGGGACACTGACGAGTATACCAGCGTTTACCTTACTCAATTCGACGCGTATATTTTTTTTAAATGTATGATCACGCATAACTTTTTACAGAGAATTCCGATTTAGATGATTCTTTTTTTTATTGGAAAGGGTATTCCCCGAGGGTGTTCCCATATACATTTTTATTATATTGATTATTAAAGGAGATTTAAATCTTCAAAAAATTTAAACATGCCGTGTGATGTCGTGGCACACCCGATAGGAACGAAGTACTTTATGCTATTCGACAAATATTTGATTAACATTATATTAAAGAATATTTTTTTCCTTTTTTGGCATCAATATGGCTTGAGTTTAAAAATCTTAATCTACCTAGAAAATTCTCTTCATACGCATCGACTCGTATCTCGACCTCCGATGCATTGTTATCGAGTTATTTTAAATTAAATGCGCTCTAACGCTTTTTTGTAACGTACAGTTTTTGCCGGCTAGCCCCCGTCGGTCTCTACAACATCCCACAAGGAACTTCGTTCCAAAATTGGTCAGATTTTCTGCTGTATTCAAACATCCACAAAACAAAGACTAGATTATATGAAAAAAACAAAACACATGAAAAAAACAAAAGCAAAAGCCTTTCTTTGCTTTAATATGCAAAAAGTAATTAATTTGGTCTAGTTTTAGAGGAGTAAACAGGGGTCTACGAAACGTCTATTTTGTTCACTTTTTATAGGTGGCTTCATCTTCGGTACGAGCTGCAGTTGTTCCAAGGTCTATCGCGCACAGCTCGTTTGTTTGAGGGCACAGCGCGACAACAATACTTTTCACAAATTTCTTTCTACCTTAGCGTTCCCTCTTATTTATTTATTTATTTATTTCGCCCAACTTACAACTATCCTTACAGGTCTAACCTAATGCGATAGTGTACACCAATCAATCGAAATATACGTATACAAATTTAAAATAATAATAATAAAGATAATTAATAAAGATTATGAAATAATAATAATAATATATATAATCACTTATAATAACATATTGTAAATAACGCTGTTTTTGTGAATTCACTCAGTGAACACGCAAACAAATCGATCCTCTCTGAGATTAAATTTCATGTACGGAGGGCGCGCGTGAGCGGCGCCTCGCTCAGAAGGCGCGTGCGAGCGTGCGGCACCGCCAGCAGCGGCGGCCGGCGCCGGCGCTCCACGTACCGATCTGGTACGTTCAAATATATTCCCCCTAGTAATTCGGGATTATCACCTTTCCCTATTAATAATTTAAATAAGTATGCAGCTAGTGCTAGTTCCCTCCTCACCCCTAACTCGTTATATCCAACCATACCTAATATAAATAGGGTTGGATACATCAACGGATAAAAAGGATAGACCCCGTACAGCCGCATATATAAATATCTTATATACTTGTTTTGGACTCGCTCCAACATTAACCTATGTTTTGTATCACTTGGGGCCCATATGACTGCGTTACACTCTAAGTGGCTTCTCACTAACGTATTATAAAGTGTCACAATTGTACTTATATTTGTAAATCCTTTAGAGTTACGAAGAACGAATCCCAGGTTGCGATATGCTTTCTTACATACCTTTGTAACATAGTCTCGAAAGGACAGTTCTGATGTGAGCTGAGTACCCAGGTCTCTAACCTCATCAACCCTCGTTATTACTACATCTCCCATTCTGTAGTCATATTGAACAGGACTATGCGACCTGGAGAAGGATATAATCACACATTTTGCATCATTAAATTGTAGGTGGTTATCCTTACTCCATTTCACCAGCCTGTTAATATCTTCTTGCAATTTGTAACAATCTTCCGGGTTTTTAATTGTTTGGTATAGTTTTAAATCGTCCGCAAATAGTAAACATTTTGCGTTTTGCACCACCTTCGGTAAATCGTTAATCAGTATATTGAATTCGAGGGGCCCTAGGTTACTACCCTGACTCACACCTGACCTTGTGTAATAAGGCTCTGATACACATCCAGAATATTCCACATACTGCTGTCTGTCTATCATGTAACTAGCAAAGAATTTTAAAAGGTGAGGCGTGAACCCTGCCGCTGCAAACTTTTCAAAAAGCACTTTGTGGTCAACTAGGTCAAATGCCTTTTTGAAATCAAAGTAGACGGCGTCAACCTGTGCACCACCGTCCACCACCGGTGTAATATACGCCATGTAATTTAACAGGTTGCTAGTGGTACTTCGATTCGGCCGGAACCCGTGCTGCGCCTCTGTTAGCTGCGTACTTATTTGCGGATACAAGCTACTATAAATGACCGACTCAAACACTTTCGCCAGAGATGACCCCCCTTTAGGTACCGGTACGACCCTTGTAATTTTCCATCTAGCCGGAAAAACTTCTGATTCCAAAGAGCGGTTGAATATATATAAGAGTGGTTCGGCTAACACCTCCCTACAATCTTTAAAAATAAATGTCGGGATCCCGTCAGGTCCAGCCGACATTTTAGGCTTAAGCCTCCGTAATGCGTCGCGTACGTCACGCAGCTGTAGTTGGCCCAGGTGTATGCGCGCGCCTTCGTTGGAGTCGCTCGTGTATGTTGAGTTTGCACATATTTCTAAATTAGCTCGTTCCGTGCTATACACAGAGTGAAAATATTTCGCCAACTCATCTACGCAATTCTGACCCGTCAGCAGGCTACCGTTGCTATAAATGTTTCTTGGTCTTCGAGACCCCTGCTTAGATTTAATATACTGCCAAAAAGCTTTCGGGTCAGATTTCAGATGACACTGTACACGTTGGCAATATTGTTCCTGAGCTATTTTGATCATTTCCTTAACTCTAGTCCTACACTGCGAAAATAGAGCGTAATCCGGCTGTGATTTGCTACGTTTGTACTGTTTATGAAGGGCTGCTTTTAATCTTATATGTCTGATTATTTCACCAGTATACCACTCTGGGTAAGAATACATTGAACATTTACTTACATTTTGTTTTTTAGGAACGTGATGACTAATTAATGACTTATTAATGACTAGCAGTGCCCGCGACTTCGTCCGCGTGGAATAGTAAGTTATGTTGAAGTTGATAAAAACTAGCCAATGTTATACCGTATATAATTAGCTGTCTATTAGTGAAAGTCCCGTCAAAATCGGTCTAGCCGTTCCGGAGATTAGCGGGAACAAACAGACAGACAAAAATTTTTTAAATTGTTTTTGTTATTGCTACCCGTTATACATTTACACCCATTTAGTAAAAACTTGTTATTTTGATATTACAAACAGACACTTCAATTTTTTTTTAAAAAAAAACGTCGCCTCACTCTAGGATTTGCTCCTGTGTCATGGGTGCAGTTACAAACATAGAATATCACATGCCCGATCATATATATATATATGATATCTGTCCCGAGCGAAAATCGAACCCGCGACCCGTTGCGCAGTAGGCGATCCTCGAACTCTGCGCTAACCGTGTCAAATTTATTTGTAGTATAGATGTCTAGATATATTTTTTAATGATTATAACCAATTCGCCTGTTGCTGCAGGAGATGAGTGCGTCTGAAGGCGGCGGGGAGCCAGCGCCAGTGGTGAGCCCGACGGCGGGGGAGGCGGGCGAGGCGGTGGAGGCGCCCGCGGCCGCCGCCGCCCCGGAGGCCGGGCCGGATGGCGCGCCGCTGGTGCCAGCGCCGCCGGCGCCGCGCAAGCCGCCGCGCCGCGGGCCCAAGGTGCTGCAGGAGAGGCCCAAGCGCGCCATCTTCTGCCTCACCCTCAAGAACCCGCTCAGGAAGCTGTGCATCGATATCGTGGAGTGGAAGTATCCTTTGCCAAATTGTCATTTGTTTTTTTTTTATACCACGAAGTTGGCGTGCAAGCAGACTGCCCACCTGGTGGTAAGTTGTTATATGTATATGTAGTCCTGCACTAGATGTGCCCACGGCTTTGCATGTGTGAAATTGAACTCTTGGTCGTAGTGTTGGTGTTATATAGCCTATGGCTTCCTCGATAAACAGTCTATTCAACACTAAAATAATTTTTCAATTAAAACCAGTTGTACCTGAGATTAGCGCTATCAACCAAATATTTAAAATCTTTAGCTTATTGGTATAGTATAAGTATAAAAAAGTAAAAAGTGTATAGAGGTGGAAATCATGTCATAGGCGTTCTCTGCCAGTCGAACTTTGGAAAAGTGTCATGAATGACTTTCTATGTTAGCATAAGGATAGGCAATGAATTCAGTAGCAAGGATTTCTGATTAATTTTTAATAATTTTGCTACTGATGATGATATATGGAAATAATAGAACAACTCATATACGCAACGCAAGAGAAAATGAACATGATAACTGGCTATCTAAACAATTTATTGGCCACTTAAAATTTTTCATCCGGCGTTATCCGATTTGACCAACATTTGGAATTTACACACGCGTGGCCACAGCAATATCCCTGGCGGAGTGCCAGCGAAACTTCCGCCTCGGGAACCGTTTGTTTAACTTTTGAGGTTCCGCTAACGTGTGTCAATGACTGCATTGTAAAATAACTACAGATACAGATTGGCGAAATTTATGTCACTGAAGTTTTTCGGGCTTAAAACGCGTTTTTTACTTATAGGCTCCGGCGCTTCGGTGGTCATGGTCACGGGCCGAAAAATAGTAACATATAATATTTAGGTTATTACAGCGGATTGTTTGCAAGGCGGAGGTTCAGTTTATTATATCCAGTCACTTCGTATTGCCGCGACTCCGTCTGTATGATTTCAGTTATATCGCGGGATTGCTTAATTTGAAAGAAAGAAACATTTTATCACTCTTTCCCCAGAGAACTCTGTAAAATTCTGGACAAAAAATAACCTATGTCTCAAGCTCAAGCTCAAGGCTTAAGCTATGTCTATACTAAATTTACAAGATACAGATAGACAGACAGTTTCGCATTTAAATAATAGCAGGGATCAACATTATCTTACGGCTTTTCTACTTATAAGTAACGCGGGGAAAAGACTTCAGATTCAGATGAAAGTTTTGTAGAGTCCAACGTCGTACCACGTGTTACAATTTAAGATCATGAGAATCTCTCAAAGATAAATATTACAGGTCAGTATATTTTTACAGATCATTTGTGTTTATAAGAATTATACATATTTGATGCAAATTTTCAAGTTCGTCAAATGAACATCTTCTTATATATAAAAATGAAACGCTGTGTGTTTGTCTCGCAAAAACTCTGAAACGGCTCGACCGATTCTTACGAAATTCTCTATGTGTATTTGATAGATCCAAGGAAGGTCTAAACGTACAGGTAGGTGGCGCTGTAATCGGGCGGGACAACGTCCGCCGGGCCCACTAGTAAAAAATAAAAATAAAGTTGCTGTTAATGCTTGAAGTAAATCTGTATCACGTTAAAATAATTACATAAAATATAAAAGAATTTTATTGTGTATCGTAACGTAAACGTAAGCGTTGGTAGGTACTTCTGAAAAAGCGGATGTTTCTTGCACCTATTTTTCTGATCAGCCAAAAGACGTTCAAAATGGGTGATGTGTATTCAAAAGTCATATAAAGATTATTTCGATTTTGATACCCAAGCAGGCGGATGACAACATAGCCTCTAAGTATGTATAGTTATAGATTTGACGCCTTTAAAGAAACCTCCATGACTATCTACCGTGAAATATAACAGATGAACTATTAGATTTCCCGATAGCCACGTGCCAAGAAGAAATATAGGGTAAACAAACTTGTATAGTGATCAAAACACATCCCATGCCCCTATCCCATGGCCGTTATCATAACAGCCCATGCAGTTATTAATACAGCGCCCGGTGAAGTGAGGCGTGGCGAGTTCAGGGTCGCTTGCTGGATGCTGCGGGATTTATTTGAGGCCACCGCCGCTTTTTAGCTGAGGGGAAATATCGAGCTATTGCTGAATTTACTTCAGATACCTACATAAACAACATATTAGTCGTTTATTGATATTTTACAAAGAACACTGTACTGAATGTGAAGTATAACAATATATGTAACAAAATAATAAGAAAGTTTTATCATATCTCATTCAAATCATAATAAAGGTGATATTTTAAATATCACCTTTATTATTCCGTGTTATTTCCGTCACAAGTAATAGTACTGCTTACAGGATTTCCCCGACCTCCTAATTACTTACATAGCAGTGTGAAGGCAAACCATTTCTTTTGTTTGAATGTTAATTTAAGCGACTGATCCTGGACTCAAGGTTCACGGCCTACTAGATTCGGAGGCCTGGTAATACGCAAAATTTCTAGTTTATCTTTACCTACCTTTTTGTCATCAGTTCACAGTACATTTAAACTAATTTCAAAAATGTTAAGTCCTATTAATATATTTGCAACATAATATTTAAATAAAGCCAGAAAAGCTTGTACTTCAGGTCTAAATCTGGATCTCCCTCTTAACACCATTTTGTAACGAAAGTAGGACTAGCCTCTCTGCGTCCTGGTACGGAACAGTTTCAACTTTACACGAGAGACAAGAAAAATTTCACAATAAATACCATTCCAAATGCTGTAGGTACGGGAGCTTTGGCATTCTTCGACCCAAAATCGCAGTAAGGCACGGATCTCTTCTCAGACAAGGAGGAGTTGTCTAAGGAGCACCTACTGTCCGGGGCGATCCTACATTGACGTTGGCCCAGCAAGTACTATCTACAGGCAGAGCTGTCTTGGAAGTGATCTTGTGACTAGAGTCACCCACATCTCAGGACACCTCACTATTGGACGAAAGTCCCACATAACCACTAGAGATAGCTCCAACCTCTTGCGTAGATGTGAAATCTTTTCTAACCGGGTTAAAAAGGATTTCTTATGAGACTCCATCTCTTCCCAAAGGTGTAGCTGCGGTAAACTAGTCAGCCCTATCGACATCCACTGGTTGAAAGTGAGCGGCTACCCACGTTTTTCCAAAATCCTACTATTATAATGGTTGAAATCCCCAGGTGCTGGTCTGTAGGTCCAGGATTCGAGTCCCCGTGGGGCTGTAGTTTTCTACTGGATTTGATTGGTAGTATTGGGCTATTGAGTCTGCTAGGCTTGTTACAACTGTCTTACCCAAGTTTCTTAATTACATTGTCGTGTTCCGACAATTAGAGGTGAGATAGCCAGGAGTCTTTTTCTGCTAACGTTAATGCATTGATGGCGTATCAATAACGCTTCAACGCCTCGGACCCGTGACACTAATAGCATTGCTTTTTGAGACAGTATACTGAACTCCAACCGATAACTTGGTGGCGGTCCGGAGTTCGAGACCGCCAGGTACCAATGTGTTTTTCGTTTTTCGAATTTCATATGTTCATTTGTCTGACGCTCCTACGGTGAAGGAAACATCGTGAGGCAGCCTGCATACATCTGCCAAGAAATTCAGTGGTGTATGTGAGGTGGACCAATCCGCACTGGGCCAGTGTGGTTGACTAAGGCCTAATCACCCTAACATAGGATAAGCTCGAGCCCCTCGGTGGGGACGTATATGAGCTGTGATAATGAATAACTAACTTAAGCGTTTATCACTATTGGCTTATCAACAAATTGTAGTACGAATAAACTGCACCACGAAAAGTGTACAAAAGTGACAAAAGAAGTTTTATTGAAACGCTTTGAAGACAGGATTACAACGTTAAGATTAGCAGAAATAGGCGCCAGTTCCTCAGTTGTTGGGAGTCGAAATCAAGCTCGCTGCCATGTTTAGCCTTATCATCACACCATCAGGTGAGATGAAGGCCAAATGTGTACAAAATACAATGGCGCAGTACACTCGCGTAGACGATATTATATGATGGAAATAAGCGGTGTGTTTTGTCTTCTAAACGTTTTCTATTATCTATTTAAATCAATCGGTACGATGTTTATTTGAACAGCGTGCGAGGCGAAGTTTTTATTTAGAAATTAGAAATATTATATTGGAAGCTGTTCTTTGCAACAGCGCAGTGTTAGATGTATCTGTAAAACAATCAGACAATTTAAATAAACATTGGTTTATTTTGTTTTGCAGAAAAAATATCTCGAAGCTCGAATAATTAAGAAGTTTTTGTTGGCAATGCGTATTATGCGTGATGAGTTGAGGGGGCGATGGAGAAATTTGAAGCGTAGACTTTCAAGTTTTACAATTTAATGCGATAATTAATACAAGATTAATTTAAGGGGTTAGTGTCGTTGCGTAGCAAATGCGTTAATGACGATGATATTTAAAATTTTTAAACCGGCGATCGCTCCGCTGTTCACTTCAGTGCTTCGTCCAATGGTTGTCCTCCAAGATATGTGACGTCATTGAACGTCAATGTTGAAGTTGCTGTTCTGTTATGTGTCTATGTTATGAATGAGTGGTAGGTATTCAGTTCAACGTATAAACATTTTTATTTCTCGAAAGTTTTTTTTTTCATTTTTCCACACACGAATGTTTGAAGTCGAAGTCTGGTTTTTCAAACAGTAGGATAATATGCCTCCCTTCTTATAATATTATAAATCATAAAGAAGCTTTGTTCGTCTATCTGTCTGTTACGGATTCACGCCTAAGCCGCCGCACCAATAGAGAAGGACATAAATAGGCCACTTTTTATCCTGAATTTTAACAAGTTCCCTAGCGAACTAAGTCACGGACAGCAGATTGTGTGGGTACTGTTCTACGTGAAAGAAAATGTTTGTTCGATTGATAAAAATAATGTGAAGATTGAATGACTTCGGTTAAACTATACCTACTCAATTCGGTAAGCTACTTGTTGTGTTTTTTTTTTGCCAATGAAAAGACAATGCCCTTGACTGCAAGCAGACCGTTCGAGTGGATGATCCTGACCACGATATTCGCCAACTGCATCGCGCTGGCGGTCTACACGCCCTACCCCGCCAGCGATTCCAACTACACCAACTCAGTGCTGGTGAGCTGGTGTTTTCGTAAAGCCCATAGAAGATGCGATAAATTCGATGTCTTCTTCGTAGATACACAGTTTTCATTTAATAAAAAAATATATGTATGTATCTATTCTATCTGCATCTGTGTATACTTTTACACGCATACTTTTAGACCATTGATTTACTACCAAACGTAGATAGAGCACTGCATACAAAAACGCACTTGAAATCTGTCACCTTATCGACTATACATTTGTACGCTGTTAAATAGGTAGTTGAATATGCACACCCGAATTAAAATTACCATAAAGAAAGTACCGTATTTATCGAATTCCACCTTATTCTTTATTATTACGGCAACTTTTTGAAGTACAACCGTGTGCAGTTACATCATTTCATACCTAGCCACCATTGATATACTACCAAACGTAGATAGAGCGCTTCATACAAAAACGCGCTTGAAATCTGTCACCTAATCGACTATACATTGGTACTCGCTGATATATACTATTATAAATCATAAAGAAGCTTTGTTCGTCTATCTGTCTGTTACGGATTCACGCCTAAGCCGCCGCACCAATAGAGAAGGACATAAATAGGCCACTTTTTATCCTGAATTTTAACAAGTTCCCTAGCGAACTAAGTCACGGACAGCAGATTGTGTGGGTACTGTTCTACGTGAAAGAAAATGTTTGTTCGATTGATAAAAATAATGTGAAGATTGAATGACTTCGGTTAAACTATACCTACTCAATTCGGTAAGCTACTTGTTGTGTTTTTTTTTTGCCAATGAAAAGACAATGCCCTTGACTGCAAGCAGACCGTTCGAGTGGATGATCCTGACCACGATATTCGCCAACTGCATCGCGCTGGCGGTCTACACGCCCTACCCCGCCAGCGATTCCAACTACACCAACTCAGTGCTGGTGAGCTGGTGTTTTCGTAAAGCCCATAGAAGATGCGATAAATTCGATGTCTTCTTCGTAGATACACAGTTTTCATTTAATAAAAAAATATATGTATGTATCTATTCTATCTGCATCTGTGTATACTTTTACACGCATACTTTTAGACCATTGATTTACTACCAAACGTAGATAGAGCACTGCATACAAAAACGCACTTGAAATCTGTCACCTTATCGACTATACATTTGTACGCTGTTAAATAGGTAGTTGAATATGCACACCCGAATTAAAATTACCATAAAGAAAGTACCGTATTTATCGAATTCCACCTTATTCTTTATTATTACGGCAACTTTTTGAAGTACAACCGTGTGCAGTTACATCATTTCATACCTAGCCACCATTGATATACTACCAAACGTAGATAGAGCGCTTCATACAAAAACGCGCTTGAAATCTGTCACCTAATCGACTATACATTGGTACTCGCTGATATATACTTGAATATACACGCCCGAATGAAAATTACCATAAAGAAAGTATCGTATTTATCGAATTCAACCTTATTCTGCATTATTACGGCAACTATTTCAAGTACAACCGTGGGAAGTTACATCGTTTCATACCTAGCCACAGATCAAACGACGCTTTAGTAATTGCTACAAGAAAATATCAACTTTATACTCTCAAACATAATGCTTGAAATTGCTTATCGCGTTGTCGCTCCAACGCATGAATGAGATAACACATCGTGATACGACGCCCGTGCGAGCGAGACGATTGTGATGTACTGACACTGACGCGAAGCAACATGTTTATGATTAAAATAATTGTTTTTGATTGGTTTTTACGTATAAATCGAATATTTGAATACATGATAAGATGTGTAATGAGTTTACTCACGCAAAATATGAAATCCCGTCTTTTTTCTGCCGTTTCTGGCTATTGTTACCACAACTTTTTAATGCGCACTTCGGCATGTTTACGTGCCGACAGCTAATCACTCACTACGGAAAGGAACTGCACGAGTCGCGATTGAGCAGTTCTTCACCGGCCTACTTTTCGATCGTTCATGCGTTATCTACGTTTGGTAGTAAATCAATGCTAGCCACATTAAATTTGACATTTTAGTAATTGCTACAAGAAAATATCAACTTTATACTCTCAAACATAATGCTCAAAATTGCTTATCCAACGCATGGAAAAGAACTGCACGAGGCCCGATTGGGCAGTTCTTCACCGGCCCACTTTTCGAACGTTCATGCGTTATCTACGTTTGGTAGTAAATCAATGTTTTAGACACTCTAAAGCACATACAAGCACATTCGCTGATACAAAATCACTCATTTTACAATACGTATACACACTTTGTCAAGCTGTTAAGTTAAAAAAATGTACGAGTAAAAAACATAAAATTTTACATGCCTTTATGTAATAAGTGGACTAATTATCGTAAGAAGTTGATGGTTTAGTCGATATTGGACATATTCGCGAAATTCCTCATTCTGTATGTATTTTTCTTTTTTAGGAAAAAATAGAATACGTGTTCCTGGTGATATTCACCGGGGAGTGCGTGATGAAGATCATAGCGTACGGGTTCATCATGCATCAGGGCTCGTATCTGCGTAACGGGTGGAACTTGCTCGACTTCACCATTGTGGTCATCGGGTAAGGTCATGTAGACAAAACTTAGATTAGGCAGATAATTGTTTTTTTTATAAAAAGTCTATTTCTCATACATATAATAAATCCGGTTACGGTAAGATTACCAAAATCGCATAACTGACCTTTACCATGATCGAATATTAATTTGAGCGATCATAGTTACTGGCAGGCGCGAGCCGGAGCGAGAGCCGTATAGCACTATACGGTACAGTAGCACTATACGATGCAGTAGCACTATACGATGCAGTAGCACTATACGATGCAGTAGCACTATACGATGCAGTAGCGCTATACGATGCAGTAGCACTATACAATGCAGTAGCACTATACGATGCAGTAGCACTATACGATGCAGTAGCACTATACAATGCAGTAGCACTATACGATGCAGTAGCACTATACGATGCAGTAGCGCTATACGATGCAGTAGCACTATACGATGCAGTAGCACTATACGATGCAGTAGCACTATACGATGCAGTAGCGCTATACGATGCAGTAGCACTATACGATGCAGTAGCGGTGTCTCCGATTCAATATTGTTTTGATCTTACTCAGTCCAAGCGATCATTATAAGATAAGAGAGCAGATAGTAGTATTGGTCGGTGTCTTCACTATCAGTCTGGCGGTTTACCCGCAGTGCTACCGGTTCAAGTTCCAATTCCTTGAGGATAAGGGATCGGAATTTAAATATACTTTGTTTAAAAATCTATGTATTAAATTTATTATTTTTCACTTTTAGGCGTTCACTGGAATTATTTGGCGATTATTTGGGCAATTAATATTATTATTTATTTCAGTTCATTACTACCTGTGACATTCGCCACGTTGCAAAGGCCGTGATTGCAGACATACTGGTACAGCGAGTGGTGTTCTCATTTAGAACAATGGCTTAACATTTTTGAAGTCCTTTAAAGTAACGGATAATTTAATAATGTGTCGACATTGTGTCGATTACAAACACATAAAAAAAACATTCGCTTTGTTCGCAGCATGGTAAGCACAGTGCTGTCCAGCATATTCAAGGACGCATTCGACGTGAAGGCGCTGCGAGCCTTCAGAGTGCTCCGACCGCTGAGGCTCGTCTCCGGCGTGCCAAGTGAGTGGCATCATCATTTTACTTTTTAACCCCCGACGGAAAAAGAGGGGATGTCACGCCCGTGTATATTTTGTAGCACGTTGTGACGTAGAACCCCCACTATATGATGCAGTAGCACTATACAATGCAGTAGCACTATACGATGCAGTAGCACTATATGATGCAGTAGCACTATACGATGCAGTAGCACTATACGATGCAGTAGCACTATACGATGCAGTAGCGGTGTCTCCGATTCAATATTGTTTTGATCTTACTCAGTCCAAGCGATCATTATAAGATAAGAGAGCAGATAGTCACTTTATCTCAATAGATACCTTTAATCGCTTTATCTCAATAGTTTCTCCTTTTAATACCCTAGACATTATCCCTATACATAAGATATTTAAAAATGACTCACTGCCCCGCAGGCTTGCAGATCGTGTTGAACTCCATCCTCAAGGCCATGGTGCCGCTGCTGCACATCGCGCTGCTCGTGATCTTCGTCATCATCATCTACGCCATCATTGGCCTCGAGCTTTTCTCCGGAAAAATGCACAAGAGCTGCTACAACAAGTTCACAGGTACATATCGCCCCACCACCACCCATCGCCGTACCAACCTTTCTTGACTCTACAATATCTTTGCTGCTCTTGCAGCTGTTGTTGTTACGGATGTTGTTACGTCCACAGATGAGATAATGGACACCCCCCACCCGTGCGATGTAGACAACGGGTTCAACTGCTCGTCCATCGGCGACGACATGGAGTGCCGCGAGGGGTGGATCGGGCCAAACTTCGGCATCACCAACTTCGACAACTTTGGCCTATCCATGCTTACCGTCTTCCAGTGCATCACCCTCGAGGGCTGGACAGATGTCATGTACAATGTAAGCTTATTATATTAAATGCTTATTGTTATCCTCCCAATAACAGTACGGTCACTCCTCACAAAACCTTTCCCTAGGGGAAGGGTTTGGGTTGTCTCCTGCCACAATGGCCCAATGCAGGCTAGTGGAGTACCCACCACATACAGCCAGGTTGACTTGGAGCCCGCCAGATATTATTTGGAAACCTTTTGACCGTCTTCAACCTATTATTATATCTCTCTCTATCAAAACTCTTAATTCTATGTATACATATAACATTGAGAACATGAAATCCGACAAACATAA
Organism: Schoenobius gigantellus; assembly: GCA_963935595.1. Classification (NCBI taxonomy): domain Eukaryota; kingdom Metazoa; phylum Arthropoda; class Insecta; order Lepidoptera; family Crambidae; genus Schoenobius; species Schoenobius gigantellus. Next base: position 63,078,881 of record OZ012542.1, on the reverse strand, counting down.
ATAAAATTTTTATCAGATCTTTAAATGCATGAAGCAAGAAGTTTATAAATTCTGGAAGATAAAACATTTCTTGGTACATGCACTTTTGATTTCTAACCTTTTTTACGTTGCAACCAAACTCTGATATACGTCAAATTATGCCTAAATCTGTAATTTTATCTCTAATATTAACCATCTAACCTTTGTTTTAGATACAGGACGCAATGGGTAACAGTTGGGAGTGGATCTACTTCGTGTCCATGGTCATTCTCGGTGCGTTCTTTGTGATGAACCTCATCCTTGGTGTGTTGTCTGGGTAAGTTGAGATACTATGCATGTTCAACAACTTAAATACAAGTTTATTTTTCAGTTATAAGTAGTGCTAAGGTTCAATTATGTATGTATGTCTGGAATCTACAGGAGTTCAAAAGAAGACGATAGTTGCTATCATAAACTGTTGTAAATTACTTTTAACTATGGATTAACTTACGCCTTACACTTCCGTGCCAACACCATATCAGCAGCAGTTTATGGTGTAGAGTTTAAAATTTCTTGCTTCGACCTGCCTGGAGTCCTAAATTCTTCAAAATTATCTGCTCTATTTATATTAACTTGGTGAAGGGCTTTTGTGTTCGCGTGATTAGCTTCAACAATAAATAAGTCAAATGTATGTAATCTTCCAGAGAGTTCTCAAAAGAGAGGGAGAAAGCGAAGAATCGCGGCGACTTTCAGAAGCTGCGGGAAAAGCAGCAGCTAGAGGAGGATCTGAAGGGCTACCTGGACTGGATCACGCAAGCCGAGTACCTCGAGCCGCTCGCCGACCAAAGCGATACCATCGATCAGAAAAGGGACTACGGATTAGGTGAGAAAGTAAAAGAATCTGATTATGATTCATACTACCTTACAAATATAATAGTGACAAAGGAAAATATTAAACTATCTGAATACCTTAAAGATAGGGGACTTTCAATTCAGGACAAGCCTGTATTACACTTATTGTTAAAGGGATAACGTATGTTTCAGGTCCAACTCCCAACGAGCACGACTCCACGGACCACTTAGGCATAGAGAGCACAGACCAGAAGGTATCAATAACAAAACTATGGAAAAAGGACTTCGACAAGGTACGCCTATTAGACCTCTAAGGCGAAAAACGTCAACAATCCTGATGAAACTTTGTGTTTCGATTATTCTTACAATTAGAATCGTTATTTTCTTAAATTTAATTTTATTACTAATCACCTTTTATAAGCACTCGATATAATCAGTTACATTAGGTACAAATGTTTTTTTATTCATAACAAAAACTTAAGACTTTCATCTTACCTGCTAGACCATCGGGTATAAAGGTATTTAACTGTTAAAGGTAACAAAACCATTACATTGGTCGAAAGCCAGGTGTCACTGTGAAGTAAAGGGTTTTCGCTACTGCCCCTCTAGACAAAAGCCACACGCTAAGTTTTCCGCAGCCGTTTCGCAGAAAAAATGTATGGAGCGTCCGCAGAAAGAATTCGCTGCGGAAAAAATAGCGTGGGGTTGTCACAAGCTAATGTTATTTTCATACATTTTTCTGCGGAAAACATCAAGTACACATGCCAACAGACCACACTTTACAGTTTCACCCTTAGACGGCCCTTAGTCACTTGTGATAGAAATATAGTGTAAAACATGATGTTCTGCCGACTGTACAACTGTACAATCAATAACACATCACTTTAATCGTTCGATTAAATAGAGGAGCGATAGAAGTGAAGAAGTGTGCCCTCGCAGGTGAACCGCCGCATGAAGCGCGCGTGTCGGCGGGCCGTGAAGTCGCAGACCTTCTACTGGCTCATCATCGTGCTGGTGTTCCTCAACACAGTGGTCCTGGCCAGCGAGCACTACAGGTCAGTCGTTTATGACTTGTAGCACAAGCAGACTACATTGGATGTTGATACTAAAGTCCATAGGTGTAGGTCTTCTTATATTATTGATGGAGGGGGCGGGAGGAAGTGTCCGGATTGAAATCTTGCCTAGTGTATACTGACTGATACAAAACATGCTCCTTTTTACTCCGAGGAAAAATTAATTCTAATATCTAGTGTACGTTAATTTTTCAATGTGCCCTAACCCCAAGCCAGGGAGGCAATTGACAGGAAGTTCTATTGTTAAAATCTAACACTTAATATACTCGTCATATTTTATGTCATTTATACGTTTTGATTACATAGCCAATTAATGACTATTAAATTATTTAAATTAATATGTAATAGCGAGGACCAGAACTCGTTGGCATTAGGTACAGCTCATAAAAAAATATTTTAGGTCAGTAGGTACTTACCATTGAAATCATTCGATATTTCTAAATTGTGACATGCCAATGATATTTCTAAATTGTGAAATAAGCCAAACGTACCTACTGTTTTAATATAATTTTAGTTGTTGATATGAACATTTTAAAACTCTCTCTGATGATTAAAACTTTTACTAAGAATATCCATATTCTAAATACAAATTACTTTTCGTCCCTGAGTGATAAAAATATTTTGGTTCCTATGTAAAAAACTAATTTTATATCTGGATTCAATTTGGATTCACGATCACATAGAAAAAACACATTAAAATAGTAAAGAAGATATTAAGTAGGTATTATATTGGAGTACGAGGGATAGCACTGAGTATAAGGGGTCTCGATTATCACCTTATGGCACTCGAGTCGTCTTTACCTGCTTGAGGTTCCTTGTGGACCAACGAACGAGGCTCTGGTACTCAGCACCGATCCTGGGACTCGCCCAGGGTACTGGAAGCCCACACCCTTTCTTCCTGGTGAGGGCTTCCCCATCATTACAGATGCTGGGTAGTTTAGTGGGTTCTCCGACACACGCCCAATCCTTGGCCTGCGACAGTACGGTGCATGAATCGAATAGTACCAGCTTTGGTTATCATATATTTCAGGCAACCAGAGTGGCTCGACCTCTTCCAGGAGTACGGGAACGCGTTCTTCGTGGCCCTCTTCACGCTAGAGATGCTGGTCAAGATGTACAGCCTGGGGCTGCAGGTGAGTGATCACTAAGGCAAAAACAATCAGTTATTCACTCCCTCACTTCAACACATAGTCTCTTGTTGAACACTGGTCTATCCTCAAACGAGGAGAAATCAGCGTACTGGTCGTTGGCCTACTATACGCTAAGCTGGCGGTTGGTGTAAAGCTTTGTTTCGAGTATCACATCTCTTTGAAAAGGTGTAATTTCGGTAAACTTCCCTAGTCTCCACAGGAAGAAAAGGTGGTGCGACACATGTATTCTAAGTACTTCGCCACTACACAGACCAAGTCCTGATAGGCTTTTTCCATAAATATTACTCGATAACAAACAATTTGAATCAGCCAATTTTATCTAGCACCAATTTTGATTTCATCTTCTTACTAAAAGTAAGATATTACTGTTCTGTTATCGAACAGTATTCACCATTACCACAGTATCAGTATGGTGTAACAACTCGTTATTACAATGATCTCATTTCATTTCAATGATGTGTGCACCTTTCATCAGGGGTACTTCGTGTCGCTGTTCAACCGGTTCGACTGCTTCGTGGTGGTGGGGTCGATTAGCGAGATGGTGCTGACCAAGGGCGGCGTGATGCCGCCGCTGGGCGTCTCCGTGCTGCGCTGCGTGCGCCTGCTGCGCGTGTTCAAGGTCACCAGGTAGGTCACTGTGACCAGGAGATGGTCATCGGGTGGTTCGCTAATGAAGATGCTAAAGAGGGTAATCAGGAGAGTCACGTAAGTATAGTCAGAAGATGGTGCTTACCGAAGTCATCAGGTGAGTCACTGAAGTCAGGCGATTATCCTTACCAAGGTCACCAGCTGGGTCGAAAACCAGATGGGTCACTGTGATCAGGAGATGATGCTGACTAGGCTCATCAGCAGGGTCGCTTATAAAGGATCAAGGAAGCCAGGAGGGTCACAACACTATGGTCAGTAGATAGGGCTAACCGAGGTCATCAGTGAGTCACTGAGGTGGGTCGCCAAGATCAGTAGATGGTGCCGCCCAAGGTCACCAGATGGATCATATGACTATGGTCAGTAGATATAGGTTAACAAGTGGGTAACTGTGGTCAAGAGGTGGTCAGTAGATAGGGCTAACCGAGGTCATCAGTGAGTCACTGTGGTCAAGCAATCGTCTTTAATAAGGTCACCAGCTAGTCACGCCAGGTGGGTCATTGTGATCAGGAGATGAGCCGAGGTGGGACGCCAAGGTCAGTAGATGGTCGCCCAAGGTCACCAGATGGATCATGTGACTATGGTCAGTAGATAGAACTTAACAAGTGGGTAACTGTGGTCAGGAGGTCGTGCTGACCAAGATCACCAGCTAGTAACTTTGGCCAGGAGATGGTGCTGAGCAGCACACAATTTTAAGAATGACTGTATCGTCTACTTCGTAGCTACAACATCAGGAAGAACGTATCACTGATATTGAAGAGATAACCTCGCTCTTGTACATATTTATTAATATACTCGTATGTCATGACACTTAATTAAGTATATTAGAACGTTGTGCATGTGTTAAGGTACTGGCGCTCGCTGTCGAACCTGGTGGCGTCGCTGCTGAACTCGATCCAGTCGATTGCGTCGCTGCTCCTGCTGCTGTTCCTGTTCATCATGATCTTCGCGCTGCTCGGCATGCAGGTGTTCGGCGGCAAGTTCAACTACGACCCCGTCGAGGAGAAGGACCGCCACAACTTCGACTGCTTCTGGCAGGCCTTGCTCACTGTGTTTCAGGCATGTATTAACCATTCAAAGAAAGATACCAAAGAGATGCCCGGACCATATTCATATCCCACCGTAATGAGTGTCTACTACTTACTTGAAATTTTCGCTAGGATTTCATGACAAATAATGCTTTAAAAATGAAGAAAAATATTATCCCTAAGATCCAGATCTCTAGGGGAAGTCTCTATGCAAGAAATCTGAAATAATTGTTGTTTATATAAGTTTGTAACATTCAAGTACTTTCACAACAGCTAGGTTGCTTTTTGGTTAATTCAGCCTCTTCTAAAGAGCCATTAAAAGAAAGGCCTTGTTGTCCCAAGTAGGGCATGCATTCCGGAATTCCGGAATTTCGTAATTCCGGAATTCCGTAACAATTTTGCTGATATTTCAACTCCGGAATTAAGATGAATAATATCGGAATTCCGATATTCATAAATTATTCTGTATGTAATAAAATCTGTTTGAATCTCTCGACTAATTTCGACCTTCGCAGGCTTTGTCAAATTAGAAAAAGCTATGTTTGATAACAGAGGAGACTGAGGCGTGTATCTCACAGAAGCTTTACCGGAAAGAGGCTCTGTACCAGGGTCTGCTTGGGTACCTCCGTCTTACCTATTTCTGCAGCAAAGCAGCAGTGCTTGCATTGCTGTGTTCCGGTTTGAGGGGTAAGATATGGCAGTGAAATTACTTTGTTACCGTGACTTTACATCTGAGGGCCTTCTGGGGGCCTATCAATGCTACGTCTCAGGAACGCGGCCACCACTCGAGGACCGCCCCGCCCCAACGGCCGTCAATCCTGCCCCATTTGCCCCAGGTAAACATTTATTTGTCAACAACTTCGAGTGTAGAGCCTCCAACCTTTACAGAAGGGTACTACATGGGAATTCACCATGATTTTGGTCTTGTCTATGTTCATTTTAAAACTCACTTGTTGGAAAACTCTACAAAGAGCATTGTGCCTAGATATTCCACGGTCTCAGCCATGACTACGATATTATCGGCAAAACGAAGGTGAATCATGTACTCGCCGTTTATGTTGATGGCGAGTCCTCTCCAGTCCAAAAACTTAAATACATCGGTTTCGGCGATATTACGTTACCCTGACTCATACCTCGCTGAAGTCGTATTGGTTTCGAGTTTTAGTCCTGAAGGCGGACTGACATAGTGGCCTTTTTGTACAATGATTGCAATTGATGTACCGGTAGTCTATTTAGCACCTCTGGACTGACCTAAGTACAGCCCAGGTCTCGATGGAATTAAAGGCTTTCTTATAGTCTACAAACGCCAAGCATAGGGCAGATTATACTCCTCGGTCTTTTGTATAACCTGCCGCAGCGTATGAATGTGGTCTATGGTACTATAGCCTTTACGGAATCCGGTTTATTCGGGAGGCTGGAAGTCGTCAAACCTGCCCGCCAGCCGATTCCTGATGACTCTCGAGAACAGCTTATATACACGACTCAAGAGCGTGATGGGTCTGTAGTTCTTTAACTGGACCCTGCCGCCCTTTTTGAAGAAAAGTGCCACCACGCCCTTGTGCCATGCTTATGACGTTTTGCCCTCAAGTATGACGGAGTTATATAGCCTCTGCAGCGCTTTCCGGACCACCCGCTTTCAAAAGCTCATCTGTAACGCCATCATCACCCGGCGCTTTGTTGTTTTTGAGCTGTTTGAGAGACACACTAATCACGTACAGGCTGACGTCCGGGATGTCTTCGGTGTAATGCTGGGTCAATTTGGCTCTAGGATCTGTAGCCTCAATGACAGGTGCCTGCGATGTTGTGTAAAGCTGTCCATAGAAGCGTTCGATCTCAGCCATAAGCTCAGGTTGGGACGTAACGACTCTGTCGTCCTGTCTTCAGCTTCGTCAGCAGACTAACCGACTGACAGATCTTTGCTTTGGAGCCCTTGTTCCGCTCGATGGCTTCTTTAATACGTCCCGTATTAAACCGGCGTATGTATGCGAGTCAGGGACTTCGAAATCTGGTTGTCGCTGACAAGCATCTTCAGAAGACTGCAGACACATCCCACGCCTTTCCTCCATCAGCTTAATTGTCGGCTCTGTAATTGTCGGCTCTGAGATCTTGCTTCTTTGCTTGGTACGGTTAGTATTCATATTGGTAATGTTTAATTGGCATTGTGTAATAAATATGCCCTATTGATTTTACGGTTTAAGTTGTTTAATTAGAGTAATAAGAGAGAAAGATGACCAAATATGTTTAATTTGTTACAAAAGATTATTAAAAGATTGATAGAATTATAAATAATAATAATAAATTCATTTATTTACCATGCACAAATCAACATTGAATAAGCGGAATATGCAATAATGGTAAAAAGATCCCAGACTCAGCCTAGGCTAACAGCTGCTGATATTCTGTCCTGGTCTGTCCTTTAAAAGTTATATGTTTATTAATAAAAAACGGTACAACAAAAAAATATATATGGCATAACATCCACAAATAAAAGAGAATATACTTAATCAGCTAGCGTTGCAAAACATAGTCCATTGACAGTGCATCAGTGGATTGCTTTAAAAACAGCCAGTGCAATACTTTTCTACGAAAAGTTTTGCATGATTGATGTTCACTAACTCGTACAGGAGGTGGTAAGTCATTTCAAATTTTCGCGGCGGCGAATTTAAAACAACCCATTGCACTATGTTTTGCAAATCTTGTTTGATTTGAAAAAAAAATCAAAGTTACCAATTCCGGAACCAGTTCCGGAATTCCGGAATTAGATCATCAGTATTGGAACTCAGTTCCGGAATTGAAAACCTTGCGATATTGCATGCCCTAGTCCCAAGTAATTGTATTTAGTTTGTACTCGTATGAAGAAAGATCGTAAGGAACTTGTATTTGCAGACATCTCGATCATAGATGAGTTGCTTGCCATACAAGGTTAAATGTTAAACTTTTATTTTCAATTTTGTATTTGTTTTTAGCGTCAATGAGTGCCTGTTAAGGCCTATGTTAAGTAGATTTTTAATTTTCATAAAATGTTATTGTATACCAGTACTAGTAAAACCGACCTTTTGGCTTTTCCATTTCTGGCATTTTGACTTAAATGTCAAATAATTAACTACTTCTTTAAGTTGATTAAAACGTATCACTTCAGTAACAATTACCTTTAACGCAGGTTCATTTCATTCCTTTAGATTTTAACCGGTGAAGACTGGAACGCAGTTATGTACGAAGGTATTAAGGCATACGGTGGCGTTGGCTCCTTCGGCATCCTTGCGTGTATATACTTCATCATCTTGTTTATCTGCGGCAATTGTATCCTTTTGATTAACAAACATTTGAAATACCTATTGCGCTTCTAAGAAAACTAACTAAAGATGCATTAAATTTTTATGAAATTTACGAAACGATGTATTTCTATTTTCTCATTTTCGCACAACAGATATTCTTTTGAATGTGTTCTTGGCCATCGCCGTAGATAATTTAGCTGATGCAGAATCTTTGACCAACATTGAAAAAGAGGAAGGGGTATGTATTTCATACAAGTCTATACATTTAGTTTTATTATCTATATTATCTTTAAAATTACAAGTTGACCCAAAATTATTGAATTGATTGAATATTTTAGGCTGCGGAAGACAAAGAAGGCGGAAGTGTGATAGCTACTGACGGTGGACCTGTCGATACTGATGACGAATACATACACGATGATGATGCTTATACAACTGACAAGTAAATAATAATATGTACACATAAAATATGTAGAATTTTAATACTAACGATATTTCTTGTTACCCTTAACAAAACGTCTTTTTGCTGTAGCTCCGAGAGAGAATATGAAGAAACAGGTTCAGAAGGTGAAAACCAAGAAGATATGGATGGGGATATCGAAGCCAATGTTGGTGAAGAAGAAAACAGTGAAGAAAAACTAGAAGAAGAGCAGGAACAGGAAAGAGGTGAAGAACAAGAGATGATGGAGGGTCTTCAAAGAAATCATATAGGTATACAAATTATATAAGCATAGTTAATTACTATCAAATCTTTAAAATGTGTATTATTTCAATGAAGAATGTATTATACAAAATTACGAATAAAAACTTAATGTCTATATTTTAATTAAAATTAATCTTACTGATTGAAGAATTCTCCGTATATTCGATCCACACTTAGTGTGTCTGGTATGCATATGTCCATAAACAATGTAGCTAACCAAATGAACGCAGTGAATACAGACATGGATGAAGAGCCGCGTCTGAAACGAAAGCCAACGACGTCGTCGGCGCGACCGCGGCGTCTGTCGGAGGTCGATATTCACGACACTAAGAAACCCATCCCTGATGCTTCGTCTTTCTTCATTTTTTCCAAAACGAACAGGTTAGGGGAGAACCGACGGCGATCACATTTGAGCTTACGATTTGAATAGATGTTTATTTTCCGTCTCTATATTTTACTTATATTAATTTAGAATTCGCCTTCGATTGCACTCTATCATTCGATGGATGCAGTCAAAAGCAACCTCTTATCTGTTTTACACCTTTCATCTATCTTATTTAATATTTCGGAATTCTTATTAATTCATATCTTTATTGTTTCGTTAATGTCACTTTTTTCTTAGCTAATCACACTTTATTTATGTTGGCATTATGTTCTGTATTATTTGAATAGCAGGTAGTGAAAGCATTTTGTTATGGAATTTAGGAAAGATTGAGGTAATTTGGGAGACTATGATCAGTAGCGACTTTGCAATGATGTAGATTCTTATATTGATTAGTGCAAACAACAATGTCGATATGTTTCTATCTCACAAGATGGCGGTCAATCTGAAGAGGAGGGCACACTGGTAACCGCCAGGCCGCGGCGTGTTTCCGAACTGAATATGCCAAATCAGACGCCACCAATACCGAACGCTAGTAGTTTCTTCATATTCTCACCAACGAACAGGTGATTGGTGACCTCCATGTGGTACCCGTGTCTCATTGTAAATTCAATTGGCATTAATATCAGACGTCCTGAAGCTCCTGCCATTTCACCTACATCATGACTATTACATTAATATATCATAGTATTTTGAAACATGCACGAGTGTCAGCTACTGTGACCCGAACAAAATTATGACAATGAGAATACTGGATACCTCTCAATCCCATAAATTAGTGGAGGCCTGTTCTTGCTGTTTAGATTACCTTAAATCCATTAGAATTTAGAATGTCGCAGTTTCCAAAAGCATGACTATGGAAACATTTGGCATCTAGCGCAGTGTATCTGTTGCTCTTGATTCTGATTAAGTACTCTTTAGGAGATTTAGCATGTATGCACGAAATATTTTACAGTATAAGTATTTTATGAATTTTTTCGTACAATCTGTGTTTTACTGGCACTAGCTTTTATTTATTTTTCCTACAATTTTTATGTACCTTGTCTGCATTCATTCATGTTAGTAATCACATACGTACGCTTTTGTATTATTATATGTTACAGTGTGTAGATATTTAAGTGTGAACGCTACTAATTTGGTGTACCTATATGTGTTTGACCGTAAACTTTTATGTATATGCTCTAAATGTTGTTATGAACTAATTATAATATTGAGCAAAATTATTAACTTTGAAATACAATTGTTTAATATTATTTCGGTTCTCTTCGTACACATATGTAATTTTCTTTTTCAACATCAGGTTTCGGGTTTTTTGCTACAAGATGTCAGCATCGTCAACCTTCGGAAACATCATATTAGTTTGCATCATGTTCTCATCTGCCATGTTGGCTGCTGAAGACCCACTAGATGCGACACAGAAGGGTTTCAGGAATTGGGTAATAACTTTTAATATGTCTAAATTATGACGTTCTGAATTAGTTGGTACCATTCAAAAGATCAGCGTACTACGTGGCATTTTTCAACAAGTTTATTTTTCCTGTTCTATGGCCACACTTTAAGATCACGTGTTTCAATTTACACGTACTGCTTCCTCAAAGTGTTTTTTGTATTTTTAAAATTATTATTACTATTGATAGTAATATGAATTAACTCTCTTTGCAGTTACTGAGTCAATTCGACGTTTTCTTCACGGGAATATTCACGTTGGAGCTGTTTCTGAAGCTGGTCACCTATGGCCTGCTCCTTCACCAAGGCGCCTTTTTGAGGTCCGCCTTCAACGTGCTAGACATGCTCGTTGTCTGCGTTTCTCTCATCTCTATGAGTTTTAAGTGAGTCTTCAACTTGTTATATGGCATATCATAATAGAATTAAGATACCCCTTTGTATTAAACAACCAGTGCCTAAAACTCCCCGTGTATTATTTTAAATAATATTTTAATTGTATCGCATCTATTACCCTTTCTACTCTATCATCATCTATAAATACACGTCGTCACAAAACTCAAGCTCAATGATCTGCTAATTTAACCCTATCTTTGTCCGTAACGATAGTACAGACTTTTTGAAATACGATCTCCAATTTCCATGCTATTAAATCGCATGCGTAATAAGCGGTCAATATAATTACAGGTCTGGTAGTATATCAGTGGTGAAGATATTGCGAGTGTTCAGGGTGCTGAGGCCACTAAGGGCTATTAACAGGGCCAAAGGCCTTAAGGTCAGTGACTATTCCAATATACTTTTATTTACAAATCAATATATACCTTAAATGAATGCTATACACATAATATGCTTTTAATACTTGGTAAATGAACTGAGGTAATGTTTGTCTACGATCTCAATATAATCATTTTGGCACAGATGATCTTTATTGTTCTTTTCCATGATTATAGCACGTTGTTCAGTGTGTGATCGTTGCAATCAAAACGATCGGAAACATTTTGTTGGTTACATCATTACTGCAATTCATGTTTGCGGTCATGGGAGTGCAAATGTTCAAGGTAGGGGGCTTCGCTATGAAACACAGCTTACTACCCGATCTCTTATCATATGTTTGTGTTGCTCTATTCATCACGAGTGACTACACGAATCAGAGTGAATACACGTGTATAAAGTATAACAATCACATAGCCTCATTATCAAAACTTTTCAATTACACCTTTGGGTATTTATTTATGTTGTTTTATCACGTTTCCTTTTTTTTCGTTTTGCTCATTTGTGGTGTTTTTTATTGAGTTTTTACTTTCACTGCTAGTCTTCTGGTTGTTCGTCTGTTATGATTTTTTCTATTTTTTTTTTTTGGTGTTATTTCCTAAATGGAAGCAAAAAAGAGAAGCGTGTGTTTATGGGCGATGTTATTGTTGTATTGGGTTATAATATTCAAACACTCATTACTGTACAAGTATTTAAGTAAAATATTTAAGGTAGTTCTTACATTGTAAAAGTCGCATGTGTAAACATGACGTCTATCAGCCTGTAAATGTTTAGAATTAATGATATGTGTCCTTATTATTATTTGTGTGTCGTCAAATCATACCTAAGCATGGATCAAGAAGATACGAACCCAAAGGTGTAGAATGTTTAGCATTGAAGCCGTAACTATCCCCCTACCTTGGCGTTTAAAGAAACCCTTTGAGTCTAACTGATAATTATACATATTATCCCTAAAATGTGACTAATATAGACAAACCCACAGTCCTGTACAAACGTCCCAAGTGATTAAAATGGTTTGCTTGTCCCTTATGTCCTGCCGCTGCGTGGTACCGGACTTTTATGGATTATCCTTGACCCTGGTAACGTATGCCCGGCAACTAACGATAAACTATTAATAATATGTAATTCTGTAGTATGTGGTGAAATGTGTGATAGTAGCGATTAAGACAATAGGAAATATAATGCTAGTTACTTATTTATTACAATTTATGTTCGCCGTGGTTGGTGTACAGTTGTTTAAGGTGAGATTTAATTTCGACGCATGTGAAATCTTAAAGCTGTTACCAATAATATGGTAAAGAGAATATTTCACTTTGTGGATCAATACAAATCTCTTAACTAATCACTTTGCATGCGTATCTACACTTGCTGAGATATTATTTCCAAATTATCTAGTGTATGTTTAATGAATCCAGTGTGCTTATTTTGGCCTCCTTAAAAGTGACCCTTAATGGCTTGTAAATAGAAACCGTTATGTAACAACTATTTTATATTAATAAATAAATAAATAAAAACTACCTGGATAATATTTCTGATATAAATGTTGTGGCATGTTAACTACTGTAAACGTATTCGAATGATGACTTAATGCAAAGGTCGTGTTTCAGGGTAAATTTTTTAGATGTAATGATATTTCTAAGATGACAGAAGAAGAGTGTCAGTAAGTTCAATCGGCATGTAATGTTACGTGATTTTAATACAAATTAAACTGTGGGTTATCGGTACATTCCTATTTTCTTTCAGAGGAACTTATTTAGTATTCGAAAATCGAAATTATGTAGTGAGAGATAGAGAATGGAAAAGAAACGACTTCCATTTTGATAATGTGATGAAAGGCATGCTAACCCTTTTCACAGTCTCTACATTCGAAGGATGGCCAGGGTGAGACTACTTAGATGATGTTTTTATTAGGAGATAGTGCATGTAATTACAATAAGATGATTTATAACTTTTTTTCATTTTTCAGATTGTTGTATGTCTCTATAGACTCTAATGCTGAAGATCGTGGTCCCATCACTAATTTCCGTCCAATTGTTGCAGCCTATTATATAATTTATATTATTATAATTGCCTTCTTTATGGTAAGAAATACTTCGTTCGGCAGTTCATTACATATTTTTTTCGTTCCCGTCTACATGATTATTTTGATATATATTTTATTAAAACTCTGTATTTCCTATATACGACTTCTCAATCTCAATTATTCTAGGTAAATATATTCGTCGGTTTCGTCATAGTGACATTCCAAAATGAAGGTGAACAAGAATATAAAAATTGTGAATTAGATAAGAACCAAAGAAACTGCATTGAATTCGCTTTAAAAGCAAAACCTATTAGAAGGTACCTTAAAATGTTATTTTATTTTCATATTACATTACGATTACTAATAGTGCTGTGATAGTAATATGTATTCCATTTTATTTTAAGGTATATCCCAAAACATCGGATACAATACAAAGTCTGGTGGTTTGTGACATCTCAACCGTTTGAGTACGCCATATTTGTTCTGATCATGATCAATACTATAACCCTTGCTATGAAATATCACAACCAACCTCCAGAATATAGCAAAGCATTGGATATGCTCAATATGATATTCACAGCCGTGTTTGCCTTGGAATTTATATTCAAATTAGCGGCTTTTAGATTTAAGGTAAGATTATCATTTATTGGAAACTATGTTCTTACATATTCTTATCATTGAATTTATAAAATAAAAAATAGAGTTATATTAATTTTATTTCATTTTATACAGAACTACTTTGGAGACGCTTGGAATACGTTTGACTTCATCATCGTGTTAGGAAGCATTATCGATATCGTGGTTTCGCAAGTTAATGAACTCAAGAATCAGGTAGAGTTAGCGTTATATGTATTAAAAATTATAAAATAACACAGAAACTACACTCGCGAGCAAAAGTTTGGAATAAGTTACTTGAAATTGGTTGCGCGTTATCTTGAGTAGTTAATACTTTTTTAATAATCGTAAAAATGACATCATTTTAAAGGTTCAACTCTTTACTTTTAAACTGATACCGAATTCATTAAAAACAAGCCAGTATTTATGGAGCCATTCCGCATTAAGTGAAGGTGTATCGAAAAAGACGTGTTTCAATTGTTTGATACGTCACGAGTTGCGACCTATTGACCCCCTATAAAAGCACATGTTATCGGATTTTCTTTATCAGTCGACTTTCACACGTTGACCGGTACACATCTCCGCCACTTTTGACCCTTTACCTTGTACGACAATGGAGACAACACCTACAGAAGCAGCACAAATCGTAGCCCTATTGCAAGAAGGGCTCAGCCAGCGGGTTGTCGCTCGTCGGCTCCACATAAGCCAATCCTGTGTTTCGAAAGTTTATAAGCGCTTTCGGGAGACTGGTGGCTTTATCCCGAGACCAAGATCTGGACGGCGCCGGTGCACATCGGAGAGGGATGACCGTTTTATCGTGTCAACCTCTCTTCGAAATCGGCATTTGACTGGTGTCGAGGTCCAACAGGAGCTCTGAGATGTTCGTGGGGTAGCAGCCAGCGAGTGGACAGTTCGTCGACGACTCAAGCAAGCATATCTGACTCCAAAAAGGCCTGCCACAGGCCCGAAACTCACGGCAGCTCACCGACAAGCACGCCTTCAGTTTGCTCGCACCCATCTTGATTGGGAGGTTGAGCAATGGAGGCAAGTCCTGTTCTCCGACGAAAGAAGGATGTGTTTGCACGGTAGCGACAGAAGAGGACGGGTCTACAGGCGGCCTGGGGAGCGATTTGCACAGTGCTGTGTCGCTGAAACAGTGGCTTATGGGGGCGGCTCTTGTATGATGTGGGCCGGCATTTCCTTCGATGGTAAAACCGAGCTTGTTTTCGTGCCTGGCGGGGGACGAGGAGGCGGTCTAACTTCGGACCGGTACATTTCCGATATTCTCCTGGAACATGTCGTTCCCTATGCGGGATACATCGGTGATGACTTCCTCCTTATGCACGATAACGCTCGTTGTCACACTGCCCGTGTAACAACGCCACATTGGACTGGCCAGCGCTCAGCCCTGACTTGAATCCCATTGAGCACGTGTGGGATGAACTGAAGAGGAAGGTTCGTTCCAGAACTCCTGCTCCTTCATGTCTGAATGAGCTGAAATCAGCGTTGATTGAGGAATGGGAAGGTATTCCACAAGAATCAATTCAGAAGCTGATCAGGTCTATCGTCTTGGAGCAGTTATTAGGGCGAGGGCAGGGAACACAAAATATTGACACTTATTTTTAAAGATAAATAAAATTTGTATTTACTAATTTTTGTTGTTTTATTCATTCATTATTCCCTATTTCCTTGTTTTTCTACCTCCTTCACTTAATCCGGGATAACTCCACAATTACAGGCTCGATATGAATTAATTTTATATCGATTTAAAGTGGACAGTTGCACCTTTAACATGATGTCATTTTTATGATTATTAAACATTTATTTAGTAAGCAAGATCACGCGGAACCAATTTCAAGTAACTGATTCCAAACTTTTGCTCGCGAGTGTAGAATACCACAGTCACAAATTGTAAACCTGAATATTTTGAAACAATCATTAGACTTTATTAAACTACTAAACTCAAGTTTCATACCACAAGATTCTAAACAAACTATGGTTGTTTCCAAATAAAAAAGGTTACTGTCCCGAGCATGGACAAAATAGTTGTTGTAATAATAATAGTTCTTGCTGACGCAATATCACTTTATTTCGACGTATAACATAAAAAAATATTGAAGAAAACAATATCGTTTGCAGGGCAGTGGAATGTCTAGAGCACACGTTGTTAAGGTAAGTGCATCACGCTTTCACGCAAAAAAGTAATATTAGATACACACCAATACTTTGAGCATGTACATTAGATATGGGCTACAGAATAAATAACATCATCTATTATAATAATTATAATATCAGGAAGGGGCCTATTGCTTTCATGTTGTGAACGCTTAAAATTATTGTGACGGCTTCTAAATGTTAAAATATATAATGGGACAGTAACATGTTCAAATGCCGTCATTGTACAACTTTTGCAATGAAAATCACCTCGTTGCACTTAAAAGTACAAATGGAAGGATATGCACCATGTAATCAAATTAAAACTATTATATTATTATACTTAGGTTCGCTATATCCAATATTGTAAGTATATTGTATATATAAAATAAATTCTCGTATTAGTTTCTCATTGTCTAGATAATATTATTCAAATATTATGGAAATCCATTTTAGAAATGAATATGACTAATCTGTTTCACTTTAAATATTCTAGGAGAGCTCAATACCTTCAATTAATTTCTTCCGACTCTTTCGTGTGATGAGACTGGTTAAGCTTCTATCGAGAGGTGAAGGTATCAGAACACTACTGTGGACTTTTATTAAGTCTTTTCAAGCCCTGCCGTACGTAGCATTACTTATCCTGATGCTTTTCTTTATCTACGCCGTAGTAGGCATGCAGGTTGGTAAAGTATTTGACTGATGATTAATTTAATGTTTTTGATGAGTCTCAATATAGGTATGTATTTTAAATTTATCATTTCTTTTCAGGTTTTTGGTAAAATAGCTATAGACGATGATTCACCCATCACAAGGAATAACCATTTTCAGACCTTCCCTCAGGCTATTTTAGTGCTATTTCGTTCTGCAACTGGTAAGCATAAAATATTACCTTCACCAAGAATAGAATAAGAAACATAAATAATCTTAAGGATGTTTCCAAATTCAGGTGAAGCGTGGCAAGATATCATGATGGGGGTATCTCCAGAGCCGGAAGTCAAATGCGATAAAAACTATGACGAAGAAGGAGAAGATAGTGGCGGAACATGTGGAAGCGTTTTAGCGTTCCCATACTTTATTTCATTCTATGTTCTTTGTTCATTTTTGGTACGAACAGATTTTGACGTTGGTCTTCCTTCCACGAGGCTATTTACATAAACATTTTCAACAAGTTCGTGTTCTAACATACTATTTTTATTAAAGTAGTTCTCCTGGGTGATTCTTATACAATAATTCCGTCAATAGCGTCACAGTGACACGTTAATGCTAGTGGAATTGTTACAATAAACGTTACATTATTTCATCGTATGGTATTCACTTAAATGTATTATGGTCGTATATAAATAAAACCGTCTAAAGAATACTTATTTACTTATGCTTCTTTTCCATGGCGATTGTGTAAGATTGAGTTAATAACTTCCGAACATACCTCTCAAATCTGCTCTACTTTTATACGTGCTTGCCGGTTATATTTTCGTTGTTTGACATATAACTCACGAAAACATAATAATGATGATTCAGGAAATAGCAGAGTAGCATCGCTAGTCATATGTTTCGCATCTTGGCAAACTTTAACAAAGTGTTTTGAATACCCCGTGAAGGGAAGGCTTCAATTTTCTTCATTGGACTTGTTGAATTATATTTAATTCAAAATATACTTTATTTCAGATTATTAACTTATTCGTTGCTGTCATTATGGATAATTTCGACTATTTGACTAGAGACTGGTCAATTTTGGGACCACACCACTTAGATGAATTTATAAGGTAAATAATTAACATTTGCCTGTGTTTCAATATATTGCTATTGTAACATCAAATATAATATCATAATTTTACTTTTTTCAGGTTATGGAGTGAATATGATCCCGATGCTAAGGGTAGAATAAAACATTTAGACGTAGTTACTTTATTAAGAAAAATTAGTCCACCGCTAGGTGAGTGCTCTTACAAATGTAACTAAAACAATAAAATGTCATCGATGTAAAGCGACAGCTAAAATTTATGTAACATCCACAGGTTTCGGTAAGCTGTGTCCCCATCGAGTGGCGTGTAAAAGATTAGTGTCAATGAATATGCCTTTAAATTCAGATGGAACTGTATTGTTTAATGCAACACTTTTTGCTGTTGTAAGAACTTCGCTCAAAATAAAAACTGAAGGTAAGTGTAAAAAAGCCTTATATAAAAACTCGCAGCTAGAAGTCTTATGAATGAGAATTGAAAGAAGAGGTAAATAGAAGAAACTATAGATGAACTATGTGAATGAGAAGGGTATAAGGAGAAGAATGAATTCGCAATTGGTAAAAGTAAAAGGCGCATGAAAACGGAGAAGCAGTTTCGTTGAGCCAAATCAATATAAGAAATTCTACTCGACAATGGTGATCCAAAAGTATTTGAATTTGTTCTTATATTGTTACTAAAATATTTAACTTTGAAAATATTATCATTACCATGATCCTTATGCCGACAAAATTGTTCTAGGTATGTACTGGTTTTTATAGCTTTCGTATTTTCCCGTGTAGGTAATATAGACGACTGCAATACTGAACTTAGGGCTGTAATAAAGAAAATATGGAAAAGAACGTCGCCTAAGCTTCTGGACCAAGTGGTGCCTCCACCAGGAGATCCAAATGAGATCACCGTTGGTAAATTCTACGCCACTTTTCTTATACAAGATTACTTCAGGAGGTTTGTATTTTTTAATTATTCCACTACAATACAAAAAAAAATGTTTAATATTATTGAAATCTCAATTTTGTATTTTGTTGTCATCGTATTGGATTTTTTATTTTTTATAATAATAAATTTATAATAAAAAAATCATAAATAGTCAATTTTATTGACTTTTTTCTTTTGATTAAGTATCTCGGTTTTCACACTGATATAGTTATTTTTGTTCCATAGGAATCACGCGTAAGTAACGCAAGGATATTCACGTTTTGTAGGAAAGTGAGAATGGACCCTTTTTATAGTGTTTTAAAGAAAATGTTAATTAATATGCTATGATCCTTTGCGACCTAGAGAATAATATCAGTTTGTAACAACGAACCATTTTAAAACAAATTTGAGTTGGACACAATTTGTTCATGTTCCATGCATGGTTTCCATTATTTAAAAGACTAAAGTACAGTTTCTTTAATAGCTTTTGAAATGAACCAACCAATTTTCCTAAATAAAATACGCTTCCAGTAAGCATGCGAAATAAACTATTGAGTCCCGATAAGTAAAATCATGTTTAAACTCTTTCACTCCTTTTGTGATATTTCCATGTTGTGATATTGTGATATCTTTTGTACCTTTAATACTTTTAGATGTAGATTTTATGGATATTTCTGATTAAAAGTTGACATTTTTAAAATTTTATTCTAGACTTAAGTATATTTGTATAATTCAGCTTTAGACCGATTAAATGTAGCTAAGTTTTGTTCCAAAAAGATACCTGTTTTATTATTCAATAGATAGATATTATTGACAAAATAGTTAGAGGCTTTAAGGCTTAGACATATTTCTATACACGTCTATCGTTAGTATAGAATGAAATAGATGCACCCATGACTATTTGTAGGGGAGTCAATGTTTATGAATAATAACATTCTCTTTTGACTATGACAAGGTTTAAGAAGAGAAAAGAACAAGAGATGAGGCAGAATGACGAGCAGACGCATCAAATGACACTACAAGCCGGTCTGAGGACACTGCACGAAGCTGGCCCAGAACTGAAAAGAGCTATTTCAGGAAACCTGGACGATATTACTGCTGAGTGTGACGTACCGATGCATAGGGTGAGAGATTATTTTGTCTTTATATATGTATGTACAAGGTGGAGAAGTCATTACGGCAATAAATAAAAGAAAGGCCAATATTAGTTAATAGTAGTTATTTGAAATGATTAAAAGTATCTTAACATCTAAATGGTAAAAAGAATATGTCAAACAAACTAAATAGAAAATAAGACCAAAATGAACACAATATTTATTAAATGTATAGTAGGTATCTGATAGCGATACCCATGATATGAACGTTAAGAGTCAACAGAAGTAACCACAGATCACACCAAATAGTCTATGTTGTGGCAAGAAATAAAAGTCGTTTCCCAGTCCTTTGGTGATATACTTGATAAAATATACAGAGTTACGATATAATATGCTTAAAGTAGGTAGCTATGTCCGTGTCATGCGACTACGACGGCTAGGAGCAAGCGAATGAGAAGCCGGTGGCGCACCGCGCTGCCCGCGCCCGCGCCCCGCTCCGGGTCCGAATTCTTAGGCGGCAACATCCTCCCCCGTTGAAGATGCCTTCAACTCCACACCATTGGAGTCCTGAGGATGCAGCAGAGGACAGAGCCGGTGTAGGGCCCTGCGAACTATTCCATTTCCAGTCCTTACGTCTGCAACTCGAGAGATGCCATCTTTACCAGGGAACAAAGCATGAATTCTTCCTATACGCCATTTTAGAGGTGGCATGTTGTCCTCCTTAATTACAACCATATCTCCTATTTTCACAGTAGACTGTCGTTGGCGCCATTTAGTCCGTTGCTGTAATTCAGATATGTATTCATGATGCCAACGCCGCCAAAAGTGTTGCCTCATTTGTTCCAGTTGGTTATATCTATCCAATCTGTTCATGTTTACATCTGTCAACTGCTGGGATGGAAGTGACATAATTGGTTTTCCGATCAAAAGATGCCCAGGAGTCAAGGGAATGAGGTCGTTGGGATTAGACGACATAGGACATACAGGACGGGAGTTAAGTATGGCTTCTACTTGAGCGAATAACGTCGCGAGCTCCTCAAATGTTAAATGCCTATCTCCTAATATACGTTTAATATGAAATTTTGACGACTTGACGCCTGCTTCCCACAGGCCGCCAAAATGAGGAGCATATGCTGGTGAAAAATTAAATATTATACCTTCATTGCTACTAAATTTCGTTATCGGGTTCTCATTAAAAAAAATAAATCTGTCTAACTCATTTTTTGTTCCCACAAAATTAGAACCGTTATCACAAAATATGTACCTTGGCTTACCACGCCTTGATATAAATCGCTTCAAAGTTAACATAAAGGCTTCTTTGCTCAAATCGCTCACAGCTTCTAAATGAAGTGCCTTGGTTGCAAAACAGACGAACACACATAAGTAACATTTACTTATTCTGCAACCACGGCCCTTCCTATCAGTGATATAAAAGGGACCTGCAAAGTCAACGCCTGTTGCCTCAAATGGTATACCCGGTGTCAGCCGTTGATTAGGCAGGTTACCCATTAATGGTTCTAATGTTTTACCTCTATAACGCCTACATATAATACACTTATGTGGTATGCTTCTAGCAATTTTTCTAGCATTTATGACCCAATAATTTTCTCTCACAGAAGCTAATAAAAGTTGAGGGCCTGCATGCATTAGACGTATATGTTCGTGCTCGAATATCAAAATAGACAAACGATGTTTCGAATCTAGAAGTACAGGATGTTTTTTATCATAGCTAAATTTAGAATTTTCTATTCGGCCACCAACTCTTATCACTCCCGATTGATCTAAAAATGGATCCAAACACAAAATGTTAGATTTTTTACTTAACAACAGATTATTTTTAAATGACTGTAATTCATAACTAAATGATTGCGCTTGAGATAATTTTACTAAAGCAACTGTACTATTATTTAGCTCTTCTGCATTAAGTATCAGTGAACATTTTCTATTATTTAAATTTCTACAATTATTTATAAACCGTAACACATATCCCATTACATATTTTAATTTATTTAAACTAGAAAAACGAGAAAATTCTATCAACTCATGTTCTGAATTATTTACAATAAACACTTTTGTTTCATTATCATGACCCTGCAAATTATATTTTTGCACAGGCCACTGTGAGTCATCCTGATTTAGGAACTTAGGTCCTTCCCACCAAAAGCTAGACAAGCTGTCATCAAACTTATCCACACCACGTGACACGAGATCAGCTGGATTGTCACCGGTGGGTACATATCTCCATTCACTGTTTTTTGTTAAGTCCTTAATTTTATTTACCCTATTAGCTACAAATACATTAAGTTTTTTGGTTGATGAGATATGTAGCCAGCCTAGGACAACCATAGAGTCTGTCCAGTGTATACAGCGGATTACCTGAACACGTAAAGCCTGTCTTGCCTTTGCGCCCAACTCAGCCGACAGCAACGCCCCGCAAAGCTCGAGCCGTGGGATAGTTAATGTTTTCATGGGAGCAACTCTTGACTTTGCACACAATAGGCCGATATGAACCCTTCCGCTCTGATCCACTGAACGTACATATATGCAAGCGCCGTATGCTGCCTGAGACGCGTCTGAGAATATATGTAATTCAAGCGATACAGCATTTCTACAAGAAACGTGCCTTGGCACATCAACGCGTGAAAGTGAATTGAGGGTCTTAACGAAAGAGGTCCACACCAACCTAATATCCCCAGTAGCCTCATCGTCCCATCCCAATTTACATTTCCATAAATGTTGTAATAATATTTTTGCCCTAATGACAAATATGCTCAATAGACCTAAGGGATCGAATATTTTTGCTACCATCGATAACATTTTCCTTTTCGTAATACTTTCTTCGACCTTCATGAAATTATGTATAGGAAATATGAGTCTATCCGTAATAGGTGACCATATTAAACCCAAAGTTCCCACTGTAGCCTTCAAATCTGAGAACGTTTGGTCTTCAGTCAAGCGATTTTCTTGGCAAAGAGTATTTGAGTTTGTACGAAACTTTCTCAGATTGAAACCCGCGCCTTTTAAAATTTCAATGACTGACATGCACATTTTATTCAATTTGGTTTCCGATTCACAACCAGTGACGAGGTCATCAATATAGAAATCGTGTTTAATTATATTTTCAATATTCGCATCACTACATTCCTCAGCTAACTGAAACAAACAACGCGTACTCAAAAAAGGTGCAGAGGAGGTCCCGTACGTAACGGTGTTTAATTTTAAATATTGTAACGGATTATTTTCGTTTTCTCGCCATAAAATTTGCCACTGCCTTTGATTTTCATTTATAATTATTTGTCTATACATTTTTTCTATATCTGCCGTAAATACAAAACTATGCTGTCTAAATCTAAGCAAAATACTAAATAAATCATCTTGCACAATTGCACCTACACCCTGTATATCATTTAGCGACCTCCCGGTCTTAGTTTTCGCGGATGCGTCAAATACAACGCGAAGCTTCGTTGTTTCGCTTTTTTCTCGTAAGACCGGGTGATGCGGTAAATAATATGCATGGTCGAGTCTACGCGAAGGTGACAAATGGCCCAATTCTCGATATTCACGAATAAAATTTACATATGATTCTTTCAAATCCGGTTGTTTACTAAATCTTTTTTCTAAATTGTAGAAACGCCGTTTCGCCATTTGCAATGAATCACCTAACACCTCCGGTGCAGTATGAAAAGGCATTTTCACACAAAACCTACCGTTTTGTAATCTATAGGTATTTTGAATAAAATGATTTTCGCAAAACTCCTCCTCTGTGTTTTTTACCGACCTATCCGAAGGCAGTTCCTCGACTGTCCAAAACCTTTCTAATTGTTTACTAATATCCGAATTAAAATTACAACTTACAAATTTACCTTTCGAGCCTTGTATACCTACAGGTCCCGACACTAACCACCCTAACCTTGATTGCTGCAGAGTAGGTTTACCCTGTCCTAATTTTACTTGTTCTCCGTATACTATCTCCCAGAATAAATCTGCTCCAATCAAAATATCTACTTCAGCGGGCTTGTAAAAGTGTGGGTCTGCTAAATCTACTAATATATTTTGCGGAATGTTCAAACCTTGTGTGTTTAACTGTACATTTGGTAATATATTGGTTATACGCGGTACTACCATACTAATAACGAGAGTAGAAAAATTACCTTTCACTGACTGCAATACAAATTTACAACTGTCCGCTATACATAACTTCATGTTACCTATACCTGACACTGTCACAGGCTGCTCGTTCTTTACACTACATAATCCTAACTTAGCGCGTAAACGGTCAGTAATCAAAGTTATTTGACTTCCGCTGTCTAGCAAAGCGCGCACTATACATACCTCATTATTATTGTTTACAACTCGAACGAGCGCCGTCGATAATAGAACGTGCTGCGCAGGGGCCGCTGTGGTTGTTGATAACGAAACCGGTTCCTCAGGCGCAGTACCTGCGCACGGCTGATCGCTCTGTACGTGTGATACGAGTGACTGCGAATTCTTATTTTCTATGTTACTACTACAATATTGAACCTTATTCCTATGCAATAAGGTATTATGCTTGTATTTACATATTTGACACGGATTGTGCCTACAACTGTTTGCAAAATGCCCTGTCTTAAAACAATTTATACATAATTTATTATTAGATAATACCTTGTTACGTTCTTCTAAATTCATTGAAATAAAAGTAGGGCATTCATACAAACGATGTATGTGCTTACATACAATACAATTCATATTCTTGCTGCTATTAGACGCCTCACCGCGACTGGATGTTACAAAATTAGTCACCCTTTCATTTTTTGAGGTTTTACTATTTTTTACTGTTTCCAAAAAATCTGCTCTGTTCCGTAAAACATCAAAAAATTCCCGCAATGTTTGAGTGTCACCGAGGGAGCTCTTGTGTTCCTCCCATTTTCTATTTGTGAAAGAATCTAATTTCATGCAAATAATAAAAATAATTAAAGAATCCCAGTGCTGGACTGGTTGGCCTAAATTACCTAAAGACCTTAGATTTTTCGTAAAATGATCAATAACAAAACGCAACGAGAAATCTGATTCTTTCACTATGGCCTCCATACTAAATAATGCCTTCATATGATTACTAATTAACAATTTTTTATTATTATATCTCTCGCATAACAAGTCCCAGGCAGTATTATAATTTTCAGAGCAGAAATCAATGGATTTAATTACTAATGCCGCTCCACTTTCTAAAGAAGACCTCAAATAATGAAACTTGTTGATTGAGTTTATACTTTCATTACTATGAATCAACGAATTAAATGTATCCCTATACTCCAACCATTTATTGTAACATCCATCAAAGGTGGGCAATCTAATTGTAGGTAATGCCATACTACTGTTCGCTAAAGCACCTTCGGACACAGAATGATTTACAGAGTTATTATTAACGATACTTTGTCGCTTACTAGACATACCAACTGATTCTATAATTGACTGGGTTTTTGACATTAAATTAAAGAATTGATTTTCCATAGCTTCTCTCTCCTTCAGCTGTTCACTATCATGATCAGATAAAATTTCTATATCGGTTTGCAAAACATCAAAGTTACCGAATATGTTATCTAATTTATTTAACCTTATTTTTAATTCGGAAACTTGTTGATTAGACATTTTATTGACACTAATCTGTTCAATTACCTCTAAATAATTCTTAAACAATGTTAGTTGACCCTTAATACAACTACGTTTTTTAGTTAGTTTTTCTATTGTATTCTCGGTCATTTTGTAGGAACAAAAAATTCGTTAACTTGCTTAAAACAAATAAATTAAACTTGTAAATGATATATAGATAAGATGAACGCTTTATTACATGAGAAAAACTGTTAGGTAAATGTATTGCGGGTGAATGTAAAAAAAGACCTACGTTGTGAATTTAAATTTGTATTAAGTACTGTTAATTTTACGAAAATAACTGTTAATACCGGTTCTAGAATACTCAACTAATTGGAACGTTTCCCGCCCAAATAGAATTGAATACGGGAATAGGGATGAACAAAGGAAAAAAAGGAATGGGCTCACCAATTTTTGTCCTGACTTGTTCTTATCTTCTTATCCCCTTTTTTTTAATCCTGGTCACGGCACCACTTTTCTTGTTGTGGCAAGAAATAAAAGTCGTTTCCCAGTCCTTTGGTGATATACTTGATAAAATATACAGAGTTACGATATAATATGCTTAAAGTAGGTAGCTATGTCCGTGTCATGCGACTACGACGGCTAGGAGCAAGCGAATGAGAAATTGAGAAGCCGGTGGCGCACCGCGCTGCCCGCGCCCGCGCCCCGCTCCGGGTCCGAATTCTTAGGCGGCAACAGTCTAATTACCCCGACATGGGGCCAATAAAATGCAGGTAATAGTCTAGGAAGTTATACATCATGTAGAAAATATTAAAAATAAAATGTAATGTTCTGTAACTTAACGGCTAGGTATTTTTGTCAAATTTTTTGAATATAGAACTTAGAAGGCATTAGGTGTAAACAAATAAATTCATTATCGTATCGACTTCTCCACCGCTCGTCATATAGACGAATACAGACGTAAATTTTAAAATTGAAAACCTAATAATTTTATTTCCATTTGTAGAGAAATCATTCGTTGTTTGGTGGTGTCTGGTCGAGTATACGACGGCATGGACCCAATCGTCACTTCCACAGGCATCGAAAGCAAGACGACCCGGGCACAGGTTGAAAATACACTATTTTTGATCTGAAATTCAATTGCTTAATCCAAAAAGTTTTTGAATATAAGTTTATTAAATTTGTCGATTGATCTATTTTCATGTTACATACGAGTAATTATTACTCATCTTTCACAATCAAATTGTTTGTGCTTTGTTTCAAACATATGAATTAATTTTTATTACTTAGATGGTGTTGGGAATCATCTCAGCTCGATGATGCAACGGGAGTACGGCGTGGGACCACTACCTCTAACACCAAACCTGTAAGTGTAAAATTGTCTAGGAACTAAAGTGAACTCCTAGTTGCTGTTGTTGGTGCAGTCGGCCTCAAAAGTAGATCAACATTTTAGTGCCATGTCACACCTATTATTAACAATGCAATATAGGTGTAAGTGGTGTAACCATGCTAAATAAAAGGAATAGTTGGTGTGACATGGTACTGAAATGCCCATCTACTTCTGAAGCCGACCGTACTATAAATTCAAATACAATAATACAATTAATATTTTATTTTAAGTGCTAACGGACAACCAAAAGAGCAAATACCACTGAGGCCTCTTATCTTCAACGGCGAATCGGAAAAGATATATCAGGTGCTTGAGTAAGTATCAACATTAATATTATAATTCGTAAATTTTAATAATACTACAGCAATTTAAGTACATAAATGTTTAATCATTTAACACCATAACGTCTGTAAGCGAATAATGCTTATTGTATTACAGAAAAACCACATACGATCTAAAGAACGCTATGTATCAAGGTAGTAACGTGTGGTTTTGCTCATCACAATCTGTTTGTTCGATCTCTGTTTGTTGTTTAACCTACTTTTTATGTGTTCCGATATGACTCAGTTGATCGGGACTCGTTTCATGCAATTTTTTATAAACATTTAGTATTTCGTCCAGTTTGATTCAGTCATTTTTTGGGTTTACCGTTTTCAACAATACAACTGTCCTCCTAGACAAATGCCACTCGCTAACTTTTCCGCAGTCGTTTCGTAGAAAAAATGACATTACCCTGTGACAACCTCACACTATTTTTTCCGCAGCGAATGTCATCTCCATGCATTTTCTACGGAACGACTGCGAAAAAGTTAGCGTGTGGCATTCGTCTAGGGGACCTGAACCGTCATATCGGAACAGATCAGTGTGTTGCACTAACACGAGCACGGCTAACATACTAACTCGGGGCGCGCAGCAACCAAAAGTCGAACTACCCCGAGATGCTCGGGCAGATCGGTCTCGCGTTCGGCTGCGTGAACTACCTGTCGTCCGGGGCGGCGCGGCGCGTGCACCCGGAGGAGAGGGAGCGGGAGCGGGAGCGGGAGAGGGAGAGGGAGCGGGAGCGGGAGGGCGAGGAGCGCGCGTCGCCGGCGGAGGCGATACAGCCGAAGATATCGCCGCTGCTGGCGGCCGCGTGCACGCCGACGACGGAGGCGCGCACGATGACGCTGTACGGCTACAACGCGGCGGCGCGGCTGCCGTTCGCGTTCTCGCACGCGGGCTCAGCTGCGCCGCTGCCCGCGCCGGCCCCGGCCCCGGCCGCGGTCCCCCCGCGGAGGGGCCGCTCGCGCCCCGCAGGTCGGATGGTGCGCAGCGCGTCCTCGGGCGCCGCGGGCCCGCATGCGCCGCACGCCCTCACTCACCGCCAACGCCACTCAGGTCCGCACGCCACACCGCACACCGCACACCTCACACCTCGCGACACCCCCACCCCCTCCGTCCCGTCCTCGAAGGCATCTCCGTTCCGTCCGACGGAGTATCCAACGAAGTTCTAAGTTTGCTCCTAGATCCCTTTTCAAGGGAACATAAAACTTGTGGTGTGCCGAGTCGGGTATTCGATTGTTTTAGTATTTATCGAAAAGGAATAAAGTCAAAAATTCGAGTCAAAAGACGCGGACACTTACTGGAGCACTTGTATGATTACTCGAGTAATTTTAAAGTTTCGTGAATTTTTCGTACTGACAATTATCATTGAGATAAAGAAGTATTTATTTTAATAATTTAATAACAAATCAATGTAGCTCATGAACAAAACTTTAAAGACAGTAAACAAATCAAATCAACCAACCAAACAGTTTTTGAAATTTCGAACTCCATGATTGTTCTTACCCACGAAGGTAGGTATTTAAAATTCAAAGAAATAGGATTGCTATTTTAGTTACGCAACCTTAAGTACTCAAAACCCACATTTGAGTATTATTCTGATGTGTACCAATATCTGTATGTAGAATACTCGAGTTTGTGAATACCCAACAGGTATTCGACTCAATACCTACCTACTCGATTTAAGTTGAGGCACACCACTACTTGAGTAATACAGGTGCGGGCTGTTCCGACACCTTGCTGCCGTTTAGTAAACTAGGCCACTAGATGATGTCTATCATGATCAAACTTACCTTCCTCATGCCGTCCACTCCGATAGGACTATCCACCATCAGACAGTACTCCAAAGCCTTCTTTCTACCACTCCTATTTAAAAGCGTTGTAAAATCGTCCAGTATTTTCTCAATTAGCATTAGTTTAATAACATTTTTCAAAACAATATCAAATATGATGTAGGTACAATGGAAGATGTTGCAGAATTTAGCAACGAGGACTAGGTACTTAACCGATAATGAAGATAGATCTCCTGTATTTGTTTTACATATACATATATTGTATATGAAAGACAAATACAAATAGCAATTTGTTTCTCAACACATTTCGTTGAATATCTTAAAAACAAGCATCACACAAGACATAGTAAAAGACTAAGTACTTATTTAGAACACATATCGTTCTCCAAAAATTGATTTACCTCATCCATGATGGAGCACGAAAATTAAGAAATGTGATGATATACAATGGAAACCATAACAAAACCATGTTTTAGGAACATTGATGTTTTGTGTGAATTAAAAAAGTGACTCTGTGAGAGACCCGGTCTAAGGAAATATAATTCGAATCTAGATTCTTCGCCTCTTCATGATTTAATGTTAGGATTCTTAGCTTCCTTAAGCTCTATTCCCTCTTTAAACATTCCAAATTCTCATTTTACTTATAAACCTTTTGAGGTGCCTATTTAGTATCCACGTTTTCAAATCTTGAGAAAACTATTTGTCCTGAGATTCTGTCAGCACTACTCTATAAAAACAAAATATATTGACACTGAAAATTGTCTAAATCATTAAATTCTAAATTCTTCTAGTGACTAAGTACAATATAGTTTATTGCCTAATTTTCATCAAATCAAATTTCTGGATACAATTTTTGTTGATGGATTTTTGTTGACACATTTAATCTTCTAAACCTTAAAGACATTATTTTAAATAATTTTAACTAGACGACGGAAGCTATCTTCACTTGAGCACTCGGGACGCAGAACAATGTGGAAGAATTACAAGTGTAAGCTCCCGAAACAACCGATCCTATCCTACGTTATTCTTGGTACGAAAAACCACATACATTGCTTCGCTGAATTCCAGTTATTTCGCAAAACATGCAATTGTCACGTGATATCAATACTTTACAACCTTGAGATATTAATAAAACACAGTTCGCACTCGAGTCGACCATTCGTCACATTTTTGACGTATACCTACAGCATAATGAATACTAACACATTTTAACAATGCATTGAATAAACGCATGCTATTAACACGCCATCAACCTGCTATAGATTGCATTACTATGAATAGTTGAGAAATAGAAGCTTTTAGAGATAATACATTTAGCTTCCATACTACAAGTTTTTGTGTAGGGTTTGCACGTGATTTAAATATTTGATTAAATTTTATCGAACGTAACTTTGTTGATTTAGCTACGCTACGAGCATTGGAAATCATTGCTTTAGAAAACGGACTGGCTAAAGCTTGCAGAAACGCCTTAGATGAGTTTATAGAATAGATTAGAGTGAATACAATTAAAATGTTTCAACTTATAACGTTTTTGTCAGAAGATTTTCCGCGACATTCAGTTATAGAGATTTCCTTAAAGCTTTTTTATTATACAATTTAATACTTAATATTTTACCTATCAGAAAGAAATAGCAATTGATTATTATCTAAGGAATTAGTAATACAATGATTATAAACAATTCTATTAATTCGTATTTATTGAGATTATTTATACTGATTATAATTATTATTCAAAGATAATATTATCATGAAAAGGTTTGTTACATTTTATTTTGTTTCGTAACAACAATATCATCTACGTAACTGATGAGCCTGAAATTTCCAGGCGGGGATAACACAGCCCGCGGAGTTGTATCATTACCGGGCAGCCCTCGAGGGATCACCTCATCCGTTCCCGTTGTTGGATCTGCCGAAAGCTTAGTAACTAGGGTAATGACAATAATGTTCACACAAGCAACTTGATTAAATCCAGAAAGATATTTTTTTAGTAGTTATTTGGTGATTTACATACTGTAGATTATTAAATAATGCTTATAGACATTAAATGTTGCAGGTACTAGCTGAACAGGGCTTAGCAGCATATTGTGATGCTGATTTTGTTAGGAATACATCTCGAGAGATGCAAGAAGCATTAGACATGACTCAAGAACAGATGGACAGGTAAAAATTGTTACTAAGTGATTTAGTTTTTATTTAAATATATCTACAAATTCAATGGTGGATTGGCTATTTTACAGAGCAGCTCACCAACTTATGGTTCAGGAGAAAAACTTGAAGCAAATTCAAAATCAGCAACCACAAGTTGTAAGTATTAATGAAGTTTAGTATGTTTCACTATGTACGATATTTGGCACAATGTTGTTCATTGATAGGACTTTAGAGTATTAACGATTTTACAGCTGACAGTGTATCCTTCTTTGATGCAATCAAGTGACATTTTTGTAAAGGTTTTATTAATTCAACCTTCTGTCAATGTCGTTGTGGTGAAACATTTTTTTTCTCTTCAATTGATTTAAAATCTGTGTGTACAGTGTAAATGAATGTATAGGTTAATGTTTGGGCTGTTACAGGGCGACATCTTAGCTCGCCAATACCACCCTTTCCACCAGCCCGCGACGATGCCTCCGCCGCCCTACAAGCGGTTATAGCACCAGCCCCCCACGCGGACGCGCCGCTCGCACAGGATGGCGAACCAGACTGTGTACAAGATGGCGCACAAAAGACTGCCAAACGTCACTCGCACGCTAGGCGGAAAAGAAAAAGGAAGCCTGTTCTGGTTTAAGAAATACATTGTACAATTAGTAAACGTTTTTCACCGGTTGCATTCTAAATTGAACTTTGAACATTCATGAATTCTGAGACTTGATTGGTGATGCTCAAATGTCTGTTTTTTTTTTGTTTTAATAATAAAATCTAGCCAACTCGACCAGATAGATCAAGTTAGGTAATTTAATTAATATATTTGATGTAGAGACCGTAAATAACGGTACAAGTGAGATTTGTAGTTCAGTAGGCTAAAACAAAACTGATTTAAGTGAGCCAAGTGAAATAGGTGAACCCGTGCTAAAAATGGGTTCTTAAAATATAGAAAGCTTGGCTCGGTTAGAATAAAAGTATTACATTTTTGCAAATTGTGAGAGAGAAACAATTGTCTCGTAAAACAATAATTATATGTAGAGATAATTTGTACTTACATTATATTATAAGTAAGTATTAAATTGCGTTGACATTGTTCAAAATTTATTCCTTGGTAGGTATGTATTTTGTAATGTTAAAATTGTTATACGGAAGTGAAGCTCTTTATTGCTTATACGTTTATAATATATCCTCAGTTTTTTATTGATATCTTCTTAGTAATCAATTAAGTAGCATTTTAAATGCCAGTATTTGATGTATTATTGTAATTATTTCTACGTAAATCCAAAAAAAATAACAAAATTCCTCATTTATCTAATTATGTGCTGAACTATACTCTTGAATTTATGCTATTTATTATTTTTTCTGAACCCTTAAGACAATATCCACTAGAAAGACTCCCAAAGAACTGATTATAATCCTAAATTTAGGCTAATCCAATTTTCCGTAGTGAATATAACAGTAGATTTTTTTATGACTACGTAGTTATTTCGAGTCCAGTTTACCAAATGCGTTGATCGCATTGAATCCTATCGAAGAGACATTAGTGCTCTAAGTCCTCGTCGCAGTGACCACGTCTTTTGATAATAGACTGATGTTTTTTCGGGTGCCAAAGTAAATTCATACAGACATTTTGACAGGAGGCGCCGTAATTATTTGAACACATTTTTTTAAGTTCTCCATTTTTTCACCATTAGAGTTAAAGCATTAGTTTTAAATTGCACTAATAATAAATTCATTTACGGAGCATAATATCAACTAGAAATAACGTGGCTTATTTCATTACATGACATACTTAATGTTACGTAATATTTATGGCTAAAGCTGTGCATAATCGAATTCGGGGGTCGTTACTTCGTGGTCCCAATAATTTGCCCCACTTGTAGTTCTGCGAGGAAATGTAGTCCCGCGTGGTCCCACTGGCCAATGGAATATATTGTCATTATTATAGGCATTCTTTTGTTTTTCTTTAATTCTTTTGTTTTTATTTGTTTCAATCAGTTCCTATTTGTTTACTACTTATTTTATCCTCCTATTGGTACGATAACATTTTGAATTCATCCGTGTAGGTACTCCAATCAAGATTCACCCAATCTTTGTAGATGCCTGATCTATATTTAAATTGTCTTGTTGGGTAAGTACATCCCAAAGCCCCATTGAAACGCCATTTTCTCCTGAAAGAAGTTTCATGGTTAGTATGGAAATATTTCTTGTAGATAATTAGGCACATCGCTTTAGCTGCATATGTTGCTATACATTGTGTTATATAGTTAATATCCAGATCTAAAAGCACAATAATAGGGAACCAAAATCCAGAACTATTTATGTTTAAGCAAACACTTAACTGTTCTGTGAGGTTTATTGGAAATATTAGATAAATGAAGTCGTTAAACTTAATATTTGACGAAAACTGAATGCAAAACTTTTATTATGAAATGTCAATATAATTTATACACGTAATTTTAAAACCACATTAACATCTTACAGCATAGGTCCCTTGAAGTCGGCGACATGATATAAGAGAGTTCTGTAATTGATGAGGACTAAATATGAGTAGGCTTAACACGCTATATTTACTTCGATAATTTTTTATAACTACCAATCTAAGAGAGGTGATTACAAATTTTTGACCCTTTGGGCCTTTGCTACTGTAGGCTTTATTTTATAATATCAACGTCACAAATATAATGTTTACATTTACTTTACATTTTAAAAAATCTTTGTAAATGTTAAGTGTGTTTTTATTAAACGCGTGAGTATCGTAAATCTAGACATAAGAAATCCCAGTAAGTGCCCTTTGTAGTTCACACGACGAATATTAATCAGCGTCCGAGTCTTCACCCATCCAACCACATTCCTTTAGTGTTAAGGTTTAAAATGGGTTTGTTCTAAACAATACTTGTTAATAAATGCTTCCTGCGAGTTTTCTACGTGTGCCAATAATATCCTTTCTACGTATAGTCAACCACCCTTAAACTTTGCCCAGGATGATTTTTGAAAAACAAAAAACAGAAATATAGATGAAACTCAACTCCTATGTTCACTCAACAGCGACAGAGAGAGCTCAACACTCACGCAACTCGTCAGATATATTTGAAATGAACGAACATCCAGATTCTACACGAATATCTTTATCAACTTTAAGAATAGATGATACCAAATCCTAGCCTAACAAGAATCAAAATGAACCACTAAAGTTGTTGTGCCCAAAGTTCAATATACTTTAAAAAAATGTAAACCAGGTGAGATCAAGGTGGCTTATTCCGGCATAGTTTTTAAACCGACATTTAATTGACCCTAATAAACGGACTTTTTTTTATGTTAGGATACTAATAATATTGGATTTTATTTATGAAAGTTATCATGTTTATTAATTTTTATTGAGTTATGAAGATATGCGGATATATTTCGCAACCATAACACTAAGCTAGCAAAAATTCTGAGAATTTTTTGGTAGCTTAGAGTACCACTAAGTGGTGGCATGAGTGTAATCATAAATAAGTAAATGTGGTCACTTTAATCATATGTTCTTACTGAAAGTTATTATGCAATACCAACTCAACTCGACGGTGTCACCGTAATTTTTTTTTACTATTTAAAAAAGTTTATAATTAGTACAACTACGCCGAAATACGTTTTGTAGATATTTATTTATTTATTTATTTATATATGAATTTTATATGAGAAAAGCATAGTTATTTTCAATCGGAAACCATTCGACTTTCTATTTTTCACATCTACCTCGTGAGTCAGAATCATCCTAAGATCAACTGGCACATACCTAATGCCTATGGCAATCCGCCATATACACAAAGTACTTAAAAATAAATAAAAAAATCTCTTGAAAAGAAGTAAGAAACATGTTCTAGAGCTTAGATACCTATAAACATAAATAAACGAAAAAATATTTATTATTATAAATAATAATAAGAAACATATTTGTCTATATAACCATTGACTCTATATAGTTATTTATCGATTTTGCTGTGACATCGCCGCGGACCATTTTTTTGTTACAATGTCATGACATATTGTTTGTAGTAGGTAGGTATAGTCGAAGTTTCCTATTAGATGTCCTTACAAGTTTTAGCTACTTGTTATTCACATCATCCGCATTGACATTTGAATTAAGTCACATTTAATTTTGCATACCTTTGCATAAATAGTTGGTCCTTCGAGCCAGATAAAAGCCATGAAATCTCAAATAAGCAAAAAGTAAAAGAAGTTTTACTTAGTAGGATTTTTGGCTTGCTACTTACCTACCATTTCCATAAAATACTTACGTTTGTGCTCTGCGTATACACATTTAGTAAAAACAGCTCGGTGCAGTGCCACAAGCGAACGTAAAATAATACAAAAAGTGGAACAACAATTGGTTGGTATCTACCAACCAATTGTTGTCCCAAAGCAACGTGGAGGCAATACAAAATTCTTCTAAGCTTATACGTTGTGTGTTTCATATTACATAATATATTATTATTTATATTTATTGCTATAATTTTATTACTTGAAACCTTTAGGCGTTGCAAGGGCTTGTTCACTCTAATACCCCTGATATAATACCCTTGAATATAATCCCTGTGACCGCATAATCCGATTGTTTGACGTGGCGTCCACTGTACGAGTACCGTATGCTAAGCTAAGGCGTTTGCGCAGGCCACAAGAATCCTGTAAAAGACCGGGAGCTCTATTTTGAATCAAGCGTCATGCCTTGAGTGCGTTAATTTCTACTGATTTTCGCATTGACATAATATGTTACCTAGACACGCTGTCCAGTGCAGAGAAATGTGTCCAGTGTGCCGTGAAGAACGTATCGCTAATTTTACATAAAATATATTTTAAAACTTAGGTGTGACAATGAAACACACTGTCATTGTGTACGTGTGAATAATTACCGAGTAATGATTTAATTCTTCCCCCACCGGCTATAACCGCCTGGTGAGTCTACTCAGAGAGCGGGACACCTCCGTGGTGATGTCTCTCTGAGCTAGAAATCCATCAAGTTAGGTTTGCCCAACGAGGCTTGAGGACCCACCAAAGTTCTCGCCTTCTTATAAATAATTAAGGTGAAGCTGTAACAGCCATCTGCGACTAACAGCATAGGTCCCTCAAAAAAAAGGTAATTCTTGATAAAAACAAAAAAAAATGGTTCCGAATCTGCATAATACGTTCGACCATCACCTTAGTATTGCAGTCTCTTTTACTCTTATCTTATGTAATATTAAGTTACGCTTGAGGGAGAACGCTGCCGCTTTTTCTTAGCAATGGGCTTGTCTATGTTAGTTACAGGATTGTACGTCAATGGATTTTGGCTTTGTTTTGGACGAAAATCAAAATAATATTGATTTTTATTGTAATGCCCTTGATTGCAAACGAGCGCTCGCTAGACGAATTATTCCAAAATAGGGGCCTTACGGGAATTTACGTTAAATTTATATGAAATTATTTTATGACGGCGCATTGTGATTGGTAACATTTTTGCTTAGGTTTTTTTCGATTGTTATTTACATTACATGAAGTATAAAACCAAAGATGTTTAGTACCTACTTATTATACTTATACTCGTAGTATTGTATTGAGAATAGGTAGGATACATTTTTATACAATACAAGACTTCTCAAGAGAATAAAATAGTGTTAATTATTTTGGCACAATTCACCAGGTTTGTGTAAATAATGTACAAAATTATTGAAATCCATATTGACTCACTCCATTTTCTTAGAACTTTTGTATCAATGGTGGCTAAAGATACGAGCAATGTAAATACTTAATTATGTAAATATAAAAATTTGCAAAAAGAAGGATGTTATTTATAAAAGATTTATTCCGTCAACCTTTAATGGATACATGTTTAATTAAATATTTATTGATTTAAAAAAGCATTGTAAAATCGTTTTGATATAAATAAAAAATTAAAATCTTGCTAGTTTCGAATTATTTACAAATGCCTTTAAACCAGGGTTTCTTAAAGTGGGGTCCACGGACCCCCTAGAGGTCCACGCATGTGTACCAGGGGTCCGCAGTAGTCAGTCTCTAAACATATTCACTAGGAATGTGTGTAGTAAACTCGACGTTAACGTGTGTCTTGCCTTGTCGAAGACAATCCCATAATTAACGTTCTCATTGAGGCCGCACCTTTCTCACTAAAGTAGGTGTAATGAAAGTACCAATAAAAGTATTATTAATTAATATAAGGCTTTTTTTATTTTCAAAAAATATTTTTGACAGGGTCCGTGGAATTGTTTAAATTGTGAAAGTGGTCCGTTACTGTAAAAAGACTAAGAAACCCTGCTTTAAACTAACTATAGTGGCTGGCACGGACCTGACTGTAGGTCCATGAGTAGCAGGTAAGCATGGTATATTAAAGGTTTAAGTAATAAATGATTAGGTGCTGTTTCTAGTTTTAGAAATTTAGACCGTCTCCAGTGCCAGATAAAAGTGTTTGCGATATCTACGCTGCCCGCCGCAACAGTTTTGGTCACAGGTTTTGGTATTTGCTCATCATGTAGTCCTAGTCTAGGATGCATGTGGATTCATGTCAATATTTACCGGTTCATTCCCACGGTCCACCTCTTGTGACCACCTGTTATCTGTGCCACCTGGGTGAACCGTGGAATATTTTTTTACGGTTCAACCACGGATTTCTGAATTCCATACCAAATGACGGTTTGCGAATAGTTACCATAGCCTTATTAGAATATACTGGCGTATAGACCAACTGTCTGTGCGAGCGAGAATGTATATATTATGAAGTTTTCAAAAGTTTGAAAGAAAGTGCAGTTAGCTACTTTATAACCGATTTTTAATGAGGTAACGTGGTCCTCCGATTCGATTGCTGCTTTCGAATATAGTGCAAGCTGCTCTGAAAAAGACGGCAATGTAAGCGTCTTTGTGGTATTACGTAGTTGGCAAAGTTCAGTTGGCCTAATATTGACTGAGCTTCTTTTAACGAGCAAGTCTTTCTCGACAAGAGTCGCTGAAACTCTAATCGAAGTTTAAGTATTTTCTGCTGAGGAAGGTAATTTTTATTATTTAATGTGTCCCGCTGTATACCCAAAAATTCTAGATTTTGAGTTGGGTTTAGTATAGATTTATCTATATTGAGAATCCAACCTAGTGCTTGAAGAAATTGTACAGTTGATGAAGTCTGCTGCTGAAGCAAACTTTTCTTTTGATGAGCCAGCAAAAAATCGTCCAAATATCGACGGTCAGAAACTCAATTAGCGTAAGGGACATAAGGGTAAAAAAAATTTTTGCACCATTCTACTTAACTTTTTCTCCTCTATCGATGGTATGATATGGTATATTTAATTCTTAGCGATCTTTACAAATAATGCCCTTAAGACCCACATATTTTTTATGATAATTTTCAATGTAATGACTTAAAGTACTCATAATAAAAAATAATATTATTTTTTGGCGTAAACACTAATTGAAATTAATTATTTGATGTAAATAGCTTAATATTTTCCTTATGTCCTTTACAATATACACAAAATCAAATAAGTGTCCCATATGCCTTTTCCACTTTTTATTACACTTCAACAAATTTGGCGTAAGTACCTCAAACTTTTCTTTTTTCCCTTACACCATTGTAAATTACATTAAACGTTAAATAATTTACAATTATATTAAACGTTACGTCCCTTCGTAGATTTAATTTGTTTCTTACATCATAGGACATAAAATTTGAAGTCCCATAAATGACCTATACATCAACCGTTTTCGTTTTCTACTACTGTTTTCTACTACTTACTACATTATGACTTTAAATAAATAATAATATCTTTGTCCTTAAAGTTTCATGAAAAAAGAAACTATAGTTTCTTTTTAAGATCTTAAAAAATAAACCTTAGGTACTGATGTAGTAAATTCCATAAATATTGTAATTTATTTTCTATTGTTTTAGGTACTTATACACTAGATATTTTATATCTACGTATCCCGCCTAATTAATAATAGCTGAAACCATAGACGGTGCGCTTTATGACGAGCCTACCATGTGTAGTAAAAGTATTATAGGCCCCGTCAAACGTCTTGAATATTCACAGATAAAAAATACATGCGCAGTTGCAGTATTTATTACAAAAGTTGTTACTGCGCATGTGTTTATTATATGTGAAAATGTTCAAGATGTTTGCCGGGGCTTGTACATAATATTATGATAATAATAAAGTAGATAAGTAGAAGAAAAATACTAAACATGACTCAGGAGCGTGATGGGTCTCTTGTTCTTCAACTGGGCCTTGTCGCCCTTTTTGAAGAAAAGTCTTAGTCCACCCGCTTTTAGGAGTTCAACTGTAACTCCATCATCACCCGGCGCCTTGTTATTTTTAAGCTGTTTGAGATCCACAATAATCTTCTTTATAGTAACAGCATTCCATGGAATTCATGTAATTATTGGAACATTATTCCTTCTAATTTGCTATATTCGGCATTTAAACAATTATTTTAAGTGCCGCGTCAATTTGGCTCTAGGGTCTGTAGCCTGAATAACAGCTGTCTGTGATGTTGCGTAAAGCTGTCTATAGAGGCGTTTGATCTCGGCCATAAGCTCAGGTCGGGATGTAATGACTCTGCCAACCTCTGTCTTCAGCTTCGTCAGCAGACTCTGACCGAATGGCAGATCTAATGCAAAGACTTTGGAGCCCTTGTTCTGCTCGATGGCCTCTTTAATACGTTCCGTATTAAATCGGCGATTGTCGCGAATCCGACACTTAAAGATCTGTTTGTTGAGTCACCGACGAGCATCTTCAGAAGACTGCCGACCCATTCCACGCCTTTCCTCCATCAGCTTAGCTGTCTCCATAAGCTCCGAGATCTTACTTCATCTTACACCCACCGCAAGGACAGCTTCCACAACCCTGTCATTATAAATGTCCACATCCTGTCATTATAAATGTCCAATGTGCAGTCCTGCAACTGCAGGACTGCACGGATGTGGCCATTTTGTTTGATTGATGTTTGATTGATGTTTGATTGCCTGGCAGTCCAGGCAATCAAAGCGATTTTGCAATTCAAGTTGAAAGCGATCGAGGTTTTGGATCTGCATGGCTTCGGGACGGAGCGCAAACTTCACCAGTGGATACCTTTCCGCTTTTATGTTAAGATTTAATGCGCCTCTTAACATTCGGTGATCGCTCACCGTGTTAAACGAATTGATCACTGAGACGTCATTGAATATACGGATCTTAGTCGACATGATGAAGTCAATCTCATTTTTTGTCACGCCATCCGGACTTTTCCAGGTCCACTTTCGATGCAGCCGTTTTTGAAGAAAGAGTGCATCCTCGGTGATTCCGGATTCCAGCTACAAATTGCCCCACATTCAAGTCATTATCGCCCCGCTTGCCTAGCCTTGCGTTGAAGTCTCCCATGAAAACGCGATGTAGTGAGTCTTGGAAGCATGTATTGCCCGAGAAATGTCCTCATACATAGCTTCCACTTCCTAATCGGGGTGGGTCGAGGTCGGGGCGTAGACCTGTATGACCTTCAGCAAATACCGTTTGGTGTTTCTGAGTATAAGGTACGCCACCTTATTCGACACACTTCCGATCTGCACCACGTTGTTTACGAGAAACTTGTGGACAATGTACCCGA
The DNA here is from genome assembly GCA_963935595.1 of Schoenobius gigantellus. Taxonomy (NCBI): domain Eukaryota; kingdom Metazoa; phylum Arthropoda; class Insecta; order Lepidoptera; family Crambidae; genus Schoenobius; species Schoenobius gigantellus. The sequence continues at coordinate 63,038,228 of OZ012542.1, read as the reverse complement.
CGCCACCTTGGGACAGGATTTTATTATAGTATAATTGATTATTTCTCAAAAGCCGGTCCTAGGTAAAAAAAATAATAGATACAACTGTGTTTTATTTATTAAAATATTGCTTAATTTCAAAATTAATTATTAGAAGAAATAAATAATGTTTGAACTATGAATGCTTACCTACCTCTTCAGCAAAAGTATTGCTCAACATATTTTAAAAGTTGACGTGAAAATTCTGACGTGAAGATCCTGTAACTTGGTTAAATTACATATAACAAAAAATATTACACAGCTCAATTACATTTACATCATTTTTTCAATAATGGAAGTCACTTATTACTTTAATTTTATAGTTAGCAATATTATATTGACCATTACAACCAGTCAGTTAATATTTACTTGTGGACGTAAGTGACAAAATTACAAAATTTACTTAGAAGTAAGGCTCACTATTTTTGTAATTATTTGTTTCTGACTTTTTTTAGCAGTCTCAAGTAAAAGAGGATTAAATTTCAAATATATTTGTAAAAGACATCTTTTAAATAGCTTTACAAATTAAAAAGTTATAAAGAATTATTATTTTTTGTTTTGGTTTTTTGGTCTTCCTGAAAACCTATACATTGTCCCTTACGACAATTGAGTTTCTGACCGTCGATATACAATTAAACGTATTCCTGATTCTCGTAGCTTCTCTGCCAAAAAATTGATATAGAATATCCCTATATACTAAGCGTAGAAAGCATCTATGGCTTCTAGACACATTCAAATGGGAGTAAGCCTGCGACATATCTATTTTTGTTAGCCAATCCCCAGAAGTTTTTTCATGTTAAATATTTGACGGTAAGTTTTGTCATGTTTTTGAATCAGAAATATTGAGGACACAAAGCTGGGAGTCATTGGAGCAACCTCTAAGATTTTTTTTTCTAACATTTTTTGTATTTCAATGTTCATTTGAGAAGGGTGGGTAGTTTGATAAGATTCTAAATATGCTAATATTAACGGAGGTTTTTTTGTAAATGGTATTCAGAATTTTGCAATTGTATTTAAAACTAGCTGACCCGGCGTACTTTGTATCGCCATGTTTTTTTTATTAAATTACTGAAATATTTGTTTAAATTATTGTAATTTTTATATTACACAAACCTTGTCCTAACAATAACGAATACATAAAATATGAAATAAAATACATATAATGTGTGGGACATAGTTTTATGCCAGCTAATATGACGCGAACGGTGGTAGTTCCTGTGGTGAAGAGTAAAACTGGAGATATTTCCGATAAGTGTAACAACAGGCCTATCTCCCTAGCTACGGTAATTGCAAAAGTATTTGACCGTGTGCTTAACGCGCAATTAAATAAATATATCACACCTCATGAAAATCAGTTCGGATTTCGGCCAGGATTATCAACTGAAACTGCTATTTTGTGCGTTAAGCATACTGTTAGATATTACACGAAACGGAAGACTCCGGTCTACGCCTGTTTTCTAGATCTGTCTAGAGCTTTTGATCTGGTTTCATACAATCAATTGTGGAAAAAACTGGAGAAGAAACAGTTGCCACTAGAGCTTGTTAACATTTTAAAATATTGGTACGGAAACCAGATCAATAGTGTCAGATGGGCTGGAGCTATGTCACGGTCATATGGGATGGAATGTGGTGAGGCAAGGGGGCTTGACCTCGCCTGCGTTATTTAATCTTTATGTAAACGAGTTGATTGGTGAGCTTACCGGCATCAGGGTCGGCTGCTATGTGGATGGAGTGTGTGTAAACAACATCAGTTACGCAGACGACATGGTGCTGATGAGCGCATCAATTTGTGGGTTAAGAAGGCTGGTAAGCATCTGTGAATCATATGCAAAATGTCACGGGCTCACATATAATGTTAAAAAATTGTCTTTGGTCATGGTCTTTGAGGCTGGGAGAGCTAAGCTAGAAACGATACCACCAGTATCATTAAACGGAACACCAATGAAGAGAACTTACATGTTTAAGTATCTTGGTCACATGTTGACTCCTGATCTTAAAGATGATGATGATATAGAAAGGGAGCGGAGGGCGTTGTCAGTAAGAGCAAATATGTTGGTACGTAGGTTTGCACGGTGCTCTAAAAATGCTAAAATCACACTGTTCAGAGCATATTGTACATCCTTTTATACGTGCAGTCTATGGGCTCAAAGTACACATAAATGCTATAACGTCCTCCGTGTGCAGTTTAACAATGCATTCAGAATGTTGTTGGGGCTGCCTCGTTGTTGTAGTGCTTCTGGAATGTTTGCAGAGGCCGGAGTGGATTGTTTTTACACAACAATGCGTAAGCGTTGTTCATCTCTAGTGCGCAGGGTGCGGGCCAGCACCAACAGCATTCTAGCTATGATAGCGAGCAGAGTTGATTGCCCGTATCTGAGTCGCTGCTGTGCCATTTCGCATGGAATGGTTCAGCGGTGAGGTAATAGGTTAAGTTTTTTTTTAATTTTTATACATATATAAATATTGTATTAATTTATCATAGAATAAGTGTCACTAACAAAAATGAGTCCTAGTTGCTTGAATAAAGAATTTATTATTATTATAAAACCAAGAATCATCCAATTTGGTGCAGTCGTTCGAAAGTTATGGGCGTACGAGGGCGGGTCAAAAAGTTCGCGGAATGAGGGGCATGGAGGAGGGAAAGGTGACTTTTTACTACCTACACTAGTTGTGACACTCATTAAGAATATAAATACAAAGTTTCAAAAAATATAGGTCATAATTACCTGAGCTACGCATCAATCAACAAGTCAATCCGGAAGAAAATTTGCAACATGGAGAAAATTGAGTTTCGCGCAGTCATCAAGTTCCTTACCAAACAAGGAAAACCTCCCCAGACTATTTTGGAAGCGATGTCTTCTGTTTACGGGGACTCTTGCCCTGGTAAAACCATGGTTTACAAGTGGCACAACCTGTTTAAGCAAGGCAGGGATTCGATTGAAGATGATCCGAGGCCAGGGCGGCCTGTCGAGGCAACCACGGCAGAAAACGTCGAAAAACTGAAAAAATCATATTGGAAGATGCCCGTTTAAAGAAGAAACAGTTTGCAGAAATGATTGGAGTATCAGCTACAACCATTTTGAACATCCTACACGACCACCTTGGCATGTCAAAGGTGTGTGCAAGATGGGTGCCGAGAATGCTCACGCCACACCAGAAGCAGCGGCAAGTTGACTGTTGTCTCGAGTTTTTAGCGGTCTGTGGTGAACAAAAGGATGAAGTTTTGAACCGAATTGTGACTGGAGATGAAACTTGGGTTCATCATTATGAGCCTGAGTCCAAACAAGACTCCATGCAGTGGCACAAAAAGGGCACACCACCTCCGAAGAAATTCAAAGTGTCTCCGTCGGCTGGAAAACTCATGGCTACTGTTTTCTGGGATTCAGAGGGAATCCTCCTTATTGATTATAAAGAAAAGGGTGTCTCTATCACTGGAGAGTACTACGCTGCACTATTAGAATGTCTGCGAGATGCTGTGAGAGAAAAAAGACGGGGAAAATTGACTAAAGGTGTGCTCCTTTTGCACGACAATGCACCCGTGCACAAGGTGCAAGTTGCGATGACTGCTGTTCAAAGAGTGGGCTTCGAAATCTTGGAACATCCTCCCTATAGCCCAGATTTAACCCCAAGTGATATATTATTTGTTCCCAAAAATGAAAAAAGAGCTTCGCGGGAAGAAATTTTCCAGCGATGTAGAAGTGAAGAGCGCAATTTCGGCCTATTTTGACGACAAAGAGAAATCATTTTTTTCGAAGGTATTAATAAATTAATTGATAGGTCTAATAAATGTATTAGAGTTAAGGGGGAATACATTGAGAAGGAAAAATAATTTTGTGTTTTATTTCTTACTTTTTACCCTCCATTCCGCGAACTTTTTGACCCACCGTCGTACATACATTTCGAAGATCCATTTTTATTTATATATAGATTACTGGAGGTGCTCCGATAATCTTCCATCTTTCAATAAATACTTTAAGGCGCATAACACATTGCACCGGACACCGCTCCGGTGTGCGGCGCTGCGGTTATTAATTTTGACTGAAGAATCTTGATTTGTATACAAAAACCGCAGGGTATAACACACTCACACCGCATGCCCGTGCGGTTCTGCGGCGCGCGCGACGGCACCGCACTCCCGGACGGTGATGAGGTGCGGTCCGCGGGGTATGCCACACTGAGCCGCAGTATCGTACGGATTTTTGCGTAGAAAGGACGTCCATACGCGTAATAGATCTCGACATAGATAATGCGGCGATGCGGGGCGTCGTGCACCGCAGCTCCGGACGGTGATACGGAGCAAACCGTACGGTGGCACGGTTCCGTGCCGCCGCAGCCGCATGCGGTTTTCGTCCCTCCGTACACCGCAGCGGTGTCCGGTGCAATGTGTTATGCGCCTTACCGCGACCGGCTTCAAACGCAGAGTTAGTCATAGCGGCGTTTCTTAGAGATGCCGCTACGGCCCCGATGTCTTATTTGCACCATTGGCCTGCACCATTAATGGTGCAAACGAAACTACCATGTCTCGTTTGATAATAATACAACTTTTTCACCCTCGGCGGTTACCACTAGATTTTTTAATTTCGCTATATTTTCTTTGAAAAGATATTTCGCGTTGATTACTAGTGGATGGCCTAGGTATGCTGGTATATAGGTGGTATATAGGTATGTCTCCCCGAAAAGGTTGGAAAAATTGATTACGAAAAGGTTGCTTATACTGACCTTAAGTAGATATGGTTGTTTTCTTTGTAGGTTATGTCTTAGTAAAAACCTTATTTGAACCACCCTCTTTTTCAAGCAATTTATTAAATTGTTCAGAGTCAAACAAAAATTCTGAAGTTATCTTTTTAAATTTATCCACAATAAAACTGATTGGTATCGATTTCAAAAGTTCCATTCTTCTGTTATTAATTACTAGCTGTGCCCGCGACTTCGTCCGCGAAGTTAGGAATAGTAACGGCTAGACCGATCTTGATAAAAAGTAACCTATGTTATACCTTATATAATTAGCTATCTATTAGTGAAAGCCCCGTCAAAATCTGTCCAGCCGTTCCGGAGATTAGCGAGAACAAACAGACAGACGGACAAAAAAAAATTATATTGTTTTTATTATTGGTACGCGTTATACATTCATACCCATTTAGTAAAAACTTGTTATTTTGACATTACAAACAGACACTTCAATTTTATTTATTTGTATAGATGTAGGTATAGATACCACATAATTATCTGCATCATGTTATTTGAAATGTTATTAAATTCCTTTTCCTCAATAATTAGTTCATTAATTTTGTTGCTCAATTCATCATACGATAATGTATTTAAATTCTTAAACCATGCTAATAACTGAGACACGTTCTTTTGAAGAGGTTCTCTTTGCATTAAAACAGCATTTGATAATGCCGCTAAAGTGCAATCAACTGAGTGTAGAAAATTATTTTTGTCGAATGGCTTAAGGTCTCTACAAATCCAGGTTTTGGTAAATATGATTTCTGAATTTCAATAAAATTTAAATTTGACCAATCGGGTGTTCCAAATAATTGTAACGAATTAAGAATCTCTATACGTTCCTGAATAGTTTTGCTCAAACCATTATCTTGTAAGGTTGTTTGTAATAACTTAAATGAAAGATCGTTATCGTTCAAGGTAATTTCACTAGTATGTACCAACAGGTTCATTAGGATTTGATAATACCTCCTCTATCTGATTCCCTGATTGAACGAGATGATCCGACTTAGGAGCAAAGTTATTCATGAAATCCGTTAAGATTTGGACTTGATTACACAATTCATGCAAAACTAACTAACTATTAGAAAACTCTTTGTTTGACTTAACTTTATAGCGTTTTCTTGGACGTTCCACGGAGCTCTCGGAACTTGTCGGTGTCGTAGAAGAGCCCGTTTGAGCCCGTTGAGCAGCTGCGTTTTCTTCGCCTCTCTCGCCTTCCTTTACGCGTACTGCCAGACTAGAAGGTATCCATATCGGCATATATTCCGACAGAATAACCTCGTAGCTATGTTTATTCACTGAAATTCAGCAACGCAATGACCACAGACTAAGTAGGAGATACTACGTATGCAATGACGAAAAACTTGGCTTCAATGCCCTTTAAACTGTGTCTGTGCGCCGCGGTGGCGGTAGTTTCTTATGTTACAGAGAGCAACGGAAACGTCGGTAAAATAGTGCTGCCGGAAGTAAAAGCTATGTTTTCTACAAGAAATTAGCATCTCTCTCTCACCATGTACCCCGGACAAGGCGAAGAGACACAATGGGGAACATCGAGACGTTTACGGAACGCACGCCAACAGATCCGCGGCCCCTCAGAAGAATAACTAAAGCACTAAAGCTTTAGTTATTGTTGTGAGCGCGGCCCTACCGCCTATCTCAGTATACAGCGTGTCCCAAAAAGTAGTGTCAAGCGGAAGTCCAGAGATAGAGCACCTCTTGGGCTATCTGAATGACCCCATGGATTTTCCGCAATTTTTTTAGTTTTCGAGTTATGAATTTTTTACTGAACTTTTGAGAATTTACGACCTGAATACCTTAAACTTTTTTCTTTGAAATCAAAGAAAAAAGTACAAGACTTTTTGAGATATTGTTTTTGCAACTGAATCTCCATTAGTTATACTTTGATACTTAAAATAACCAGCTTTATACCTTTCATGAAAGTTTTGAAAATGTTAGTACAAAGTTAAAAATTAACTTTTGGTAAATTGTGACTTAAAACGTCCATGCCAATAGATACCCATCTTAGCATAGTGTTTGATGTTGATACCTCGTTGATACCACTTTTTGACAGCTTTCAAATTTGACATTTGGGCTCTTTTTTTCATGCATGAATCAAAAACATTTTTCAGCATTTTAAAAAATAAATTGAAAGATATTTAAAATTTAAGCCGATTCTGATTTGTGTTATCTATACTTATAATAAATCTGTAGAGAGGTCAATTCTGTACATGAAATATATTTCCAAAATAACTTTTAGGGGGTGATTAGGGATCGATACTGATGCCAAAAATGCAATCAGTAAAATTTTTGTCTGTCTATCTGTCTGTCTGTATAACCGTTATAGAAACAAAAACTACTCGACGGATTTTAACGAAACTTGGTACAATTATTTTTCATACTCCTGAGCTGGTTATAGTATACTTTTCATCACGCTACAATCAATAGGAGCAGAGCAGTGAAGGGAAATGTTGGGAAAACGGGAGAAGTTACTCCATTTTTTAAGCTTCCGTCGCGTGTGCAACCTTAATGGTTAAAGCTACACAGAAATCATGTATGACGGAAATGTTCTCCTTAAAATCTTTTATGGTTGACTCACAATAACACGTGTAACTCCCGATAGCTTAGCAGTTCTAAGCTTTCTGATTATATTTGTCTACTCTTACGTTTATAACACTCTCAGTCATCCCTAATTAAAGTTAACATTATTAACTATTCCATAAAAAAGAATCATAGAAATCGGTATAGAAACACCAAAGTTATACATGAAATACGCAAATAATAAGCCATCGCGCGTGAATACTGAATCATGCTATAAGGATTATTTTTGTATAAGGTCGCGAACGCACAGGCAGGCGGCTTGCTTGGCGACTAGAGGCTAGCGAGTCACCTAGCGAGTAGCTTCGTAAAACGAACGTTCGCGACCGGCCTATAAGCTAGGCGCCAAGCGCGCAGTGCGGCCGGTCGCGCACGTTCGAGAATCGGTCGCCGCGCTCGACGCGTCTCGCGGCCGAAGGTATAAAAAGGTATTTGTTTAAAAATTGGCATTCCGATTATTCTGCTCCGAAAAAGACCACCACAACTTTGCAATGGAACTCGGCTAAAAGTAACCCAGTTGCAACAAAATATAATCAGGTAATCGAGGCTCAAATTTTAACAGGTTGCGGTGCAGGAGAAACCGTCTTTATTCCCAGAATTCCCATAATACCAAATAATTTCCATTCCAAATTAAAAGACAATTAATAAGGCTCTAGGGCAGACTTTTCGTGTTGCTGGAGTAGATCTCGGTGTCAGTTGTTTCCAAAGAAAAAAATTCATCTCAGTTGGGATTTGTACCCATATCTTCAACATACCGTGTTGACGCATAGACCTCTCGGCCACCAAGCTCTTACCAGCCCCAATGAAATCTTTAACCTATTGATTTTTTTTTACTTAGTTAAGCCAAAGTAGATTTTATTTACTTTAAATTTTTTCTTTATAGATTTTATTCATTTTTCATGTTTTTATGTGTTCAAAGCAGGGACTGCTTATCAGTATAAAATATTGATATAGTATCAGTAAAAATATCTGTACTAAAATTCTATACAAGGCGAATTTCTGTACCGATATTCTTCATTTATACACTTATTTAACCCTTATTTTATTTCTGTACTGAAATCATACGCGCGGGCGTCACTGGACGCGGGGCAGGTGGATAAGGGGCCCCAACGGGTGAGGAAAAATATGTGCCTATGCGCGCCGCCGCCGCCGCTGAGCTCAAATCGCACATTGCAACTTGCAACAGGTTTACTCATATAAAGGGATCGTAGATGTTTTGATTACATACTGTAGAGTGGATATTAATTAACGCAATATCAATCATTTTTGTGTGCAATGGGTAGGAAGCGTAGAAATGCCGTGCACGGATATTTTTCATATTGTAAAACAAGCAACGAATCTTCGTGTTTGATAGAAGGATGTGCAATGAAAATAAAAATAAGTACCTTCGTCTTAATATTTAACCAAGTAGTTACCTTATTTATTATGTTAAGTTTAATAGTATTCAATAAAATAAAACGCGATGTTTAGGATTTGAATACCTATTCTAAAAGTCTTTGTAACCTATGTTAATAGTAGGTAAGTGCCTATCTAGGTAAGGGCCTATCTACCTTAACTAGGTATGTGCCTATATAAAACTACGTGTCAGGGTGCTAGCTAGGTTAATTGCGGAAAATTGAACAAATTATGGGTATGAATGACGTTAAAAAAGGAAGCTATGCTTGGGCTGTGTTTGATTTTACATGCTTTCACTTAACGTGGATGAAATGCAAAAATAAAATGACGGGTTGCACTCCGGGAGTGCCGGCAGAAGTGAAAACTTAAGTATTAACGTTGTGCGTTTTGGATATTTTGGAATGGTTATGGAATAATTTTGCACGAATTGCTTTAATTATCAGAATAAAAGTACTATCTTTTATGTGGTAGAATACAATATTTATTTATTGCGCTATCGTACACAAACATGACAATTTATATTACATTAAAAAGTTTATCCCTCAGAAAAATCAACTTCCTGTTGTAACGTTGTGCGTAGGTACATAATTATATAACTAGTAATAATGAATCAAAATATTTACAATTAAATTAAAAATATGATCAAAACAGACATTAATATACTACTTAAAAACGTAATTTTATAACAAATAAATAATATTTAATTTATACTAACTTACCTAATTAATATTTACAACAAAATCAAATAAAAGCACAATTTAGATTTTTCCTAACAAAGTAAATAAATTGATTAAAACTGTCTCAAGTGACGTGTGACTTCCAGTACTTTTGCCAGCCGCTATTGTTCTCGGCCGGCTTACGTGGACCCCTCACCGCACCTCGACAGTTCCTGCGGCCATTTCAATTTTAATTGGTCTTACGAATTTTCGATCAGGGTCACGTGTCCTGACGGTCACGTGTCCTGACGCGAGTTTAACATTTTTTTACCCATTACAAAAAAAGTGTACAACGCCGCTAAAGAAGTTCTCACTTCAAAAATCTATATCCCACCACTTAGAATAACAGGGTCAATATTTGAAAGGCCCTAAATTCATGTCTTTCAAAATTTCTCGAGAATGTGTGTATATTTTTTTAAAAGATTTTTTTTTGATGGTAAAATAATCAACGAAAATGTTCCTCTAAGCCTCGATTATAATAAATTAATAATAAAAAAGTTGTTAAAATAAAACCAATAAAATTGCAATTTTTTCACGTGTCGCCACGGCTCATGCGCTACTATATTTGGATAATATGAAAAAAGGTGAATTCTTTGAGCTATTGGCTATTGTGTGCTGTAATTATAACTAATCAAGCTTCATACTTTTGATAAAATTACCAATACCCGCTAAGTCAATAAAGAAAAAACTCGTGTTCCAAAAATGCGCGTCATTGTCCTGCGCAATGTTTGTTTTCAATTTAGTGTTGAGTTAGAGACGAGAGGGGGGAGGAAACTTGTGGCAGGGTGAACAGACCTCCCCGCACCAAAGTCGAACACATGCTTTGGTGAAGATACAAAGCGTTGGTTTTTTGCAAGAAGCCTTTAAAATTAATTCTCCAAAAATTTTCATTACAAACGTCATTTATGTTTTCCCGTAATGTCATTCAACCCAAATGTTCATGTAAATCATAGACATGATGATGATACTATGATATACATTAAAATTTTGGGTTGAATAACATTACGGGAAAAACTATTTAATAATTAGTTTTAGATAACGATAAAATATTTATTGGTTATTATGAAACACCGTGTATATTCATTCTGTCCTATTGTAAGTCTTTTTCATATTGCAAAATATGGAAGTTTTGTGAACATAATTTAACATTATATTTTTTTTTTGAAATACCACTTGCGTAAAACATATTAGGTCAAGTTTTTTGCGATTTCATCATTTTCCCTAACGTCATTGTCCTGAATTTGGGCTACCAGGATAATGACGCGCATTGAGAAGAATGACATTATGTGGAATAGTAATGACAAATCTTGAGGATAATGATGAGAGTTCGTAAATGCATTTGTTTAAGATCAAATATAACATTTTAATAATTAGTACAAATCGGTATACTGTTGACGGAAGGCAATATTATAATGAGTGTAACTGGTATTGACAAGACAAGATGTAATTGGTATATTTTGTGACCTATCAAAGGCTTTTGACTGCGTTGGTCACCAAACTCTTATAATAAGCTCAAGCATTATGGTGTCTCTGAAGAAGCAATTAGACTTATTGAGTATTATTTGTCTAATAGGGTTCAGAAAGTTGTTATATTAACAAAACTGAGTCTTCTGGTGCACCTATAATTATGCGCGTGCCTCAAGGATCGATATTGGGACCATTGCTCTTCTTATTTATATTAATGACCTCCCACATTTCACTAACAATGTGTGCGATACAGCACTATTTGCAGAAGATACTTCTTTAATATTATTCCTTACAGCTAGTGAGCAAGGTTGACGGAGAAAACGGAAATACTCACGTTGTAAATATTACTCTCTCTCTAAAGTATTGCACTGGTTCACTATGAACAATTTATCATTAAACTCAAATAAAACTAAATGTATTAAATTCTCATTGCCAACACAAGTTGATACTATTGTGGAAATGATTAATCGAACTGTCGGATTCATCGATTCTACAATTAGATCGATATTTAGGTATTACACTAGATTCAAGATTGCAGTGGGATCCACATATTGAATTCTTGGGATGAAGTTGTTATTAATAAAACTGAGTCTGCTGGTGCACCTATAATTATGGGTGTGCCTCAGGAATCGATATTGGGACCATTGCTTTTCCTAATTTACATTAAATGACCTCCCACATTTCACTTATAATCTTTGCGATACAGTACTATTTGCAGATGATACTTCTTTAATATTTAAGATTGACAGAGGAAACGAAAATATTGACGTTGTAAATAGTACTCTCTCTAGAGTATTGCATTGGTTCACAATGAACAATTTATCATTAAACTCAAATAAAACTAAATGTATTAAGTTCTCATTGCCAAATGTAAGGAAAGTGGATACTATTGTAGAAATGAATAATTAAGTTGTTGAATTCATCGACTTTACAAATTTTTGGGTATTACACTAGATTCAAGGTTGCAATGGGATCCACATATTGAGTCCTATGCAAACAGACTTAGTTCTGCAGCAAATGCAGTAAAAAACAAGACAACTTACTGATGTTGAAACGGCAACATTGATTTACTTTAGTTATTTTCACAGTGTCATGTCATATGGAATACTACTAGTATAGAAAGTCCTCAATACTCATTCAACAGTCAAAGATATCCTGAATACCCATTCAGGACATCTTTTAGCTGATAAGAAGAATGGACGCAAGGAACTTAACAGCTACATCAGAAATGTACCAACATTTACAAAAGGGTGTATCAATACCACACACAGCAATATTTGTTTACATAAATAGTTAATATACAACAATTCTTAACAATAAAACTAATAATATCTACAAATTAACACCAGGCATTAGCATCATTCTAATAATCGTTGACTTTATAATAAGTAATTAATAACCTTTGCTCAATTTATGAGTATTTTTACATGCGCTTTAAACTTATGAAATGCAAATCAGTAACACTTTATGGAATATTATTATAAAAAGTTATACATTTCCCCATAAACAAGCATTTAGTTTTTAAAGCCTGTACGTCGGAAAGGTAAGTTTATTGTTATTTCTTGTGTTTAAATGGTGAATTTGGAAATTGGTATCAAATGGATTATGATTTTTAATGACCGATTCGAAAGAGCTTTCTATGAAGTCATATTGGAATAAAGAATATTTTGATTTGATTTTGAAAACCTATGTCAAAGGTGACGGTACGCAGAAATAAAAACTCTCAGAACAATAAGTTATTGTCCTGAGGAAAAAATGATCCTGAATTGCTAACTGTAGAAAAAGAAAAAAGAGACAGAAATAATTAAAAAAGAAAGAAGAAAATAATTCAGCAAAAAGCCCTCGCGCAATATAAGAGCAACGCAAAAAGTGAAAGGGGAATTCCACAAATAAATAATTTCTTCAGCTAGTACATTTATTAGAATGTATTTATACGATAGGTAACTATTATACGTAAGTAATGGAAAAGAAGGATAAAAAAGAGTGCATGTTAATGAAATGCGAATACTAAGATGGACATAGGGGTGACAAGAAATAAAGTACGAAATGAGGATATTAAAGGAAGTTTGAAAGTTGCGCCGAATACAGAAAAGATTAGGGAGTGGTTAAGATGGTTTGGGTTGAGGAGGAAAAAATGCCATGTAAATGAAGATAGTGAATATGAACGTAAATGGATGTGCAGGTAGGAGACCAAAGAATAAATGAATACAATGCGTGAAGAAATGGATGGAATGATATGAAGTAAAAGGAGTAAATGTAAGTATGACGAATAACAGAAGTTAGTGGGAGAAAAAAATATAGCGTACTAACCCCGCCTAGCGTGGGATAAGATTAAGTGTTATATGTAGTTAACAAAGTATAATAGTGATAATTTTCTATTAGGGGAACATACAACGAAAAAAGGAAAACAATCAACATTCAAAGCAGTTAAAGTAAAAGCAGTTGCTAGTGAGCAAGGTGCGGGTAATTCTTAGGATAGCAACCTAGTTAATAAAGAAGGATCATTTAAAAGTAAAAAGTGCAGCTATTCAATATAAAGATACAAAGAAGAATACAACTGTTAATAAGAAAAAAAATGACACAAGCAAAAAAAAACGACTACAAAATCTAGGTACTTAATTTCCTAACAGAGTAATAAATTTACAGAATCAAAATGTAGGCTCATTAAGTTCACAATCAAATACATGTGCTCTGATAAGAGAAACCAATTAGAAACATAGAAGGTTAAAAAAGTAAGAAAGCATCGGATATTGAGATAACAAATAATTTTTATTTGCAATATGCGAACAGCGTAGAATGTGCAGACAAGATAAAATATATTACAAAAAATAACATATACCTATACACAAAAACGGTACTTATATTTACCATTATTTTGATCATATCATATCACAGTTGTTATGACTGCATATTCTTTTATAAACGAGGATCATATTGAGTAAAAAATTAGTAAGTTTTCTAATTATGGAAATGAAAGAAATGACTACGTTTAGTTTTTTTGGTTATAACGGATGATTTGTATAAGATCTCAATATAAAATGATAATAATAATATATATTATTTAGAATCAAGGTAAACTGGTTTTTTGTTATACATTTGTTAATGTATAACAAAAATTCAATCCTACACGACAATCCTACCACGATTAACTTTTATTAAGATCTGAATAAAGCAATTAGGTTTATAAAAGTCTAAAAAGTTCGACTTATATTAATATTTTGACGGTCATTGTGATACTTTAAACCAAATAAAATTATTACCTAGATACTAAATTCTTTTTATTTTCATTTAGCTGCGTATTCTATAAGTATAAAACTAGACTCATGAGCATTATCATTTTCCTAAATATCTCGTCATTGTCCTAAACAATTAAAATCGTGACGTATGCACTCCTTTAACCGCTGGTGTTTATCTTCCTCCATTTTAAAAATATAATTGTATTGCAATTTTATGTACTCGTCGGTATATACAAACCAATAAAGCAATAAATACGTGTCATTAACCACACAAATTGTGAAAGGCACGAAGACACGTGAAGATGAACTAACGTAAAGGACCGCCCTCGTCCCACCCATTATGGTTTGATTTTATTTCAGTATTTTAAATAATAAGAGTTAAATGATATCTGTACAATTATGATTAAAGTACAAAAAAAATTAAGTACAGAAAAATAATTTCTGTACTGAAATAAACTACTACCGAAATTTATTTAAATGACGTCATACAGATAAATGTTATACTCGTATTCATACCGGTAAACAGTCCCTGGTTCAAAGTGTTTCCAAATCCCACAGTCCAGCTGGTGTATCTATACTAACATAATCATATAGGCTGTTGACCCTAAAAAGCACTACCTAATCCTCTCAATCTAATGCATTCTCTGTGAAGGGTTTCTCAGAGAAGTGTTTACATACAATACAAACATTGATAGTGAATCAAATCTTTTGTTTTGGCTAATTATAGCATGCTTAAATAAAAAGCAGTTTTGTAAAATATGAATATTGCTATTTATTTATCAATCAATGTTCCTCTAGGCCTCTTATCCTGGGCCTGTGCAGGCGCTTCTGCTTGTCTTTTATTCATCCCTTTACGTTCCAATTGTTTCTCAATAATCCTCGCATTGTTCGCATAACTATCAGCTACCTCTCTAGCTTCAATTTCGTCCTCCTCTTCGTCTATTGTTGATACAGTGACAGAACTGAATTTTCCCATATTTTTGGTATGTTTCGTGACCATAATTTTCTTAGGCTGTGGCAGAGTGACTTGTTTATAAATATCAGTGACACCACCCTCACCAGCAGTCTGAACAAGTGCTCCTCTCATTATGAAAACTACATTGTTTTCCTGGTCATGTTTATAATATAAGGGAACAGCACATTTCTTACACTTTAAGCGATATTGCCTTTCTATGCCTTTCTCACGTTTTAAGAATATCGTTTCGTCGGGGTCTGACGTTATTTTGTGTGCGTGCTTGGAACCATCGATGACTCTCGCTCCATCGGTAGGACGCAGTGGTAGCCGGTCAATTGTACAGTCTAATATTAAAGTCATCTGACCACAAATACAATAGTAAATATGAAGGGGTTTCGTTTCATTGTATTCTTCTTGATCTTTTGTGTCTGAACAAACAATACTTCTTGACACTACTTTCGGCATGTTAAATTAAATTTTAAAAAATGTAAACAATCAAAAATAATAAATTCACAATCTATTTTTATTTTGTAATGAAATATACGTAGTAGCCCTGCCCCCCTAGCATGTCCACCAAAACACGATATGATAAAGCGGTTTATCGCGGTGAACTGTCAAAAGACAATAGGGTTTCGTCGTAATTTGACAGTTCCCCGCGATAAATCGCTTTATCATATCGTGTTTTGGTGGACGTGCTACGGGGGCTGCGTTCCGTAAAACGATAAAAGTGATAATATCGCGGATCCGACCAAAGTCACAACATAACCTACTGATTCAATAGCCCTTATATTTTGTGACGATTTAATTTGGTCGGATTCGCGATATTATCGCTTTTATCGCAATTCGGAACGCACCATAGGAAGTCTGAATGCACAGAGGCGCGTTCAGAGCCTCTGGGTGTAGTTGTCCGGTTGTTTTTTAACTCGCTCAGAGGCGTTGAACGGATTGCAGCAACCAAATCTTTTATCTCCCTCTTTCACATGAACTTTTATTTCTCTTTCTTTCTATCAGATGACATTTTAGAATATGGCCGCCAATATCATCCAATCACGTAAGAGTATTTCAGTAAGAAACGTCAGAGCGTTTTACAACCATCAAATTCGATGGTTGTTCGGTTGTAACTCGCGCCAACACTCAAAGGTCTTGAACGGGCGGTTGTTTCACCCGGTTGTCACGCTCAAAGGCATTGAACGGGGTTAGAGCGAAAAGTTGTACTTCGCGCGAAGGCGCTGAACGCGCCTCTGACTTATTAAAGATACTAACCGAATCCGAATGAAATCTTTTATTTTTTTTTTTCATCCTTTTTTATCTTAGACAATAGAAACCAATAGACATGAAATACCTACGAAAAAAGCGTGCCAGCATTTGGGTTGGTGCTCTAAGATGGCGGAAAAAAACTAGTGACGCCGCATCCAAGATTCCACACTTTTTATGTTTTTCTTTATAGAATTCATTAAAAAAATCAATAAAAAACGTATAACTCTAAAATGCACTCACAAATAATGCTCACCGACTGATATTTTAGCACAACAACAAACACGGTGCTTTGTAATGGCGGACTGAACTGGATGCAATTTGAGACATAGAATAACATTGCGAATCCATTGGTTTAGTTAATCTGAGTCTTTTATGGCAATTTGTTAATTATGCCAGCGTCAAGTGAATTATGTTTGAATTCGTTTGTTTCGCTAAAAAAATGTGAGTTTTTCTTCATATTTTTAAAACTTTTAACATTAAGGGCAAAAGGAATATAATTCATGCAGCCTCATATTTAACGACGCGACGCGACGTTGCTTTGGAGCTCTTTTATGGCGAGACTGTGTGTGTTTAAATAAAAAAAAGCTCAGACATGCATGCTTTCATGCTTTGTACGCCTCTCTCTTATGCATTGCAAAATAATGATGACTGAGGTGCGAATTAGACTCGAAGCATAAATAAATATGTGATTTGGTGAGAGGTTTTTTAATACCAGTACGTACCTAATCCACGCTACTTAGGATAAGGTATTGTAATTCCATGATTGTTTAACGTGAAATCATCGTGAAATATCAATCTATAAATTAAAGTGCTAACAGACGATCCGATTTGGTTGGATCCAACGTGATCCAACCAAATGAGGAGCCAACGCGCCTAAAGACGGTCCGACGCGGTTGGCAATCCCGGCAATCCAACAGTAGGGATGCCCTAAAAAGTATTATGTACCTATATCGATATCGATACAAAATACTATTTTGGCCAATACAAAACACAATTTGTCTTTGCGAAACTCAAATAAATTAACACCGTTTGTTTATATTTTATAAAGGTTATAAAATTAGTTTATAAAGAATAAATAAATAGGTACAGGTAGATTTCATGGTTGTCCTTAAGTATTTGAGGTAATTTTTGTTATAGATATTTCTTTCCTGTGATCCGACTCTATCGATCGGTATCATAAAAATACAGGATATTCATTTTCTTAATTTGGCGAGTTTAATTCCCGATCCAGGCAGGTGATATTTAGCAGTCTTTGAATGCGTTTGGATTTCTTTTTAACCCCCGACGCAAAAAGAGGGGTGTTATAAGTTTGACGTGTCTGTCTGTCTGTCTGTCTGTGGCATCATAGCTCCCGAACGGATGAAACGATTTTAACTAAAAAGTTAATAAAAATGCAATACATTTATTTTTCTACTTTGTGGTTTGGCAGGACAGCAGTCAAGTCATTTTAGTTTACTAAATTATTGCTTTATTACTTTAGGCACACCATAATTAAATTAAACCACAAAGTATTGATACTTTTGTCTTTTGTCGCCTCCCTACTTGTCGGATGAGCGATCGGACCGTCGAGCACCCGACAAGCTAATAATTATTATTTCGGGCCGACAGCCGTACACACGTTCCAATTTGGTCGGGGTCGGGCGGTTGGCTCCAACCAAATCGGATCGTCTGTTACGGCTCAAACTCAAACTCAAACTCAAACTCAAAAATCTTTATTCAATATAGACCTTTACAGGCACTTATTGACGTCAAAAAAAATCTTCAACCAAGAATCAAATTAACTAAATTATTTATTCCTTGTATGTACACACACACCAACCATTATTAAGATGTGTGCAAATACAAGTCAAATGAAAAAAAAATGACTCTACACCTGTTCGGAAATTGGGAGAGCCTTCTCGAGAAGAACAGGCAAGAAACTCGGAAGGTCTTGTATTTCTTTTTTGTCTCCTCTTTTAAAATGCCAACATTACAATATTATATTTCACAAACATTTTTTTAATAATATAGAAATGCCTGTCGGTGTGACCGTACGTTTGCACTGAGAAACATAAAACATGCAATGTTTTACAACTTGTTGCATGATACAAATCTCAAAACTTGTTGTGTGTGCTTTTGCGTTCGCACTGCCGAAAATCGTGTTGGATTCGGAACAAATCCTAAGATTTGTTGCAGATTGCGTTCGGACTGTCTCAAAACTTGTTGTCTGTCAATGTTTTTTGTGGATTTGTCAACGATTGCGTTCGCACTGTCGGCTGTGAGAGTCTTAATACATGTTTTGCAACATGTTGGGGTGTTTTCGAGCTGTGTCGGATAACATTTGAAATTATGTAATGGAGAAAATCAGATACATAACCCCTCGTTTACACCAAGAAACAAGTAAAATACTTGTAGAATACTTGTCAAAACATAATTATTTGTTTTATACATGTATTGCAACTGTCTCAAACATTCTTTCGTTCATACTGTGTTGCCAACAAGTCTCTAAACAAGTATAAACCACATCTGCGTTTACACTTAGATCTATGACATATTCAAACTAGTCTGATACATTGACAGCGTTTACACTTACAAAAAGCAATCGTGTTTTTAACAAGTTTTGTTTATTTCACTGAAATTTATGTATCATACTATCTTAAAACATGTTTTAAACTCTATCCATGCTTGTTGGATAAAGTTTTAAACTTTTACCGGACGGACCGTATTATTTTACGGGGGGAAGAGAAGAAAAAAAATACAAAAAATGCTGCACTAGTTGAGGGCAGCATTTTTAGATTTTTTATAAAAAAAATTTTTCATTAAAAAAAAATTTTTTTCATTCATTGTTTTTATTTTAATAATTGATGTGTCCTGAAGCGTCCCTAAAATTTTCCAGTGATAAAAAAATAACCGTGTAAACAAGTACATATACTGCACTCATGAAGTAAAGTTCCTCAGCATCTTTACTTTCCATTGTGAATAGTCAATTGAGTAGAAAATATTAATGAAACTACCGGACTGGCGTGTCATTTTTTACAAGTTTATCTACAACAAGTATAAAACGTGACATCATCATCATGTAGACAACTAGTAGTTCAGAAACAATTTTATACAACAAGTTGTATACATGTTTTGTATTCAACAAGTTTTATACATGTATACGAGTGTAAACAATAAACGAAAACATAGCATAAAACTTGTTAAATACATATAATATACCTTGGTGTAAACGAGGGGTAAAGTTCATAGAAATTTGGCATGGAATGCCATGATTATCCCGTAGAGACCCAGGCGTACTCATATGAGTACGCGGAACATCGGCCCCAAGGCCCACGACATCATATGATGACAAAATTTCTCGGCCGACTTTTTACGTTATTGTGTCACAAGTAAGGCTTTATTTGGCCTGCTGTTTTTTTTTGCATATAGACTACTAAATGCTTTTTAAAATGGTACCAAATACTCGTTAACCATAACTTTAAACTTTTTGAAAATAAAAAGTTTAGAAACGTCAAAGCGTTCACTCATTTTGTGTCACTGGGTTACAACGTTAGTGAACGTCAGTTAGGAATAAATTGGTTGAAATCGCTGTTTTTTATCGTAAAAGGTATGTAAAGTGATATTATTTCTTTTGTTTACAGTATTTCCAGTAATAATTAGCATAAACAATTGTATTTCATTGTATATTTAGTTTATAAATCCGCGGTAGAACAAGACGCCAATTTATTTTCAACATATAATTTAAGTAAAACAACACAATAAAACTTTAAATAACCATACATATTATTATAGCCCTATGTTTAAAGATTTTTTTGATATACAATAGTTTTGGAAATATTTTTAATGAAAAAAAAATATGACGTAATGAATTGCGTAACCCTTCAAAGCGCGCGCACTTAGAATTAAAAAATTGCATAAAATAAATTATAGTGTCTACAATAAAATAAAAAATACGTATGGATAGCTAATTTAATAAGGAATGAACTTATAATAGTTAATTAGATAAGGATTCATAATTAAATGAATAAAGGGCGAAAATGTTCGGTAGGTTGCGCAAGACCCAAAGAAAACATTTTCTTTTCAAAAAAATTTTTTAAACATACAACACTATAAAACAATAAATAACCATATATATTGTTATAGTTGTAATCTTCAAGATTATTTTGATATACAATAGTTTTGGGAAATATTATTATTAATGAAAAAAGAAAAAAATTAAAAATTCCTTCTGTGACGTAATGCATTACGCAATCCGAGCGCGCGCGCAACCTCACAATTAAAAAATTGCAAAAAAATAAATTATTGTTCCTACAATAAAATAAAAACTACGTATGGATAGCTTATTTAATAAGGAATAAACATATAACAGTTAATGGTATGCCAAATCATCGGAATATAAAAATAGACAAAAACGTCGGGATGCTATCGCATATTTCTTTTTCGTCACTGGAGTCCATCACTCAACTGTAGGTCCTACTTATATTAGATAAAAGATGGTTTAAGTAGGTACCTAGTTAACAATTAATAAATCAACTAGGTTAATAAAAAACTTTAAAGGTGTGAAGAGTAACTTTGAAATAAATGTGATCATCGAAGTAGGTACCTACTAACATACCTATTAACTAATAAGACGTATTTCAAAAGCTATTAAATACCTAAGTCATTTTCTATACAGAGTCATTTAAAAAATAAAAAATCATAAATGTAAATGTTTCGAAACAAATCTTTCAAACAAAAAAACCAATTGACTTTTCAAATAAGAAACATGTTCATACAATATTTTTTCACATGTTTCGTCTGAAAAATGGTAAACAAACTTGTTGCGCTAAAACATGTCGTTTGGCAATGAAAACGTGTTTATAAACATTGACAGAAACATGTTTTTTTTTGTAGATGTTTTGTCAGTGCAAACGCAAGGTATGTGAAACATGTTCATAAATTTTTTTTTCACAACATGTTTCGTCTGTAAAACTTGAAACTTGTTGCGCTAAAACATGTCGTTTGACAATGGAAACGCATTCATAAACATTGACAGAAACATGTTTAAAAAACATGTTTTTTTGTAGATGTTTCGTCAGTGCAAACGCACGGTGAGTGGAACAGTTACTCGAATGAAATTTATCCCATTATCACAAAGTGTTAACACCCTTTGAACGTCAATTATCACATTTTTTGTCAATCCCAAGCAGTTTTATCTGTCATATAATCAGACACTTTATAATATGCTTTTTTCATAAGTGCGCCCTTGATAGTGACTTTAAATTTATTCAAGTTAAGTGCTTTAATATTATTTGGGATTTTATTGTAGAAACGTACACAAAGGCCTTTGAAAGAATTATTAATTTTTTTAAGCCTAGTATTTGGTAACGCTAACATATTCTTTTGCCTAGTATTTACTGAATGAATATCACTGTTTTTACAAAACGAATGTATATTTTTATGAACATATACTATATTCTCGTAAATATATTGCGACGCGACGGTCATAATATCAATTTCTTTAAATTTTTCTCTCAAAGAGTCTCTTATTTTAAGGTTATAAATAGCACAAATAGCCCTTTTTTGCAGCACAAAAACAGTCTGAATGTCGGCAGCATTTCCCCACAGCAAAATGCCATACGACATCACACTATAAAAATAGGCAAAGTATACGAGTCTTGCTGTATCAACATCAGTCAGCTGACGTATTTTCCATACAGCGTAGGCTGCAGAACTAAGTCTCTTCGACAATTTATCAATATGTGGGCCCCACTGAAGCTTTGAATCTAAAGTAATACCAAGAAATACTACGGTATCCACAAGGTCCACATTTTTATGCTTTATGTTAACAGTGGTGTGAACCTCTTTAACATTGGGTAAAACAAATTTTATACATTTAGTTTTCCCTTCATTGAGGCACAAGTTATTCGTATTAAACCAGTAAACTATTCTTGAGATAGAACTATTTACATCGTCATAAATTTGCAATCGTCTTTTAATTTTAAACATAAGTGAAGTATCATCAAATAATACAATCTCATGCCTGTCTTGTACAAAAGCAGGCAAGTCATTTATATATGTAAAAAATAGAAAAGGACCAAGAATTGAGCCCTGCGGAACTCCCATTTTAACCGAGGCGCCCTGGGACCTCTCCCCGTTGACGTCTACTTTCTGAATCCTCTCAGTCAAATAGGAGACGAGTAGATCCAGAACAGTGTCGCTAAATCCATAGTAGTGTAATTTCCTGATCAGGGTGTCATGATAAACGCAATCAAACGCCTTGGACAAGTCACAAAAAACGCCCAGCGCATCATGTGAGTCCTCCCAGGCTATTAATATTAGTACTATTTGAATATGTAATTTGGTACGTGGATTAGATATTTTTTGTTATCAGTACGTACCTAATCCACGCTACTAAGGATTAGGTATTCGAATTCCATGATTGTTTATCGTGAATTAATATCAATCTATTAAATTATACTGTATAAACAGTACTATTTGATAGATTTATATTTCACTACACTTTACGTCCAATCATTTGAAATCCCCAAACGCCATCTTGAATAGAATATTATAACTATTTTTGCATCAAAATAAAGTAAATATTGTGCTGAACTATCCTTAGCTGCAATCGGAAGTTTTTTTCTCGCTATAGATCGTAATTATATAAAATCTACAATAACTAAACTTGAATCAAATAGTAATAAATTAATACGCTCTTCATATGATTATATCTTCTGGATATTTATTTACCGATTCAATAGTATTACGCGCAACGTCCAATTCCAGATACCTACATATTTATTCAGTAGGTACCTATTACTTCTACAGCAGTATGTTGCCTGTTCTGAATATTTATACCAGTAATTAATTAATAAATAGGTATTGGATCTATTACTAATACCAATACATTGCCTACCTATTCTAGGGGGTTATTGTCTGTCTAAAATCTATAGCGATCGCTTACAATTTGACAGTCGCAGTCCATACATCACTCTTTCATAAAAAGGATGTCGGCGCAGAGTCTTGTGTTCACGGCACAATGGTTGTGAAATTGAAGGCGATCGTGATAGATTTTTTTCTTAGACAATAACCCACCTGAATATGCCAGTACCTACTGAATAAATATAAGAACCTATTACTATACCAATACATTACCTATTCTGAATATTTATGCAAGTACTGAATAAAATATTAGGAATAGGTATTTGTATTATCTATTTCAGCAAATGTCTAGTGCGAATTTCTACTCCTGCGGGAGAGCCGTCGTTCAGAAACATAGATATAGAATGAAATAGATGGGCTATAAAAGCCGTCAAACATGAGGAAAAGAGATAAACTTATACACATTGCCAAAGGAAAGAAGAAGATGGCATCATTTTTTTTTGTCCTTGTTACCGTATATAGGTGAAACTGGTAGTGGGGATTGTTTATCACCAGCGTCTGGTGCTAAACAAATACGTGGAAGAAATTTGTTCTGTGAATTATAGCTTACTGTGTAATTATTTAACACTTTAATTAGTGTAATTGTGAACTATTTGAACATTTAAATCATGGTGCACTGCTCCGTTTTAGTTTGTAATAGTGATAGTGCTAGAAAACAGGAAAATATAACCTTTTACAGGTAAGACCTAAATTGCGTCAATAAAAAGCGCCAAAACAATTTTTTAAATTATAAATACAAGTTATATTGCAATATTTTATCCTTCTACTATGGTTCTTAATCATATTATGGGATTAAACATGAAATTTCAAACTAAGTAGTAAGGTTATTGTTAACCTAACAAGCTAGGAATGTCGCCATACAATATGGCCACGTATACAGCCAACGCGTATAACATTTTGCCGGGTTATAATGATACCAGTTACGCTACGACTATTTTTCCTTGATTCGTAGGTAATTTGTTACGTGAAAGGGAACTCACATATTAGTTTTTGTGTTACGTTAATATTGACATATTTAAGTATAAAATTTTGAGCATTTTAGATAACAAAGGTAATTCTTTTGAAGTGAGACTTTCCATTTGCTTTTTTGTCTGTATTTAACAGATTTCCTTCGGGGAACCTCCTTTTATTTTTAACCTGTATACATATTGTTTCAGGACGCATCGGTGTTGGATTTCGGTTCAAATTTGAATACGCCCCGAAAGAGAAAAATGCGGCCTCAAATGCTGGGTTTGAAACAATCAGCGAGGTCATCAGCGATTCTGAGTCAGCGAAAATAAAAAAACTACGGCCAGTGCGTCAATCGCTTAGACGATTGGGAAAAAAAGTAGTCACACTTGAAAATGTGTAAAGTGATTTGAAGTGTAAGTTAATGATGCAAAATTAGTAGTTGGACATTTTAGATACTGTAGGAGGAACCAATAGAGATTTTCTGAAAAGATTTTTAGGAGTTGACAAAAGAAAGTATTCTGAACCTTTAAGGAAATTCGCGCTGTGCTTACACTTTTTAAGTTCAAAGGCCTAGGAGTTTGTACGTAAGCAATTTAATACGTGTTTACCACACCCAAAAACAGCTGGTGAATGGCAAGGAGTAGACAGCCTCTAGAAAATGTTTGTGATTTATTAGCAATTTTGTGCCATAGCTAGTAATCTGGCTTAATCCAAATGAAATAAGTCATATCTCTACTTTGTCTGAATATTTAACAAGAACACATAGGATGTAGATATAGCTCTATGCACCGAACAAGTGTTTCTAATTAATTATATAGGTACTTGACAGAACATAATCTTCCTCAGAGATCTACAAATTGGTCTTGTCCTGCGCTATTTCCAAGTTGCCGCCAGCGGGGGCGAGGTTGGGGGTGGCAACACGGGCAACTAAGAATAACCAGCTATCTACATCGGCATCTTGCGTTCTTTGCCAGATCTTTTTTCCACATTGTGAGCAAGCTTACCAACTTTGGGCTTTTAGCACCATATTGAGTGCGGTATCAGTAGTTCAATTCTTGAACTTACCCAGCCCAAGTGAATTTTTACCTGTATTGTAGTGAATTTTATCTCTGTAAGCCGAAGTCCATTATTCGATGACAATAACGGTGCTATTGAAATCTAATTTTAGAAAATGTTTACTTAAAATTTAATATTATACATTTTCTAAATCTTCACAAATATTTAGTAAATGTGTAAATATTGGATTTTAAATAAACTGCAGAGATAAAAAAAAAACAATGATTATTGCCCGCTGTATTCTTAATCGAGCGACGATCTTCGCAAGGTACCTAGCTGGCAAAAGCTGGAAGCGAATGGTCGCGGATCGTGCTCAGTGGCGAGCACTTGGAGAGGCCTATGTGAGAGCAGTGGACGCGTGTGGATGATGATTCCTAATATTTTATCTTATATTTGTAAAGATGTTTACATAATAGCTTAAATAAATAATAGTAAAATGTTTTAAAACGAAATATACTCGAGTAAATCCGAAAAGTGTAGTTTTATTTAAAAGTGTAAATAACTTTAGACTGCGGCGAAGGTTGAATGAAGAATTCAATAAAAAAAATCGCAACTTCCTCCCACTTTTATTTTTTGAGACATATTATTGAGCGAGGGGCGCTCATTAAAATATCTCAAAAAAAATACGTAGATCAATCAACCCTACTTTATGTTTATAGTGGTAAAAGCCACTATAAACATAAAGTAGGGTAAAACTTAAAGCAACACTGGTATACCCATCTACTTTAGGCAGGTATGACGTCATCTATGTCTGTCCCTTACGGGTATACGGTCACGTCCTATCTATTCATTCTTTATCTAAGTTCAGAAACATACCTATTCTCTTTCTCTATCGGGCAAATGTGTCTGTTTCTATCTTTTTCCTGAGTTATCAAAGATAACAAAACGTATTTCGCGTAGATAAAAAATCTCTCGTCTTTGTCTACAGCGTATGCTACTCGTTCAATATTTATCATTATCACGTCTATCCATCAATAAATATCACGACCGAATCCGTAGACACAGACAGAGAACATTCTCCGTCTACGTCCGAATCATTATTAAGAAGTAAATCCATGGTCGAAAATTCGCGATCCATCGATATAATATACCTAGTACACGATTAATAAATATCACGGTCCTGAATCGTGACCCAAATATCGTGATAAATATTGAACGTTTAGCATTTGCGTAAGAGCTTAAGAGGGCAACACTTATCTCTCGTTGTCAACTTCATCTTTTGCGATTGTCTTTTTTTCGTCCCCACATTCCACAGATTTGTTGCACATGTTCATCGATTTCTGAGGAATTTAGGGAAAGTATAACAAATTACTCAGTAGAATGGGTGCTATAGCCAGCAGATACCGCGTTTCTAACGCTGGACTTGTTAGTTCAGATTTACAAAACTTAGAAAATGAGAATAAACGTGAAAACCCGGGTACTTTAGATGAATTGCATAAAAAGACCAAAGGTGAGCAATTTACCAGTATCATCACTAATATCATTAGTAATTCTAATGCTGGATAACTCCAAGTTCACGTGGAACAATGATTTTTCAGTATTCATTCAAAAAGTGACAATAAACAAAGTTATGGTAAGGTCGGCAAAGTTTGGTTATCTCGTGATGTAATGTTATACATTTCTTAAAAATCCGTTGACATACATTCTCCAGCCGACTAGTAATAAAAGCAACGATGCTATAAAGTTTTTCCGTCAAAACTAGTTATCTTCAGCATTCACTCTTCAATTATTTAATCAACCTCATTACCATTCAAATAGATAAAGAGGTAAAAGCTTAGTATAACAGGGCGCAATTTAGTAGAGGGGGGGGGGGGGGGGCGGCTTCCCATTGTTGGCAGTGTCACATAAATAGTAGTTTGTAATATTTGCATATTTCAGTCAGAGTTCCCTTTTACTATTTATATCCCCTTCAATTTGATAATTGATGACTTACAACAATAAAAATAGTCGTCGTCAACGTAAAAATAGAGCGTCGGTGGCGCTGTGGACTCGGCACTTGCCTTCCAATCGGGGGGTCGGGGTTCGAGACCCGCCATGTACCAATGTGTTTTTCGTTTCGAATTTCATATGTACATTTGTCTGACGCTCCTACAGTGAAGGAAAACATCGTGAGGCAACCTGCATACATCTGCGAAGAAATTCAATAATGTATGTGAAGTCAACCAATCCGCACTGGGCCAGCGTGGTTGACTAAGGCCTAATCACCCTAACATAGGGTAGGCTCGAACCACTCAGTGGGGGACGTATATGAGCTGTGATGATGATGATGAACAATAAAAATGTATCTAATAACTCTATTGTCCAATGATCTCAGATGAGATGATTAAAGTAATTGTATTCATTATGTTAAATTCATTATGATGTTGGTTGCAACCATCTATTGATTATCTATCTTTTAGTGTCCCTGCAATTGCAGTAAATTTCCCTCAATTCTTCAACTTTCCCTGTTTTTTGATAATGAAGCTATCCTCAACAGTCTCAACAGTGTCAAGAACTTGCAGTTGTACATAGATGCAACACTCAATTCGCAACCACAGGTCACATATATTTGTCTTTTTACCACCTGAGAAACTTCCTACCTATTGCCATCAAAAATATGCTTAGAGAACCCTTAAGTTTTCCTGTTATAGATTATACTTATTTTCTTTCAACATACTCAATGTATTTATAATTGCATTTGATATATCTTTAATTTAAATGAATCATTATCATATTTTAGTGTTCTGAGTATGCTTAAAATGGTAACCTACTTTGCAGCATAGGCACATGAGAGCCATAATGTTTTCCATCAAATTTGTTTGTGTGTATTGCAGATGTAATGCCAGTAAATTTTGAAGGTGGCAAACTTATGGTCAACAAGGGTATTTCAAATCATTTCCAGGTAAATACCTTCTTTTATTACTGGCTTTCACAACAACTTAAATCGGAAGAATGTTTATAATAACTATTCTCTATTACAGATGACACACACATTGACGATGAGCTCTCAACAAAATGGATACAAACTTGGAGCGACATACATTGGCTCAAAACAGATATCACCCACTGAGGCCTTTCCTGTTGTTCTTGGCGATGTAGACCCCTCTGGAAATGTCAACTTCAACCTAATACATCAACTAACCCCTGAAATCAGGGTCAAGGGGGCTGCACAAGTGAGTGTAAATTGCTTTGTTAATGAGCGAGAGTAGTTTCTGTTTATGCTATAGCTATGTCAAGTTATACATATGTGAAACATTCTAATTTTAATACTGTAGCCCTGTCTGTCATAATGTGTTAATAAGCACAATAATTTTGACATCACACATATGTGGCTAACAGCTCAAAATGCTAATTGGTATGTATAGTTGTTACTGTTGTGGGACATGAATATTTTATGTACAAACTGCAATTGTAGCCACTGTTTTTAAACCATATTTTATTATTGTGTTCAATAACACACTACAACGCAGGCGTTAACACTAACATTAACTTTGCTGGAGCAATTATATCTATATCAAAATTAATATTGATAAGCAATTTGGTATTTATTCAAGGTACAAGAGTGCAAACTAACAGCAACGCAGGGCACAGTGGAGTACAAGGGTTCAGACTACACATTAGCAATGGCCGTTGGCAAGCCTGACTTCAGTGAAAATTCTGCTGTCTTTGTTGGACACTATTTACAGGTATTCCTAACTTGAACACACTCTCTGTCACTGTAATTGTTTTTTTTTTTTTTATTATCTTGCGATCGGCTTTACAAGCCCTTAGCAGATTTGTTGTGAATTATTGTCAGGTAAGAACTGAGGCGCGTTCAGCGCCTCTGGGTGTAGTTGTCCGGTTGTTTTTTAACTCGCTCAAAGGCGTTGAACGGATTGCAGCAACCAAATCTTTTATCTCCCTCTTTCACATGATTTTTTTATTTCTCTCTCTTTCTAGTAGATGACATTATAGAATATGGCCGCCAGTATCATCCAATCACGTAAGAGTATTTCAGTCATAAACGTCAGAGCGTTTTACAACCATCGAATTCGATGGTTGTTCGGTTGTAACTCGCACCGACACTCAAAGGTCTTGAACGGGCCGGTTGTTTCACCCGGTTGTCACGCTCGAAGACATTGAACGGGGTTAGAGCGAAAAGTTGTACTTCGTGCGAAGGCTCTGAACGCGCCTCTGTTCCTCCTGCTGTGAGGAAGCTGTCTTTCATTTTAATTCCAGCTTTGTTTAGGAACAAAGTCCCATATGTGTTGCCTTTTGAGTCTTCTGTCACATAGTGGTTCACCTAACGCAGTTGCTAGGGTATTTGTGTGTTTTTATTCGGTTTTGGTATGCCATTGCTCTGTGTTCTCCTTCCTCTTTGATTGTGTTCATTTCTGTGTACTCATGCAATTCACTGATTTTGATAAACAGAGGTGCATTGGTTATCATTTTAAGGGCTTTATTCTGGAACCGTTGTAAGATTTCCAGGTTGCTATTTTTTGCTGATCCCCATAACTCGATGCCATAAGTCCAGATAGGTTTAATTATTGTTTTATAGATGAGTATCTTGTTTTCCATGGTGACGTTTGAACTTCTGCCCATTAGCCAGTTGAGGTTTCTCAGCCTTATATTTAACTCGTCACGTTTTTTTTTGATATGGGTTTTTGTTTCCCGTCAACATGCATGCCTAGGTATTTTGCGGAATTTTGATGGGGAAGGAGTCGTTTCCCAGTTTGATCACTGTAATTGTAAAAAGAAGAAATTATCATCACACCTGAAAGAATTTGTTTCAAGTTGCATTCTATTGACATTATTCAAATGTTAACCTTGAGCAAAACTGCATTTTTAAATAAAAGAAAGGATGAATCTGAAATTATATTCAGTGAAAGTCACCCTATGTATAAAAGTTTAGGATTCAATACATTACATCAACCAACATATTTCGAGCTCGCAGTGCTGCGAGGTAAAGTGTCCAGTTGTGTGCAGTCGGTGAGCAAGCGGGTGGCGCTGGGCGCGGAGCTCGTGTATCAGGCGGGGGCTCGGGTACCTGGTGGTGAAGTGGCCGTGGCTTCTGCAGCTGCCCGGTACACCATGGACGGTGAGAGTGCACAGAGTATACACTAATTTGACACAAAAATTTCTTTGATCTAATATTTTGACCATAGAAAATAATATATACTCAATATCATTGGCATGTTTGTGACTAAATGTGTGTTACATTACAATATGCTCAGTTTTGCTTGTCTACAGATTCCGAAGTGTCGACGACTCTCGGTGCTGCTGGGTTCCATCTGTGCTACTTCAAGCAGGCCAGTGAGCAATTGCAGGTATCTAGCGTTATCTTAACCTACTCAAGGTGGACAACGATAATAATAAAAAAATGTTAATTTCTATCTAATACAGGCTCTGAGGTTCTCAATTAAGACATTTTTTTATTAATTGTACATATAGAGGAAGTATTTAAGACGCGGTTAACGGTATTTAAGACGATATATTTACTGTACAGTAAGCTCCCATTTAAGCTTTACTTTATTTACACCACGAAAACCGCCACTCTTACGAGCGACGTAAGAACGGTCCAAAGGTGGTATAGCTTGACAAGGAGCTTACTGTACCATACTACACCAATATTGTATGCTACACCATTACATATTGCTATGCATTTCATTCTTACATATTATAAAACAAAGTCCCCCGCCGCGTCTGTCTGTCTGTCTGTTCGCGATAAACTCAAAAACTACTGCACCGATTTTCAAGCGGTTTTCACCACTCGATAGCGTGATTCTCGAGGAAGGTTTTAGTATATAATTTGTTAAGTTTTTGTATTTATTTCTGTGTACATTAACGATATTTGTTGAAGATGTCGGGAAAAAATAAATTAGGCGAAACGTAGTTCGCGGGCACAGCTAGTTCCAAATAAGAAAAGGAAAGCCAATAACCTCCATCTTTAGACTGTCACTTGAAATGCATGGTTTGCATAGAAAATTGATAAGCATAGAAGTTACGTTTTTTTCACTAATTTATCAGAATGCCAAAAACGCAATCTTAACGTTTGTATGCTTCATTCTACAACTCAGCGATGTAAAGATAAGAATTGAAATACAATACTCAAACAATTATTGTTTTTATCATTCATTTTGTCATAATTAATTTATCGAAATATTAGGATTGATTTGACAGCAGTGCCACTGTATTGTAGAACGCATCTTCCTATTTGGAATGAGCAGCTCATGTATTTTGTCAAATTTCAGATCGTAGCAGAAATGGAGACGTCCTTCCGAGGCATGGAGTCAGTGGGTACCATTGGATATCAGGTCACGATACCGAAAGCGGAACTAGTATTTAGAGGTATGAGACTAGGGATTAAATATATTTTTTTTATTGTTATTCAGTCCCAGACGTATTAGCCAGTAAGTGCTGGGAACTCGGGTGGTAAGGATCAAATTCAGCACTCCCGTCACTTAACCTTTAAGTATGGACGTGTAGCCTCACAGGCACCGGGTGAATGTTAGTTTCTAAGTTTTGTGTACTTCCCCCCGCTCCCACACTTGAGTAGCTTCAGTTTTAGTTTTAGCTTCAGTTTTAGTAGGAAATTAAATTAGTAATTGAAAGAGGAAATTACGTCATTCAATGAAAAATACGTGAGAAATACTTATCTAAAAATCTTTTGGAGCCTGTCAAGCTATACGTCCAGGATAGTGTTATGAAAAAATGACGTCGTGAGGCAACCTGCAGACATCTGCAAAGAAATTCAATGGTGTATGTGAAGTCGACCAATCCGCACTGGGCCACCGTGGTTGATTAAGGCCTAATCACCCTAACATAGGGTAGGTTCGAACCCCTCGGTGGGGGCGTATATGAGCTGTGATGATGATCCCTGCATCGCATGTGAAAAAGGTTAGAAAATTAGTAAAAAATATTTTTTCTTCTTAATTCCCTACAATATGTTTGATAGGTATGGTGGACTCAAATTGGAACATTGGCGCGGTACTGGAAAAGAAATTGCAGCCGCTGCCTTTCACGTTCGCACTATCCGGCATGGCCAACCAGGCCAAGCAGCAGTTCAAATTTGGCTGTGGACTCATCATCGGATAACTCAATGGTAACTTCAATTGTATCAAATATGGTTAGGCAGAGAGAGGAGCCGAGGTGGTGAAGGTGAATGTTGATGCATTGTAAAGTAGCTACTTAAACCTGCACCTGGGTCGTAAGCCGTAGGCACTGCTCTTGGCTCTTTTCTTTGCAACGCGATGGACCCGCAACCCGCACGGTGAATCCATAGAATGCTAAGTTATCGTCTCTCTCTCTCTCTCTCTATGGCTCTATTTTTTCTCCTTACCTCAATTTAAATTAATAAGGAAGGCTTTCATCTCATCTGATGGTAAGTGATGATAAAGCCAAAGATGAAAGCGAACATACCTGGGTTCTATAACCAAATGAACTGGCTATCTCACCCAGGGACCGGACCCGGTTACCGTTATAGCCGGTAACCTTAGGGTTTTGATCGGGTATTTTATAACGCTGGGTTTTTTAACCCTTTGCCTTACGGTAAGCTTTCAAACAGCTTACCGGTATACACATTAATCGCTTCGATTGAATTAATTCGGGTTACCGCTTACCGATATCAAAAACCCCAAATGGGTTACCGTTCTAAGCGCTGATTAATTTGTGCAAGTTATTTTAGACCTTACGTATATCGCGTGTAGATGGCTTTTGCACCGCATATATGCCCTAGGTCGCCACCGAACACCGGCGTTATTGCGCCCGCAGTGCTATTTCAATCGCTCGGTGTGCGTGAGGGAAAGGGTTACCCTAACCCGAACAGTAAGCGGTTAAGCACATAAACACTGAAAACCTTTAAGATTAGGTAAGCGGTAAATTATTGTTGTGGGTGGTAACCCCTATTTTACGGGTTATCGTTATCGTTGGGAAACCTGTTGAACGGCTTACCGAGCCCACTGGGTTACCATACGAATGGGTTACCCTTTCGAACGGCTTAAGCAAATAAAGGGGTTTTCCGGTCCCTGATCTCACCTCATAATTGCAGGTGCACAAAATTGCTTATTAGGCAATAGATTCGTTAAGAAAGTGGTGGTTATAGTATGTGGCTACAATTCGCCTATAGTATATGATGGTTACTGTAAGACTTGCAAATTTACAACCCCTGCAAGGACGCCAATGTACGTGGCGAACTTGTGACACAAGATATCAAATCACGGAACCCAGTAATTTCACTGCCCTCACAGCAAATGCATGCACAGCTGCCTGGCTGCAGAAATAGTTGTGATAGATGTAGCCATGCAGACGACTCTGGTATAGAGTCCCCCCTGGCAAAGCTAGACAAGACGGACTCTGTAAAGCCTACTGAGGTTAAGATGTAAAGACCGCTGACTCATAAAAAACATTGATGCTGTGACTTTCAAGATTCATGAGTTGCGTCTAGGGATGCCACGATATATCGGAAAACTAATAAATATTGATATATCGACGATACGCCGATATCGATATATCAGTATCGAAAAAACCTCGATATTATGACGAAATATCGAAAACCCAAATTTAAATAAGTACCCACAAAACCGTGGAAAATTCTGTTACTGGCAACACTGAAGTCCAAAAAATTATTCTATTCTCTACTCTAATCTATTGTTGTAATCTGTGGAGACTAGGATCTGGTCAAAAGGATACACTGTTGAGTAAACAGTGTACAGCGAATGGTCATCCATTATGTTGACTACTAAGGAAATTTCCGAATTTCTCTCTATCTATAGTAAATCAGAGAAATGTACCTACAGCGAATGGTCACCATCATAGCTCATCGTGTAGAGGGGCTATAAAACTACATTGGATTTTAAGAAGCTTTTAAAAAGGGAAAAATATCAATATATCGCCGTACTAGAGCGATATATCGATATATTAGTATCGACTTAATTCGATATATATCGATATCGATATTTTTAAAAACTTTGCATCCCTAGTTGCGCTAAGTTGTATTGAGCGGATCTAGAATGAACCGATCTCAGCATATTCTTTTTACTTTAAAAATTGAATAAATCAATAAAGAAAAAATTTCGTCTCAGGCGGGGATAGGATCGGATCAATGTTGATACGTAAACATTGGCGGATCCAGAGGAGGAAGCCTAGAAAGGAGGGGGAAAGGAGGGCCATGCTCCCCCCCGCCCCCTCCCCACAAGCATCAACTCAACTTTTAGCGTCACAAGGCGCGGTTACTTTATTTTGTAAAAATTCAAGGTAGGAAAAGCTTTATTTTTTGTTAACTTGTGATTTTAACCCCAGCTCCGAGTAGAAACCTTGTCAGCATTGTTTTAAATTGTTGAAATTGTTTTCATCATTGATTTATTCAGTTTTCAGTGATAATCTCTCAAGATCCGCGCAAAAAGGTTTGGTTCCAGTTTTGCGCTCGCGTCGCAACTCGAGGATACTGAAAAACGTCTATATTAACTCTATATCGATCAATCGGATTTAATTTGAAGACTCACCACCTGTTCTACTTATAGGCTACTTTTATCCCTAGCGAACGTGTGATAACCTAATTGAAATAAAACCGCGGGCTAAGTCCCGCTGTGTTGTATAAAAATATTAATATCATCATTCACACTATTATAGGGCAAGAATCGGAGCTTAGCTCCTTGAAGGACTGGCCCCGAGTGATGGCTGATCAACCGAGGCAATCGAAATCAACAATATCAAGAACACACACACGCAGCGTTATACAAAGGTGCACGCATTATGCACGCAAGGTGCACACACTGTGCACGCATTATGTCGCGCTTAGAGTAGGATTAGAGTACCGCTGTCAGGGGAAATAAATTATTTTAGTGGGTGATTTATAATTTTGTCATTAAATTTCGCTTACACAAAGTTTGCATTGAGTATTTTTGAATAGTATATTAATGTTTTTTGGTCAAAATATATACGTTATTATTGATGCATTGCAACAAGGCAAAGAATGCGATAAATCGAAATTGGTTGTGTAAGCATTTAGAAAAATACAAAATTATTAAGATTTTGAATTCACATTTTTTTAAATAGGTATACTATTAATGCGTTGATTGGAATCACTTTAATGCCATTGCCGGCTCAACATGTCTCTTATTTCGTGACTTTGCAACTATAGATCCATAGACTATTTGTTGATTAGTCTTGAGCGGAACCTACCGTTGATTGGTCGAATAAACTCTCTCAATATGTAGCTTTAACCCCTAGAGTGTTCAGTGTTCAGCCTTAATACTATGTGCGTGCAGATGTGGATCACCGTTAGCTATTTATATTTGTATGATAAAATAAATTAAGATTGTGTAACTCATAGGGGATGTATGGTTGTATACTGTGGCATGTGAGTGATATAATAAATAACTAGTTAGTTTTCCTGAATCTATTAATTAACACGTGCGTGATGGCTACTAAATATGCACAGTTTTTTAGGGTTCAGTAAGTATCTCAAAAGCAAAAAAAAGAAACCCTTTCGGTTTTCTGTAGAGGGCTCATGTCATTGTCTGTCTGTCAAAGGAATCAAACCTATCAGGATACTCCCCACTCTTCACAAGAACGAGTGTAATAGCACAAACTTTGTTACCTCAAAAAAAATGTATGAAGCCCTCTTTTTGCTGATCCGACTCACTTTGACCAACTTTTTTAATTGTTGTCAAGAACTATATTGTATTGCACTGTTGAATACAGCGCGGTTACAGGTAACAATATAAATTTAACATTTAAAGATGAAAATACTAATAGACACAGATTTTATATATTATGTAAGTGTGGAAAAGGTTGGTCGCGGCCAAGAGTTGAACTAAATGACGCAAAAAACAATGGATTACGTAAGAATGGATGTAAACTACATTTTACGTTTAAAACGTAAACGATGGAGTGAACCTGGATTCGTAAAAAGTGAGAAGTTACGGGCTCAAAGAACTTCTATGCCGTTACCTGCTAAACAAAAAAGTATGATTTATAATGATCAATTAGTTAGAACAATTTTGAAACAGCAATGCCGGAGCACGTTCAGTGCGTTGGAGTGTAGTTGTTCAATCGTTTTTAAATCACTGAGGTGTTGAACGCGTTGCAGCAATAATATCTTTTCTCTTCTCTTTCATATGAATTTTTAAATTCTTTCTCTTTCTGGCAGATGACGCAAAAGATAAAGGCCCCAATATCATCCAATCATATAAGATAGAAAAGAATACAGTAATAAACCGCATCAAATTCGATGGTTGTTCGGTTGTAACTCGCTCTGACAGTCAATGGTCTTACGGGCCGGTTGTTTCACGCAAACGTTAGGGCGAAAAGTTTTACTTAGCGCGAAGGCTCGGAACGCGCCCCCGCAATTGCACCGTCTAGCGCCATCTATAACTGCGGTTTTAATAAACGGGCAAGACTGCTCATTCTGCCCAGGATTATCCTTTCAATGCAATAGGGATCATAGCAGGGTATGAAAATTTTAAAATTTAATTAAAGCCCGTCAGTTTGATAATATAAAATACGAGGTGTTTTAAAATGAATATCATACGTATCATTTATAGCTGTTAACTTAATGTATTAAATATTATAAAGTATTAAAAGGAGATCGGTTAAAAAGGGGCCTAGCCGTTACAAAAATCGGACTTTGTCTAAAATGATGATTCACTGATTCTTCAGTGAAACAATTATTTATTTATACTTATAAAACAATGGGGTACTGACTTCCTTCTTTAGAAAATTAGAAATTGTTGCCTGTAGTAAAATATGATTTGATTAAGTATAATTAATCGATTATTGTTTTTCTTTTCCAAATAAGAAATGCCTTTTTTAACATGTGTTAAGGCCGTCAAGGCGTGGAGAGTTTGTCGCCTCAAAGAAACAAGTATCAAAAGAAATATTAAAAAAATAATATAGTCATCTAAATCACATATATGTGATATCATACACGAAAGTGCGATAATCGAGTTACCTTTCAATATTGTTTCCGTGTAAACATAACTCGAATGAGGATCCCGTACTCAAACCATTTTAAACCAATTCATTAGTATATTCGTTTGAACATAAAGAAATGTCATCCAAGATTGTGTTGAGAAATCGTAGGCCGATATCTCAACGCATTGCAATTTCCATCGAAGTATAAACAGAATGTTTTGCAAAGATAGTAACAATGTAACATTTCAAATATCGCATGCCTTTATCATAGATCACTTTTTGTTATTTCGTTGAATGTAAGCGTAGGAGTGCGATAGATAATCTTGTAGAGATTATCGCCTATGATAATAGCACGCGATTTCTCGACCCAAATCGGGCGATAAATTCTACTAGTGTAAATAGACCTCTTATAATTTAAAATAGTAGAGATATTAAAGAGATTCAAAAATATATATCTTGTTAAAATAAGTATTAATAATGTTTTGAATAACATAAAAACATTTCACTTTAATTGCTTATAATTTACCTAATCGATAATCGAATAAATATATTCCAAAAGAGACAGCAATATTGTGTAATTTGTGCTGTTTGCTTGTTATCGTTTACTATGAAACTGTCCAAAACAATACGATTGTTTCGTGTTTATTATGTTTACAACTGCTTATTACTTATCATTTGCATCGGGGTATATAGAGAGGGGGGACGGGTGGGCCGTGCCCACCCCAGAATGGTCTAGTGCCCACACCAGGATGTTAGGCTACCGATTCAAAATGCTATGATGGACGCCAAACAGTGATAACTTCAAACAAAAATCAAGGGCCAGGCCCACCCCAGAAAAAAAACTAGATACGCCAATGATTATTTGCAAACATTAACTTCGACTTTACAGATCACAGAACAATCAACTGTGAATATCAGGTAAAACTTAACGTCGACTGGGGGCCGAGAGAAATTCACTCCTATCGGTCGAAAATAACTCTGTGTTTGTTTATTCTACCTAGAGTAAGAATAACTCGTTTTCCAACGTAGCCTAGATGTCTTTTTATGTGCACTCTGACGTCTCCTTTTTACGGTAAAACTATAGTTTTATGAGTAAACTAACCTAACTTTTACTTTTAGTTTCGAATATCTATGGTATCCCATAGAACAGGTCCATAATTTAAATACCCCTGGAATCTTGTCATTTTCATCTACAAAACTGGCTAGAAATTATCAAGGTAACGGTTAGGCCCAGGATCTTAAGGAAACTCGCCAATGTCCTTTTGCTATTCATTTTGAAACATCCAGTATAAGGCACGTATTTTTTACTTTCTCGAAGCAAATGAAAACCACTGAGATAAAACGATTCAAAGTTAAGCGAGTGGGGGCTTGCTACGTCACAACACGCTACAAAACGTACAGAGGTGTGACGTCACGCAAAATTTCAAATCTATGTCTTAAAGCAAAATTTTATAATCCCTATTTAGGTTAGTATCACGGAAATATAGTGTACTGCGCTGTCACATGAGCACTTTGTACTCGAATGTGTGAGGACTTTTCTGTGTATTATGTTTCTGTTTGTATTACTACTATACGGGGTGTAAAGGAACACCGAAATAATTTTAAAGGGTATGACGTCGATGTGGAGGTTATTTCGCCAAAAATATTAACGGTGAGTCGAACTACTTTTTATTTCCATACCAACTACATAAATTATTTTTTGATGCCAAGTGTCGACAACAGCGTACCTTGTTTCAGTGTTTACATTTATTTTGTGTTAATTCCATAGTCAACTGGACTATGGTTGTCACTTAAAAGTTTTTGCTTTCAAAGTCGATTAAAGCTGAGCGCACATATCAGCACGCACCGCATTATGTGACGTCATCGGCATGCGTTTTTCAATAACCAGACACCCACCGCATTTTTGAAATTAGGCACGTACGGTGTGGCCAAATGTACGAGGTTTCATATAATTTCATACAACGAATTCCAAAAATGCGGCGCGTGCGGCGCGGACATATGTGCGTTCAGCTTAACTCGGAAAGTGTTTGATTTTCAGACCTAAATCAAACACCTAGGGCCCATCTATAACCTACCTTCCTATATGCCCCTTGAATATTATTTCGACGTTCAGTTACTCCCGGTATATTAAAACCAGACAGCATTTATGCAAACGTCACTCCAAATATTGCTGCATCCAAATGTAAATGTTAATTGTACATTCTATAAGTAGGTACCTAACTAATATAATTTAACATTACGAATAAGTACCTTAGAAAATTGACAATGGTTTTAAATCACCAGTAATGTATTCTATGGGCTGTCTTGGCCTTAATAGTATATATGATAGATGTATTGTTTTGTTATTAAATGATGTTATAAATAAAAAAAATACTGTATAATTGCTTCCTATTCATCCCGGAGTGACGTATACCCACTAGCTTTTGTTGGCCAATGTGTATGAATGTAGATAGAACTACCACGCTGTATATAAGGCCTGTTGTTGAAATGTTATTTTTAATAGAGTTATGTTAATAAATCAACATGCGTTGTTTTTTTGACTCCCGTTCCTTTGTAATGGTGAAAGAGTCTACACAGTCGCCCTTATCCTCGCGGCTGGGCAGCGTTCGGGAAGCTACGCAGTATATTCTCGGCCCATCTGCCGCAGTGTCTCAAGTCTTCAATTCGTGCATATTGCCAGTGATGACATACGGAAAACTGAGACGTGGCCGCTTACAATAGGTCTCATAAGGCTCAGTCATTCAAAGGGCAATGGTGAGGGCTATGCTTGAGGTTTCTCTACGTGATCACATCAGAAATGATGAGATCCATAGAAGAACTAGAATTACCGACATAGCCCTAACAATTGCAAATCTTAAGTGGCAGTGGGCAGGACACATCGCCCGTAGGACTGACGGCCGTTGGGGCGGAAAGGTCCTCGAGTGGCGGCCGCGTACCGGGAGAGACGCTGTGTTGGTAGGCCCCCCACAAAGTGGACCGACGATCTGGTCGCGGGAAGCCGCTGGATGCGGGAGGCGCAGGACCGATCGGTATGGAGACCCTTGGGGTAGGTCTATGGCCAACAATGGGCGTCTCTTGGCTGAAATGATGATGATAATTGCATTGTCGACGGAACTAAAGGTGTATACCAAATTTCAACTCAATCGGACACTGGCAAATGGGTCAAAAACTTGCGAGATTTGATCCAAGCAAACAGGGAAAGCTAAATAAAACCGTAAAAATCCAACAAGGGTTTTGTGAGTATGTGTGCCAGCCAGATGATAGAAAAGTTGTCATAAGGATAGCAATTCATACGGTCTCTAACGGGGCGGCTTGCGTGCTAGTAGGCTCGCCCCCGTGGGATGTCGAAGCAAGTCCTTGCGGCCGTGCTGCAAGGAATCGGGGGGGGGGGGGGGGAGCGCCCCCTCCCTGAGGAGGTTGTAAACAGACTAGAACTTCGCCAAGGGAGCTTGGCGAAGTTCCAGCCTGTTTACACCGCTGGGTCTGCTCCCAGCAGGCGTAGCACGGACCGTGGATGAAACGGGACAAGAGACAAATAACATATTCTTCTCGCTCTGTCCTATAACAACAAAGCAAGATGGGACAAGGGTTAATCATTATCTCTTCTATCCGCGCGCCGTGCCAGGCCTGCTGGGGTGCGATCGATGAATTGGCTAGTCCGATCCCGAGCGTGGGTCCACCGGGGGCGGTGGTTCCGAAAGTTGTTTTCGGGATAAGGGGCGACCTTGTCAACTTTCAATCCCTCTTGAATCGTAGATTCCCCCGCCCTCAAAAAAGGGATAGCAATTCATAAGCTACTTCACAACAAAACTGAAATTTAGGGAATATTGTTTGAGTAGTTTTAAAATTATATGAAAACGGTTTGAAAATTCAACTTTTAATTAATTCGGAATGCATTTTAATGAATAGCATAAATTATACGTTTGTGCGTTGCCTCAATCAAGCGCACGGACAGGATTGTTATTTGCAATAAGTCAGATATCGTGGTGGAAGAACGGTACTCGTCAATTCACCATAAAAAAAGCAGAGGACAAGGCCAGCAAGTACCTTGAATTGGCTTACAAAGTATATACCCACCTGTAATATATTTTTTTACAATCACGTAAATGGGTTCACAGTTTGTTTTTATGTATGCTTCTCGTCATCGGTATAGGGTCAAATAATAAAATCACGAATAAAACAATGTCATAGTTTAAAAATAACATAAGTTTATTACATTTAATCAAATAAAAATATAATATATGTAACTTTTGTCTGTTACATGTATATTTGTTATATCCGCTTCAGGGGCCACCTCCCCACTTGTGAATTTGGTAAATGACATACCTTCGCCGCCCGAGTGTTCTGGGGCTACCAACAATGGTCACGTGACTTGTAAGTCTCACTTGCTCTAGCGATAGGGATTTCTTCTACACATACCATCAGGGTTGCCATCTTTAAAAAAATTTAAAAAAAGTGTTCTGGGGCTACCAACAATGGTCACGTGACTTGTAAGTCTCACTTGCTCTAGCGATAGGGATTTCTTCTACACATACCATCAGGGTTGCCATCTTTAAAAAAATAATTTGAGTCTGTCAACCGAAACAATTAATCGAGTTTAGAGTCAAATAATTTGACTTAGAAAGCATGTCACAGTTGGGTGTTTTTTTAAATAGAATTGACATTGTGTCAAAGGAATATCTAAGTGCCAGCGCGCAAAAATAGATAGAGATGAAAAAATAAGACATGGCTGACAAAAACAACTTCTGAGGCGCGTTCAGCGCCTCTGGGTGTAGTTGTCCGGTTGTTTTTTAACTCGCTCAAAGGCGTTGAACGAATTGCAGCAACCAAATCTTTTATCTCCCTCTTTCACATGATGTTTTATTTCTCTCTCTTTCTAGTAGATGACATTATAGAATATGGCCGCCAATATCATCCAATCACGTAAGAGTATTTCAGTCATAAACGTCAGAGCGTTTTA
The DNA here is from genome assembly GCA_963935595.1 of Schoenobius gigantellus. Classification (NCBI taxonomy): domain Eukaryota; kingdom Metazoa; phylum Arthropoda; class Insecta; order Lepidoptera; family Crambidae; genus Schoenobius; species Schoenobius gigantellus. The sequence continues at coordinate 62,996,123 of OZ012542.1, read as the reverse complement.
CAACCATCAAATTCGATGGTTGTTCGGTTGTAACTCGCGCCAACACTCAAAGGTCTTGAACGGGCGGTTGTTTCACCCGGTTGTCACGCTCGAAGGCATTGAACGGGGTTAGAGCGAAAAGTTGTACTTCGCGCGAAGGCTCTGAACGCGCCTCTGATGGCAAAGAAACATCCCGCAGTTGGAACAAATACAGTCAAACAATAAGATCACAAAAAATTTGACTTCTCATCACGTCACCATTGCTTTTGACGGGGTTTTGTATCAAAATCTACATCCTGTGCGGTATTAACAATTATAATGACTGTAATTTAAAGGAAAATCACCTTTACAATGAATTGAGTGTAACAAAGATAATAAAACGTGTTAAACATTGTGTTGTTTCCACAAAAAATAGATATATTTTTAAAACGTATATTAAAAACAATGCTTTACAAACTTTTTGTCAAAGATGCTCCGAAACTTATCACGTCGTATTTAATAGAAGAACTAGAAATCATGGGTAATTATTTATTTATAATATGCAAAAAAGCGAACACCACAATAATTTTCGAACATATTCTAGACTAATGCAAAATGTACATATACAAACCCCGCCTATATACACGAACAGTGAAAAACTTGGCAGACCCATTGATGCGGGACGAACTGATTAGAAAAATTCCGAAAACGCCAATAAAATCATCCCGCGCAAACTTAACTAAAATTTTTCATTACGTTACTTCTTTCCTTATACCAAAATATATTATTATGGCTTGAGTTATCATCCAAAGATACATATAATTATAATAATATTAATATATTCTCAGTGTTTAATATCTATTCATCATTAACCTACACTTAAGTTAAAACGTTTGCAACACTCAAAGTTCGCAACGTGTCATTATAGAGATCTCTTGTTTGTATTTGTGATGTCCCTACGGCAATTGTGAAGTCTGAATTACAACGTTATTTTTTGGACGCACAAACGCCGATACATGTTGTGTACATAAACGCTATTTTTGTGTGCAGTGTTGGCAAAAATAGGAAACGGTACACTCGAGTTCATCGCAAAACTCGATGCAACACCCGCGGTTAAGTGGACTGCCACCTCCACAGTTCCACACACGTGTATTGTTGAGGCATGCGTATGTGCTGCTCTGTAAGTACTGCTATAGATCTTGCGACACGTTGATGAATTGATGGCTATCGCTTGTTTTGCGAATTAAAGTCCACCAAGATTTATTCAAATTATATACGAAAATATAATAAGATATAAGCGAAAGCGAGTGAAAAGCACTTGCATTTTAAATGTTACTGATTCTAAACGAGTTGTTCGTTTAGAATCATAATTTAAGGAGTATTTAATTAATAACTGTGAATACAAAAAATAACGTTGTATAATAAGTATTTGCCGTACGTAATTTCTTTCTTATTCAATTTTGTAATTTACAACTGAAAATTACAAACAATAATTTCAAATAACGTCTGCAGGGAAAAATAACACCCCTTAATATTTTCATGATATTGCAATGCCCACACAACTGACCCTTAAATTGTTGGCAGTATGTCAAAAGTTCGTTTGAAGGTAGTAGTTATAAAATCTCCCGCCATTTTGAATTTTTAAATGAAATGGAACACCACAAATAGGGCCAAAACACCAATGTTGGCAGTCGAAACGTAGCGTGAGCGCTCGCCGAACCACAAAAGAAATGCTACCTATTTGGTGTAAGCGTTTGCTCGGGAAAGCATTCAACACCGTCTTAGTGTAGCAACACCTGCCGAAAGTACGGCGGGTGGACGCTCGGTTACAACGGAAGCATGCTGGTTTCTGGCAACACTAAAATAACAGCATGTGTGTACTAGAAATTAGCGTGCTGTAAGATCGATGCCTCTTAAACACATTTTATAACGCTAATTAAGCATGCTTTTTAGCATAATACTATTGAGCACTTGTCTCAACACCTTAATTTAAGCTGATGAATCACAGGTCGCTTTAAAATTATTACGCGTGCATTTAGTCGAACTTCCGGCAGGTGTGATGCTACATGAAAGAAGAAAACACAACCGACCGATTACAACTGACAATTATTACAAATACAATCATTATTACAATAAAATGTGATCGAAATGATAAAACAATAACCCAAAAACGCACAAAATTAGTATACTAGATATTCAAACCACACAATTAGTACATTGGCTAATTCAAAACTTACATAACAAATAACATAGTATATACTAGACTAAATTAAATGAGGTCAATTATGATTAATATTTATTAAGATTAATTACTGACATGTTGAGCATCATGGCTTTATATATTAAACAAGTATCATGTTTTATTAAATTATATTTTAAAAAAGGCACTGTTGAATAGAAAAAATAATGATTGAATACGTGTACTATTAGGTATTTGATGGTAATCATGATTGTATTGTCCACATTTTCCCTGTGTTCCCGATTATGTTAAAATAATCAAAGTTGGTGGTTGTGGTACCGCCGATGTCTAAATATCGCGGGCGGCGGTTGAATACATTAACGATAACCAACCTTACAAAATCTTCAAGAGCACAGTTTAAAAATGAGAGCCTATCTAGGTTTCTATCTTAAGAGCGCACGCTGAAGGCACTAATAATTTTCAAACAGATTATTTGGTTTTAAAATTAGATCATTTTCATTAACATACTGCTAACAAACTGAATGTTATTTTAACATACATTTCAATAATTTTTTCCTTTTTACCACAATGACATCTACATACAATTATAATCGATATAATAATAGAACCAGTCAATGAATAAAACTTTAAGACTTAACAAAGATATTGTAACTTTTTGCAAAAAGACAAAAAGTAAGGCTCGATGACGGTGTTGAAGCGAGATAAATCTATTGTATCAACAAACAAATGTAAAAGCGTGAGAAAATGATATATTATACTAAGTACATACTGCTACTATTAATTTCTCAACCTCTTAACAACCCATAAATCAGGAAGAGACAAATCACAGATTATGTTACAAAATTTTATCCTGTCAAACTTAGAGTACAGACTAAAAACTTGAAAGTGTTGCCAATAATAAAAATTCATTACGTCACAGAGGGAGACGAAACAATGTATCATGACACATCGATTGTTAATAATTAAAACTAGTAACATTAAAATTAAATACCTATGAGATATAAGGTGTTGACTGCAGTCCGTTGTCACGGGCTATATCTTATATATTTTGGATTTATGCTATGGGGACAGATTAATATAATAATATTTACAAAATGCTATCTCGCTCACGCACTCCGGCCGTTCTTTACACAAGTTAGTCAAATATCGTGAAACTATAACATGCATATTATGTAAAATTCCTTACAATTTACTTGAAGACGTTTTTGAAAGCTTTCCTGATTAATTAAAATATAATATGTATAAAGGTTAAAGCTTTATATTCGTTTTATATAATTCATAAAAAAGTTTTATAATCAAAACTTTCGAGAAAAACACGTTGCAATCTGTATTCAGAATGTCGTGATACCCTGCGTTCCAGATAAGCATTTTTATCCAGAAATATCAACATTTTTAGCATCTCTGCGTTTCATTGGCCGCTGATGCTAGTTTTTCTTGCTGGTTGTCATGCGTTTCATTTGAGCATTTTTAACACGAAATGCTAGCTTCAAATACCCATGTTCATAGATGGGTCCCCTGATACCACTTTTTGACAGCTTTCAAATTTGACATTTGGAATCTTTTTTTCATGAATCAAAAAGGATTTTCAGCGGATTTAAAAAATTTTATGAAAGATATTTATAGTATTAGCCAATTCTGGTTTATATTATTAAAAATTTTAAGTGGCTGGACTAAGTAAGTGAGGTGTCAAAATTCAGCACGAAAAATCAGTACCTTGCGTTTCATTTGTAACAATTAGCGCGGCTAAAAATGTCAACATTTCTTATAAGAAACGCAAAACGAGGCTAACATCAGATGTTAGCCTCAGAAAGTAGCAGTGCTTTATCTGGAACGCAGGGAGACGTAGATATTTCACGAATAATGTGATTTTGAAAAGCTATTTTTTTTCTCATGGTTAACTGATACGCAATAATGGTTTCTGCATTTTGTTATTAAATTGTAACACTGTAACTAATTCTTTTTCGTCAGTAATACTATAAATATTGTCAAAATATTTCTTCCAAAGTTATGGAACGATCACCAAAAAATCATTCAAAATCGTCCTTAAGTAAAGAGCTTACCTCCAAATATCCGTACAATTACATGTAACCTACGTCGATTTCCGACACACCAAGCCTCACTATCAATCTACCTACTGATTACCCGAAAAGTGAACACTTCATTCTATCATATTGCTGCTAATCTTAAAGCGTAGACAATAACGACCAAAGACAAGCCATAGACAATCCTATTACCCAACAACACTTTCTGACACACCAACGACTATAGGATAAAACACGAACTTTAAAGTGATTATTTTATAATCAGGCAATTTTCCCCTCTGCTCTTTCTTTACACGCACAAACTCGATGGCTGCGTTTCGCATATCTATGAACTTTTCGACTCTTCAGCACTAATATTACTACAAATTGGCAATAGTGGTCCAGATTTTCGATTAAAATTACTTTCCTTTCGATTAAACGTAACTTTTTGGCTAAGACAAAGTAACATAATGCTTTTATTACGACAATGTTTTAGTTAGGCTATGTGACCCGTAACTTTTTACTTCTCAACCATACAACAAGAACAAATGCAATTGATTAAATTTAAATCGGACGGTTTCAAACATATTAAGCTGTTTTGCGGTCGATAACAAAGCATTTTATTTATTAATTTAAATATTTAATAAACAATAGAAAGTAATTAATACACAATTATAGAAGAAGAAGAAACATTGGTTCCCGAAAAAACCATCATAATAAACACATTGGACCATTTATACGCTACACAAATATAGTTTATAGATGTGAACTGGTTACTATTTAAATAAAATTAGATCACTGCATCGTTATCTTGTAAACAACAAAACGAAACGACAGCGCAGACATTATATTACTTTATCTAAGCCGTTAAATGTCAGCAAACATGACGGTAATACAGATATAATAGAGCTAACACTATTCCACTGATCAGTCTGTTGTCTACGGATGCGATTTTATCAATACACGTGACTGTATGGCGTGGACAAAAAAACGTTGAATATAATCTGTACACTAGCGGCAAACTATCTCAAACAATTTATTGCTTATTTGTTAATTCTTTCAGAACAATTCGTGTGTACCGAGGCGGTTATGTACCAGCCATCTCTTTTTGTCACATTACACTGGTCCAAATAAGCATGAGTGGATTAAAAATAACTACAACAATGTTGAGAGCGGCCTTCTATCAATAACATACGCGGAACAACAAATGTTTCGATCTTGATTCATTACCGAGTGACTGTCGTTTTCGAATAGAATACAATGGTACAGAGGTGTATGTTGTCATACTAAAAAATATAGTGACGCGTGACGATATTGGCGTGGGTAATTTACAACACTTCAATATGATGTTAATTTGTTGTTCAAATTCTAAATATATAATCAATATCGAAATCTTCCTTTACACTAATTTCTACACTAACCGCTATTGTGATTTCTGTTTTGAGATTCCGATATTTCATATTTTGTTATATTTGAACAACAAAAACACTATTTAATTTGAACGATCCAAGGATTTTTGAATCCAAAATCCTGCCGCCTAGTAATGTGTGACTATTGTATTTCAGTAGCATAAAAACAAGACAATCTGCCAAAAGCCATAATAAGACTAGATATGAGAACTTAATACTCTGTGTTCAATAGCCCTTCAGCTGCTGTCAGTGTTTTTCGTACATTTGACTATAGTGTGAAAAATATTTACCTTATTTAGTATGAATTAGGTTTATTTAAAGTTTGATATTGTGACGCCCTTGTAACTCTTCCATTATAATTGTGTCATAATATGTCATACTTGCTATTCTATTGTCTATGTCTCTGAAACTGTAAAATTTCTATTGCATGCAATGAGGTCAATCTTTTACAAGTGAAAAGAAGTCACGTGTAAACACATTTTTTTAAATAAATCTTTAATATTTTTGTTTATTTCTCTGTAAGTCTGGAACCACTAAGTAGATTTTAATATTTCTCTGTTGAAAGCCCAGTCGAAAAACAATTATGGGGTATTCACATGAGATTTTTTTTAGCTGTATAAAACGCTACGTTTTTGACGTTCGACAACTTCACAACACAGCAAGTTTGCAATCACATCTGAACTTACACTCCACAGCGCCGACCTGAATAAACCGTATAAGAAGTAGGTGATCACTTTCGTCACAAATCACACGGGATCCACGCCATACAGCCGACCGTTTCCCATAGACAACGCAACGCGGGAGGCCGCGCCACAGATCAGACAGACAGATCAGAGCATAGAGGTTACGCGGCGCGGGGCGTGCGAGCGAGCGAGCGCGTGCGTGCGTTATAACTCCATGTCGTGCGCCTCGTCGTCGCTGAAGTCGCTCATGGAGCTCTCCGTGTCGCTCGCGTTGTTGTTCGCGGCGCCGTTGGTGGCCTTGGCCGAGGAGGCGGTCGCGCCGCCCATACCCGTGATCGCGTCCTTCTCGAGCAGCGCCTCCTCCGTCGCGAACCTCCGGACGTAATCTGCAATGGACCAGTGCACGTTGACCCTGACGTTTTTTGTTCAAATTGTTCACAGGTCCGGGATAAGAGTCGATAAAATAACGGCCTGGCCTGCATGTTTGTGGTACGAATGGGTTAATTGTAACAATTTGATTTCCTGTTCGGTAGCAGTGCTAGTTAAATGTAGGACAATTTAGTAGCTTCAGAGGTCTCTGTGCGGAGTGCGAGTTTTATCGAGCTTTACTCGATCACACGCAGCGAACGCGTAAACGCGAATTTGTATGGAATTAGAGCAGTGCCATCTAGGAGTCACTAGATGAAGCTGTCTCATTCCATAGCAGCTACTAGATGGCGCTGCTCTAATTCCATACAAATTCGCGTTAACGCGTTCGATGCGTACGATCGAGTAGAGCTCAATAAAACTCGCACTAGGCACACTGGATTCGATTACCGTTGCAGGCAAGTTATTTATCAAAAATCACAAAAAAGCAGATTAGCTTGTTATTAAAAATTAAAGAAGTGTTTCCGTTAAGTAAAATTTGCTATCATGACTGGAAATTTAAGTCATTTTCCTCGGAACAACCGTCTTTCTTCACCTAGTATAAGACATGAAGTTTGATTTTGAAGGTTCTGCACCTCAAAAAGAAAAAATGGAACCCTTATAGCATCAATTCGTTGTCCATATGTCCGTCTGACTGTCAGCCATTCTGTCTGTCTGTCTGTCTGTCTGTCTGTCAAGACCATTTTTCTCATGAACGCGTAGAGATATCAAGCCATCTATACTTACCTATATTATAAAGCTGAAGAGTTTGTTTGGTTGGACGCGCTAATCTTAGGAGCTACCAATTCAAATTGAAAAAATATTTTCGTTTTAATAGTCCATTTATCGAGAAACATTATTTTCCGACATCCATGCGAACGAAGTCGCGGGCACAGCTATTATCAAATATTCGGGTCTATGGTCTCTTTCAGCGGTGCAAAAATCGAATTTGTATGTCAACGCGATCAAAAGATGTGACCCGTTTCTATGGCACATTTTCACATATTTAGCGATTTCAAAGGGAATCAAAACCTATAGGGCACTTCCCATTGACATACGAACGTGATATTTGGCAAAAAGCAAGGATTTATAGCACATGTTAAGGTAAAGGGAAAAATCTAAAAACCTAGTTAGAAACTTATCAGGGCTCACCCGTGGTACTACCGTTGGTTCTACTGATAGTACTATGGGTTAGATAAGTTTGTCCGGAACCATCGAAGCACGAGTTCAATATTTGGGCGTGCGCTGAGCGAACGATTGCTAAGGTTAAGCAACCTTGGCTGTGGTCAGCTCTATGATGGGTGACCAAAATACTTAACATCTCGACCTTTCGTGTTTCGAGAGGCACATTAAACAGTGGGTCCTGCGCCCGATCTCGCCCCGGTCGTGTCGGCTAACCGTCTCACCGGACTATGCGAATGAATGAACAGGGAGTGTACTTGCGTTTGCGCAATCACTTATGCACTGTAATATCTCCTGCGCATATGGCCGCCGAGACCGAATATCGTAGATACGGTGCCAACTTGTGGCAGTATCCAGCAATTTTACTACCTGCCTTACCATTCAAACTGGGACACAGCAATGCAAGCACCACTTTTTGGCAGCAGAAAAAGCTACGTTAGAGGTGCTCGCAAACACAACGGCATATTAAAGCTTAGCAACATACGTATTGTAATGTTACCTGATACTTTTTTCTTGTACTCCTCAGGTTTGTGTAGATACATGGCGGCGGCGTCGCCGTTGAGCGGGTCGATGGGGTTGGGGTACGTCAGCAGCTGAGGCAGGAACGATTCGAATATGTTCGATAAGTCTGCGGAACACGAATTGGTCAAATCAAAAACTAAACACACTTGAATATTTCGACGATTCACCCGGTCAAAGGAGGGAGTAATTTTTAAATAAATTACTTTCTTTAAACGAAATAATAAAAAATACTGTTTAAATTATTTATATATTTCATTAATTTATATAAGATTGGAAGTCCTAACAAAGTAAACACATCCGTGTTAAGGTTTGAATTGACCAGTCAGAGCTAGTTGCATTCTGACTGGTGAAACTCCGAATTGATTGCATTGAGATTCGGCATTGACTGTCCAAGTTGTCTCTCCTTTTTTTGTAGAGGGTAAAATGTGTTCCTACAGTTCCCTGCACTGGAGGACAGATCGGTGCGAGGGTGTGTGGGATTCGCTCGGTCTAGCCAGGAATACCCACTAAAAGCCCCCTGTATTCCGTCTTCAGCGTTGTGGTTTCAAACAGTTAGACCTTGTCTTCGAATCACTGCGACGCTCCTGACGACACTGCCGAGCACACCCTATTGGTGTGCTCGGCCTGGCGACGCCAGCGCAGTGAACTCAACGCTGCGCTGGGAGGCGGAGACCTCTCGCTGCCGAGCATGGTCGTGGCCATGCTCCGCGGCGAGGCGGAATGGGGGGCTGTCGCCTCCTTCTGCGAGGACGTCATCTCGCAGAAGGAGGCCGCGGAGAGGGAGCGGGAGAATGATCCTCAAGCCGCTCCCATCCGCCGCAGACGGACAGGCAGGCGAAGGCGGGCATTCGCTCAAGCGATGCCCGTCTAATGACCCTGCCGTGGAGGCCTGCGTGCACGGTTGGCCCCGTGCACGCCGCCGTAAGGCCCTCCGTCTGGGGATTGCCCTGGTGTTCTCGGGCAATCCCCCCTTGGCGATAGCCCGACCGGTTGGTCGGGCTTGCCCGGGCGCGTGGGTAGTGGAGTCGCATTGTGGACCTTACCTAGCGCGCCCCTAAGGGCAGAGAGAAAACACCGGGGGGTTTTAGTGGGTAGGCCTGGCACGCTGCCGGGAGAGCCCCACACACGCTCGTCGTCTAGCCAACGGCGGGTACGGTGCGGTTACGCATTTCCCCCCGAGAAAAAAAAAAAGGCCTTGTCTTCGAAGATCCCACAAGCCATCGCTACGTCCGTTTCCAAACCCACCAAGTTGGTATCTCGCAGCATTAGGCTTAAATTAGTTAATCGAAGGCCGAAACACATTATTGATTTGGATATTCATAAAGATCTCTTGTTAGTTTTTTATAATATATAACGAAGTATAACATTAAAAACAAAACAAGGCAGTTAGGCCTTCTAGAAACGAGAGGTCATTATACCCCTGAGGTTTGACCACTTCCCCTCGCAGTCGCACGTCCGCGGTGACTTCACTCACCGTACAAGGCAGTCCAGGCCTGGTTGATGACGTCAAGGCACACGGTCCCGGAGACCTCGTCGATGTTGGGGTGGTACACTTTGTTCATGAACCCGATGGACGGAGACTTGAATGGGTAGTGGTCGGGCAGGTGGACACGAACGCGCCAAACGCCACCCTCGTACGGAGCTGGAAACAAAAATTAAAACATTTCAAACTGTTATCTTATCACTTCATCATCTCAGCTTTAGGGGGGGGGGGGGGGGGGGCTATCAGCTATATTCATAATGCGTTTGTTGCTCAAAAAAGTGTGTTAGGGCTATAAATTCACAACCTTTTTGTACTTGATACGGTCCGAAAGACTAAACGCTTCCTAAAAATAGTTACTCAATGTGTATTAAAATTTATAGTAACCTGTACATTTGAAGCATTAACCTTCACTACTACTACCTTTGTTAGAGGACATGACATACGAAAATGGCTCCCAGGGAAGACACTATACGCCATTGACGAACAAAATTAAAAAAAGATATAAATGTACAGTATGATAACTCATTAATTAATAAACGATGCGTCATCGAATTTAATAAAAATCTCAATTCAGATACATTTGCATGCTGATATTGTTATCGCCCGCCCAAATAGGTAACTCTATTAATTATGCGATTTGAATGCGTCAACTATTGGGCATAAGTCATAAGGGGGTTTACGATAATTTGCTAGACAATGCGGGTTTTTAGAGTGCCAAAATCCTAATCAACGGCCAGCAGTATGCATCCTGAGCAAATCAACTTGGGCCTGAGATATTTGGTAAGTTTTGACAAGCCCTTAATTATTAATTCTCTTCTCACTTCACATAGGCATAACGAAATTCTTTTCTTGTGCCAATTCCTCCCCCCTATTAGTAAACCAGACGAAGCAGTTTACTACGCTGACAATTCCAGTTCTCACTCGGAAGTCCTAAGCCACACCGTTCTCCATCGAAGGGATCTACTTAAAACCATATACGTTTTACTGCTTAGCGCGGGTTGGCTTGTGTACCTACTTCTTTTCCATCTCTTCACAGAGGAGCTGCTACATTGCGGCGCACGGGAACGCCAAGCACTTAGCTTCGCTATTTATGAATTACTAGTGATAACGTACAGTAAGCTCCTTATCAAGCTATACTGTTTGACCTTTGGACCGTCCTTCTGTCGCTCGTAATAGTGGCGGTTTTCGTGGCGTAATGTAAAGCTTGAATTGGAGCTTACTGTACACTACGACCCACGGACACGCTATGCATGAATTGACATCATTATTACACGAGTGTACTGTGGGCCTACACAAAAGACGCAGAGAAAATGTATGGAAATGACATTAGAATGTGACAACCTCACACTATTTTTTCCGCAGCTAATGTTGTATCCATACATTTTTTTGCGGGACGACTGCGGAAAGATAAGTAAGCGTGGGTTTTGTCTAGCCCCACTGATCGGATAATTATGTCACTCACGCGGCTCAAAGCTGCGCACGCTATATGTACGGTCGGCCTCAGAAGTAGATGGACATTTTAGTACCACGTCACACTAACTATTAATTTTATTTAGTATGGTTACACCTATATTACATTGTTATTAGTTAGTGTGACATGGTACTAAAATAATAGGTTGGGGAAAAAGTTTCTTCGCATTTTTTAAGAAAATTCAAAACATTTTTTAATATAGTTTATTTACATTTAACTAAAGTATGTAGGTACCATTTTGTTCGATAACTTTTTGCCATCTTGTAGGTAGGGACATGATCCCATTGCTATAGAAATTTTGGGACTTCTGGTCAAAATACCGCGACAAGTGGTTTTGGCAGTCCTCTCGTGATGTTAACCTGACACTGCCTAAAGAATTCTGAAGAGACCGAAACAGGTGGAAATCTGAAGGTGCAAGGTCAGGACTATACGGCGGATGCATTAACACCTCCCAGCCAAACTCTCTTAATTTTTGCTGAGTGGCTAAAGATGTGTGAGGTCTAGCGTTATCATGATGAAAAACCACACCCCTTCTGTTGATTAATTCCGGCCGCTTTCTCTCAACTTCTTGCTTTAATCTCATCAGTTGTTCGCAGTAGAGTTCAGAATCGATGGTCCTGCCTGGTGGTAACAGCTCATAATGAATAATGCCCTTCCAATCCCACCACACACACAGCATCACCTTGTTGCGAGTTAACCCGGGTTTCGCCACAGTCTGTGAAGCCTGACCGGCCTTTGACCACGACCTTTTTCGCACGTTCTTGTCGTACGTGATCCACTTTTCATCACCAGTTATCAGCTTCTTCAAAAATGGTTCGGTTTCATTACGTCGTAATAAAGAATCACAAATGAGTACACGGTTCATTAGGTTTCTTTTAGTGAGCTCGTGAGGTACCCAAATGTCTAGCTTTTTTGTGTACCCAGTTTTTTTCAAATGCGCCAAAACTGTTTTGTGGTCAATTCCCAGTTCTTCAGCTACGTCGTAACTACTGACATGCCGATCTTGCTCCACTTTTTCAAAAATGGCATCCATTTTATCTGTAATAGGGCGACCAGAGCGACGTGCATCTTTGACATCAAAATTTCCGGATTGAAAACGCTTAAACCAAATTTGTGCTACTCTCACAGACACTGCACTAGGTCCATAAACATCGCAAATTTTTTTCGCGGCTTGCGTTGCATTTTTACCTTTTTTGTAGTAAAATTTTAAAATGTATCGAATTTCTTCATTAGATTCACTCATCTTGGCGGTACGAAAAACAAATGAAAATCACACATTTTCCTAATTTGAATTTGGAATTATGTTCTTTAAAATTTAAACTTTCAATGATACCAAAACCAGCCAGATACAAATAGTATAGCCAAAGAGATTTTATTACAAGTTTATACATACTATAATGCGAAAAGACTTTTTCCCCAACCTAATATTAGGTCCTTACATATGAAATTGGCGTTTTACCGTATTGGCCACTTTGATCTCAAATATCTCCTCTATGGTTGGGAATTCCAATTTCATATTTATACAGCTATTTACTCATGTATTTGTGTTTCGAAAATTATATTTCACTTGTTTTTTTCCTCAATTGTTTTGGACTTTTCAATTAATTGTTTTTGACTTTTCAATTAATTGTTTTTATTTCAACTTTTTTGGAGTCAATTTTCGCTTGGGGCATGGTTTGGCTGGTTCGGCAGGATTCAGCCATTGCGATGAGCGCTTCTGATTATCGTACAGGACCCACTTTTTATCACAAGTAATGATTCGATTTAAAATCCCTTCATTATTGTGCCGGTTGAGTAAAGCAACGCAGCAGTCAACGCGCGTTTGTTGATTTGCTTCACTCAATTCGTGAGGTACCCACCTTTCAAGTTTTTTCACCTTTACAATTTGGTTCAAGTGGATTAAAACAGTTTTATCACTAACAACGCAGCCTGCAGCTAACTCGGACGTGCTTTGCAATGGATCCGCTTCCACAATAGCCTTCAATTCTTCATTATCAACTTTGGTCTCCGGCCGTCCACGGGGCTTGTTCTGCAGATCGAAATTTCCAGAACGAAAACGTTGGAACCAAAAACGCACTGTGTTTTCTTTTGCGGCACCGTCGCCATACACATCATTAATCCTTCGAGCCGTTACTGCAGCACTGGTGCCACGGTGGAACTCGTAATCGTAAATAACGCGATATTACAAGTTTTCCATTTTGTAAACTGAGTCACGCAAAGAAAAGAAAAAGAAAAACAATTGAGGAAAAAACAAGTGAATTATAATTTTCGAAACACAAATACATGAGTAAATAGCCGTACAAATTTGAATTTGGAATTCCTAACGATAGAGGAGATATTAGAGATCAGTGGCCAGTACGGCAAAACGCCAATTTCATATGTAAGGACCTAATATTTATCTACTTCTGAAGCTACACGGTTGCTGCGTAGGATACGCACGCAGAGGCTATGCACTGTAGCGGCGTGGGTCCAGTGGTCTTTCTACAGCAGCACATGCGGTGTCAACTGCGTGGGTCAGTCCGTGCATGTGTCCGTGACCTTATCAAGCGCCGCGTCCGTGTATAGCGTGGCCGTGGGAGGCTTCAACTGCGTGGGTGAGTCCGTGTATGTGTCCGTGATCTCATCAAGCGCCGCGTCCGTGTACAGAGTGGCCGTGGAAGGCTTCAACTGCGTAGGTCAGTCCGTGCATGTGATCGTGACGTCATCAAGCTCCGCCATCCGTGTATAGCGTGGCCATGGGTGGCTACGAATTTAGATAGTAGTGGAAACGCCGATCCACGTGAGCTGACAGGCTGACACATACAGCTAACGTCAGCGTGGACACCGTGCACCGCGTGCACTGCAATCGAGCAGCGTCTGCATTGTAGCTCTAAGTCGGTTCCACCGGATCCGGTACTTCCGGACAATCCGGAAGTTGACAACTTCAAAAATTGTTTATGGTATAAACGCTTTATGTGTTTATACCCAGTGGACCCGTAATCTATATTTTTTCCAAAGGATATTTCAATTAAAATAAGAATACGCCACAAAAACGCGACATTATCGTCGCGTGACTACGAGTGACGTCATTGTGCAATAAACAAAACAACTTGTCAAGTTTATGATAATAATTTTCTATACAATTTGATCTATTACATTAATACATTAAATATAAGTATCTTAAAATTCGGATTAACTAGCACGTGCACGATAAGTCATTTTTCTTCTCTATAGAGTGAGTTCTCGGGAATTGTGAGTCTCGGTTTGTAATCAATAATAATTGTCTTACCTCCATCATCATCCTTCAGTTCCTTAGATGCATTTAGGTAAATTGTCTTTTTCTAGGAAAAACAAGTGATTAATTTATTTTTAGAACCAGCCTGTCTGGCGAGCGTGGTTCAATAAGCAAATTCCTTTTTGTTTAAGGAGAGATACGTGCCCAACAGTGGGATATATGTAGGATATATATGGTACACATATAGGTTGATGTGGTGAATTAGGCTTATTTCTAATAGTACAAGAAAAACGCATCATAGTAACTCAAATGTGCTCGCGTCGCTTAATCAACTAAGTAATGAGTCAATAAAGGCGACTCAGCCCATTCTCGGTCATCGCACGAACTAATGTTAACAGATTAGCAGACGACCTAGTTAACAACTTTACGAAAAGGAATAAATAGAACGTGTTTTTGATAGTATTGTGTTGTTGGCATTATTTGAGCGCGGCAAATGCCGATAAAAGTTTTCAAAATGCGCTATCGGACCACGTCTTCAGAGTTCACGACACGTATTGCAATTTCGGGCTTAGATGGTTGACATACATCTAAGCATCGTACGTGCCGTATCATATGCTATCGACATCGCATGTCGCTCTATATTCGTTTCGTACGCCTTCCGCTTTTTATAAAACATTGCACCGTACAGCACGACTCGGCACGAGTGTTTCAGATAAGGTAATGCGTAGTTGCGTACATTGTATTGTACGGCGCGAAACGTGCGGTTCTTACGAAAAACGCTTAGAAATGTGTATAGTATGTACAGGCAGCAAAACGTCAAGCGACATTTGCATAGCGCAAGCCGTCGCTAGAGGGATCTCGATGTCAACATGTAGCCTGACGTGATGCTGTGTGTAAGACAATGAAGACATTTTTTAAAGTTACTTACTGCCTGGAGGTCCGAAAAACTTCACGCAAAACTCGTTCAGTCCACCCAGGATCGTCACCTCATGTTTACTCTCAATACTGATGATTCGTTCAGGAAATTAAACGAAAGAGCGACATTTTGTCAAGTGGATAAATAACAACGAATGAATTATGTACCACTTAAATTTGCATAAGATTCGAATCTAATATCTTTGTTGTAACATTCCATAACACACAGTAATCAATAATCCCTACCAATATAGTATGTGAAAATAAATCTGGTCTGTTTGTTTATTGCGCATTCTCGCCTTAACCGTTCAACCAACTTTAATAAAATTTGGTATAGAGATGACTAAAGCCCTGAAGAAGGGACAAGGCTATTTTTTTACCAGAATTTTAACGAGTTCCCCGGGGAACGCGTGATATATAACCGGACTCGGAATATTACTAAAATCCACGCAAATTCGCGGGCAACAGCTCGTTTAAAATAAATTATGAAATATCGGGCCGAAATCGAAATTCGCCGTTTCGTACCGAGAGCCGATTCTCGAAAAAGCTCGAATACGATTTTTTTTTTGTGGGAGGCAACAACAGTTCAAATTAGAATATTGAACATGTCGAGCACCGCCAATTTTTTAAAAGTAACACACTTGTAGTGGGGGGAGTCGTGACGTTCATTAATCAACTCGAGATATTTATTTTTTCAATTAAATATATACAATTTTAAGAAATTCATTTAATTTAAATATAATTTTATTTTAACCTAATGCAAATTTTACATTATTTTTTCGTTTACCTATTTTCGACTGGAAATAAAAATGGTTTCATATTTATCTACTATGTTATGTAGCATGCTTGATAAATTCATTGATTTTTTCAACATTAATCTACTAGAAGTTTTAATTTTTGAATTCGAAATACATACTCGACGTAGAGATGTACTTCGAATAGAGAAGAGATTATATCCCATGCATGTACCAAGAATCAGGGTCCAGAATCCGCGACCACTAAACCACTGAGGTCTCATTTACCCACGTGATTTTTTTCGACCTTGTTCAAACCAAAGTAAACTCAATTCACAGCTAATATTAACCAACATCCATTTTTTAAAATACATAGTACTAATTAAAACTTGAGAATAAAAAATCTTACAAATTCTATTTTAAATAAATTCGCATTTCAACAAACATTGATAAGAAATATTCATTGAAACATTTTATCCAAAGCGACATTATCTATCGTCTACAAAAAAATCGGTCACCAATAAGTAACACGACAACAGCGTATTAGTTTACACTATCAGAGATAAACTTAATTATAGAGATAATAATATTATGTGAAAAATCTCGCAAACTCTTCTGTTTTCAAATAAAATATAAACACTACACTAGACGTTATTGGAGAAATTATAATTACATCAGGGATCGAATTGCGATCGAAGGTATTTCATAATCATATATATTTTTTAATGCATAAACAATGTTTCTACTTTCTACAGCATATCTAGTGACTTCACTTTACTTAATAAGTACACATAAGCCATTTATGGAACCATACTATTTTACAATACAAGCTGTAACATATAACGCACATCCCGAACGAAAGTAGTTTGCCACATATACGTAAATAAATTAATTTCAGTAATTTTTTCAATTAGTTTTTACAGAGATAAGAACTAATTTGCTTTTTGGAGTCGGTAAGTGGCTGTAAGAACTAATTATCCTCACAACAAACACCTACCTAGCAGGTATGTTACCACTTTACCAGCTTAAAAATTCTATATGTCATAATGTTAATGACTAGGGTGATTCAAGTTATTTTGTACTAATACAAAAACATTGCATACCTACAACAAGTTTTTCATTGCAAATTGGGACGAGAAGTGAATTAAATACTATGTTATATTAATAATACTCAATAAACATTTATTTTAAAAACGATTACATGTTTAGTGTAATTTACACATTAATTTAGTACTATCGGTGATAGTTGCTCGGGGTTGATGTTAATTTACTTGATAGCTATTTAATAAGATTCTTCGTTAATTTGCTTTTTGGAGTCGGCAAGTGGCTGTAAAAGGTTTTATTGAAAAAGATCTTTGAGTTTCAGTATTTATTAAGCTCGGTGATTCCTAAAAGCGGGATTTTTGTGTGTGTCCCGCGCGCACTCTGAGCGGGACGTGTCATTAACGTACTCAGAATCGGGAAGTTCCGCATATAGAGGGACGGTTGGCAGCCCTACTAGCATGCATAGTTAGTTATTTTAGTGTGTCCCGCATAAAGAGGTTCGGTTGGCAGCAGAGCGTGCATCTCATACAAACAAAAAAAATTGTGTACCCTGACAGTCCTGAAATTAATTATCTATGATTAAGCAAACTAAAAAGAAATATTTTCTTATTTTATAATCTTTAAATACTAAAACAGCGACATCTTTTGGTACACGCGAATTCTCAAAGCAAATGTTCAGTCAAGCGTGCGAAAGCACTATTACTAAGCAAAGCAAGGTGTTGCTTTTCCTTACACACTAGCGCGGCTCGCGGATAAGACATCAAACTAAAAACTCTTAGTCTTCATACATATCGCAAAGCTGCAGTGTGTGTGTGCGCGTTAAATACATGTACGTACACGGTAGAAATTATGCACACTAGGACGAAAACAGACATTGTCTTGTCCACCAGCGCCATTGATTCTCGGCGGCGATTAGATAAAACTCCGCGAGTATTACGCAACTTATTCAAAAAGCAAACTAAATTTGCGTGCTTTGTTTTTTGCTTTTGCTGCTATAATTCAAGAGTATGTTTTATTGGTTAATATTTTTGTAGCCACCATTACTGATATCATTGTTTGTAAACACTCTTAGCAAGTGAGGAAGTTTTAAGAATTTATTTGTTTGATTTTTCTTAGTGAAAAGTGTTATCTCGGACAATATTTAGTGTATTTATTTGTTTTATCATTTGTGTACGTACATATTTACTTTTAGTTTTAATAATATAGAGGTAAGGTTGGCAGCCCTACTAGCATGCGCAGTTAACGCACCGCGCGGAGTACACACGATAACGCACAAAATGCCGCGAGAATATAATTGCATTGAGAAACAAATCTTATGACCTTGTATTATGTATCATATTCTTTTGTTTATAATGTTCATCGAACCGGTGACTGATTAGGTTGATGACAAATATATCTTTTGGAAATTGTTTTCGTAATTCTTATTTTTTATCATTAATAAGTATTAAATATTATTAACTTTCTGCGAGTGCGTATTTCTGTTACACGCTGTTTTTTTTTCAACACTAACAAGCATCTAATTATAATGTGCATATGTGTGTGTAATGATAGCGTGCGCTTAAGTCCGTGTACGATAAATGTCGATTCTGTGGCGAAATAACAAGTTTAGTTTATGCGACGCATTCTTTAGTAACTGAATGTAATTATTTAAAATCTACCCACTGATTGAGGAAATACATTTTAGCGCAGCAGTTCTAAAAGCAACCTTGGATTGGATATTGAGAATAGATCAACAATGGAAAAGAACTTATTATAAGTCTTAGGGAGCCGAACTGTGTAAACAAGTAAATATAGATATGTTGCTAAATGAAAACAATATTTAGGAATGTTGACTTTGTTTTGCAACTCGGATAATATGAGTCATGACATGAGTATGGACAAGCAAGTAAAGTACAAAAAAGTCGTGGTGTGGCATTTGTTCCTGAAGTTATGAATAGTGAGCGATCCAGAGGGAACTATACGTCCCCTAATATTAATACCTGTTCATCGGATAAAGTCCGAGGTGACTTAAGAGGATTGCTATAAAAACGTAGAAAAAAAATATGTAAATATAACTTACAAAACAACAAGTATGAATACACCTTTACCTCAAGACTTGTGTTTAGCCACAATGAGTGTCCTTTTATTTTACCATTATGTATATGTCGATTGAAACCTCAACGACTAATACCGTATATATCTATTCTACGTCAATAAAACGATTTTTTTATAATGTACATTTGATCTCCATACAAACTTACGATTGTTGACATTAAATCGTAAAAATAAGACTACAGTTTTATAAAAAAAAATATTATAGATTTACAATTACAAAAATATTTTTTTAACTGTTCTTCATATTTTATGGTCAGTTGGTCACCCTAGCCCTACATTGCTGCTGAAAGTTAAGCGTTGAACGCCGCTATAAAGAAAATATCGCCACCACGATTCAGCTGAACGTTCAATCCGATGCGCTTACTTGTGCGTGTATGGCTTGTATATGGCTGCGACACATACATCGCAAGATATCTGCATGTACAGAATGCATGGAAAACAAAATGATGAATCTATACCAGTCGCAAATTGGGAGAACCTTCACGAGAACAGACAAGAAGCTCGGAAAATCTTCTTTTGAATGATTTGAATCTCAAGTTTCAGAGTTGATTTTCAAATGCATTATTGATTAATAAAAATATAATATACAACTGGTGTGCCTGCACACACTTTTTATGTTTCCATCGTTGTTCATAAATCCGTATAGTAATGTATACAATTACTATATAAACACTTCTGCCAAACATTTAAATACGAGTATAGAAATAAAATTCAAGAAATCAACATTGAAATCAGAGAAAGAAAAAAAAAAGATGCATATCATTCAGCCCGCAAAGAGCCTGTAAGTGCCACTTATAAATGGAGAGGAAAATCAATATGCAACAGTCTGGTCGTCTAGCCGATGCGTTGAACGCCCGAAAATTTAAGGTCGTTTACACTCTCCGTTGAAAGTTCGTTGCGACTTAGAAAAATACTACATTAGTCACGGGTATTTTTACGAGATGGGACAATAAACTGTAGCCGATAGATGACTAGTAGGAAGCAGAGGCCTAATTTTGCTAATCTTAACGTTCTTTCTTATCGTGTCCAGATAGCGTTTCAATACAGCCGCTTTTTTCACTTTTTTACACTTTTCGTGGTGCAATTTATTCGTACTACAATTTCTTGATAAGTCGATAGTGACAAATGTTTTAGTTAGTCACCGGCTAACCAACAATGACTGTCCCAAAAAGCAACGCTATTGAAGCGTTATTGACACGCCATAATTGCATAAACGCTAATAGCAGAATAAGGCCCAGGGGTTGTTGCCGATATAGGTTCAACTGTGTCGGCGGATGCTGATATTAATAAATTACTTAAAACATATCCAGGGGCCTTACCACGATCTTGCAGAGCGAGGTTAAAACAATTTTGAAACTGAGACACGACTTTGCAGCGTATAGCGCCATTTTACTCTCAATGCAGTTTCAATACTGTTCTAATTCTAAGAGCTTCAATAAGAAAATTGACGCAGCGATGTTGACAATTTTAGAAGCAAAAGGCAAAACTTCACGAAAAATAGTTTAAACATTTAAATGAGTCAAGCTGAGCAACAAAACACCCGCACTCGCACACACGCCTACACACACGCTGTCCATTACGAGAATAATATTAAAATGTAAGTCCATGATTAGATCTAAGGCCTGATGAAACATATAAGTATATTTACACACTAGCTGTGCCCGCAACTTCGTTCGCGTGGATGTTGGAAAACCCCCATCATGTTATTTTAAAACTATGATATCTCTTAAGATATTCATTGAAATAAACCGTAAAGACGATACTTTAACTTTTACTTTATACTCACATCCATTATCCCTATATGTATATTAAATTTGGCCATTGACCAACCAAAATGTACCTAACCTTGCGTTTGTACTCTCCTCGACCCGAGTGTAAACATGTTGTTTTGAGAAGTGGGCTGCAGCTAGGGTCGCCAGATTTAGAAAAGGAAATTTCGGGGATTATCACTTTCAATTGGGAACAGCAAAAAAGAAAACGTAGATTTTAACTTTAATTCGCCAATTGATTTGCGCATAGTATATTTTTTTTGGTTTCTTCTTCCGTGTGGAATGGACAAGAGAATGGAACCCATACATGCAGCCTTGTGTATGCACTTATGTATTAATTTGAAATATCATATTGATAATTATCCCAAGATAATTTAGTAATAGTCATAAGTTACTAAACTATTATAGAAAATTTAAAATAAAATTTAATCAGGTTAAAAATCGGGACTTTTGCGTCCCGATCATGGTAAAATCGAGACGTATCCGTGTACCTACTCCTCAAATTCAGGACGTCCCGCTCAAATCGGGACACGCAGCCTTAGCTATATAGCTACATGCCACATACCGTTTCATAGTTTTCGTTTGATCGGCTGGGCATCTTCTGAAGTGAAACTTTTTTACATAGCCTCAAATATTTTCGTTCATCTATCGCATGTGGCATTACACAAAAACATGAGATCTTCAATTTCACTACTATGCCTATCCTATAAGTCAGGATTTTACACAAGAAAAAGGTTTAAGTAAATAATTTTAAGATTAAAAACGCGATTTTAACATCGTAAATCTAATAATTTTCTGAAAATTTCCAGTTATGCCAACGATCCGAATAAAGTTTCACTTGAACTTTAATATTTACCAGTGATAAGAGATATGAAGTGCCAGTACGAGATTGGGCAATTTTGAAAAGCATGATTATATCTCTAATTTTCGTTCTTTCATGCAACGGAAGTATAATATATGATGTTTCTTACATCTAACGAAGTAATCATTTTGATAACTCCTACATTTATACTGAACAAACCTTAAAAACTTTCTTTGTACAGATTCAATTCTATCAATGTAAATATTGTATTGCGGATTACATATTTGTAAACAGTATTCAAGGATACGATGTCAAAATGATGTCAAAAACAATTTTGTTCAAAATTACATACTTGTGATGAATGTATTTATTTTGATAAGGAATAATATCATGTTTACAAAACACACCTTCACAGATAATGCATTATTTTAGAACAAATTTGATTACCAAAAAAGGTTCAACCTTAAAAGATAGACATATTATGGGCCTTTTTTAGAACTTTTAAAGGAGAAGAATTGCGGCATACGTGATTTTTGCGTAACTTTAACCGTTCACGGAGCGCACGCAACGAAAGCTCTAAAGAGAAATATTTTTTCCCGTTTTTGCAACATTTTTCATTGGTGCTCAGCTCCTGTTTGTCGTAGCGTGATGTTATATAGCCTTCATCGATAAATGGACTATCCAACACAAAAAAAAAACAAATTGGAACAGTAGTTCCTGAGATTAGCGCGTTTAACCAAACAAACAAACAATCCAACAAACTCTTCATCTTTATAATATTAGTATAGATATCTGTAAGATATGTGGCCTTCATTATCAAATAAAAAAGAATAATCATTGTGTGGTTTTATGAAACCACGATGCAAGTGAGACTTTTTTTGGATCGTAGGCATTTAACAGAAAATTTTCGGAAAATTATTCGCTTTAGGATATTAAAATTGCGTTTTTAATCTCTTAACTTAAATGTTTTTCTTCTAAAAATTCTGACTTATTATAGTATATGTAGGTATAGTAGTGAAACTAAAGATCTCATGTTTTTATGTAATGCGGCATAGATAGACGAAAATATGTGAGGCAATGTAAAAAAGTTTCACTTTAGATGATGCCCAGCCGATGAGCCGATCAAATAAAAACTATAAACGGTATGTGTCATGTAGCTACAGCTAAGGCTGCGTGTCCCGATTTGAGCGGGACGTCCTAATTTTGAAGGATACATTGATACTACGCCCCGATTTAAGCTCAATCCACACATTTCCGGGCCGTGCCCGGGACGTGTTCCGTCAGTGGCTTAAAGAAATATCCCTCCGGACCATCTGACCACCATGAACTTGCCACTGGTGGTGACTTGGGATTTTTATATCTTAACTGACTACCAGTGACCAAATAACACAGTACTACTCCCATATCACCACCAGTGGTGAAAATTGTCTCATTTTACCACTGGTGGTCAACTGGGAAAAACTTATTCCCAATTCACCACTCGTGATAAAATGGGACGATTTTAGTTCTAATTGACCACCGGTGTTGAGATGGTGTAAAATATTACCACCAGGGGTGAAATGGGACAAATGGGACTAATCTGCTATCCGTAAACACTACCTATGTCCGTATGTTTTGGATATACGAGTAGTAAACGGTATATTTATTCAAGTGGTTTACTCGTAGATAAATATAATCGTAGATCTTGATTTTACTAAATTGAAACTGATCTTATAATTTGACCACTGGTGGTAAAGTGCTACTGATGTTGTTTTATTTTACCACTAGTGGTAAAATGAGACAATTTTCACCACTGGTGGTAAAGTGCTACTGATGTTGTTTTATTTTACCACTAGTGGTAAAATGAGACAATTTTCACCACTGGTGGTGATATGGGAGTAGTACTGTGTTATTTGGTCACTGGTAGTCAGTTGGGATATAGACATCCCAAGTCACCACCAGTGGCAAGTTCATGGTGGTCAGATGGTCCGGAGGGAAAAATATAATTGCGTACTTTTTTATGAACTCGTTCACACACGTCCGTGACCGGGCCGGCGACGGAGCTTCCGTGCCCGAGCCGACACCGTGACGGGCGCCCGTCCACCGATATTACCAGTGCACGTCCGAGTTTTATTAAATAAAATGAATGACAAGTTATTAATTGAAGCGATATGCATCTCTGCAGTTTTAAACAAAGTCATAATGCATATTGGTTTTCGTAAATGGTGCTTAAGAGGTACAGATTGAAGTTGGTGGCCCTGACGTGGCACGGATCTCCGGTCTTGCCACGGACACGGCTCGGTCTCGTCGACCTTTAGAGTCCTTTAGGGTCCTGGTATGTGTGTTAGGGTCTATCCACACATATCAGGGCCCAGGACGTCACCGGGCTGTGTCCGTGGCACGACCGGTAATCAGTGTCACGTCAGGGCAACCGACTTCAATCTGTACCCCTTAAGCACCATTTACGGAAAACAATATGCATTATGACTTTGTTTAATAAGGAAGAGATGCATGCCGCTTCTATTAATAACTTGTCATTCATTTTTTTTAATAAAGTCCGGGAGGTGCACAGGTAATATCGGTGGACGGGCGCACGTCACGTTGTCAGCTCGGGCACTGAAGCTACGTCGCGTCGCGGCTCGTACACGGACATGTGTGAACGAGTTCTTATAAAAAGTACGCAATGATATTTTTTCAAGCCACTGACGGAACACGTCCCGGGCACGACACGGAAATGTGTGGATCGAGCTTTAACCATGATTTGGACGCAAAAGTTCCGATTTTTGACTTGATCACATTTATTTTCTATAATAGTAACTAATGACTATTACTGAATCATCTTGGGATAATTATCCTTAAGATATTTCAAATGAATACATTAGTGTAACACTAGGCTGCATGTATGGGTTCCATTTTCTTTTCCATTCCACAAGGAAGAAGAAAACAAAGAAGAAATATACCTACTATACGCAGTTCTGATCAATTGGCGAATTAAAGTTAAAATCTACTTTTTAAAGTTATAATCTACTTTTTAAGTCAAAATCTACTTTTTTTGCTGTCCCGAATTGAAAGTGATAATCCCGATTTTTATAAGCTTCTGCCCCGAAATTCTCGCGACCCTAGCTGCAGCCCACTTCCCAAAACAACATGTTTACACTCGGGTCAAGGAGAGTACAAAAACGCAAGGTTACTTTTTGGTCAATGGCCAAATTTAAAATACATATAGGGATATAAAGTAAAATTTAAAGTATCGTCTTTACGGTTTTTCTTAATAATTATACAAGGTGAAGACGACAATACGACAGTAAATTAAAATATGGCCATGTTACTATTAGTGATTAGGACTTCAGGCCCATTATGGATCTTTCATCGTATGACATGGTATGGTAATTTGAGAAAAAGAAATCATGAAATGCTGCATTTCGTGTTACCGATCTACAATGATATCATCACTATGGCATAATTTCAATTATGTCATCAATAAATAATGAAAAAATGATCAAAAATCTGACCGGAAATCGTATTTTTCGTTTTGCACTATGATATCATTTGCAATACCATGAGATCGGTAATAGGCCCTCTGATCAACTTTACCTCAGTATCAAAATTAAAAATTATTAAAATATTTTTGTATGAAGAATTAAGGAGTACAAAGTAAGTATTAGTCGTATCGAGCGTCGGTAGCACTGTGGACTTGGCACCGGCCTTCTAATCAGGAGATCCAGGGTTTGATCCTGCCGTTTTTCGTTTTTCGTTTTCCAAATTTGACGTGTTCAACCAATGCGTTTTTTTGTTTTCCAAATTTGATATGCATGTACATTTATCCGACGCGGCTACGGTGATGGAAAACATCCTAAGGCAACCTGCCCTGCACTGGGCCAAGGTGGTTGACTGAGGCCTAAATACCCTAACTTAGTGTAGGCTCGAGCCCCTCGGTGGGGACGTAGGTATATGAGCTGTGATGATGATGATGAGTTGTCGTATTGTAGTCTCCACTGCAAAATTTAAACAAAGTATGCATTAAAATTATTTAAATATACTAAAATTACGCATTAGTCATTAAAAGGTAAAACAAGCCAATATGGACCTTAGGCGATGTACAGCGCAGTATTATTGTCAAAACCAACTTGGAAGCAGGAGCCAAAGTTATCCTATTTTCAAAACCAGAGATAACCAATACTGCTTATTACGTAAATGAATTACAAACTTCATTTTTACCAAAAATATAAAAGCATTCTATACAAAGGCAAATTAAAAACTACATTCCTTTAAAAAAAACACTCCAGCCATTTTAGCATGACAGTGCTTGGAAACATCTCACATTTACAAAAGGATATTTTTAGGGTTCCATACTTCCATATGAAAAACAGAACTCTTATAGGATCATCTTTCTATCGTAAAGTTCCATCTTTTTATGTACATGTAACAAAAACAAAAAAACTCTCCAAGTGAGAGTTGGAGTCGCGCACCGAGGCTTCCATACAAACTTATCTAAGAAGATAAGATACTCTTTACAAAGAAGAAAGATAAGATACTTTTTACCACCCCGGATAATTCAAGGGATGCTTCAGGACACATCCATTATCTTATTAAGAAAAAAGTACTGCACTAAACTAGTGCAGTATTTTTGAACATTTTAGAAAATAAATATAAAATTAAATAGACGAGTTATTTTTTTTTTTAATTTTTGAATCATTCTACTACCGTGTCCTGAAGCGTCCTTAGAGCATTTAGCCTACAGAGATGGCAAGGCTAGGCGAACCCCTCTGCCAAAGTACATTGACCACATGACCATGCGTGTTAATCGAAATATAAAACTAGTTGACGCGCAGCCGCAGCCATTTGGTGTCGTTTCGTGTAGCAAGTAAAAGCTAATATAAAATGGTTAATTGTACAGTTTCCTCTTGCAAAAAACGATCCAGTAACTCAAATCTTCAAGACCATAGCGTCCAAATGGCGTACAAACTTATCTAAGTATACAAAAAGCCCCTAACCACATACATTTCAGATTTTAGGTTTAGGTTTTCAGATTTTTTTTTTACTTTACATAAATGCTGTAAGACATTGCATCTAGCTAGTTTCATGATTCTTGGTTTTGATTCCCTTGTGAAATTGCAACATATGCGAAATTAATGGTCATATTGTATTGACTTACAAGTTTGAATTTTCACAGCTGAAAAAATTTGTGGACTCATAAATTTCAGTTAGATATAATTAATTTTTTAGAAAAAGTGTACTGACAGACAGACAGACAACAAAGTGATCCTATAAGGGTTCTGTTATTTCTGTTTGTGGTACTGAACCTTAAAATTAAAAATGTTACGAATACAAAAAGTGAGTGGTTAGAGTGTAAAGTATGCAATTTTCTAACTAATTAATAAAAGGGAAAAATATATAACTGAAAATTGTCTAAAATAACTGGAGTACCTAGATCATATGAAAAAAAAAACAATAACAAAGGTAAAGTAATTGAAACTTGTTTTAATAATCACCAAAATCAATGCCAAACTCAGCAGGCTCCCATGACCTTCCAAGTGACTAGCACCAGGCTCAACTGAGCTGAATAAATGATGAATGAATATTACAAACATTAATTATCAGCCTATCAAATAGTGTTTAAAAACGTTGTGTGAGATTTGTTAAATAGTAAATATTATTTTTATAGAAATTCTGTTTTGTCAATTTACCATCTCCATCCTTGTTACCTTAAACTTTTATAAAATAAAAAATCTAAGAATGTATAATATGAATGTGTCATGTTTTCTTTGGAGATTAGATTATTATCCATTTGAAATTAATTGTTCTCTCAAAAATAAAAGAATACTACTACTATTCCTTTATTTCTCCAGAGGTCAGCACCATTAAGTAAATGGTATTGGCAATATAGGTATCAACAGACAGAAAGAACAGTGAACCTACTGTTGACCTTCCCATGATAATTAAAGCACAGCACCTATTAAAAGATAAAATTATCATAACTAGCAATTTAACTTACACTGATAAGCATTAAGTAATGCGCGAATTGCCTTACTAGGATTTTTAACAAGTATTTTAACTTGCCCTTTGCATTATAGAACACGCCTATAGTTTACTTACACTGTTAATTAATTATGCATATTACGGGCAGAATACACAAAACCTTACGGCCGTTACACACACAGAAAACGCAATTAAGACCATGGCCTACATACGAATTACGAAATAAATACAATCTCGTAAACGCGGAAGAGCGTGAGCGTTAACGCATAGTAGGTGTTTATCTGCGCGATATATATAGCTACATGGACCTACGGGGCTACACAAAGAATGCAAACAGTCCGCTCACAAAATAAATACTATATGCTCACAATGACAAGAATTAAATATTTAATTATAATATTTTTACTTAAGGATTAAAAAAGGCTAAAACTTTGCGTTAAGGAGCTTTTATATCGATTTCACAAAGGGTCATGACAATCAGCTGATGGCCCTTTCGCTACTTATTTACATGGTGGCCCTCGAACGCAATAGCTTCTTTGTAATGACGATAACAAAGAAAGGATACAGTTTGATGACATCTGTGTCCATGCGACGTTTTCCAGCGCTCGGCGACGACATCTTCGTGATCTATTATTAATAAATCACAATATCGAGCACGAACACTAGCACAAAAATCACAATGGACCCAGCGAGATCAAAATTTTCGTCCACCAACAGCAGTCAGAAAAATAACATTGTAGAAAAACAATGGACACAAGCCATAGACTAAAATTTCAAAGGTGATGTGTAATCGAATGTGTTGCTAGCTCAAAAATTAACTTAATCTCGAATATTTCATGACGATGAATTCGTCAATTATAGACCGCACTTAAATACTCATAGACAATGTTATTTTGACATGATTTGACCATCGAGATCGAGATAGTAGATTTGGCAAGGCTGCGTTCGAAAACATCACCCGGAGTAAGTCGGTGGCGCGGGGAGAGTGGCCGGTTGGAGTGGTCAGTGTGATTTTAGTAACGTTTTTCAAAGCACCAGTTGAGCTGTGTGATTTTGAGGTCTACAAACTTTAGGTTCTTAACGAAAAATACGTTTCTTACGGTGTTGAAAACACTTTTAATCGATCTGTGGTTCCTCTGGGATAAATTTTGTGCAAAAGTAAGTACCATTTTTATAATAGTTTTTTTATTATAAACGTAAATAATGAATTGTGCCAATTTTGGTTTGTATTTGAGGTTAATAGTAGAGATGAGAGTAACGACTGATTCCAAATAACGAATAACAGTGCTGTGTTATTTCCATATAGCTGTTATTGTAAACTGCTGTTCGTTATCCTGTTATACTGCTATTTTGCACAATGAACAACAGTGTATTCACACTGTTACCAACATCGAAATAGTTCCAAATAGGAGCGATCGGGGCTCTTATTCTCGGCATTTTTAATATTTAAAAATACTTAACACTAACTATAAAACAATTATTATTTACACTTATGCTAACTTTTAATTACGCACTTACACTGAAATAATTAAATCGTAACAAAAAATAATCACAATTTCTCTAATTGGATCTGTTGCTGAACTGAACAGAACAGAATTGAAAGAACAATAAAATTTTAAACAGCAATCTCATTCAAAACAGCAGTATAACGAATAAATTATTATTCACCTGTTATTTCAAATCGTCGCGATCATCAAACATTTTAAAGTGACTTTACGTCAATGTGAGAAAGCACAAAAATTAGTGGTTTGCGATCATTGTGTCGTGACTCGTGCAGTTTATATTGCTATCTCCCGTACACACCTATTGCTCTCTCGCTCTTTGCTTCACTCTCGCGTTACGTTATCGGCAACAGCGCGGTGGGTGGAACGTCAGTCATTGCGCTACAACGCTACAACATCAACAGCAGTTTATAATGATAGCAGGATAATCCGTTGCTCAATAATGTGTTATTCGTTACGTTCATAATGCATTATATTATCTGCTATCGTAATAACGACACTCTCTAGTTAATAGACACGGGGAAAAGGCGAATAGACACGTAGTATGGGGTCAATAGATACGGCATACGGGGCTTATAGAAACGGGAAGGGGTAAATAGAAACGAGAAAGGGGTCACTGGAAAAAATCCATTTAGGGTTGCCACGCATGTTTAGTTCTAGTATATTTAAATTTAACTTCCATACATTCACATCCCGAATCTAATTCGAAGCAAAGTAAGCACTTACATTGCTTAGGCGTCGAGCAAATTGTCTCAGTATGTTTCAACGTAAAATAATTTTTTCTTTACCTAGAGTAATATCAGACGAGTGAGTGTAGTGTGCCTACTTAG
This sequence comes from Schoenobius gigantellus, assembly GCA_963935595.1. NCBI lineage: Eukaryota > Metazoa > Arthropoda > Insecta > Lepidoptera > Crambidae > Schoenobius > Schoenobius gigantellus. The sequence continues at coordinate 62,965,927 of OZ012542.1, read as the reverse complement.
TGCGCCAGGGGTCGTGGATTTAATCTTCGCCCAGGACAATCCTTTATGTAATGAACATTTCTGTTTGTTCTGTCTGGGTGTTTATATTTATCTATATATAAAAAATCTCACGTCACAGGGTTTGTCCGATATAAGCTCCAAAACAACTTAATCGATTTTCGTGTTTGGCTAATTGTCCAATTTAAAAGATAGGATTACCTTTTAGCTCGATTATTGATTTTAATATTTATTATTTCGTTAAACTTTATTATGACAAAACGAGGATCGCGGGTACAGCTAGTTTATCTATATTAAAAATAACTTCGTTGGTACCGAAATCTCTAACAAAAGTGCTTAAGCTACGTACCACAGAATCGGATCAATGTTTGTGATGTTGTCTAACATTGCACTATATTTAACAAGCTTTTATTTAACTTGTTAATTTGAAGTTTATGTTATAAATCATTCATGTATGTATGTACCTCTTTGTTCAAACAATGTGGTTTTGTTCCAGGTACATCATCAACATGCCAAGAATCTATAAAGAAAAGCCAACCCTACACAATTTTTCTATTCACCTCGTATACCGTATTTAATCACCCCGGATTCGAGGCGAATAGAAAATGCGTATATTTTTGAAGTTTTTGCTAAAATAAGAAGGGAAACTTAGTTAAGTTTGCTTTTGACAGACTAAATAAACCTAGACTCATATGGTTATTATTATTCCCTAGCCGTAAGTAAATAAAAACATAGTTTAAATCTTATCTAAAGTTCACAATCGTGTCTATTCACCCCATTTTACGGTACCTATATGGTCTTTGGCATCTAAAATTAACTTATTGTCGATGTTACTAAGTGCATCCTCGCTCTCCGACATGCACAAATTGTGTATGAATATGAAATCTTTATAATCACAATCACAAACAACTTTAAAATCTACACAATTTCCCGCCAAATCCAATCGAGTGAAATTACACCTTGCTATATTAAGCGGGTGAGATTCTACTCGATCGAGTGCACTCCGTAGCGGTCTCGGACACGCCACTCCAACACACCCGAGTGCACCCGAAATGTTCTCGGACGGACTTCGGGTGACGGAGTGCACTCGGAGGATGTTTTCAAACGCAGCCAAGAGACGAGCAGGAGCGCGTTCAGCAGGTCTATTCTGTAACTTCGGTTGCTAACTAGAACTCTATCATTTACATCCATTACTGCTATCATGAACGCTGCCGTAACACATAAGATCATTAGACCAGCCCCCCTAGCACGTCCACCAAAACACGGTTTATCGCGGTGAACTGTCAAAATACAATAGGGTTTCGTCTTATTTTGACAGTTCACCGCGATAAATCGCTTTATCATATCGTGTTTTGGTGGACGTGCTACGGGGGCTGGGGGGTTCTTGGTGTCAATTCTGTTGGCATGCATTGGAATCGACTAAATTAAATTTAGTTTTAGTGCTGTCAAATCGTGTTTTTTGATCGAAAAATTTAACTGAAATCACAATTTGACAGCACTAAAACTAAATTTAGTTTAGTTTAATCGAATTAGTGCCAACAGAATTGCCACAATTGTCTAAGAAAACATCTATCGCGCGATCGCTTACATTTTAACAGTCGCCGCCCATCCATTGCTCCTTTATAAAAGGATGTCGACGCAGAGTCTTGTGTTCACGGCGCAATGGTTGTGAAATTGAAAGCGATCGTGATAGATTTTTTCTTAGACAATAACCCATCTGTAATGGATATAAAAGTGTCTTTCAAAAATGACAGTTCTAGTTACAAACCGTAGTTAGCGAATAGGCCTGCAGAGCCTCTGTAGTTTTTAGGTTGTTTTTCAACTCGCCCAGAGGTCTTGAACGCATTGCAGCAACCAAATCTTTTATCTTCCTTTTTCACATGAATTTTTATCTCTCTCTCTTCTTATGAGATGACATTTTATGTTTTGGCCCCCAATATCGTCCAATCACGTAAAGGCATCCTTCACAATGGCACATGATGGGTAAGTGTAGACACGCACGACTGTGTAGAGGGCATGATTGTCTATGAGCGGCCATCATCACCGGTAATCGTGAGCAATCGGTAAATTGTCGGTACATACATCAAAGGAATTATGGCCCATGTTCGCATACGCGTCCACACAATCGCCTATTACTCAGTACGTATTTGTCTCTTCGAGTACAGTGTAGACTTCTCGGTAAATAAATTTTACTCTATGGTGTTTCTTTTTTCATGCACATTAAGTAGATGATTATAAGAGCTAAGTAAAAATACTGCCGCAGCCGCGATCTCTTCGATGTCCATTTTCGAACGTCTTATCAAAGATCATAACAGTAAACCGTTAGTAAATGAATGTTCACGATTGTGGGGACAGAGGCGCGTTCAGAGCCTTCGCGCGAAGTTCTCCCAGTGAGCTGGAAACTAGCGGCAGTGACTCCAATATATAAGAACGGAGCTATAGACGATCCGTCTAACTATCGTCCTATATCACTGTTAGGAGGCTTCGCTAAGCTCCTGGAACGCGTCTTCAATAAATGATTGATAGATTACCTGGGAGCAAATAAAATGCTATCTGACCGCCAGTATGGATTTCGTAGCGAGAAGTCGACGGAGGAGGCAGTAACTCTTCTTACAGATAAAGTTGTATCTTATGTTGATCAGGGTCGATGCTGTGTCGGTATTTTTCTAGATTTAGCAAAAGCATTTGACACGGTATCGATTCCCATCCTACTTAGGAAACTAGATGTACTCGGAATTCGCGGCTCGGCCTTGGGTTGGTTTGCCAGCTATCTGTCGGGAAGAGGGCAATGTATTAAGGTGGGAGACCATGTGAGCGATTATAGACCAATGGATTTCGGCGTTCCTCAAGGTAGTGTCTTGGGGCCTACCCTGTTTAATTTATACATTAATGATATTATGTCGCTTGAACTCCCTAACAGCGAGGTAATATGTTATGCTGATGATACAGTCATACTTTTCAATGGCAAATCTTGGTTTGAAACCCACCACTCCGCTGTTTCTGGGCTGCATATGCTACAAAAATGGTTAAATAATAATATCTTGACACTTAACACGAATAAAACAAATGTAATATGTTTTCATAAAACCGCAGCATCTAGGCCTCCACCATCTCTCTTTCAAAGCCTCAAAGTGCACAGTAATTACTGTAGTGCCAGTTCCGCCATGTTCCCAAACTGTAGCTGTGACCAGATAGACAGGGTTGGCTCCATTAAATACTTGGGAGTAATAATTGATGAGAATATGAACTTTAAAAATCATATATTGGTGACTTCAGCCAGGACTCGTAAACTGATGCAAACGATGAAATCACTAAAAGAGCTCACCGACGATGGTAGCATTTTAAAAACAGTATACCTCGCACTGTGTCAGTCCATTCTCAACTACTGTATCCTGGTTTGGGGTGGTGCATCTTCTTCTGCGCTGATTTTATTGAAAAGAGCTCAGAGGGCAGTTTTAAAGGTGGCTTTAGGTAGGCCTAGGCTGTACCACACATCAGACCTCTATTTAGAGGCTCAAGTGAATCTTTGCCAGGAGAATCTTTAAGGTCCCTGTAACTCCAACTAAAACGGCTTTTGCTCGGCGCTTCAAAACATTTCTATTTCCTCGCATTTATAACAAGCTAGTCAACGATTGCAACTTGAAACAAGCTCAATTCTACGAGGCTAAAATAAAAATGATGAGTCATTTATTGTCCTGGAATTATAAACAATCGGAGGAGATATTGAGGGTCGTTGTGTGAGATAAGCAATTTTAAACGGCAGTCGATACCCGCTATGTCATTCGATCACAAAATTATACTTCTTTTGTGCATCCTTGCAATTGATATATACCTTCACGTACACTTTACTTATTCTCCCACTACACTACACATACATACTTACACACACACACACACGTTACACTGAAGAAGCGCTGTATTTATTGTGTTCGTTTATGTTGAATATTTCTCATAAATTATAATTAATTCAAAGTAAGTTATATATGCATATTGTGTCTCTCTAGTTATTATTTCTATTTTTTGTTATAGCCATTAAGTATGGAATTATTCCCCGTCATTTGACAACCACAAGTCAGGCCTAGCCTTGTGTGGATGTTATAGTGATGTCTATTTGTATTTTGGCTGTGTTTTGGTAAATAAAATATTTATTATTATTATCCTTTATTTTAAATAGTTCTTAAATATAATTTTTTTTATAACATAAATTATATATTATTATTATTATTATAAGTACAACTTTTCGCTCTAACCCCGTTCAATGCCTTCGAGCGTGACAACCGGGTGAAACCGGGTGAAAATCGGTGAAACACGAGTGTCGGCGCGAGTTACAACCGAACAACAGTCGAATTTGATGGTTGTAAAACGCTCTGACGTTTTTACTGAAATACTCTTACGTGATTGGATGATATTGGGGGCCATATTTTAAAATGTCATCATATAGAAGGAGAAAGAAAGAAATAAACATTCACGTGAAAGAGGGAGATAAAAGATTTGGTTGCTGCAATCCGTTCAACGCCTTTGAGCGAGTTAAAAAACAACCGGACAACTACACCCAGAGGCTCTGAACGCGCTCCAGTTGCCCAATCATGGTGGCATTGATGGACGATCATTTGATGGGCCATCAAGATCCATTGTGAAGAGGCGCCTTTTACGAGTTCAGAGTTAAATTCAGTGGTTGTTCGGTTGTAACTCACTCTGACACTCTAAGGTCTTGAACGGAACTTATCTACGCCCTATCAGTATTCTACCCTTTTTATCGAAAATCCTTGAAAGAGCAATATACTTAAAACTTATTAGGTACTTGGAAGACAATAATATCCTCCCAGCCTTTCAGTCTGGATTTCGTAGGAAGCGAGGTACCGCAACGGCACTCTTAGACGTGGTTGACAACTTTCTTGCTGAACAGGATATTGGCCATGGAACAATCCTTGCCTTACTTGATTTTTCTCATGCTTTTGATAGTATTAACATTCGTCTTTTATTTTCCAAGCTAAAATACTATGGTGTCGATGAGAAGGGTATTCGGTTCTTTTATAGTTACCTTAATGGTCGCAGTCAGTCGGTGAAACTGAGTAAGGCTGATGGCTCACACATAACATCTGAGCCTGGATTGGTGACGCGTGGTGTGCCTCAAGGCTCTATTTTGGGACCTCTCCTATACATCATTTTTAGTGCAGATCTTGTGAAGGTGATAAAGAATAGTAAGTACCATCTTTATGCTGATGATGTTCAGCTGTATATATCAGATACACCGGATGAAATCAATGCTGCAGTAACAAAGATAAATGATGATCTGTCTAGAATTGCCGAATGGTCCATTGAAAACGGGCTTTTACTTAACCCTGTCAAATCAAAGTGTATGATACTCGGTACCAAGTCACAGGTTCAAAGAATACTGCTTCATAATCCGGTTGTTATGATAAAAGACCAACATATCGAGAGAGTCACTGAAGCCAGGAATCTGGGAATTATATTTGACGCACAACTACGTTTTGAGTCTCATGTTACGAATTTAGCTAGAAACTGCATGTATCGGTTAAAAATCCTTTACCAATTAAGGAATTATCTTAGTGAGAAAGCCCGTATTACTCTTTGTGAATCCCTGGTTCTTTCCAGACTGAGCTATGGTGATGTAGTGTTCGGACCTCGTCTTTTATCAAGAACAAAAAGACTTCTTCAACGTGTTCAGAATGCATGTTGCAGGTATTGTTTTTACATACCTCCTCGGACTCACGTTTCACCCTATTTGAATGCTGCTTCCATGTTACGAATGGAGTTGCGTGCACGTCTGCATTTACTTTGTCTGACATTTGACCTTATTAAATATAGAACACCTGAATACCTGTTCAATAAGCTCAATTTTGTATCCATTAGAGAGAGATTTGGAGATAGAACTGCACGAATTGTATTAGCCGGACATGTGCACCGAACAGCGGCATTTAGGGGTAGTTTTCGTTTCCAGGCTACAAAGTGTTGGAACGACTTACCACCACCCATAAGGGGCCTAGTTTCTAAGAACAATTTTAAGGAAAAAGTTAAAACACATTTATTAAAATTTCAAAAGCTAGGTTATAATTGACTATTACACTTTATTCCTATTTTATTTATATTTTACCCCTTGAGTTTGAGTTTTTGTTGTATTTTGGTCTTGCACTTTTTTGATATTACACTACCGAAATTTTTGCATCATATCTATTTTAAACTAATCCTACTAGTAGGTACCACAAAATTAGATAATGGTTTGGAACAAACATGTTCAATGTTTAGGATATGTTATTGGCTTGCAGTTGCTTCTCATCTCTATGCCCTATAGCCTCTCCATCAACCAGGGTAATGGCTGAAAATCAGTGTTTTTTGCTCTTTTTAGGGCAAAAAATCTACACTGAGCCTTGGCCCTTTGGGTACTGCAACACACAGGCGCATTTTATTTACATACATTTTGTTTTTTTTTTTTTTTATGTTTCTTAATTCTTGTTTTCAATCCACCCTTCTTGATATTGATTGTATCTTAATCTTGTTAATGTGTTTGTGTGTTTTGTACCTAATAAACGTTTTATCTATCTATCTAACTTGTTTCAACCGGACGTCACGCTCGAAGGCATTGAACGAGGCTAGAGCGAAAAGTTGTACTTCGCGCGAAGGCTCTGAACGCGCTTCAAAAATTGCGTCAATCAGTGTTGCCTACAAATTTCTCCGTATTTATACAGATTTTCGATGTGTAATACAGATTAGCACTGGATACAGATTTTTATACAGAATTTTCTAACTACGCACGGTCCGACCGAAGGAAAGTCTGACCTCAGACTGCGGTTGCCGTCGAAATCCTACATACGGACCGTGTGTGGCCAATATAAAAAAGAATAAAGCAAAATTATATGATTATGTGCCGTGTTACACACAATTATTAGTTAGTTTGTTGCAAATGTTTGAAATTTAATTATTTTTTGTTTCAATTCGCCATGTTTTCAATTTTACTACGTACAGTACATACCTACATACTTAAACAAAAGGTCAATTTTATTGTTTTGTTTATATTTTTAATATACGATAGTCAAACCAGCCTCCGTAGCATGACCACCAAAACACGATATGATATACCTACCGGTTTATCGCAGTGAACTGTCAAAACACAATACATTTTTATAGTAGGTATTTTGAAAGTTCACCGCGATAAACCGCTTTATCATAATTATCGTGTTTTAGTGTTCATGCTACGGCTAATCACTTTAGTTCATTTTCAAAAGAAACAATGATGATAATTTTCTATTTTGTATTTTAGATTAATATTCAATTTTAGTTAACTTGATTAAACAGATTTTAAGTTAAAATAACATACAGATTTAATACAGATTTTAGCAGTTTTTACTACAGATAAAAGGTTCAAGGCATCTGGCAACACTGGCAGTGTTGCCATATATACAGATTTCTCCGAATTTATACAGATTTTCGATGTGTAATACAGATTAGCACTGGATACAGATTTTTATACAGAATTTTCTAACTACATAGGCCCGACCTAAGGAAAGACCGACCGCAGACTGCGGCTGCCGCCGGACCCCTACATGCGGACCGTGTGTGGCCAATATAAAAAAGAATAAAGCAAAATTATATGACTAGGTTAGGTACACACAATTATTAGATAGTTTGTTGCAAATGTTTGAAATTTAATTAATTTTTGTTTCAATTCGCCATGTTTTCAATTTTACTACAAATAAGTTGACCAACAATTTTGGTCAACTTATTATACAGGTTTTAAGTTAAAATAGCATACAGATTTAATACAGATTTTAGCAGCTTTTACTACAGATAAAAGGTTCAAGGCATCTGGCAGCACTGCGTCAACGTCAAAAAAAGCTTTAAAATTTGTCTATGCTTCATCACCATGATTTGTCTTCGCGTGTGTGATCCGTAAATTAATAATTAATATTATTCAAATTATTGAACATTAACATTTTCTTATCTTTTGAAACGCAAATGGATAGAAATGGTTACAAAACAAATATAATTTATGTAGCTTGTGAATGTAACACCATGTGTTTTGATGTGAACATAAAATCGTGATCAATGATGACACCTAGAAAATTCATGTCAACAAATTGTAATTAACTCCTAATGAAAACGTGGGATAGTGCTTATAGTGACGTAGATTGCGCGAGAACTTAGTTTTAATTTGTTGCTCTCAAACTTTTTGTGTGGTCGTTTGAAGGATATGCAAAATAATAAAATAATGTTATTTCCGGCTACGATGTTCCTCCGGTGAATTTATAATCAACACCCGCTTGGCTATCCGGCGGCTGAGCCATGACGAACCCTGGGATAGGAGTCACATTTGACCCTAATGATATGACAAGGTAAATAATAACACTGTAATGCTATTACTTTCATTTTATTGTAATCTTCATGTTGCTGATTAGCTTTGTTGGCATAAAATACTTGTCACTGATATCAATATGATAATATGTGCATTAACAGTGTTAAACATTTAAATGTTTCATTAAAATAATATCATATTAATAATTAAATACACCTCCTACAGTTAATATTTTTTTGAAATAATCATCTTTCAAAGATAAATAAATTTCTACCTATTATTTGTCTGTTGCATTAGAAGCAATATGAATAGGCTAGATGAATGAAAAAAAATTATTGCTTTAATAGAAGCTCATTCATATATTAAACAGAAAGAAAAAATCGGTTTTCGAATAACAATAAAAACAATCAAGTTATAAGGTATCAAAGTTTTTGCTGCATCTCTTTTTAGCAAAACGGCAATTTACATGGAGTTTATATGGCTGTACTCAACAATGACATCACAGTTGATGTCGGATCTCTCTGTCTAATTGCTTCCAAATTAACAGCTTCAATAAACTTCATAATTTTGTACCGTGTTTTCGCTACCCACTCGAAATTGGCGAAATTGTCAAATTTGACAGAAGCCACTTAACATAAAAATTGAATTGAAATGCTTATATCTAATGTATTTCTAAGCCGATTTTAATTCTAATTTCACATAATTGTATCTTTTTCTACAATATTGTAATATTTTATGACGAGACATGAAAATTTGAATTCAGTCGTCATCCTAATTATGGTTGCATTCCGAAACAAAATTCCCTTTGTCGGGTAAAGTTATCCGATTGAAAATTGGTTTTGGAACGGGGTAAAAAGTGATTTCTCAAAGAATTCTGACCTAGCTTTGCAGAACGTGTTATCTGTGGATTTTCTAACCTCTCTATCTAACCGCTATCTCTCGGTAGAGAGTATATGTTCTATGAGCACTCGCTGTCGCTATCATTTTTCTGGATTTGAATTTAATTGCAATATGCAAACTTACTAAAATAATTATTTTATAATTTCCACAATTTACCGGGTCAAGTTAATGTCAACTGTCACTACTGTCAGTAGTGACAGTTGACATTAACATAACAGTCATGACAGAATAATTACCACCCCTGAATTTTATAGTATCAATAAATCGCTCTTTCCAGGATCAAATTGACTCAGCAAAGTCGTTCCAAAACACCTCGATAAAAATCCTCCGATGTGTTTTGGAACTGGGATTGAGTCAATTTAGCTATTTACCGAGCGAAACTTATCCGTTATGGAACGCAACCTTGGATACATAATGATTTCCTTACAAGTTACAACACAAATATTAGGTTGGGGAAAAAGTCTTTTCGCATTATAGTATGTATAAACTTGTAATAAAATCTCTTTGGCTATACTATTTGTATCTGGCTGGTTTTGGTATCATTGAAAGTTTAAATTTTAAAGAACATAATTCCAAATTCAAATTAGGAAAATGTGTGATTTTCATTTGTTTTTCGTACCGCCAAGATGAGTGAATCTAATGAAGAAATTCGATACATTTTAAAATTTTACTACAAAAAAGGTAAAAATGCAACGCAAGCCGCGAAAAAAATTTGCGATGTTTATGGACCTAGTGCAGTGTCTGTGAGAGTAGCACAAATTTGGTTTAAGCGTTTTCAATCCGGAAATTTTGATGTCAAAGATGCACGTCGCTCTGGTCGCCCTATTACAGATAAAATGGATGCCATTTTTGAAAAAGTGGAGCAAGATCGGCATGTCAGTAGTTACGACGTAGCTGAAGAACTGGGAATTGACCACAAAACAGTTTTGGCGCATTTGAAAAAAACTGGGTACACAAAAAAGCTCGACATTTGGGTACCTCACGAGCTCACTGAAAGAAACCTAATGAACCGTGTACTCATTTGTGATTCTTTATTACGACGTAATGAAACCGAACCATTTTTGAAGAAGCTGATAACTGGTGATGAAAAGTGGATCACGTACGACAAGAACGTGCGAAAAAGGTCGTGGTCAAAGGCCGGTCAGGCTTCACAGACTGTGGCGAAACCCGGGTTAACTCGCAACAAGGTGATGCTGTGTGTGTGGTGGGATTGGAAGGGCATTATTCATTATGAGCTGTTACCACCAGGCAGGACCATCGATTCTGAACTCTACTGCGAACAACTGATGAGATTAAAGCAAGAAGTTGAGAGAAAGCGGCCGGAATTAATCAACAGAAGGGGTGTGGTTTTTCATCATGATAACGCTAGACCTCACACATCTTTAGCCACTCAGCAAAAATTAAGAGAGTTTGGCTGGGAGGTGTTAATGCATCCGCCGTATAGTCCTGACCTTGCACCTTCAGATTTCCACCTGTTTCGGTCTCTTCAGAATTCTTTAGGCAGTGTCAGGTTAACATCACGAGAGGACTGTCAAAACCACTTGTCGCGGTATTTTGACCAGAAGTCCCAAAATTTCTATAGCAATGGGATCATGTCCCTACCTACAAGATGGCAAAAAGTTATCGAACAAAATGGTACCTACATACTTTAGTTAAATGTAAATAAACTATATTAAAAAATGTTTTGAATTTTCTTAAAAAATGCGAAGAAACTTTTTCCCCAACCTATTATATTAGACTAGCTGTGCCAGCGAACTACGTTTCGCCGTATATTTTTTACCCGTTTTTGCAACATTTGTCATTGATGCTCAACTCCTATTAGTCGTAGCGTGATGTTATATAGCCTAAAGCCTTCCTCGATAAATGGACTATCCAACACAAAAAGATTTTTTTAATTTAAATCAGTAGTTCCTGAGATTAGCGCGTTCAAGCAAACAAACAAACAAACACTTCAGCTTTATAATATTAGTATAGATTTAGATATACATGGTTATTTTTTTATCACCCTGAAAAATTTTAGGGAAGCTTCAGGCCACATTAATTATTATAAAAAAAATGGAAAAAAATATTTAAAAAAAATAAAAAAATCTCTAAAAATGCTGATCTCAACTAGTGCAGTATTTTTTGTATTTTTTCGAAAATTAATATAAGATTAAGTGAGTTACTTCTTTTATTTATATTTAAATCATTCTAATACCATATCGTGAAGCGTCCCTTAAATTTTCCAGGGTGAGAAAAAAATAACCGTGTATAGATAAAAAAGCTTTACTATTATTAATGATATCCTTATAGCAGTATGATTATGAAATTACATAAATTTATTTAGCCAAATAAATAAAAGAAATGATAATCCTTATCCTTACTTAATATTATAAATGCGAAATAACTGTCTGTTTGTGTGTTAGGCAATCACACCTAAACTACTGAACTGATTTAGATGAAATTTGGTATAGACATAGTTTGAGTCCCAGAAAAGGACAAGGGATAGATTTTATCGCAGAAATAACCCTTTAAGGAATAGAAAAGGGGGTGGAAGTTTGTATGGGGAGTCAGTAACAACAACCGATTTAGATGAAATTTTGTATGGAGATACAAAATGTGGGGAAGGATAAAAAATATTTTTTATCTCCGAAATCATTCCTTAAGGGTGTTAGGGGGGGGGGGGGGGGAGTTTGTAAAGGAAATCAAACCACCACAAACCCGAACAAAGTTGCGGGCAAAAGTTAATTTCATTATTTACCTCAAATGTGTAAATCAATTATATTTATTGAAGTTTTTGTATAAATAAGGTTTTTGCAGTGAAACAATAAATATGAATATGTATTCACCGAATATCATCAGTCATCACTTAGGTATATTGAAAGTGATCTATTTGAAATATGTTTATTATCACCCAGGAAAATTTAAAGGATGCTTCACGACATGGTCCTAGAATGATTTAATATTAATAACAAAAAATCTGCTACTTCATTTTTATATTAATTTTCTGAAATATCCAAACAATACTGCACTAGTTGAGAGCAGTAGGGTTACTCTTGACTCTTGAACCAGTTCTGATGGATAGTCATTGGGATTCGTATTTTGAGAAAATTTAATAATACTGAGTTTGGTTCACCCAAAATCCGCACAATACGAGGTTAATTTGGAGCCAATGCGCAAAAATAAGCGTACGAAAAATCAAAATCTCAATGCCGATTGATCGGATTCGGTTCAAGAGTAACCCTACTGTATTTTTAGAGATCCTTTTATTTTTTTTATAACTAATTTATAAATTTTTCAGTTCATTTTTTTATATAAAAGTGGATGTGTCCTGAAGTGTCCCTGAAATTTTCCAGTGTGATAAAAAAATAATCCTGTATAACAATGTACAAACACAAAAATGAAATCGCCTAAAGCCTATGAAATTACAGAAGTGCTTTTTGAACAAAAGTTTGTCAGTGGTTAATTTTAGTTATTAACGCCGGTAGCACACCTCCGCCGCCGCGGATCTGTAGTAGCGAAACCGCTAAACGATTCCGCCACGTTGTCGTTTGTACGGCGCGCGAGCTCTGGCGAGCTTGCCTGCTCTAACGCGGATATTTAACTATGGCGCTGTCTCTGTCGCGCGCGGTTCCGCCCGATCTGCTCAGACGCCATCTACACCTCCGCGTTCGCTTCGCCTTCGCTTCGCTTCGCGTTCGTTTTTTGTTCCTGACTATGCGTCGCGGTTTCGCCTTGTCAGTTTCGCGGCGGAGGTGTGCTACGGGCATAAATCTCATAGTATAAAGATAACAGTATGAATAACTTGCAAGGTAATAAATTATAATATACACCCACCTTTTTTTTTTTGGGAAGGAGGAAAATGCATTTGCGCATTCCTCGTCAAACCACGAGGATATGTGGGACTCCCCAGACCGTACTCGGCCCGGGCCTACCCACTAAAAACCCCCCCAGCAGCTCTCTGTCCGTCACAAGACAGGGGAAAGGGGAGTACAGCCAGGCCTTGTTCCCGCTGACCCCATGCCGGTGACATGTCCGTTGCCGGACTCCCCGTCGGGCTCTGCTGCAATGTGTAGCGGCCGTAAATAGGGCCACTCCACACCCCGGGTTGGTTTTTTATTGTGGTTGTCTTCCACGTGGCCCGACCCTCAGTGCGCCGGGCCCCCGGCCCGCTCAGTGCGGGTAGCGGGTTGCCCGACGGCAGATCCCACTGGATCCTCCGCCGCGCGGGTGAGCCGAAGCTTGGGGAAATCCCCAACGGGCGCGAAGCGCCATGGCGAGAAACTCGCCTCCACCCTACTACCAGCCGCTGGGATCGGCTTCCAGCGAGAGCCACACCTCTTCTTAACATTAGAAGAGGGGACTTCGCCCTTCTCCGCATAAAGCGGGTGACCACACGAAGTGGCCCGCCGGGTTGAACCCGGCCATCCCACGCCCGACCCTCCATGGGGGTCCTCTCGTCAGACTATTAGCCCGCGGCAGAGCATCTGCCGGGTTGCCCAGGGTGCACCGCAAGGAGGTTGTCTGACATCGCACTCCAATATACACCCACCTAAAATATCACCATTTATCATCTTGCTGAATTATTCATATTCACCAAATTTATTCAATGGTTTTATGTTGTTATAAATTGAATACCTTTTTTTTATTGTATTATAAAATTTACCTCTAAAATTTACCTAAAAAGATTATATTCAAATAAATCAATGTGAAGAAAAACTTCAACTTGGGTGGAATTCAAGTTGAAAAAGCGGGTTCAAATCCCACAGAAGTAAAAAAAAAATAATTTATTTTTTTCATTTTTCAACTACCTTCCTCTTTTCTCTATAAATACATGTCATAGTATATAACTAGAATAAAATAAATGTTCCATGACAATCAGATATACAACTGTCCTCCTTAAGTTACTATTCATTCTAAATAAACAACCAGTAACATGAACGTAAACAAAACTATCCAAACAGACATGTCTGTTTCCTGTTACTGGTAATGAAAGAGAACAGTAAATTTAAATGAACTCAAAGACTTTACAGTTTGACCTTTTATACCACCCTTATGCCACTGATAATGGACCCAATATAGGGAAGTGGACATTTTTTTAATGCCTATTTGGCAGATAACTAAATAAATTTAACACATTTTTTTCACATAATCAACATTTTACAACAAAAAGTATATTGATTTGAAATGTTGCATGAAGTCTAATGTAGGTAAATTTTCTACAAACTTGTGACATTTTTCTAAGTGAGGGACTAATTACTTTTTTACTTTTCATTTAGTTGGCATGCTTATTTGCATAATGCAGGTGTAAAGCTTGATGTGTTGTCAACAGTACATCTCAAGCTTTAACATAATATAAGCATGGATAAAATTTCATTTAAAATTATCTTTTTCTTTAATTCCACCAAATTTGGGGAGTTCTTTTTCTGCTTTTGTAGTATATTAATATGGAAATTATATTAGAATTTCATATTATTTGCGGTTTTTAGTACGTACCAACTTGCGTTAAACCAAATTTACTCTAAAGAGCTAAGTTTTTATTTGACTTTTCACTACCAACAAGATTTTGTCAATTAAATATTGATTTGACCACATTTGACCACATTTTGATTTTCGAAATAATAAAAAAGTAAAAAAGCGCCTTTTTATATTTATACGCTATTTTAATCGTCGTTATTACTCTAATAATTATTATACACAAAGGTATGTGTTTTACCAATTGATGAGAAATGCATCTTCGATCTTCGACTCTGGTTCTTTTTATCTTGTCAGGCATCATGGTTTACGAACAGAGTCACTATATAGATTCCTTACGACATAATAGTCGCAATCTCAACACTGTCCCACAACGTCAATAGTTATACGACGTTTTGAATTAATTACCTATTCAAAAACAACCACAACGTCTCAAATGCAGCAAAAAACAAAAATCGTCAATTCAACAAAACACTATAACTAAATTGAGACTGACAGTTTCATAATTAGACCCCGCTATCGGAGGTGCAATTTGGTATTTTCTTAGAGATGGGTAAAAATAATTTTTAAATATAACTATATCCATACTTTTTCTCTACCATAATGAAGTCTTAGACAAAAATTAAACATGTTTATTTCGTTACAACTGACATAATTAATAAAAATATTTCACTAACTAAACTGTATACATTTACCAAGGAGGTCAGTATTAAAAAACATGAATTGTGTAATTTTTTTTGAAATGTTAATTTGGCATAGCAGTTCACAGAAAAAACAATACAATATTTTATTATTTTCCGAACTAGCTTTCGACTTTTCTTAGTCTGAAATGAGTGTTTTTTGGTAAAACCCTTATACTCTTTATCAAATTGCCATTATATCAGAAATTGAATGCATCTCAAAGCATTTTTTTTTCCAATAAGTTGAAAAATATAAATTGGCTCGTTTAGAATATATTTCAATATTTGTATAAATTAAAACATTCTTTTCCTATTACAGCGGCTTGTAGACGAATTACGAGAAATTAAAAACATTAACTTTCTGCCGCAATCAATAATTGTTAAGAAAAAGTAATGATATCAACATCAAAGCTACCAAGTCAAGCTACCAAATTGCACGTCCGATAACGGGGTCTATTCATAATGCAGTGTTCTGAAACGCCTTGTTTGAGTTATAAAAATATGCAATGCTTATTTCATAAAATGGGTAGATAAAATGATTCAATAGAATTTCTTTTTAGTATTTTAATTATTTTCTGTTAATATGGTTTTATCTAGACGCCAAGATTTTTATGTTCATTGTTAGTTTTGTTTTACGAATATGCGAAAGTAGGTGATTGTTCATCATTTACTACAATTTTTTAATGCAGTTAAAAAAGATAGTGAAAAATTTGTACATTACACAAATAAATAAATAATTATTTCTGGTGGTAATATACAGGATGGAAACTTTCAGCGGGGCAGTAAGGAGAAGTACCTTATTCGTTACAGCTACACGAAAATGGTCTTAGGAGACTATCCATAATTTTTTATGGAAAAGTTTTTGCCATTTGTGACTTTTTGAGTATTCCAACGATGGTTGGACCCATAGAAGTTTTTGATCAGTATTAGAAACAGGATCGATTGGCATCAAAAAATGTTCTTATGTAAAATGGCTTTTTTCTTGCTAACTGCACATTTTTTTGAAAATCTGTGAATGGGGATCAAAATTCCATAAAAAATGATGGATAGTCTCTTAAGACCATTTTCGTGTAGCTGCAACGGATAAGGTACTTTTCCTTACTGCCCCGCTGAAAGTTTCCATCCTGTATATCCGTGACGCAATCTGGTACGGGGTATGGGCATTCTCCTTTTGCAACTGAAATCCTTTTGATTACAAGAGCAACAAGTGGACCACACCACTCTAGTACTAAGATTCCTTTAGCCCCCCCAAACCATGATCGCTCAAAACAATATTATCATGGTTAGGCCCTTGGTAATCTTACATAGTAAATAACTCCTCTTTACATAGTATAAAACAAAGTCGCTCCCGCTGTCTGTTCGCTTAGATCTTTTAAACTATGCAACGGATTTTAATGCAGTTTTCAGCAATAGATAGAGTGATTCAAGAGGAAGGTTTTTATATGTTTAACAAGCGACCCGCCCCGGCCTCGCACGGGCAATAGTTTAATATACATTATCCACGCTGGCAAAGCCGCGGGGGGGGGGGGGCGTGTCGTAATTTACTTCTTAGCCAAATTTCATGTTCAGAAATCAACAAGCTTTCGGAATTCCACATGAACCACTCGAGTATTTTTAGTCGGGTCTTAAATAAAACTATCATTAAGATGGAATTGATGGACGAATCATATAGTATGTAATGATAATGAGTCATTCAATGCTAATTTTGAATGCGTACTGGATATCTAAAACAATAAGTCAAGCAAGACACGTAGGTATAATAATTAAATTAAATATGACGTTTATTGTGATACAGCGTTGACACTATTTACCTAACTCAAACCAAGAGGTTAGAGGCACTATTTCTTCTTATAACTCTATTCTTTCCTTCTTCTTATAACTCGATTCCTATATTCTTTTATTTCTCATAAATACGAAAACATTAAGTGATTGATTATTTTGTTTGCTTTGAAATGCTCCTTATACATCTATGTGTAAACTTAAGTCTCGTTCATGTGAAGGAATATGGAATTCCTTTACTCATATTTCCTCAAATATGCATAAAGTATATGCGGTTAGATCAAATGCGTGTGTGCGCACTGTCGAACCCCTCCGAACGTGTGAATCAGTGCGACCAACAGTTTTGCCATTCATTTGTAATTTGCTGCATTGTTTATTGATTGCCGATGAAAATCCGCTACTGTAGGCTTACTCTCGAACCTATATTTTCAAATAAGACTTTGAGATGTGACGTCACAAAGATTAGGAGCCCTTCCACCCCCCCCCCCCCCCCCCCCCCTGTAACACAATGTCACATTTCGTCGTTCCCCTGAAGTGAGACTATTATAAATAGGGAATCTCTACACTATTATTATTAAATAGGGAAAGATTCGTATGTATGTATGTAACGAATAAACTCAAGAACTACAAGACCGATTTAAAAAAATCTTTCACCATTAGAATGCTACACTATCCCCGATTAACATAGGCTACAAAATTATTTTTCCTACGGAAAAATATAAAATTCCCACGGGAAAACAAAAACAACGCGAGCGAAGCTGCGTAAAGTAAAGCTAGTATCCCTTTTACCTTGTTTTTCGACTTCACAGGGAAATCAAAATCTATAGGGTATCTCCCGTTGACGTAGAATCATACATTTGGCAAGAAGCAAGGTCTTATAGCACATGTTTAGGAAAAAAACTGAAAATCGTAAATATGTACGTACCTACATAATTAAGAACTTATATGCTTAGATAAGTTTGTAAGGAACCCTCGACTCGCGACTCCATCTCGTATTTGGCCGCTTTTTTCTTTTTGAGGTTCAGAACCCCTAAAAATAGCACCAAATTTACATATTATAAGCCTGATGTTCACTTTTCAGTTGGTACTTCCGTGAGCTGTCGCGCGCGGAGGCCACTCGACTGCTGCTGAACGAGTCCGAGAGTGGGGTCTTTCTTGTGAGGGACTCTAAGACCATACAAGGAGATTATGTGTTGTGCGTGAGGTAAGTGTTGCGAACTAGGCCTTGTTATGAGTTACCCACGATAGGACAGCAGCTCTTTGCTCTGATCCAGGGTTGCCAGGTGACCCGAATAAATAAAGTGGACATTTGATATTTTTTTATTTTTCGGGTTAAATAAACTGTTTCGATTAATATTACCAATAAAAAGAAATAGAGGAGTCACTTTTTTGGCAATAGAGTTGTGAAGACATGGAATGCCAGCAGAAATAATATCAGCACAGTCAGTTAACTCATTTAAAAATAGATTGGACAAATATATCTAGCAAAAGAGTAACAGGATACAGGTCAACATCAGTTGTTTCAACTGCCAACCTGTTAAATAATAATAAATTAATTATGGACATAAGTCTGCACCTGATTATTCTTATTACCTACTAGTAATGTTTTCCTTAAATTTCATACAGAGGGGGGAGTACGGAAAATTGAAACACACACAGTTCACTTTTAATAGACTTCCCATCTATCCAATTTCTTTCATCCGTCCACACAAATCCTCATGACACAAAAAATCCTCTCTGCCCCTGCATTTGATAATGGGATAGACAGAGCGCTCCGCACACAGAGGCGGCAAGCGGGACGGTAACGGAGCGGAATTTATTGTAATGTTCGTGTTGCTATGGATGGACCATACCACACAGAAACCGCCCGCGGAAGCGACGCGGCGCAAGTAAATCGTTTACCGCAGTTCCGCTTCCGCCTCTGTCTGTGGAGCGCTTAGATTTTGCGCCAACATTAATAACAAGGAGATTTATTGGCTAGTGTTAACTATAGTTTCTAAAGTTTGGTTTATTGATAAAAACTAGCCAACTCAAATCCTGAACTAGAATTACATCCCAAGTGAAATAAATGCATTGTGTGAATAATTGTCTGTAAATTATTATTCTGAACCTGGCACCCATATACTCGTAGATATCAATTCTTTTGTCGGTAAAGTCAACAATAAAGCATACCTGTTGCGCGTTTTGTGTGCTTGTTCAGACAAGCAAACTGAACAACATTCACTATGGGACCAACTTTGAAATGGCAAAAAAAAATCAGCTGTTCCATACAAATGTTCAACATTCACTGAACCTAGAGATGTATGGAACAGCAGATTTTTTTTGCGAATTCAATGTTGGTCAATATTGAATTTGGCTTTCATTTCACATTAATATTTTTGGTTGGACAAAACTTAAGCGAGCTACCTCATACGGACCGTAAATGAACTCATTCCATTTTCAAATTACATCGCCGGCCGCTCGTCGAGCACGCCAGTTAAGAAATTGCTGGCGGCTCCCTGGCTCAGTGCAGCGAGTAGGTACGGTTTATCCCAAAGAAGGTCGTATACGATATGGTCGTATGGTATATCGGTAGCAGCAGGAGCGTGTTCAGAGCCTTCGCGCGAAGTACAACCTTTCGCTCTAAAGCCGGCTTTTGACTATAGGATGTAATATATATTACATGTTCAGCTATATATTACATCCCGGGTTTGCTGTTCTCACTATCAGATATATTTTTTAGAATAGTTCAGCTTCTATGATCCTTACATCATAACGTCTTTTATTGAAACGGTTGACCTCTCGTTATTAAATGGATAATATGGAAATTGTTTTGCTAGATACTTTCGATAGTTCATCAGACGAAAATGATGCAGTATTCGATTTACATGTCTCATTATTTAGAAAAAATACAATAAACGTCGATTCTGGATATCGAATCTTAATAGACTAAAGGCCTTACTAATAACCATTGTATGAACCTTGTATAGTTAAGTAGTGTTTTGTCTCTTTTGTTCGAATTTGAAATGTCATTCGAGTGAACGTGACAAAACACTGTTTAACTAAATCAGGCGTATACAATGGTTATTAGTAAGGCCTTAAGAAAAGATTATAGTGAATTTCTTATTACGTTTCTCCATGCAGCATCCTTAATTTCATTCATTTTATACTCTTCAAGATTAGTCGTAAACCTAACACTTTCTATAAAATGTTCCATTATAGGGATAAATACGTAAATAGGTAAATACGTGGTAAATACGTAAAGAAAAGATTGCGAACCAAAATACCCAAAAATCATAACACGCGGACAGCTATGTAAGTACGTGCGCATGACCGTCACGATTCGAAATGAAGGCGAGGCAGGGGCAGAGGTGCGGTGTGCGGGAACGTGAGGTAAAATATATCGCCTTCAAATATAGCTCGGTCGGGCGAAAAAATATTTACAGTTTGGGGTGTAATATATATTATAGCACAGTGAGAACGGTCTCGTAAAAAAGTATGGCAAGCGATAAAATATTATATCTCAAAATGTAATATATATTACATTATATCCCATAGTCAAAAGCCGGCTTAACTCCGTTCAATGCCTTCGAGCGTGTCGCCCGGGTGGAACAACCGGCCGGTTCAAGACCTTAGAGTGTCGGAGCGAGTTACAACCATCGAATTTGATGGTTGTAAAACGCTCTGACGTTTATTACTGAAATACTATTACGTGATTGGATGATATAGGGGGCTTAAATCTAAAATGTCATCTGATAGAAAGAGAGAGAAATAAAAATTCACGTGAAAGAGGGAGATAAAAGATTTGGTTGCTGAAATCCGTTCAACGCCTCTGAGCGAGTTAAAAAACAACCGGAGAACTACACCCAGAGGCTCGGAACGCGCTCCAGTACCAGCATGGACTTGTCGATCATCCTTTTCACTTCTTATAGGAATATCTGTCAAAAATATCGATTTTTGTCGAGTGTGTCGACCTTGGCTGTCAAATTTTGTTTATCGAGAGATCCATGCTTGCACCACATGTTTGTGAAAAATAATACAACCGCGCACGCGCCGCGCAGGGAGGACGGCCGCGTCTCGCACTACATAATCAACCGCGTGGTGTCGGGGGACGGCACGGTGCGGTACCGCATCGGCGACCAGCTGTTCGCGGACATGGCCGCGCTGCTCTCGTTCTACCGGCTGCACTACCTGGACACGACGCCGCTGGTGAGGCCGCTGCCGCAGGCGCGCGCCAGGGCCGCCGCGCCGCCGCCCGCGCAGCCGCACCAGGTGCTCGAGCTGGTCATCGCCAAGTTCGACTTCGACGGCAGTGTGAGTGCACCGCACCGCGCACGCAAATCACTTGCGTGTTGTTGTTTTTTTTGGTTTTCGCACACAGCAACGACGGTTATGAAGGTTTCGGTCCTCGTCTCGCCTGGTGGTAAGATAATGTCGAGGGTGAAAGCGGAGTCCTCAACGTCTAAGGAGCTGAATATCTGACCTCTAATACAACGATGCTATCGCCACATTGTTGTTATAGCGACAAACTTAGGTCTCTAAGACAGTGGTAACTGGCCAGGCGAGCTCAGAAGCCCTGGCACCGACCAACCAAGCAGAATATAAATTAGTTAGTCCGCAAGACCTCCAGATCTAAGGCATGGGCTTAGATTCCCGATGAAGCCAGAAAATTTCCGAAGATGCTTGGTTTCCGTCACAACGGCTCGCCTACGGGCTGGCGAGATAAATGCTAGAGCATTACTCGGAGTAATTAAATAATACAAAATTTTGTCTAGTTATCCCGTGACTGCGGACGCTGTCAAGCGTCACTTTTACTTTCGCTTTAATAATATTGGTCTGGATCAGTATGGCTAACCGTGCGTTTGCACTGACGAAACCATCTACACAAAAACATGTTTTTTAAACATGTTTCTGTTAATGTTTATGAACGCGTTTCCATGGCCAACACCTCAACAAGTTGCGAAACATGTGTTATGACTTTGACAGCCGAAATTGCGAACACAATCGTGGACAAATCCATAAAAAACGTTGACAGACAATAAGTTTTGAGGCGATCCTAGCGCAATCTCAGGATTTGTTCCGAATCCAACACGATTTTCGGCAGTGCGAACGCAAAAGCATACACAACAAGTGTTGAGATTTGTATCATACAACAAGTTGTAAAACATTACATGTTTTATGTTTCTCAGTGCAAACGCACGGTAAGAATGAGCCTTTCTGAAATCTACTGGATATGTTACAAACAGACTAATCGCAATGATATGAGATCCCCGCGTAAAGTAAAGGAAATGCCAGCCGCGCCCGTTTTAGAAAAATTCGCCAAAGGGCAAAAAATAGAATGCAACAGTTTAGTCACGGCTCGCAAATGTCCAAAAATGAGTTCGGGTCGTCATAGGAGCGTTACTCATCCGGCGGGCCTGATGGTCGATCGAGACCAGGCTAATATTAGAAAGCATTAACCAAACACGCCTAGATGCGCGTGCGCACACCTCTTTCGACAGCGCGGCGTTGACTCGGATTTGTTAATTACGATGTCTTGGTTAAATTTTATGAAATTGAAGTTTAAAGAGAACCTATTTCATAATTCACAAAGATTTCTTGTAATTTTTGTACATTCAAACTTTGTATGATCACCTTTCCGTTCAACCGTCAGTCTGTCTTAATTACTACAAAATTTACCTCCCTGTGACGTCCTGCGACATTTGAAATCAACGTGTATCGTCAAAAGAGAAAAAACGCGTACATTTTTTTTGTAATTTGCCAGACGATCATAAGAAATGTGCAGGTCCCTATTTAAAACTACTAAGTAGGTGAACATGCAGGCTGCCCACGTGATGATGTCGCCTATAGTACATGCGGCTCCTGTGGGATTTGCAAATCCGCAACCCCTGTATGGACCCCAATGTACGTTGCCAAACTGACCTGTCAAGTCACAGTACCCACTAATTTCACTACCCGTCTCAACACATCACTTTTTTTATATACTTACACCACAGACAAGCTCTTAACCTTCATCTCAACTCTCTGAGGAACTGGAGATCTAAAAAGGCCACATCGTCAGAATATAATATGATTTGTATTATTAATGAAGTGCGATTCATCATATAAGCAATCATTCTATTTGACAGCTTTGTATGAATATTTGTAAAATGGTCCACAAATTAGGTATCGCTTAAGTATCAATTGGTAGGAATACCCAAAAAACTGCTCGATTCAGTTTGTATAGGTTTCCAATAAAATACAGCTTTACTAAAAATAAAGGTAAATCACCTCTAAACATACTCTAATACACACTTTAAAAATTTTGTTATTTTTAAAAAAGGTCATTACTGCAATACAACAATCAGCGATTTGTAACAAAAAGACACTTTTGGTAACATCCGCTCAGTGTATGGCTTGTTTCTCAAAGTTGTCTTGAATGTTTTTTTTAAATAGTGACGATTATTTGTGAGGAAGTTATCAATCTAAAACTGTGAGAATCGCGTTTATACTCTAATTCAGTATTGAGTTATTTAAGAAATACGTCAAAAAAATATTATTTTGCTCCTATTATTACAGTTAGAAAACATGCAGAAGTGACCCTTTGTTCCCAAACGTGCGATATAATGATTCCGCTAATGCGACCTTTTTAGATCCGCTGGCCATTCAATTCAATTCCTTATTGCATGTCACAATTATACCATTAAGTTGGTGAAATGACAGTATATAGATAGATACATGTGACGCCCTATAGAGCATTGCAATGCTTAAGTTGTATTACCTATCATCATACCGCTAAATCTAATAATTGGAATATTTCAACCGCTTCCTTGTTGAAACCACCCGGTGCGAACCCGGTGGTCCAGGGTTCGATTCATGGGGGCCAAAGGAGCTTCAACAGATACCTAGACAATCAGCTCGACCCGCTCGCGTTGCAGGACCCGGACGACCTTCCGTTCAGGCGCGGCGAGCGGCTGATGGTGATCAACCGCGACGAGGAGCAGTGGTGGACCGCCCGCAACGCGCAGGGACGCACCGGCTCCATCCCCGTGCCGTACGTGCAGAGGGTGAGTGCCAGGCCGATGGCTGAAATGATCTAACACGAGGAGCTTGAAATGAAATCAAAATGTTTATCCAACACACTAGCTGGGCGTGGGCTTTCCCGTGGGCACTCTGTTTTTACCCGTAGTGCAAACTATAGTTGTTTATTACATGCTTATTTTAAATCCTATTGATATGTTTTTTTTTGTGTTAAATGTTGCTTATATTATAACTAATGTAAAACCCGTTTTATTTTAATGTTGTACATCTACTTCTTTTTCTCTGCATCACCCAAAGGTTGACTCGTAGATAATGCTTTTGGCATTAAGTCCGCCTCAGTACACACATGTACTGGAAGTATGCAATAAATAAAAAAAATATGCAGAAACATCCAAAAAGTCCCGTTGAAATATGTTGAGTTGTTTTAATGTAATACGCAGATATTGAACAAACTTTCAACCCTTTTTCTTTACCCCTTTGAGGGTATAGTTCTCAAAAACATGCGCACACTCATTGCTATTTATCAGTCCGAATTTTTTATAATAATTTTTTATTTGGCATATCAATCGGTTTTTTTTTCGTGTCACGGGGAATCCCTTAATTGTATTGTATGTCATTTTTATTTTGTTCTTCCAAGTTGACAACACTTTTCGTAAGATAATTGTGACTTAAGTTGTGAAAATAGTCACTTGGATGTGTTACTTAACGCATGGGGAGGGGGAGAGGGTGACAGGGGTACAGTAAAGTGTGACGGCGTGTGGGAGGGGGGATCAAAAATCTTCAAAAATTGCGATACGTAATACTTGAACGTCTCCCAATTATAATAGTATGTGTGAATTAATAGCATCAGTGTGTATGTGAACAGGAATATTTCAAAAAGCGATCAGTGTTGAAGACGGAGTGATAATTTCCTTCTTTAGATCCTGGACGCTTCCGGGGCGCCTTGTCCGCCCGAGGCGAAGGGCGCGCTGGACCCGCCCAGCCCGCCCTCCGCCAAACTAGTGCACCAAACCAACCTTCAGGTCAGTACCTCACTCTACACACCACGAAAATAGTAGATTAGTAGCTAAGGGCTGTAAGGCATCAATTGCAGCCCGAGATAATTAGCACCAAAAGCACCAATTGCACCCGAGCTAACTACTCTGCTTTACATCTCGATTGTGAGGTAAGTAGGTCCTTATTACCCCCAAATGTCTCAATTGTCTGACGCTCTTACGGTGAAGGAAAACATCGTGAGGCAACCTGCATACATCTGCGAAGAAATTCAATGATGTATGTGAAGTCGACCAATCCGCACTGGGCCAGCGCGGTTGACTAAGGCCTAATCACCCTAACATAGGGTAGGCTCGATCCCCTCGGTGGGGACGTATGTGAGCTGTGATGATGACCCCCAAATGGGGCTTGTAGGTGACCAATTAGCGCTCTAGGGTAATATTGTAGCTTGGAAAGCCCTAGGGCGGTAAGTAATTCAAAAACACTCACTATTTCAAAAAGTTCGCGTACATCTAACCATCACACTGGCAATAAATTACTTACAGCCCTAGGGCTTTTCTAACTACATTATTACCCTAGAGCGCTAATTGGTCACCTACAAGCCCCATTTGGGGGTAATAAGGACCTACTTACCGAACATGAGAGATGTAAAGCAGAGTAGTTAGCTCGGGTGTAAGCACCAATTGCACACTCGAAATATAGGCGCGCGAGCGCAGCGAGGGCTGCAATTGATGCCTTACAGCCCTTAGCTACTAATCTACTATAAAGATACCGACAGCACCTTAATTGAGAGATAGATAGATAGATAGACCATTATTTCAATTCTCCATCACACCCATGCGTCACAATCACAACTTAAAATAAAAATATAACAATAAATAGAGATACCCACATATACCGTGGCAGTATGTGTGTGCTGCAGAAGTGCAAAAGGTCATGGCTCCGTATTCGCTATCGTCCACATCAAAAATGTGTACGAAGCACTGATATTCTGCCACAACCTAAAGGTGCAGGCAAAAAGCATAAAATATTGGGAGTAAACAAATTAATTTATGATTCTGACTATAAAAAGAATAATTATTACCTAGAGGTGCTGTTTGGAATTTGGGCTGTGTTTGTGTGGTAGCATTCATGTGCAATTGCTCAGAAGGGAGATAAAGATTCTGATTAAAAACAATACAGTAAAAAAAATCATCGATAGCGCTGTGGACTCGACACAGGCGTTCTAATCGGGAGGTCCGGGGTTCGATCCTGCCATGTACCAATGCGTTTTTCGAAATTCATATGTGCATTTGTCCGACGCTCCTATGATGAAGGAAAATATCGTGAAGCATCTGCGAAGAAATTAAAAGGTATATGTGAAGTCGATCAATCCGCACTGGGCCAGCGTGGTTGACTAAGGTCTACCCAACCTAACTTAGCGTAGTCTCGAGCCCCTCAGTGGGGACGTATATGAGCTGTGGTGATGAATAAAATCTAAGTCTGTCAATTGACAAATTTTTATAAACAGTCCAATTTTAATTTGAATTTGAATACTTGAATATTGAATTTTAAATTGAGGTATTCAAATTTAATTTAAAATTGGATTATTGCATAATAACTTTTGCGCATCAGAGAAGCCACGCCAATCCCAAGTCACAAGTCTAGGGCAAGAAAACCAGCAAAGGCTATTTTTGTCTCTGCCTGTATTGTTACAGTCAGTTGGAAGCTGACTTCAGAGCAGATAGTTTGAACTCTAATTTCCATTACAAGTTTAGATACCTAAGTGTCATTTACATTATATATTTTCGTAACATCACTCTTGTTAACATATCAATCAAAAGATACATTAAATTACATACCCTTAAGAGAGAGAGAAACATTTATTGACCCAAGACAAAGTACCAATACATAACATGAACACATGGTTAATAAAAATTACTTCAGTTTCTACATCCTTAAATATTACTTCTGTGTTCTGTTATACTATAACTATAATTTTTTTTTACTTATTGAAATTATTATTATTCCATGCTTTAAAAAAGGCTCCGTACCTTATTGTATGTACACCTGATGTCCCTAACTTTAAATCCCTGACAATCGTTAAGTTTTTATTGAACAACTGTTGTGTTAACTTACAGCGTTCCCTGCCAGCGCTGGCCAGGGTCAGGCAGACCCGGGTGCCCAACGCGTACGACAAAACTGCGCTTAAGCTGGAAGAGGGCGATATAGTTAAGGTATGACTTGTTGATTTATTAAGAAAATTATTTACTTAGTTATTGCTTTCATGTTGAACTTTGCTGGTGTTTTGACATTTTTATATGTTCGTACATGAAACCCGGCAAGGGCGTGCAACATTAATACATATTATAATGAACAATGGTCACTTTCTTAGAGCGTTTTTACTCAAAAAAGTCAAAACTTAGAGATTATAAAAACTAGTATAACTTATTGTACTGGTTGAAAAATGTATGTTGAAATAATTATTTTATTTGTTAAACCCTGGGTTAAAAAGATATTCAGATACGCATTATTGATAAGATACGCATTTCGGACCGTAACTGGTTGTACGGATGCGTTCAGGATGGCGATGTTATCAAAGTCAGCGCGCTAAAAGTCGTTTCGAATCACGGTGAGCGTGCTGACAGCGTCCAACCTGACGTCATCGATGACGTCATTACGTCGAACGCTTGTACTGTCAAATTACAGATGCATTCTGGCTCTCGGAGTAGTAAAATGGCGGAAGAAATAACATTAATGCGTTCAACACTTAGATCATTTAGCCTATGGATATGGTACGCAACAAATCGCAGTATACATTTTTCTGCCACATTTTGCGGGAGGCGAGGTAAACACCCATGGCACACTACGATAATCTAGCATTCAATTACAGATACGCACACTATGAAAATATTACCTCATAATAAAGAAACACACACATATCGACAAATTAACGTGTATCTGCGCAATTGTTCGGACTTGCACTTGCCGCCTTTTTCCGCTATCGTTCTACGCGACAAAAAATCCATGCCCATCACTTAGATGGTTGGCAGTCCACAACTGTGCGATTCTCCCGAAGCTTCCTGCCTCGCACAGTCAAACTTTGGAACGAATTGTCGCCTGCGGTATTTCCGGACCGATACGACCTTCAAACTTTCAAAAAAAGAGCGTATTCCTTCCTCAAAGGCCGGCAACGCACTTGTAACTCCTCTGTTGTTGTGGGTGTCCATGGGCGACGGTAATCACTGACCATCAGGTGATACGTCTGCTCGTTTGCCCCCTATACCATAAAAAAAATCTTCCGCAAATCATGCCCGTGTACTGTGTTGAGCTACCAACATACCATTGTACTTTTCTATCGTAAAGGCATAAAAATTACTTCAACATTGTACTTTAATAAAACAGGTTTATGTATATTTTATACTTACATGTGATAGAAAACGCCATATTCTTAAAGATTTGAGTTATTGGATAGCCTGTTGCAAGAGGAAACTGCACAATTAACCATTTTTTACGAGCTCTTACTTGCGATACGAAACGACACCTAATGGCAGCGGCCGCGCGTCAACTAGTTTTATATAACCTGTATGGTCATATGGTCAACGTAAATTGGCAGAGGGGTTCGCCCAACCTTGCCATCTCCCGTCTGAATGCTCTAAGGTTCGAGAAGACTTTTTGTTTTATTTTGTAACTTTTTTATTTGGGGTTTCATAAATATTCTAAATACATAAATCGGTTACATATTTTATTAGGATCCATAAATTAATCTCTCTATTTTTCGCTTATTTTGCGAACAGAAATGACCATTGCTCTTTACCGCCTCGGTAAATATTTAATTGACAATCATCTCGCAAGAAAAAAGAAAACCTTTTACAATCAGTCTTAAATTAATATCTTCAACAATTTCCAGGTGATAAAGATGAACATGAACGGGCAATGGGAGGGCGAGCTGAACGGCAAGAGGGGCCACTTCCCCTTCACCTACGTCGAGTTCATGGACGACAACGCGACGAGCTAAGTACCTCACTAGTGCGCGCGAACTGACACTAAAGTGAACCAACTGTCCCGCATAATAAATAGTGCTTCGCTAACAACTGTCAGTGTGTGTGAGATAAACAATAATATCGGAGTGCTGTCAGTGTGATTCGTGAAAGCAGTCGCGATAGGGGTGCGTTCAGAGCTTTCGCGCCAAGAACAACATTTCATACTAATCCCGTTCAATGGCTTGGAGCGTAACGTTTGGGTAACGTTGGCCCATTCAAGACCTTAGACTGAACAACCATCGAATTTGATGGTTGAAATCTGTCTGACGTTTATAACTGAAAAATTCTTAGACAGTTTGATGATTTTGTATTCATAATCTATTGCGTCATCTGCTAGAAAGAGAGAGAAATAAAAATTCATTTAAAAAGAGAGTGATGAAAGATGTCATTGCTGCAATGCGTTCGATACCTCAGAGCGAGAATAACAAACTAACAACTACAATACTGAACGCTTTCCTGTATATGCATCACTTTATACAAGTTGCGTTATTCGTGGAATCGCGGTATTCAGAATCAAGTTTGGAGATAATACCTCAAATTGCGAACTTTGGATTACTATTTTGTCAACGCCTAGCTGAATGAGCCCAAGAAAGAGGTAAATTTTCTTAATGTTACTCGCTCGCTGTCGCTTATAACTCTTTCCCTCTCGATCAACAAGTCTTCGCTCAACGACGCGATATTCGCCTACTGTGCAGTATGCCTTATAAGCAAATTATCAAAACCTAAGTAGCAAAATTAAATGGTTTGTATAGCTCAACGCCTATTTAGCATATAGTCCAACTCACAAAGTGCATGGACGCTAAGGCACAAAAGTGAATGATAATAATACGTAATGTACGTAATTTTCTAATGGGAAAGAAACAGTAAA